>CM072806.1:0-1380625 GCA_037013495.1 Hippophae tibetana | reverse complement strand
AAATTGAAATAAAGAGCATCTAAATTCTAGCATCTATACTATATCGTAGTAGTACGCTCATTCTTCAAATTTAAATATGTAATAATAGAGATGTAAAATAAATCATCTCATCTCATCTCGCGTCTTATTTAGTATCTCTAATCTTATTTTATTTAAATAACAAATCATCTCATTTACATTTTAATCATAATAAATTTAACATTTAACATATATTTTATCATTTTTCTTGTTAAACTTACTTTATAAATAATCATATATCATATTTTTTATTATTTGTTATATTCTTACTTGTCTCATTCAAACACATTAAAAACAAATAAAATATCTCAATTAATAATATATCATTATTATATCATCTTATTAAAAATTAAATGAGATAAAATTAAATAGATTTTGAAAATTGATGCATTATACCATGAATTTCATTTCAATTAAAGCCTCTAATTCAATTAATATCGGTCACTACTAGAGATATAAAATATATTATCTCATCTCATTTAATATTTCTATAAGCTCATTATACAATATTATCTTATTTCATTTAAATATCATCTTATCTCATTTCATATTATTTAAATTATAACTCTAATAAATCTAACTTTAAACATATGTTATACTATTTTTCTTATTAAATTTACATTATGAATAGTCATGTATCATAATTCATGTTATTTTTGTATTGTTACTTGTTTCATTTAAAACTATTAAGAATAAATAAAATATCTCAATTATTACCGTCTCATTAACATCTCTCATTCAAAATTAAATAAGATAAAATGAAATAAAATTTGAAAATTAATAAATTATATCACAAATCTCCTTAACATTTCATCTTAATTTAAATATTTACCTAATAATGCATAAAGTTTTCCGATACGGTAATAACACGTTGAGAACTACTTTCAACAAATTGAAGAATTCATCAATTCCATATTGGAACTGAAAAAAGATGTCAACAATAACAAACACATGAGCATGAAAGCAAGTGAAAAATGGATTATTTAGAAAGAAGCAATAATATTTCCTTTATCTAAGCTTTCTTTTCCTCCTCCAATGCCGTTGCATTGATAATAGCCCAGTTACACAAGGTTAAAGCAAGATCTGGTTTCGAACCTTAAACGGCCATGAAAACTGTTTCAAAACTTCATGATACAACACTAGTTGATAGCAATCTAATTCTAGACTCCTAGCAATGCTCGGTTAATTGGTTCTTGGAAAAACTGAAGAGATATAAAGATGGCCTCCTGTTCGTTACAACACAAATGAAGTGACAATCAAATGGCATAAAAAAAAAGGTGCAGTCAAATGCAATGAAAATTTAGTCACGGAATGGAATCGAACCAAGGAAGTACCTCTGTTCGAATTGTTCGACTACCCTGATGTGGGCATGTGTTTAGATAGACGTCAAATACCTTCTTCGCATCTTTCACCTTCCAATAAAGAGCAATAAAAAAAATAGGATCAATTATAAATACTTTCTTTCAGGTTTCATGAAATAACCAAAAAAATCTACATGTTTAAAAAATAACAATCACAACCCTTGTCACTATTTCAAATTTCTCAAGGGATATATTTGCAAAAAAACCAATAAAAGTCAAGAAATTTGACAAAGGATTTGTAATAAAACAATAACTGAAGGAATACAATTACCTATTTTCTAAAGATGAGGGTGTTTTTGCTATTTTTGAAAACATAAGGGAAAAGAAAATAAAATAAAATAAAATCATAAACATTATTTTCCTTTCTCCTTTGCTTTTCATTAGTAAGCAACTGAAATTGCTGATTGAGCACCTCAACTCCAAAATAGCACCAAAACTCTAGAGCTACTAAAGCTTCTTATTGTCAGCAAAATAAAAATGCATAGCAAGATGATGTCTTAAAGTTTTAAGGCTAATCTATTCATTTGGTCCTAACCTATTAATTCATACAATTTAATCCCTATTTTTAAAATTGAAATATTTAGTCCAAAATTTCAATTTTTGTTAATTTATTTAACGATTATAATGAATTATGACGAAACTTGAACTTTTAATTCACTTAGTCCGTAAACTATTTTAAAAAGCATAATTTAGTCACTAACCAATGATAATTTATAATTTGATGCTCAACCTTTCAATTATATGATTATTAAATATAATGTCATTTAATCAATATGACATAAATTGAAATTTTAGACTAAATATGTCAAATTTAGAAATGGTAAGTACTAAACTATGTGAATTAGAAGGTCAGAGAGTAAATTTTAATATTTTATATAGGTGAGGGACCAAATATATAGATAAGCCAAGTTTTAAAAAGTAAAATATTATATTAATAAATACACACACGTCAGAATCCAATTAGGTCGTGCAAATGGAAAGAACTTCCTGAAACATTCATCTTGGGATAACCTCCCTTCTATAGGCATAAAATAAAAAGGATCCTCTTCTCCATTTCTGTTTCCTATATTTAATTAAAGAGGCAACACATCAGTCCTACCACACAAACCAAATTACCAATATAAGGTATTTTACCTTTAAATTATTATCCTCTTCAATGCTTTCCTCCAGCCCAGCAAGTCCACCAAAAGCGATCAGTAGGTGCCTATCGAATCAATTACAATCATAAGGATAATTGATGAAGGATAATACCATTTAAACGATTAATTTCATCTGCTTAGTAGCAAAATATTGGTCACTGTGGTTAAACGTGGAGGTGCAATGTGACGTCATTATCATTACAACTGTAGAGAATTGTACACATATTCCTTAAAATAAGTAGAATTAATTAAATAATACCACCTAATAACAGTTAAAGGATATCATTAAGCTACATCATTAATCTCTTAACCCCAATCCAAAGCAATTGTATAAGTTGCTACCAATTCTTTGCTTCCAAGCAGCACATCCTAATATCTTTCACTTCTATGCAAGATCATTTGCAGAAAAGAAAAAAGGAAAAAAAAAGAACAATGGAATTCCAAAACAAAACCGTCAATATGTACTATAAACAACAAGCAACAATGGTAGGAAGAGGCCACCTCTCAAAAATCTACTCACAGATGAAGAATATTATTAGAAATGATTTGTGCATCTTGAAATGTACCTGAAGTTAGGTATTGCAAGAGTAGACGAGTTAACAATCTCACCATGCTCGGAGGTTCCTATTGAATGATCATAGCCTCCCTGAGATTTAATAATGGAACTTATTAAAAACTGCTTCATTTGAACACTTAGCAAAACCATGTCCTCGTAAGTGGAAGTGAAGAGAGCATGTACTTGAGGCATGCATACCTTGTACGGGCATTCTTTGAATATTGCACTTATACTAGAAGCATATCGCACTTTGTACCCCCAATACATCCCTGCTTCTCTAGGCTTGGAAGAGGGCACAACATCATGTGGTGAATCTAGATAAAAACAATATCAAAGAAAGAGCCAATATATAATCTTAGAAGTCCTTTTTGCAATTTAGAACCACGTGAATAAGAATCAACCATACAAGGAATGCCATCAACTACTAATAAACAACTCAAGAATACAAAAAGAAATAAGATGAGGGAACATTCTTCTTACCTCCATCCAAATTCCTATTGTTTCCCATGGCCACAGTAACTCTGGTTCCAGGATCAAGTACTTGATCAATAATGACATTCTGCATATCGTGGCAAATTGTCAATATAATTAGATCTATTTGGTTATTTCACACAGAACTAATGTCTTATAAAAATTATTACATTTATCTTCATCAGCAATAAACCTTTGAACAAAAAAGACGGAAACACTAAATGAGACAAGAAAATTGCAAAGATACAGCATGCTCTAAACAAAGGGGAAAAAATGATTTTGGACAAGGAGAAGAAAATAGACAATTCGATAAATAACTACCACAGAACAAAACATATCTGGCAGATGATACCTTATTTAAACCCACATCAACTGCTGTTTGAGAAGAATACGAGGCTCGTTCTTTTAGTGTAACACCTATATTTTACCACAAGATATCATAAAATAGTCATCATGATCTAATATGAGGGACAAAAACCAAAGGACAACCAAAAAAATATAAATATATATATACATGACCATGGACGGGAAAAAGGTTGTAGTAGTATGTTATTATGTGAAAATGAGCACTTTAGTTCTGTAATTTTCATATTAGGCACTTATAGTCTCAAAATTATGAAAAATGAGCATTTTTAGTCCCATGATTATGAAAAATGAACACTTATAGTCCATAAACTATTAAAAAGTAGCACTTAGGCCAATAAAAGTACCAATTTTACATTGAAATGCTCAATTTTCATAATAACTAGACTAGAATTGGCCAACATGAAAATAACAAGACCAAAATGCTCATTGAAAAAAATATAAGAACCTTTGGTGCCTCACATCCGTAATTGTAAAGGCCATTTAATACATGAATAAACATAATACTTTCAAGTTTCCACCATCCACATTCCAGGTTTTTGAGCCACTCTAAATAAATGCATTTATCAGAATAAAAATGTTAAGCTATAGGGATATTTTGAAACCTGATACCCATTTTCAAAATTTCAAAGCATAACACATTTGTCAACTAAACACCTAAACCCTTTATGATCTCCACTCTTTGTAATCCACTTATTTTATCATAGTTCAATGGATGAAAAGCCTTAAGAATGCAACTGTTTAATTTAAAAAAATGACTCTATTTAGAAATATTAAGAACAATTTTCTTAAGATTTACAACCAATCATCTTGAAAGACCCCTATTTTCTTTCTTTCTTCCTTTCTTTTTTTTTCCTTTTTCTAGGATCATCTGTTAATTGACATTTTACTACGACCCCCTATTTTCCTTTTTCCCCATTTTAAGGACTTAACCATCCTATATGTCAAATACATCTCATTTCATTATGCTAAAGTCGTTTTTTAATTGTAATCCACATTTACCATCATCATTTGTTTTTGTTAGGCAACCACGGTTTTCAGTTGTTTAAGTTTCTAATGACAATATATGAACTACTCAACTACCTTAGATAACTTCATCTAAGTAAAAGAAAAAATAATGCTTCTGAATCAATATCAACAAAGGTCCGGAAACTTCCTAGTACAGAAAATACACAACCTTCGCGGAAAGAAGCCCACTCATGTTTACGTAAATGATGCGGAGCATCCAGTGGAGGCAACATTCCCTGTAATGTTGAGGTAAACCCAAGCTTAATTCATAACCATTTAAAACAATTAACAGCTATAAGACTCTTTCAAGATTGAAACATACGCTTCCAGAAAATTGGCTTTCTCACCACAAATCTTAAGCTGTTGTGCCTTGGAAATAAAGCCTTTCTTAAATACTGTGGTGTTTCAAGGTACTGCAAGATTCTTATAAGGAAAGCTGCACCACTTTCATTCTCGTCCGAAGTATCAAGAGCCATATTGTTTGATTTGATTTCCCTATTACTATTACTGTCTATTACCACAACCTGCAGGCATTCCACATTTATAAATCTTAAACAATATACTAAGAATATGACTTAAAGCCTTAAGTAAATGCAACATTTTCTTGGGGGAAAAAACATTTTCCTAGCTCAATGGCCACTATTAACCCTCTATTTTACTAACATCAGCAAAAGAAAAAAAATTATAAAAACATAAGGATTGAAGAAGTAAGAGAGAATGAAAATAGAGACCTCGTCAATACGAAAAATTGTTGCGGCGCGTGCAATTTGACCAGCCAACTGCGAAAAGAAACGGCAAAAAAGAAAGCCACTTCAATAAGATTTAGCCAAAACACATCGAATAAGAGAAAGGTTAATATTTCTCTCCGTTCACAAATTACTGAGGAAAACGAGATTCCCATTCTGATTAAAAAAATAAAGCAAACAAATAGAAAAGTGAAACTGTTAGAGATAAAGAGAGTACTCGAGTGGCAAGTTCGAGGGATTGAGCGTTGTCAATAATTGAACCAGAAATGGCTATGCTGACAGTAGATGTTTCCTTGTTAATAGCTTCTGCCTTCTCTGATTTCTTTTCTTTTCTCTTTGATTTCTTCTTCTTATTCTGGGTATCGCCATTCGAAAGCTCAACCTCGGCTACAAGTTCTTTCTCCATCTCCTCAGCTACTGCTTCTCTTTTCTTCTTCTTCGCCATTTCTCTCTGTGATTTTTTTGTTTTAGTACAGACACTCTCAAGTCGCACCTTTTTACTTACTATTAAGGGTTTTGACAGAGTTCACACGGAATTTATTCTTTGCCGTTTGCAGCTTAGTGATTGCCTATTGTTGGGTAATATCTAAAATGCCACTAATGTTAACTTATTTTTATTTATGTCTTTTAAGTTTTATAAAAACATCTAAAATATAATTAAATATTATGATTAATATTCTTAAAAATTAATGGTGTTAATTTTTTTATCAATTATTTTACATATTTTTATTCTTTAACTCTGATAACAATTTTTACAGATCGTAAATTTTTAATCATAAGTTAATATTGACGGAGTTAACCTATTTGATAGTCCTTGACTATTTACATAAGACAATAATATTTATAAAAAACTTATTATTTATTGGTATAAAGTTAATTTTTTTCTACATTCATTACAATTACAGAATATTTCTATTTCGTTGTATAATATCTTAAGTTCTTCGTTGTGCTTATTACTTATTTCTAATTCTAAATCTATTAATTATTTTTTAAAAATTAAAATTATTTTTTCATTTGTTAAATCTAATAGTTCTAATTTATGTACTAATAATTTGATACCCGTAGGATATTTTTAATATAAGTTAGTTCGTGTACTTGAACTTTTTAATTCAATTTCTTCCTATTTTTAGAGTTTTTAATTGCGAGAGATTGTTGTGGTAGAATCTCATTTAATATGATATTAATGTACTAGTTCAATTCTTATCTTAATAAGTCATATGTCTTAAATGCACATTATTTTGTCATATTCGTAGTATATAAATAGGTTTTTCTTGTTTACAGTGTATATATAGTCTTTAAAGAAGTAGTATCCAAACATTAAGTTGTTGAATTCTTCTTCTTCTATTCTTATATATTTTTGACTAAAATAGTCTCTTAATATCCTTGAAACATGATGGTATATGATGCTTATGATAGATTTAATAAAATCTACGTAGATGTCTAATAAGATGTTAAATCTTTTAAAATTTTCAAAACAAGTTTCATAATCCTCGTCTTTAAAATATTCATTTAAATTATAAAGATAGCATTTATCAAACTTTTCTAATAGAATTATATTTTTATTTTTATTTCATTTGAAATTAGTTTATTTTTAAAAGATGTTTCCATTTTCCTGTTTATCAGTATTATAACTTAATGTAAGCAAATATTTAGACATTTAAGATTCTTAATTAGCTTGAGTTTATAATTATTAAACTTGAATTTAGTAGGTCTACCATGGTCTTCCCTTCTGTTCGTCTCTTTTTGTTACACTTGTTATACCTCAGTTTTACTCAAATCTCAACGTTCTCTTGGAAGTGGTGAGCCTTCTGCATCCATATATAGATGATGTCCAATATTTGACTTACTAGGAAAGAGTAACAGAACTCTATTTTATTCATAAGATAATAATTATTACACCTTAAGGTCAACTAAGAATCTTGAAGGGATTTTTAGTCACTCATAATTATTAGGTGTGTATAACATTACTAGTTTTAGGATTTCTATGTTAGAGTTTGTGTGTTATTCAGAGTAGAGAGCTCTTGTGTTTCTATGTGTTTTGAAATGAGAATAGAGGTTCATTTTATAACACAATGAATCTATGTTTACAAGACTAAAATTATTATTTTACCTTTGCTTTAATAATTCGTCTACTTTTTACTTTAAATGATATCCACTACTTTTCCTTGGCACATGCTACCGACTAAGATGTGAGGTCTACATCTTTATTTTTTTTGTCATCTTCTATTGACAGTTCTTTTCTTTATTCTTCATTTTCATTTTCTATTAATAGTCCTTTTAATGACGTTGTTGATGACGCATATTCATCTTCTCGATTTTTAATGCAAAGAATGCATCTATAATCATTGGTGGCTTTTCTAGCATAGAATTAGAATATTTTCCTTGTTTCTTGACCAATTTCTAAGTTATTTTTGTTAAAATTGGCTTCATATTTGGAAAAAATCACCTTCTTCTAACAGAGTCATGCTGTTGTGAGAAATGATGAGGACTTCACTAGTTAGATGATTTACTTTGATCTTAGTAGAATTGTCAATCTTCCTAAGTTCATAGTAAATTTGGCATAACATTTGATCTTTTAGTACACAAAATTCTTCTATGTTGAATTCATTTTCTAAAAGTGTCATTGGTTTGGGAACTTCTATATTTGTATTGGAAATTTCTATCTTGATGAAGTGGTAGGGACTGATACATCCTTCCTTCTTCTAATCCATTAATAAACTAAAAAAATTGAGATAAACAAGCTTGTCACATGTTTTAATTTTCTTTCTAAAGTTCATGATTGCTCTTTTAAATTTTTTTGAGAAATAATTTAGTTCACTTAAATTAGTTCCTAGATATATTTTTTTTATTAGCCCTGTATGGAAAGTTTTATAAACAAATATTGGATCATCTCCTTCCAAGATATTGAATTTACTTTCTGTAAAAAATTCATTATCTATGGTATAGAACTTCATATCTTCAATATGTTCTTGAGTAAACTTTCTGGCAAGTTATAAGGACTCAACCATTGTGGTTTGTTAAGGTTCTTATATTGGTCCTTCTCATCTTCAATGATTGGAGAATTTTTGGGGGATGTCTCCCTACATAACACTGAATGCTTTACTATCTTTGATATTTCTAGGAGAAATACTTCCCTAAATAGCACTAGAGGTCTTACTATTTTCCTTAGATTTGTTAATATGCTTAGGGTTGTTGGTTGTTGTTGTAATACTGCATAATAATTTCTTACTATCTCCTCTTGAGTTATTAGTCTTAGTGTCTTATAATTGACATCAAACCTTTTTATGTTCTAATTTTCTGCCTTGTCTGCCCAATTGAGCTTTTTAGTTTCAGAAAATTTTCTCTCTTTTTAACTGTTAGGTTCTTCTTTTTTATTTTGAATTATTTTCTTTAAATTTTGAATTATTTGTTTAAAAGTTTCACCTTCTTTAAATTGAGTTTTTAATGAAGATTCTTCTATCGAGGTTTTATACTCTAGAAGTTATTTTGAACAATTAAGTTCTTTCTATTTATTTCATGTCTCCATAAGAGATTTCTTGAGGTATAACAGCTCGAGTTGTTCCGTGAGATTTTTTTATCTCTTTTTCCTTTATCTTAATTTTGATGTTAAGATTTTTCATTCCTGAAAACATAAAAATAATTAGAGGTGTTAATTCTCTAGTAAGAACATCTGTTAAGTTATTCTCTAGTAAGAACATCTGTTAAGTTATTCTCTAGTAAGAACATCTGTTAAGTTATTCTTATGTCTTTAAAGATGTTAAACATCAAAATTGTAATGGTTGAACGATTATTGTCATCTGACTAATCTTACTTGTTTGTAATCACCTACGATATTAGTTATTAAGAAATAAGAAAAATTCTTATTATTTGTTCTAATAATGAATTTGGAGCTTATAACATATATTATAAATTTCTTAATGGCTTTTTTAAGAGCTAAATATTCTTTTTCATTACTATAGTAATTTAATTCCGAACTTTGTCATCTATTCTTGTTTTCAAAGTTACCCCCAATATTCTTGTGAAGCATCTCGATGGTATAAAGTTGTCAAAAAATTTACTTATGCTTTTACTTTATCCATATACAAAATATCTTATTTAGTCCATTTCCAAATATGATTTTTTTTCAATTTTTCTTGTAATGGTTTTCGCATTTTTGCAAGTTTATTGATATATGCTTCTACATATGTTAAGCATCCTAAAAACCTTTATAAATGGTTTTTATCTTTTAATTCACTAGGAAAACCTTGAATGTTATTTAGTATATAGGGTTGTTGATTATGGTTTTCATCTTCAATTTTCAACCCTAAATATTTATTTTTGTTACTGAGCAAGTACTACTTTCTTTTCAAAGAGTACAATGTCTTATCTTCTACATTATTGAAAAGTATTAATGATATTCTAAATAATGTTTATTTAATTCAATATTAAAAACCAAAATATCATCTATATAAACACAACAAATATTTTGTAATTTCTTAAAGATATTATCCATATATCTTTGAAAAATTTATAGAGCTTGTTTTAGTCCAAATGGTACACTAGTAGATTAGAATTGTCCTTTAGGGAAACTAAATGCTGTTAATTTTTTAGATTCTTCATCCAGCCTTATTTTTCAAAATCCACTTTTGTAATCAAAATTTTAGAAGTATTGTTTTCCTTTTATTAATGATAATAATTTCTCTTTATTTAGAATAAAGTATCTATCATCAATGGTTTCTTTATTTAATGTTTTGAAGCTTATTACCATTCTTTTTTTTCTTCTTTTTTCAGTTTCTTTTTCAACTAAAAATGTTGAACTATAGTGGGGTGAATTACTTGGTATTATGACTTTTAATTTCAAAAGTTATTGAAATTATTTTCCAAACTCAATCTTGTCTTCTAGAGTATAAATCATTGATTTTACTCTTATAACTTTGTTAGGGTCTCTTAATTTTGTATTGACAATTGTCTTAGATTTATTTATTTTTTGGATCCAAAAGATTTTTTAAACTAACTGTTTTTAATAGTTTTCTAATATCTGTTAGAGATTTGTCTTCCTATATTTCATCGTGAAAAGAGTCTTGTTTCTTTTCCATATTTAATGGAATATTTTCTAAATAAGGATTTTGTTGTTCTATGTCACCACATTTTTACCTTTGAAATTGATGCATAAAAATGGGGTTTGATATAGCTAAGACTTTTCTTATTTTTGATACATATATGGTATCATTATCTAGTGTTACCACCAGGTTGTTTGACCTTGGTGTTTATATGGCCAAGTCGGTTGGTGAAGATAATGATCCTAAGGAACTTAATCGGTCTGTTTCTCTTTAGTGTCAGGTCACAACACTAAAGGTTCTCGATACATCGGGCTTTATCCAAGCGAGGTAATTTTGGTCCCTAGGATTACGCACCAATTTACATGTAACATACCTAACATTAAGGTTTTGGACACCATGATTGGCGACAAATGATATAACTGATCATTAAGATCGAACTCTTGAATTAGGAGAGTAAGGCCGTTAGTCGGTTCTCCTATGGCACGGTTTGTTTCTCCGTAGATGTAATATGTAAGGTCTTAAATTCCAACTTCGACAAAGAAAGATTTAAGGCCTTATGATGTGTGTCAATTATTTGGAGAAGTGCTAGTGTTTTAGTGGTTATAGTGATATGTTAGATAAATGATAATACTCATATTCTTTATTCAATGTTCAACGGATCCTATAGTGGTCTTAGTCAATTTGATTAATAGATAAGTGCATGTTTGATGTCCTTGCAAAAAGCCTCAATGGAAATGGAGTCTAGACATTGTAAAATGTACATTTTCTCTATTTTAAACCTCCTCATATAAGTCTCGATGGTCTTACTATCTTCTTGGATATTTGAAAATAAATGGTATGACTCTTTCCGAATTGGCTTGTTCCATGCATAGTTAATGAAATATACTTTTATCAATGCGTCAAAATTTTTTACACTCTTGGTAAGTAACTTAATAAACCACTGTTGTGTCGTCTCTTGGAAGGTGGCAGTGAATAACTTGCAATACATGGCTTTGTTTTTGTTCTCTGGGAGGCTCATAGCTACCATTAGGGTTGTTCATCGGATCAAAACCGCTAATTTTATGCCCATCCGATCTGATCCGATCATCCGCTCGGATTGAAACATCATAATTCGAAACCGATCCGATCATCTTTCACATTCGCTCAATCTGATCCGTAAACTATTCGGATGACATCCGATCAATCTGACCAAATAAACTTAATTAACTCTATTTTTTGTATTTTTAAATATTTTTTTAAAAATTTCACATAAATCATAACATAAAATTATTTAACTTAAAAAATATATTAAAAAATCAAATAAATATATATTAATTAAATATATATATATATATATATATATATATATATTAATTAAATATATATATATATATATATATATTAATTAAATATATATATATATATTAAATATATATATATTTAATTTAATAAATATATATATATTTAATTTAATAAATATATATAATTAATTTCGGTCGGATCGGATCGGATGAATCGTAGTGAAATCCGCCATCCGATCCGCACTTAACGGATGGAAAAAATTCTCATCCGATCCGACCATCGGATTGATCGGATGATTGGATTTTTTGCACACTCCTAGCTACCATGGTCATTTTAAAGTGAATAACATGGGTCACAGGGTCTTTTGTCCCCCTATAGGTGGGACATTTGGGGACAAAGAACTTAAGAGGTGGTGTCGTTAACTCGATGTCATCCGAAAAAGATGATGCCACAAAATGGTCCTTCATTGTTTCAATATCGCCCCAAGTCATAATTTTTTTTACCTTTAAGTCAATCTTTCATCCTCGCTACTATTTTCTTCCATATCTCTAAGTTTTTCATCAAGGGTACCACTTGGATAACTGAGTGGTACTAGACATCCCTTAGTAGTAGCATTCCTCAAACTTGAATGTCTTGGGAATTTCTAGTGTGCATTTTATGCCAAATATTGGTAGGTAGGCGAGGTCATGTATATGAATCTTGGAATGGGATTGGGCATCAGAGCTATAGGTATACACTATTTCTTAATTATATCAAGTCGACACTGGTAGGGATCTTGTGATGTATGTTTCGATCTTCGTGGTCGGCTTACCATTATTGATGGACTATCGGTATGGAATGAATTTTCAACTTCTAAAAAATCATCACGTACCAATCTTGATCTAAGTTTCTTGTTATCATCTTAAGACTTAATGAATGCTTGTTGCAGCTCTGATACTTGTTTTTGAAGACTCTCTAACATGGCATCTTTTTTGCGGGATGTGCTTTTAGAACTATAGCTAGCAAAATTGGTGGTTCATGAAACTATCCTAGTTGGACTGGTCATGTCATCATAAGCTATAGGTTGCATGTTTTCACTGATTAGAGGTCGTGTGTGACTATATTCCAAATAACGGTATGACATATAGATTGGTGATAGATGATGTAACTTATTGTTAAGGTCTAACTCTTGAATTGGGCAAGTATAGCTATTATTGTGTTACAGATGAGGTTATAGACTTGCCATAATGAGCAAAGTGAATTTCCTTACAACATGGTCTATTTCTCCAAGGAAGTAAGATGTAAGGTCTTACATGACAACTATGAACTAGATATATTTAAGGTCTCACTGTGGGCACCAATTTTTTAGAGAAGTGCTAATGTGTCAGGGGTTATAATGAGATGCTAGAGAGAAGATACTACTCAGATCTTTTGTTTATCTAATCAATGAGGTATATATAGGTATATAACAGGTAGGTGTCAATATTATATTAATAGGTACTATCTCAAGGCATGATTACTAACTCAAACATGAAATTTTACAACAATAACCCATTTAGCGAAGTTAGGTCATTGTCTTGACAATTAGGTTGCTATCCAAGTGATCATGTCGCTTGAATTCTTCATCCCTTGTACGGATGAGAATAGAAATGTGAAAATACACTAGGTTACTTGACCTTGGTGTCTACATGACCAAGTTGGTAGGTGAAGGTAATGCTCCAAAGGAAATTAATCCATCTATTGCTCATCAATGCTAGGTTGTCACACTAAATGTGCTAGATATATCGGGCTCTATCCAAGTGAGGTAATTCAAGTCGTTAGGGATGCGCATCCATTTACACGTAACATACTTAACACTAACATATTAATGCCTTTTGTTAAAGGAATTTCAATTCTTATGGTGTGATATATCAATATGGATTTGTAAGGGATATATGATGTATTCATGGTTACATTTTGATCTTAAATGATTTATGTTTATTTTTAGTGGAATCACAAGTAGTTGGTAATTTTGTTGATAATTACATGATATGCAATTTCTTAGTTTGTAGTACTTGATGTGCTTCGTTTTTCATGTTCGTATATTATTCTACTTGCATCAAGTTAAAGTAACCCATTTACGTACCCAAAACTTGCCATTTTTTAGGTAAATTTTTATCCATACGTGTGCACGTTAAATATGTATTTTTCAATGTTATATAACAATCTCTTTCTTTAACGATTCTATAGTTTTCATAATTGCACATGATATGATGATATGATCACATATAATAGCATGATATAAATCATGGATATCAATAAAGGATAAGATATAATTAGAGAGGTTAAACAAAAATGTTTACACTTACTCTAATTATGAACTAACTTATGAGAAATAATATGCATCTAATAATTATAATCAATGAATTATTTAAGTTTGAAAATTAGACTTGTTAAATTCTAGTTAATTAGGCTCATTTAATTCTAATCAATTTGATTTAAGATGTTATTTTTTATTTTATAAATATTAATAATTATTTTTATTATTATAAATGTTATACATTATAATTATTATTTTATATAATTTTTGTTTTTTTCTACAAACACAATCATATATGAAAACACAAGATGATGCACTACTACAAAAAGAGGTATTAAAACCGGTTCGCTGAACCGACTTTAAATTAAATGACTTAAAGTTTAAAGTCGGTTCAAGGTGTGAACCGACTTTACGTTTAAAGTCGGTTCACGCAATGAACCGACTTTAATTTTTATTTTTTTTAAATTTATTCATTTTCAACCTGTATTTGAGCAGAAAAAAAACCAAAATTAGTTTAGCAAATAGTTCAAATAATACAAATATTTGAAAAATAAAATATTAATTAATAACAGAAAAATTACCATGATTTTGTTCTATTTTATTCAAGATCGTCATATTCTTCTCCTTATGTTATAATACAAACCTACATATATAATACAAAAATATATACGCATAAATAATAACATATAATAACAGAAAAAAATATGAATAATAGGGGATCTAAAAGATTAGTTAGAGAGGAAGAAAACTCACTAACCGATGTTGGAAATGGTAGTCGTAGGTGGCCGGAAAATGAGAAAGAGTGGAGGAGAAGTAGAGGAGGAGGTTTTCGATTTTTTAGAGTTCTGCAACGCTGAAAATAATTTCTGTCTGGGAAGAAAGAAGAGAAAAGATTTATCCACGTGTGTAGCGTCGGTTCCAGGTGTCAACCGACGCTATGTTATGTGGATAACGTCGGTTCCAGGTGTCAACCGACGCTATGCTACGTGGATAGCGTCGGTTCTAGGTGTCAACCGACGCTACGCTACGTGGATAGCGTCGGTTAACACCTAGAACCGACGCTACGTCCACGCATAGCGTCGGTTTGACACATCAACCGACGCTACGTCCTACGTGGATAGCGTCGGTTCTATATCGAACCGACTTTAAACCAATTTAAAGTCGGTTGACTTAAATACCAATTTTTATAGTAGTGATGATTATACTATTTGATATCAAATCAAATCCCCGAAATTTTTCTTTCATATCTACTTTTAGAATCTTGACTAAACTGGGTTCCATGGATAGTTTCATATTATCTTTGACATATAATATGAAAGTCAACATTAATAATAAAGATTAGATAATCTTTTGTTCAATTGATGCAAATCACTATTTTGGTTGGCATGAGTGCTGATAATTTTTCAAATGATGTTTATATTTCTTTTCCTCGTTTTGTTTTACCAATAGTACGGAATCAACCAATGATGTAGGTACATAATAACCAAATGAGTCACGTGCCTCCTAAATTTATGCGTGAAGAGTTTCGTAGCATTCATTATTATTATTATTTTAAAATTGGTTTGGTGTGATATAGTTAAGTTTTTCAAAATTTTAATATATTTTAATTAATTTATCCATTTTAACTTTTTAAAAAATCAATAAGATTTGGTATGTAATATACAATCTCTTATTAATAATAATTTTTTAAAAAATTACAATCGATCTTAATAATTTTCTTTTAAAATTACAATCGATCTTTGTTTTGATTATCATGTAATATAATTTTACATATTTTTAATTAAAAGTAATTCAAATCAATTTATTTAATTTTTAATTAAATTAAAATGAGTTCATTTATACGTGAGTTAATTAGTCCGTTCATGACCACTTATTCGATTTTTTTATTAAATTAATTTAATTTTTTTTTGAATAAATTGGTTCAATTCAGCTCATCTAATTTTTAATTAAGTTGAGTTGAGTTCGTTTATATATAAGTTGAGTTAGGCAATTTATGACTTATTTATTCAATTTTTTTATTAAACTCATTTAAATTATTTTAAGTATTTAGGCATATTTGATAACAATTTTAATTTCTAATTTCAAATTCTTGAGTTTTAGAATTAAATTTTTAATTACAATTTTTTTTGGAAAAAAATCAATTTCGAGTTTCAATTTGAAAAAATAGAAATCAAAATTTGAATTTTTTTTATTTGATAATTAATTCCTAGTTTTTAATTTTTAATCTTTTAAGTTGAGTTAGGTTGTGTTTTGTATAAATTTCTATAGAAAACTCGAAATCACAAACTATAACTTTTTTAGAAACCAAACTTCTAAAATTTTCTAACAACATATGAAATAATTCATAATATTTTGTGAGATACTATAATTTATATTTCAAAAATAAGTCAAAAAATTTCTACTAAATTTGAACAATTATTAGTAAAATGAGTATAATATTTTATAGAAAATTTAAAACCAAAAACCATAAAATTTATTAGAAATTAGACTTCTAGAACTTTCTCATGACACGTGAAATGATTAATAAAATTTTATGAGTTAGTAAAGTTTATATTTTAAAAATGAGTGAAAAAATGTTCTTTTTAATATGAACAATAATTAGTAAAATATGCATGACTTTTTATAAAAAACTCAAAATCACTAACCTTAATTTGTTAAAAACTAGATTTCTAAAACTTTCTAATGATATATGAAATAAATTATAATATTTTATGAATTAGAACAATCTATATTTCAAAAATATTCAATAAAATGAATATAACTTCTTTAAAAAATACAAAATTTTAAAATATAATTTTTTTTTATAAAATAAATTATTATTATTTCAATGATATATGGATTTAATTATAAATTAGTATAAATTAATACAATTTAAATTTTAAAACTAAGTCGATCATTATCTCTTTAATCTCAATTATATTATGTTTATTTTTTAAGTTACTATTTATTTTGAATTATATATTTATTGGAATATTATAATATAAATTTACTTTAATTTTATATTTTATTTAATTTTCAAAAAATCATTTGTTACGTTTTTATTAATTTGACTAGTATTAACATTTTTATCAATTTTATAGTAATAATTAATAATTATATTTTGAATTTTTTTTTTCTTATTTGTTAGATTTTTAATTCCATATGTCTTTATCAAATGAGGTAATTAGTTGCTCATTTGAGTTCGTGAGCTAAACAAGTTGGACTTTTTCAACTCATGAGTTCAATGAATCAATTTTAAGTGAGCTAAGTAGAACTAAGTAGCTCATTTAACATCTTTAATTTTACCATATTCACTTTAATCTATTTGTTTAATGAAACTCTTTTTTCATGTAATCTTGTTTTCCCTTAATAACATTTAATGTTGAATTATTTTTTAAATAAAATTATACAACTCATATATATGGTTGTTAACGAGTAGGATGAGGACATATCAGAGATTTTTAGTGAAAAATGAGATCCTCAAATGAACAAAAAATCAGGTATCTGAGTAGTATTTTTGTAATTTTTTATTTTTATTATAAAGGATTTAAAAAAAACAAATATTCAATGATAAATACTTTATAAGTTTTGAGAGAAGAATGAATGAAAAAATAAACAACATTTATATGACAATGAAGAAAAAATAAAATGTATATAACAACAATTATATAATCTTTTTATACCAAATAATTTTGATATAATCTTATTATAAATTAGTTTAAAATAATAAAAATAAATTATAAAATAATTATAAGATTTTAGATTCTTAAATTTTAATTAAGTATTTAATTTTTATAAAAGAAAAGAATACTTATGCATGTTTTAAAAGAATAAAAAGATAAAATTATTATAATATATAATATAGATGAATATGGAGAGGGGTAACATATTATTTATGGAAAGGTAAAAGTTGTCGAAAAGAGGGAGGTTCTAGAGGAAGAGAGTTCCACTCCAATGAGGTCAAATCCAAAATCAACAAAGAAAATGAGAAGTAGAGCGAAAAAATATAAAATGAGGAGAAATTGGAGAGAAAACATTTCTAAAGAAGAGGAGCCTATCTTTCTACAACCAGGGGTACGTAAAATAAATCTTGCAAGCATTTTTTTTGTGTTTGAAGAGTTATTGTTTCTTATATGTTAAAATTAATATTTAACAAATGTACTGTTGAGTGCATGGTGTTCATCTAATTATAAACTAATCATATTCGTGTTTGATCAATTATATTCACGTTGTTAATTACTTCCAAAAATAACGAACAAAAATATTTTAATTAAAACAAAAAAAAAATGTTATGTTGGATTATCATATTAAATAATAATAATAATAATAATAATAATAATAATAAAATATTAAAATTAATTATACTTATTATATAACGTGTCATGTTCAATACATTTAATTTATTAAACGAATATTTACACATATCATATTTGTACAATGTTATGTATATGCTAATTATCATTCTCACCTGTACATGCATGTGCCTTTGAATAAAAATCTTACTTAGATTCTGTTCAACCAATCAACTCAAACATACGAGTGATACCAAGAAACGAAGTAAAGTGGATAGATAGTGTTAATGTAAGAAATAATACACCGTATGTTCAAATATTAGCTTGAAGCAGTCATTTTCAAGCTATATTTGGGAGAATCCTTATGTTTTCTGACTATTTGTTGGCTTTCTCTTGTAATGGAATAAGAAAACTGGTGTTATATATAGGAGCAATGTTTTATTTTTTTAAAATAATATTACATAATTCACAAATTCTCAAACCCTAACTTCTAGTTTGTGCTTATTCTCACAAAAAAAAAAAAGATTTTATTGCAACTGCGCTAGAATGACATACTCCATTTAAGAGCAATGTTTGTTTCTCCATTAATGTTACATAGATTTGATCACTACGTTTTCATTTTTAGACTATTCGATTTTATTTTTTATTAATTTAAAATTTTATCTATTTTTAAAATACGATAATCTAGATAGTGAAATAAAACGAAGACTCCTCCCACATGTAAAGCTTTTTCACACAAAGAAAAAGTAAAAAAATAGGAGCTATATGAAATTCCATGTCTCTGTTTCTCTTCAAGTACAAAAATACTTACCCCGAATTACCTTTTTAAGAAACTGTACACCTAATTTTTTTTTTTGGTTGATAACTGTACTATCATATTAATTAAACAGTATATATAAGTTTAAAAATATAAGGGATAAATGTCTTTTGGAACAATTTTTTTAAAAGAATTAAGTTTCCTAATAATTTTTTATTTGTGTGATTATGATATTTTAGTTACTTCATTTTTATTATTAAAAATTTTCTTGAGAATCAACGTGTACGATTATATTAATGACTATAATCATCACGTATTAGTTTTTATCACATTTGGTTATGAGTGTATACTAATCTCGATACGATTTGATCATATTTTTTATTTTTTATTTATTTCAAAACATACTTAGTTTAAAAACTAAATGTTAATATAATTATTATTCTAATACGAATGATTTACAATATTAGTGTTAATATTCATCTTTTACTTATTTATTACATATTTTTAATGAAAATAAAAATATAAAATTAAGAACAAATAAAATTCAATTTAATTATTTTGAGTATTATATGTTTTATTATTAATAATTCATTTATTAAAATTTAGAAAAATTGTTGACAAAAAAATAAAAAATATAAATTGTATTGTTTAAATTCAATTTTAAAATATTAAAATAAAATAAAAAATTTGAACATCATTAAATTCACTTTTTTATTATATAAAAAATTATTTATAAAATAATATTTTATTGTTCAAAAAATTATTAAAATGTTACATTAATTTTCACAACTCGCACCATTTTTTAAACTATAATGTCCGTAATGTCTCTCATCTCTCTCATCTCTCTCATCTCTCTCTCTCCACTCTCTTCAACGATTACTTTTTCCTATTATTTTCTTTCTCTGTATTCTCTTCTTAGTATTTTATTTTAGCTAAATAATATCTAGGATATCTTAATTTTTATTAATTTTACGCTTTAATTTCATATTTATTTTTTCATTATATTTGGTATTCTAATATTTTTTAATTTTCATAAATTTAATACAAAAGATACTAAATGTATTAAATTTGTAAAATTAAGAGATTAATTTATAAGAAAAAATAATTTTTGTACGTTAAGTTTAGTACTGTAGTAAAATTTCATCATAATTTGTACTTTAAACTTAATTTGTTAAATTTAAAAAATAAAAAACCAAATCATATGCAAAAATAAGTAGTGATCTAAAAGATTAATAAAAGTAAGAGTTAAAGATATTGTTCAACCATTTATTTTTAATTTAAATATTTTTATAATATTTGAGTAGTTTCTGTTAAAGAAGTATCTTAATGCATAATTTTTTCGATAAATAGATACTTGCTTGGAGAGAGATAGAAACAAATATAAAATATAGATTTCATAAAAGTAGCAGACGATCCCAGAATATTTTAAAAAAGTTCTTCAAAATGGAGAGTAAAGTAAAGCTAAAAAAAAGCATTAAAACACAACAAATCCATATATTCAATGTAATTTAACTCAATCCAAAAGTTTCCATTTAGATTGAATTTAAATTTTTTATTGAATTGTATAGATGACTATTTTTCAAAAACCAACTTTATTCACTCCATTTTGATTTTAGTTTAAATTCAAACAAATATATGATATATATTAAATAAAAATGATGAAGTCATCTTTTAATTTTAATCTTTACAATTTTTTTTTAATAGCAAAATAATTTTAATTTTAATAGTTTACATGTTTTAAGATAAACTGATCCCAGAATTACATCAAATTCAAACATTAATATTTTCATAAAATATATCACTCATATATATCATTATCCTTTTTTTTATACTAGCTACCTAGAAGAAGTGTGTGGCAGATTAAGAATTATAAATCTTCACTTGATGTGAAGTGTGAACCCACGTCCCCTAGAAGCACTTTTTGGGGGCTACAAATACACACCGTACCCCTTCACTCCACAATTCAAAATCCTAGTACTCTCTTCTTCTTCTTCTTCTTCTTCTTCTTCTTCTTCTTCTTCTTCTTCTTCTTCTTCTTCTTCTTCTTTTCCTCTGCTTGTATCACTCATCATATAAAGTTATAAACAACATTTTTCATTCCAACCACAAAGTCCTATTTTATTATCCTTCGTTGACTAAATGGCTACAGTTGTATGCCAGGGTTTACAATCATGTGTAGAGTCACAAATAGTTGAGCCAAGAACAACACTCAGATTAAAACTAACTTCACCTATTATTCACTATTCTCAACCTCTTGACATTTTAGCCTTAAAGTCCTGTTTTTCAGACATCAATACAGAAAGATCCAATTTTGAAGAAGATTGTCTAATCAACAAAAAACCCAATAATTTCAATAATTGGAGCTTCCTTCAAGCTCTCTCTAATATTTCTCAATCTCCAAAAGTAGAAAAAGAAAGCACTTATGTTCATCCTCTTGATAAATGCTCAAAATGTTGTCTAAGTGAGAAAAGCTTGAAATTGTGCACTGAAAATTTGGGGAATGAGACAGGTACTGATATAATTGAAACCACCATTTTCTCAATGTCTTCTTGTTCTTCAATGGAATCATTAATATCAAAGGAAGTGATGAATGATAAGCAGAAGCAGAGAAAAGTACTTCTGGGGGCAAGAAAAGCAAAACCCATGAAGAATTTTCCACCACCTTTGACAACAATTAGAGGAATGGATTGTCTTCAAGTTAAGTCACATAGAGAAAATGGTCGGCTAGTAATGAAAGCTATCAAAAACCCATCAAAACCAAGTGCTTTTCATGTTGAAAGAAGCCATGGTCGTCTTCGATTGACCCTTTTGGAAAAGTCTACTTCTGTGTTTGACTCAGAAAATGGAGGAGACAAAGTCAACAATAATGAAAGTAAAGAATTTGAAGTTGACCCAATTAGAATTGAAGAAGAACAAAAAGAAGAAGAAGAGGAAGGTGATGAGAATGACAAAAATGACCTTGAAGAACAAGAAAGTAAAGAAGGAAAGAGAGATGAATGTTTGGATGAGGATGTGGATGAGAACAGTGAGTTTGTTGGGGGTAAGATGGGAATGACAAATTTTGAAATGCCAAGGAGGTGCAAAGAAGGTGGTGAGAATGAGAGCAAAACAATGTTAAATTGGGAACCCTTTTGGGTAGGTAGTACTTAATTCATGGAGCTTTACTTTGGAGTTTAGATCTCTCATAATTATGATTTTTTTTCCAAGTTGATAGTTATTATCTTTACTCTATCTTTCTTTATTCCATGGTAGATTCCATGGTAGACACTAGAATGTAAGAGTGGTTATCTCATTTTGTTTATTAATTATTGGTTAATCTTTAATTACAAACCCATATTTTCTTGACTATTTTGAAAAAAATCAAAACTTTAGTAGAGATTTTCAAGTCGTCTTTTAAGGCCGTTTTTGACACATAATTTTTTTTTATCAAAAATTGGTTAAGTAAATAAACTAAACACTTCAGTCAATTAATATGGATTATAAAAAATAAAAAAATACATCCTGAAAATAAAAACTATGTTTCACAACATAGCAAATGTGAAAGTGTGTCATGTTATCGGATTCAAGCCGAGTGTATTATGTACAAAATAATTTCATTTATTTAAAATGTCTATGATCAACGTTTTTACTATTAAGCATTATTACTAGTAAAGTGAAGTTAATATCATTATAAATTACTATTTTTTATCTTATTTTACAATTGTTCAAATATCATGGTCATATTTTATTTTCTATGCAATTATTAGTTTCAATAAAATACAATAAAAGTTAATTCATATATATATATATATATATAAAGTGTTGCCCCACATTGTTCATGGTAGAAGTGAACGCTACAGAACCCAACCCCTTCCATATATGACATACCAAACAATTTCCTTACAAAGGAAAATTCTCTCTCTCTCTTTTTTTTTTTTTAGTCTCATTATTTGTCAGATCTTTTATTTAAAAATCCCAGGGTAATTACAAAATATCTCAAATAGTTGATAATCTTGTAATTCCTCTTTTGAAGATTGAGAATTGGTCTGTGCCTAAGTAGGTAACAATTTGTTCCAAACCTCATGAAATCTAGGGTTCTTTATTTTTCTGAATTAGTATTTTCTATTTTTATATTTTAATAACATTGTTGGGTAAGGTTTAAAATTACTTAAAGTATTATACATTATATTTTTACTTACAATTTTATTATAGGTACTTACTATTTAGAAAAATTGTATCTAAAAGACTGAGTTTTAAATATTGGACTCAAATAAATGAGTTGAACAAATAATATTTACAAATCATAATGATTTTTAGTAAAACTATTTAAGTATAGATGTTACTAAACATATAAAATTTAATTAATAAATAATTTATAAAATAAAATTAATTACAATCAAAAATTAAAAATAAAAATATGTTAGATTGAGAATTTATATTAGTTTTCTAAAAAACTTTATTAAAAGTAATATTTAAGGTATTTTGGAACAATAAAATTTATAAAAACTGAATACATCAATCCATTTGTGATCAAAATTTAATTAATATTATATTCAATATAATAAGTTGAATAGCCAAAAAAAATACAATTACTTCAGAAAAAAAATCAATACCATATTACATATCTTCAAGCAAAAAACCAAAATACAATAATACATATCAATTGATACCTAGAAAAAAAATTACATTGAAACAAAGCATATGCTTGTTAAATTAACACTTTTGTATAACAAAAACTAAAAGATAAAATGTGTAAGAGAAAAGGCAAATCCAATGCCCAACTTTGAGCTGCAAGTTGCAAGCTAAATTTCCTCAATTGCTATATATATATATATATATAACATAACATAACATACTATTATTTAAACTTAAATATACTTACAAATAATGATATTATGATTAAAGTATTTCATTTATCTTTAAATTTAAAATAAACTCACGTATAAAATTATAAATTTTTTAAACTTAAAATTTGATCTTAAATTTTTAAAACTTTATAAATAAATCCCTAAAAAAATTTATCTTACAATTTGGTCAATCATAACTTGGTTACTAAAATACATATTTTTGAATAAAAAATTTAAAATCTATATATAAAATTTTAAAAAATTAAGGACTAAATCGTATGTTTTAAAATTTTTAGAATGTACGTATAAAGTTTTAAAAGTTTAATAATTAAATAATACATTTTAAAAGTTTAATAATCAAATCATATGTATAAATTTAATTAAAATTTAAAGATAAAAAATATATTTTAGTATAATATTATTAATACATCACCTAGTTGACATTTATCTTTGAGATATATTAACTTTTTTATATGGAATTATTTATTAATCTATATGAATAGTCCTAATTAATAACATGATATTATTATAAAAAAGAGTTAAAATTTATCTTTATTTTTTTATCATTAAAATTTTTAATATTAATTTTTAATTGATAAGAACGATCATATTAGCATTTTAGATATATGATGTCATCACTGATAGCTTAGTTTGGTGGGGGATACAGTCATGCACTATCCAACAAACAGCAGGGATTCGTATCGTTTTACCGTACATATTTTCGGGACCAATTAGCACAAAACAGATCATATGCAGGAATTGTCGTTGTTACCACATATGAGATAATAACTATATACATACCCAACCAAAATATATAACAGGTTCTTCATTAATTTATATATACGACTATTACTATATACAGGCCATTTGCTATTGGATATTAGCCATTAAGACTACGTACATGTTTCCACTTGCTTATCAATGACATACTACTTACAACGCCCATCTACGCCATAGCAAAACCCAAGTGCAAGTTGTTTGCGTACGATGGAAAACATTATGATAAAACAAAAGCACATGCAAAACTGTCTCTAGCTAATTTGTTATGATATTAGGTTTAGGGTGGAAAATCCACCCAATTGTTTCCTTATTTTATAAATGTCATGTCGACAAATAAGTTAAATGTATTAAATGTGAGAATTTTTTTAATTTGAGGATTTTGATCTAATGTTAAACATTGAATACAATAAAAAATTAACATTTTAATTGTTCGAGTATCAAACCAACAATAGACAAAACAATAAAAATAATATTATTAAAAATTATAATCATAAAAATAACATATTTTATGTTTAATTTATGCATTCTTACAATTATAAAAAAAATATGACATATTATTTTATTTTAAATATCATTCACTTGGATATCGTTCCATATTATTATAATATTATTTTTGTTATTTTAAATTTTAGATAGACCTATTAATTACATGAATGAAATTAAAAACTCTATTTTCATTTCCTATTACGATTTAAAATTTATCATCATCTCATTTAAAATCTTTGCTAGATATATAAAGGGAAATCCCAAAAGAAAAACGAAAACCTAAAATGGAGAACCTAATATTTCAAATATTATTTTTTTATTATTTATTATTTTTTTATAAATGAAAAATTATAATAGAAGTAAGTTAATAATAAATATTTTGTAAGAAAAAAATAAAATTTTGAATTAATAAAAAATAAAAAAATAAATAATATTTATGTGAGAGTGAGAAAAATAAAATATGTGTAACAATAAATAAATAATCTTTTTTATATTAAATATTGATAGAATATAGTTACAAACTATATAAATTAATAATAATAAATTATAAAATTTTAGATTTTTAGAATTTAAATAAATAGTTTAAATAACTATTATAAAAGAAAAATTATTGATGTTTTAGTATAATGAAAATATAACTTAAAGAAAAAATATAAAATATATTATGCATTATTTATAATTAGTTTATATTTAAATATAATTAAATATATAAAAAAATTAAATTTTTATATATTTATTAAAATATGATATTTAATTTCAGAAAACAGAATAGAGAATACAATATTCATCTTTATCTCGTCTCATGTTATAAAATATGGATCCCCATTATTCATTCTTTATTTTATTGTCTATATCTTTTCTTACTTCTAATTAGATAATTTTTCCGTGATTTGTCCTATCAAATTAACTTAACTATCTTAATTTTAATGATGTTATTTTTTATAATTTTTCAAAAAATATTTAGAAAAAATGTAGCTAATAAGCAAGAATGCAGAAAGAAAAAAATATTTAACATGAAATTTTAGTGAAAAAATAATATACCCCCATCACCACATTAATCCACGTATACTCACAATCACCCATGTAATAAAGAAGATAATTCTCATAAAATGCTCATTAGATTGCAATGAGTATATTGAATCAATACCCTCCTCCACCTAAGGTTATAGCTAGAGTCGTCACAGTTTAAACTCGGGCTCCTTGGCTGAAGCTTGTGGAAAAATCAAAGCTATATTTGTTGATCAACCTGGTCATTCCGCTAGAATCAATTAACTCTCTTTTTTTTAACACTCCTTTATTTTATAAATTGTGATACTCATGACCTGTTAGATAATTAATTATGAGTAAAAATAATAAAATTTATTTTTTAACTTATAATTAATTAACGTATCAATTGTAATAATACTATAAATGATGATAAATAATTTTAGAGCATCAAAATTCAAAATCAAAATACTTTAACTCGTATACCCATCACTATCTAAAAATATTAAAGTCTTTTAGGTTAATTAAAAATGTTTTATCTTTTGAGGATACCAATTTAACTATTTCAAGATATTTGAATTATCTTATAATGATTATTAATAACATTATTAAAGTATCTTATAATTTAATGATATTTGTTTTAAGTGAGCAACTTAAAGATATGAGTTTGTATCTTGTTCAATATAAAGATACGTGTGAGGCGTAATATGTTGAATTAATCTCGTATATTGATATTTCTTATTAGGAAAATATACTTTAAAACATGTAGATTCTATGCATAGTTAAGAGAATTGAGTTCAAACTTCAAAGTCTTTCACCATTTCCCTCCTCTTAATTAGGTTATGGAATTACGGCAACATTAATTAATTAATTAAGACATTTCTTTCAAATAAAAAACATAGAAACTTATTTTTCAAGTGATTTAAAATGATAAAATAATAAGTATACTACTTATATTAACGAATACCAAGTAAATTATGATATTTAGATTATTATACATATGTATATATATATATATATATATATATATATATATATATAATGTGTAATTTTCAAACGTGAATTATTAATTATTCATCATCAACTGACATTGGCCAAGAAGAGGAAGGCAGTGGCTGATCGTGGAATTAAGGTATCCATTCATTTGGATATGAATGGATATCTTCATGACATGTATAAGAGTCAGCTTCAGATTTTCCGAGTCACGTTGAATATATACAAAGGCGGAACAAATGATATAACAAATGGATGAGATTCACAATTAACATAGGATTTGTTTTTGCAAATTAAATCCGAACATATCATTACTATATATAAAAAGTCTTGAGTGAGACATAAATAGTGATGGTTATTCTCCAACCATTTTATTTCTTCCATTTTATCCATTGTTTTAATTTTCTTTTTTGTTTTTAGTTTCAACCTTTTTTTTATTTAATTATTATTATTGTGTTTTTCACAATACTAAAATGATCCTATTAATATACCATATTTTTATGCATAATTATATTTGATAATTTTATTATATATTATCTTTACATTATTATTATTCGATAATTATTTTAATCAAATAAATATTTTCACAACTTTAACCCTTCACTTTAAGTGTAACACATTATCATAAACAATATTTTTCTTTTTTTATATTAATTTTTTACAATAATAAATATTAAAATATTTTTATAATAAATATACACTTCTTATTAATAGTTATTTTGATAATTTTATTATGTAATTTATCTTATTATTCTTGGATAATTGTTTTAGTCACATTAAATATAAAAACTCTTGTAGTTGATGATTATATAACATGATAATACATGAAACTAACCGAATGATATAAATAGAAAGTACTGGTATCAAAACAAAGTTTTATTCCATAATGAAATATGATTTTATAAAAGTTTCAATTGCTTCACTCATATTTTAAGAAGTTATTTTTTTCAAAGTTCAGTTGGGCATAAATGACCAATATTCTAGGCCTTTTATTCTCTGATATTAAGCAGTCTAATAATTATTCTAACTTTTCACTCCAACTTAACATCCAATTCAAGTGGCATGTCCATGTATCATTATTTGTAAAGAAAAATATTTTTTATTATAATTGAATGCATGTATTACATAATATAATTGGCCTATTAATAACTAATTTTATAATTATTTTAATATTTTACTTTTTTATTTTAATACTCAAATCGATATGGACACATCATTTATACATAAAATAAATTTACTTAAAAAGGACAAAATCAAGCCTAGCAAAATTATATATCCCAAATATATATGACATATCTTTCCGATCTTAATTCATGTCTTATATTAATTTAAAATTTATCAACAATTCTTTTACTTTCTCTCCTAATAAATACCACACGGAAGCATAAGAAAAATATTTCAAATGAAAAAATATCGTGAGTATATTTTCTTTAATTAAAAATATTATTTTAATCTTTTAATTGTAAAAAATATCCATTGGTAATTTTAATTATAAAATATATTTTCATTTGTCATTTTTATTTATAAAAAATAAGTCAAAAAAATTATTGATAAATTTTTTTAAATAAATATTAATGAGTATATTTTTGTCATTTATTCGTTCTCTATCGAACTAAAAAAATGGTAAACAAGTGATGGTATTATCATTTTTTATCTCTCTCCTACAAATGATATATTCCTAATAATATTATTTACAAAAATAAATTAAAAATTACTAAATATCTCTTTTTAGCATTATCTTTATAAATAAATTGATTAAATGTTAGATTCACAAAATTACGGTATCAAATAACATTTTTTTATAAATAAAATGATTAATATGGCCTTCAAACCTATTTTATTTGGAATGTCATCGTAAAATTTTGACTTATTACAATTAATAATTAATTTTTTAATTATATTTTTGAAATTACACCAAATATCATACACTTTGTGGATCGATCCAGAGCCCGATCAACTAACAATTCGAAGCATCAAACAAGTCAGTCTAGGAGGATTTGCCTATGCTTGCGCCCACAACAACACTAGTAGTATGTGTTTACCTATGCATAAGAGCTTTGGTGTTGGAAGGCCAACCTCCAAATCGAGTCATGGTGTAGTCAACCTCAAGCTTTAAATGTATTTTATTTTACTCTTGTACCCTTCTAACATGTTGTGACGTGTACTCATATGTAATAAATATGTTTACATGTAATGTTTTATATATAACATGGAACTCATAAGAGATCCACACATTTTACGAAATTCATTAAATTTTCTCTAATTTTTCTCTTTGTAAATTGAATCAATCCTAACATTTTGACGCTTATCATAGGACTTAGATTCGAAGGTCAAGTTTTATCTTCTAACCCTATATTTTCAAAGATTCACCCCAAGTTCGACATAGTTTCCAAGACTCACGATCATCATGGTAGTAACACGAACTGAGGAATAATTGAGACTAGCAAACGAGGAAACAACATTGGCACAAGATTATGTCTTGGCAACCCGTAATGATACACTGTATGTTTTCTTTTTATGAAACAAAATTTTGAGTCACGAGAACAATGAATAATATGTTAAAGTTTAAATCAAGTGTATTCCTCCTCTTTAGCTTCAGAGATATATATATTAGTTTTTTCCATTATTTGCACAAAATTTATAGATGTGATTATTTGGATATTCAGACTGGTCTGATGCTTGACCCATGCAAACCGCTCAAGCAAAATCACTAACTTGAGATGAAAGATGAAATACCCTAGATGTCTTACCTGTATACCAATCTAAGCTCTATAATTAGCCCGAGCTCAATGATTAGTCCGAGCTAGGGTCAACCTAAACCCATGGTATACTGTACTTTATATCAATTATACTTCTCTAACATGTAAATATGTGTACCCATTATAAGATTGACACTTGTGTATATAATATTTTATAAATAGAGTGGCTTCCTATGAGATCCACACTTTTAACCAATTGTCTTAACTTTTTTCGAAATTTTCTCTCTAAAATCAGGTTGAATCTTAACATTTTGGTACCCATAATAGGACTCAAATTCTGAGATCGAGTATAAGTTTCTGACCCCATATCCTGAGGTGGAAGAGTGATCTTAACAGATAAACAAAAAAGAAAAAGAAAACGACATACAGATGGATTGAAAGAGAGAGAATTGGCATGAAAGAAAGGAACACTAGAATCATTTTTTTGTACTTACTTTATATGAGTTAATCAATAAATTTTTAATGAATAAAATGTAACAAAATCTTTTGATTATATCAGCAATAGAGTTTATCCATATGGCTAGTACTATTGTGTTATAAATTTCCCATATGAAGGCACATGGAGTTACATGCATCTAATACTATAGGCAAAGATTGTGATTATTCAAAGAGAATCTAGCAATAAAGCAAACCAATGGAAACAGAAACAAAAATGATAAACTAGAGTTCACTTTAGTCATGCATAACATATAAATCAGCTACCTTATAACAATGGTTATGCCAACATTAAAGGCAAAAATCACATGGATATATTTTAGCAATAAAGACACAAACATAATTTATTTTATTTCATAGTTTAGCATTTGCCCATGTAGGGGATGTTAATTAGCCCATCTCCTTCCCTTACCTCTCTCTCCCCTATTCTCCTTTAGCCATCCACCAAAAACGGATATGGTGGCTGCAACTTGAACACATGCTTTCTACAATGCCCATCTACTGTAGAACAATCAATCACCACATTTCAAAGTGTTTAGACAATATGAATATTCCATTGGAGATTTCGCACTTAAATGACTACACATATCATTAACTATATATGTATAGCAGAACTAGTATGTGCCACTAAATAGGTACCACATGTAAAATGTAACTGCCTACGAAATGGGCTCACTCGTGACAAGATGCAATAATTAATAAATCAATACACGACTACTAATTCTGATTGGCTCGAGCATTTGAAATCAAGCATTTGCATGAATTCAAGGTTTCCTTTTATCTAATGAAATTAAAGTGTACCACTAAACAGAGTATTTGAAGATATGTATATTTATTCTACCATGAGTGATATAAATGTAACGATGGGATTTCAGTCTTGTATCATTATTCATTTCAAGTTGGGTATGGTTGAATAAGGTTGAATGTCACACCTATCCTTCTTGTTGAAAGATTATTACTTAATCAGTTCAAAGAAATAATATCTAACTCCAAATTGTTTAAATATCATTGTATCAAAAAAATACAAAAATAAAAACACGAGGTATTCAATAATACCTTTGTTTTTTCATTCTGTTTTGAGCAAATGATCAATTCAATATCTTACTTTACAATATTCATAATTTATGCCCTTTAAGATCCAATGTAGTCAATTTTGTCCAAAATTTATAATTTGATTGTTAGAAACCTAAACTTAACTCAACCCAATAAGATTTTATTGAGTTAATGGTTGTCCAAACTTATAAATAATACTGTTGATAAACTTCTGGTCGACGTGGGATTGAATGAAACTTAACAGTCTCTCCACACGAATAGAGATGGTCTCACAAAGCCACGATTGTTAAGGACAAAACTAAGTCACTGATCAAGCCAGATCCAACTTTGATATCATATTATAAACTCAGAATTAATTCAATCCAATAAGATTTCATTGAATTAAAGGTTACTTAAACTTATAATCAGTATTGTTGTTGAACTCTTGGCTGACGTAAGATCGAAGGAAACTTAACATTGAAGATTTTATTTGCGGAATTTAATAATAAAATTACTCATTTTAGTTAATTTGTCGGGAAATTCCTCGTTACAATTGATTGTGATTAGCTAGTTTCACCTTTAAATATCGAACCAAATTGACCGAAGAAATACAAAGAGTAAATCGACTAATGCCCAAAGATCAAAAGATAAGGGATTGATACGAATGGGGTCTATATAATGTATGTATATATATAACACAGGGTAAGGGGAACAATAAGGGCATTGACTAATATACCCGACTACTTTTAAGAGAACTACCTACAGAAGAGAAGAAAAGCATAGAATGAATATGGCATTTGATGTTTTTTTCCCAACTATGTTTAAGCTTTGACAATTAATAGACAAAGACGCAAAACATAATTGAAGGAATTGGGTTAAAATTAAAAACGACGAATAAAACATCAACTGTTGTAAATTTCCTAAGATTTCATTTCACTTAAACTAGTCATCTCTGAGGAAAATGCCCAAATAGTGATGAAATCAATTCTGAAGAAAAAATGAAAACTCCAATAACATTTACGACCAATAAAAGTAATCCTTACTTGCAGCCAAGTTCGCTAGTTAGCACCCTGATGACTGCTTGCACATTTGATCTTTCGAGCGTTAATGGCAGAAAATATAAAAAATGGATACGTGAACCGATTACAATTTTTATCTAAACTAAAATTACAGATATAGGGCTATACAGTCCATGTATATAAGAATTTTCAAATATTTCTATTTTGAATAAATTATATTTTTCGTCCAATAATTTTATCATTTTTAAAATGGAGACCACTCGATTATAGTTGAAAAAAAACCTAGGTTTAGTGTTAATGTTTAAAAATTGAAATGAAAAATGAGCAAAACGATTCGCTTTCGTGAAAATTGTTTCATGAAGATGACGTAGTACAAATTTAATATTATTGTAATATTTTTTAAAATAAATAAATATGAAGTTAAAGAGAGAATAAATTGATTAATAAAAAAGTAAATAATGAATAACAATAAAATTTGAAAACGAATTTTTAATTTAATAGTATATTTATAAATAAAATGTGTATAATTAAGTCATATTATTAAATTAATATATTAATATCTTTCATTTAATAATTCTTAATTTTAAAAAATTAATTTATAAAATAATAATTTTATCTTTATTAAAATATTTATAATTTTATATATTCTCTCGTGTTATTTTTATAACAATATCCACCTTAAAATCTATGTCTACGTTTATTATTCTTTTTGCATTACTCTTAATATCATTATATTTTTTCATTCATCAATCACTATTACAGTTTGTTATCAAAATTAAAATTAAAAAATTCTTTAATTTATTTGAAATATATTATCTTTATTAATGAATATAATTATAATTAACTAAATCACTCTAATTTTTTTACTCATTTATTCTTTTTTTGATTACTTTATGTTATGTCAAATTTACTTTCATCGTATATTTAATCGAATATAAATTGGTTGAAAATGATAAAAATAATAATATCAAAAGGAATAACTTGGTGATAACGATATTTAGGGACAAATATAAGTACCCTAAATAAGTTAGTGATAGATTAATTATAAATTTTGAAAAAATACAATTTTTTAGTATTTTTTATTAAATAATAAAAATTGATTGACATATCAAAGAATAAAACAATATCAAAGTTACTAAGGAAATCACTATAGAGATTTACATTAATGATTACGATTATATAAAATATTTTCACATTGAAAAAAAATAATAGTTAAAAAATAAGAAAATATATAAAATGATAAATATTTGATAAAGATAAAATTATTTTTTAAAATTAAATTATTAATGTATCTTTTGTTAAATACAAAATTATTAAAATATTAGTTCAATAATATAAATTTAAATTTAACACAATGAAGGAAAAATCATTCTCTCATTGTAATTTAATATCGTTTTCTTTTTTCGAAGGAAAATGTATATTTAAAATTAACGTAATGTTTTGAAAATAATATAAATATTTGATATTTGATAGAAAGATAAAAAAATATTTTTTAAAAATAATGAATAGTATATACTTTAAAAGAATTACACAGGATCAACGATAGAGCAAGTAAATGAACCGTTATGATCTTTCATCCTAAATAAGACGTATATTGGCATGATTAGTGTTTTATTTATTTTTAGTTGAATTGTTAATATTATTTAATTTTTTGTACATATTTTTTTAATTTTAATATTTTAATATTTATCATAATTATTTAAAAATAAAAAAATAATTTATTTTTTTAAATAATGTTGATATGTCATAAAATTTAAATAATATAAATTTATAAAAAAGTTATATGTTTTTAATATTTCTCTAAATTGCATACTAAAATACTTTCATTTAATTTTATTTTTATGTCTTCATATTACAAATATTTTTTTCATAATATTTATTTAGAAATATGTTATACATATATTTTTCATAGAAAAAAATATTCAAATTTTATTTTATTTTTATAATTTGAATATATTCATTATTTTATTTTTAATTGGTACATTTTAATTATTTTATTTTTATATTTATAGACACTTTAGTTATTTAAAGTAAATTTTTGATGATTTTAATTATTTTATTTTTCACTTTTACTCAACTTTTTAAGATATTTTAATTTTTAAATATCTATCGATTACTTGCAAATATTTCTATTTAGATTCAATTTATTTATTTATTTTAAAATAAAATCAAGGACTCTAAAATTTATAAAAAATTACTAAAGTGTTTAAATTTATAGGAATAAGATGAATAAAGTGGACAAATTTTAAAAATAAAGAAAATGTAGTGATATTATTTTTTATAAAATGAAATATATATATATATATATATATATATATATATATTAAAAAATAAAATTAATCATATGAAAATATATACATTATATATCCTACTAATCTAATTTCTCAAACATTTGTTTTTAATATTAAATTTCGTAACGTGTTTTGAAGGTAATGAAATCCTAAATTTAATAATAAGCAAACTCAATTTAAGCAGAAGTTGTGGGGTAGTCGTTGGGCGTTGAATTCAATCATCAATGGCGAGTATTTTAAGTAACTGAATTATTTTTTCTCTCTCTCTATATTTTACTCGTCTGATTTTCGAATGTTGCTTGAAAGCCTTCAATATTAAATGCTTATGTTATTTTATAAATTTTCCAATTTATTTTAAAAAATATTGTTACAATTATTTGAATAATCACCTCATATAACATCATAAAGCTCATAAAAAAATATATTTCAATAACCAAGGTTAATTAATTAGAAAACGAATCCTAAAATCGATACGTAATGCTAGAGAAGATGTATCTGAGTTAATTGCTGTTATCGATCCTACCTACATTTTCTATTAGCATTTGTTTTAATTCTAAGATGAATGTTTATTAGGAAGAATCACCCTCAACGTCATCGAACAAAGGGGATAAATAATCCTCGCTCTTCAATTATAATAAACTACTAGAAGAGGATGACATCTTCTCACTCTACATTTGAGCTAATTCTTTAGCTCTCTTTCCTATTTTCATATTATATTTTATTATTTATACTACTACATATTAAAATTAAGATAAATATAATTTATTTTTCTTTAAATGTATAAATGTATAAATAATTAAATAATTAAATAATTAAATTGATTTTATTTTTATTTTTTTTATTAAAAATATATATATTAAGGAGTTAAAAAAAGAAAGTAACCATTTTTACATTACAATTTGCACTCTCTTCTCTACACATTTCTAGCCCTAGGGTCCCTTTCTTCTTCATCTTCTGCATTCTTTCCTTTATTCACCTTCTGCTTAAAGCCTCTCTCTATTTCACATCTCTATATTTTCTAATTTGCATTAACTTCCCTGACTCTCTGACATGGCTGATTTAACTCCCATCTTATCTCTTTCATTGAGCCCATTATCTGTTTTAAATGAATCTTCATCTTCTTCCATTGATGCACTCGAAGAAGACTCGTGCAGTATTTGTCTTGAGCCATTCAACTCTGATGACCCTGCCACTGTATGACTCCGATCTTTCATCTATTTTTAAACTGGTTACTATTTTTGTGAATCAACTTAGTTTTTAAATCTTACTGTGTATTCAGTTTAGCAAATAGTCTTGTTATACATTTTCAAGTTAATTCTGACCATACATTGTCCAAATTGGAATTGAAAAGGTAAAACTGTTAAGTCTTTGATCAACTTTACTGTGATAAAGCTCCTGATCCTTCTGGCTAAAGAAAAGATAAAACTGTTAAGTCTTTAGGTAATGGGCTGTGATGTATTGTCACTTGCAGAGTTACAGAGTTACAGTCATGCTTAATATCGTGTTCACCCCTTCCCCCGAAAAAAGAAATACGATTGATGATAAAACCAAACACCATCTTGGGTTTGATCCGAGTTTTTCCTATGTTTATGGGTGCCCATAACTCATGAAACTTGTAGTCCCCTAGCGATTCTGTTACCACTCTTCTTTTTAGCGTAGATATACACTATGTTACTTGACTTTACAAGCGACATGGACATGAGTGTGAGTACTTGATATGAGTGTGAGTACTTGATATGAGTGTGAGTACTTGATACCCCTATGAAGAGTATAGAGAGATAAAAAGAAATAATGATTTAATGTTGTATTGATGTATTTGAGAATGTATATAGAGAACTCTATTTATAGAGTTGTAACAAGTGTAGTACAAGTGAAATAGTAAGTGTAATACAAGTGAAATAGTACAAATGTAGTACAAGTGAAATAGTGAAAGTGTAGTACAAGTGAAATAATACAAGTGGAGTATAAGTGAATTACAATAATAAATATAACTTAACATCCCCCCTCAAACTCAAGAAGGAAGAGAAACAATAACTTGAGTTTGGAAACTAATTCTTGAAATCTGCCTGGTAGATGAGATTTGGTGAAGATATCAGCTGTTTGATCTGTAGAGGATATTGATTTGAGACAAACATTATATTGAAGAACATGTTGACGAACAAAATGACAATCAATCTCGATATATTTTGTTCGTTCACGAAATACATTATTGTGAGCAATCTGAATAGCACTCTGATTGTCACAATATAAGATAGTTGCAGTTGATTGGAGAACACCCATATCAGCAAGTAACCAACGGAGCCAAAGAATTTCTTGAGTGGTGTCAGCAAGAGCACGATATTCAACTTCAATGCTGGATCGAGAAGTGAGGGATTGTTTCTTGCTTCGCCAAGATATGAGAGAGTTTCCAAGAAAGAAACAATATCCAGTAGTAGAGCGACGATCAGTTGGGTCACCTGCCCAATCAGCATCAGAGTAGGCAGAAAGAAGAAGATTAGACTTGTTGGAGATGTGGAGACCGTGAAACATGGTGTCTTTGATGTAGTGAAGAATGCGAAGAACCGCAGTATAATGGGTAGACCGTGGAGCAGACATGAATTGACTAACCAGATGAACAACATAGGTAATGTCAGGACGAGTGGCTGTGAGATAAATAAGACTGCCTACTAGTTGTCTGTATAATGTGGCATCTGAGAGAATAGTACCATCTAATGGAGTAAGTTTGACATTGGTTTCTAGAGGTGTTGATGCAGTTTTGCAATCAGTAAGGCTAGTCCGATTAAGAATATCAGAAGAGTACTTTGCTTGAGAGAGATAATATTCTTGAGAATCAGATGAGATTTCTAGGCCTAAGAAGTAGTGGAGACGACCAAGGTCTTTCATTTCAAATTGATGGCTCAGAAACTGCTTGAGATCAATAATTCCATTAGAGTCATTCCCTGTTATGATCATATATCATCTACATAAAGGAGTAGAAGTGTTACACCAGTGGGAGTCTTCCGAATAAAGAGACTGGAGTCATAAGAACTGGAAGTGAAACCAAAGTCAGTAAATGTAGAGCTGAATTTAGCAAACCAAGTCTGAGGAGCTTGTTTGAGGTCATAGAGAGCACGACGAAGTAGTGCATACTTGATGAGGTGAATAAGTGTATCCAGGAGGAGGTTTCATATAAACTTCCTCAGTTATGTCTCTATTGAGAAAAACATTTTTGACATCCATTTGAAACATGTTCCAATTTCGGGTAGCAACAACAACAATGATACTTCGAACAGAGGTGAGACGAGTTACAGGTGTAAAAGTTTCTTCATAGTCGATTCCATATTCCTGTGTAAAACCCTTTGCAACCAGACAAGCTTTATATCGTTCCACAGACCCATCTGAATGAGTTTTGATTTTGAAAATCCACTTACCACCAATCAAAGATTTATTAGATGGAAGATCAACAAGATCCCATGTATGTGCTTTTGTTAATGCTTGTAATTCATCTGTCATAGCTTACTGCCAATGAGGGTTAGAACTAGTTTCTTTATAGTCTTGGGGTTCATGATGAGACAAAATAGTAGAGAAACATTGGTAATCACGAAGATGAAAAGGAAGACTACTTACACGAGTAGAACAACGAAGTGATGACTCTGGACAATCAGGTAGTTGGTCTTCAGAAGATGTTGTTATGGTAGGATCAGCAGAAGGAGCATATACATCAGGAGAAGCCGTAGTAGACGATGGTGAGGGTAATGGAGCAATGTCAGGAGGAAATAAATCAATAGTTGGGTCATTAAAAAATGAGAGTGAGGTAGGAGATGAGACATGAAATGAGGAAATAGAGAAAAACATTTTATGTTCCCAAAAGATGACATGACGAGAGATGCGCAATCGTTTAGAGATAGGGTCCCAACAACGATAGCCTTTGTGTTCTATTCCATACCCTAAGAAACAACAAAGGCGAGCACGAGGTTCTAATTTATTGCGTTCATGAGGGTGAAGAAGAACAAAACAGGCACAACCAAACACTTTGAGCAGTTCATAAGATGGAGAAGTACTATAGAGACGCTCATAAGGGGATTGATTGTGAATAATAAGCATGGGAACACGATTGATGGTATAAACAGTTGTAAGAGCTGCTTCACCCCATAAGCGTTCAGGACAAAAACTAGAAATGAGGAGAGTGCGAACAGTATTAAGAATATGTTTGTGTTTTCGCTCAGCTCTTCCATTTTGTTGATATGTGTCAGGACAAGAATATTGAGAAAGAGTCCCATTTTGTCGAAAAAAATTTAAAAAACTTTGTTTCTTTATATTCCATAGCATTATCAGCTCTAAGTACTTTGATATTTTGAGAAAATTGGGTTTTAACCATTTGGGCAAAATCATAATAAATTTTAGGTAATTCAGATCTATGTTTCATGAGAAAAATCCATGTAAATCTTGAATAATCATCAATAAAAATGACAAAGTAAACACATCCCCCCATCGTAGGATGTGGGGATGGACCCCAAACATCAGAATGAATTAAGTCAAAAAGGGAGACAGTAGAGTCACTTTTATTAAAACATAAAGTAGGTTGTTTTCCTAATCGACAAGGCAAACAATTTACATTATCAGAAATAGAAACAATTCCTAATTTATCAGAAGATGCTAAGGGACGAAGATGTCCTATAGACGTATGGCCTAGACGAGCATGCCATAGATTGATAGGAGTAGTAGAAGCAGCAACGAAAGTATGAGGAGAATTGAGTAGATGAAGGTCGATAAGTTCAAATAATCGTTCAACCTTACAGCCTATCCCAAGGATCTGTCATGTCTGTGGATCCTGCACATGACAACCAAAAGAGGAAAAGTAATAGTAAGACCAAGTTTACATAATTGGCCAACAGAGATAAGATTTAGAGTAAGGTTGAGAATATGAAAGGTATCATAAAGTGATATAGAAGATGTGGAAACTTGTCCTACAGCATTAACATGCATATGTGAACCATTGACAGTTTGAATTAAAGGTTTGGAGATGGAAGATTGTGTGAGAGAGAAGATGTGAGTATCATGAGTCATATGGTTAGAACAAGCAGAATCAAAATACCATAAAAATTTACCTGATGTGAGAGACAAGGCAGTAGGAGGATTACTAGATTGTGAGAGAATATGTTTAAGGAGACCTACAAGTTCTTGAGTAGAGAATTTGTCACGATTATTCTCAGAAACGGCAATAGTGATAGATGAGTTACTATTTTTACCTGAAGCATGTTGAGAGGGATTCTGAAAGCAATCTCTGTTAAAGTGTCCTGGATCCTTCTTGTGACAATATATACATACTCTAATGGGACATGTAAGAAGCTCATGATTGGGGTTGTGACAGTAGGTGCAACCTTGATGTTTGAAGTCCTCTTTTGAACCTTCTTTAGGGCGATAAAAGGGGGTGGCAAGAACAGAATCTGTATGATGAACTTTGAAAACCCCCATCCGAGTTTCTTCAGAGCGAAGCTCGGTCACAACAGTATCTAAGGATGGAAAAGGACTCCGATGGAGTAAGGAAGTCCGAACAGGTTCAAATCGATCATAGAGAGCCATGAGAAAAATAACAAGACGTTGGTGATTACGGTAAGTTGCAAACATCTTAGCATCAATCTTGTTCGTCCAAGTTGGTTCAAAGAGAGCGAGTTGATCCCTAATAGTACGCATTTCAGAGAGAAATTGGTTAATGGTTTGATTAGCCCTTTGGCGTTTGGTATGAAGAGTTGTTAGAAGTTGATATTGGTTGGCCAAATCTGTTGTAGTGAAGCGAGCCTCAAGAAATTCCCAAACTTCTTTGGCAGTGTCAAAACACCCAAATTCATCATGTATGGAGGGTAAGGTGGTGTTACGGAACCAGGTAATAATTTGATGGTGGTTACTCTCCCAGTCTTCAAGGCGGTCAGCAAATAAGGAGTTGTTTTCAGTGGTTTCTTGGATGGGTATAGAGATATCACCAGTTATGAAACGCCATAGTTTGCGTTCTTTTAAGAAACTTTTCATTGCTCGTGCTTAGGTTAGGTAGTTAGTATCATCAAGGGTGGTAGAGTTTGGTTTGGGATATCATTTCGGTCAATTTTAACGAAATAATGGAGGAAATATAAAGCAAATATATAGAAACAGTATAAAAGAGATATCCTTATAAATGAAAAGAGGAGTTGAAAACAAGCCTGGAACCGGGTTGAGGTGAGTCGGGTTGGAGTGAGTTGAGTTGAGAGTGAACCGAGTTAGGATGAGCCGGGTTGGCTGTGATGAAGAGAGGCGAAATTTTGATAGAAATTTTAGAGGTATATGAGAGGCGCTGATACCATGTGAAGAGTATAGAGAGATAAGAAAAAAGAATGATTTAATATTGTATTAGTGTTTGAGAATGTACATAGAGACTATTTATAGAGTTGTAACAAGTGTAGTACAAGTGTAGTACAAGTGAAATAGTGGAAATGTAATACAAATGAAATAATACAAGTGTAGTACAAGTGAAGTATAAGTGAATTACAATATCAAATATAACTTAACAACCCTAAGACCCAATTTGTTGTAAACTTACAGAAGATTTAGAAAAATGGGCTTGTCTATCTGGCATATAGTGTCCTAAAAGAGTCTTTGTAATGTAGACTATACGTGATGTGTCGTTCTTCCCTTTGTATCCTTAGCTTTATGTTTGATAATTAATATATTTGTGGGAAAAATTGACAACCACTGGATAGTGTTTTACTTTCTGTGCAAATTAAAGTATTTATTTGTTAACTTTTTGTCTGAAGTTGACTTCGTATCAGTATTTTTACAGATTACTACATGCAAACATGGATACCATCTTCACTGCATTCTTGAATGGTAAGCTCACGTATAAGATGTATGGGTTTGTTAGTTTTAAATTAATCTGTCAACAATTGATTCAGTTTGCTTGATATGTTTATGATTGATTGTTTCCCAGGTCAGAAAGAAGCAGACAGTGTCCAATATGTTGTCAGTTGCTTGTCCTTATAGATCCTGTCTGGTATTTTATTTTTACCTACCCATCTACATTTATGTTTGGTTGTTATGTTTTCTTTTCTTGGCTCTCGTGTCCTTTGATTGATTGTATTCTTGGATAATTGTGCTTATATAGTCAGGAACTTTTAGCCACAATTGAGAGGGAAACAAGCTCAAGGTCAAGAAAAATATCCTCCATAGCTATGCATTACTCCCACGAAGATGATTTTGAAACTGAGCATGTGAGTTTTAACCTTAGAATATCTACCCATTATATGCTTCATATACCATTACATCTTTGTGAGGATGAGTATCTAATTATAATCTCGAATTGAAAATTTCAGGAATCTTTTACAGTAGACACCAGTGTTGTTGGGCATATTATGCAGCATCTAGCTGCTGCAGCTAGCTCAGCTCGTTACCTCCATAGAAGGGAAAGACATAGATCTTCACGACTTAGTCCTTCCCAAGTTCTTGTTTGCACCTCTCCTGATAATTTATCCGATGCAGATCATGCAAATACAGCTTCTTCAATTGAATCTAGGCTTTTGAATAATGGGTCATCTGGTACTTTTATACCCGCTTCAAGCAGAGGCAGACCACCTGCTGTCAATTCCGAACCTTCACCAACAGTATATCCATCTGGCAACTCTGGTACTCCTGCTGACAGTGGCATCACTATCAAACCCAGGTCAGTTTCTGGATGTTCCAAGTTGCTTGGTACAAAAGTGTTATAATTATGACAGCTGCAGAATTTGTTTTGTGCTATGTTTCTGAGTGAAGTCTAACTGTACTGCCTTTTCTTGTATGTGATTATCCAGATTTCTATACAGCCAATCACCACCTGACTTACAGAGATCAATCTCATCTGGAACAGTCCCTCTCACAGAGTCTATCAAATCTAAGTTCTCTGCTGCTTCAGCTAGGTAGAAACAGGCAACTTTATTCAATCTAGTATTTACATGATTTTTATATACTACTTTGTTAGACGTTAAGTGTTTTGCCAGATACAAGGAATCCTACTCGAAAAGCACTAGAAGCTTTAAGGAGAAGCTACTTGCACGAAATGCCTCTGTAAAGGACCTAAGCAAAGAAGTTCAGCGCGAAATGAGTGAAGGAATGGCTGGTGTTGCACGAATGATCGAACGCCTTGATGTTGGCTCAAAAAGAACTGATGATGGTAATGGTACTTCAAGATTCAACATCAAGGGAAAGGGTATGCTTGAAGATGTTATTGCTCGGACACTTGATAAACATAGAGGGAAGGTGGGACACAAAATGAATTCAGATGCAACCTCTCATACACCTAGTAATGCATGAGGTAGACTTCAGGCTACACGACTACAGGTTATTACATGTTCTTATTTTACTTAATAGCTGCACAGATGATATTAATGTCAAATATTTGGAGGTGAAATGGTGGTTAACAGGATTGCCAAGGAATACTACTGAAACTTGCATGCAACAAATGTAGAAGTTATGATTTTTATGTGCATGTTGCATGCTAAGTATTGGTGTGAATGCAATATTGATACAAATAAGTTGAATTAACATTTCTTGCAAACCGATGACAGCTTTTTGTTAATTTCATTCTGCATTGATATTCCTATAGTAGCCAGAAGTTTACCTTAGGAATAATATTATCATAGGAGTACACACCTTAGTTTCATTTCTAACTTTTTCAAGTTTTTACTCCTTTTTTTCCAATTTTTTTATGGAAAGATGACCATAAAAGTCCATTTAGTCTTATTATTACGAAAAAATGATTGTATAAGGATAAATAATTTTTTTTTTCATTTTTTTCTTCAATTCTTTCAGTTATAATTTATTTAAGTTATAACAGTTTCTATATAACATATGTTAAAGAATTCGAGATCCAGTTGGTGACAACCAACACACCAGGAAACAACCACCAACAGATTGGTGGGGAGGAACAGGCTGTCCAAGACCATGCCCCTCCATAATTGTGTTTGTTTTTAATTATTATAATTTTGTTTTTTCTTTGTATAAATATATCTTAAACATTCATTTATTCATCATCAATTAAACCATTTCTTACATGGTATCAGAGCTTAGGAAATAATTCCTAGAAAATTCAGCTCACATAGAAATTTTTTCTTCTTTTCTCATTTTGTTTTTTTTTCAAAAATCAATTTCGATTCACAAAATAATTTCAATTTCATCTCATTATAATATCCAGAAAAAATCCGAGCAATCTGCAATTAATTTTAAGCCAAAACATTACCACATGCGTTTACACGCGCCTTGTCTGAGTTCATCGGCGTTCCACACGCTAGCTGTTGAGGAAGAAGACTCAAACGACACGTCGTTCAGCGCGCCTTTGAAGCAAACGACGCGTCGTTCTTTCGGTTCGGTCTTTAGTTGATTCAGTCCTCCATCCGGTTCGGTCTTCATCCGGTTCAGTGCTCCAGCGTTGTAGCCGCCGTTCCAGCCACTCCAGATGTTGGTTCACCAACTTTCTGACCGGTTCTATGGTTGAAATTTTTGGTTCTGTAATCCTTGACTCATTTTCTATAAGATAAAACATATTTCAGTTTATTATTTGTTTCATAAACAATCATTGTTGTCTAAAACACACTAAATCCTATCCCGTTCTTTCGATTTATTTTACTAAACAATAATGTCTACAACTACCAATACCAACCCTACTTTACCAAAATGGTATGATGACCCTAGCCATTTATTATATCTACACCATTCAGATCAATTAGGCATGGTTCTAGTAATTCAATCCTTAAATCAAGAAAATTATCACATTTGGATTCATGTGATGCTCATGGCTCTTATCACAAAAAACAAAGAAGGATTTATTGACGGCACAATCAAAAGGCCATCAACAAACTTTGAAGCAGAAATCAAACAATGGACTCGTTGCAACATTCTTGTCAAATGATGGATTCTCAATGCCATATCGCCTAAAATTGCAGAAAGTATCATGTATAATGATACTGCATATGAGCTATGGGAAGAATTGAAAAAACGTTTTTCACACACCAACAACGTGCACCTATTCCACATTGAGCAAGAGATCCATGATTGCATACAAGAAGGTGTAAGCATTGGAGAATACTACACCAAATTGAAAAGCCTGTGGGATAGTCGCGATGCACTGTCCTCTTCCACATTGTGGAGGAAATGCCGGAAGGGAACTACAAAAATATCAACAAAAATAGCGAACCATAAAGTTCTTCTGATACTGCATATGAGCTATGGGAAGAATTGAAAGAATGTTTTTCACACACCAACAACGTGCACCTATTCCACATTGAGCAAGAGATCCATGATTGCATACAAGAAGGTGTAAGCATTGGAGAATACTACACCAAATTGAAAAGCCTGTGGGATAGTCGCGATGCACTATGTCCTCTTCCACATTGTGGAGGAAATGCCGGAAGGGAACTACAAAAATATCAACAAAAATAGCGAACCACAAAGTTCTTCATGGGGCTTAACACGGTTTACACATTAGCACATGGACAAATCTTGCTCATGGAACCTTTACCTACAGTAAATAAGGTATATTCACTCATTGTTCAAGATGAAAAGCAGAGAGCTGTCTCCACGCAAACCATAGGAAGGATGCCAGAAGCTGCTGCACTTGTTGCCAGAGATAGTTGTCTACAATATCCTCACAAGAATTACCCATAAAGGAACCCACATCTCAAGTGCAATCGATGCAACAATATAGATCATAATTCTGAGCATTGTCGAAGTCATCTCAAATGTGATTTTTGTGGTCTCAATGGATAATTTTGAAAACTTTCGAAAGCGTTTCAAATGTAATTTCTGTGATTTGAATGGACATGACATTAACATGTGTCGGAAGAAAGGAGCAATTCAAGATAAGAGAAATACAAGTTATGGTTTTTCTTCCAAAGCTCATCTTATTGACTTTCAGGAAAGCTACTCCGACACAAAAACATCATCCCATAACCTTACATCTGTCCAATATCAAGAGCTTTTTACACTTCTCAATCAATCCAAATCAGGTAGCATGGCAAGTCAAGTGACTACTTCTTTAGGTAACACATTATGTGCAACTGTTTTCCATTTAGAAACTCGTTGGATTTTTGATACATGAGCAACTGATTACATGATTTGTTCCCAAAATCTTATGAGCTCCAGCATTCCAGTCACTAATCGACATGTGCATTTACCTGATCATTCTCTTGCCCGTGTCACACATATTGACACTGTACATTTCTCCAATAATTTCATACTCTATAATGTCTTGTGTGTTTCCTCCTTCAAATTAAACTTAGTTTCAGTAGCCAAACTAACTCAAACTACATTTTGTCCTGTTACCTTCACTAATAATATGTGATTTGTTCAGGACAAATGCTTAGGGAAGACGATTAGGATGGGAATTGAGAAAACATGACTCTACTACCTGACTATTTCTGAAAAGGCCAGATGTTTTTCTGTTTCAAATACTGCTTCCACCAACTCTCATCTATGGCATCAACGACTTGGTCATTTATCTAATTACAGTTTGCGTGTAATTTCTCTTTCCATCAACACACTTTTTTGTTCCATTAGTGATTGTTCTATTTGTCCACTAGCTAAGCAAACTCTCATTCCAGCACTTAATGGAGCACGTTATTTTCTCACTATTGTTGATGACTACTCAAGATGCACATGGGTCTATCTCTTACATGCTAAATCTGATATACGCACATTTCTTATCATCTTCATTAATCTTGTTGAAACACAATTTTCATCCAGAGTTAAAATCATTCGTAGCGACAATGTACCAGAATTCTCTATGACCCAGTTGTTTTCTACCAAAAGAATCCTTCATTAAACCAGTTGTGTTTTTACCCCTCAACAAAATGGTGTTACTGAACGCAAACACTACCATCTTCTCAATGCCGCTCGTTCATTTCTCTTTCAAGCCAATCTCCCTAAACAATTCTAGAGAGATGCCATTCTTATAGCCACATACCTTATAAATCGTACTTCAACACCTGTTCTCAAGGGTAAAACACTATTTAAAATCCTTTTTCACAAAATTCTTAGGTATGAACATCTTTGTGTTTTTGGTTCCCTTTGTTTTGTGTCTGTACATCATGATCGACTCACCAAGTTTGATGCTAGATCACATAGATGCATATTCATTAGGTATCCATCTGGGATAAAAGGTTATCGTGTCTACAATCTGGAAACAAGCAAGACCTTAGTGTCTCGTGATGTTATCTTTCATGAACATGTATTTTCTTATTTCACTTCCGTTGTCAACACTCCAACTCTATTTACTCCATCAGAAAATACTATTTATGATGACATACTTAACATTCGTCAATCAACCAATCCAAATACATCACTTCATCATACATCAGCTGTCCTTCCAACAATCGACTCAAACATTCTTCATCTTCAAAATTCATCTCCAAAAACATCATCATCAACTTCTCCACCACACATGACTCCTCTAGCACCAGTCACACATAGGCTTCGTCGATCCACCGATGTTCCTAGCTACCTTCAAATATCATGTAGAAGCTTCCTTGCCTTCTCAGTCCTTCCCTTCGTCTAACTCAGTATTGTCCAATGACAAAGGTACTTCGCATTATTTATCTCATGTACCTACCTATGACCAATTATCACCTACACATTGTGCCTTTGCAGGGAACCAATCACCTTTGTTGAAGCTTTCAACAATCCAAAATGGTGGCTTGCCATGAAACAAGAACTGGATACTCTTGAAACTAATGACACTTGGACGTTTCAACAGCTTCCTCCAAACAAGAAACCAGTTGGTTATAAATGGGTCTACAAAATCAAGTATAATTTTGATGGCTTTATGGAACGATACAAGGCTCGGTTAGTGGCCAAAGGATACAGTCAGATTGAAGGTTTTGACTACCAAGAAACTTTTGCACCAGTAGCCAAACTTGTCACTGTTTGGCTTCTTCTTACTGTTACTGTTATTCAAAATTGGCATCTTCGACAACTCGATGTCAACAATGTTTTTCTTTATGGTGATCTTCATGAAGATGTCTACATGTCCCTTCCACCTGGATTCGGACGAAAGGGGGAAACATGAGTATGTAAGCTATACAAATCTTTGTATGGACTTAAACAAGCTTCATGACAATGGTTCATCAAGCTATCAACAACACTTAAGCTAGCTGGTTTTAACCAATCCAAGTATGATCACTCATTATTCGTCCGAACCCGTGGTGATTTCTTCTCTGCTCTTCTTGTCTATGTAGATATAATCATAATAGGAAACAATGTACAAGACATTGAAGAAACTAAGAATCATCTCATGCGACAATTTAAGCTTAAAGATCTCGGTGAATTAAAGTATTTTTTAGGCATAGAAGTTTCACGTTCCAGGAAGGGAATTGTTCTGTCACAACATAAGTACACACTTGAAATATTGGAGGACATGGGTTATCTTGGTGCCAAATCTGCCAATTCATCTACAAAATTTATCCCTCAGTAAGGTTGAAGGGGAATTCATCAGTAATCTCACATCCTATTGAAGACTTGTTGGGAGATTAATATATTTGACCATCATAAGACCCGACTTAGTGTGTGCCGTGCACATTCTCAGTCAATATATGGATAAATCACGTCAACTACATTTGGAAGCAACTCAACGAGTGCTACGATATGTCAAGAACACACAAGGGCAAGGTCTCTTTTTCTCAGCAACTAAATGCTTTCTGTGACACAGATTGGGCTAATTGGGCTAAATGCACAGATACACGACGATCAACCACAAGATATTGTATGTTTCTTGGAAACTCGCTAATTTCATGGAAGACTAAGAAACAAAATACGGTCTCATAATAAGTGCAGAAGCAGAATACCGTTCTATGGCAGCAGTATATTGCGAAGTAACCTGGTTATGATACATTTTGGATGATTTGGGTATCAAACACTCCCAACCAACCAAGTTATATTGTGACAATCAAGCAACCCTTCACATTGCATCAAATCCAGTGTTTCATGAACGAACCAAACACATAGAGATCGATTGTTATCTAGTAAGAGAAAAGATTCAAGCTGGAATGATCAAGACTTAGCATATCTCTACATTAGATCAACCAGCAAATATATTTACTAAATCTCTGAGTTTTCTACAGTTCTCGAGCTTACTTAACAAGTTAAGAATAATTAATATATATTTCAACTTGAGGGGGAATGTTAAAGAACTCGAGATCTAGTTGGTGACAACCAACACACCAGCTAGAAACAACCACCAACAAATTTGTAGGGGAGGAACATGCTGTCCAAAAACATATTCCTCCGTAATTGTGTTTGTTTTTAATTACAATTTTGCTTTTTTTATATAAATAAGTTGTAAACATTCGTTTATTCATCATCAATAAAACCATTTCTTACAATATATTTGAAAAAATAAAAAAAATACATTTATCTTTGTGCGGTTACTTTTTCATAACAATAGGACTAAATTGTTACAAAAATAAGTACATGACCTTGCAATAAGTAAAGTGCTCTTGGTATTTTTCTCCTTTTTTATTCATCCAAATTATCTTATTACATTCTTTTATTTTTCTATTTATTGCTCCAATTTCTTTTAAATTTTGAATATATATTAGTTTCTGTGATTCTGTAACTGTGTTAGGAAAATATACACTAGTGTGTGTGTATAACATGAAAAAACATGTTTCTCATACAAATAATTATATTATTGGACTTTTTTTTCTGAAATATGTCCATTCAATCATTTTAAATATGTATTTGTTTTGTGTTGTTTTCAACTAGGTCATTTAAGAAACAGATTTAGATTATCTTGTTATTTCCAAAGCAATCCTAACTTGTATAATTTCCTTTTTGAATCTATGTCAGAGCGGGATTAATGTCCGGAGTTTGGAGTTTGGAGTTTGGATATCATTCAATCAAAGGTTTCTATATTATGGTGTCCAGAAGGTACTTAGATAGGCATCTGATGCAAGTGACGTATTGTGGATTAACCAATAACTAGTTGGTTTGCGTCCTGCATTTCATACGTCTGTTGAATTTTATTCATCAAAGTTTCAAAGTGTAGTTGGATTCTGGTTGAAAAACTCTTTTCAGACATTTTTTAATCACTACTAGAGTGTTCAACTTTCTATTCTGCTTTGCTGTGACCTCGTGTTATATAGCATCATGTGTTAATTCCCCTTTAGTTATTTCATTTGCCTTTTCTTGTGTTTCTATTACATATGGTTTCAAACAGAAGCGACTTAAGAAACAGTTTTAAGCACATATTTATGATTGTTTATTTCTGCTTTTGGAAAACTGTAGAAGTGTTTTTGAGCAAAAAATCGCTTCAGGAACAAATAGTGTTTGTCAAAATTGCTTTCTAAGAAAGCACATTTTATGCTTACTGATATAAACACGCAGTTCTTAAAACCACTTGTGTTTTGAAACTATTTCTAACAAAAACACAAACATACACTCATTTTGTCAACAAGCAAAACATGTATTTCACGAGCTTTAAAGTGCTTCTAACAATTATTTTTTGTTTTTTTATACTTCTCCAGGAGGGGTTTTTTTTTAAGGCTATTTACAGTATCCTAGAAGCAAAAACAACTAGACCTTAAATTACTTGCTAGAAGCATTTTTCCCCTTTTTATTTTGGGTGTGAAATTTAAAGGCAATCTTTAAGGAGAGAAACATCTGAAGCTTCATAACTCAGTCATATATTAATCAACTTATTCTATGTAACAACGAAGCTCATAACAAGACTTGACAGTGAAATGGCCCAAGTGGTTTTTGAAGTAACTTTTATGTGTAGCTTCCTAGGCTTCAAATGAGAGTACTCTCTTTATTAAGCTGTTCTCAAGACTCAAAGCAACAAAGAGGCTAGAAGGCGCCAAAGAGGCTCAAGCATTGACAATCATTCCACCTGAGAATCAAATAATTAAAATTACTTTTAACAACCTACATATTACAGCAAAACAAATCAGATAACATAAAGAACATGAGTATCATTACGCACCATTGGGATGAAGAACTTGGCCAGTGAAATAAGAAGACTCAGCTGAAGCCAGGAACACATAGCTTGGTGCAATCTCAGAAGGCTGAGCTGCCCTTCCCATTGGAACGATAAACCCAAGCTTTTGATCATATCTGGAGGCATTGAAGCAACTTGCAATGGAGTCCAAACAGGCTGGAGCTACAGCATTAACACGAATCCCCTTCTGGACCAGCTGAAGAGCCAGACCTTGAGTAAAAGCCACAATTGCTCCCTTTATTGAACTGTAATCTAACACTTCTGGACCACCCGTGTAGGCATTAATTGATGTTGAGTTGATTATGCTACTTCCTTCTTTCAAGTGCTTCAAAGCATGCCGGCATACCCATTTCCCAATATGTCACAATTATTATTAGCCAAGTTTTAATTTTGGTTTTGCTGTCCAAATCTATGAGAAAATTCAAGTGGGTTTTTGACAATCAGCTAATTTTTGTCTCAACATATGAAGTCAATAGAAACCATAACTTAAATGGTGTTAAGGGTTAGAGTTTTGATAAAGTCAAATTGTATTGAGTTTGGACTCATTATTTAATTAGCCCAAATCCGACATAGGCATCTACTAGCTGATTAATATTTTGTAGGGGGAAATAATCTTTGGAACATGCTTCGTTTAAATCTGTAAAGGTTACACATATACGAGATATCTCACATGTTTTCTTAACCAGAGCCATATTTGACAGCCATAAAGGGAGTCGAGTACCCTTATGACCCCTGCTTCTTGATGAGACAAGACCGACATTGAATTAATAATACCAATCTTGCATATACTTTGGTTTTATATTTATAAAACTCTTGCAAGTGTACGAATCATTTTATAGAAAATGACAAGTATATTCCTAAAGTTGATCTAAGGAAGAAATATATATGATTTTTAATTTATTATTTAAAATTTTAAAAACAAAATTAAATCTTAAACATAATGTTTGAACGAATATAAGGTGGTCGAAAATGATAAAGAAATCAGTGAGATCAAAGAGAATGAGCTTGTGGTAATGACAATCAGGGACAAAGATAGATATTGTTTGGAGAGATTATAGTGTTGTAGGGTTTCTAGAGAGAAGTTTAGAATGTGAATAATGATTATATCATTTATTCATCTCAGAAGGAAAGTATATATAGCACCTAAGAAATATGTATTAAAATTATATTGGTAATTACTCTATTTGAGATGTCAGAATACCTATGTATAATAGTTTTACACAAAATCATGTTGTTAAGCTTAGGTCGCATAGGACATCCCTCATAGGGATGTAGAGTTCTTAGGAGGGCTATCCACAGGTTGTTCAATCACGACGACTATAAGTGATTGGGTGCTACTTGATTTGAATCACAAGGTCATGCTATATAGGTCGTTAGTTGCGGGATGCATCTAAAGTCCTATACTTTGAATGTTCAATTAACCATGCTAGGTCGTTATACATGAGATGTTTGATGTCTTATATGCAAATGAGGTAAGCAAGGTCATTAGGGTAGTATACATGTTATATGAAGAGTACAAAGCATTAACTTTTCTATTCCTTAAACTTTGAGAAATTAAGAGAATACTTCAAAACTTAACCCTTGTATCCTAATACAATGGGGTTTCATCAAGCAAGGCGATTCAGGTCGTTGTGATAGCAACCCTTCTACACGTACCATTCTTGACATTAATTCCCTACTCCCTAGGATTTTGAAAAGTCTAGGGAATATTTCCAGTATTAATTTTGATTTCAATGGAAAAATCGTTCAACTTCCATTCTTCCTCTATAAATAGTAATAAACTTTTAACTTTTTAAGCATTGAAGTTCTAACTTGGCCAAATTTTTTTTTTCCAGAAAATCTCAACTTGGCACAATTTTTTACTCTAGCCTTCTTCGTAACCAGCCCACTTGAAAAAAAACTTAGTTTAGATTTCGTTCTATCTAACTAGCGACTTCCTTAAAAAAACCAGTCCGTTATATTATTCTCAGGCCATTCTTCAACAAATATGTGACTTTTTACTTAACCTATTGGATTTTCAAAAGCTAGAAGTATTCTACTCTTTTATGGAAAACAAGTATATTGAATTGTCCATTAGCTACACTCCTATATAATATTATGGTCGGCAAGGAATCCAAAAGGTTTTTTTTTTTGTAAAATTTCATTCCTTTTTTTCTTTTCTAAATGAATTGATGTAATTTGAAGGATTTAATACTTTAGTAATATTTTTTATCTTTATTTTTAGGTGATATCTTAATGATTAACACATTTTAAAAATGGTATAATTTTGGTATAATTTTTTATTTTATTATGGATTTTTTACACTTATATAACACCTGCACTTTTAATGAATAATATTTTTATATATATTTATCTCTTTTGGCCCCTCAAGTAAAGCATTAACATTTTTTTTGCCATTTTTGAGTCCTTAAATACATGTTTTAATATTTTAACTCATTTTACTTCCTTATTTTTATGTTTTTAACGAGTCAAAAACATCAAAATATTTATTTAAAGACCCAAAAATGATGGAAAAAAAGTTATTAATCTTCTAGGGATAGAAAGATATAAAAATACAATAAACGTCTGTTGATTAAAAATGTATGTGTTGTATACCTGTAAAAAAATCTCTAATAAAATGAAAAACTACATCAAATTGATACATTTTTTAAATATAGATATCACTAAAGTATCAATTGAAAATAAAAGTAAAAAAATACCAAAAATAAAATAAAATAAATACTAAACTTCTAAACTTTAATTTGATCATACAAGTAAAAAAAATGACTTCAAGTGAGAAGCCTCAAAAAGGTTAAATATTATTCACTTTTTACATACAAGTTAATGATTTAAATTTAATAAATATGTAATAGTATTAATTATCGAGCATTATTGTTCCAAATTCTATATTTTATAAAAATAAAATAAAAAAGTAAATTTTTGAATATAAGTTTTCAAACTATTTTTTTTATAATTGAAAACTGATGTTAAAATAATAATTTTTAGAAATACTCTTAAAACAAATAGTTTATTAATTTGTTATTTTAGTGATGAATAAATATATATAATAAATATTTTATAAGCAATAGAATACAAATACTAATTTATCACAATATTAATAATAATTACATAATTTTATTTAATAAATAAGTTAAATATAATAGACTAACATATGAATTTATTTAAATAATATTTTTACTACCTAATAAGTTAATCATACATGAATGATAGATATGATTTATTGAATTTAATAAGCAATTTTGCTTAAAAAATACTTTATACTAGTTGATTGTTCTTTTTTTTAATTAATATGAGATATGATATGATTTCTACATAAAAATTATTAGTTCAAAAAAAATATAATTTGTTCATAAGTAAATTGATTGAATATTCATTAAATGGGTAATAATTAATTATATACCCTTAATGTAATAAAAAATTATATTACATAAAATAACCATTCATAAAAAAATATTTTTTTATAGACATTTAAAAAATATATGATATGCTCACAAATAAATTGATAAAATATTCATTAAATAGGTAATCGTTAATAACATAAATTTTCACCCTTAATGTAATAAAAACAATTACATTATGTAAAATACTTATTCATAAAAATATATTTATTATATAGATATTTTTGTACTTATTGGTGTTAAAAATAACAAAAAAAATATAACAAATGTATTTATTATATAGATATTTTGGTATTTATTTATGTAAAAAATAACAAAAAGTAGAAAAATATGATTTGTTTATAAGTGAATTGATCAAATACTCATTAAATGAGTAATTATTAAGTGTATGAATTATCACCCTTAATATAATAAAAATGATTATATTATATAAAATAACTATTCATAAAAAATGTATTTCTTATATGAATATTCAATAAAAATATGATATGTCACAAGTGAATTAATCGAACGTATTAAATGAAAAATCATTAACTATATGAATTATCATCCTTAATGTAATAAAAATAATTACATTATATATAATAACTATTTATAAAAAATGTATCTAATATATAAATATTTTGAAATTTATTGGTATTAAAAAATTAACAAAAAAAATAGTATAAAAAATATAAAATATTTATATAACAAAAGATTAAAAAAAAACGGCGATGATCGTTGACCAAAATATTAGCACTTTTTATATTTAAAGATATACATACCGCAGAGTATGTTGAACAATTGCGTAGAATTTCATGACCCTCGTGATGAAATCAATCGTACTCTAATCTAAATAAGTATGTTTGGAAGGTTAACCAAAATTTTCTTCTCTAAATAGCATTGATACGTACATGTTTTATAAGTGGTTTTAAGAAAAATGGGTTAGAAATGAAATGATTTGCTTAAAAATGATTAAGAAGAAGCATTAAAATATTTAACAAAATTATTATAAATGATTTAAGGTGACACTTTAATAACTATTTTAAAGTAATTTTCTAAAAAATGCAGATTATTTATTTTTCTTAAAAAAACAAATAATAATCCTTAAAATTTTAAAACCACTTTTTATTAAGATTTTCAAAAACCCTTAAAAGTGAGTTTAAGCCATTTGAAACCAATTTAACCCATATATTATGTAAGAACGTCTTGTAATTTTTGTACCTAAAATATATCCTCATTTATTGAGTGCAAAGCAACTTACCAGTTACCTATAAAGGATGGCAATTCAGAATATAACCCAAAACACGAATTATTCTTTTAACTAAAATTAATTAATACTTATTTTTGTGGTTGTAAAGATATTGAATAGTTGATATCCTACTCCAATATCTAACATCCAAACATTAATTCAATGAAACTTCCATTACAAACATACACTTAGCTCTCTCTAGGTGATTGTTTCACTGCTTTAATGCTATAATAAGATCTATCAAAAGATTTGAGCTAGATCATTGAATAATGCCCAACCTTGGCCTCAAAATTTTGCACTTCCACCGCAATAATTATCACTCTTGCTGGGGTTTGCGGGTGGAAGGGGAATAAAATATTTCAAAATTAGATTCAGATCCAATATAAAGAATTATGCACCGCCTGCAGTGTCCATATCTGTGACTCCATCAACACCCTTGAAAACGACCCGTAATTTTATCAGAGACGAGCTCTTCTTGTCATTCTTGTTGGTGGTACCGGTTGCATGAACAACATCCTTCGGAATTTTGCCCATCAAGTTAAAAAGTGGTACACTTAGGTTTGATCTTGTCATCTCTTCAAGTACAGGAGGAGCCTGCATGTACAGATTCTTCCCCCGAGATGTGATACTTGCTTTCGATAATTGCAGCATTGGGTGTTCTTCAAGTAAATCAATGAACTGTTACAGTTAAAATAAACTGAGTCAGAATAAAGGAGCAAATCGACAATCATAATGTCATATAAGATTTTACCAGCATGCTTGAGCATCTAACAACATTCACGATGTTTTGACAAAGGACAGAGTGAAGACTTCGTATAATATGAACTTACTCGTCAACAATCTCAAGATGTCACTCATTCTGATTGTGACAACAGGAATGTAAATTTTACCCAAAGGTATCAGTGCCAAGTGGGCACCTTACCCGTTTGGGTGGGTTTAAGGTGAATCACTTTGAGTCGAAAACAAATCAGTGCATGTCCCATTCTTTGCAATGCTGGTTTTGTTCAAATTTCACCCATTTGGACATTGAATTTTGAATACTTCAACAATTTTTTAAAGTAAATTATAATCAAAATGGATCAACAATTTGAGTCATTGACCTGTGGATAATACCCGACTCGAATCATACAAAAAACCATAAATGGTTCGAATCAATTTTCCCCACGGGTCAATTCAGTTTGAATCCGACCTGAATCAACCCATTCCCATCCTTAGACAACAGAATATGCAGATTAGAACAATAAATTGTGCATGAGAGATCAGTCCATGGAACACAAACACATGCCTACTCTTTAGTGGAGTTCTACATTATCATCCTAATGCTAATCTTTCTTGAAGCGGCTAAGAGTCAGCCATAATGCAACTCCATAGATCCCACTAGCTAAGGAAAAGGGGAAATGAAAAGTGCAAAGATGACAAAATAAAAGATACAACTCTACTATGCCTCATTTATTTCAAAGGCTACTTTGACTGTTAATGTTTGACATCATCGTATGCACAATCTAGAAACTTTAAACTTCAATGGAAACTCTTATATTTCTGACATCCTCTAACCAGACACAACAAAACAATCAATCAAGATCAGCAAGGGGTCGAACATAGGCATGAGGTCAATTCATAAAGCTTGGGCGCAGTGTCCCAAAAAGTGATAATGTAAATGGGTTTCGGGTGTTGAAAGCATCCACAATGTTTTGAAACTCAATTAACTAACATCAAGAAGGTTCCCTTTTTTCATCATGCAATAAAAAATTCGAAAGAAATCAAGATGCTGACTAAAGTCACGGAACAAACAGCAATCTTTCATAATTCATATTCTAAAAAGGAAAGGAGATTAATAACCTTTTGTAATGTAACTGACGTGTCCAACTCAACCAAAACACCTGGACCACATACAAGACAGTCCTTGTCCTTCACAAATTCAGTCACTTTAGTGTGGAGACCTTCTGCACCATTATACCTGGAAAATATTATAAGTCAGTATTGTGAGAGTAAATGTAATCTAAACTAAAACATGTAAATAAAAATTGGAACTGCACTTATATATATATATATATATATATTTATTTATTTTATTAGCTACACAACACACATACCTCACTCTGCTCTAGCAAAGCTTGGAAAGATAAAATTTGGTTATGCTCGTGAGTAAAAGGGTCTAACCAATCATATTGCAGTTAATACAACACTAGTTAAAGCTAAATGGTTTGCAAGTATTTTGTAATGAACCAAGGTATCAAAGAAAAAAAGGATATTACTGGTCCTCGTTATTGCTACTTTACCACTATTGACAAGGCTTGAATTTAAAAAACAACAAGTAAACCCAACAACAAATCTACATAGAGAGGAAAAGATCGCATGTATGATGACATTATCTAATCGCACGTCTCTGCTAATTAGAGACAATCACTATCACTATGCAGAATGTGATAAATGACAGTGTTGAAACGTTTGTCCAGACAAGTTATGAGCACAAATATGGAATTCATAACTGATATAAACAAAAGCAAAAAAGATGTAATGTTCAGTCATTAAAGTAATAGATGTTCTAGAAGAAATACATATATTCCAGTGCTTGGTGCAGAGATAGAAAAGAAAAACTGAGACTGCTGTCATTAATATATGGAATTTGAGAATCTAATCCCTTTAAAAAAAACCTAGAATAGACAAGCAAACATTCTGTCAATCATGGTTATCCATATGGCAGATTCCTATGAGTTTATGATTGCCGGGTTATAGTCTATAACATTACTTGACAAGTAATCGCTGGAAAATTTTGAAATTTGAGCCACAAACTAGCTCAAACTGGAAACACAATCATTTTAATATCACAAGACCATGAACTACGATATGCCACATATGTATCATGAGTGTTCACAACATCCTGAACTAGATTTATAAGCTGAAGCCAACAAATATGGAAGGAAAGAACATACGTCAAATAATTGGACAGAGTTTTGCTGCATCCTGATACAATCTTCAATGTTTCCAGTGCACAAGCAGCAGATATAATTGCATTCGTAGAAGCGATAGCTGGTATTATGTTTTTCACGACACCCTGCAAAAAAATGTATCTGATTATGAAGAAGGAAATCAATGCATGATGCCAACCATGTGAAGCATCCTTAGATACTTATAACTTCGTCTATATTTTAATTCTTTTTCCACACAAAACTAGATTCTAGAAAATAGAACAAAGAATAAATTATCTTAAAATTTCTAAAAGCATATAGTTAAAAAAAAATCTAAAGTACATAGTATTGCAACACTAATACTTTAAAATTTCAGCTCAGAAACCCTCGAGAATCAGAGAATGTGTATACCTGAGCGAGGGAATATGTAACTCCTTGAATGCCAAAAAGCTCTGCTCTCTTTACAGCCTATGGGATAGGGACAACACAAATGAAAAAAAATCATAACATCATTGCCAGGAAAAGGCAAAAGAAGTTCATAAAATACGAACAAACAAACAAAAGGAACTATGTCATTGTTTTTTATTCACCTCATCATAGACCCACTTCATATGTTCTGGGTCATCTGGATCGAAAGCCTTTGCACCATGAACCTAAAAGACAAAGTACATATTTAACAAGCAAACAGCTTATGATTGACTCATCAAAAAGTGATGCAACATTAGGGGACAAAACTTTGAACAAGAATCATCAGCAATCTATAACCTCATTCCATTTAATTAAGTGTGCATATTCGATACAATGAGCTGCGTTTCTCGGTGTTTCTGCAAGAGTGCACAAAGGAAACTTCACTTGAGGTGGGAAAAGCCAGATGGTACACTCAAAACATGGGGTGACACCGGGCTTGATGACTCTTGCATGGCCTTTAAAACCTTCAGTACCACCATCTATCATAGGTTTGATAGTTTCTTCTACTGGATTATCGTAGGAATCGTACTCTAAATTCATACAAATTTGAAAAACAAACAATGTTATCACAAGTAGAGCAAGAATAAGGTTTTAAAGAATGATAAAATATCAAATTGTCAAGATACAAACCTAGAAAACTACAAACAACACCATTTATGTAGCTCCGTGCCTCAATAGAATCAAGACCAAGTACAATGATACTGAAATTATTAAAGAAGTCGAGTACTTTGTCTTCTATCCTACAAAAATGCGGTACAATATTGACTCCACTAACTCTTTCCATAACACGCTTTGCAGCCACCTCGGCCTTTGGATTGCCAACATCTTCGAGTCTACAATAACATTGGCAATTAACGATTAACATTTTACCCAGAACTTTAAAGGCCAATGCAACTTGATATTAAGGAATGCAGAGGCTAATTAGTATGTGCATACAAATTAAAAAAATCAACCTGAATAGGAATTGACGATTGAGATTGGTGACCTCAATTCGATCCATGTCTATGATTTCGAGCTCCCGAAAACCAGATAAAGCTAAGTCCTTTAACAATTCACAGCCCAACCCACCAGCACCAACCACCAAAATTTTCACATACTTTTTAAGATCCTCCCTCAGCTATATGAAACAAACCCACCATCACGAAAAGGAAATTAAACAAATTTAAATTAATTTATATAAAAACCCAGAATAAAATCGCAACAAACCAGAACTGCATATCAAATGTTCGACAAAAAGACTAAGTGGAGAGAAAAAAAAATAGAGAGCGAAGTTATTTACTCCATGGCCAGGATCGAAGGTTGGACCAACAAGATTGCCCGGTCGGAGGAGGAGCTTATCTAGGTCTCTGGATCGGCTCTGAACCGCAGAGTCAGCCATTGGAAATACGTTTTGCTTCGTCAAAACTCAGAATCCTCAAAATATTCTAAAGTTTAGATTAGCAAGTGTGACTGACTGTGTGGAAGAGCTCGAATGGAGCGATAAAAGTTTGAGCATATAGCTTTGCTTTTACGCTTACTCGCTTAGGCTGCTAAGTGCCTAGGCTTCACTCCGATGACTCTCTCTTCCACTTGAAAGTTTTTGAGCAAACTCTTTCTTCCCTTTTTCACTTTCTATTTTTTTAAACAAGGATTGTAACCGCTACTTAAAAAGTAAAAGATTATAACCAACAAAAAAATTTACAATAATAAAAATAATATTAAATTAAATTAACTAATTTCAACTTTAAATTAATTTAAATAATATTAAATGTTAAATTTTTAAACTTAAAAAAAATCAATAAAGAAATTAAAACATATCTATATAAACCCTTATAGTGTTGAAAAAGTTATAAAAACAACATAACCACTAGATAAAACTCCTAAGACATAGAGGAAACTCGCCTCCTAAGCACTTCTTCAAGGTAACACTACTCATGAGATGACAAAGGAAACAAAAAGTTAGAAATACATTATACCTTCAAGATGGTTGGGGAAGCAATTGGTTCATTAACACGAAACTAGTTACTAAGAATGACTAAAAGATTTCCAATGTATTAGTTCTGGACCTATCATTAGTGTTTTCAAATAGGATCATTTACTTAACACTCAACTCATTGGCCCATCAAACTAGCGCGACATGTTCCACAAATATTCGGTACAACACGACATGACCCATGAATATAAAAAAACATAACAATACAACCCGTGACCTTTAGCTTATAATGGGCAGAACAAACTGACATACGAAGCCTATTTCTTAAAAAAATTGATTATGAAAATTAGTCAAATAAATAAATTAATATGTTATATTTTAATATGTTGAAAAATAACATGAAATAGGTATAACCTAATGCTTACTCCATCATACATTGAAGGTAATGTGAGAAGATAGACTCCTACTATCAACACACATTAAAATTTCAATTAAATAAATATATGTATTAAAAACACAATAAATGGGTCTTAGGTTGTGTCAATCTGTTAATTAATACACAATGGATAGACATAATATACTAATTAATAGGGTGAGTCAGCCTTTTCAATTTAATACCTCTAAGCTCTCAAAGAGAGATATTGTTTCCCCTTAAGTCCCCACCATGAGCAATGCCTCAAAAAAACTCTTATTATAACGAACAAACTCATTACAAGAACTACAATTAATCTCCAAAAGGCATTCATTGAGACACATCAAATCTGTCATGCTAAGGAACAAGAAAAGAAAGTGAGTCTACATTTGATCAAGACACTTAATGCCAATAATACCTATGCCACATGGAATGGAAAAACTATGATAGACAAAAGCTTCCTTACATAATGCACTACTTAAGTATCATGTATAAGGTACAAAAAGAGAGCCTACAATCTCTTATCCTCGTGAACACATTGTCTTTTAGTTTCTTAACATTATTAAGAAACTTTAGAAAATGGAGAAAATTGTAGAGTAAAATTCTCAAATAGTTTGACTACGTCAAAATAACTCGATCACACAGATCATAAGGTGAAGTTGATATAGAGCTCCTAGATGCTTCTCGATACTGTTATGAACATCTTGAGACTCAATAGACATTGAAAGGAATCTCTTATAACCTCCAAAGACATGAAATAATCTAAAAGAGAGTTTATAAATTTTTAAAAGTTGGTTAATACCCAAATGAGCCCTCGAAGCTAACATCTAAAGAAGCTTTTTAGCTTTATTGACCAGGCACAACCTCCTCGAGCATCCATGAAGCTCAATAGACCTCAAATGATCTACTTTATGAAAAAATAATAGTTAACGATCATGGGGGCCTCCAAGATTACAAACATGGCTAACTTCCAAGTACCGAGCACCTAAAGGAAGTCTAATGTGAGTAGGACTCATTCTTTGATAGAATTCTTAGCTATAATGAAGACCTATCTTAATCCAAATTCCATTTGATAAATTTCATAAGAATCCTAAATGGATTATGGTTTATTCATTAGGTAGTATAATCCTATAAGGATTGAATTAAGTATTTTCCTATAAATACACATTTACTATTTTATGGAATAAGTTTGTTGCAACTCTACTCACACATAACTTGACTTGAGTGTTGTAGGCATATATCCCTCCTTAGGGAAATCTTATGACTTTTTAACATTTTTTCTTCTTCCATATTTGTAGACTTTTCATAACTGTTTGGAAGAAACGATATCAATATAGGTCATCGATATTTTGAGTCTATCTCTTTCCTAGGAAATTCTTTTTTTCTATATTATCATATTATAGAGAGTGGGTAAATTTTAGAAGAGAGCATTTCAGTTTTTATATAATCAAGTTATTCATATGGTTTTACTTTTAATCTAAAAATATATATTTTTATGTCATTGAAAAATATATGTGATGTGATCTAGGTTTTATCCATTTTTTAAGGGACACTTAAGTCTCATATTTTATTAAATAAACGAAACATTCTCCACTAGAATGATAGGATGATGACTCATACTACCTCAACCACAAATCAATCTCATACTTCAGTTAATGAAATTCAAAGAAAAAATTTGAAAATGTGCTGAGAGATAAAGGAACTAACATTCTCCCTTAGAATGACCGACATGTGTATAAAATAAAGAAAAAATAGCCTAAGGTGCTTTACTTATTGCAAAAATTACACTTAGGTCATGCACTTATTTTTTCTAACTATAATTCTTGTGGTCCTTTACGACTTTGTTGACATTCCTATATGAAAAACACAAAATCTGTTTATTTTACTTAGTATTTTGTCTTCTTCTGTATAAGATTGGTTACTATTGATCAATAATACATATGTACTTAGTCACACTATGTATGAGTGCATGTTATACACATACCATGAGATTGATTTTCTTAGTATGCATACTAGGTTGTTAGTTGTGCTTTTTGTTTTGTAATGTGTACAAGTATTTATGGAATTTTACTTGGTAATTTTTAAAACAAAAAATCAAACTTTTTGGCACCAAAATGAGGTCCTTGAAAAACTCGTCATTGAACCCTTGGTAAGGTGGTCCCGATGAGGCATCAATGAGGGGTGGTCGTGTGTTTTCCCTCTTCTCTCTTTGTTCAATCAAGAAAATATAGGAAAACTCTGTCAAAATTTTCTTTGAATAATGCTTCCATTTTACAAATTACTTTGATGATATTTCAGTATTTGTGTTATGTTTTGTATGAGTAAAATAACATGCTTGAGTGTTAAGAATTTGAGACTATTTAACAATATCTTGTGAGAACAAAACCATGAATTTGGGTTGGGTTAGTTTTACTTGAGTTCCCAAAATAATGTTTGTTCACTATCTTTCATGTTACTAATCATTAATTACCAATCACACTACTAAGTATGATGTTGGTCATGGAAAAGAGTCATATTCGTGTGTTGGATCGAGTAATTACAAAGACAATAAGCAAGATAACAATAGGTAGTTAGATCAGTATGGTCCCAAAATATATAGGTATTCACATTTATATTTATGTCAATTATATCTGTTTATTGTTTAGTAGATTTGTTTGTTGTCGAATGGTTACCATAGGCAACTTGAGTAGTTTACCACATAGACAAAGATTCTATAAGGGTTTATTTTGTTACATCTGTTATTCTATATGCTTAGCTATTGTATTAGTATAATATAAGTTTAAATTGTATATGTACCAACATATTGTGATTTAAAATATAATTATAAAGTGTTTAATATTTGTTGCATTCCTATTACTTTCTAAATATCATATATGCGTTTAAATTAATGTGCCTATTTTGTGATTAATTTATACTATTGTTGTTGTTATCTATTAAGTGTTTTTTTTCACTGCTAGCAAGTTTGGAATGAGTCCTTTAAGAGTCAGTATTTCCTTATCCTAGTCGTGTACTAGGTTTAAAACTCTTTCAATTGGTATCAGAGAGGGTTCACTCTATTAGGGCTTGATTTCTTTAGTATTTATATGTTAAACCCATTTATCACACACACATATTCTCTTTGATGGATTTAGGATAGGAAGGTAGTGTAAGTAGACTACTACTTTTCAATGGGCTTAACTACACCTATTAAAAGTCACAGATGTGGGACTTGTTGTGGTCATTTGGGGATCTTGTCTGGTTTCTTATTGAGAACAGTTGGACGTATCCAACCAAGATTCTTTCTGACAACACTGTAATTCTCCAATGGACGAAAAAGAAAGCAAAGAGTTAAAGTGGAACAATAAGGGATCATATGTTATCATCAGGGGCGTTATATTGGATGAATACAAAAGAATTTAGAGTTGCTCCACCTCCAAACAAGATTGGGACATCTTGGAGATTACACATAAGGTTACCTTTGCTGTTAAGAGATCCAATATACTAAAGTTAAACAAAGACTTTGACTACATTATGGAACAAGATGAGACTTTTGACAAGTTTTATGCTTATTTTTCGAACAGTGTCAACAATTCGTATAACTTAGGAAGATCGATCAATAAAGAGAATCAAATTGAAAAGATCATTGCTAGTTTCCTCACTATTTTCGTACTAAAGTTACGGTGATCAAATCTATGTATAAGTTGGGTGAACTTACCGTGATCAAGTTGGTTGGTGATTTGTAAGTCTTCAAATGCCACCACCTTTTTCCCAGACATAACCAAATCACTATTGGAAAAGGAAAGAGTAATGTGTTCAAGACCACCAAATGACAAAGATTCTAGCTCAGATGAAAAAGAAATTGCGCTTCTTGCCAAAAAGTTTACTAGATTCTCTCTTAAAAAGAAGACCTCTTCTAGTGGAGTTATAAGAGATAGTTAGAGTACAAAAGGCTCAAAATCTACGAAGATTGATGAATAATTTAAGAATGAGACAAAGAAATATGGTAGGAGAAATGTTAATAAAATCAAGTCCTTTGAGTGTGGAAAGCCTAGTCATATTGCTACTAATTATTTTTCTAAATAGAAACACATGAATAAGCATACAATGAAGGCTAAGGTTAATATTTTGGATAGTACCATTAGTGGTGATGAGGATGATAATAACTTTTTGTCCTTTGAGGCTTCAGTACTATCATAGATCCTTCGACTACTACCTTATATGTTCAAGAGGTAATTGTAGAAGATGATGAAGATGATGAAGATGAGTTTTTTGACTTTTATGGTGAGCTCTTGTTAGAGCATATTAAATTTAAAAAGTGAAGAAAAAGTTGTTAGAGAGCCTAAAAGAAAAAGAATACGTGATAAGCACATTGAAGGTCGTTCTTAAGGAGAGAAAGTCTTCAATTAATGGTAAACTAATGATATCATTAACAAGTGTGAGGTCATTCAGAAAAAATACTCTGATTTGCAAGAAAGATTCAATGAAAATTATAAAAAGATGAAAAGCCTTGAGGAGCAACAAAAGTGTTCTACAATTGGCAAAGATATTCCTTTATCTATCAACCCTAATCTCTCGTTTGATCAAAATTCTAAAATTACTCAACTGAAGAAGCATATTATTGTGCTTAGGAGTAGTTGGCATATATTATTATTGAAAAGGAAACTGAAGTTGAACAGTTGCATAAAAGAGTTAGCATTATCAACAATTCTTCAACTTATTTGGATTTTTTTAAAAGAAAATGAAGATTTAATTAAAACTTTAAAGAATAAGCTCACTGTGAATGAAAAGAAACTTGCTCAATATTTCTTTATAGTTAACAAATTGATGACATGTTTTCAAAAGCTAAATGAGATCAACATCAACACCAAGTTGTTTAGTGATAAACGAGAAATTGGGTATGAATAAGGAATGTCTACTTCAACGGGAGCTACACCAAAATTTGTTCAGTCTACTACTTGAGAACCAATGTGTAAATATGTTAATTTGACTTCTAAAATTAAGTCGGTTGTTACATCCTTACCTCCTTCCTTTAGCAAGGTGAACGGTTCATTTAAGGCTAGTTTTTCCCGACTCTCCAATAGTGGTATGTTGTCCTTACCTACTATTCTTTCTACATGTCACCACTATGGTGAACACGGGCATCTGAGATCCCACTATGGGAAATAAACTTCTCATCCTTGTGTGGGAGTAAATATGAGACTTATTCCTCTTATTTTCCTCTGTGTGCTACTCAAAGAAACTAGAGACCCAGATTCTATCACTCTTTTGCACGTTTTGTGCCATCTATGTGGCATTGCTAACTACCTTATTAGGCAGTGTCTTAAATCTTTATGGAGTACCTTATAAAGCTATCCTTTCTGCTCTCCCCTATATGTTTCGTTAAGATGTGGTTATTGTGGCTTATATGAGCATCTCTAAGTTGGATGTATTATACATATTAAGTATAGTATAAAAAGAAACAAATCTTCTTCAAAGAATCCACCTGGCTCTATTACCTCTCATAAATTTTTTAAATAGAGGGATGTTGTTTGATCACTATTTTAGGTGATTTTTATGGAGTTGAGCAATCTACTTATTTTCTCCTTTTTAACTTGTAGTCTTCATGCATGTAATTTATGTGCTTTACCTTATTTATCTTATATTTATTTGTATTGTTTTTGATGCTTTGTTATTTGAAAAACCAAAAACTATTTTGTTTTGGTGGTTTACCATTCTCCTTCTCTCTATTCTTAAAACATATTTTGTGTTTTTTGGCATGCTTTATCACCCGTCGTTTAAGGCTCGTTAAGTACTTTAACGAGTTATGGATGGTCTATAAATTTCACCTTTCCCTTTCCATTTCTTCACACCGTAGACTTGTAGCTTTCTCTTCTTTCTATACGTATATCTTTTACCCTCAAATTCTTACAAAAAGGCTTCAAAACAATCACGAAGTATGAAGGTGTCGAAGAAATTAGAGCTTGTTAGTCCCTCTAGTTAGGCGCCTATCCTTTATGAGCGACTTGTTATTATCCATGATTTTCTAACAATAAAAGAAAAGTTTGCCTATTTCTCATCGCTTTCTATTTGTCGCATTTCTTTCTTGAATGTTGAAAATTTTATTAAGGAGTTTTATGTTGTCTGACCTCCTTTGGTCACTTCTAACTTTTCTACTGAACTCGTCCTTAGAGGATGAAGATTCACTTTTTATAGAGATGGTGTTGTTAAACTATTATCTCTTTTTGATGTTGAGGAACCTTTTTTCCCATTATTCTTTTTCTAAAAACTCAAAAAATATACTTTATTACACTTTGCTTAAAAATAAAAACTTTTTTCTTATATAAGTCTCTCTCAATCTCTCTCGTATAAGTATGTTTGTTTCTCTTTCATTAACAATATAATTTTTTATCTCTTAATTTATAAATTTAAATAACTTTACATTTAAAAATAAAAATCGTAATGCTTATATAAATAAATTAAAGATACACAAATATAATAGAATAAGAAAAATATAGATAGATTAAGAGGACAGAAAGACCAAAATGAGAGTTAATAAGATAGATTGAGATGAGAGGTTCATTAGGTTTTATGTCCACAATGTAAAAGTAATTTATAAAAATATTCAAAACTTTTACTTTGTTATAATTATGTTCATAATTTATAAGTAACACTAAAAATTTAACCAAATTTAACATAATTGTATCAATATTCATATTTTATTGACATTTTAAAAAAAATACATATTATTGATTGTGTTTTTATCATTACTTATACGTTATAGACATAATTATAAATTTATAATAAAATAAATTTTTAAACATTTTTACAGATTATTTAATATGCATAAAACGTAATTAACCTTAAAATGAGGGAAAATAATTTGTATTTTGTGAAAGGTGAAAGGAAATGTTTGGATTTCTAATTTAATTTTTAATACAAATAAAAATTTATCCTTAAACAATTTTTTAAATAAAAACTTTTGGAATAAGCTATTTAACTTAAAAAATAATAATATCATCAAAAGAATACTATTTTAAATAGTAATTTTTTATGTTTATATTGAAGTTATATCCTTCTTTTTGTATTTATTTTTATTAGTTGTTATATTGGTTCTTTTATTAAATCAGTAAAGACCACAGCAAGATGTTTAGAATTTTCCCTAAACTAAATTGATCGCGTCGCCTGAGGAAGTATATACTGCCGTTTTAAGTTACGATATACTCATCTATTTGTAGCAACCTCTGTTTATCCCACCACATCGAAACGAAGGAAGCCATTTTAATGGTGAGTCATTTCATTGGGTTGGGCTTCACTACTCTGACTCTGAGCTTGGTTAAGAGCCCGCGATTCGGTAGTTTACGCAGGTGCGCTTGCGGTCATATTGCAATTTGATCAAAGTTGGGTTCTTCTTGTTAGTCGATATATGGGTAATAAATAGTCCTTTTTAGTTTTTTGATTTCTGTTAGCCGTTTTAAGTAATTTATTTATTTCTTCCTTCCTTGGATGCTGTCTTAGCTTGATTGTCAGATTGTAGGTTTTATATGGGTTCAGTTCAAATAGGTGTTTTGTGGGTTTTGTCCGATTGATGTTTTTCAAATATGTCATGGATTTCGGTTCAGTTCAAGAGACTTTATGTTAGCTAGCTTGATTGTTTTGAGAAGGCAACAGTTCTTGATGAGGACTCTTGGAGCTGACGACGCCCATCAGAAGAAAATGCAGGAGGTAAAGTTTTCAGGTGGACCCAATTCAGAGGCTGATGCTGACAATATTTTACGAGTAATTACTCCAACCCTTGATAGCAATAGGCACAAGGGTCAGGCTGGTAAGCTCAAATGATCCTGTCTTTATTATGTTCATTATAAAACCAGACATGTATGTTGATACAATTAGAGCATGTGTGTGTATGCGTCTTTAAGTTTGTATGATGTTTTGAGTACTTGGTAAACTTTGCAATGATGGTGTGGGGAGAGAAATTTGATGCAGGGAGATTTAGAAATGGTAGCCACGAAGAACAACAGGTATTTGGGGGATAAATCAGAGAACTAATAGGTTCTTAAGCTCATAATATTCATCATAAAAGTCATTATAATTTCTAGGTCTGCAATATAATTTAAAATTAAACTGTATAAGGCCTATATAGTAACCTAATGGGCATTTCACAGCTTAAAGCAACATAACTATATTAGGAATAAAACAAACAAAACTAGGAAACAACTCATTCTTCCTACATTAAATGATAACTGATAATTGATATTTCAGCTTGTGTAACTAAAAACTCCTAAAAGCTTCTTTGGTGGCTACTTTAAAATTCAATTTCAAGTCTAATCTTGTTTGATTATCTCAAGTAATTGGTTTGTTCCATATAGCTTTATGTGTCATTAAGGGAATGGGAAAAACCTCATGCACTTCCTTCCTTTTTGTGTTTACCAGGAAAGATAGCTGTTATAGGTGGATGTCGTGAATATACTGGTGCTCCATATTTCGCTGCTATCTCAGCTTTAAAAATTGTTGGTGACATTCTTGGCCTTCCTTTTTTTCTTTTTCTTATCGCCTCCCCCCCTCTCCCCAAAACAACAAAAAAAAAAAACCCCTCCAAAAAAAGAAAGAAAGACAAACATGCAGTTTCTTATGAACTATATATGAAAACAGACTTGCCTTGCTGGTTTTTCTTATCTTGACTTTCTTGCTTGATGGAAATGACTTTGTCTCTTTCTCTTCCAGGGTGCGGATTTGTCCCATGTTTTCTGTACAAAAGATGCTGCTTTGGTGATAAAAGGCTACAGTCCTGAGTTAATTGTGCATCCTATTTTAGAGGAGTCTTATAGTGTTAGGTGATTTGTTTGTTGTGGTTGCTGCTGCTTCTTGTCTCTTAAAATATTTGAATTTTGTTGTCCACCATGATGCCGACTTAACTGGTACTTTCAGGGATGAAGAAAAAATAACCATTGCAGGCAAAGTTCTTGCTGAAGTTGACAAGTGGATGGAAAGATTTGACTGTCTTGTTGTTGGTCCTGGCCTAGGGAGAGATTCCTTTCTTTTGGTTAGTTTTTAAAGTATAATTAATTGAGGTCATGAACTTTATGCTACGTGGTTTTCATTGTGTATTTGCAACTTATATTGCATTTAATGATCTCACCTTAGCAATAAGGGTGTAATTTGCCAACCAAAATTCATGGGGAAACCCTGATTTTAACACTATTAGGGAATGTCCTTGTTGGGATGGAATGGGTTTTGGAATTACCCTCTCCACCCTCCAGTTCCTCAATCCCGTTTTCTTATATATATATATATATATTTAAAGTGAAGTTATATGAATTTTGATCAAAAATAATGTTTTCATTAATAAATCAATACTTTAATTTTGAAAATCTAATATTATGTTATATGAGATAACATTTATTGTAATGATTGTTAAACTTCAAAGTAAAGAATTTAATTATAGCTATGATTTGTATTCTAAATTTAAACTTTTTAATGAAGGTTGTAGGAGATAGAAATGAATAGATGCATCAAGACAACCTAACTATGTTGGCACTTCCGTAGCACCCTCACCATGGAGTCCATCCCCTACAAATTTTATTAAAAATAAGAGAAAAATATAGAAATAAACATACAAGACAACCAATTCAACAAAACATATATTTAGGAAATTTGTTGAAATCTGAAAAAACAAAAGAATTAGCAAATAATGGAGCATCCCACCACTAAATTGCGTTGCAAATGCTGGGAGCCTAAGATGATATAATATCAGCTACAAAGTTATCCTCCTTAAAAATGTCTGAAGAACAAAATTTCATGCGATTAATTCTTTCCAGGCAATCCATCCAAGCTGGGTACCAATGCCAGGGGACCGAAAGAGAGTTGGTTTGAAAAAGTTTAATCATATATGTTGAATTCGATTCCAGCCCAAGCTTCCTCCAACCAAACAAATCAGCCTACCTCACCGCATGAATAGTTGTGGCAAACTCTGCCTCAAAAGTAAAAAGTGGAATACAAAAACAACATCGAGATCGAGAAGTCTTAAAACCTCTTACACAACCCGCTAAACCTGGGGCTCCAAAAGCTACAACATCAGTGTTAATATTCATCTAGTCCTGAGGGTTTGGTTGTCAGATAACCTTTAAAATTCGATGGCATGAGGCGGAATACCTCGAATCTGAAGTCTATGAAGAATTTGAAGATCAACCATTGTATTCTTCATTGCATCACTTTGTACCATATTTGCTTCCTTGATAAATCGCCATAATTTAGGAAGAGAAGTTCAAAGTGGGATGGCATTATTATCAACACAATGTTGATTTCAAGCTGACCACATAACCCAAATGAAGGTAATACCTACCTTACAAAGATTCCAAACCTATGGACTAAGATCTCCATGGACATGATATATTACCAAAGGTCTAAGACCGTAAAATCTGTGCATGGATGGATGCCAAAAAAGTGGTGAAGAAGATCCTAGTGGGTACATGCAAAAGAGCATTTAAAGAAAAAGTGAGGAAAAGTCTCCTTAACAGAACCACATAAATAACATCGTGAAGGAAAAGAATGTTCACGCTTTTGAATATCATAATCTGTGGGTACCTTTCCATGAATCACTCTCCAAAACAAAATGGACCGTGAAGGAGGCGTAAAAAGGGCCCAAATCTCCTTGGTCTAACCTTTGTTTTCCCCCACCAGACGTAACAAGTCATAAGCCTCCATCGTAGAGACTCCTTCAAACATAGCACGTCTAAATGCATATATCAATACCAATACCTCCCACCACTGATTAGATTTCTAAAGTCACCTCTGAGTGCAAGGCCTCAAAAGGAGGAAATGTCACCCATCTTTCTTTACATAATCACCAACTACGACATCGATATATATGTTTGGAGGGATATCATGAATTCTCTCAACTAAGAGACTACAAAGTCAATTATCATACCAAAAACACATAAGGAGTTTATACCCAAAAGCTACCAAAATTCCTTCAAGATTGTGCAAAAATGGGATCGTAGATAGGGCTAAACAAAAAAAATATATATATTAACCTCTCAGGACATTGCTTCTATCTAGATACCTTCTAACACAAGGTAGTAGTGTCCCCAGTAATTAAACGCTAGGTAAATTTTCTCAAACATGGCTTCGTTCATAACCCTAAGGTCTTTCAAACCAAGTCCTCTCTCAGCTAAGGGGTGATAACAATCATGCCAAGCTACTTGAATTAGTTTAAGTCTATCAATAGAACCAGTTCAGAAAAAGTTTCTTATGGCTTTCGTAAGATCATCCAGGACAAAAATTGGCCACCTATAGACATGGAAGGATATCATGAATTCTCTCAACTAAGAGACTACAAAGTCAATTATCATACCAAAAACACATAAGGAGTTTCTACCCAAAAGCTACCAAAATTCCTTCAAGATTGTGCAAAAATGGGATCGTAGATAGGGCTAAACAAAAAAAATATATATATTAACCTCTCAGGACATTGCTTCTATCTAGATACCTTCTCCGTAAGTAACACAAGGTAGTAGTGTCCCCAGTAATTAAACGCTAGGTAAATTTTCTCAAACATGGCTTCGTTCATAACCCTAAGGTCTTTCAAACCAAGTCCTCTCTCAGCTAAGGGGTGATAACAATCATGCCAAGCTACTTGAATTAGTTTAAGTCTATCAATAGAACCAGTTCAGAAAAAGTTTCTTATGGCTTTCGTAAGATCATCCAGGACAAAAATTGGCCACCTATAGACATGGAAGGAGTGTAAATACATACTGTGAATTGCAGAAGAAATCAGGCATCGGCGCCCAGTGAAAGATAAGTAAAGACCTTTCCAACTTTGCAATCTAGTACGGATATGATCTGCCAAACCTTAAAACCAACTCTCTTGATCCCAACCTTCGATGAAGAATCTTGCCCTGATCCTTGCAATATTCAAATGAGAATGGGATAGCTTCCCGGCTCCACCCCATTCCGTTGACATCCCTACTTAACATTGCATGAAAAATACGGTGTTGACTCATGGTCTTGGTTGCTTCATGTGTGCTCCCCTTTTAGTTACCAACACTGTTGCCACATCATTTTTCTTATGGACAAATATATTTCTTGAAAAACTTTGAAAGGTTAAAAAGCCATAAAAAACATGTACTTAACTAGCTGCATCAATATATGGTCCTTGAGGGTTTTTGAATGCTTTTTTCTAATTTCTGGATCTTTGGCCTCGAAGTTAAAGTTTTATATACTATGTTTAATTTGGAATACATGATTACTAAAAGTGTTCTCTTTCATCTTGTTTTGAAAAATACATTATTGTTGTAAAAGGACAGATTTCTCAGTTAATTCTTAATTTTCTTGTGGTTTAATTTATTCTCTTTTAGTCTGATCATAAATGATTCAAAGAATTGATTGGAATGTCCAGGACTGTGTTCAGGAAATTATGACGCATGCAAGACAGTCCAATGTCCCAATAGTTGTAGATGGGGTATGTTAATGTGATATGTACTTTATGATGCTACTTCTACACAATATCACCTACCTTTTAACTAGTCAACTGAGCATCTGGTCTTTGCAGGATGGCCTCTTTCTTGTTACGAATTGTCTTGATCTTGTTCGTGGCTATCCCTTGGCTGTCCTGACTCCTAATGTAAATGAATACAGGCGTCTTGTTCAAAAAGTGTTAAATTGTGAAGTAAATGATGAGAATGCCCATGACCAATTACGATCTCTTTCCAAGCAGTAGGTTTCTCTTCCAAGTTGTTCCTTAAGGTCTTATAACAGATGCTATAGCTACTGCGTGATTTTAACAAGATGGTATTGTTAAGACTTGAGAAAGCATTAAAGGTGTTCTGATAAGAATTAATCTAGCACCATGTATCAGACTATATGGGCTTCAATATTACTATCTGAGGTTATGTGGTTATCTGATTTTGGGAAATTGAATGAAATGAAATCTGTTACAAGGCTTGCTTTCAAGTGACTTAATTTCTATTAGTACTAAATGCTTTTACTTCAAAGATTACTCCATTGGAAATGACTATGGCTTACTCTCTTAAATCAACGCTCTGCTAAACATGTTCGTGTTACAATTATTTGCGACTAAAACCTAGTCTGGAAATGTGTTATTTTTATTTGCAGTTTGTTTGCTGTGTAGTTCTGAAAATGACACTGGTTTGATGAAATGTGAAACCATATCTTTGTCAGGATTGGTGGCGTTACTATCCTCAGGAAAGGAAAATCTGATCTTATTAGTGACGGTGAAATAGGTACGTAACTAGGTATCTATGTTTTCTGTGCATTGATCATCTCTAAGTTGTATTTTTCAAAAATGTGGATTGGTGACCATATTCTATTAATTTTATGAGTTTTTTTATTTTTATTCTAAAAAATGTGAAAACTAGAACTTGTGTTGGTTCTAAGTTTTGATTCTTGCTGCAGTCAAATCAGTCAGTCTCTATGGTTCTCCTCGTCGTTGTGGAGGCCAGGGTGATATACTTTCTGGAAGGTAAGTTAATAACAGTAACATAATTGATGTCTTGTCTCCAAATGGTGCACGTGAGAATTTAAGGCTGCTGTCTTTTATTGGTCGAGTGGACATTGTGATATTAAGCTACCTTATTGATTATTGCAGTGTGGCGCTTTTCTTGTCTTGGGCTCGTCAGCTTGGCTTGGCTTCAAACGGGAATGTGAGTATCAGGTATTAATAGTCTGAAACCTGCTTATAGTTTCTTTTACCCGGTACCTGTTCCATATGTTTTACACCAAGCTGTATCAAATGTGTCGTTGTAGTCCAACAAATCCAACAGTATTAGGGTGCATTGCTGGGTCGGCTCTGTTAAGGAAGGCTGCCTCAATTGCTTTCCAGGAGAAGAAAAGATCAACACTCACTAGTGATATCATTGAGTGCTTAGGGAGAAGGTATAAACTCCTTCAGGGTAGATAGTCCAAAAACTGTTTCGTAAGAGATGTGTCTAAAGAACTCACATTTGTCTTGCAGTTTGGAGGAAATATGTCCAGCTAGTTGATGTTGTTTGCTCTTAGAGTTCAAAGTTGACCATGCATCACCGTGCAGTCTCCAAGGATGCATGGTTCAAAAACTCGATGCTTCTATGATAAGATATTGTTTCCCTTCAAATGTATTTTCTTTCCAGCTCCGTTTGTCGGTTTTTTCTCTCCCATTGAAATTACCATCTCTCCCATTGAAATTACCATTTTTAAAAAGTTGGGAGTAAAAGGTGTGAGAGATTGTTGGACTCTCCCCATGAGTATAAACGCAGTTTGCCATAAAACTTCAAAAATGTTTTGCTTTGAGAATGGGGATTACTGATTAGTGAAGTAGGACTAGTTCACTTGAAATTATTGGTTTTCATATCCATTCATCCATATATAATCCAGCTCTAAGTTTTCTTTTTAGAAATCAACTTATTTTTAGAGATCAGAGAACAGGATTGACCAACACGCAACAGGGGCTACCTGGGTTATGTTTTGAGCAAATGAGGTGACAACATTTGTGATAGTTGTCATTTTTCATAAACTAAAAAAAGTTTTGGGTTTTTTAATATACATGGAACCTTATGGTTGATGCCCACTATTTTAAGAACAATATTTATAATATTATTTAAAATTTGTTACAATAAAAATAGTATTATTATATTTAGAAATCCACCCAAAAAAATTTATATCGAACGCTTTGTATTTGTACTTGGATGGTATTTAAATTGAATTTCAACTAGTTAGGTAAATTTGGTGTTAAATTTATCATTCAATATTATTGAGTGCTATTTTCATTGTTATAATTTTAGGGATATATTTTATTTAAGACTCCAATTAAAATCTTTCAAGGGAAAATTTTGTCTTTGGTCTTTTCTTCCATGTGTTTTTATAATTGTCAAGATTGACATATTCAGAACTAGGGGTGTCCATAAATCGATCTGGATTGGAACAAATCGAATGATTTTATAAATCAAACGGTTCGGTTTGGTTTGTATTAATTTTTAAACTGGTCGAATTGGACTGGATTAATAATATATTAAAAATTTCATATTATTTTTCATTAAAGGTATCCAAAAATTGAACTAAATTGGAAATCAGATTTAATTGGACGATTTTATAAATTAAACGATTTGGTTTGAATTGTATTAATTAAAAATGTTTGGAATGATCCGATTCGAATAATATAAACGGTCCAATCTGATTAATTTTTTTTCCTTAAAATCGGATCAGAACGGACCAGTAGATACTCCTATTCATAACCAACAAGTCCCACTAGTATGGTTTGTTAAAATGGATATACCAATCTTGAAAGAACGCTATTGGTAAATCGAAACATGAAAAAACACTTGGCTTAAAGCTGGTAAGATAACTACGATAGAGACGTTTGAAAAAAGAACTTGCACGATCAACTTAGCTCAAGGCAAACTGTATAGCCAATAAAACAACAAAGTCACTTCGAACTTTGAAGTGCTTTAATAGTAAAATAATTATACTCTTGTAACACTCATTTATATATTTTAGTTTTGTAATTTTTTAAATAATTTTTTATTAATTTTGTAATTTAAAATTAACAAAGATTAAATTTTTTCAATAGATAAGCCTTTCTACTATTTTTGTCTTCTTCTTTTCTCTTTCTTCTCTTTCTCTATCATTATTTTATTAATATATATAAAATAAAAAATAAAATTAAGAGAAGAAAGAGAGAGAGAGAGAAATGAGGAGGAAGAGAGAGAAGGAGAGGGAGAAAAAAGAAGAAAAAATGTGAGGTCTTTTTAAATTTTTTTATTAATAAAATATAAAATTTTATTTTATCTTTTAAAAAAATCTTAATATTTGAATTTTTTAACTTAATTAATTATATTTTTAAATCATAGGATTAATAAAACTAATCTAAAAAATTATAAAATTAAAGTGTATAATTCACCTAATTATAGGATTGAAGGACCCAATATCTCGTAATAATATAATATTTGATGTAATAGTAAATAAACATATTAAAAAAATTGGGTGAGGAGTAATCTTATTACAAACATATTTAAAAATAAGTTGAAGAGTCGAGTTAGTCTTATTATTTTGAATTATGTTAAATTAGCTTATATTTTTTTTTAATAAAAATGCAAACAGTTCAAATGATTTTTTGTTGAAATAAAACAAAAGAATGCATGTGAAAGAAATGCAATCATCTTCTTAGTGGTATCAAATAGATTTTAAACAATATAGCATCAAATAAATGATTTGTTATCTTAATGGTACCATAATTTCATTTTATGTATTATTTTTTACATATTTTTTAGGTGATATCTTAATAATACTTACATTTAATTAAATGTATTAATTTAATATAATTTTTTATTTTATTTGAGATTTTAATGTGGTTGAAAATAAGAATATTCTCAAACAACATATTGAAAGAGAGTATGAACTTTAAAGGTAGCACTTGAATCATTTGAAGAGAACTTCTTTGTACATATGAGAGAGAGAACACATAATTGAGAATAAAGAGATCATGCTTTCAACTAAAAAGATGATTAGATTGCTTACATCAACTCTAACTCAAAACTCTAAAATAGTGTAATATTTACTTTTTTTTTAATCTATGCTTACATAAACTCTAACCCAAAACTCTAAAATAGTGTAATATTCACTCTTTTTTTCAATCTCCAACCCATTGTACTAAAATAGCATTATATCTAAGGGTGTACAAAAAATTCGATCAATCCAATTCAATATGTTAATTTTTTGACGATTTCGATCTGACCATCTGATCGAATCAGATGAAATATTTTTTTATCCGTTAAGTTCGAATTGGATGACAGATTTTACTACAATTCATACGAAATTAATTATATATATATATATAATATATTTATTTGGCTTTTTAAGGTTTTTTTTAACTCAAATAATTTTATGTTATAATTTATGTGAAAATTTAAAAAAATTATTCAAAAATACCAAAAATAGAATTAATTAAGTTTATTGGTCGAATTGATCAGATTCAATCCGAATAGGTTACAGTTCGAATTGCATCAAATTTGAAAAATGATCAGATCGATTGCGAATTAGGATGTTTCAATCCGATTAAATGATCGGATCGGATTAAATGAGTATAAAATCAACGATTTTCATCCAATGAACACCCCTAGCTATATCTTTAATGCACCAAATATGGTGCTGCACTGTTCAAAACTTTAAAATAGTGCCATGATTTAGTGCCTGATTGGAGCAAGCTTCGGTGGAGTTTTTGCACTAAAGTAGCGCTTTAGAGCGTCTTTGGAGTTGGCCATAGAACTTTGAGTACAGCCTTTTTAATACCTCTATTACAAGTTGGTATAAACCAATGCTAACAGGGCCAAAACTGGTAGATGATCACGAATCATAACAAATAATTGTACACGATTCTAATTAGAAATACATAGAATGATCCTTCCGTTATGTTATACAAACAAACATAGCTCATAGTAAAGTTTAAGCAAGGAAATTTAACATAAACTTGGCATCCATTTGTTGCCACAATGAAGGGAAACTGAAGCAATTCATGATGAAGAAAACGGCAATAAGAGAAACCTCCAGGAATACATACATAAGGGAAGATGGAAGCCTATTGATCTGCATATGTATTATTATTAGTTTATAAACAAAAAGCAGTACGTATTTGCAGTAAAGTAAAGGATTTCATTGCTGACCTTTAATTGCAAACTATGACAATGCGACTGCATTGTCCTTCAGGATAACATTCCAGCAGTGTTTCCACTCAGGAACCAGGGGGTGGTTGCTGTTGCTGTGGGAATGTTGGCTGAGCCAAATATGGATGAGTCTGCTGGCCATAAAGACCACCAAACTGAGGAGCCTGCTGAGCAGCCATGTAATAGTAGGGTACACCATCAGCTGGAGCTCCAACCGGAGGATTCCCTCTTGGCATTGAAGCAAGAACTTCATCCTTCAAATCCTCCCTTGGGACAATATCAACCAGAAAATCAAATATATCAGTGCTTGTAATTGCTGCTGCAATATCGTTCTTTTGGAGGGTTCGCCTCCTGTTCTCCTCAGTGTGATTCCAAGAGCGTAATGTTAACTCTAGAATAAACATCTCACATGCCCTGGCAAATACGACTGGAGCTTCAGCTGATATCATCTTTACATCCTCATCGGCCTTCATAATCTTCTTAATCCTAGCCAATGGCAAACTGTGGTTCTTGAAATCAGCATTTTGCTGAATCTCTTGGTATTCTTTTTCCCAAAAATTCTGGAGTTGTTGCTGGAGTTGCTGCTGTTGTTGCTGGTGGATGTGTTGATAAGCAAGCTGGTGTTGTGCAAGCTGAGGTGAGGCAGGGGCACCTGACGGTAATCCAACCGTTCCAGTGGGAGTGAGTCCCATCATTTGGTTTGATTGATATGGGTTCAAGCCATATGATGCTTGAGCTCCACTACCAACTACTGTTGTCGCTGTGGGCTGTCCATGCCCTTGCTGATCCATGACAATTAGGATGGGATACGAAGACTTCTTTTTCTATGCCTCACTTACAGCTGCAAAGAGCCAAACAAGCTTTCAAATAGAAGCAAACTTCACAACAGTGATACCCAATAGTAAGTAGAAGCTGATAATTATTATAAATTATTTATGAGTTCCATACAGCAGATACCAATAAATTGCATTTGGTAAAACCAATTTTTCCCTCTTAAGATGGACATGAAGATAACCAAAAGCTTCTTTGTCTATAGAAAATAAGAGATGCTACTTAAGCATATTCCTCATCATGTAATGCAGTTATACTGTTATACTCTTCATGTCGATGTATCCAATCCCAGTTCGCCACAAACAATGTCTTAAATCAATATCTAATCTGAAAATTAATTATCAAGTATTCTCAAAAGGGGAGCAAGGGAGCAAGGGAGCAGAACATGTAGTTTTGGACATAAAAAGTTGGTGAAAGGATACAAACCTGCACTTTTACAAAAACTGCAACTATATGGCCCTAAAATTGTGATTCTTGTCCAGTTGTAAAGACGTGGAAATTGCAGTTGCGGTCAAAATGCAGATTTATGTCTAATTACCATTTATTTTGGCTGCAAACTTTTATTTTTCTCTTCCCTGTATAATGTGCTTGACATTCAGAAAATTTGGCAAATATTCAAAGAAAACTAATAGTACCAAGCTAGGAGAACAACATATCATTGTCAAATATTCAGCACAATTTCCATCCTCTTAGAAAGAAAAAGCAAACACTTCTAACAGGATAAAGTCAGCAACTGATCCCTTATTCATAAGAGGGCTCAGAGACTAGAAAGGCAACCTTCAAACTCGTCTATATTTTCTACAGTTCCAAGTCTACAGTCATAAGAAAGGCTCCAAGATAAAACCTGCTAAAAACATTGATCATAGAAAAAGCTCTAAAGCAAAAACTGATGGGAATTAGGAAATAAATAGGATATTTGTGGAAGTTTCTTTTAATTATTAGGATTTAATATTTTGGCAAATCTTAGCATTTTAAATAAAGATTTTATGCTATTGGCTTAGTCATCAAGTTCATTTACTTGTAGGCTAAGTGTTCCTAGTGATTAAGTAAAATTTACTTGGAGGCAAGTCTTGAGACTTGTATTTTGCGTTTTATGAGCAAACAGAGCAAGAAGGCATATTACCCATTTAAGCTGAAAATTTGAGTAATAGCAAACTGGTCTATTTGAGCCACATCGGGAAGGGAAAAAAACTGTTATCATAGCCTACGTGGCTAGGTATTCCAGTGAAAGCCATATTCGTCTCAGCCATATTGCATACGCTTCCTCTTCAATGTAAACCCATTGATCTCTTGTCGTTTCTCCTCTTTGATTTCTCTTGCCATTGGAAGCTTGAAGTTCCCTTGAAGAAATTTAAACATCGCACAATCCCTATGTGTGCTTTGTTAGTTGTACAGAACAAAAAGAAGTTGAACAATTTTACGAACCAAAAGGTCTAACACATTGATAATTTGTAAGTTTTTATCTAACTTTGCTTTTAAAGTCTTCATTTTTCTTCTAATTTTGAACCCTAATGCGCTTGTTAATATACTATTTGAAGAAGCCATTGCTATTGTTTACCTAGCATAACCATTGTTTTGTGTTCTTTGGATTTTAATTGATAATGTGTTATTACTTCTTAGGACTACCTATAATGTTGTTGTTTGCAGTTTGAAATTCCAAAATGATTTTATTGAAGTTGGAGAAAGAGAATTGAAAAAGTTTAAGTGTTTATGAAAACATTTAGAGAGTTTTATGAGCAAACAACCCAAGAAAGAGGCTGGTATATTACACATTTAAAGTGATGTTTAGTTTGTGTAATTATACATACTTACTGAGCCTTTAAATTTAATCCAATTTGTAAATAAGGCCAAAGCTCTTAAAGAAAAGAGCCTTGTATATTATCTTGTGTAGAGAATGCATTGAACAATCTAATTTAGAGTACACAACCTACTTCACTTCCGTTGGGGTTTATTAGACTTACTTCTCAGGTTTCCTACTTTTCTATATTTATTTTTTCCATATAAGGGAAGGTAAAAATCAAACTCATTCGTACCCTACAAGTATATATGATATTTTTTGACAATATACAATAGAAAATGACTTACTAAAATCACATCAATAAGTTGCATGTCAATTTTCTTAATATAAATAGGGAAGATTAAAATCCAAGTTACTCGACATAGGATGTAAACTAGGTAGATATAAGTACATATTGATATATAGGATGTAATTTATGTCTTTACAGAATGAGGTTAAATTGCTATGTTTTGTTCATTTAACGCTAATATTGTGTAATAGTTTCTTATATTGTACTTCCGTTATAAATTATTTGTTAAACCTGTAATCAAATATAATTGCACTAATAATTTCCAAATTATATTCATAACAAGGACGAAAAGTAAGTCCAGTAGGAATAAAGGGATGGGGAAAGGTAATCGGATCAGTATTTGTTTCATGGAATTGTAATGTTAAGAATTTTTTGGAAACTTTGAGGATGCATTTGAAGGAGAGTCAAATAGAAATGTTCAGAGTTACCATTTTTCGACCCATAATTGATATGAGTAATATTCAATGGTTTGGTACAATATGTCACAGTTTAATATTAAGGAGAAGATACAATAGATTAGATGTAAATGTTTGGTATCTATGAGAAGAACATGCTATTCTCAAAAGTTGAATTTGGTCTGATAAGTGGGTTGGACATCGACAAGGAGGATGATAATTCTAACTCAATTGAAGAAATTTTGGAACAAGTGACTTAAGGATTAAATTTTTTAATTCTTCAGATCAAATTTCAAGAGAGATTGTTGAGAAAGTTTTAACAGGAAAAACATCAACTACAAACCTAAAGCAAGTAAAGCTTGCTTGTCTATACACCTTGAAAATATTACTTCTTTTCAAGGAAGTTGATAATGCTGATATGATAGATTCTATCCTTACGATTTAGTTGTGTACAAATCCTTAATTGATCAAGTTAAAAAGAAGAAAGTTGATCAACCTATTCTTAATAAGGGCAAGGATTATGATTATGCACCGTATACCATGCAAGGATTTCCGTACGCATTTTAGGTATTATATTCATTAACTGTAATTTTTTACTAATATTCACTTGAATTATTTATATTATTATAAACTAATCTTTTAAATTGTTATTTAATTTGGGCGTACGAGTGTATTCTAAAGTTGGAAGAATATGCAAATGCCAGATAGACTTACACAACGATCCTAAGAATATTAAATTGGGAGTCTTCTAGTACTCCAAAATTTAACGTTATTAACAAACAAGTTTTAGGTCAATTATGATATGTTTCTATCTACTTCAATGTAAACAACATATGAAATTGTTATACTTACTTTATCAATAGTAATTTAAATCAAAATTGATCAATTAATTTTTGACAATTTTTATATTATGTATTTTATTTGTAGACATCTGTTTTCCAAGTTTCACGACCTACCTTATTGAAGACCGAAAAACTTTATTTAAATTTATCAAAAAATTATGTGAAAAAGATGGATCATTGTCATTACCATTGAGCCTCAATCAAATTGAAAAAGAGGAGAATTTCTTTAAAAAGTTTTCACCCCAACAAAAGGATGCAGATCAACCTAGAAAATAAATTTACTTTAAGTTTTTTTCATTTTTTCAAATAATGTTATGAAAAACAACAATTTACTTATTCAATTTAAAGAATTTATTAGAAAATGCTTATTCATATTTCATTTCAATATAAAGCCTTCATCCAATCCAAGTAGGGATGGATGCAGTCGACTTCGTATGTAGCCATTGAAGATTTGAATCAATTCAAGGTTGAAATTCTCAATGGTGTTGAAGTTCTACCTTAAGTTTCAATCTTAAATTGATACAACTCTTCAATGATTACATATGAAGTCCAGTTGCATCCATCCTCGTATTGACATGAAATATGAATAAGTATTTTCAAATAAATCATTTAAATTGAGTAAGTAAATTATTATCTTTCAAAACATTATTTGAAAAAATGACAAAGTCTAAAAGTGAATTAAGAAAATATATTTCCAAAGTTAATGATTGACCTACATCCTTTTGTTGGGATGAAATTTTTTAAAGAAATTATCCTCATTTTCAATTTGAATGAGGCTCGATGGTGATAATAGTGAGTCATCTTTTTCACATTATTTTTTGATAGATTTAAAATAAAGTTTTTCGGTCTTCAATAAGATAGGCCCTAAAACTTAGAAAATAAATGTCTACTAATAAAATACATAATACAAAAATTATCATAAATAATTGATCAACTTTGATATAAATTACTATTCATAAAAGAAGTGTAAGTATAACAGTTTCAAATGTTGTTAACATTGAAGTGGATGGAAACATACCATAGTCGACCTAAAGATTTGTTCATTCATAACGTTAAATTTTAAAGCACTAAAAGGTTCCCAACTTAACATTTTTGGGATCGTTGTGCAAGTCTATTAAACATTTACATATTTTACCAACCTCATAATACACTCGTACGTCCAAATCTAATATTAGTTTAAAGGATTAATCTACAATGATATAAATAATTAAAGTAAATATTAGTAAAAAAATTTAGTTAATGAATACATTACTTAAAGTGCGTACGGAAATCCTTGCATAGTATAAGGTGCATAATCACAATCCTTACCCTTATTCACAATAAGTTGATTAACTTTATTTCCTTTTGACTTGATCAACTAGGGATTTGTATACAACTAAACCCCAAGGGATAGAGTCTATCAGATCAACATTATCAATCATGTCTATGGTCAATGTGATTCCTCTTTTCCTTGGAAAGAAGTAACACTTTCGAGATGTACAGACAAGTAAGCTTTATTTGCTCTAGGTCTATAGTTGATGTTTTTCCGGTGAAAACTTTCTCAACACTCTCTCTTAAAACTTGATCAGAAGAATTAAATTTTTTAATCTTTAAGTCATTAATTCCAACATTTTTCAAAATTTCTTCAATTAAGTTGTAACTATCATTCTCCTTGCACATATCCAACCCGTTAATCAGACCAAATTCAACTTTTAAGAATCACTCCCATAGATATCAAACCAAACATTTATATCTAATCTATCTTAACTTCTCCTTAACATCAAAATGTGTCATATTGCACCAAACAATTGAATATTATTCATATCAATTATGGGTACAAAAATACCACCTCTGAATATTTTCATTTGACTCTCCTTCAAGTACGTCCTCAAAAATACCTAGCCATGCAAGCAACATGTAGGCCCCCCCCTGCTTCCTGATGTGGCGCTTAAGTGACTGAAATAGACCAGTTTTGTTATTTCTTAAATGTTTAGTTTAAATGGGTAACATACCAGCATTTTTGCGCTGTTTGCTCATAAAATGCTTGTATTTTTTAGACTTAATTAATCAATGTGTTTTCTTTCTCCCCAATTGTTCTCTATCCCTAAATTCTCAAAAAAAATCTCCTTCAATCCTTAATTTTTCAATCCCTAACCCCAATTTTACCTTCTTTTTTGGTACCACAGCCTTCCTAAAAAATTGTCCAGTAAATTTTCACTATGAATCCCTAATTCTTCAATCCATAACTCTAATTAATCTTCTTTCTTTTCCCTAATGTTGCAATCCATAACTCTAATTTATCTTCTTTCTTTTCCCTAATTCTCCTACCTTTCCGTTCTACATCAAAAACCTACCAAAAGCATTGATCATAATCTATATTATTCTGCATAAATGTCTACCACCCATGACTTTCTTTCAGAGTTCACAAGGCACCAACCCAACTCAAATATCGGCTAATTCCACTCAACGATTCGTCACTGAACAGAACAACACTAAACAGTAAACACGATCTGATCTTAGACCTTCACACGCAGAAACATACACGTAAAATAAAACCCAAGTGAATATAATCACAGTAACTTCATTACCTGTCGATAAAGACTCCGAAATTACTGAAACCCTAAAATTTATTCCAATAACAGCCCAACTTGTGCATGTATAATACAAAATTAAAACCCAACGAAAAACGACAGAAATAAATCATAATCAGCACAGTATTTGATAGATATTTACGAGAAACATGTAAATGCAATCTAAACTCGTCTAAGAAAGGAAAAAAGAAAAAGAAAAGAAGTACCTCTGCAACTCTCTTTTGCTCCCAAGCTTGACCACTGATCTTCGGCAACCAAAGTCCGAAAAAGAACAACAAATTCGTAAAATAAATAAAAATTAATTTAAGAAACTATAAAGATTGAAGATTGGTAAAGTGAGCATATGATCAAACCTTTTATATCAATTTTTTTTTCTTCCTTAGTTTTATTTTATTTTATTTTTTGGTTTTGGTTTTAGTCTAAATGGAATACTAAAGCCAATAGGCGGAGGAATGGGAAGATGACAGCAGCCCGATATCAGAGTTCGGTCAAGCAAGTTAGTAAAGTCTGGCAGAGAAGAAAAAAAATTTGAGAATTATTTTGAAAAGTTTGTTTGTATAAATTTTTAAATCTTATAATTTAATTTTTTTATTTTTAAAATTTTAAATATAAATATTAAAATTTTGATTTATAAATATATATTTTAATAACAATATAAGATTTGTATATAAAATTTTAAAATTTTAAAGATTAAATTATCAGATTTAAAATTTGAAGGAGTTATGTGTAAAGTTTTAAATATTCTAAAATCAAATTATAAAATTTAAAAATTTGAAAAATTATATGTTAATTTAGTTAAAATTTAATAACTAATAATACACTTTAACTTTAAAAATAATACATCCAAAACAATAGCAAAATAAAAACATGAAGCAAGCAAGAAGTTGAATGCAAAAACAAAGAGAGACACAAATAGAAAACATATCCTTAATGCGATACATAACACAAAACCTCACGTTTATACATGTGTGAGGGAATAAAAGGTTTCACAATGATGCATACAACACATCAACAGGACAGACAATCAAACACCAATAACATATAAATGTGTCAACGAATCTATAAGAAGAATTCAACTATTTTTCAAGTTGACACACTCTTAGTGCCTAAGTATCTTACTCTAAATATCAATGCTATATAAATGCATTATTGAATCCTCGAGAATAAGTTGATCAGGAGTCTAACTATCTAAGTCTTAAAGTTATTGGAAATCCTTTACAGTTTTTTTAGTATGTTTACTTGTTTCATATGCTATGTGATGTTTGTCTTGTATGCATGTTTCTAGCCTAGATAGGAGTCTATGAGTTACACCGTCACTAGTGTGTTTATCGTAGATTAGTTTATTTGTCTCAGATGTGTGATGTTTTACATGTTTATGATTGTTGCTAGTTTAGATATAAAACTGTGAGGTACACGACACTAGTGTGTTTATCACATTTTGTTCTTTTTACTACTAGTTGTTTTTGTTGTGTATTGAATTAAATATGTTATTTTATACTTTTATTGTGTTATTTGCTTAATTTACGTTTAGGAAGTTAGCTTGATCGAGTTGGAATAGAGCTCGTAAAAGATTTCATTGGTTAACATTTCTATCCATCATTTAAGTCTCAATTACTTAGTTGGTTCAAAAGAATGTACAATTATTCTTACATATGAAATTCTCAATATTTATTATTAATTTTATTTAATTATATATTGTCGTTAAATACTATATATAATAATTATAATTTAATCTGATATATTTAATTTTTAAATAATTTTCTCTCTTTATAACTTACTATTTATTACATATGTTATTAATTATTTTTAGAGTATATTAATAGTCATTAAAATTTAAATTTATTTTTATTAAATATATTTTTAAAAATTATATTAATATCTAATTTTATCTACTTAAAATATTACATGATTGTATATTTTACAAGAGCAGAGTAATTTCGCCCCTAGAAAAATCATTTCTGGCCCATCTTGCTTGGAATAACCGATGAAAATAGTGTGCAATTAATGGCAACTCACTGGCTACCTACCAAAGAAAGCTAATTTTTATTTGAGAAAAATCTTCCACAATTCTCACCAAAAATGGTAATAGTCAATTTTATCTTGAATTTACATTGGGATATAAATGTATACATCTTAATATATCCTAATTATATTATACTCGTAAATTAATATAATAATTTGTTATTATATAAAATTCATAAATTTAGTGGTATTTTTTAATAATTAAAAATAAATTATTTTTATATATTACAATTATATCATAATTATAATTAATATAATATTTATAAAATAATACTGTATCATATTACTTATGATTTATAAAAAAAAGTTTATTTAACATAATTTTTTGATAAATAGATAATATTATTAATAAATATAATTAAACATAAGTAATTATATCTAAAAAAAGTGTTCTAAGAAAGTCTGATGATATTATTAATTATCTCATTTAAACTCATTTTAAATAAATAAAATATCTTAATTAATATCATTTATTACAATCTCATACAAAATTAATCGAGACATAATGATATAAATTTTAAAAATTAATTAATTATCTCATAAATCTCATTAACATCTCCCTTAAATTTACGACTCTAATTCAACCCGTTTTATAAACAAATAAAAAGCCCAATTAATTGTAACCCTCTTATAAAATTTCAACAGAAATCACAGTTAGCCATGCTTAGTTTAGATTGGTAACATACAAATTTCACTTGATTTAAATTTGTTTTTGTGATAATAGAGTAAAATAAATTTTGTAGAACTAGAAAGCTCAAACTCAAAGGCAGTACTTTTACACAAAAGCTGAAACTCTTAAATTCTTTTGCACAAATGCTTTCTCAGAAACGCAATGTTTTTGGCAGAAGAAAAGAACAATATCATCCCCTGTCAAAGAAACAAAACAAAGAAGAGATAAATTAAGAACCTAGATGCAGGACTTCTAAAACCAATGTTTTTTTCCTATAATGACAGATAGTAGTCAGTACTTGACTTGATTACCTCAAGTCCATGGATACCTTCTTCTTTTTCTTAGTTTCTTTTGCCAAAAGTATTGAGAACCGAGCAAATCCAAACTTCTTTCTCTTAGCAGAGATTTTTTTGCCATTATTTTCTTTCTCGATTTTCCGAGTGGTACGAAGGTCACCATTTTGCTTACTTAGCATTTGAGCCAAAGATACCTTTTGTCTTACAGAGTTCTTCCCCCCAATCTCTTGTTCAATTTCTTCTGGCACCAAAAGCTTCCTGCTTAAGATTTGTCCAATAGACAATGTTGGTTTTAAAACAGGTGCTGGCCCATCATTCACTAGGTCTAGTCCCTTCACATCAAGTAAACGCGGATCTCTCCGAGGGTGGGCAATGCTAGGATTCTTAAATTTGGTAGAATTATGTACAGAATGTCTTCTTTTACCCTGATCAGATCTCCATTTACGAAGAGCCTCTTCAACAGCAAGCTTCACCTTGTTAGCAGCCTCCACTCTCTTCAGTGCTTCTTCTAATGCCCTTTTACTGGTTTTGACCTCTTTTGCTGCTTCCTCTACCTTTTGTAAAATTTCCATTTTCGATATATTTGCACTGTCAACTAGACACATGGCATCCACTACTCTTGTGTTAGACAGTTGTTCAGCTTCTCTAGCCTTGCGGGTAAGAGAAGAGTATTCCTCAAATGAAAGTGTGACTCCTTGCACATCTCCAGATGTGCCATCATGGTTTGATAGAGCTTTAATCTCTGCAATAGCAACAGTTTCAGCTGCTCTGGCTGCTGCTTTCATTTTCCTGGCAGCAACCAACCGGACTTCAGCCGTTTTTATCTTGATTTTAGTCTCCTCAATCTCTGATGCTGCTTTTAAAACTTCTAATCTTGCAGCTTCTCCCATTTTTCTGAAATGTTCTGCCTCAGAACTCAAGTGTTGGAGCTCCTTTGAAATCTCTAATGGGATATCAGATCCACCATTATGTTCAACCTCCTTTGCCAACTGTATCTTCAGTTTGGTTTGGTTGATATCTTCTTCAAGTGATGTTATTCTCGAAGAATTCACAGATAACCTCTCGTGGGTTTTCTCAAGAGCCATTCTCTCCTTCTCCAGTTTCTTGTTAAATACTTCAACAGATGCTCTAACATCAGCAAGATCATTAGTAGTCCTGCCTAGGTTGAACTTAGCCTGCTTCAATTCCATTAAGATCAAACCTGGAGCTGAAGGCAAAGGGTTTGCATTTTCTACTAAAGTGCATTGACCATCCTCATTTCCATGGTTTTCTTTATCTGCATCCTCCACCACAGGAGAAATTTTACCATTGGCCGTGTTTGACTCAAAGGTTAGATTGACTTCGGATGCTTCTTTTTGTAGCTTTTGCTTTAGTTCTTCAATAATAGTCTTGTTTTTTTCCAGCTCCTTTAAAACATCCAGAGTTTCCCTCTCTTTGACAATCAGGTCTTTCTCCAAATCCACTGCTTGCTCCTCCAGTTTTGCAATATCAACCTCTTCCATATTATGCTGCAAATGAGAGAAACATGTCAGGCTCAGTAAGAGTAATCTGGAGAAACTGCATGCAGTGGTTGTAACCCATAACTTAACCATTCATGATAGTTCATATTCCATTACCAATATTAAAGATTAAAAGACAAGAAAACTAGAGCATAAAGACCAGATCAAGAGTAAACCATGAGAAGGCCCCACAGGAAATAGATCAGAAAAGGAAAATGTCGTTTATTATGCTGAAAAATTCTAAGATAAATTAAGGTAAACAACTACACAAAACAAAGACAGTGTGTATTCATAGATGTATGTTATGCATGTATGATATTCCAAAAATAAAAGATCCTTCATTTTTGCATTGTGTACAAAAAAATCCAGTATGGGTTTTGTTGAATCAACAAGGGCTTCAGTGTAGAAGAGTTAAAAAAAAACATACGTTCGTCGTACTAGAGTATATTCACCTACAAAAAAAGAGGGATGTGTACATTTTTCAATAAAAAGACACCAATGATATAAATAGATTGTTTGTTTTGATGGTTTAAATGTATAAGAAATTTATATAAAATTGTAAGAAATTCGAGTTTGGAGATTTAATGGAGCAGAAAGTGTAATTCCCTAACCTACCCCACAAAGGCATTTTTTCCATCCGGTTATTACATAAGTGAAAATTCGAATTTTCTCCGCAGTTACCCACCCTAGGGTGTGAGGGAAATTGACACCACTAATATTTCTTTATTCAAAAAACCCCTACTCTTTAGCTTTATTCGGTGGTTTCAAACTCTTATAATTCAAACTCCCTCCTCCTTCAATAGCTCTCATCTTCTTGAATCTTGTTTCCTCTATAATTTCAGATATGAAAAAGATCTTGTTTCCTCTATAATTTCAGATATGAAAAAGATTTTCTCAAATAATCCATCTAGTTCCAATTATGCCTTTAAAGTTGAGAAAATTCAAAAACTCTTCCTCTCAAAGAATATGTTTTGAGTATATGTTTCTCATCTTCTTGTATTAACTGAGTATATGTTTTGTTGAAGCCTAATACTCCACCATGGTTTTCAGATTGCTGGTTTTGGAAATCAATAGTCATTTTTAAGCATCAATGAGCCTAACACGGAACGATTGTTGCTAAATGGGCTTCCATGATTTTCTCGAGTTGATATTTTGATCCTTCAGAACCACTATTTTACATTGAGTTTTACTTTCTTAGTTACTTACTATATGTTTACTAGTAGCTTAAGTGAACAGATATAGTTTATAGCTCTACTTCCCTTGGACGTGAATGTTTTTGTTGCAGGTTCTTGATTAAAACGAAAAAGTCAGTCCTTTTTGGTCACTTTGAACTGGAGAGTTTGCTTGAGGTGGCCAAAGTAGTTTGTAATGAAACTTTGGCCATTTGGCCTAAAAACAAGTTCTATCTTTCTGACCTAAAAAACCTTACAGAGAGAAACAGAAATTGAAGATAATATGAGATACAACAAAACAAAAGATCATTGAGGATCAAAAATCTTGAAAGTTCCTATGTCTCGCGTATAAATATTTTAATCCAACAATTTGATAATCAATCATTTTATAATCTCACACCAGCGTGCTTATCTATAATAATTAGGATAACTCCAATTTGACCTACCTCCATTAAAAAATTAATCAATAATTTTTTTTTTTACGAAAACACACACACACACACACACACACACAGAGAGAGAGAGAGAGAGAGAGAGAGAGAGAGAGAGAGAGAGAGAGAGAGAGAGAGAGAGAGAGAGAGAACACCGACCTCAGTGTTATGGAGCTTAGAAGAATGAGAGGGCTTCCAGTAACCGATACCACCAAAGCGAGTGACAGCCTCCTTCACCGACTCGAATGGAGCAGACGTGTCGATCTCTGCCCTCAAATCAAGTACTCCACCAGTATCGGCTGAATCCAAAACATCTGTAGATGATCCGCACTCTAGGTCTAGGGTTTGTGCCATTTCGTTTGTTACAATGAATTCGAGGAAAATTAGTCACAGATTAGTAGACTATATAAAGCTATAACAAAATGTTTTTGGTAGGTTTGGAAACAGACAATAATACAAACAAGAACACTAAATATAATAAAGAGTCGTAAAAAGTAGGTTAGTAATGAGAATAGTGTTCAACACTGAAGAGTTCAGAGAGAAGCAGAAATTGTGAGGGAAAGCAAAAGCCAAAGCCAAAGCCAAAGCCAAGTATACGTTAGACTAGCGGACCCAAAAAAAAGTAAATATAATACGTTAGAATGATAAATAGCAACACTCCCTCCCTCACACAACGGTAAACTTTTGGTCCACATATTAAAGTGTATTTTGGCTCGAATTTTGCTATTATTAATTGTTGGTGGAATCTTCGTAACATCCTCGATCACATTCTTATTTTTATTTACCTAATTTTTCAAATAATATATATTTATAACTTTACTTTCTTCTACAAATATCACTTTAAAAAATATATCAATAAAGTAAAATTTATTCATATTAATCAAAAAATAATATAAATATAAATATTATTAACTCTACTTTTATTACTATTATTGTGAGTATTTGAAGTTTTTGATTACCGATTATTAACATAATTAAAAAAATACTTTAAATATTATCTTTCTTGAAAAAATTAAAATTTTAATAAATTTATAACCAAAAAAAAATTTGAACTTCAAAGCTAAGATTGGTTGATTTGATATAGGTTTCGTTAGATAAACTCAAGATATTTCGAAATCTATCTTTTTGAATCTTAATGTCAATGACATAAGATGTCTCAACTATATTTTTCATATCGAAATTTTTAAAGAGAAATTATTTTATCTTGTGTAACAAACCCTTATCATTGGTTGCAAGTAAAATTTTATCCACATATAAAATTATAAAATATATCTTACTCCTACTAACATTCTGGTATATATTTTGATCCATGGAGGTTTCAACAAATCCGAATGAAAAAATTACTCCATAGAATTTATAATACTATTAGTAGGATGCTTTTTTTAGTCCGTGTATAGATTTATTAAATTTACAAACCGAATGCTCACTATCACTAAAAAGAAATCAATTAAGTTGTTTCATATAAACCTATTATCTCTATTGAGAAAAAACTGTTTTCACATTTATTTGTTGCATCTTAAAATCAAAATGGGTTACTAATGTCAATTTAATGCGTAAGGAATTTTTCTTAAATATATGAGAGAAATTCTTTACGACTAGTTTTGTGAGAAATTCATATGCCTATAATGTTAACACATTTGGGTTATTATAAGAAAAATGTTGATACCAATTGGGATGTATAATTGTGTGTATTTGGGTGGGGAATGGTGGCTCGATATATGAATGGAGAGTTTATGGATGATAAAATGGTGAAATTTGAAAATATTATAGGTATTTAGGTTACATAACTTTTAACATTAATGAGTCCAAATTTTATTTGATGATAAGGGATTCCAAATTTTTCTTGCTTGGAAGTAATTGTTTAACAATAATGCAAACATTTCGTAGTTCACAATTAGTTATATCATATATAAGATACATGGATTTTTGTCAAAGTTAAGAAGTTACAACACTGTTCAAGATCTTCTAATCAAGTATCACATTTTTTACTACATGGTCAAACTTTCACTTAAGATATTTCTTTATTGTCTATTTGTCTATATTTTTTAATTTAAGTAATTAGCTTGAATATAAAGGCCTATAATGGTTTTGTTGGAAAAGATGAAGTTTATAAAAAAATGATTGTTAGAAAAGATGAAGTTTATAAAAAATTATAAAGTCTTGTCCTACATTGATTTTTTACATTATTTAAAAGAAGTATAAATAGTAAAAAGTTAATTATTGAGATTGGGCCCTAAGGGGTACCCACTTTTTTGGAAGGGGGAGAGGACCTAGGCAAATGTGATACCACACGCGCGCTACCGCCGTCCGACCGACCGTGCCGAGTGCGTGAGGTGAGGTGGCATTTTATTTTTTTTGGAAAATTATTTTTTACGAAAACGTTTCCAATTAGAAAATGGTTGTTATATATATATATATTCTCTTTAAAAAATATAACTGTTATTTCCTTTTACTCAGAATGTGGTCGTTATTTTCTTTTATCATAAATGTCCGTTACTTTTCTTTATTCAAAAAAATGGTTGTTATTTGTCTTTACTCACAAAAATGTCTGTTACTCGTCTTTACTCAGGAAATGACCGTTACTCTTCATTACTCAGAATGATTGTTACGATCTCCATCCCAGACATTACCGTTATTATCATAATGGTCACACACTTTCTGAAACCTATAAATAGAGGGCCTCAGCTCTCAGTTTTATATACCAATTTGCTATCTCATCCCACTATGAAATAAAAAATCTCTCTACAATTCTAAGTTATTTTTTCAGTTTTCCGAGCAACAAATTTTCCAGGTGTAACATTCCAGTCTTCATCAGTGCAGTGAAGTTTTGAGACAGAAACAACAGATTCTGGGTTGTTTTATCCTAGGGATGACGGGGTTGTGTTTGCTTGCACAAATTGGGCAGAGCCGCGAAACATCTTAAAGAGAGCGACCTAGTCCGTGACTCAACTCAAGCAGTTCATTCCAGGTTATCGATAATATTATTTCAACACTGTTATATCAAACTTGTATCAACAATTTTAAGACGATTCTATCTACCATGACTACTGAAATGCTAATTGCTGATCTAAACAAACCATTCTGTTTTGAGGGACTACACTTTAAAAGATGGAGACAAAAAATGTTGTTTTTCTTAACCATGAAAAAAATCGTTTCTGCTTTTACTACTGAAAAACCAATATAGTCCAACCCTCATACCGAAGCTGCAACTAAGGATTTAGATACCTAGATGGAAAATGATTTTCTATGCAAAAATTATATTCTTAACGGTTTAGTTGATGACTTGTATGATTATTATAACTGTGATAAGTATGCTAAGGAAATTTGGGAAGCACTTCAAAAGAAGTACGACACTGAGGAAGTTGGAACTAAGAAGTATGCTGTCATTAGATACATGAAGTTTCAAATGATTGATAACACACGAAATAACTTCTGAAGGTATGATTTTAGATGAACAATTTCAAGTAGCTGTTATAATAGATAAATTACCCCCTGCTTGGAAAGATTTTAAGAATACACTTAGGCATAAAACTAAGGAATTTTCTTTAGAAAGTCTTATAACCCGTTTAAGAATAGAAGAAGAAGCTAGAAAACAAGACCAAAGAGATGAAGTACTCGTAGTCTCAAATAACAGTACCAATAAGAAACCCTCCTCTACAATTCTGAAACCTAAAGGTAGAAATATGAAATCTCATAATCGTAATAATAACCAAAACTGTAACCACCAAAATAGAAATAGAAACTATCCTTCCCAGAATGGACCTCAACCCTCTTAAGGAATAACACATTTATGTGTTATAGTTGTAATAAACCTGGCCACTTGGCTAGGAACTGCCAAAACATGAATCATCCTGCCCCATAGGCGAACCTTACCGAAGATCAACTTATTGCTATGATATCTGAAGTCAATTTTATTGGTGGATCCGAGGGGTGGTGGGTGGACACCGGTGCTTCTCGCCATGTATGCTATGATCGAGACATGTTCAAGTCCTATTTTGATTCTGAGGATAAGAAAGTGTTGTTGGGTGACTCCCATTCCACTAAAGTTGCTGGTACTGGTGAGGTTGTATTGAAGTTTAACTCTGGAAAAACTATCATCTTGAAGGATGTCTTACATACTCCAGAGATGAGAAAGAACTTAGTTTCAGGCTATCTTCTTAACAAAGTTGTGTTTACTCAAACTATAGGGGCTGATTTATATACCATAACTAAAAATAATATATTTGTTGGGAAAGGGTACACCACTGATGGAATGTTTAAATTAAATGTTGAAATCAATAAAAACTCTTCTTCTGCTTATATGTTGAGTTCTTTTAATATTTGGCATGCTAGACTTTGTCATGTTAATAAACGTATAATCAAGAATATGAGTACTTTAGAACTAATTCCTAAACTATCTTTGAATGATTTTGAAAAATGTGATTTTTGTAGTCAAGCTAAAATAACCAAAAATTCACATAAATCAGTAGTTAGAGAATCTGAACCTTTAGAATTAATACATTCTGACATATGTGAAATTGATGAAATTTTAACAAGAAATGAAAAATGCTATTTTATAACTTTTATAGATGACTGTTCATATTACACTTATGTATATCTAATGAAAAATAAAGTGAAGCGTTTGACATGTTTAAAATATTTATGACTGAGATTGAGAATGAACTTAACAGAAAAATAAAAAAAGGTTTCGAAGTTATAGAGGCACTGAATATGATTCCAATGTCTTTAATGATTTTTATAAAACTCATAGAATTATTCATGAAAAAACTGCACCTTATTCTCCTGAAATGAATGACAAAGCTGAAAGAAAAAATAGAACTTTTACTGAATTAGTTGTTGCAATTTTATTAAACTCTGGTGCTGCTTCCCATTGGTGGGGAGAAATTTTATTAATTGTTTGCTATGTGCTAAATAGAGTGTCTAAATCTACAAATAAAATTTCATCTTATGAAATTTTGAAAAATAAGAAACCTAATTTAACTTATTTTAAAACTTAGGGTTGTTTAGCCTATGTTAGGATCTCTGATCCTAAAAGAAATAAACTTGCTAGTAGAGCATATGAGTGTGTATTCATAGGATACGCTGTGAATAGTAAAGCTTATAAATTTTATGACTTAAAAGATCATGTAGTTATAGAATTAAATGATGCTGACTTCTATGAACATAGGTTTCCTTTTAAATTTAAAAATAATGGGGGCTCGTCTTCAAATAGTTTACCTATAACTAGAACTATTAAACAAAACGAAGAATTAAACACTGAAATTAGAATAAGTAAACAAGCTTGAACCCCTAAGGATTTTGGGTCTGATTTTTATGCTTACACCTTAGAGGAAGATCCCTAAACTCTTAAAGAAGCATTATCTTCTTTAGATGCCAATTTATAGGAAGAAGCCATAAATGATGTAATGGACTCACTTGAGTATAATAAGACTTGGCATTTAGTTGATTTACCTTCTGATTGCAAAACCATTGGATGTAAATGGATACTAAGAAAGAAATTAAAACCCGATGGTACTATTGAAAAGTACAAAGCTCGTCTTGTAGTTAAAGGGTATAGGCAAAGGAAAAATGTAGATTTCTTTGATACCTTTTCACTAGTCACACGAATAACTTCCATACGTGTAGTTTTTTCTCTTGCTACTATCCATGATTTAGTAGTACATCAAATGGATGTTAAAACTGCTTTCTTAAATGGTGATTTAGAAGAAGAAATTTATATGGATCAACCAACTAGATAAATCTCTTTATGGTCTAAAACAAGCACCTAAGCAATGGCATGAAAAATTTGATAATCTAGTTATCTCATATGGATTCAAAATAAATGAAAGTGACAAATGCATTTATTATAAATTAGAAGATAATATTTACACTATTATATGTTTATATGTGGATGACATGCTTATTTTTGGATCAAATATTTATGCTGTGAATAATGTAAAAACTTTGTTAAATGCTAATTTTGATATGAAAGATCTCGAAGAAGCAAGTGTAATCCTTGGTATAAAGATAACTAGGTTTGAAAAAGGAATTTATCTAGATCAATCTCACTACATTGAGAAGATATTAAAGAAATATAATTACTTTAACTGTAAACCTGCATGTACTCCTTATGATCCTAGTGTAAAGTTGTTCAAGAATACCGGAGATGGTGTTAGACAAACTGAGTATGCGAGCATCATTGGTAGCTTACGTTATGCTACTGATTGCACTAGACCAGACATAGCTTATGTTGTGGGACTACTATGTATATTTACCAGTAGACCTAGTGTAGAGCATTGGAATGCTATTGAAAGGGTTATGAGATACCTTAAGAGAACTATGAACCTTGTGTTACATTATAAAAAGTATCCCATTGTTTTAGAAGGATACAACGATGCAGATTGGAACATTTTATCAGAAGACTCCAAAGCAACTAGTGGCTATATATTTAACATAGCTGATGGAGCTGTTTCTTGGAAGTCTAAGAAACAGACAATATTGGCTCAATCTATAATGGAGTCTGAAATGATAGCACTATCCACTGCTAGTGAAGAAATAGGTTGGCTAAGAAGTCTGTTAGTTGAGATCCCTTTATGGGAAAAACCGATACCAGCTATCTTAATCCACATCGATAGTACCGCGGCTATTGCAAAGATTCAGAACCGTTACTACAACGACAAGAGATGATAGATACGTCGTAAGCATAGTACGGTTAGAGAATTTCTCTCTACAGGAGCTGTAAGAGTGGATCATGTACCTCAAACGGAATGGGATTAATGCCCTTAGAATGAAGATTCACTTGTTATGGTAACCTAACTTATAGACTAGAGATCCCAAGAAATAAGTTCAAAGGGTAATAACAAGTCATGAAGTGATATGAGTTGTATCATGCTATTTTTCAAATCTCATTCTATATTATTAGAAGCATGAAGTCCTAAAGCGATAGAAAAGGATGAGTTAATTGTTAAACTCTTAATAAGTTCTATACTCTATGTGGAGTGGAGTACATAGCTACAAGAGTACTCTTGATAGACTCACCTATGTGAATGTGGAAGTGTGGCCGCTTCCTATGATATTTTATGGGCAAAATTTACTAGAGCGTTCACTATACTGGGATACACGTGCATGGCTATAAAGCACGGGCTTTTAGAACTACACCTTGGAAAGGTTGTGTGGGTGATGATTGTTAGAGATAGAGTTCAAAACTACGAGTTACTCTAGTATATTCTAAAGCATCAATACTATGCAAAGGTTCAAGTCGATAGACACCTTTTTGCTTATGCACAATCTTATAATTTTAATTGATCAGTTGCTCGATTAAAATTATTTTTATATAAAATTCAAGTGGGGGATTGTTGGAAAAGATGAAGTTTATAAAAAATTGTAAAGCCTTGTCTCATATTGTTTTTTTACATTATTTAAAAGAGGTATAAATAGTGAAAAGTTGGCCGTTATTTTCTTTTATTAGAAATGTCCGTTACTTTTCTTTATTCAGAAAAATGGTCGTTATTTGTCTTTACTCAGAAAATGACCGTTACTCTTCATTACTCAGAATGACTGTTACGATCTCCATCCCAGACATTACCGTTATTATCATAATGGCCACACGGTTTCTAAAACCTATAAATAGAGGGTCTCAGCTCTCAGTTTTATATACCAATATGTTATCTCATCCCACTACGAAATAAAAAATCTCTCTGCAATTCTAAGTTATTTTTCAGTTTTCCAAGCAATAAATTTTTCAGGTGTAGCATTCCAGTCTTCATGAGTGCAGTGAAGTTCTGAGACAGAAATAATAGATTCTGGGCTGTTTTATCCTGGGGACGACGAGACTGTGTTTGCTTACACAAATTGGGCAAAGTTACGAAACGTTTTAAAGAGAACGACCTAGTCTGCGACTCAACCCAAGCAGTTCATTCCAGATTATTAGTAATATTATTTCAACACTGTTATATCAAACTTGTATCAACAAGTTTCTTTAAAAAAATGAAAAAAATATTGATTGTTATACCTTAAATTACACCTTTGGAAAGTTAGATCGAAAACATATAATTATTTACATTAACATTTATATAAGAGTCTTTGTACTTGTTGCGCGCAATTTAATACTCCCTACTAGGGTACTAATAAGTACATTGAGGGGTTAAAAAGTGTAATTGAATCGATCCCATAAAAAAGTATATGTTATAATAGAGAAGTGAAGTTGACATATCATTTGGCTATGCTTAGTTTGAAGAGTCACATACATAATTTCACTTATTCTGAACATGTTTTTGTGATACAAGAGCAAACGAACCTTTATAGAACTAGAAAGCTAAAAGACAGTACACATATATATAGATATTCATACAAGTACTTGACACAAAAGTTGAAACACTTAAAATTGTCAAGATCCTCAAATTCTTGCTACCCATGAATTGATTTCAGCTTTTTCAATAGAGAATAAAACAATAATTGAGTTTCTAAATTGATCTTTTTATTTATTTTGGTGACTAATTAGCAGCAAAAGGCAAAGAGGAACCAAGAAGGCTACTATTATGAGAAGTAGCAGCAGGACTACAAGAGCTCTGTGGAAGCTTTAAAAAATGAGACGTAAGGGCACCAACAACACTTCCAATAATCGGGGCAGTTATATAAACCCACATGTCTTCAAAATTCCATGAAACTATTGCTGGTCCTAAAGACCTTGCTGGGTTCAAAGAACCTCCTGAGACTGGCCTGCAATTTCGTAACAAGAAGATTACTAGTTAAAGACACGTGCTTGACATGTAAATTTTAATATTTTTGCTCTTGTTAAAATTTACAAGATGTTTGAAATTTGTTCGATACAATAAATAAATATATATATGATAAGCGTTGTTAGTCTTTTTATTTAAGGTGTTTAGGTTCAAATTTTTAAAAATTTAAAATAAAATATAAAGGGCAAGATATGTCATTATTATAAAATACATGATCATTTTTTATTGAATTCTTGAAATATGAAAGAAGTATGTATTTTCATTGATATGATTGATAAATGATTACACCTATTTATACAACTAGTTTTCTAACTAATTGATATATATCTAAATAATATCTTATATTAATATACCAAATCATATCTAAATAATATCTTATATTGATACACCAAATCATATTAATATATATCTAAATAATATATTATATTGGTACAACAAATCATATTTAAATAATATCTTATATTGATACAACAAATTATATAATAATTATTATTCTAGATCGTGTAGGATTTGATTCCTCGATACTCCCCCTCAAGATAGAGTGTATGTTGATTACACTTATCTTGCTCAAGAGGATAGTGAACTATTTAATACTTAGTGTCTTGGTGAACAAATCAACTAAATGCTCTTGTGTTTTGATACGAATGGTCTGAACCAATCCTCTTTGCACCTTTTCCTAAACAATGTGACAATTAATTTCAAGGTGTTTTGTCCACTCATGAAAGATTGGATTTGATGTTATATGAATTACAACCTGATTGTCACAAAATAACCCGAATGCACATGTGTGGTTAACATTCAAGTCCTTTAACAAATTTCTAATCCATGTAATTTCGCAACATGTTGTTGCCATAGACTTGTACTCCGCCTTTGCACTAGAACAATATATAGTTATTTACTTCTTAGTCTTCCATGAAATGGGTGCATTGCCTAAGAAAATACAATACCCGGTAATAGATCTTCGAGTGTCCTTACAATGCGCCCAACTTGCATCACAGTAAGCTTTTATTTCTACTTGTCCAGTGAAAGGTAGTAGTATCCCTTGACCTAGGGTCTATTTCAAATATCTCAACACCTTGTGAGTTGCATCCAAGTGAGGTTGGCTAGGCTTGTTCATGAATTGATTCAAAATATGCACTACATACACAAGGTCTAGTATGGTGATTGTAAGATAAATGAGTCTTCCAACCAATCATCAATATTGAAACACATCTTTCAATAATATTCATTCACCTTGTCGTAACACCAAGTTATGATCAATGGGAAATCATGATGGTTTAGCTCCTAGGAAACAAGCATTCTTAAGAACTTCAAGTGCATACTTACGCTAACTTAAGACAATTCCTTGTTTAGACCATGCTACCTCAATTACAAGAAAATATTTTAACTATCCTATGCCTTTGAACTTGAACTTACTTGCAAGAAATTGTTTCATTTTCACGATGTCCTCCAAATCATTTCTTGTCATTATAACATCATCAACATATACTACTAACAAGGATGTAAATCTTCCTTGGTAATTTTTGACAAAAAATGAATACTTTGATCAAGATTGACTAAAATCACCATTCTTAAGAGCAACAAAAAGTTTCAAAAACCATTGTTGGGATGCTTGCTTCAATCCATATAATGATTTGTGAAGTTGACAAACTTTATGCTCCCTCTTTCATCCAAAACCATGATGTAGCTTAATAAGAACCTCCACACATAAGTCACCATTGAGAAAGACATTATTGACATCCAATTGGTGGAGGTACCAACCCTGTAAAGCTACTAAACTAAGAAGAATTGAACTATGGTGAGCTTGGCTACAGGAGCAAAGGTTTCTTGATAATCAATTCCGACAATTTGATTGTAACCTTTGGCAACTAAACGAGCCTTGTAACGTTCCACGGTGCCATTAAGATTATGTTTGATCTTAAAGACCTACTTATTGGGAGTAAGAGGCACCAAAATCTATGTCTTATTTTCTTGTAGGCCCTAAATTTCTTGATTCATGGCTGCCCTACACTTTGGTTCAAGGGTGGCCTAAGAAAAAGATTTTGGTGCCTTTTCTAGGCTAATATTGATAGTAAAAGATTTGTGTGTGGAAGAAAGTCTATGATAGGATAAGACATGAGTAAAGGAATAAGGAGTACTTGAAGGCTGAACTTCGCTCGTGAAGGATGACAATGTAAGACGAGATGGAATGATTGCCTCAATATGAAAGTCTTGTAATGTGGTTGGTGTTCTAATGGTTCTTATGGAGCATTGTGGTAGAGGAGCTACTGTTGGGGAAATGGATAAGTCTAAGATGATTGGAAAGTGAGTTTCAATTTCAAGTGATACAAATGAGGTGGTAGAGTTAGGAATGGAATGTGATTATGACCCTGGAATATGTGGTGAGCTAAGATTGGAATCAAATCATGATTATGGAAGATTTAAAGAGTTAGGGGTGGAATCATACTCAGATTCAAAAATATTTAGTGAGAGGTGATGATTTGTTCAGGACGAAGTAAATGAGGAAGGAAATAAGTGACTTAATGGATGAGAGTTATCGAGAGTCAAAGATGTGGTAGTCCTAACCTGATAAGGAATTCAATTTTAAAAAAATTACATCTTAAGACACTAGTGTTTTCTTGTCCTTTAAGTTATAAACCTTGTAACCCTTTTGACCATAGGGATAACCCAAAAAGATACATTCAGTAGAATGATGGTCAAATTTACTAGGTTGTAGTAGATGGGTGGAAATAAAACACTTACAACCAAAGACACGAGTTGGAAATAAGTTAGTGGTTTGTGAAACATCTCAAAAGGTGTTTTCTCTTGTAAGAGTGGTATTGTTGTTCTATTGATTAGATAAGTAGTCGTCAATATAACATCCCTCTAAAAAGGTTTAGGCAAGTGTGATTGAAAAAGAAATGCATGAGCAACATTTAACAAGTGTCTGTGTTTACACTTAGCGATGCCATTTTGTTGAAGCGTATTAATGCAACTCATTTGGTGTTAAATACCCTTAGAAGAATAGAATTCGATGCACTTAAACTCGAGGCCATTATCACTCTTAACAATCTTAACTCTTTTCCCAAACTGTGTGTCGACTAAAGTAATAAAATGAATGAGTAAATTTCTTGCTTCAGACTTATGATACATGAGGAAAACTAAGTACTCTTGGAATAATCATCAACAATTGTTAAGAAATATTAAGCTCTAAAAAGAGATGGAACATGATAGCCAACCTCATATGTCCACACGAATTAAATCAAAACAAAAAGTATTGATAAAAAAACTTAAAAAAAGACTATCTAGTTTGCTTAGCTAGAGGACAAACAGAACAATGCCTAAGATCACAAGTTTTATTTTTCATAAAAGGGAACAAAGAAATAGCCTTGCTAGAGGGATATCTGAGTCGTTGATTCCACAAATCTTGAGTCTTAGGAATATTGAAGTAGTAGAGTCCCTTACTTTCAGCTCACATCCCAATCATCATCCTTGATTGAAGGTCCTATATAAAACAAACTTGTTTGATGAATATAGTCACATAAAAGGAATCCAACGCAAGCTTGCTAATAGATATGAGGTTCAAGTAGAACAATGGGATGCATAGGACATTATGCGACATAAAATTTGAGAAAAAGACTACAGTCCTAATATGAGAGACATGTAACACGATACCCTCAGGTAGTTTAACTGTATGATTATGAACAGACCAAGATGATGTAAGATGGACATGATCATATACTATATAGTCACTAGCTCTACTATCTAATATTCAAATCATATCTTTATTATGTTGTGTGAGAGCAAATGCTTTACCCAATATCTCTTCAAAATTAGGAAAATTACCAATAAGATTGGCAGAGGATGGATGCATTGTATTTAGTATATCTAGTAGTTGGTGGCTATCATTGGTCTTGACAGCTGTTGTCTTAATCTTACTCAAAAAACCCATCATTTGCTTGCATTCATTCTGTGATAAAGGAAGGCCAGTAAGATCTGCATTGCATACATTAGTCATTCCTATAAGGTTTGCTTTCGAGCTTCCTTCTTCTTCTTCTTCTAATGCTTTCTTTCTCTTGCGGTAGTAATCGTATGTATGGCCTTTGATGCCAAAATACGTACACTTGAGGTGTGCACTGTAGCTTTTGGTGTTGTGATTGTCCATTTTGCATTTGTCACACCATTTGGTATCTCTTTCTATGAATTGAATTTCACGAGAGGACTCTATCACAGCAAATGTTGAAGCCTCTAAGACATGTGGCTTTTTTTTCTGATGGATACCTCTACCTGTTTCTCTTGTCGAAGAACCATAGCATAAGCCTTGTTAAGAGTTGGCAAAGGATCCATATCGATAATGTTACTTATGGTCTGCGCATATCCTTTATTCAGCCCCGTCAAAAACTTCATGGTTTTCTATGTCTCAATTTATTCTTTGGCCTTAGAAGCAACCTTGCAAGTACAAGGAGGGAAAGTATAGAATGCATCTTTCTCATCCCATAAGCCTTTAAGCTTTGTGAAGAATGATGTGATTGTCATTGTGCCCTATTCGTAGCCATATATGGCACTTTCGATTTGAAAGAGGGCAACTGTATTGATCTGAGAAAATATTTCTTTCAATTCCAACCACATACCTTACGCATCCTTGCAGTGGATTACACTGCTTGCAACCTCCTTTGCTTCTAGTAACTTGGTTTTCACAAGGGTATTGCATCGTTCCCACTGTAGTTGCTAAATTGTTATGGGTTGGATTGATTAGGGTTCCATCAATAAATTTTTTTTATTGATTACTCCTATGTCGTGTAGTTATCTTTCATGAGAGGTTGTGCGATTAGGACGACTCTTGATTGGTCTTAATGATGGAGAAAGAGAGGGTGATTGGCGTTTTCCTATGATGTCGTGGCCTTGAAGGCTTTCTGTTGTTTAACCTTAGCCTTATGTGCTTCTTCTCCGTCCATGGTAAGCTACGCTTTGTTCAATTTTTTTAAAGGTTTTTAAGAGCGTATGTTCTGATATCATATTAAATTTTTGAAATATGAAAAAAGTATGTATTTTTATTGATATAATTGATGAATTATTACACCTATTTATAGAACCAATTTTCTAACTAATTGATATATATTTAAATAATATCTTATATTGATACAACAAATCATATCAATATATATCTAAATAATATATTATATTGATATAACAAATCATATAATAATAACTAGATCAGTTAAGTTCTCGATATTTTTTGTCTAAATTTATTTTAGGTATAATTTATATTTTTATATATTATACATATTAATACATGATAAATTTATCTAATTTGAAAATAAGACATCAAAATTACAATTTGATGCCCTATTTTTTAAATTTAATATACATTTAGCATTCCAATTTACAGTACATTTAAAAGTCAGATAAGTTTAAAAAATAAAACAATAGAATTACTTATCTGACTCGCGATGTCTTATTTTCAATCTTAATGGAGCTTAGTGTACTATCATGTAGCAACTAGACTAAATTGTCATTTTAGCTAAACTAATGGACCAAGTCACCACTGTACCCTAACAAAATTACAAGTGTACTAAATTTATCTTGATTAAAGGGCAAAAAATAGCAGATTAATTATTTGTATATTGAGCTTGTGCTTACCCTGTAATTAGAACTGCTAATCCAATGGCAATGCCAATAATAAAACCAGACAAATGTCCTAACTGCACAAAGAATTTCAAGCCAAAGAAATTAGTAATTATATGAAGAGAAGTTCAATTAATATGTTAAAAGTAAATGGAAGCAATATTAATTTTCTTACTGATTCAGCTTGATGGGTAATAGAAGCAACTAAGAACATGATAATAAAAGCTGCTAAAAGCTCAACCCAAAAAGCCGAAGCACAACCAAGTAGTGGTTTGGTGGTCATTAGTTCTGATCTTATACCATAAATTAACTTGCCAATAAATGTTGCCAATACAGAACCCACCATTTGTGCAATTATGTAAATTGGTACCTTTAGAATCACAAGAAACAATATCAATTTTAACTTTTGAGGTCACCGAAATTTCCACGAAAAATTACAAATAAAAAAAAAACCCACATATTTTAATAATTCTTTGCTAAAAAAAATTTAATTATGAAAATTTAATTAAAAAATAATCGAGTTTATATTTAAAATTTTAACTTCAAAGATTTCATAAAGAAAATGAGTTTGAAAATTAAGATGAAAGGGAGTACTACATGTTAAATATGATTTTATTTTTATGAAAATTACAAAATTATATTTTTAATCAAAAAGGGGTTTTGGCTCCTGAATTTGAAGCCTAAATATAAAACGAAAATGAAATTTTATAAATAAACATTATTATGTTTTTATCAGTCGTATTCTAGCGGAATGATAAGAGTTTGATGATACCTTTGACCAAGGAAAATGACCAAAGATTGCAAAAGCAAGAGTAACAGCAGGGTTAACATGTGCACCAGAAACTGGACCAATTGAGAAAATTATAACAATCACAGTTAAACCAGCAGTGGCTGCATATTCCAACAGACCCACTTGACCTGTCATTAGTTCTGTGCTGGCTGTGATTCCACATACACAAAACATTAACATGAAAGTTCCTACCATCTCTGCTATGACCTGCATTGGGTAAATAAATAGTTGTATTATAATTCTTCAATGTCTTAACAATTCTTAATTTTCACCAAAGAAGAAACCACTTTAAGAAAAAAGAAGAAAATTTGTGCTTAATTTTGTTAGAAAGCATAAACTGTGTTATTTTAATTCTGAAAGAGCTTTTGACATTTTTTGTTTTAGTTCAAAAGTACTTTTCAACTGTCAGAAGCGCTTTCAAAAGCACAAGCAATTAATGAGTAGGAATAATATCTTACCATACGTACACCAATTGGATCAAATATTCCTTTAAGAAAGCAGCTAAAGGAAGACTTATTAATGTTGCACAACACTTGTTCATCATCTCTTGACATTGTAACAGTACTAGATCCTATTTCTTGATCATCTTTGGAATATTGTTCGCTATTTGTTTTATAACTTGAAATACTAGTAGACGATTTCTTCTGAATCAAGCTTTTCATTGTTAGATGAAGAGTGAGAAAGACGATGCTTGAATGGAGTTGAGATATTTGTAATGTTCACTCATTTTGGGATATTTAATATATATATATAAATAAGGTAGTTAGTATTATCGATAAATATAATTTAATACATGTATATTGTTAATTATTTTATTAATAATTATCGTTTTTAGGATAGTTTTTTTTCTAACCATTCTTATAAACTTATAACATATTAACAAAATTAAGCTTATATATACAAAATTCATTAACATGAATTGTTAATATCTCATAAACTAAGCTATTAGAATAATCTGTGATCAATCACTTCAAACATAATAAAATTAAGTAATTATATTTAATAAAAAATGATATTTATTTATATATTTGTGATATATAATTTTTTTTTTAAAATTTATAACTAGTTTTAATATTTTTGGAAATAAAAGAGGACGTCTTTTCGAAACACAAATCTTGTGTTGTCCTAAAAAGTTTGACTAGACTGATTTGTGCTTCTTACCTGTTTCATTTTTAAAGCCAAACAAAATTTTCCAACAATCTTTAAGTTGGTTTCATTACTTTTATTTTCTTCTTATCTTTCATCCTCTTTTTGATGATTAAGCATACTTGTCTACATTTGCCACAAATCTTTCTTCCTTGAGAAAGTTAAATCTCAACCCACAAAATGTTGTACAGCAAGTGAAAAAAAAAAACAAAAAATGTATACCTTGTAAATTATAGTGACACGCAAATATTTATTTTAAGAAAATGTTTCTTTTAGTTTTTTTAGTATACTTACGAATTTTAATTTTTATGTATTATCAAATTATTATATTTATTTCATTTATACTATCATTTATATTATTTTGGTTGATCTCTATCAAATAGAGTTAAACTTAATATACTTAAATTATAGATTTATAATAACTAACATAATAAAGTGTTATATTTAAAACAAATATTGTTTTAAATATACTACTTGAATTATTTTAAATTTAATACTTAATTATTTAAGCATCTTTATGCTTTTTTAATAGGATTTTCATGCTTAATGGATAACATTTGCTACCAATGGGAATTCTTTCTCATTTGAAATTAAAAATGGAAATGATTGAATTTGCACTAATGGAAACCATAAATAGGATACCACAATAGAAAGATAGATCTTTTTTTTTCTATTTTTCTTTTTAGACAGAGTTTATTTTTTCATACTGGATCAATTGTTTTTTTTCTTTTGTCCTAGTTCCATGATCTCAACGAGTCACACATACACTCTAATATATGTTCCTCTCCTCAAAGGACATCCCCAAAGAGCGGGGGATTTTGTGACATTTTTGATAGGTTATCTTGTGTTTCTAATAAGTTGTTTAATCGTTGTCATGTTGAATTATATACATAATGAGCTGGTTTAGATCAATCAATATATCGTTTTGAATTATTTTAAATCTATCACTAATATGTGATGTTGTTAAACGAATATTAATGAAATGATATAAATAAAATAAATACAATAATTAGATGTTATAAAATAGACAAAAAATAATTCAATGATATGAACGAAATACAATGATTTGATAATATTTTTGTAGATTTACTTGTTTTTAACGAAATTTTTTAATTTTAAATAATATTATTTAAATTCTTCGTTTTTAAGAAATATTAGTATTTAAGTTGCATGATATATATATGGTTTGTTACTCATATATTTAAATTTGATGAAATTTGTACATGTCCGGATACATATTAAAAAAAATATCATTTTGTTGTATCGTAAGAAGTTTGTATGGTATAAATGTTATGAAAATATAATGTTAAATAGTCAAGGAAAAAAATAAAATAAAGATCGTCCCTTTTTATAAAGAGCAAATTAATGCATTTCCAGTAAACTATGTGACATCACCCATTCAACCTGAAGGCCTTAAGCATTGGGAGTGGAATTATTTACTAACCTCCAAACTGAATTGGATACAACATCTTCTGGCAAAATATCTCTATATTTTTAATTATTTTTATAAAAAAAATTCATAACATAAAGTAACTATATAAAAATGCTACTTTTAAAATTTATTTCACAATATTCGAAAATTTCTTGATATTTTCATAAAAATTTGAAAAATGTTGAGGTGTTATGTAATTTTCTAAAATATCTATAATATTTTTTAAATATTGAATATATTGATGTGGATATACTGTGAAATATTGGTTTATAAGTTTTCACTTTTGTTAAATTATAGATTAGATGAAAAAATTGAGATATTTCCAACATTTTGGAGGTAATATTAGTAAAATCAAATATTAATAATCAAAATTGAGTTAAGGTTGTTTTCTTCAAAAGTATCATAAAGTTTAGAGATATATTGATGTAAATATTGGTGTTTTCAATTTTTGTTTCATTTTTTAAAATATCGAACATATTAGTAATATCAATGATAAATTTTGATTATAAAATATATGTATGCATTATTTATTATTTGTAATATATTAAAGTTAATATTTAGATAATAATTTTGTAATTTTTATTTTATAAAAAGCTTATAAGAAATTGTATTAATTTATTTTTCATCTATAAGTATTAGTATTAGTAGTTGTGAGTATAAAATTAAATATATTTACTTTCATCATGGGTAACATTTTCACTGTGAATAACGTATTCTTTGAGATATTCTTCGAGAGCTCAAGATTTTCAAAGAATAATGAATTTTATATATCGAAAGTAATGAATTTGGTAATTTTTAATAGTTATTTATATCAATTACTATACAACAAATTTTTATCTAATTCTTGTTAAGAATATTAGACTAATATAGAGACTCATAGAGAACATGTAAGGTTTATAAAAGTACACTAACAAATGTATACAAGACACAACAATTGTATCTCTAACATATTCCCGTCAAACTAATGGGTTGGACAACCATGAGTTTGAACATAACCCATGTAGCATATGTATAGTTTCATCCAATTTCATAATGAAAAAAATACATTCTTGATATATAAAAATACAAACAATTCTAATATACCATATTGTAGAAACATTTGAATTGCCAAAACCACAACACTACTGAGTGAAACAATGGAATGAATAGTAGCTAAATAGATAATTTGTTGACATAGAGGGTGAGTTATCCCTCTCGTTAATATCTTTTTTGTAACTAAATATGAAAACACTACTTCAATTTGTTGTAATGTGTTATTTTCAACAAATAACTCTTTTTTTGAAAAATATGATTGAGAATATCTTGTAGCACCTACTGCTTTTAGAAGCCTTGACATTTCTAATATAGTAACCAAAAAATCACTCTTATCTCCCCAAAACTAATTATCATTATTACATAATGAACAATTAGTAATTGTTAGGCTATTGGTTGATTTAGAGGTCAGGAGAATAGACGAAGAAATTACTTAAAATAGAGCTCTTGTTCGTATTAGTATAGTAGATACAGAAGGATACAACCTTTCTAAACCAAGATAAGGAGAGGCATGTGAAGAACCATCACTAGAGACAACACTCATAATTAATGGATTTTTAACATTCTTACCCAACAACACATCAAGAAGAAGGAAACAAGAGTCATCAACATGACCTTGTCACATAATTGGAAAATAGGTTTGTTTTAAAGGATTTCTTAACATTCTTGAAATTGAAAGAACCACTCTTTGGTGGAAATTGAGTTTTGAAAACTCATTGATCACGAGTAGTCAATGACCCCACAAAAATGGCATTCATGCCTTGTAGAACAAAGCTCTATGTGATCTTTGCATCCTTTAGAGGTAAAGCTAGCTCCCAAGTATCATTATGAGCAAGAGCTTGAAACTTTTTGGGCATCGAGTCATACCATTCTGAATTTTTTAGTGCTTTAGAAGCATTTCTTGGTTCAGGAAAGATAACTTATATTCTAAGTCCCTTGGTTTGAAAATACCATTTTTTATCGAGTTTTCATAGGATGCTGATTGATCACGGGTAAGGAAATATCAAATGCATTTGGATTATGAGGATTGAGCTAAACTTGGAAAAAGAACTGAAAACTCTATGCCATTTAGATTAAAAATAGACAAAGAAGGATAAATAGAAGACAATTTAGGTGACTGAGACAGACGATAACTTAAGGTAGATGAGTTGGACATAAAGTTAAAAGAGGATCCAAAGACATTATTATGAAAAACGTGAATGGTTAAGAGACTATGAATGAGGTTATGAAAAGTCTAGGCTAAGATAGGCCGACAAAAAACATTATACACAACTTTTGAGGTAGGTAGCTTGATAAAATGAAAACATATAATATTATCAAGTTGGGATTCTATTGTAGGTAAAGGTTAAGGATTTAAAGAAAGGAAAGGAAACATTGTCTCATGAAATATAACATATGGACTAGCATAAACTTTCTTAGTCACAATATCCATGTACTAGTAGTCCTTTTGGTTTGTAGGATATCCAAGAAAGATCATGAGACATAATGAACTAATCATGGTTCTAATTTGTTGGAATTATATGATCTAGTATAAGGATAATACAAGCATCTAAAGGTTCTCATATAGTCATATGTTGGTTTATGTTTACATAATAGCTTAAAAGATGTAACAAAAGTCAAAGTTGTAGAGGATATTCTGTTAATCAAATGAATTACACATCCAAAGGCATACTCCCATTACTCAAAAGACAACCCAGTATGAATAAGCAAAAAGAGTCAAGTTTCTACCACATCTACCATTTTAAGGAATTTATGGACATGAAACTCTCTTATGATAATCTCCATTAAAAATCACCTGATCTAGCTCTCTAAATTAACCACTACCATCACTTTGTAAACATTCTAACGTTCTCATCAAACTATCTTATTATTAAAGCATTAAAATGCTTGAAAAAGTCCATAACTTGATTCTTTTTTGCTATTGAACACAACCATTAGAATCTGGCTAAATTATCCACAAGCAAAAGAAAATAACAATAACCATTCATAGAATTGACAAGAGATGGGCCCCAACCATCCACATGAATTAAGTTAAAGGCAATTGCTCATCTTTTATGAACATGTAACAAAGGAAGCCAGTGAAACTTACCCATTTGACATACACCACACATTTCGTGAAAAATCCCCATTTTGCAACTCATATTGATGGTATTAAGCACATCGTTAACCACCTAAACATAAGGATGACCCAATCTATCATGCCATAATCCTCTATTCACCACCACTTTGTTATAAAATTCCACATTTCTCATAAAACAATCCTTGGTATTTGAAGTAGTAAGACATGAATAATTTAAAATTAGAGAAAAAAAATGGTAATTGATAAAGCCCTTGTTTAGTACTACCAATTAACAAGACTTCCCCTTTCACTACATCCTTAATAATAAAAGAATTTGGCAAGAATTTGATAACAATATTGTTATCTGCACAAAGTTTCTTAATTGAAACAAGATTCTTGGCTAGTAAAGGAACATGTAACATATTTCTCAATTTATGTTTCTAAAATTTTGTAGCTAAGACATTCCTCACAACTAATAATAGGAATAATGCTACCATTTTACAACATTTCTTCTTATGTACCAGTATAGGCGTTAAAGCTAATAAAAACTCTAATATTACGGTATAAATAATGACTAGCAACTATGTCTAAGTACCATGAACAATCATACTGCATATTAAGTGTTTTAACAGAAGATAGATTGATGCATGACAATGTTTGAGCCACAAAGGCTATAGATGAAAAGTCATTATCAGATGCCATTGTGCCAAAGTTTAATTGGGATTGAGAATTTGGTGGCATATCTTGAAAATTATTAACATTGCTATCATATTGATCATGATTTTGAACTTGTGAAAGATTAGCTTGTGGATTTCTTGAATAGTCATTATTATTGTTAGAATTATTAGAAGTGTTAGAATACTTGAAATAGCATTTTGAAGAATTATGACATTGCTTCTTGCATATTTGACACATTCCCTTGTATCTATTGTTATTATTTTTTTTCCATTTCCACTATTTTCATGGTTTTGGTTTTGATTTGTGAGTACTGGTCCTATCCATTGTTGGCAACATTATTATGAGACTAGTTTTTATTGTTAGAATACTTAGTAGATCTATTAAAACTAATTTTGCAATATTTTCTTGAACAAATTATTGTCTTAAATTATTCATATGCTTCAATTGCTTCTCATGTATTCTCAATGAACTAAAAACTTCATCAAGAGTCGAAACTCTTTTCTTCAATCTGATGTTAGTGATGATTGTCGAGTATTCATTCCCCAAACCACCAAGAATGTATAACACATGTTCGTGATTTGAAATATGATTACCAACTGTGATGACATAATCAATCAAATCTTTGACTATTCCTATGTAACTCTCCTTAACCATAGAACCTTTGTGCAAGGTTTGCAATCTCCTTTTGAGTTGCATCAATTAAGCTTACGAAGTATTAGAAAAGACCTTCTCTAGTGCCTTCCAATATGAAATTAAAGAATCTTTATCTTTCCCAATGATATATTTAACATAGTTTTGAGTAATTAAGTTATAAATCCAACTTATAACAATTTTTTCCTTTGTATCTCACATATCAAACTCTAAATAAGCTTCAACAACTTCTTGAATCTGAGTTACTTCTTCAGTTATAAGTTGCACTAGTTTCTTGATGAATATTGAAAGTGAAATTGAAGACTCATCGACAAAACCTTATAACCCATAGATTCTTATCATATGCTTCAACTATTGACACCATGTCAAGTAATTATTTTCATCGAGCTTGATAGTAAAATTTAGATTAACAAAAATGCTTTCCATTGGAAAAGATACTCATAAGAAAGAAATAAGATCAGTTAGGATAGATTGAGTCATAGCTCTAATACCATGAAAAAAGTAAAGATTAGAGAGAGAGATGATTTTGTATACTATAGAGGAAAATCGAATCACAAAACTTAGTTTTTTTATATGGTTAATACATGCTTATATATCAACTTCATATGACACATCATAACATACTTAAACACATGGAGTCATAACAAACTAACAACTTCATATCATCTAACATCCACAATTGCTAACATATACATTTGCTATATTAAAATTTCCCAATAAACTCATGGCTTATCTGAGACAGTGAGTTTGATTCTCATATACGAATTGAGATGAGGAGAGGGACTTATTCATAAAGTCTGCTATCTGATCTTCAGTTGAAGCATGTTCCGCAATTAATTATTTTACTTAAAACTTTTTTCTAATAAAATGAAAATCAATTTTCTTATGTTTAGTTCTTGAGTGTAGAACTAGATTTTTTGCTAAGTGGCTCGCGCTTATATTATCATAATAGAGAATGGGTACTTGACTTGGCATAATTCTCAATTCTTTTAAAAGCTTATTTATCCAATCAAATTTAGTTGTTGTGTGAACAAGAGATCGAAACTTAATTTCTACTGAAGATCTGAACACCATCCCTCTGCTTCCCAAAAGCTCAAAAATCTAGAGAATGCCTAAGAAAAATACAAAAACCTCCCATGTTTCTTCTATCATTTGGGCATAAAGCCCAATGAAGATTACTATAAACAATGACACTCAATGAAGGACTCTTCATCATAACCAATTCATGACCAGTTGTACCACTTAGATATCTTAGAACTCTTTCTACTGAAATCCAATGCAGATCATTAAGATTAAAGAGCACCAACTATTGTTTCATATTGATTGAGATTAAACAAAAATTACCATAACGATTTTGAGACTGTTTTACTGAAGATAAAGATGTAAGCATTGGTTTCGCTTCTGTGAGTTGAGCTTTTATCTAAGAGTTGAAAAATGTATTTTTGTTGGCAAAGATGAAACATATGACTTGGTGATGTGTACTTCATCTATTAATATATTTCTTGGTATAATATAATTTTAAGTGTTTATATTGTCATAATTAAATTTATTATTATCACAATAATAATACATGAATATATTTTTCTTATAATTGATATATTTTTTTCTATTGTATTTAGATAAAATTATCATTAATAAATATTAATTATATCATAATAATTTGAGTTATTATTATAATCCTATAATTCGAGTAACTGTGTATTAATTATATTAAACCTTAAACATTCTTTAAAAGGTTTATGAAGTTTTATTATCATTAATGGATGACATTATATCAATGACAATTAGTTGCACATTGTAAATAACTATGATTGTATTTTTTTTATTGCATTATTTTTATTCAAAATATTCAATTTTTTTATTTTTATTTTCTTTAAATATTATTAATATAATCATAAAATAAGATTAATCTTATAATATTATCTTATATCTTATACTTAATTATAAGTGTGAGTTTGTATTCATATTCATATATAATAGATCATGGTAATTATAAAATCAACACATTTAAAATTAATTGGTGAGATGTAATTTAATTATTAATATATATTTTTATATAATATAATATAATTATCTATATATTAAATTTTACTTAATTTTTTGATATTCTTTAAAATTTTAGTTCTTTCTAATATCTCCCACCTAAATTTTCAGAGTTACATTATTCGTTAGATACAATGAGAAAATTATTTATATAAATATAAATAATGTCAAAATTTATGAAGAGTAATCACAAATAACTCTTCATTAGTTCTCATATATATATATATATATATATAATTATCTTAATTCTCTTTACATTAAAGTTTACAATTTTTTTATTAATTTATTATATTTATAAATTCCTAATGAAATAATAGAAAATTTAAGTGGGTGGTCCAAATGCCATCACAACTTTTTCCCCTTCTCTTATATTCTAAATCATTTTTTTTTCTTGTAAGCTATTTTTATTTTTATATTTAATTTTTCTATTGTACATGAAAAGTATTTACAAATCTTACATCTTAATTATTTTCAACTCGTATTCAAAATATTTTTATTTCAAGTGCAAATAATTGTTTTCCATCTTAATAACTAGTATTTAAAAAATACAACAAACCTACTTCAATATTCCAATTTTTCATTTTCTTTGAAGACCGAAATATTTCAAATTTTTCATTATCATCACACTTAATAATTTACAAAAATATCTTCTTCAATTTCATTAATTGAAGATACCTAAATAACTCAAATAGAAAATAAAATATATTTGATCGATGTAGCATAAACATCATTTTAGATTCTTCTAATATTAGTAATGATAATATTTGTTTGCATTAATGATTTTTTATTTGTAAGATAAATATAATCATATCAATAAGTTTCATTAATTTCATATATTTTGTCACCATAATAATTTTCAATAAGTAAATTAATATATCTATATTTAATATTAGATATATGAAAAAAATTGTCATAACAAAAACAAAACAAAAAAATCCTAAATTGCATTAAAATAAATAATTGTGAGAATATGTTATTATAGACCTGAGATCTAGATAAAAACATTATAATTATGTTTGATTTTATTAAACTAGGGAGAAAATAAAAATAATAATTAAAGAGAGTCAATTTTTAGAGAGTAAGACCCATAAGAAATTTAAAGGAAAAAAACCAAAGAAAGCCATCACAAAGTTACGAAGAAAGTTGAATTTATTTGTCAAATGGTAAATTATCTTACATAATATAATTTATTCTATCCATAAAATTTTATTTTTAAATTCTTTTAGAAAAAAATATATGTTTTATGGTGTAAATAAATATATTTTTTAATGAATAGATTTAAAGTAAAAATAATTGAATTATTAGATTATTTATTAATATAAATAACTCAATTTGTTTTTTAAGCCCAAACACAATATATATATATATATGGTAACTTTTGTGGGAAGAGAGCTCCCTCCATGATAATTTACTTTCTCCCTAAATAATTATTTATTTTTTCTCATTATCATTTAAAATTAATCATAATTATAATGTTTTCATCTAAATTTTAAAGCTATGGTAACATTTTCTCGATAAATATATTATAATACAATTTAAGCTTTTTATTTTGGAATATTTTTAATTAATTTGATGTACGAAATTAACGAAGTTTATTTAACGATTTACGTATTTAGAAAATTAGAGGATTAAACATTCTTATATATTTCATATATCTTTTTAACTAATTATTATATAACTTTTTAATTATAAATTCATATGTTAAATTTTTTTTTTCTTAAAATAAAAAAAAATTGATTTTTACTTTTTGATTTTAAAAATTAGTTTTTAATAACATAATTTATATAGAAATGATTTTTTTTCATTGCTGTATAACTTATTAAAATACATATATTTACGTATTATTTACATGCAATTCATATTATCATGATTATTATTAGATTAAAAAATTCATAAAATTTCAGAAAATACTCTATCATTGAAGTTATCCTAAAGATATTATATAACTACATGTCGGCAACCAACCATTTTCATAATCTTATCTCTACTCTTTGTCACACAGACCTGAGCGAGCTGAGAGAAATCAAAAATGTTCTCGACAATAACAACCCTTAGCCTTTTCCTAATTTCCCTATTATCCCTGTTTTTCATATTTGAAATAATAAATAAGAAAAACACTATCACTAAAAATGGCTGCAAAACCCCCCCAGGTCCTAGACCACTACCTATAATCGGAAATTTACATCAATTAAGAACCTCACCGCACCGAACCCTCCATCAATTGGCCCAAAAATATGGGCCCATTATGTTCATGTGGCTAGGTCAAGTCCCAACCATTATAGTCTCATCACCACATGCTGCTGAGCTATTCCTTAAGACTCATGATACTAATTTTGCTAACAGAGTCCAAACTCAAGCTTCTGATTATATATCATATGGTAGTAAAGGAGTTCTTTTTAGTGAATATGGATCTTATTGGCGTAGTATGAGGAAATTATGTACTTTACACCTATTAAGTTCATCAAAAGTCGAATCTTTTACACCATTAAGGAAAGAGGGGATTGGAAAGTTAGTGATTTGGCTTAAGAAAGCTAGTGAGATTAAGCAAGTTGTGAATATTAGTGATAAGATTTATGAACTTATTGAAGGTATGGCTTATAAGATGGTATTTGGAAGTAATTGTGTATATGATGATGATATTGAGGGTGATTTGAGAGGACTTATCAAGCAGGTCATGACCTTGGCTGGTACTTTCAATTTGGCTGATTTTGTGCCTTTTCTTGGTGCTTTAGACCTTCAGGTTTGCTTCTTTCTTTACCAATTAATGTTTTAATTTTGATTTTTAGTTCAGGAATGTTATTTTGTAATTTATTTTTTTTGTAAAAACAATATAGTTTTATTCACGTTTAAATTAATTAATAATAAAATAATATTTTAATAAAAAATTATTAAATAATATTAATTAATCTATTTTTTTAAATTAAGCTTTAAAAAACACTTTTTTCAATCTCAAAACAGAGATTAGAAAACACATTTTTACTAAAGATTTTAATTTTGCTGTTTAGTTCAGGATTGTTACTTTCTAATTTTGGATTTTTGGGTGTCACTATGGATGAAAATTATCTCAATATTTACTTTTGAATTTTTTGTAAAATATAGCTACCCGAATGAGATTTTAAAATATCTGTAAATGTATGGATATTTTTATGAAAATATAAAAAATTATTTTAAAAATATTGATGTGAATGTATTTTAAAATATCAATTTTATGATTTTTTTTAAGAAGAGTCCGGTAAAAATCTCTTATATTAAATTAATGGTATCGTTTTATCTAAATTATTTCTACTTAATTACATTGTTTAAAAAAATTAAATAATAATAAAATATATTATTTTAATATTTTTAAAATAATATTTAAATAATATAATTTATATTTAATTAACTCATTTAAAAAAAATACTACTTATAATCTAAAATAAAATAACATATATAATTTAATCTAATCTCCTACATTTTTTTAACAAAAAAATACATGACTTGTGAGTTCCACCTTTCCGAAGCTAGTTTATCTTTTTAATTATATATTTTATTTATTAAATAATTTTATACTTGTATTACTAAAATTTCTTCATTCAACTCAAACATAAATAATAATGTCAAGTCATACTTTTTTTTATTAAACAAAGTCAAATTATAATGTAATGAAGAAAAAAACGTTAATTTAATTAGCATATCCAAAGATTATATATATGAGAAGCTATAATTTTCGTGAAATGTCTATCAATTTTATAATATTCGTAAATTTAATATATATATATATATTTATTATCAACACAATTTTTTAAAATAAATTGATTAATATGACACGTATTATATCCTTTTTAAAACTAATTTTTATTAATGTGAAGATTTATTTATCATAAATTTGTGATAAATCATGGACGAATATTATTGATAAGTATAATTAGATTTACATAACTATATTCAATAAAAAAATTAGTAGGTTAATTATAATTATGATATATAAAAATACTCTTAATTAATTATTTCAATTTACAGGGACTATCAAAGCGTTTGAAGAAAGTGCACAAGGCACTTGACCACGTCTTAGAAAAAATAATCTTAAAGCATGAACAAGAAGCTAGTAGTAAACAAGCACATGAAATAGACTTTGTTGATGTGTTAATTTCTTCAATGAACAAACCAATAAATCTTCAAGACGAACATGTGTACACAATAGATCGTACAAACATCAAAGCCATCTTAGTAGACATGTTTATTGGTGCATTTGATACTTCGGCAATTATAATCGAATGGACACTCTCTGAACTTATAAGAAACCCTAGAGTTATGAATCTTCTTCAAACAGAACTCCAAAATGTCATTGGCACTAACCAAATGGTAGAAGAAAAGTATTTGGAGAAACTACCCTATTTGAATATGGTGTTGAAAGAAAGTTTTAGGCTACATCCAGTTGCACAAATTCTAATCCACAAATCAATAAAGGACATAACTATTGAAGGATATTACATACCTAAGAAATCAATGGTTGTAATAAACCCTTGGTCTTTAGGACATGATCCTAATGTATGGTCAAAGAATGTGGAAGAATTTTATCCTGAAAGGTTTATTGATAGTAAAATTGATCTAAATGGTCAAGATTTTGAGCTTATACCATTTGGGTCAGGAAGAAGAGGATGTCCAGGATTGACATTGGGCTTAACAACTGTTAGATTTGTTGTGGCACAATTGGTTCATTGCTTTAATTGGGAGCTTCCTATAGGTGTGAAACCTAGTGATGTTGATATGATTGAAAGTTCTGGTTTAACATTGCCCAAAGCTAAATCATTGTTTGTGAGACCAATCCTTCGTTTTCCATAAGGGTTTGTAGGATTAAATTGATCTCAATTGTTATTGATTATGGCCAATAGTTGTTGAAAAATTCTACTTATTATAAGTTATGATATCATCACAATTGATGTATTAGTTAATTATATGTTCTAAAAAAATAGATCATATTATTTTGATAAATAAATGTTGTCATATTAATTATGATTGTATTATAAATTTTAGTATAAAAAATACTCATAATTATTGGTTATTTTAATTTATAATTTATTCTACTTATTATAAGTTATGATATTATCACAATTAATGCGTTAGTTAATTATATGTTGTAAAAAAATAGGTTATATTATTTTAATAAATAAATGTTTGTCACATTAATTATGATTGTATTATAAATTTTGGTATAAAAAATGCTCATAATTATTGGTTATTTTAATTTTTAATTTATTCTACTTATTATAAGTTATGATATTATCACAATTAATGTGTTAGTTAATTATATATTGTAAAAAAATAAGTCATATTATTTTAATAAATAAATGTTTATTATATTAATTACGATGATATCATAAATTTTGGTATAAAAAATGCTCATAATTATTGGTTATTTAATTTTTAATTTATTTTGGATGGAGTCTTATTATCCTCTCCTTTGTATAGATATATATAATTTTATACATAGGGTGAGAGGAGCTATTAAGGTCTTGTAACTATATAACTAGAATGCATAAGTTTTGTAGCTATTTAATGGATCATATAAATTATATTATTTTATAAAATTTATTTTTATATGTTGTTTGACAAATTAAGTCCAATTCTATAATATGATCAAATTTGTAAGGTTATTTTTAATCATTTAACTTCTAAGTTTATATCTATATAACTTATAATAATCTTAATATCTTTAATAAAATTGTTATTTCATAAATATCATTAAAAATTTGATCATATGATAAGAAAATAATACAATTTAATCAATTTTCTCATCAATCATTAAAATAAGAGTTTAACTTTATTTTTACGAAAATAACATGAATTACATTATAAAACTAAAAAATTATGAAATTTATGTCGTAAATTATTAGACGAGTGTCACCCTTAATCATTTATGTATCATATTTGGTTATAGTATTAATGTGATATAGGATGTCTATTCTTCTTTTATTTTAAAATAAATTTTTTAAAAAATATCAAATATTATTATATAAAAAATAATAAATTAAGTAAAATGAAAAAAAATAAAAATTGGTAACTATGTTCAATATATGGAGCTTGAACTAGTGGGCTCAGTGTCTAGTTTCCTTTTTCATTCTTTTTTAGCATGCATTCAGTTATCCAAAATCAATGTCAAATTTATCACGTTTCTTTGAAGCCGACTCATCTCAGTTTTTCTTGTTACAAACAATACATAACCAGAAAAATAGTTGAGATGGTAATGTAATTATTAAAAAAGTAACTAAATAATTGAATGATTAACTTATATTACACTAATTATATTCAACTTTTAAATGAGTAAATAAACTCTAAAAATGATATAATTTGTGTATAAATGTTTATAAGAAATTATTATTCATTAACAATCAGTAGATAACTTTAACAAAACATAAAAGTCAAAAACATTTTTAATTATTTTAACTTATTTAAAGCTTTTATTAAATAGTTATTCTTATGTCACTTAATCGAAAAGTCACATCAGTATCCATACTTGTATTGCTAAATTGCTTGTTTTAAATACAAATGTTTTCCATCAAAATAAATATAACGCATGTTGAATTGAGTTATATATATAGTTAAGTTAGAAGTTTGTTGATAAATTAAGAAATTATATTTTGTAAATAATTTAAGATGCTTGAATGAAAAAAAAGTGTATTGGATATAAAATAAAAAATTGAGATAAAAAATCAAGAAAAACTAAGAGTATATTAGATTAATTGTTAGTATTCATCTCATAATCTTATCTGCCTTACGTTGAATTTGATTATTCCTAATATTTTAGGATTTTTTTTTTAAGTTAAAATAATAGTATTGTAAGATAAAAAAATCTTTAAGTTAATCATATTTTAAATTTTTTATAATATTTGTTTAAATATAGATTATATAGTTAGATTTGTCATATTCTATATTTATTAAAGTGATTATCTATATAATAATTTTTTGTTTTTGTTTCGTAACACAAATACGAGAATCTTTTGTAAAATAATAAATATAACTAATATAAATATAAATTTTGCTCGCTTCTGTAGTGTGTTATAATATATGTCTACGACCTTTTAAAAAATGTTATTTTTGTTGTCTTTGCAAGAAAAGCAGTACAACTTGGTTTATACTTTTAATTATAAATAAAATTAGTATTATATCTTTTATTATTTTTGGTGTATCATTATAAGTAATATAAAAAAGCTACAAATAAATGAAGAAAAGTGGCTAAAAAGTAAAACGTTAGTGCATAAAAAGTTAACATGATACACGAAAAGTGTAACATTTGATTTGCTTCCAAATGAAACAAACAAAGATATATTACATTCTACATTCTACAACATTATCTTCCTTGCTTCAAGCAATAGAAGTGAAATTAAAGTTAGAGCAAGTAGTTTGTCTAAACAAAAGAGAAGAGCTAAATCCAAGCCTAGAACTAGCCAAATCAATCTGCACAAGATTATTCTCCAATTGATATCCACCAATCACAATTGAAGTCCTTGGATTTACACCACCATCCACAAACCCAACACACAAAACATCATCTTTAACTCTAACCATAGAATTTGCCCCAAAAATTCTCCAAAACACCTTCTCATTTTGCAACACAAGATCAATTGAAGGCACAGCAGGACCAACCCTAGTACTTCCAATCTTACTGGAATTAAAACACGCCCCAAATGGTGATATAGCTTCAACTCTAGAAACCCCAGAAAGCACTTTCACAAAAGCATTTACTACTGCATTGTAAATTGAGGCTTCCAAAACTGTATAAGGATTAACAGTACTTATCTTTGTTCCACCATTACCTTCCTTATCAATAGAGAGCAATGAAGTATTAAATTTAACAAATTTGTTATTGATCTTAATACCCTTTACTCCAATAAAGTAATCTGAAGAAGGTTCACCTTCAAAATAAGATCCTGCAGTACTAACAGGGTTAAAAATCAGGGGAGTATAAACAAGTGATTTTGAGACATCAATTCCAGGAAGCAAAACATAAGGCTCATTCCCAAAGAAAATAACACCCTTTGATGTTGTCGAAGAGCTTAAGCAAATTGCAAACTTTCTATTGAAACTAAAAGCTGAAGCAAATTGTAAAGGAATCCCAATTTTGTCCCTTCCAAGACCTACTATGCCCTTAACTCCACTTGCTAAGCCTTCTAAGAGAAAAGTTGACCCACAATTGAAAATCACTTTAGGGACAGAAACAACCTTGCTTGGATTGAACCCATTTGTGGATTGGAGGGATATAACATCTTGTGCTAATTCACCAATAGTGCTGGTTCTTATGAAGGGATTGTAAGGGAAGAGACTACAAGTGTTGTTATTGCATCCTGGCTTAGGAGAAGAAGAGCATTCCCCACAAGCCTTGGATCGAGCGAGGTTGCATTGAGCCGAGTGGCAATGACTTGGTTTGTAAGAGGAGGAGACATAACCTTGATCACAATCTACCCAAAGGAATTTACCACCAATATCAATTGTGAGCTTGATAGGAACAAGCGGAGTTCTTTGTTGGAGTTGGGTAGTGTATTGGAGGGTAGAAGTGTCTTTTGTTACAGGGAGAACTAGAGTTTTAGGTCTAAAGGAAGTAGTAGCTATAGAGGGGGAGATTATGGTAAAGAGCAGAGAGCAAAAGATAAGGCTAAAGAATGTGGAAGCCATTAATGGTTAGACAAGATATGGTTCAAGTTATGATGGTACACAATTAGTAAGAAGATACTGGCTATTTATAGGATCGTGGAGTATTTAAATAGCTAGAAGATAGTGACTTAATATATTAAGGGATTTGGGATTAGAATCAGGGATTCTTGTAAAGAGATATTTAGTATTTATCAACTGTATTACAAAGCAGATAAAAATATATTCTTTTTTTGTTCAATAAAAGAAATTACAAGCACTTTGGAGTATTTGATATGCTAATCATTCAAAATAGTTTCAAGTTATATAACATAATTGTAATGTTTTTCATCTAAATTTTAAAGCTATGGTAACATTTTCTCGATAAATATATTATAATACAATTTAAGCTTTTTATTTTGAAATATTTTTAATTAATTTGATGTGTGAAATTAACGAATTGTATTTAACGATTTACATGTTTAAAAAATTAGAAAATTAAATATTCTTAGATATTTCATATATTTTCTTAATTAATTATTATATAATTTTTTAATTTTCAATTCACATGTTTAATTTTTTTTCTTAAAATAAAAAAAAATTTGATCTTTATTTTTTATTTTAAAAATTAGTTTATAATAACATAATCCATATGAAAACGATTTTTTTTTCATTGCTGTATTATAACTTATTATAATATGTATATTTACATATTATTTTCACACAATTCATATTATAATGATTATTATTGGATTAAAAAATCCATAAAATTTTAAAAAATACTCTACCATTGAAGTTGTCCTAAAGATATTATATAACTACATGTCGGCAACCATTTATTTTCTTAAAATAAAAAAAAATTGATTTTTACTTTTTGATTTTAAAAATTAGTTTTTAATAACATAATTTATATAGAAATGATTTTTTTTCATTGCTGTATAACTTATTAAAATACATATATTTACGTATTATTTACATGCAATTCATATTATCATGATTATTATTAGATTAAAAAATTCATAAAATTTCAGAAAATACTCTATCATTGAAGTTATCCTAAAGATATTATATAACTACATGTCGGCAACCAACCATTTTCATAATCTTATCTCTACTCTTTGTCACACAGACCTGAGCGAGCTGAGAGAAATCAAAAATGTTCTCGACAATAACAACCCTTAGCCTTTTCCTAATTTCCCTATTATCCCTGTTTTTCATATTTGAAATAATAAATAAGAAAAACACTATCACTAAAAATGGCTGCAAAACCCCCCCAGGTCCTAGACCACTACCTATAATCGGAAATTTACATCAATTAAGAACCTCACCGCACCGAACCCTCCATCAATTGGCCCAAAAATATGGGCCCATTATGTTCATGTGGCTAGGTCAAGTCCCAACCATTATAGTCTCATCACCACATGCTGCTGAGCTATTCCTTAAGACTCATGATACTAATTTTGCTAACAGAGTCCAAACTCAAGCTTCTGATTATATATCATATGGTAGTAAAGGAGTTCTTGTTATATATTGCTCCTTAGTGAGAAAATTAGAAAAGTCCCACATTGATTAGGAATGAAGATGGGTGTTGGTTTTGGGGCTATAAATAAAGCCCTCCTTCACCATTTGTAAACATCCCAAAATTTGTAAATCTTCCTCTCTTTTGTAAGGGTAATTGATTAGCTCAATTTTGCCCAATTAGTTGTAATATTGGAGTTCATCCAATTGGAGATAGTGGAAGTGGTTAACGACGCCCGAGGACCTAGGTAACATTTATACCGAAACTCGTTAAATTTCTGGTGTTATTATTTTTCTGCTTTAATATTTCTGTTTCAATATCTGTTTTAGTTTATTTTAGCATTATATTTCCAATAGCATTATTTTGTCGGGTTAGTTTGAGTTCTATTCATTTAAATCATAAGTGAATAGTTACTACTTAGAATAGGGAAAATATACCTAATTTTCCCAACAATTGGTATCAGAGCCGAAGGTTTTCTACCTAGGCATTTGTTTGTATTCCGTTTGTTTGTTATTGGAATATAGTTGCTAGTTGTTGTAATTTGAAGAAATGGCGGAAGAAAAATTTCTTTCAAACAAAGGCCAGTCATCCACGTCAAGTAGAACTATGGTGATGAATGCAAGGTTCGAGGTGGAAAAGTTTGATGGAACCGGTCATTTCGGCATGTGGCAAGGCGAAGTTCTAGATGCTCTGTTTCAACAAGGTCTAGACATCGCTATTGAAGAAGAGAAACCAGATGGAGCAGATGAAGTAGAGTGGAAAAATATCAACCGATTGGCATGTGGTACAATTCGTTCGTGTCTCTCAAGAGAACAAAAGTACACGTTCATGAAGGAGACATCCGCAAGTAAGTTGTGGAAGGCATTGGAGAACAAGTTCATGAAGAAGAGTGGACAGAATCGGCTCTATTTGAAGAAGAAGTTGTTCCGGTTTGAATACCTTCTAGGTACTACAATAAACGACCACATTACTGCTTTTAATCAATTAGTAGCAGATTTGTTAAATATGGATGAAACTTTTAAAGATGAAGATTTAGCCTTGATGTTGTTAGCTTCCCTTCCTGATGAGTTTGATCATCTTATTACGAGCTTACTCATTGGGAAGGATAAAGTGTCTTTTGAGGAAGTTTGTGCTGCTTTGTATAGTTATGAAATTAGAAAGAAAGATAAAAGAGAAAGCAGGAATGAAGCAGCAGAGGCATTGTCTGTAAGAGGACGTCCGCAAACACAACATAAAGGAAGGAGAGGTAGATCTCTATCAAAAGGAAGACTTGGTAAAGATGAATGTGCCTTTTGTCATGAGAAAGGCCATTGGAAGAAAAATTGTCCGAAGCTACAAAAGAAAGGAAAAACTGTGCAATCTGATGCATGTGTAGCTGAAAGCAATTCAAATTCAGATTTTGCATTGGTTGGTTCGTCAACATCATCTCATCCTGGTGATTGGATTTTTGATTCAGCATGTACTTTCCATATGTCTCCTAACAAGGAGTGGTTCTTTAACTTTGAAGAACTAGACGGTGGAGTTGTTTTCATGGGTAATGATTATCCATGCAAAGTTTTGGGAATCGGTACAATTCGTTTGAAGAATCAAGATGGTTCAACCAGGGTCTTGACAGATGTTCATTATGTTCCAGATATGAAGAAGAATCTCATTGCTGTGGGAGTCTTAGAATCAAAAGGCTTCACTGTGACCATACAAAATGGGGCATTGAAGGTTACTTCTGGAGCACTTGTGGCGATGAAAGGTGTTCGAAAGAATAACTTGTACTACTACCTTGGTAGTACGGTTATTGGGACAACATCAGCAGCAGTTTCAGAGGAAGAAAGAGATTTAGAAACTACCAAGCTGTGGCATATGCGTTTGGGACATGCTGGTGAAAAAGCTTTGCAAATTCTAGTAAAGCAAGGCCTGTTAAAAGGTGCGAGAACTGGCAAGATGGAATTTTGTGAGCATTGTGTATTGGGGAAGCAGAAAAGAGTAAGCTTTGGCACTGCTCTCCATAATACAAAGGGCATTTTGGATTACATCCATACGGATGTATGGGGGCCAACAAGAACTCCATCCATGAGTGGCAAACATTATTATGTCACTTTTGTTGATGATTTTTCCAGAAGAGTTTGGGTGTATCTCATGAAGAAGAAGGATGAAGTGCTGGGAATTTTTCTCAAATGGAAGAAGATGATCGAGACTCAGACTAATAAAAAGATCAAGCGTCTGAGGTCTGATAATGGCACTGAGTACACAAACGATCCATTTATGAAAGTTTGTGAAGAAGAAGGGATAGTGCGACACTTCACTATTCGAAAAACACCACAACAAAATGGAGTTGCAGAACGTATGAACCGGACTTTGCTGGAGAAGGTTCGGTGTATGTTGTCAAATGCTGGTTTAGGCAAGCAGTATTGGGCTGAGGCTGTGACATATGCATGTCATCTCGTCAATCGTCTACCATCGTCTGCTCTTGAAGGCAAAACACCTATGGAGGTATGGTCTGGAAAACCTGCTAGAGATTACGATTTCTTACATGTGTTTGGTTCAATTGCATACTACCATGTAACGGAATCAAAGTTGGACCCAAGAGCCAAGAAAGCCATTTTTTTGGGGATCCCTTCTGGTTCTAAGGGATATCGACTATGGTGCCTTGAAACGAAAAAGATAATCTTTAGCAGAGATGTTACCTTTGATGAATCTGCCTTGTTGCAAAAGGTAACTAAGAAGATTGATGGCACTTTAGAGCAGGTGGAGCAAACTCTGAAACAAGTGGAGTTTGAAAGAAAAATTGTTAATCCAGTTAGTGAAGATAAGACAGAAGCTGATCCTCCATTGACAGAAGATGAATCAGATGAAGAGGTTTTAACCCAAGAACCTCCACAGCAACAAGAAGAAACTGCAGTTGATAGGCCACGACGACAAAATGTCAAGGTACCTGCTCGATACAAGGATTTTGAAGACCTACCTGCTCAATTTAAGAATACGGTAGCCTGTGCACTTTCAGTTGTGCATGATGATGTTCCTTCCATATATAAAGAAGCAATTAGAAGCCCTGAAGTTGAAAGATGGAAGGAAGCCATGGATGAAGAACTTCTATCCCTTCAGAAGAATAAAACATGGAAGTTGACACAACTACCTAAGGGCAAGAAGGCAATTGGATGCAAATGGGTGTATGCAAAGAAAGATGGATTTCCTAACAAAGATGGTATTCGCTACAAGGCAAGGTTGGTGGCTAAGGGCTACGCTCAGAAGGAGGGAATCGATTATAATGAGGTATTTTCTCCAGTTGTAAAACATTCTTCTATTAGAATTTTGTTGGCCTTGGTAGCACAGTTCGATTTGGAACTAGTTCAACTTGACGTGAAAACCGCATTTCTTCACGGTGACTTAGAAGAGGAGATCTATATGTCTCAGCCAGAAGGGTTTATTGTTGCTGGTAAAGAGAATTGGGTTTGTAAGCTGAAAAAATCATTGTATGGATTGAAGCAATCTCCAAGGCAGTGGTACAAACGATTTGATCAGTTTATGTTGCAACAAAAGTATACCAGAAGCACACATGATCATTGTGTGTATTTTCGCAAGCTACAAAATGAGTCTTTCGTCTATCTCCTATTGTACGTCGATGATATGTTGATTGCATCGAAGAGCCAAGCAGAAATTGAAAAGTTGAAGGCTCAACTAAGTCAAGAGTTCGAGATGAAAGATTTGGGAGAAGCCAAGAAGATTCTCGGTATGGAGATAAGCAGAGACAGGAAGAAGGGGAAGCTTAGTTTGACCCAGAGTCAATATTTGAAGCGGATACTACAACGTTTTGGTATGAATGAACAGACAAAACCTGTAAGTACTCCGCTAGTTCCTCAATTTAAGCTTAGTGCTCAATTATCTCCTAAGAATGATGCAGAACGAGAATATATGGCAAAGGTACCATATGCAAATGCAGTTGGTAGCTTGATGTATGCAATGGTGTGTACAAGACCTGACATTTCACATGCGGTTGGTACTGTAAGCAGGTACATGCATGATCCTGGTAAAGGACATTGGTTGGCTGTGAAATGGATTCTACGATATATTATAAATACTGTAGATGTTGGTTTAGTATTTCAGCAGGATAATACCATTGGTCAATGTGCAGTCGGATATTGTGATTCTGACTATGCAGGAGATTTAGATAAGCGTCGGTCAACTACTGGTTATGTGTTTACTCTTGCTAGAGCACCAGTCAGTTGGAAGTCTACCTTGCAGTCCACAGTTGCTTTGTCTACTACAGAGGCAGAGTATATGGCAGTTACAGAGGCTGTGAAGGAAGCTATTTGGTTACGAGGTTTGCTTGAAGACTTGGGAGTTGGTCAAAAACATATTAAAGTGTTTTGTGATAGTCAGAGTGCTATTCATTTAGCAAAGAACCAAGTCTACCATGCACGTACAAAGCACATTGACGTTCGTTATCATTTCGTGCGAGAGATTATTGAAGAAGGTGGAGTACTAGTTCAGAAGATTAGTACGACAGAGAATCCTGCAGATATGATGACCAAGGTGGTAACAACAATCAAGTTCAAACATTGTCTGGACTTGATTAACATCCTACAGATCTGAATTGGCACTGGCGTCGTTGATCTAGCAATTGAAGAAATCATTTAAAACCACTAAGTCGCTAAGGTGGAGATTTGTTATATATTGCTCCTTAGTGAGAAAATTAGAAAAGTCCCACATTGATTAGGAATGAAGATGGGTGTTGGTTTTGGGGCTATAAATAAAGCCCTCCTTCACCATTTGTAAACATCCCAAAATTTGTAAATCTTCCTCTCTTTTGTAAGGGTAATTGATTAGCTCAATTTTGCCCAATTAGTTGTAATATTGGAGTTCATCCAATTGGAGATAGTGGAAGTGGTTAACGACGCCCGAGGACCTAGGTAACATTTATACCGAACCTCGTTAAATTTCTGGTGTTATTATTTTTCTGCTTTAATATTTCTGTTTCAATATCTGTTTTAGTTTATTTTAGCATTATATTTCCAATAGCATTATTTTGTCGGGTTAGTTTGAGTTCTATTCATTTAAATCATAAGTGAATAGTTACTACTTAAAATAGGGAAAATATACCTAATTTTCCCAACAGTTCTTTTTAGTGAATATGGATCTTATTGGCGTAGTATGAGGAAATTATGTACTTTACACCTATTAAGTTCATCAAAAGTCGAATCTTTTACACCATTAAGGAAAGAGGGGATTGGAAAGTTAGTGATTTGGCTTAAGAAAGCTAGTGAGATTAAGCAAGTTGTGAATATTAGTGATAAGATTTATGAACTTATTGAAGGTGTGGCTTATAAGATGGTATTTGGAAGTAATTGTGTATATGATGATGATATGGAGGGTGATTTGAGAGGACTTATCAAGCAGGTCATGACCTTGGCTGGTACTTTCAATTTGGCTGATTTTGTGCCTTTTCTTGGTGCTTTAGACCTTCAGGTTTGCTTCTTTCTTTACCAATTAATGTTTTAATTTTGATTTTTAGTTCAGGAATGTTATTTTGTAATTTATTTTTTTGTAAAAACAATATAGTTTTATTCACGTTTAAATTAATTAATAATAAAATAATATTTTAATAAAAAATTATTAAATAATATTAATTAATCTATTTTTTTAAATTAAGCTTTAAAAAACACTTTTTTCAATCTCAAAACAGAGATTAGAAAACACATTTTTACTAAAGATTTTAATTTTGCTGTTTAGTTCAGGATTGTTACTTTCTAATTTTGGATTTTTGGGTGTCACTATGGATGAAAATTATCTCAATATTTACTTTTGAATTTTTTGTAAAATATAGCTACCCGAATGAGATTTTAAAATATCTGTAAATGTATGGATATTTTTATGAAAATATAAAAAATTATTTTAAAAATATTGATGTGAATGTATTTTAAAATATCAATTTTATGATTTTTTTTAAGAAGAGTCCGGTAAAAATCTCTTATATTAAATTAATGGTATCGTTTTATCTAAATTATTTCTACTTAATTACATTGTTTAAAAAAATTAAATAATAATAAAATATATTATTTTAATATTTTTAAAATAATATTTAAATAATATAATTTATATTTAATTAACTCATTTAAAAAAAATACTACTTATAATCTAAAATAAAATAACATATATAATTTAATCTAATCTCCTACATTTTTTTAACAAAAAAATACATGACTTGTGAGTTCCACCTTTCCGAAGCTAGTTTATCTTTTTAATTATATATTTTATTTATTAAATAATTTTATACTTGTATTACTAAAATTTCTTCATTCAACTCAAACATAAATAATAATGTCAAGTCATACTTTTTTTATTAAACAAAGTCAAATTATAATGTAATGAAGAAAAAAACGTTAATTTAATTAGCATATCCAAAGATTATATATATGAGAAGCTATAATTTTCGTGAAATGTCTATCAATTTTATAATATTCGTAAATTTAATATATATATATATATTTATTATCAACACAATTTTTTAAAATAAATTGATTAATATGACACGTATTATATCCTTTTTAAAACTAATTTTTATTAATGTGAAGATTTATTTATCATAAATTTGTGATAAATCATGGACGAATATTATTGATAAGTATAATTAGATTTACATAACTATATTCAATAAAAAAATTAGTAGGTTAATTATAATTATGATATATAAAAATACTCTTAATTAATTATTTCAATTTACAGGGACTATCAAAGCGTTTGAAGAAAGTGCACAAGGCACTTGACCACGTCTTAGAAAAAATAATCTTAAAGCATGAACAAGAAGCTAGTAGTGGGCTCAGTGTCTAGTTTCCTTTTTCATTCTTTTTTAGCATGCATTCAGTTATCCAAAATCAATGTCAAATTTATCACGTTTCTTTGAAGCCGACTCATCTCAGTTTTTCTTGTTACAAACAATACATAACCAGAAAAATAGTTGAGATGGTAATGTAATTATTAAAAAAGTAACTAAATAATTGAATGATTAACTTATATTACACTAATTATATTCAACTTTTAAATGAGTAAATAAACTCTAAAAATGATATAATTTGTGTATAAATGTTTATAAGAAATTATTATTCATTAACAATCAGTAGATAACTTTAACAAAACATAAAAGTCAAAAACATTTTTAACTATTTTAACTTATTTATAAGCTTTTATTAAATAGTTATTCTTATGTCACTTAATCGAAAAGTCACATCAGTATCCATACTTGTATTGCTAAATTGCTTGTTTTAAATACAAATGTTTTCAATCAAAATAAATATAACGCATGTTGAATTGAGTTATATATAGTTAAGTTAGAAGTTTGTTGATAAATTAAGAAATTATATTTTGTAAATAATTTAATATGTTTGAATGAAAAAAAAGTGTATTGGATATAAAATAAAAAAATTGAGATAAAAAATCAAGAAAAACTAAGAGTATATTAGATTAACTGCTAGTATTCATCTCATAATCTTATCTGCCTTACGTTTAATTTGATTATTCCTAATATTTTAGGAATTTTTTTTAAGTTAAAGTAATAGTATTGTGAGATAAAAAAATATGTTTAAGTTAATCATATTTTAAAATTGCTATAACATTTATTTAAAGATAGATCATATAATTAGATTTGTCATATTCTATATTTATTAGAGTGATTGTCTATATAATAATTTTTTGTGTTTGTTTCATATCACAAATACGAGAATCTCTCTTAAAAAAATAAATATAACTAGTATAAATTTTGCTTGCTTCCGTCGTGTGTCATAATACTATTTGTATGTCTACACCATCTTAAAGAATGTTATTTTTATGTCTTTAAAAGAAAAACAGTACAACTTGGTTTATACTTTTAATTATAAATGAGGAACTAGTATGATATCTTTTATTATTTTTGGTGCATCATAATATAAAAAAGCTACAAATAAATGAAGAAAAGTGGCTAAAAAGTAAAACGTTAGTGCATAAAAAGTTAACATGATACACGAAAAGTGTAACATTTGATTTGCTTCCAAATGAAACTGCCTCAAACAAAGATATATTACATTCTACATTCTACAACATTATCTTCCTTGCTTCAAGCAATAGAAGTGAAATTAAAGTTAGAGCAAGTAGTTTGTCTAAACAAAAGAGAAGAGCTAAATCCAAGCCTAGAACTAGCCAAATCAATCTGCACAAGATTATTCTCCAATTGATATCCACCAATCACAATTGAAGTCCTTGGATTTACACCACCATCCACAAACCCAACACACAAAACATCATCTTTAACTCTAACCATAGAATTTGCCCCAAAAATTCTCCAAAACACCTTCTCATTTTGCAACACAAGATCAATTGAAGGCACAGCAGGACCAACCCTAGTACTTCCAATCTTACTGGAATTAAAACACGCCCCAAATGGTGATATAGCTTCAACTCTAGAAACCCCAGAAAGCACTTTCACAAAAGCATTTACTACTGCATTGTAAATTGAGGCTTCCAAAACTGTATAAGGATTAACAGTACTTATCTTTGTTCCACCATTACCTTCCTTATCAATAGAGAGCAATGAAGTATTAAATTTAACAAATTTGTTATTGATCTTAATACCCTTTACTCCAATAAAGTAATCTGAAGAAGGTTCACCTTCAAAATAAGATCCTGCAGTACTAACAGGGTTAAAAATCAGGGGAGTATAAACAAGTGATTTTGAGACATCAATTCCAGGAAGCAAAACATAAGGCTCATTCCCAAAGAAAATAACACCCTTTGATGTTGTCGAAGAGCTTAAGCAAATTGCAAACTTTCTATTGAAACTAAAAGCTGAAGCAAATTGTAAAGGAATCCCAATTTTGTCCCTTCCAAGACCTACTATGCCCTTAACTCCACTTGCTAAGCCTTCTAAGAGAAAAGTTGACCCACAATTGAAAATCACTTTAGGGACAGAAACAACCTTGCTTGGATTGAACCCATTTGTGGATTGGAGGGATATAACATCTTGTGCTAATTCACCAATAGTGCTGGTTCTTATGAAGGGATTGTAAGGGAAGAGACTACAAGTGTTGTTATTGCATCCTGGCTTAGGAGAAGAAGAGCATTCCCCACAAGCCTTGGATCGAGCGAGGTTGCATTGAGCCGAGTGGCAATGACTTGGTTTGTAAGAGGAGGAGACATAACCTTGATCACAATCTACCCAAAGGAATTTACCACCAATATCAATTGTGAGCTTGATAGGAACAAGCGGAGTTCTTTGTTGGAGTTGGGTAGTGTATTGGAGGGTAGAAGTGTCTTTTGTTACAGGGAGAACTAGAGCTTTAGGTCTAAAGGAAGTAGTAGCTATAGAGGGGGAGATTATGGTAAAGAGCAGAGAGCAAAAGATAAGGCTAAAGAATGTGGAAGCCATTAATGGTTAGACAAGATATGGTTCAAGTTTTGATGGTACACAATTAGTAAGAAGATATTGGCTATTTATAGGATCGTGGAGTATTTAAATAGCTAGGAGATAGTGATTTAAATATTAAGGGATTTGGGATTAGAATCATGGATTCTTGTAAAGAAATATTTAGTGTTCATCAACTGTATTAGAAAGCAGATAAAAATATATTCTTTTTTTGTTCAATAAAAGAAATTACAAGCACCTTGGAGTATTTGATATGCTAATCACACAAAATAGTTTCAAGTTATATAACATTTCAAAATTCAGTTTATACGGTGAGAATTTTGTAATAAAGATTTAATAAAATTATGACAAGTAGGTATGACGTATTAAAAATAAATAAATTTACACCGTCACGTAAACAATTTACACAAATACGTATAAAAAATTGATAGTTATATAAGTATGTATAAAATTTAAATGAATGTAAAAGAGGAAATTAATGTTAGAAAATAATTATTTTAAATTAGATTATAAAAATTAATATAATTTGAATTTACATGGAGAATTTTTTATATTTGATATAACTATATGCTAGACTATGGTTTAATATATATTGTGGGATTTGGGATTCAAACTAGGGATTTTTTTGAAGAAAAATTATAAGTTTTTAGATAGAATATATGAAGTGGGGGTAATTACAAGGAGGGGAAGGAGGTGAGGGTGGTAGATAGAAAGAGTCAAGGATGGCGACTTATGAAACCACTCGTGTATGATTATAACATGTAGTGTTTGTATTTTAATTTTATATTATAAGTTGACTGTCAAGTTGTATATTTTAATGGATAATGCTGACAATTTTGCATCTTTGTGTTAATTGTCATGGCCCTAGCTTCCTTGGCTTTTCCAAGTAGCCCTCACCGGAGTTTTTTATTTTTATTTTTTAATAATAAACAGTTATTTACGTTACACATATTTTATATAAAAAAAAATACATCTATGATCCTAAAAATAATATTTAGATTTTGTAATTATTTTTTGTAAAAATTTAATCCTATTATTATTAAAAAATAAATCACAAGAAAAAATATAATTTTTATTTATTTTATTTTTTAATTTTTTAAATTACTCTAGATAGATATTATTATAATTAAAATAAATTATAACTTAAATAATTTAAAAATAATAATTATTTATGCTTATACAGTTACCTTATATAATAATATAATATAATTATTATAATAAAAATAAAAAATTTAAGTATTATTTTTAAAATAAATATAAATTTTTTACAGTAATCTTGTCTATTTTACGAGATATTTTATATTTTAATGATTTTACTATTCACTCTCAGAGCACGTGGCTTTAAAAGAGTGTTGATATTAAATATATCATTTTATTTTGGATCTTGAAAAACAACAAAGTAAATGGCGTGATCTGCAATCTGAATATCCATGTGAAGTTTGGATGCTGTTGCTTGCTTTGATGGGAAACAAATTACTTATTGCTGTTTGTTGATTATTAGTAATTTAAATAATAGGATTGTTTGCAAGTTATAATTAAGGCTAGTTATGGATGAGATCTGTTTTTAAGTCGTGTTTTGTTGTATTTGAAATTAATTTTTATTTTTTTAATTCATTTTTTATAGAAAAAAGAAATTAGTTTTATTACAAGTTTTATTTTTGTTGTATAAAATATAAAAATTTAACTCATAAAACTTTGTTCTATGTTAAATTTTTTTATTTAGTACTCATTATTTTGCTTTTTTTATTCTCAATTTTAATAATATTAAAATAGAAAACAAATTTTAAAATTTAAAACTTTAATTAAAACTTTATGGGCAATTCTTTTTTTTTTCCCCTCTATTTATTACAAAATTAACTTAAGTATACATTTTCTTATCCACCTTGTAGGTAACTATGCCTTCATTTTCTTTACTCATCTTCTCTATTTTTCTTCTTAATCACCGTTTATATCTTAAACATCAAAAAATTGAACAAAAATCTTTATCCTACATTTTTAGAGAAAAAATTATTAAAAATGATGAGACACAAATATAACATATAAAAGAATAAGTAATATAATTTCTAACGGTTTAAATTTTTAAGATAATTATTTGACGACTCTTCTCCAATAAATTTAAACTCTTCCCAAAAGACAGAACTTATACAAAAATACTATTTTTCTACCTCATATCATGTCATTTCTTTGGATACAAAGAAGCCTAAAATCGACATATAATGGGCTCAATATATTACAATAGTCTTAAAAAATTAGATTCTACAAATAAAACTCGTATTCTATATGGAGATAAAAATTTGACTCAATAGATACTTATTTCTTTCGTGATAAATCAATTCAAATATTAATTAATTCATTACAAACCTATCTTATTATAATATCAGTTCGTATTGGGTTAGGTTTTATCATTTTGTTCTTTTTTTAAGTATTTTTATAATTTTTTGAAAAATTAAAATAGTTTTCAAAACGGGTCAAGATTTGGACCATTGATCTATAGGTAATACCCGAACTGGACCCAAATCCAGTTAAAATTGTTTAGTTCAATACACAATGCGGTTTGGTTCTGGTCCAACCCGAACAAACCCCATTCTCATCCTTAGCTGTGCATGCAAACAACCCCTTCATTACCATGAACCAGCGAGTCTAAGTGAGGATCTGCTCATTTTTTAATAATGAGAAGGTTTGCGCTCTTGGGAATCTATTGTAATTCCCATCTTTTGGTTGTGTAAGTTCAAACTTCTTTCAAATCCTTTCAAGAAATAGAATTCCAGTTGATACCCAATTGGCATTGAGACACGAGGTTTATAATAAGTTTTCTTTATGCATACATTCTGCTACCAAAATACATATTGGGCATTATTTATAGGTAATGGGTCTTACATTTTTGCCTTCTAATCCCAAATTAGATGTTTCCAAATTTCTAGCTTGTAACTACCCAACTTTTTAGTAACCCTCTTGTCATAGCAAAAGACCATTTTTTTATTGGTGTTAAGGGTATTAAAATTGATGGGCAGGTTCTGAAGTTTAATAGTCCCTTATTTGGTTTTAACAAAAGCGGATTTGGAAGAACTAAAATCAGTATTGTAGATCCATACACCAAACTGCAAAAACATCAAATTACAAGGTGGTTGCTAATAACCAATTTGTAATAAAGGCTGCAGCTAGGAAAATAACTAGAGTGGCATCGTTTGAACCATTAGGAGCGTGTTTTCGTTCTAAATACATTCATTATAATGGGAATGTGTGAATAAAATCCCAGGTTACTTAGACCTGAGGTAATTCATAGGGTTAATAAAAATTTGTACTATTTTATCTAAAGATTAACATTTTGGGATTAAATCTAATTCTTTAAAAATAATATCAAAACCAATCCCAAACTTAATAGATGGGGGTATCTACGTGAATCTCCCAATAAATGCCTAAGTTTCATCTACATGAATCCAAGGCTAGTTGAATCATGTGATACTTCATTCAAGAGATAGATTAAAGCAAATGTGTGAACAAAGTCATACATTGTTTAGACTCAAGTGATTCATGGTTTAATAAATAGGGCTAATCCAACTAATAAGTTGAAATTTTGAATGAATATAATTTCCTTAGGCACCGAACTAATGGAGAACCAAGAGTACCTACCATTGATCTGGTGCGAAAAAATAGGATAAATTGGAGGATTTATGGAAAACCATTGAATAGTGAAGGTTAAAAATGATGTTTTGTGTTTGGAATTAGTTGTAAACTAGCATCTATTGTATTTGGATGACATCAAGTTAAGAAAAAACTTTTGGAGTTTGATTTTGTGATAATTGATGGCCTTGTTTAGTGGTAAAGTCACTTACTTGATTTAATGTTATATTTTTTTAATGGATGAAGTAGAAAACATGGAAGACATTCAATTAAGGATGCTATTGGAGTACTAATTTCTTGTGTATTCAATGTGGAACACTAATTTCTTGCCCATTCAATGTGGAACACTAATTTCTTGTCCATTCAAAATGGAGATAAATATGGAGTCTTTGCTACCACAAGTTCTTCAAGGATGTTGTCTATAAATAGTTTGTTTCATTTGTGCAAAATATAAGAACAAATGAATTAGAGAGCATCCATACGAAAGATAGTAAAAAATTTTGTGAGAATTATCTTGTGAGTTACTACTTAGAAAGAAAAATTTTGTTCCTTCTTTGTAAGTAATATTTCTCCTATTTTGTGAGAGAGTTATTTCTCCTATTACAATAGAGATTAGAATTGTTATCTCATTGTAACTAAAGAGAAGATGTTGTAATCCCTATTTTACAATAATGAAATCCTCCTACATTTGTCCGTGATTTTTTACCTCAATTTGTTCGGGGGGTTTTTCTGGTAAAATATTTGTGTCTATTTTATTTTCATTATTTTCAATTTTATTTTAGTTGTGTTTTAGCTTCAACTCGATAATTTTTCCTAACAGATTTAATTCTTGATTTAAGATGATTGTGCTTATACATTCTTATTCATAATTTGCTTCATATGAAAAGCAGTTAAGAGTTTATTAAAGAGATATATGAGTCGTGAACAGCTTGTGCCAACAAGACCAAGTGAAGAAGAAAAACCAAGCTCTGAGGAACCCAAATCAAACTCTAAAAGATTGAAGTCCTTGCATTTGATCCTTCGTCTACAAATCCCAAGCACCAAACATATTTATTAACTTTCATCACAAATCCTCCACATCATCACATGGTTTCTCTATAGCATTTAGATAAATCACAGGCACTTCTAACCCTGCCTTATGTTGGTGTGTGTTGTGGTGCATGCTGCAACAGTGGCATACACCAATGCTCAGTGGAGCAAAACATGGAGCAGACAATTATTAGTGGAGCCATAAAACATGGATGTGCAGGAATTATGGTTATTGTTTAATTTTCGTTTTCATTGTATACATATAGTTAAAACACTTGTATAGAAATCAGAACATAAAGAATAAGGAAATATACATGAATTATCAGAGAAACACCATTTTATCATGGTATCAGAGCAAGTTATTGCTGATTAATGGACTTACCTACTGATTTCTGATTCTGATTCTGATTGTGGCTGTTGACTTCTGTTTTTTGTTGATTGTGGTTGCTGATTTCTGATTTTTGCTTATTGTGGCTGCTGATTTCTATTTTTTGCTGATTGTGGCTGCTGATTTCTGTTTTGCTGATTGTGGCTGCTGATTTCTGTTTTTTGTTGATTGTGGTTGCTGATCTCTGAATCTGTTTCTGGGGTGGCCATTTTGATTTCTAGAGTGGCCATTTCTGATCTCTCGACACTTTCCACCATCAATTTCTTTTCTGAAAAAAAAACTGATTGTGGTTGCTGATCTCTGAATCTGTTTCTGGGGTGGCCATTTCTGATCTCTCGACACTTTCCACCATCAGTTTCTTTTCTGAAAAAAAAAACAGAACACAACGAGAAGGAACTGCAGTTGGAGTCACAGATTGTTCGCAGTCTATCTACGTAGCCGTGGGCAAACTGTACCAGTTTCCTGACTCTGTGAAACTTGAAAAACAGTAACATATAATTTGTGGTTTGTCTATGTACGTGTAGCTGGTAGGTCTATCTGCAGTTGTGGGTAACCATACTGTTCTTCTAAGCTCGGACAAGCTTGGAACGAGATGGAACTGCACAGAAGCTGAGGAACGCAGAAGAAGTTGGTTGAGGAATGTAGAGGAAGCTGCGTGAATCTAGCTGAGAAGAAGCACAGAGGTTGCATGAAGGAAGAGTTGCTGTGAAACCACGCAGAAGAAGAAGCTGCGCTGAGGAATGAAGAAGAAGTTGGCTGAGGAACGCAGAAGAAGCTGCGTGAATCTGGCTGAGAAGAAGCTGTGCGTATCTTGGCTGAGAAGAAGCTGCGCGAACTTGGAACTGGTTTAGGGTTAGAAACACGCAGAAGAAGCTGCGCTAATTTAGAATTCATGGCGGAATCTAGAGATTTAACCACCAATTTCATATTGGAAGATTTGACGACGAAAATGACGGAAGTTCTAACTAGAGCTCAAACCGTCTCACAACCTCCGCTAACTGAAACGTCGACTGCCCCCATTAGTATCAAGTTGGGAGGATCCAACTATGCCTTGTGGTCCCAGGTGGTGGAGATGTATATCTCTGGCAAAGACAAACTGGGATATATTAATGGGGAATTTCCTCAACCTGCTGAAACCGACCTTTCATTCAGGAGATGGCGCACTGAAAATTCCATTGTGAAAGGATGGTTGATCAATTTAATGGACCCCTCCTTGATTGCAAATTTTATTCGATTCCCAACTACGAAACAAGTTTGGGACTCTGTTGCTACCACCTTCTATGATGGGACAGATACGTCTCAAGTATATGATCTTCGCCGTCGAGTTACTCGTATGAAGCAGGCGGGTGGATCTATTGAAAAATACTACAATGACCTTCAAGGGTTGTGGCGAGAAATTGATTTCCGTCGTCCTAATCCAATGGAGTGTGTGAATGACATACAAAGATACAACTCCATCGTACAAGAAGATCGAGTGTATACCTTTCTTGATGGACTTGATGACAGACTCGACAAAACTCGAAGTGATGTGCTTCAAATCAAACCATTCCCTACGGTAGAACAAGCCTATGGATTCATTCGTAGGAAAGAAGTACGGCAGACCGTGATGATCACGGATATAGATACGACACCCGGAGCAGTTATGGCTTTTAAAGGGGTCAAAGGACACCATAATCTGATGCCACCAAAAACAGGACCCTCCTTGGGTAGCAAGAAATTCACGGGAAATCCACCATCTCTTGACATGAAATGTGGCCATTGCGGAAACTCTAAACACACCCGTGAAAACTGCTTCAAACTCCACGGGTATCCAGAATGGTGGAATGATCTTCAAGCAAGGAAGAAACAGGACACCACTGGGCGAGCTACTGTGGCTACCAATAATGCCTTACTGTCCCTTACTCATCAGGCCGAATCATCCCAGGATCCAGGTATTTCAAGTAAAGCATTTCACATCTCTACTCGTAATAATAATGAGGATTGGATTTTGGACTCTGGAGCTACATATCACATGACATTCGACCCAAAAGATCTCTCCAATACAACCCAGCCAAGACGGAGCTGTGTTGCCAATGCCAATGGAGTCACTTATCCAGTTACAGGAGCTGGAACAGTGACCTTATCTCCTTCATTATCATTATCTAATACTTTACTTGTACCATCTCTGTCAAACCGACTAATGTATGTAAGTCAGGTCACTTCAGATCTTAACTGTGTAGTATTGATGTATTCTACTTTTTGTCTTCTAGAGGATATTCTCACCAAGGAGATCATTGGGCGTGGTACTAGGAGAGGAGGACTATATTATGTGGATGACCTCAGTTCAGGGAAAGCCAATCACATGCAAAACACTGTTGGTAACAAGGAACGACAGATTTGGCTATGTCATCGTAGATTTGGGCATCCATCATTCGGGTATTTAAAGCACCTACTCCCCAGTTTATTTTCAAATATCACACATTCAGATTTCAAATGTGATACTTGTATCCTAGCAAAAAGTCATAGGGCGTCGTACCCTATGAACATGAATAAAAGTTTGACTCCTTTTGCTTTGGTACATTCTGATGTTTGGGGACCTTCCCTGGTCATTACGTCATCGGGTCATCGTTGGTTTGTTATTTTTGTTGATGATTGTACACGAATGACATGGATTTACCTTCTCAAACATAAAGATGAAGTATTTTCTACATTTCACCTGTTTCACACCATGGTTCAGACACAATTTTCTGAAAAAATTAAGATACTTAGGTCTGATAATGGAGGGGAGTATGTTAATCAACAATTTCGGACATACTTGAAAACCCATGGTATTCTCCATGAAACCTCGTGTTCATAAACCCCGCAACAGAATGGGACTGCGGAGAGGAAGAATCGGCATATTTTGGAAACGGCTCGGGCCTTACTAATCGGTGCACATATGCCTAATAAATATTGGAATGATGCGGTTATTACAGCTGTGTATCTACTGAATCGTATGCCCACAAAAACCTTACAATTTCAGACTCCATTAAAGGTGTTATCTGATCATCTTCCCTTGCCTACTATTTTGATACTTCCACACCAAATTTTTGGATGTGTTGCTTTTGTCCACCTCCATAAAAATCAACGAACTAAGTTGGATCTATGTGCTGTCCGATGTGTATTCTTGGGGTATGGCGTACAAAAAAAGGGTTACCGATGCTATGATCCAATTGCTAAAAGAACCTATATTACCATGGATGTCACTTTCCTTGAATCTGAATTTTTTTTCCCATCACTGGTATCCAATTACACTCTTCAGGAGAAGAGTTATGGTGAAGAACGAAATTGGCTTGATATTGACATATTAGACACTAGTCCAACATACTCGGATCGTGCCAATAATATGGAGGAGCCAGTATCTAGACCCGAGCTTGAACTTCCAAGAACTGAAGCTGAAGTAGTAATTGAATCTCCAGAAGATGAAGTGGTTGATGTACCCCTCCACTCTCTAGTACCCAGTGATCCTCCTGCTGAGAATACTCCTGAGGTAAGCTATCCTATCACACCTTTACAAACTAATGCTATAGATACATCTGTTGGTTATGTTTTACCTTTCAGACACAATCGAGGCAAACCCCCAAATCGATACTCTCCAGAAAGAGAAGAACGACAATCCAAGTATCTAATAGCAAATTATGTATCTACTCAAAGGTTATCAGAACCTATAAGGGCATTTGCACAAACACTCTCCTCGTGTCAAATTCCAAGTAGCATTGAAGAAGCCTTATCTGATCCAAAATGGGCACAAGCTATAAAAGAGGAATTTGAGGCATTGCAGAAGAATAACACATGGGTGTTAAGCGAGTTACCTCAAGGGAGGAAGATGGTAGGATGCAAGTGGATTTTCTCCATTAAGTATAAAGCAGATGGGTTAGTTGATCGATACAAGGCGAGACTTGTAGCAAAAGGATATACACAGAAACACGGGATAGATTATCAAGAAACCTTCTCACCTGTCGCTAAACTAAAAACCGTTAGAGTCTTGTTATCTCTTGCGGCAAATTTAGATTGGCCATTGCACCAACTTGACGTAAAAAATGCCTTCCTTCATGGTGATCTTGAAGAAGATATTTACATGGATATCCCACCAGGATATACTGTTACATCAGGAAAAGAAACTGCATGTAGATTACAACGAGCATTGTATGGACTAAAACAATCACCTCGAGCATGGTTTGGTAGATTGAGTTCAGCAATGAAGAAATATGGGTTCCAACAAAGCAACTCTGATCATACTATTTTCCTAAAACATCGATTAGGGAAGATAACAGCCCTTATAGTCTATGTAGACGACATGATCATTACAGGGGATGATAAAGAAGAAATCTCTAAGCTTCAAGAACAACTGTCAAATGAGTTTGAAATGAAGAATTTGGGAGGGCTCAAATACTTCTTAGGTATTGAGGTAACAATATCAAAACAAGGCATATGTCTTTCCCAAAGGAAATATACTCTGGACCTACTAGCAGAGGCAGGACTACTAGATTGTAAACCGGTCGATATTCCAATAGTTCAAAATCATAAACTCGGAGAATATGTGGACCAAGTACCAGCAGATAAATAGAGATATCAACGGTTAGTAGGTAAACTCATATATTTATCTCATACTCGACCTAATATTGCTTATGCTGTGAGTGTCGTGAGTCAGTTCATGCACTACCCAAGTGAAGACCATATGGATGCGGTCATGCGAATACTTCGTTATTTAAAATCCTCCCCTGGGAAAGGACTTATGTTTTCAAAGAATGGTCAATTGGGAGTCCTTGGATATACAGATTCAGATTGGGTAGGGAATATGAAGGATAGGAAATCTACTGCTGGGTACTTTACGTTTGTGAGGGGCAATCTTGTTACATGGAGGAGTAAGAAGCAAAAGGTAGTTGCCTTATCTAGTGCTGAAGCTGAATTTCGAGGAATGGTCAAAAGAATATGTGAGCTCCTTTGGTTGAAAAAACTTCTAACGGAGATTGGTGTTGCTCTTAACTCTGAAATGAACTTATTTTGTGATAACAAAGCAGCCATTGCCATCTCTCACAATCCAGTTCAACATGATCGCACAAAGCACGTTGAAGTGGATCGGAACTTTATCAAACAGAATCTTGAAGAAAAGATTATTAAGCTTCCATTTGTTAAATCAGAAGATCAATTGGCTGATATACTCACAAAATCTGTGTCTGCAAGGAACTTTTACAACTCACTTGACAAGTTGGGCATAAGAGACATATATGCACCAACTTGATGAGGAGTGTTGGTGTGTGTTGTGGTGCATGCTGCAACAGACGCATACACCAATGCTCAGTGGAGCAAAACATGGAGCAGACAATTATTAATGGATCCATAAAACATGAATGTGCAGGAATTATGGTTATTGTTTAATTTTCGTTTTCATTGTATACATATAGTTAAAACCCTTGTATAGAAATGAGAATAGAAAGAATAAGGAAATATACATGAATTATAGAGAAATACCATTTTATCACCTTATAGATAGAAGTATGCAAAATTGTGTATGGAGTTGTGGTGCTGAATTTTGTCCCACCAAATGGCAATCCATCTTTGTCACTAATTGAAAGTAAAGAAGCATTTAGAGGAAAATCTCTTTCATCTATTTTGATGGACTTTATACTTATAAAGTATTCATCAGAAGGCTCGTCGTCTGCCCAGCTCGTCTGCCCAGCTCGTCCTGTGACTCCAACTTGCTTGATAATTAGTGGCATTTTGAGAAACAAATTTGACATGTCTTTGTCATGGGCGGGCATATACTAAGGCAACTAAACAACATTTAAGTGATTTTTTTATTTTTTAAAATCAATGAGTATAAATTGTTATCAAATACAACGGTGATTACTTGTTTTTATGAGAATTAAAATATTATAAAATTAATTTTTATCAAAAATATTTTTTTTTTAATTTATAAATATAACTTAATATGTCCAGCATATTTCAATGTCAAACACATGTAAGGGGAAACTAATAGTAGTATCCCTATTGTATTATGTTAAATAAGAAACTAATAAATTCAAGATATGTAGCCAAACATTAGCTATTGTATTCAATGTTACTAGTAGTACACTGTGGAATAAAGGAAGTCATACATTTTCTTTTAAACTTTTTGTTTGGTTAATTTTTATAATATATTTAAAATAAAAAATGTAAAATTAAATCTTTTAAACTTTTACGAAAATAAATTCATTAAAAAAACACGAATTTTTAGATATCTATTACCTTAAAACTCTTTAACCCAAAGTGCATAAAGAAAATAAATAGGAAAACATGGTTAAATAAAGTTTTGAACTTTGAAATTATATTTAGTGTGTGCATAATTATTATTTTTTATCTAATAAGTTAGGAAAGCATTTTTATCTAAAAAAGTAATAAATAAATAAAGATGATATATATTTATTAGAAAGCTACACTTAAAAAATCTTTTTATTTACTATGTTTAGCTTGATATTTTTCATGAGTTTTAAAATAAAATATATAAAGTTCAAGATATGTTTTATTTTAAATTAAAATAATATTTTTATTTATTTAATGTGATTTAAATTTTTATATATAGTATTGAAAATTTCAAGATCTAATAATATATACAATGCCTGCATTGAACCCGCTCTGATCAATTCGGGGTATACATTGCAAACAGTTAATTACACGTGTTATAATATGAAATACTTATTCAAGTCATTGACTTGTGGGTAAAACCCAACCTAACCAAATCGATCCAAAAACTACTAGAACGGTTTAATTCAATTTGCTCTAAAAGTCAAATACAGTTTGGTTAGGATAACCCATTGACATTACTAGTCATGAACTATGTCATGATTTTGACCAAGAAAAAGAAAGATGTAAACAATGGGTAAATATCATTAACATCTCCAAAGTTAACCCAAATATCAAAATATTTAGCATATCATTTTCAATATATATATAAATTTATATTTATTTTATTGTAAAATAATTTTTTTAATATATGATATGATAAAAACAATTTATGTATTTAAAATTAATTATAAATTTATAAGATGTTAATATTTTTTTTTATGTTTATAATAATTATGTTTTACAAAATGTAACTAATATATATTTTTTTAAATAAAATTGATTAAAAGTTTTGCTTCAAGTTTAAGGTAAGATCTTGCCTATTTTTTTTTAAAAAAATCTCATTTATTCTCATTTTTAAACTATTGTGTGAAGATGGTTTTTATAGACAAAACCCCTAGATCTATTTTGAAGATACTGATTTCATTTATTTTTATTTTATTTTATAAATTTAATCAATTTTTTTTATGTAAATTTATAATTTTTTATTTTTTTTCTTTTAATGATTGATTTTTATGAATTTTTTAATCTAAATAATAATATCAGATTTTAGCATTATGCTTAATATTTTTTTAAACAATTATTATTAAAATGAACTTTATTGATATTATTTTGAAACTTGCAATTAAGCAAGACTTTAAAGATATTCTTGTTATTTATCGTAAGCAATTGTTTTGCTACCATGTAATGGGTTATTAGGCTTATCATTTTCAACACAAACTATTGCTTCCTTAGTCCTTACCTTCCCACCCATTATTGGGTCTAGTAGCTTCCCGTTAAACTAATTACAAAACCAAAATATACACAAATATAGCTTTCTTTTCTCATTTACTTGCATTGGAAAATGAGGGGTTTATATATTTACATAATTAGGAGTGGAATCAAATTAACTAAGTGTATAATCATGATTGATTTAGATTCTCTTCTACGAAAATTTTAAATTTATATATTTACATAATTAAAATGATATTATAATGAATAAAAAAATTAATCTCGAAATTCATTAATTGAGAATTAAATAAAAATATGGTTATTTTTTGTTTGTCATACATGTAAAAACTGTTGTGCACGAAAGTAATAAATAACGGTATATGAATATATCAAAGTGATAAAATGATACATAGAATTTACGTAGTTCGATAATTCGTCTAGGTTCACGGGAGACAGTAGATATTATTGAACTAAGTAAGAAATATACAGAATATAGATACAGATTTCCTCACTAATAATATCTCTCAAGTGTTTCCCCAAACTCACAGAAAACTCTCAAACTCACAAGTATTTTCTCTTTTTGAGTTTACTTATGCTCTCTCTGATTTTTTCTGATTTTTGTCTTGTTCTTCAATGCATGAACTCTTCCCTATTTATAGATGAAGCAAGACTCTTTTTTCCTAAATTGTGTCATAATTTAAACCTTAAATTAGGCCACTAATTTCCCTAAATTATGTCACTAATTTGTCACTTTTAGAGCCAATATTCAACAATCTTCACTTTGGCAAAAAAGTTCATAACGATACCTCCAAATGCGCCCTAGCCCCTCTAAGCTCAAGAGATGTTGATCAAGTTTAAATAGTGTTGAAACTTGATCCATGTAACCACCTTTGTAAGCATATTTTTAGGGTTATCTACATTTTCGACTTTCTAGAGTATAACATTCCCTTCATCGACGATTTCACGAACAAAATGAAATCGAACATCGATATGCTTGGTGCGACCATGATGAACTTGGTTTTTTGCCAAACAAATGGCATTCTGGCTATCGTAGAAAACCTCCACGTTCTTCTGAATAATACCCAAATCCTTGGTCAACTCGAGAAGCCAGATAGTTTCTTTGAATGCTTTTGTTACAGCCATATACTCTACCTCTGTAGTAGACAAAGCTACAATTGACTGTAATGTTGAGCTAACTCGAGATCAAACTGTGCTACCAAAGCCAATAGTATCCAAATAGATGAATGCTTAACAACATGTGAGAATAACTCATTGTAGTCTATTCCTTCTTTCTGAGCATAACCTTTTGCTACCAATCTGGCTTTGTATCTTATGTTGTCTTTACCAGGAACACCTTCCTTCTTGGCATAGACCCATTTGCAGCCAATAGTTTTCTTTCCTTTGGGAAGTTGAACCAACTCCCAAGTCTGATTCTGGTGTAGAGACTTCATCTCTTCATCCATTGTCATCTTCCACTTCATACTATCAACTCTCTACACGGCTTCTTTGTAAGTGCATGGGACATCATCATCAATTACTGGAAGTGTGAATGCTACCATGTCTGTGTATCTGGTAGGCTTTCTAATCTCCATTCTTGGTCGAGTAATGTCAATAGATTCTGGTTGTTGATTGATCAGTGGTGATGGTAAGAGAACCTCCACCTCAACTGAGATCTCTTCTTGATCATCAATTTCATCCTCACCACGATCGGTATTCGGTGTAATCTTTTCTGGATCTTTCGAAGTCTCAAGCATCACCTTAGAAAGAGTATTTGGACTTTCATTCTCTTTCTCTGAATTTTTCTGTCTCAACATAACAGACTCATCGAATGTGACATCTCAGCTTAAGACGATCTTCTTGGATTCACTACACTAAAGTCGAAATCATTTAACTCCTTCCTTAAAGCCCAAGAAAACAACTTTCTTTGCTCTAGGATCCAATTTGGATTCACTAACATGAAAATATGCAGGACATCCAAATATTCACAATGAATCATAATCAGAAGCAGGTTGTCCAGACCATACATCTTTAGGAGTTTTCCCATCTAATGCAGTCGTAGGAAGTCTGTTGACTATATGAGTTGCATATGACAAAGCCTCAGTCCAAAATGTCTTGCTCAATTTGGATTGAGATAGCATACATCGAACTTTCTCAACCAAAGTACGATTCATTCGTTCTGCAACTTCATTCTACTATGGTGTACGAGGAACAAAAAAATGTCGGATTATCCCTTCATCTTGACAAACTTTGAAGAAGAGATCTGATTTGTACTCGCCACTATTATCATATCTGAGCCTCTTAATTTTCCTGCCTGTTTGAGTCTCGATCATTTTCTTCCATTTAAGAAAGATATCCAGAACTTCATCTTTGTGACTCATGCTGTATATCCAGACATATCTAGAAATCGTCAATAAAAGTCACAAACCAGCGTTTACCTCCAAGTGAAGCATTCTTTGAAGGCCCCCAGACATCAGTGTGAATATATTCAAGAGATCCTTTAGTACGATGAATAGCAGTGCCGAACTAGACTCTTGTTTGTTTTCCCAGTACACAATGGTCGTAGAAATCAAACTTTCTAGTCTTGACACCTTTCAAAATACCTTGTTTCATTAAGCCTTGCAAAGCCTTTTCACCGACATACCCTAAGCGCATGTGCCACAGGCGAGAAGAATCATTCATCTTTTCTTCAGAACTACTTGAGACAGCTGCTCTTCCTGTATCCTTCATCGTTACAAATGCACCTCGTACAACTTTCAAGACTCCATTTTTCAATGTTACCTTGTAACCATCAGAATCTAGAACACCTAAAGAAATAAGGTTTTTTTTTAGGTTAGGAATATACCTTACATTTGTAAGTCGTCTGATTGTACCATCGTGCATCTTTAGTCGTACTGTTCTGATCTCTTTTGTCTGACAGGCATTGTCGTTGCCCATAAGCACAACTTCTCCATCGAGCTCTTCAAAACTCGAAAACCAATGTCTGTTTGGACACATATGATAAGAACATCCAGAATCAAGGATCCACTTATCTGAGTAGGTTTCTGATGATGAAACTGAAAAGGTTGATTCTTCATCTTCATCGGCCTTTTGTGCAACATTTGTATTTGACTTGTCCTTGTTTGGGCAATCTTTCTTCCAGTGCCTTTTCTGGTGACAATAGGCACACTCGTCTATCGTAGGACGTCTTTTGGATGAGTCTTCTCTAGATTTTGATCTGAATCGCCCCCTATTATTTGATCCACTATATTTTTTGTTGTTTGTCCTACCTTTGGCTGTTGTCATTGCTTTTGATATTGAGTCTCTATGATCATATTGATCCTTTTTTAGGTACTCGTTATTTACCAAAGCATTTGAAATATCTACGAACTTAACCTCATCTTTTCCATATAACAGGGTTGTGGTTAAATGCTTATAGCTCTCAGGTAATGAATTCGGCCACAACAAAGCTTTATCTTCATCGATAATTTCGACATCTAAATTTTGCAGATCGGCTAAAAATTTATTGAAATTATCTAAGTGCTTAATCATAGGGGTACCTTTCTTATACTGGAAATGAAAAAGTTCCTTCTTCAAGTAGTCTGTTCTCAATAGTTTTCGTCATGTACTTGTCCTTTAGTTTCTTCCAAAGAACTACAGCTATATTCTCTTTCATGACAAAGTACTTCTAATATTTTCCTAAGCACAATCGAATTGTATCACAAGCTTGTCAGTTGATATAATTCCAATCTTCATTTGAATAATCTCATGGCCTGGTCTCTAAGGCTATATTAGATCCTTCTCGAAACAATAGATCTAATACTTCACATCGCCACATGCCAAAGTTATTGGTGTCGTCAAATTTCTCCATCTCAAACTTTGCGTTGGACAACATAGTTATTCAAGTTGAACAACTTGGTTTGCCATAAATTCTATGGTTTGCTTGTTCACCTTCTTCAATATCTTTTTTATCAGTCATAAGTACAAACAGATAACAAAAATTTTGCAATTACAACTTAAAACAGTACTTTTCCAAATTTTATACCTTATTTGAAAAAATTGAGTTCACAGTTGAATCCAGAATGGTCCAATTAGCTGGGAATAGATCCAACTCAGTTGAAAACGAATGAAAAATGGACCAACTCGGGCCAAATATCACTAGTGATTGAGTTGACTCCGGCAACTTCTGGCGGTGATTCTAACTTCTGATTGGAGCGATTCTTTCACCATTGTGTTCGTCTCGTCGAGAGCTTTGATTTGATATATAATACTAGTATATTTGGCTCTGATACCAATTTGTTGTGCACAGAAGCAATAAATAATGGTATATGAATATATCAAAACGATAAAATGACACAGAATTTACGTGATTCGGTAATTTGCCTAAGTCCACGGGAGATAGCAGATATTATTGAACTGAGTAGGAAATATATAGAATATAGATACAGATTTTCGTACTAATAATATCTCTTAAGTGTTTCCTCAGACTCAAATAAAACTCTCAAACTCACGAGTATTTTCTCTATTTGAGTTTTTTTATGCTCTTTTTGTTTTTTTTTCGATTTTTGACTTGTTTTAAAATGCATGAACTCTTTCCTATTTATAGATGAAGCAAGACTCTCTTTTCTAAAATTGTGACATAATTTAAACCTTAAATTAGAGGCATTAATTTCCTTAAATCATGCCACAAATTAGGCTACTAATTTTTCTAAATTATACTACTAATTTTTCTAAATTATACTACTAATTTTTCTAAATTATACTATTAATTTATTACTTTTAGAGCTAATATTCAACAAAAACTAATACATGTAAAGTTTTATATAGCATTTGTTAAATCATTTTCATACTTGGTAAGCATATTTTCTCAAACATGAGACAAAAAATTTCTCAAGGATACCGTATAACACTTACCTCGAACTACAGCATAGCAATATAACCAAAATAAACAGTTCTCATTCCTTAAACTCTGCCTCCCAAACTTATATCGAACCTCAAGTCTAAAAAGGGTCCAGTATAAAATAACAAAACACAAACAAAATTACACTCAAGATGCGTTTGTAGGCATAGTCTCCAAATGAAAATCAGAACAACTTCTGCCACTCTTTAACAGAGACTGACTAAACCCAAGCATAGAGGAACCCACGTCAAACTGAAGAAGAACATCTTCCAACTGATGACCCCCTAACACAATTTTAGTATTAGTGTTCAAACCACCATCCAAGAACCCCAAACAAATTACATCTTTGTCCGCTTTCACCATTGAATTCCTACCATCTATTCTCCATCTCACTAGCTTACTTTGCAGAACCAATTCAATAACTGGCACATCTAGACCAAGCATAGTACTGTTGGTATATTTTGAGCTATAACATAACCCAAAAGGTGCAAAAGATTTCACCTTTTTCATATTCATAGACATAGCAGCCATCTCATAAGCTTTAACAAATATTTCATATATTGAGCTTTCCATAGTAGTATAAGGAACTACAGTGCTTAACTTTATCCATCTTAGACCTTCTTTATGCATGGAAGAAGATCTTGACATATTAAGTGATAATCTCTTACCATTGATCATGATTGACTGTAAATTGATGAAGTAACCATGTTTTGAATCATCTGGGCTAGTAATGAATGGCGTGTAGATTAGGGACCTTGAAATTTCAGTACCAAAATAAGAATCAAAATGCCCCTTTTCAAACAACACAACCCCATTTGTTGATGATAGGCAGAGAGAGAATTGCAATTTAGAACTGAAAACTGAAGAAATTTGAGAAGGCAGAGCAATGCGAGTCCTTCCAAACGCTAACATTCCTGAAGCACCACTTGCTAGACCATTCGATAGGAAACGGGTGTACAAGAAAACAAGAAATTTTCATAAACTGACCTGAGTTTTGATCCTTTTGCGAATTCAAAGGCTACAAAGTCTTCCACAAGCTCCCCTTGCTTACCCATTTTTGTAATTCTGTTTTCTGATAAAATTTTGCACCTTTTTTCATTTTCAGTCTTAGAAGTAGAAAAATGAAAGTTGTTGGTTCCAAGTTCAAGTGGGTTTGGCTTTGCCGTTAAGCATTGAATTGACCCACTTGTAATTACAGACCTAGACGACGAGATGTGATCTGAACCACAATTCATCCAGATCAATGGACCTCCAAGATCAACAACAAGTTTGATGGGTGTATGGGAAGAGCCAAAATGGAGGTTTGTCACATATTGGAGAGTTGAATAATCTTTTGTGACTGGAATAATAAGCAAAGCATCTTCTGGGTTAGATCTATGACCATGTAATGAAGTGAAAAGGTAGAAAAAGAAGCAGAAATGAAGAAGAAAATGAAGATTTGAAGCAGCCATCGAAGGATTAGAGAGAAATACAGAGGAGGATCGGATTAGAACTTAGTTGGATGAAAATAAGAAAAAAACTGAAAATGGTTGTTGAAATAGGTTGGGGTGAAGCGACGCTGTTATTACTCGTTTATTATGACTTATTGGGAAAGTATAAATTCTTCTTACATAATCTTTTAAAAAAAAAGAGAGATCGTTAATAAAATTTAAAATTAATATAATATTTTTAAAAAAAATAAATATTTAATAAAATATGTTTTTAAAAATAATAAATAATAATTTTTTAATTTGTTTTTAAGATTTTAATGATAAAGAAAGGAGACTATCATTTTTCAATAAATTCAGAATAAATAAAATATATAACGATGCCTTTCCTGACTGAGCTTTGAGTTGTTTTATTCTCTGCTCTGTCTTATTGTCGCTTGATTTCCACCATTTTTTACTTATTTTCTAAAACGACTCACCACGTTTTTCACGTGTAAATAATATATATACCCGTCCCAGACAAGCTTCAAAAGGATAACATAAAGATATACCCATACGACAAAAGGAAAGAGAAATAAGGAAGTCGTGTGTAACACATATTAAATAAATATAAAGGTTACATACGTTGTAAGTCTCGTACAATACAATTTATGATAAATCAGATAATTATAAATATTATATAAATAAATCGTTAAATATATACAATTTAAGATCCTTAAATTGATTATTCAGGATGATTTATGATAACAAATTCGTTATATGATAATGATCTTTAGATATTAGTTATTGATATTAAATAGGTAGTGATCTTTAACCTGTTTTTATCTACAAATTTATTAGGTTGTGATATGATAACGAGATATCTTAAATTTTTAAGTTATGTATTTGTTATTTATAAAAAAGAATGAATATAAAATTAAAAGATTTTTTAAAGAAAATCTTGTGTTACATTTGGATACTTTTAAGTTATATTTACAAATTTTTTTTAATCAAATATTAGATTTTATTCAAATTTATGATTTATATAAGTAAGAGAATGCTATGTTTAATCTCGTGTTACAAGGTGAGTGACATGGAGTTATGATTCAGTTTTTTTAGAATGAGGGTCACTTTTTTTTGCTCTAAACCTGTATTAGAATATCAAAAAATAAAATACAGTAAATATATAAGTAAATCAAATGTAACATTTTAACTTAATAGATGATGATTAATAATATTAAAATTATTAGATCTTTTTCAATGATCATTACAAGGTGAGTGACATAGAGTTACCAGAACGTGGATCAAAGGCTCTAAACCTGTATTAGGATATCAAAAATAAAATAAAATATTAATACAATATATAAGTATAATGAAATTTCAAGATGATCATTATTAATATTAAAATTATTAAATCTTCTTCAATAATCATTACAATAGTAAATTATAACTTTTGTGCTATAATACATATCACATACACATACACCTCACGTGAGATTATCGAATAATAATTTAGTTCTCATTTATATACATAAATATTAAGATTGAAGCATTAAATACAAAATACAACTTACCTTTAATTGGTTAATGATGTTAACTTTCTATCCAATGATATATTTTTTTTTACTATAATTAGTCATACCAAATTATGACTAGTTATTTTACGATACTAATTGTTACTTCTTGCATATTATTATTTAACATAAAAATAGAGTTAATATTTATAGTAATATTAACATAATTATTCATAATTGAATCCAAAAAATAATAAATAAACAAAACAACCTCACATAAGTCTCAAAAGAAAAATAATAAATTCAAACAAAGATAAATCTCATCTCAAGATATCGAACACTCTATTAATATTTTATCTTTGGGTAAGAGATATTAACTTGTAATTGATATCTTGGTGTAGCAATCAAACATTGATAATAAGAACATATGAAATAATAAATCTTCATTTGAGTTAAATTATTATTCTCACACAAAAAATTAAATAATCATCACGTGTATATTATAACAAACGTACATATAATTCTGTTAAAATATTAACATTTCTTTATACTTAATAATATTTATATAAGTTACATGCACACAACTGTTTATATTTCAAAATAGATTAATTTTCACGAGAGTTCACTTTGATGACATGTCTATTCAATTAATTTATTTCAAAATACATATAAAAGATTCTAATCTAATATTTAAATTTTAAGTTATATTTTTTTTTTATCAAAGTCAACTATGGACGCTATCAATGTCATAATGTTCGTCAATTATGGTCAATTCTTATTAGGTCAAAATTTATTGAATCATAAAACTCATATCTATATTTTTACCAGTCCATTAAAATATTCTTGAAATCTATAAAATATTTATAGTGATTTTAAAAAAATGTATTCGTGAAATTTTAAAAAAATTACCTTCAAATATCAATTCAATATACTATGTAGGAAGTACAAATGAAACCCATTAATATCAATTCAATATACTATGTAGGAAGTACAAATGAAACCCATTTATAACTATTGGTCATTAATATTATTTTTAAGCTAAAATTATATATTTATGGGCTCTTTTTTTATATAACAATCAAAATCTAAATTACAACTTAAAAGAAACCCTAATTACAGTACCAAAATAAACTTAACTATATATTCTAATTTAGTAGCCACTTAATCTAATCCGTTGAAGTGCATTCAAATAAAACCAACATTTACATCAACCAAATTATTATTAGAATTCTTCAGCAAACACAATAGCTTTTTTAGGATTTTTTTTATAATGAAAAAATTTACATATTAAATCTAATATCAAGTAATAATTATTATAATTTTTTTAATGATTTAAAACCATAATTTTGAAAGACAAAAAAATTCTTCACAAATGTAATAATACTAAAATCAAATCATCAAATTTAAAAGATAAAAAATATCATAGATCAAAAATAAATTTGATTCTTTGATTCAATGTGAAGATACTCTGATATCATTTATTAAAACAAAAATAAAATTTAAAGAAAACAATCATTTAAAAATAATTTAGGAGCATTCATGTTGTATCAACAAGAATCAAAGATAAAATATATAGAGGTACACTTGAATCTATAAAACATTAATTAATTATGTAATTCTCTATACTCTCTTTGACGATAAGATATCAGACAAGAAGAATAATGTACATGTAATCCAAGGACTATAACCACTATATATATAGTTAATAGTTATATATTTATTTTAACCTATCATTAAAATAGACATTATCCTTAGATATCTACGCATTAAAAGTTAACACCTTATTAGATACATTAAAGTCCAAATTACATAAACTTTAATGGATCATTTTTAAATAGGTTTAACCTTATGTAATTGTCTATAATATATAATTATTCACATATGAATCTAATGTTGGATTAAGGATCCAACGTAACTCTCGACTTAGCATTGATATTGTAAAACAATAAACTAATACAATAATCATGCACAAAAAACAAAAGTTGAAGAATTTTGAATACTAATATTTGAAAACAAAATAAAAATTTATTAGAGTTTATCTATGTATCTAATTTGTTTCATACCAATTCAAGGGCAAACGGTTGTAAGGCATCATGGGTTGAAAAGTAGTCTTAATTTTAGATAAAAAAAATCTATATTATATGTGTAAACTCAATATTTTTTAAACTAATTAAAAAATTAAACCTTTTATCTTAGAATAAAAGGTTCTCTATTGATTCAAATACTATATCTATTGGATAAGGATAGAGAAAAAAGAAAAAAATCAAAGATTTCACATAATACTTACTTTTGATTGAAAAATCAATTTGATTTATTTTGTACTTTTTGCTCAATGAAAAAATAAGTCAGATTCTATAGAATCAACCCTATGACACTTAAGGAATGATGGGAAAGAATAAAATTAAAAAAGAGAGGAAAAAAATTGTAAAGTATAAGAGCCTAGATTTCAAATGAATGAAAACATGATTAAAATTGTCCTAGTTACTCTTCGGAATGGAGTGGAAGAAAGGAAGAGATTATTGAACGAGGAAAAGGATCCAATGAATTCAAAAGAATTGAACGAGGAGCCGTATAGGATAAAAATCTCATATATGGTTTTATATAATGGCCGTAATGGTGACTTATTTATCAACTTTTTCATTATCACTCCTTAAAAAACCAAAATCTACCTTATGTAAAGTTGACAAAGTATGCTTAACTTCTAAATTTGAAATCACTACCTATATAACTAATATTTTCCATAATTTTCAAGAAAATTCTATAGTCTTAGTTAGAGAGAGAATGGTTAAGGATTTACCTAGTGTGAAATATCCCATTGTTCGAGGAACCTTAGATGTTGTCGAAGTAAAGGATTGTCAACAAGGGATTTCTAATACATTGTAGATTCTTTTCCAAGACTTGTATCATTTGATAATTCCATGTAAATTGCTAGAAACATGTGAATTGTATGGCTAACCCAATAACGAAAGTTCCGTAAGGGAACCAGAGTAGGCTACCATGAGACAAAATATTTTATTTCTAAATAAATTCTATTTGGAACTATTATATGTCTAAGGTCAAATATTAAAATATTTTTAAATATTTTCTTTTACTTTGTCCATTTCAACAAAAAAATTGAAATGTCTTGACTTTTTTAGAACATGTTCGAGTCAAATAGCAATGATTTAAAACACTTTTTTTACACTATTTCAAAAACCCAAGGACTCAATCATATGGATATGTTAAATACATGATTTCCAATCCTAACAGGAAAAGAAAGGAAATAGATACTCAATTTAAAGCGAGTAAACAAAATTTCATACTTGATCCCATATAAGTTGGGCTAGCCTCTTTTTGGGGTTACATACTTTAGGATTTTATGTTCATAATGATGTAATTTTTGAAAAATTATATAAAATTAAAACCTTAAAACTTATAACTAATAAATTTATGAATATAGAGTCATTAGCACACTTTTTTACTTAATATTTACTTATTTTATTTAATAAATAGTATTTTTATAGCTAAAAAATTAAAATATAAACATTTTAGAGAAAAAGGATGAAAATACAATTTTTGGATTTTTTTTGGAATTTTTATGAATTTTTAACGCAGGACCAATCACAAGCTATCATGTGGCATGCCACGTAAGTAAAGGAGCTGACTATGTAAGCCACATAGACGTCACACAAGCACGGAGAGTAAATCATGTTGCGTCGCATGTGAGGAGGACGAAACACGTGGCACGTGTTAGCACGGCGTTCAATCTAATTTTCGAAATCGATCAACGTGTCATGACATATGTCACCACTCCATTGCTCCAATCGTTCCACCGGTGCGCCACGCCCTCTGTTCACATGAATCATGTCACGCTACGTATTATTGACTCGGCAAGCGTTGAGTCTGAACGGTTTCCCCTACCACACGTCGCTTCTTAATTCGCCCAATGAATTTTTTATGCCACGTGTCGCGCTATGATTGACTAAAAGTGTTGATTTTGCTTGTTTTGATCATAATACTTGATTTGAAGCTAATCAGACAGTCCAAATTGCACCTGAGCTTTATTTAAGCCTCTAATCACTACATAAACCCTAATTAGCCTTCATTAGCATAATTTTGGTCAGTTTTTGAGCTAAAAAGAGAAAACAAATATATAGAAAAAGTGAAGAAACGATACAATTTTAGTGGAGATTAAAGAGGAAATTAATTCTATAATTCAAGAGATTGATTGTATTTGTTTTTCTACTATTTTATTTATTAATTTTATGTCCTTATTTATGAAAAATATGATATTTATGAACACAATTATGTGTAATTAATTTATTAATCTAGGAATCTTATGAATCTAATTTTTATCATGTAATGATCTAATATTTTTTCACAATTATAATATTAATTTAATTATATTATTTAATCTTATTTTTATGGTATTAATTATTTGGCCAACAATTTATCTATAGAGGCAATTAAATAGATTTGAGAAAATTATTTAATTATTTGTCTTGATGAAATAACGTGCATAATTTCTAGGCAGAGATATATGATTCTTATGTATGTGATATATAATTGATGAACTTAATTAGTAGTATGAAATTTAATTGACATGAGAGCGTGATTAAATTAATTATTATATGATGTGTAGTTTACTTAAGAGATGAATACATGTTAGTTTAGAATCAATTGATAATGTAATTAATTGATATTATATTGAAGGGATGTTAGTGATTTACATGTTTAGAAAATTAGAGGATTAAGTATTCTTAATCACAAAATCTTATTTAATTAATTATTTTAATTTTAATTTTGCTTCTTAAGATATAAAACACCAAAAAAATGAATTTTTATTATTTTTAGTTTTAAAAATTAGTTTCTAAAAAAACAATTCTCCATAAAAACGTATTCATTGCACACACAATTTGTGTGGCGATCAATAACAACAAAAATAAATATAATAATATTTAATGGTATTAAATTAGATAAAATTCAATATTAAATGAATCTAAATACTATAGATTGATACTTAATTCAATGAATTTTAATTTAAAATCATAGGATGAACTTTTTATTTAATTGTAAAAGTATATTAGTTAAACATAAAAGTGATATTTTTGTGATTATAAGTTTGAATGTATATTATTTTTATTGTTTTTTATATGTATATATTTTTTTCAATTATTGAGATACATATTACTCACTTACAGTTCTAAACTAACAAAAAAAAACTCAAAATTACATTCAAAAGGATATAGAATATCATTTTTACCGCAAAGTTATTAAGCTGATAGGAAACCTATCATTATGCAAAGAATGAAAAGGAAGAGTTGAAAGGTTTAAATCAAAATATTAAAATAAATTATAGAAAAATATAAATAAATTTATTTGTCCTAAATATTGAACATCAAATATTAAACAATATTTTATTTTATCTCTTTTTTGTCTAGTTCCTCTTTTACGTTTTTTTCAATTCTTTTCTTTTTCTTCTTTATTTAATTAATTTTTTTTATTTTGTAGTCTATATAACTAAAAAAATCCTACTCATTTTATTACTACTTTTTCTTTTGTATTTTGAGTTTTTACTATTAGGTACACATTCATATTTATTATTGATTGATACATAACTTTAATAGTAATCTTTTATTATAAATGAATTTTATGCTTTGAATCATATATATATAAGGCACTTTTGTAATATTTTGTCAAATATTATTTTTATAATTTTAATATATATTTTAAAGTAAATATTATGATATTCATGAATTATTTTGAGTGTAATTTTTAATTTTACTACTAAAACAATTTCTTACACAATTTCACTTTTTTTTATAAAATGTTATGTAAATCAAATTAAGAATCATATTATGGATTTGCCACTATACAATTTTACAAGGTTGCCTCTCGTTGGTTTTGTACCTTTTAATACATTGTCTTTGTTTCAAAAGAAAATAACTTGAATAGACTTTAACCATCAAACATCAATTTTACTAATGTTTAATAAAATACGATAATAATTTAAAAAAATCACGTCATATGTTTATTTCTTGCTATTATAAATAAATAACAAAAAAATATAATAATTTTTTTTAAGTGTTAATTAATACATAAACATAATACAATTTATATCAAAATATGATACAAATACGACACACCGAACACCATAACTCCCTACTACTAAAAAAAAAGGAATTATCCATTAATCTAGTTAGTGTCCTAAGCTTGAGGCATAACAACAGCTAATGGTGTAATAAGGGTGAAGTCGCTTGCATTATGTGACAACCCAATATGCATGAAATTAAAAGCTTTGGGGCCATAAAACTATGGGCCTTAACCTCAGGAACTTTGGTTCGTAATTATCAATGGGTCACCAAACGTCTAGTTTTCCTTCTTCACAGGGCTTAGTTATCATTCTTCATCACTTCGTCAAAATTCTATTTACACATTTTAATTTACCAGTCAACACCACAACCTTTATATATATATATATATATATATATATTATTTAATTAATAAAAATAAAAATTTAAAATAATTAATGATGATTATTACTTTAAATTATATAGATAATTTTTTTACAAATTTGTAAAACATAATTTAAATTTTTATATAATATAAACATAGATAAATAGTTTGATAGAATTTTTAAAAAAATAATATTATTCAACTTCTTCACTTATTGAACTCTCAGATTTACGCATCACGCTAAAATCTTTGGGGCAACTGCTATGCATTTGATGGACAAGTTGATCAAAACACAATTATATATAGGAATATTATTTCTTGTTTATAAATTAAATTATTTTATTTTTATTAAATATTTGTTTTAATAAATTTAAAGTTTATTAATTTAAAATAATATATTATTATATATATTAAAATAATAAATAATTTCCCTTGAATACGTGGATGAGAGTGTGATGTTAGGTTCAATTATTGAAAGAAAATAGCAGATGTCATAAGGCGAACAGATATTTCACATTGAGTCCCACAAAAATCAAACCTACTTTTCTTCTTTCAATGCATATGATCTTACTTATGTGTGTCTCTTCTCTTTATTAAAAGAAACTTTACACATTTTAATTTAGGATAATTTTGATTTAAATATTCAAATTTTTATTGACCTTGCATTATCATCGTCTACATGTTAAGAGCTACGGCTATGTTTACTTATCGAAAATGAAAATTAGATAGAATCGATTAGGAGGAATCAAAATAGGAAGGTATTGAAATTACAGATGTTATTTATCAACTTTTTTATTTCATGGAAAAATTACTGAATCATTATGAATGTAATTTGTTAAACGGTCATTTTATTATAAATATTTCTTTGTCTCAAAAAATATTTATATAACAAAAATATACCACTAAGATAATAAAGATAATTAATTGATAAAATAAATAAGATTAGAATATAATAATAATATTTATTGTTTAAGTAAAGTGTTAATATTTGTTCGATTTATAAAAAGAAAAACTAGAGAAAAATCAGAGTAATTACTTGAATATATGGATCTCTTAAAGAGTCTATATATTTATAAAATTTTATATGTACAAATGTCAATTACATAATATAAACACACTGTTAGGAAATACAAAAGGGTAAAAAATAGGTACATTTATAAACTATAGTCAACCATTCTAATGCTCGGATTGGTAGTTGATCTTATAGATACAAAATTGAATTAGATTGTCTTCCTCACAAAAGGGTACAAAATAGGCACATACATAAACCGGGGTCGACCATCCCACATTCATAAACCGTGATCGACCACCTCATGACTCGGATTGATGGTCGACCCCATAGATACAAAATTGGCTCGGGTTGTCTCCTAGGCTCAAGTTGTCTCTTGGGCTCGAGCTCCAGGCCGATCTATATATCCAAACATTTGATCCTCATACTTCTTCAGCTCAAACTCGGAGCTAGGGTGGAAGAGTAGAACTCGGGTAGGGAATATGAATCGTTCAACTCCCCTAATAAAATACACATCAATTGATTGGATAAAGAAAAATGTGTGTCTCTATACAATGAGGTGTCTCGGCTTAACCTTTTAATCATTTCCTGCACATCAGACAAAAATTAAGAAAGAAAATGCTTTATCGCATCAACTCAAGCGACTAAAAGGTTTTTCAATTCAATAATAAGAATCAACTCAGCACATAGCTTGTTTGCTTGAGTTTTTAGAGTACAAGCCTTGTGAGTCTAACAATTTTCTCCTTTCTTCTCAAGTCAATTTTAAAGAATCATTTCCCTTCATTTTCAAAATTGACCCTAAGTAATCCCTTCTTCTCGTACCTTACCCATTTTTTTATGTTTTGTGGTTTTTTATGGAGATAATGCATAAAGAAGAGAATTCGGGCTTAGGCTCCTACTAAAGCCCTTAATACCTCAACGCTAGTAATGACATGGGGTCTTTCATGACAAACTCTTCTAGCTAGGAGAGTAAATCTCTACCCTAACCCTCTACCTCCACCACTCATCCTCAAATTGTTCCAAGCATTAAGTTGAACATGCCCCAGACTCAAATATCAGTGGCTAGGATATAAAAGAATAAAAAGAGGAACATAGGGTATGGGGAACCTACAAGCCATACTAATGGTTGGTCTACCAAAATCAAGACCAATGCCAAGATGAGGAAAGGTTGAGGAAAACATCTAACTTCCCATCCTCAATTCAAATAATGATTCCACTGGAGGGGGCATGTGACAACGACCAACCTATATCGGGTGGACGAATTTTCACAGGAAGACTCTATGATTATGGGTAAGGTTTCTCATGTACCCTCTCATAAGGTGATTTTTAGTTAGGACTCAACCTACGCTGGGTCAACTGATGCCTAATGGGTAGAGGTATCTACTTTGCCTTACAGTGATATGCTAAGAGCTTAATTGGAAGGAATATTTCTTCTACGTTTCAGGCCGATGGGAATCTCCTACTAGTGATACAAGGTTGATGAGGAGAATCTTGAATGACACTAAGGTTGTGATAAGGGATATGGACTCATTCACCATGACCTTGAGTTTGGATGCGAAGTAACAACTTGTTGATAACCAAAACTATCACCCTGTGAAAACCCTGTGGAAGCATCTACTAAATACCTCACATTTTGTTGCAAGCGGGTTGATGAGGCATGGTTCGGTGGAGCCCCCTCATAGGATTATTCGTAAACCTTGAGCTTTTCCTAAGCGTCAGACCCCTCCCACGGACTATGGAAGAAGGTTTGAGACGATTGCTAATGATGGTAAACTAGCCCTGAGACTTTAATTTTTTTTAGATTTTTTTTTCTTAACGTGACCTTATGATAATAACACCTCATCATTCTTGTTTTACAAATACAATAGAGTTCACTTCTGTCTAGATCTTGTCTCAACTATAGGGTAAGGTCGCATCCTCAGGGGTGAGCTCTTAAAAGGGTACACCTCCTCGTTTCTATGAGGGATTCCTCTAAAGGTAAGAAAAGGAACAAATCTTCAGAGCATGAAGACCTCTATGTCCCTTCTAAAAGGAAAAAAAGTGAATATTGATGAGCCAACGCTCTTCCCAGAGCCATTGAATGTCTTCAAGCCTTTATCCACGTCATAGAAGCAATATAATTCTCCACTTCCCAGCTCGGGTCCTAAAGAATCTGACCTTCACATATAGGATTCGAGGAAGGGGAAAAGTATCGTTAATAACCTTACCACTGATGTGGATGAGGTGGCTCTATATCAAGGCTTGGCATCATAGCAGTTCGTTCATTACGTGAACCATCTTCCTATCAAAGTTCACGAGAAATAGCTCGAGGCCATTGTTGAGGATACGGGCTCTGAGGTTGTCGTCTATCGGCATATGTACCAATTATGTTAACCATACCTCGCCTCTTATATTCATAATAATTTGTACCAAGTTTGACCTTGTGACATATTTTTTTAACCTTGTGCCCTCTCTTCTTTTCTTTCAAAAATAGCTGCTTTATGATTTTGACAAGGCTCGATATATAGAGCATTTAAAGCATCAATTGGCACAAGAAAAATAGGGTCATTATTTCTCTCGGTCCAAGCACACAACGTTTCTAATGAGGGCTAATAAATGGGAGGGTAAGGCTATAGATAAAGCAAAAAAAATGACTAAGGTCACCGCCAAGCTGAATGAATACTCAAGGCATCTTAATGAGCTTGAAAAAGCTCAAAGAAAAGCCAAGGGTGAGATTAGGGAGGCCTAAAAAAGATTCAAGGCTGCAATTGGAGAGGTTTAAAAAAGAGCCAAGTTTAAAGAGAAGGCAAAGGCCAATTTTGATGTCATTGCCAAGGAACTCACCTCAAGTATTGAGATTAGGTACAATTTGACCATGGAATCCTTTAAAACAGAGGCCAATAATAAGGACTTCGGGAATACTATTATCATATTCTAAATATCCTGATCATTCCTCAATATATACCTATATAATCTCAAGAGGGGGTGAGAAGGAAGGCTCAGACTCTCGTGAGGGTGATGATGGAACATAGGAAATAGGTGCAGAGGGTGGGGATAGGTACCATTGATTTTTATGGCTCGAGCATACCCTTTAGTATATTATGTGGGCCTATATACTTTTTTAAATTTTCAAGCTCGACGCTACTTCTACTTGTGTGTTCGTGAGCTCAATCTTTTCTAATCCAAATTTTATTAATGAAGAATAAATTTTCTTAACAAAGAATAAATTTTTCTCGTACATTTATATGATTGTCTTGCGTATTTATTATGTTGGACCTACCCATCTGTTTTTGGGACATGTGTCACCAGTCTTTTCTTAGCATCATATCTTATAAAAGGGGTTTGGAAACACTAGCTAAATCCAATCAATGAAAATAGTGGCAACACCTTCTCCATCTTTTTTGGTCAAACTTTATGGATTCTTATTGGTCCATTAAACATTCAGTTCGAGCTTTGAAAGTGGAAAATGGTAGACTTAAGAGCGAGGTTAGAGGGATAAAAATTGAGGTGTTCAAACTTTAAAGCAAGCTAAGGCCTTTTGAGAAAACCAAGTGTGAGCTTATTTAGATGTGTCTCTTAGTAGAGACTTCATTTTCAAGGGCCATTTGACATTTGGCTCCTCCTTCATCTTTAATACAACTTGAGCCAAATTCATTCTCAAGTGAGGCCCTTTAAAAGGATAGAGAGACCTCTCCCAAGGTTCCCTATTTCCTGACCATTGTCCGTTCGTCTTATTGTTTGGTATGAAACACTTATTTCTATTAACTCTGATATTTTGATTTGTCTTGTCAGGACTTATCCTTCTTTTTTCCTTCTCTAGTACAACTTCCATATGAACTCGATAACCCTTGATCGAACCTAACTCTCTTTCGATATTGAAAAATTTTCTCACCTCCCCATAAGTCTCCTCTAAAATACGGGGGACTATCTTGGTTAGCTTTATGAACAAGTCAAAATTCTTTAGAAGACCCAGCCTAAAGGCTTCTATAGGGATTGAACTAGGACAGTCAGAGATTTCCAAAATTTCCTCCCTAAATCGTTTCATATACTCTTCCATAGACTCACCCCTCTCTTAAACAATTGAGAAAAGATAGTGTGACTCCTTCCTTAGGGATTTGTTACAAGAGTAGTTGGGGATGAACAATCAGGCAAACTATGAGAAGGAAGTTATAGTATAAGGTGTCAGGTTATTGAACCACTTTTGGGTGCCATCATAAAAGGTAGCCGTGAACAACTTACACATAATGGCATATATTTTTCCATGTGTAAGACTCATCGGAGCCATGACCATCTTTAAGTTTTGTACATGTGTTACAGGGTCATTAGTTCTCAAATAATTGGGACATTTAAGAGCATTGAACTTGGTTGGTAGTTCTTCATTCTCTATCTCATCGGAGAATGTAGAGACACATAGTTGTTTATAATCCCTATCCACATTATATGGATCTTTTCCTTTTTAATGTCTTTCATTGGCTATTTTAAAGGCATGAGTCTGCTTCTTGTTAGCTTCTTCCAACGCTTAAAATCGGGCCTTCCATTTTACCCTTTCCTATATCCATTACTTGTCACTAGGTCTCACCAAGCTGGAAAGGGCATTGTCTTCAACTTCATGTTCCCCCTCCCTATTAGGCTCGGGTATAATGTGTTCTAACCTATTTATGTCAATTAGATTAGTGGCTCAATCATCAAAGATTCCCTTATTTGATTGGGAGTGCAGTGACCTATTCTCCTATTCTCCCGCCATGTCTCCCCAAGCTCTCTTCTTAACTCAAGGAGTTGACGAGATAACTCTTGATAAAGATTAGCCTTTGTACTGACTTCAATATGGGTCGACGGGGAGTTGTCTAATGTTGTCATTGCTTCCTAATTAGCTAGCCTTAATCGTTCTTCAGCACGGATTCCTACCATGGTGATAAGGAACATATGATCGTGATATTGGGGGTATGTAGTAAATGAAACAAGTGTTTAGTCACTCAAAATTTAAGGTGAATCTTAGAAAATATAGGGTGAGAAGCTAAAACTCGACCTCAAAATCTAAGTCCTATGATGAGCGTCAAAATGTTAAGATTGATCTGATTTACATAGAAATAAACTAAAGAGAAGTTAGATTAATTGCTTGAATGTGTGGATATCTTAAAGAGTCCATATATTTATGGAGTTTTATATGTGCAATTGTCAATTACATAAGATAGACACTTATAAGTGTGTGAAGAAGAACAAAAGAGTAAAAAATTGGCACATTCATAAATCGGGATCAACCACCCCACAACTCGAACTCGTGGTTGACCCATAGATGCAAAAATTGGCTCGAACTATCTTCTAGGCTTATAATATCTTCTAAGTTCGAGATATCTTTTGGGCTTGAGCTATCAGACAAGTCGAACTCCAAATCGATCAATGTATACAAACATAAAATAAAATAAATATTTTATTATTTGAATTGATATTAATTTTATAACAAAACAAATAGCTTTATAATTAGATTTGTGATATTAGTTAAAAAATATTGTAAGGTTAGTTTTATTATTAGTTAAAATAAACATAAAATAGAAATATTATGATCGAAAGTAGTGTATTATCGGGAATGTGATAGGATGATATGGGAATGGTATCCAAGGTGTCCAATTTATGTCTAATTTTTGTGTATCATGTTTTTAGAACTTTCGCTTTAATTTTATAATTTAAATATCAGTATGTTTTTTATTATTTTTGAATAATAAAAAAAAATTGTAATTTTAATGAAAAGTAATTCTTTTTAAAAATTAATTGACGTTGAAAAATGATTTTTTTTTATTGGTGTTTGGGTTTTTCACTTCTTATTAAAAGTAAAAATCATTAACTTTTCTAACAATTTCATGCTAACATGATGAAAATATTTAATGACTAACTAGCATATAAATTAAAAAGATATTATAATTTTTTTCCGGGGATGCTTCCTGGGATTGTTGCCATCTGCCTACAGACAACATATAACAACACACAATTGTTATCGAACGTGCTCCGTACATCGTCCAAATTAAAGCATCATCCACATTCAAAGCTTGAGCATAGGGAGACATTCAAGTTGTGGGAGATCATACGAACGCCTCCATAAAATAGATATGCATCTAAAATACCATGTTTAATGTTTGCTATGACATACATACAACATTCCTGATATTGCGCCAATGCAACTGTATCATCATTCACAATAATGGGCCATTTTAAACAAAACTTGGTCCGTTGAACGTTCTGCTTGAAGATTACCAATCAAATTACCCAATGTACACTTGTTGGTGAATTGATAACTTCCAACATAAAAAAATCAACTTTCATTTTATAAAACAACGTTCATTTTTATGTGGAGGTCTATGCCAGATCCACCTTCACATATGCCTGAGCATAACTCGAGGGCCATGAAAATGGTATCTTATTTATACTGTAACTCATTTAGCAATCTCAAATCAAGGTTTCCCATTTTAAATCAATATAGATTTTACTAGTGATAACTTTAATTGCTTTTTATTGAATATTTAGTTATCGAGATTAAATAGACACAAATAATTAAGAATTTTAAACATTTATGTAAATAATTAAATAATACGTTCAACTAATAAAACATACAAATATAATTGTATTTTAGTGATCTTATCCTAGCTTGTAATTGCTCAAGCCACAAATCACTAAACAATATCTGACCAAAAACAAAATAATTAAACAATAAATTACTCTTTGATATATGAAAATAGATGGAATAAGTTTCACATCTTGTTAAATAACCTATCGATCAACTACAATTATATAATTCAAAAATATAAGATATTTAATCTAACAACCGGAGATCACTGAGTAACAAAAAAACCACAATGCTATAGAAAATGGTTGGTTGGTTCACTTATTATAAGAACATTTTCTCATATGATTATAGAATGACAAAATTGAAACTATTATTCTTGTAAGTAAATATTACATAACATTTTTAATATGTCTGATATAATCGTGAATGTATAATCAACTATTATATAAAACGTCTACAATTATATCTCTCCACATCATGTACCTCAAATAGGGCACTCTATTTTAAATAGTTATGACTATATAAGTGACTATCATTTAAAGATTTCAAATTTCATTATTCATCAAAGACAAATTTTAATTAAACTTAATCCTCTCACATGTATACTCTTAAGATATGCGACCATAGAGGTCCAATTTCTTTTTGAAATGAATCACATATGTCTAGTAGCCTATAACCGACTTAAAATAATATAATTTTTTTAAATATTTTTTTGGTTATTTTTTACTAATCTCACTACATGTTTTCAATCATATAACCGCAAAAAAAATCAAAATTAGAGGAGTTTTTAGAACATTCTCAATCACTCGAGCTATTTCTCGATCAAGCAAAAGTCTAGTGTGATCAAGCTTCGAGCGAGATCTATCTAACTATTTCAGGTAAATTTTGAAAAAGTGTGCATAACATATTCACTTAATTGTCCAAACATATCAATCAAGCAAACTTAAATCTCGATCAAGTGACATCCTCTCAAGTCAATTTACTTCCATTATAGTTACTTATACTCGTTCTAGTAAGACATGCCAAAAAGCCCAAAATTACGTCATTTTTATTTCTAGATTTTAATCTTAGTCCTTGATTTGATACATCACATATATATATGATGGACGAGGAATAGTATTATAGACAATACAACTTATAAGAAAATGGTCTACACTATTTGCACTAGAAGACATTAGTGTAAACTATGCGACCTGTTAGGTAGCGACTTAGACAATGTGGATAAGGGAGGCAACTAATTAAGCTATACAACACTTTTTGCGAGATTACATTTTGTCATATTGGAATCTCATCTTTGTAGCCCAACTAAATTTTCATAAACCTATAAAGATGAGATTACAATGTTAGTATTTTGTACAGGATGGTATTCTCGTAATATAATCAATCAAGATTAAGATTCTCTTTATTCACTTTCTTTCATCTTTCCGTAGGTACTTTTGAATAGAAAATAGATTATGTCCTAATTACACTATTTTCATTACCACCTACGTGTTAAAATCTTAACAACTAACTATGTAAGCATCCCACTAGTATTATATTACAATGCTCCTCTTGGATTATCGGGTATTAGATTTTTTATTAACTCTCTTATAATTACGTGATTTATATATAATTTTTTAAATAAGTTATATTTTCTATAATTTAAAAGTAAAATTAATTAAGTTAATTTTTTTAAAAATTATATATTTATTAATAAAAAACATAAAAAGCATCTTTTTCTCTCCCTGCCTCTCTAATATTCCTCCCTCTTAGTAACCCTTTCCCATTCACTATTTTTCTCTCCCTTATTATATCTCTCTTATTGTCTATTTTTTTAATTTTAGTTTTTAATTTTTACTAAAAAAAATAATGATAAAAAATGAGAGAGAGTGATAGGGAGTGAGAGATAACAAAATATATAATTCATTTTATCCTTTAAAAATATTAATTTTTATAAATTTTAATTTAATTAATAATATATTTAAATTAAAATAAATTTTATAAAAAAATTATAAAATTAAAATATAAAAACTATAGAATTTAAAATGATGATGCATTATTAGTTGTATGGTTTTGAAATGTGTTTGTGCTAATGAAGTGCGATGAATGATTGAAAGGTATGCCCTAATTTAAAAATTAAAACCAACACACAATAACGTTGAAAATAATGTTGAAGTGCAATGATTATGAAAAAAGCAAATTTTTTTAAAGAAAACAAGAAATGGAGTACAATCCAAGAATTTGACTTAATGAAAAAGTTAGCACACCTACATCATCGAAGATGAAACCAATTCTGGCTCATTCTAGCTTTCTGTTGAATGCTTATAAAAGACCTTTTTACTACTCTCTACAGTGAAAAACTGAAAGGTGTAGAAAAAAATAATAATATATGTAATAGATTTTTTTATCAATTTTTTTATTTTTTATAATAAATTCGTTATTTTATTGTAAAATTTTGATAATATAATAATAAATAATCAAATTTTAAATTTTTTTTATTAAATATAATTTATGAAATAAATATTTCAATAATAATTGAAATGATACGAGAAAGAAAAATCAAATAAAATCGATTATTTTTTATTGTATTTTTATTTTTTAAAATAAAATGATTAAATTATTACAAAATATTAAAGATAAAATTGTTATTCTTGATAAAATTAAATGGCTTGTGGTTTTAATTATCTAAAAAATATTAAATTAAATACTTGATTGATTTTTTAAAACTTTTAAAAAGTTTGATTTATTTTTTATTTTGAAATTTTATATATAGATTGAAAAATTGTATAATTTAATCTTTAAAATTTTAAAATAATATACATGTGCTCTAGCTTTACTTTAAAAATTTGTAAAACCTATTTGTAAAATTATAAAAATTTGTCTTATAAAAATTTGATTATATAATTTAGTTACTAATATATATTTTAACTTATAATGGAGAGAGAGAGAGAGAGAGAGAGATGTAACAGTCTCAACTCTCAAGAACGATCCTGTGATAATTAGGATTTTAAAATCACATTAATAATAAATAGAATATTATAATCATAATCTTCTGTTAAATCAATTGTATTTTTGAAAATCCAAAGAGCACGTGAATTAACACAACACATAATCTCTGCAATGCACACCCCCCGGCCCACTCTTAAATAATATACACGGTAGTCTCTTAACATTAATTTCATACTCTAATTTTTTTACCCTAACTTTTTAAATTTAATAAATTTAGATGAAAAGTTAAAATTAAAACATTTGTAATAACCATATTTTTAATTTATTAAAATTACTTTTTTCTTTTATAGTACTTAATTGGATCAAATTTATAAAAATTAAAACATTTGGAGTACATAATGGAAAACCAAAAAAATATCATAATTTTTTTAAAAAAAATACAATGAAATGTCATAATTTATGACCTGTACACTTTCAGTATTTATTTATTAAAGTTATATCTCACCAATGTGTTGTTTTTTTTATAACTTGTTATACGAAGGATTCCATTCTTAAATTAAATGAGATATACAATATCTAATGAAGCATTTTGTTTATTTTTTGAAGTGGAGGATGAATTTTACATAAGATTTCCCAACATAATATTTATAATGTAATATATATAACAATTAAAAAAATAGAAACTTCTAAGAAAAAAAACAAAGGGCAAATGTTGTTTTTAGAGAGAGAGAGAGAGAGAGAGAGAGAGAGAGAGAAAAAAACAAAAGAAGAAAGTAAATTACTTACATATAGGCAGGCTATAGGCTATGGTCATATAAATCCAAAACATTCACATGTGAATCTTCACCTAGCAACCTGCAATTCAAAGCCATTCCTCATAATTCAAATCCTATCTATTTCTTTATTTATTTATTCATATAAATTGCATGCTCGACAATTGCCCAATTCATGTTCATTATCCACAGGCCAGGCTGTTTGTATTTGTTTTGTTTAGGGCCCAATGCCCATTCGATATTGAGATGGGTTAAACCGGGTCAGAGCGAAGGTGTTCTTGATCCGAATAGACTAGTGTTTGGTGCCAAACAGGGTAAGAAAGTATTTAACCTCATTAAAGGTTAGGTTAGGTTAGGTCAGGTCAGGTCTCTTCAGCAATGAGCACCCGTGCAATCGGTGGAGACTCAAAAAACTTGTAGCTGTTGGCGTAAAGTCAGACATATTCTGAAATCCTTTCTACCTTTTTCGCCAAATAAAAATCCTCTAAATCTTTCTTTTGCAGTCTAGTCCCTTTCTCTTATCAGATTCATATGCGACATTTCTTTTCCCAAAACGTACATGGCTTTTTTTTTTCTCTTTTAATAAGATAAAATTATTATTTTATAAATAAAAATTTAATCATAGAACCATAATATATATATATATATATATACTTGTGATGTGGTTTTAGTTTTTTTTTTAATGATTTTTGGATTAATATATCTTTTGGTTATAAAAATTGATCATAGAAAAACATTACTTATAAATATTTTTAATATTTTTGTCGTTTCAATAAAATTTTTATGTGTTCGTTTTTTTCAAACACAACTAACTAGATCTTCTCTATATTAATTGCTATTTAATTAAATTTTTATTTTTATTTTTAGTCCTTAAAATAACATATTTTTTTTACATAATTGACTTAAACTCAAATTTAATAATAAAATATTTAAATTTATCCTTCATCATCACCATTTTAATAATCAATTTTTAACAATTAATAAAACCAAATAAAATTATTTAAAAATAAATAAACTAAGCAATACCTAAAACTTAATCAAATGAATTATTTTTACCATTTTTCGTATATATATTTAGCCTATATTTTCATGACATAAACTATTATAATAATTATTTAATGATAATAATTTATATAATAATAATAGTGATAATTAAAATTAATTATAGTTTAATTACTTTATTTTTTTCAAATATTTACTAAATTCATATATAAATCTTCGAAATTTTAAAACATATTATTAGAAGTTTAAAAAAAAATTTAAAAATTTTAAATTTTACATTTTAATCTTCAAGTTTTTAAAAAATTTAGCTTGTCTTTTATAAATCAAAATTTTAAGATATATTTGTAAAGTTTTAAAATTTTGGAGAATAAATAGTATGATTTGAAGTTTAAAGACTTAAATATACACCTACAGAAAATTAAAGATTAGATCTTATTCTCATTCTATTATTAAAGTATAGGGGTGATAATCTTAAATAAAATATGGATAATTATTATACGATCAAAACAATTGAACTATAACTAATCATACTTACACACCCCGACAAGAACCTAACATGAATATGACATCACAAAATAAAGTATAACTTGGTAAATAACAAAAAACTCCTCCCTTAATCCATGACGTTTTAGATGTGAGAACATTTCTTTATCTTATCTTATTTTATAAGAATATGGCCTTAGTTGGTGTTGTTTAGGTATTTAGATTTTAAAATATATTTTTTAATCCAATAATTTTAAGAAAATAAATTAATTAAAAATAATTTTTTTATTTTAATAAATTTTTTTCGATCAATTCATTAAACACAATAAAACATGAATTGTTTACGATAATAAAAATAAAATTTAATAATAAATTATATTTAAAAAATAAAATTTAATAGTATTTTAATAAAAAATTATTTAAATATATTATTTATATATAATTAAATATTATATTAAAATAAATAGGGTGATAAATATTAAATTAATATTTTGTGGAAAACAATTGGTTGTTTAAACATTATTAAATAATCAAGTTTTAATTATATTTTAATTTTTTAGAAAAAAAATAATATTTTAAAATAAAAATTATTAAAACAATATTATTTATTTTTAATTAATTAAATTTTTTAAAGTTAAGAGACTAAATAATTTAAGTAATATTTTTTTCTAATTTATATTTATTTATTATTTTTATGATTATAATTATTATTTCTCAATAATTATTTTAATTGTAAAAATCTTTAATTATTTTGCCTAAATGATATCAATCATAATATATTATTATTGTTGTTGTTATTATTATTATATTATGTATATATATGAAATCTACAAATATATGTCTAAATAATTTTAAAAATAAACAAAATATTTAATTAACTGTTACTGTACCAAAACGTACGAGTCACGTGAAAAAAAATTCAAAAAGTTAAATGGCATTAATTGTATTAAAAAAAATTGCTCTTCCATTTGCTCAATCTTCAGATTCCTCATGCCTTTTGTGCAATTGCTGAACCTAACATCTAGGAAGCTAACATTTTCAATGCAGCCTTTTTGCTCATGTTCTTATCCACCAAATTGAAAATCTGATCAATACTCTGGCATCTCTTATCAGCTTTCTGCTCCTTCACTACCATAGCCTCCGATAATGTGAACGATGCATCAGAATTCGAAATCAACTACAACCCACCTCTTGAAATCCTCTGTTTTACATTGAAAAAGGATTAAATTTGCATGAAAATATGAATTTGATTAGTAATTTCAAACCTATTAAATAAAGCACGAGAATTTGGCACCATTCCCTCAACATCTATAAAATTGGAGTCTATAAGTGGTGCGAAAATAGCAACAACAGTGCGTTCAATATGACAAACCTGTTGCGTCCTTGTATTGAGGACTTTAATGACGTTAGAATTGCAAAGGTTTAGGGGTTTGCATACTAGACCCACCATTTCTCTGCCACTAATAATGACAAAGTAGTATTGAATACCAACAATGTTGGCAATTACAAAGCCAGGCATGTAAAATCAAAACCATACGACCATCAGAACAACTGCGATAAATGACTTTGTCGAGTGAGTCGTAGCACTCAAGCGAGACGAAAACGGCGTTAAAAGGAGCATACTTGGTAGAAAAATCGTTGGTATTCTCATCCGTAACGCGTCAGACTTTTGGCACTGAAGGAGAAAAGGTGATGTTGTTAGCTTTTGTGTTAGGGGAGGAGGGAGTAGCCGCGGCAGCGACTATGTTGTATTTTTTTTTCAAAGACTTGATTTTACAATTTTGTCCTTGATAAATACACGTGTCTTTCTTCCGTAAACAAATTAACATTGGTTATATGTTTTGTGTATATTTTTAAAAAGTTATCTTATATAAAATTTAATCAACCCAAAAATCAATGTTTCAAAATGATTTATTAAAATTATATATATATATATATATATATGAAAACAATCACTCTTAATAACATAAATTTACTATCTTAGAAAAATGTACTTAAATGTTTATACGGATCAGTTTTTCTAACACGATTGAGTTCAAATTTTTAACCCTATTTTAAATTTTTTATAATTTAAATGAATTTTTTAAGTTTTATAAATTAATGAAAAAACTCTTTTATGTGTCCCTAAAATATATTTTATTTCGTTTAAAATTTATTAGTTTTTACAACTAATTATTAGTAATAAATTTTGGTTGTAATTGTTAAAATGTATGAAATGTTATTTATTTTGTTTTTATATAAAAAGAATAGTTAAAATAATATGAGAAAATAAGTCTTACATGAGCCAACGGTGTTGTTTATAAGATTAAGATACCTATTAATCTACAAGCTGGTTTTTGAGTTAATAGAAAAACTCGGTTGAATAAAATTGGTATCAGAGCGGACCCTTAGATGGTAGAGGAATATTGAGAAAATAAGTCTCACATCGATCAGAGAGAAGGTAACAATGCTGCTTATAAGATCAGGGTACCCCTTAACCTATAAGCTGACTTTTGGGTTAAGAGAAGGGTCCGGTTGAATAAGATTGGTATCAAAGTAGGACCCCTAAGCGATAATTTAGGATATCATAAACTAAAATTCACAACATATCATAGGTTTCATATTAATATTCATAATAAAAACTTAAACAAAAGTATTAGGTTTATAATGACTCTATAAAAGTAGAGTTATTAGCGCATTTTTTACTTAATATTTATTTATTTTATTTAATAAATAATATTTTTAACCATAAAAATATTAAAAAATAATTTTTTCTAGTGAAAATGGATAAAAATATAATTTATGGATTTTTTTGTGATTTTTTTAGAATTTTTAACAAAACTTGTCATATGACCTACCACGCAAGCAAAGGAACTGACTGGGCAAGCCGCGCTAATGTCATGCAAGTAAGGACAACAAATCGTAGATTGCCACGTGTGAGAAAAAATGCTTAAAATCGTCATTTCTCATAGTAGCATGGCTCTCACCAAAGAGGATGTGAAAAATCACTAAAATTGAGACAATTTTAATAACAATAACCTGAAAATTGATTAAGAAATAAGGAATATATTTTTCTTCTATGCCAAAAAAAGTCACCAAATATCACAATTGTATTTACTCTATCAAAGATCAAGAATATAAAAGATGCATCATCATTAACATCGTACAAATGATTGTTGACAGAAAATAACAATGAAGAATAAAAGGAAGAATTATCGTTAGAAGACGGAAAAAAATGTAATACTTACATCTTTAATATTCAACATATGTCAAGAAAAAAATAATGGTTGAAATTAATAAACAAAAAAATAGATGAATTATTAAAGTAAGGATATAATGATAATTCTTATATTGTAAACCAGTATTCTTTATGTTATAAAAAGAATCCTTATTTTTATTTGAGAACATACGTAAAAATGGAGCACACAACTTTTAGCATAACAATCCACTTTATTCATAAATTCCAACCAATAATTATGTATATAATAATTAGAGTTATTAAGAATAGGTTCTTAGTTCGTTTTAGAATTATAATAATTATTATATTATGAATAAAATAGAGTGATGACACTATCTTCTAATAAATTTAAATTGGACACAATTTATGTACATATAAAAAGCTCACTATTATTAGGAAGGTATTAAGTTTTAAGTAAAACTGAGACATAAGTAATGTAACAAGAAAAGACAAATAGAAAGGAAGAACAAGATAGACTTATTAAATTCAGATATAATAATAATAACTTTAAGTCATTTAATAATCTTAAATATTTATTTATATTAATTTATAATATTGATAAATAGAAATAACACAACATTATCATAAAAAAAATATCTTTAATCAATAATATAACAGAATTATAAAAATTAATAACTAGCCCCTAATTTGATATAAGAACTATAAGTTAATATCATTAAATGTAGAGATATAAATGGTTTTAACCATAATATCTAGAAGCATTATAATGTTTTTTACTAACCTTAAGAATATAAATAAAAATATATTAAACAAAAAGGATATTTTAGATAAATTTTCTCCTATATATATAATATCCATGACTAAGATATATTTCTTAATTTCTTATTCTCATGTATCAAAAATTAAAATTTAAAATTTATAGGAGACAATAGAAAAATAGCTTTATATAAAAATGTCATCACTAATTAGTCTAATCAGAATATAAAATACTATTTTTAGTCACTAAATACAAAAATGATTTTATTGTAGTAAAATTTGGTTGAGAGTATATGATTGGATTTTGTGTTAAAATTTCAGTAATTATAACTTTAATCATTATTTTTTTAAATAGTATTATTATCTAGCCTTTTTCAATTAGAATTGGATCCATATGATATGAATTCAACGCGTATGAGATATATTTTAATGAAAAGTTGTTCTTGTGCATCCGTGAGTTAAAGTATGTTTGTTGTTGCCATGCCATGACAGTCAAAAGACTTCGAGCGCCTTTTGATAATATATTTAACTTTCATTTTTAAAGTACTTTAGGGATAAAATTGCATTAATTTGTATTTGGTAATAAAATTTAAAGTATTTTTAAGTATATTGGACCCTCACATTTAAAAAAATATAAACAATCAAGTACGTTTTTATAGAAATAAGCCTCACTTATTTTTTATAAAATACTACTAATAGAACACATAAATTTATTATTTACCAGTTACAAAATAATATTATTTGTATATATTTATTAGTTTTATCACAACTGTTATAAATATTATTAGTTTTTTTTTTTACTAAAATATGGAGAAATCAAAATTTAAGTTTTTAAAGCTTGAAAGGGTTAAATCTATTGATTTAACTTGACTATTTAAAAAAAATATTTTATTTAGGTTTATGTTAATTAATCTATATAAAATATTAAAATTTAATTCTTAATATTCTAATTCATATAATTTAGTTTTTAATATTTATAAATTTGATAAATTTAATTTATGTAAAATTAGTTTAATGTTATTATATTTAATAATTTTATAATTAAAAAATTAAAGAATAAATTATATATTTTATATATTTTTTAAAATAATTTGAGTATCGAATGAATTAAAAGACCAAATATCATCGTATTTTATTATAATATCGTTAAATTAATTTAAAAAAAATTAAAATTTTAAATCAAATTTAATGTTAGGTATTAAATTATATGAATTAAAAAAATTAAAGATTAAATTATAATATTTTAAATAAATGAAGGTTATTTTTTTATTTAAAGAAATTTTAGTTCATCTACTTTTATAATATTGTTGTCAAATATAGGTATTTTTAATTTTATTTTCCAAACACTTGACTAATTCTTAAAAAGAAAAAAGAACGTCGCTTCGGATGAAAAATGTTGGCTGTTAAATGAAGACGATTTAAATTATGATCGTTAGAACAATATCCAGTTTTGAGGTCTTCACATACAGATATTGATACACATTGATAGTAATAATGTATATAAAATATCCTTAAAATATAACTTAATATTATAGATATAATATTAACATTATCACTAATATGATATTAATATAATACTATTTATAGTTAATTTTAATTATTTTTTATCTATAATTTTTCAATTTATTTGTTAAATTAAATATTTCATACATTGATTACTAAATAAGACAATTATTTTAAAAAATAGATAACTATATTTTTAATAAAATTTTCATAATATTATTAGTTTAATATTTGTGTGATTTTTTTCTCCTAAAATTTACATCCATAACAATAACATTTTTGATGTATTTATAAAATTTAAATCTTAATATAATTTAACTAATATTAATATTTTAATCCTTAATTTTGACAACAACGATTCAATAATTATAATATTATCTAAAAATAATAATACTTAAATGCAATTAATAGTTAAAAATATAATTTTATTATCATATTAATAAAAAAAATTCAAAATATATATTTTTACATAATTACAATCCTTACTTACTAATTAAAATTGGATTTCAAATCTCATTCTTTGTTTTTATGCCTAGTAGTCGCTCCTTGGCTAAAATAATATTTCTTATAAACTGCTTTAATTAAAAGTATTTTTTAAATAGTGCATCAAAAGTGGCCCTATGTTCAGGTGAGATTGACTTTGTGCTTGTGAGTTTTGGATTATTGGAATCACTTGAAAACGAAAAGGCAAAGTGTCAGAGGGAGACCCTATCTTCTTCAACAGCGAATTTCCCTCCTCACGGATTCTAGCCTCTTTCTTCTTCTAATGAGATGTGATTTGTGAGTTTTATATCCATGCTCTGCTCTGCTCTGCTTGTGCTTTTGATTTGTTAAAACTGTTGATACTGCTTGCACATACAAGGTGTTTGATAAAATGCTCAAGTAAGATTCGGCCCAAGTTGTTCCTTATTTTTACATATGATTTTTAACTGCTCTTTCTTCTTCATAGTTAAAACTCAAATTTACAACTTTCTTTTATTTAAAAAATATATATAAATATTGAGGAGAGGGAGGATTATAATTAATAATCAATAACACCTCTCCTCTTCAACAGTACAACAGTTGGCTTGACTTGTGAGAATCGTATACACACACAAGGTGCAGAAACAGAGAAGTACTTTTAGGGGATAATACAGAGAGAGAGAGAGAGAGACTGTCTGATTAGACTGACGGATTGGAGCTTTACATTATCGTTCATCTTTTGACATTTTAATCATACATTATACATCTGTGTTTTGAGTGGTCCCACCTCTCCATTCACTTCTTCTTCTTCTTCTTCTTTAATTTCTCTCTCTCACACACAGTTTTGATAAGACTACTATGTACCCTACCAATAATTCCTGTCAACATGTGTCAACGCCGTTTGATTTTTGTTAATATTTAAATTTAGATTTTATAGATATATCAAAAAATATTATTATTATTATTATTATTATTATTATTATTATTATTATTAAAAATTTATAATTTTTTTAATACTTTTACGAATATAAAAACAATAAATTACTTATTTTTTAAATTAATTATTTTATTTAATATATATAAACATAAATATATTTTATATTTATTTTGATAAATAAATTAAAAAAATAGATTGTTAAAAATAATTATTCAAATTTATAAATTTTATGATTAATAAAGTTAAATAAACTTAATTATAAACATTTTTTTATATCGATATTATTACGTATAATTTATATCCAAATAAAAAACTCTAAAAATGTCAAAGATATTTCACTCTTGATTTTGGTTAATTTTAGCTTTTGACCTCCAGTGTGTGACCGAGTTTAAGATGATTCCCAACTCAATCTGAGTCGCTAGTTAATTGAACTTCATTCAACCGAACATTAACATTGATCGATTTTATTTAATAAAAAAAATATTATGTTAATTACGAGGGTAGATATAAATAACAACCTCAATTTTTTATCAATTCACAAAGACGTCCCAAGTTCAAAATAATATCAGTTAGGTTCATTCCGATACATGTGTTAATAAAAGTAATAAATGGATATAATAAAAACATAATTTAAGCTTTTTATTAAAATAACAGGAAAATTAAAAAAATATATAATTAATTTAATAAAAGAGTGAGGTATTATATAACTCCCTTAAATGAGATCATTTGTATAGTTTAGTCCATTAAATTAAAAATAATTTCATTTAATCACTTAACTTTATAAAAAAATTCAAATAAGAATAAATTATATTATTTTAATAATTTTTTATTTAAAATATTATTATTTTCAATCAAGTAATTAAAACCCATTTTAAAATAATGATCTTTAACTTAAATAAAAGTAAAATTTAATATGAATAGTTTAAAAAATGAACAATAATAAAATTCAAACAAAAATTATTCAAATATATATTTTAATTTTTAATAAAAATTAAAAATAAATAAAACCTTAAAATAAAATGTGTGGTGATTAACAATATTACAAATGAATATTTTATAAAAAAAATATATTAATGATAATTTTATCATTATTAAATAGTCATGTTTTAATAATGTTTAGTCATTTAACAAAAAAAAATATTTTAATAAAAAATTCATCAAAATTGAAAATATCTATAAGTCGTTACATTATCAAGATAAAGAGATGTATACACCATAAACACAAATAATATAATATCTTAAAGTAGATTACTTATAACCATAAATATTATATATCAAACTAAAATCAAGTAAACAATAAATATTTTCTAATAAGAATTTATGCTTCAATATGTTGAAATATACACATATCAAATTCAAATCATACTAGCACAAATAATATGTTGGATATAACGAGTTAAACCCAAATAAAGAATATATTCATATAGTAACATACTCGAGTTGTTTAAGGATAACACTTAACAACAAATAATTTATTAAACAATAAAATAGTTACAACTTTGATAGACAATAAAATCAATATTACCTCTATCAACTAGGATCGTTGTCTGAACTATATACTATTGTTTTTACTTAATGTTTTTGCAATAACTTGGTTCAACACATGAACCTTAGCTATGCTCCACAGATAATATCACCCAATGTGGTATGCTTGGTAACCAAATATCAGTATCACAAAGTGTAGCAACTAAATATTTTAAGGGACACACAGTCCTACACAGATCTCAAATTATGTACAGGAGACACAGTCAAATCATGTAGCATACAAACAACGATTTGATTACTTAACCCCCTAAATAACCCACGCTCAAATGTAAGCTCTCCAAAATGATTTCAAAAAAGATATAAATCTCACCATGAAATTTGGTAGAGTTTCAATACTAAAAACTTGGGTGAAAAGTAATAAAAGTATGAGGTATTTATAGAGTTTCAAATGGCCACCTTGCCAACCATCTCACCGAATTTGGTGGCGAAGGTAATGGAAAGCTTCTTGGCAAGATTGTTCATGAGGTGTTAAAAAATATATTTTCTTGTTTCCAAAAATGCCGAGTAATATCCATAAATAATCATACTTGAAAAGAACCAAAAAATCAAGCGACAATGTCGATAATGCACACTACGACAACTAACCCCCATAGTGTGTGTAAACATGCTCATATATAAAGTACATCTAATTATATGTGAGTATGTAAAACTGATTTGTAGTAACCATCTTTACAAAGAGGAAGACAAATATACTAAATAAAATAAAGAAAGATCTTGTTTTGCACACGAGAAGTCAACACAGATACATAGTACGATGGGACTTACATTCTCTCCCTTTGACTTTTCACGTCAAAACACTGTACAACAAAATACATACTCATATTTTTCATGAGATGATCATGAAGATGACCTAAAGATGTTTATTCCTATGAACAAAACATCAACATATAACCAAACCTAAAAGATACCTAAAACATAAGGGTCTCAACACCACTATACACAAACATGTATGAAGTTTGAAGACTTCATTCTACACATATAACCTACATACACAAAACAAACATATACCCTGTGAATGTATCATGCAAAAACGTGTAGTCAAACTATATACTATTGTGTTACACCTACACAAGTGAACATCAATAGGCAAACAACATAGAAAAAGCACACAACTCTCTGTAACTTTATGCAATAATGCCCCTAAATGAATGCAAGCCACATAATAATAAGTAGGGCAATCCTAGTCACTCAATCCATGTAGCCCACATAATAGGAACAAACATATAATTGTATACAAAAACTTTTCCCTTTTTTTTGTTAGTAAAAGTCAAAGGAACTATGTAGAAGAGAAGGAATACAAATATGCAAAATTTCTAATAGAAATGCAACAAAGCAGAGAGAATTAATTAAGGCAAATAAAATCAATCACCAATGAAAATACTACTTTCAAACTCATATTAATTAAAAGAAATTTATTTTACAAAGATAAGTTCATAAATAAACTAAAGCAATATGAAATATCAAAAAGTAAAAAGACATGAACGAGATCAACACTCTTCGTCTCCCTCTCAAGTATCATCATTTCCTTGAACATCATTATGAGAAGACTATCCAACATTAGGAAGGGCAGTGGGTAGTGGTGCGGTAGTTTTTGGGTTGAAAAATTTATTAGCAAACTAATCAAAAGAGTGGTCGATCTCAAATGAAAAATTGAATCATCGCCACCATGCATAATAAACATGTTGAACAAAGACCCAAGAGATGAAACACCAAAGTAAGGAGGTATGGTTTTAATAGAGGTAGAAGAAACAGATGAACTATGAAAAGGTGGTACAACAGGACAATAAGAAACTGCAACACCCTGAGCAAAAGCTAGAAAATGATGCACATAAAAGACATTCCTATTTTGAGTTTATAATTCTTGAACAATAGTAGACAAAATACGAATGGACTCCGTATCAAGAGAGACATGTGGAAGGAGTAGAAGAAATTGGAATGGATTTGCAATGTCTAGATTGAGTTGTATTCATAGATGATGATGAAGAAAGGGTAGTATGAATACACCGAGAATGATTGTTAGAAATAACAATACGAGTGAGAATATGCCTCTTCAGAACATTTAAATATTATAAAAAATAATGGAACCCCACATAAAAATTAAAGATGGATAGTGGAACGTAGAAGTAGGAACAATAATACGAAAAATGATAGTTCTATAAATCATAATAGTAAGATCTATATCATTACAGTTTAGAATCCCATACATGAAGTGTCCTCAACACGAAGGGATAGTATGAAGATGGGAATGGGGATGAATAACAACACTTACGATAATATTAAGAGAACAACTAGGGATAGAAGAGTTCATAACAAATGCATTACCAATATACGTGTGGTTAGGCCGATGCAAAAGGTTTGTCATCTCAATAGTGTCGTGAGCATTCATACAATAAATTCAGAAAGATAAGTGGAAGTAATATTTTTAAATTCAAATACGATGACAAGAAATGTCAAAAACTAAATAAATTGAAGAGATAATTAGTCGCCACACAAATTGTGTGTGCAATATATATGCAAGTATACGTATCACAATAAGTAATATAATGATATTATTATAAACTAATTTTTAAAACTAAATAAAATAAAATAAAAATCAATTTTTTTTGTTTTTTTTTTTATATTTTAAGGAAATAAAATTAAAATAACTAAAAGTAAATAACAATAAATAATTAAATTAGATTTGGTAACTAAAAACATATGATAAAATATCTAAGAATACTTTCTCTCCCGATTTTCTAAACATATGAATCGTTAAAATCATATAATATAATTATTAATTGAATGTAACCTATTATGTATTCCTCTTCTCAAGTAAACTATACATCATATAATAATTAATTTAATCACACTCTCACGTCAATTAAATTGAATACTACTCATTAAATTCATCAATTATAGATCACATACATAATAATCATACATCTATACCTAGAAACTATGCATGTTATCTAATTAATACAAACAATTAAATAATTTTCTTAAATATATTTAATTGTCTCTATAGATAAATTGTTGACCAAACATTTAATAGCATAAAAATTATATTAAATAATAAAATAAAATTATAATTATAATTGAGGTAAAATACTAGATCATCACACGGTAAAAATTGGGTTCATAATATCTCTAGATTAATAAATTAACTACACATAATTGTGTTCATAAAGACAATATTTTTCATAAATAAAGATATAAAATTGATAAATAAAAAAGTAGAAAAAAAAATACAATTAATCTCTTGAATTATAATGTTAATCTTCTCTTGAATCTCTATCAAAATTAATTGTTATATCTCTCAAAGTGACAAGTACAAGGGATATGATGTAGTTATCCAATAAGTCTTTGCAATGTTATTTACAAGATTATTTCAAATATTCTTACTAAATACTAAGTCCATTGATGTCTTTCATAATAAGCTAAAACCATAATGCTTTTATTTCCTAGCGGCTAATTAAAGATAATATCTTGGTTGTCCCCGAAGTTTTCCATTATTTAAAGACTAAGAGGATGGGTAAGAATCAAGCTTTATCGCTCATGCTAGATATGAACAAGACCTGTGATATGGTCGAGTGGAGTTTTTTAAGGTTATGATGGCTAGGTTGGGCTTTGCAGATAAGTGGATTAAGTATTGTATTTCAATTGTGTTTATTAATGGCGAGTTAATTGGTTAATTTACACATGAGAGAGAAATCCATCATGAAGACCCACTTATTTTATATTTTTCTTGATGTGTTCTCTCTAGGTTTTTGCATAAGTAAGAATGTTATCAACACATTTCAAGGGTTTTGTTTATGAGCATGCACCTAATATCTCATCTTCTTTTTGGTGATGATTACTTAATTTTTGTAAAGATTCCTTACATCAAATTCTTAAAATCAAGGAAGTTATTTACATTTACGAGAGGGCTCATGATGGGTTGCTTGTTTTATTGAAAAGAGATTAAAGAAACCAATTAAACTACATGCTAGATAAGGTCCATAGTAAGTTACAATCTTGATCAAGTCAATTTCTTTCTTTTTCTAGGAAAGAAGTCCTTAAGCTTGTGGCTTGTGCTATGCATAATTTGACGATGTAGTGTTTCCTCCTACCAACAAGATTGTGTCAGGATATTAAGATAGCTATGCATTAATTTTGGTGGGAAACTATCAAGGATTTTAGGAAAGATCCATTGGCTCTATTTGGAATAGTTGTGTGGTTAGTGACTTGAAAGAGGGTTAGGATTTAAAGATCTATAAATTTTTCACTTGCCATGCTAGCTAAACAATGTTGGAGGTTGATAAGAATTTCCAAACTCTTTATTTGTTCTAGTGTTAAAAAAAATATTTTCGTCTTGGCTCATTTTTAGGTGCAAAGGTAGGAGCTTTTCCTTCCTGAGCTTACCGGGGATTCATAGAGACTTTGGCTATTTTGTTACGAGAGCACATCAGAAGATTGGGTTTGGTACTTTTAGTATATTTGGGATGATTCCTAGACCCATTCTCTCCCGAGTTTTTGTGTTACTTTTCTAAGGTTTGTTATGCTTTTTTTGTTAATGACTTTATCAACTTTGATACTATGACTTCAAATGTTGACCTTATGGATGATATGTTTAATCATATAAAGGTAGATATTATCTTAAACATGCCTATTAAGCATGTTTGCATGGATTATCTGGTTTGACATCATTTCTCTCATAGGAACTATAATGTTTATTCTCGTTATGAGGTTGATCTTAGGTGATCATGTCTTTGGAAGAGTTCGAGCAGGTCATACTTGACATATTTAGAGGTATTTATGAAAACTTATTTTCTTTAGAGTTGTGCATGACATCTTGTCAATTTGAGATGCATTAGAATTGGAGACATTACATGGTTCTTATTCAGTGTCCTATGTGTTTTTTGAAACGAGAGATTATTAGTGATTTTTTGTTGGTTAGTTAGGCTGTTAGTTTGGTATAGTATATTATTTTAACTTATGTTTGTTAACATTTATAATTTTGTTACAATTTTTTTTGCTTTGAGTTTACATGATATTTTTAACTAGGCAATTTTAATTAGGCGAGAAACAATTGAGGGAGACGATCTATGGAGAATTTAAAAAGCACGTAATGTTTTATTATTCAATCATGTATTTTTTTATTATAGGGTTGTTTCTTTACTTATCAAATTAGGGTGATTACTTTGTTTTTATGGGTAATTTTTGTCTCCCTATACTTGTACTATTTTACATTATGTGCATTTTTAGCTTATCTACTGATTAAAAAAAATCTTCAAGAATTTTATGGTACAAAAAATGAGAAAAAACTTGCACGAAAATGATAATTTTTTTTATAGTTTGATTATTATTATTTTGAGAACGAGAGAATAAATATTAAATTGCATTCTTACAAAAAAATAAAATTTCTTTATACTTTTATATTCATTTATAAATTATTTTATTTTTACTAAAAATTGCGCTTTAGGCGTAACTATGGAGTCATTTTCTACCATCTAATTATTTTACTTCTATTTTATTCTTTTGATATTTTAAAGGAAGTTAAGTGATAAAAGACAAATTATTAGAGGACCTCTTTGATATTTGTACATGGCTTATCCCCAACTCAGTCTGTGTCGCTTGTTAACCTATCCTCCTTTTAAAAAAATATAATAAACAATAATGAATTACCAAAAATACTGATAAGGATAATTGTGTCCAGTTCACTCCATTATCCTCCCTCTATTCATTGTATTTTGTTGTGTCCCCACCACACAAAACATCCATGATTTGCAGGAAACAAAGCCAGAGGGATTTCAATAAACATAAAGATGAAGAAAGATGCAACAAAAGCACGAGCAATTATGATATTAAGATATTTCGGGGTGTCAAATAAGGAACACAATGGACATAAAAGCAAATTAACAAGGCCACTTAGGGAATGGAGAGAGAAATGGACTCTTTTTGTTACTTTCCCATTCTCCTCTATCATTTTACCTTAAAATCTTATTTTTGTTTGCAATATATACTAAACACATATAAACATATCATATCCACCCGCTAAAAACTTATAAATATATAAAAATCTAATCTATAATACTTCCCACCTATTGAAAATTAAGCCTCCCTAATACAGTTTATTAGGATTAAAAGTTAAGATAGATAAAAAGGAAATATCCAAAGAGAAAGACTCAAGAAACTAAAATATGGAAGAAAAAAACACATTTCCATGTATAATTATGGCATCATCACTCTTCTTTCTAGTTCTTGAAACAATTTCAGAACCACTCACAAAGCCAGCAAATTTAACTCTCCCATCATCATCATCATCATCATCATCATCATCAAAGCAGCAGTAATAGTAGTAGGCAGTAAATGTTGTTTTTTGCAAGATTATCACATGACAGTGCAGCTAGAAGTGTTCTCATCACTGAAGACATCAGAGTAATCAGTTGGTGGAGGAGGTGGTGGGTAACCATATGGATATGGATATGGCTGTGCATGTGGAGGTGGATATGGATACGGAGGAGGCATGTAATTGACTGGTGTTGGAGGCCTAGCATACATCATAGGCTGGAACCTCTCATTACCTCCCATTGCCCTTTGCTGGTTCATCATGGCTGCCATGTATTGTTGCTGTTGCTGCTGCTGCTGCTGCTGCTGCTGTTGCTGTTGCTGCTGTTGGTGATATGGATGTCCAGCCATAACCTCTGGCCCTGCCCCTTGAAAGTATCCTCCTCTTCCACCACCGTTTATGGCAGCCGATGCTGGAAGTCCTTGAACTGCCGGTATATTGCCCATTTGACCCATGGGAAAGTTACCCATCTGACCCATTGCCATGTTACCCATTTGACCATTGCCACCACCACCCATGTTGCCTCCTCCAGGCATACCTTGAGGAGGAAGGCTCATTTTGTGGAGCCCATTGCTCATAGCTTGAACCCCATCATGTCCACCACTACCACCCTTTTTACCTCCTCCATTGGCATTATTTTGGTTTCCATTTCCACCACCATTCTTGTTTGCTCCTCCATTGTTACCATTTTTACCATCACCACTTTTGCCGCCACCATTTTTAGCACTTCCACCACTTTGGTTTTGAATATTACCTCCACCGCCGCCGCCGCCACCTTTCTTTCCTCCGTTACCGTTTATCTGAACAGGCACAGGTCCATTACCATTACCACCACCTCCACCACCTTTCTTACCATTACCACCATTGTTTCCATCATTTCCTCCACCATTCCCACCCTTAAGAGCGTTCATGAGATGTGGATTATTCCCATTCAACATAGCATTCATCATCATCATATTAGGAGGTCCCTGACCATTTCCCATTGCTGGTTTCATCTTATTAAGAGGTTGATGGGGAGCTTCATCTAGTTCATCATCAAACTCATCCTCCTCAAAATCATCATCATCAAACTCATCATAATCATCATCATCACTCAAATCATCATCTTCTTGTGGTGCAAATTTCACAGTTTTCTGATTTGGGTTTTGGCCTTTTAGGCCAGGTGGAGGCATTTGCATGCCTTTCAATTGAGGCAGCTTTAGATCCCCAAACCCTTTCATGTTCTGAAGTTGCTGAAGTTGTTGCAATTGCTGAAGCTGATGCTGTTGCTGCTGTTGCTGCTGTTGTTGTTGCTGCTGCTGTTGCTGCTGCTGGTTAGGTTGACCACCTTTGGGCTGATTGTTTCCACCCTTTTGACCATTATTGTTTCCACCGACGATGCCTTTGTCATTCTTAACTTGATTGGAAAATTGGTTTTGGTTATTGTTGTTGTGGTTTGGCTTTGAAGCACCCCATATCTCTGCATGTTTACCTGATTTCGCTAGCTTCTTGATGAGAACAGCTGGGTCTACATTTCCTGAAACTGTCACCTTCCCTTGTTCTGCATCTATTTCAGTGGTGAAAACACCTACCCATATGCAAAAGAAATCAACCCTTAATTTCATAAAGCAACAGAATCTAAATGGGTTTTCAAAAAGATCAAAACTTGAAACTAAAATCACAATAAAAATATCAAAATTTTATGTCAATAGACAAACCAAAAATGGGGATAATTAGAAAGATTATATAATACCTTCAATTTTCTGCAGGATTTTCTTGACTTTAGACTTGCATCCATCACAATGTATATTCACTTTAAGGACACATTTCTGTAGGAGCCAAGTAATTCAAGGAACCAAAATCAGAGTTAACATAAACATCATTCGTCAACACTGAAGAAAAATTTTAAAAATAAATAAATAAGTTAAGCTATGTAAAACGAAATAGAGTAGTCATGTAAAATAATGGAAAAACAAGGCAAAGTAAGAAATAAAAATAACATAAACTGGAAAAAAGAAAAAAGGAGAACAAAATCTATGTTGAGTTTAAAGGAAGCAAAGAACAAGTTGGTAAGAGAAATTGTACCTGGATCTTCAAAAACTCTTCTTTACTCATATTTCCAACTTAAATACAATAACGAAGGGAGGAAAAAAAAAGGATTTGCTTATAGATCTACAGAACAGTAGTGAGCTGAAAACAGAGGTATGAATGAATAGCAGGAGCTTCCTCACCAAAACGCCTGTTCTCTGTTCTCTTCTTTTGTGGATTTCACTAGTAAACAGAAACTAAAATGAGGTAAAACAAATGGGTCTGTCTTTCTGAGCAGAGAAAGATGATGAGAACCCAAACAAACAAACAAACAAATAAACAAAAAAAAAAGGTTCACTCTTCAAGAGAAAATAAAGACAAATATGAGACAGGCGGTGTGTATGGACATTTAAGCTCTTCTGAGCTTCTCTGCTTCCTCTATTTCAGGGTAAGAGAGAGAGAGAGAGTAATGTGAAATAAAGAGATGGATAAGAGAGAGAGAGAGAGAGAGAGAGAGAGAGAGCAATTTGACAGTAGCAGAGAGAGAGAGAGAGAGACACACAGAGGGTAGAGAAGTTCAAGATCTTTACTTGTTTATTTAATAGTATTTTGGTATACATATTTTAGAATAATGTAACCTACACAATTTTGTTACAGCCATGTGAACTTTTGAAGCCTTAACGGCTTGGCTCAAACTTAGAGGTTTTGAGTTTAAACATATGCTTTTCTTGATTGGCTTTGGTTTCGGCTTCTTCAATGTTCACCATTGATAAATATATAGGGGTGGTGGTAGCGGTGAAACTTGTCGATCTAACCTTAATATTGGTGAAAATATGTTTACTTTGAAGAAAATTACAAAAGATGAAATAGTTATTATTTCTTCTTTTTTTTAATTTTGTATAAATGTTTCAAAAATAATGATATTATCGTAAGTATTTTAAAATAATGATAATTTTATTCACACACTATAATATAATTAATTAAAAAATATATAATTTTTTTATTAGAATAACAAAAATAATTATGATATTTTTATCACTTAATAAATAATATTAATAAACTAATTAAAGGAATTTTTCATTTCAACATTATATTTATTCTCACATACATTTACCTCTAACGTATTATAATTAAAAATTATTTTTGGTGGAGAAACAATGAATTCTTCATTTAATTATATTTATGTGAATTATGTTGAGATTAAATAAAACAAGTAAACAATGACAGTATAAATTATTTTAAAAATAAAAATTATATAGATCATAAATCCAAAATAGTACGAGAGAGAAGATGAAAAGGATAATTAATAGAATTATGTAAGTATCAAAAGTCGTGAAACATAATTAATTATCACAGATCTAATAACTTGCATTATGATTTTTAAACTTTTTTTATTAAAATAATGTATTATAGTTTAATAAATTATAATTAAATATTTACTCTTAAAGTAAATGTAAAATTGTCGGAGAAAACTAAAACTTAAGCTAATTTTACGTATTATTGACTTTATATATAAGAAACGATGAGTTACGTAATTGTGTATTTAATTTGAATTTTTTTTATAAATTTTATAAATCAATGTTTAGCATGTTTATATTTCCAAAATTTTAATCAAAACTTTTAGAAATTAAAAAAGAAATTGATGAATTATAAAAATATTCATTCATTTTACTATCATTTCGATGAAAATATTGACAAATATTAAAATATTTTCATCTATGACATTACATAACATTTGTTTTGAATAATAAAAATATAATATGAATGATAATAGTAATAAATTTTGAATTCAATTAAAAATAATACATTTATATTTTATTTTATTAGTATAATCAAAATAATGATAAAATTAAAAATAATAATTTGAAAATATATATATAAAGTAAAATTATAGAAATATTATTTTTTTTATTTATGAATGAAAAAAATATTAAACATAATATAAATATACGAAAAAATGAAACAAATGTTACTTATAAAAAAACTATCTTATAATTAGTTTGGTATCATAATCTTTTAAATTTGAACATTGTTAGATATACTTTTCTAGTTTATCCAATTCAAAATCTCTTCTTCACTTTGAAAAATCTACAAATATTTTTTTTATATAAATAATTAAGTTATTTAATTAATTTTACTTGTAATCTCTTAATAAAATATATATATATATATATATTTATTTTCTTACGGTATAAAATCTCAAAAATTTATAATATTTCATAAAGTAACTTAAATAAAATTTTAATAATATTTTATGGTTTAGGGACATATCATAAATTTTTCGTGAGAAAAATAAAATCAAACGAAAAAAACTAAAAAAACTTTTTTCTATTACTTGCCACGATTAACAATTAACAAAGGTTGACAAAAAATTACACAATGTTTAATCCTCGTTGAGTTGCCCAATGAGCCACTGACAAGTGTGGTCACGGAGGTGTAATTTTTTATATAAAATGACACATGGATAGCTCATTTTCTCACTCTAAATTTTCCCTCTCTTTTATCTCTAAAGTTTTCTCTTTCTAATTTTTTTTTAATTTTTGGTATATTTTGAAACTCATTTTGGAGATAAATATCAAAGAGTTCGGATCACGTTTTCATGTTGAGGTTTTTTACTCAAGCTTTTTTTTTAATTTATGCATTGTTTTTTTATCATGCATAATATATCATAAAAAAAAATCAAATGCCATGATTTTTACAAAAAATGTTATAAATATTATCAAATTAAGGTAATGGTTAAAAATATTTTTATGTACGAAAAATATTTGAAAATAAAATGAGCATTAAAAATATCTCACATACCATATAAGACTTTTATACATGCATCGTGATATTATTTTTTCATAGAAAGTATACATGGACTATTGGTTACATCGTATTATTTTTTATAAACTAATGATACACATTTGTATTACATGTATTATCATAATTTTTTCCATCTATGATACCTTGGATTGTTAACCGTACATGGTAGGATAGGCGTAGGTTGTTTATTGGTTTTTAAGCCATTTTATAAGTCGATATTATCTTGATGGTTTAAAAAATCCAAAACCTTAAACGACTTATGATTCCTGAAAAACCAATTTTCAAGCAAACTTATAAAGTCGATTTAAGGGAGATTTTCTTGGCAATTTTGGACCTATAAACATAATATGATGTAAAAAACTCATGTAATTAAAATAGAAAAAATATATCATATAATTTAACTTGAAAATTATTATCATTATATATTTTATTTACATAATCTCTTATCGTTGAGAATATATAAAATGGTTTTAGTAAGTATTAAGCAATTATAAAAATGTGATTTTTTAAAAATTAATCATTAAAAGCTATATAGGTAAAATCTTGTGTTGGTAATCACAAACATGAAGCCTATATAATAATTTAAGAAAATAATTATTAATTTGAAGATTTTAGGCTAAATTTTGGATCAACTTGAAAGCAACAATGACATTATTTACTTATTACGTTTAAATTTTAAAATTTTAAATAAATTAAAAATTATAATTATAATATATAAAGTAATAATTAAAATTATATTTTAAAAAATTAATATATATTAATGTTATAAGTTTAATTCTATTTATTCAATTTTTAAATGTTCTAAACCAATAATTGAAATGACAATGTCAATTTTGATATTTTTTAAACCTAACAAATCAACCTAAATAAATATAGGTTCGTTTTGATATTGGACTCGGGTTGGTTAGTTGTTTTTAAAAAAATTCTCACCGCTAACACAAATTTTCGGAATTAGACTCCCAATTATGTCTTAAAGTGAACTACCCATAAATAAGGGCTTATATGGTCAATATATATAAGATTACATATAATGCATTTAAATTTATATTTGCATAATATAATTTATATTGTATAAGCACATATAATGTACATTTTCCCATTTTTGAAAGCAAAGAAGTACAATTATATCTAATTTTTATAAATAAAATCTTCTCACATTTGCGTATTGATAATGATGATTATTTCAATTCATTAAATTTAATACAAATATAATACATTATAAATACTTATATGTTATAATAATATTTTAGAGTATATTCTTAATGAGTTGTAAGTTCACTAGTATGTTTTTACATTTTCAATTAAAACATTTGAGATAATTAAAATAAAGATATGAATTCAAATATTAAAAATTTTGAATCGAAAACTTATTTATTTTATTTGCTATTATAACTAATTCAAATATATTTTTTACGTTTTATTAATTAATTTAATCAAATTTTAATTTTAGTTAATCATATTAAAATTTTAATTTAATAAAATTATTTATTCACTCCTATACAAACATATTTATTAATGAATTTATCCGGTATGATTTATTTATGCAATGGCATGGCTTGACCGAATCATATTTACCACTTGATACACATTATTTTTTGTAAATATTTAATATTTTAAACAAATAAAAAACCGAAGAGATTTTTTTTTCTAAATTTGTGATAATTATAATAGGCAGATGTGAAAGAAACGTGACAGATTTGTTTAGCTATGATTTTATTTTATAAATTTTAAATCTAAATTAATTCAATCATTAAAAAAACTGTTATTTCGAGTTATTTGGATTGAATTTAAGAGATTTATTTTTGAATATTTTTAATAAATAATTTAATAAAATTTATTTTTTAATTTATATTAACCATATCAATTATAATAATATCATAATTTATAATAAATATTTTTTTAATATATAATTTATTGGGCCAATTATTGGTTGCTTTCTCATTCCAAATAAGTAATTTAACTTTTCTTTTATTATTTACGTTACATTTACACATCCTTTCTATATTACCCATTTAACCCCTTCTTGCAAATATTTTGAACGTGAGGACACAGTTTTTTCATTTATTTAATTTTTATTTCCCTCCTTTCCTCTGCCGTAAACAGAAAGCGTTAGACATAAACGTGTTGCCATAATTAAACTTTGTTTAGCCCATGTTAATTTTTATTTTCTTAATAAACATGTACTTATAATTAAAATTTATACTGCGAGTATTTTATATATTTTAAAAAATTATATTTTATTAAAACCTTGACTAAATTAATCAAAGACAAACAACTCATATATAATTATTGAAAAATTGCTCTTTATTCAAGCTGTTAATATAGAATAATTTACTTATAATTAATCCTTAATCTTATAATTATTTTATAATCACATATTTTTAATTTTTATATTTAATTAATAATTAGTATATCACTTTATGTATAAGTATACTAATCCAGATGTTAAAATTTAATTAATCAACAGTAATAATTAATTTGTGATTTAATAAATACAATAATTTAATATATATAACTATATACTCATTCTCTTTCATACAATCTCCAAACTGACATGTACCAATGAATTTTTTTAAAATATATTTCTTATTTTAAAAATTATAATTTTAAAAAATAACACATCATAATAAGAAATAGAATTAAACCTGAACAAGTTCGTAGAAAGTGTCCTTAGCATTTTGGCTAAGTTTAAGTCGGTTATTAAGAAAAGAAAAATGAGTCGGTTATATAATCTCACTTCAGACTTAGAGAAATCATTACTCCCACTAATCTTATTAAAAGAAGAAATCGTATTTTATTAGTGAAATAGCACATCTATTATGATCTAGTATCAATAAAATAAGTTGTTCTCGTGCTAATCTGTATAAAAGTAACTATTGTTTAAAGACAAATTAATATTATAAAATTTAACATATTTTTAAAATAATGATTACACTTAATCACCCAAAATTTAACATGTTCAAACACTTTCCATTTCAATAAAGATTTTATTGAGTATGTTAGTATTTAATAAAAAGCTATACTAAATTATATTTAAAATTAATAATAAAAATAATATTATAAAATCTCTAATTATAAAAATATGTTTAATTATATGTCATAACTTTTTTTATACATGAATTTTTATTTTTATTTATTTTTTAAATATTTATTTTTCTTACGACGTACATAAACATATATTTTTTATGTTATGCGAAAATAAATAAATATTTTTTATTAAAAAGATTAAAAGTGAAATCATATTGAATATAGTCATTTATATATTTAGAGGGTAGAATTAACAACACTTATGTTTAATTTATATATTTTTTTTATTAAAAAAAATTACCACATTATTTTATTTTAAACACTGTTTAATTGAAAAATATTTAAATTAAACTATAATCATTTAAAATTGTTTAATATTTAACATCATATTATTAGATCTCATTCAATATTATTAGAATTTTTTTATTATAAATTTTAAATGTATTATTTTTTTATAATTTTAAAAATAATTTTGTAGTTCTTATTCTTAAAATAGTAATATATCTATCTATTATCTTTTATTTTAAATTTTGGAAGAATCTTAAAAAACAAGACTTTTATAATATTAATAAAAAATTATGAATAGAAAATAAATTTAAGATATGTTTAATTATATTTTAAATTTTTATGTTTATAATTAAATTATTAGATAAGTTATTTAACATTTATCACATAAGTCATTTTTGTCTAATAAATAAGACTTGGGGTTTATAATTATTTTTCAAATTTAAATTATTAATCAAATATCAATACCTCTTTTTATTTCTCTTCATTTCTCTCCCCGATCTTATTTCTCTCTCCTACCTCCTCCCGATCTGTATCATATATTAATGATGTTGTTTTGCTAATAGATATCTAATTGTTGTGTTTATTTTTACTAATTCAGGATACCGACTCAGTTTTAATTCAAGTGATATATAACCTTGACAATTAAGATCGTACTTAATTAAATGACGGACAGTAACGACAAGTAACATAATTAATAGAAGTAATTAAACTATTGTACCCTTCGCAATATGAGACTTGCTAGTTGCTACTAGTGTTTTTTGATTGACCATTTGATTCGCTTGAAAGGAATCAAATTCCAAAATAACTCTTCCAAAGACAAAGCCCAAGCTAAAACGAAGATGCCCATACCTCAACCGCATGTGGTGACATTAAGGACAATATTCTAGTTGGGATATCTACTATAACTTCACCCAAATGGTTCTGCATTGTGCACCAAACCCAACAAATCCAGTCATTCCTGTTGTCGTAGCATCCACATTGATCTTTATACAGTATGTAGGTGGTGGCAACTATTTTTGGTGAGGAACATAGCACTAACTTTCTAGTTTGCACACAATTTTCCAGAAATAATTCCATTTGCTGCATAGCCCACCCAAGTGTTTGTGCAACTGCCCCTCGACACTAGTCAAAGATAGTAGCACAATGAGACATTTACAACTAGTAAGAAATATAAGCCACTAACTCCATTTACCATCGGTTGAAATTCTACATAGCTTTTAAGTGACAATCAACAATCACTTGAGCTTGGGAAAGATACCATAAAGAAAAAACATAATAAATTACACAATCTTGTATTACTTTGAAAAGAAAAAGAATTATAATGGTTCATAAATATAAATTATATTCTAATTTAATATAAGGTCATTTACGTGATAAACTAAGAATAAAACCACGATGACATAGGTTTAAAATTGACAATATCATATTATGTGTTGGAGTGCGGTATTAGAGATGTTATCAGAGCACACCCAATTAGAAATATGGTTAACCAGTGCCTTGAGCCTTTTTTGGGAATGATTGTGACAATTAATCAATTATCAATTTCTTAATCTTGGGAAAGATAGAGCAATGCAAAGACAAGGTAAGGTGTACAGTTCCACATTGTTTGAGAAAATAGAATTATTATGGTTCATAAGTATGAGTTCTACTTTAAATGGTATAAAGTTTTTAGATGAAAGCACAAACCATGGAGTTCTAGGTCCAAAGTAGATAACATCACACCATGTGTTATGGTAGGGTATTACACTTCCAAAACTACACCATCTGAAACTTTCTATAAAAATTAGCCAACTTCAATAGTTTCTAGACCTCTCGAGCCACTTTATAGAACCACAAACACATGACTAATTGTTTCAACACCATCCACACAAGTTCGGAAGATCATCTCTACTTGAACCTACCTTAGAGCCAAAGCTATATTACAAGGAATTGTGACCCTTAATACATTCATAAAAAGAGTTTTATATTGCTTAACACCTGCAATCGATGCCATAATTTTTCAATGACAATAGGCAACAAAGAAGACATGCCTCTATTTGTAAGGTGCTGAAGCTTGCTTGTTAATCTTAGGGGTGAGCATCGTTTCAAAACCGTAAGTTTTAAGTCAATCTGAATCTGATCCGATCCGAAACAAATTATAAATTATTCAATCCGAATTCGATCCACTGTACATGCCAATATGAAAAAATCCAAAACTGCTAATTTCAGGTCAATTCGAATTCGAATCCGATCCGATCCAAAAATTATTCAATCTGAATCCGCTGTAAATGTCAATCTGAATCTGATCCGTTGTACATGCAAATCCGAACAAATCCGAATTTTCCAATTTAAGTCCATCTGAATCCGATTTAATCCAAAAATTATTCAATCTGAATCCGCTTTAAATTCCAATCCGATCGGATAGGGTCAAAATTTTAATTTAAATCTATTAAAAAAATTACATAAATAAGCAAATTATAAAATATCAATCTTATCCTAACCGCTATAAATGTCAATCCGAATAAATCCAAATCTGATATAATTTCAACATATAAAATAAAAAATTATATAAAATAAAAAAATCTAAAATAAAAATATTTTTCATACAAATTAAAAAGTAAACAACATGATTAAAGATAATTCAACAAAAATAATCAAAAAGATAATTCAACAAAAATAATCAAAAAGAAAAACTTCAACATCAACTACATAATTAACTCCAAAAAATTAAATATCAATTATATAAATTAACTTCACTCTCCAAAATTAATAATAATAATAACTCTTTTTAATAATCATTCAAGTTTTAAGTTACCAATACCATTAAGAACATCTGCATTATCAAAATTAAAAAGTTAAAAATATACATAAATAATGAACTAATAAACATAATAATATACACAAATAATGAGTTAATATACATAAATAAGTTAACAGAATCTTCTTCTTAAGTTGGTCGTGTTGCACTTTCATCCTTATTTACTTACTCAATCACATAAAGTGTATCTTTATCTAAAATCATCTTTATAATTGTAGAAAAAAATATTAGACATTTGCAATAAATAATTGTAAAAATGTGCACATAGATGTGGGGTGATGTTGGACATGATTGTTCAATATTAATAGACCTCAATATTTTAAAAGTATCTTAAAAAAATTTGTAACTCAATTAAAACATGAAAACCAGCATTTTTTGGGGAAAATTTTGGACAAATCGCCTTTGACAGTTTGCCGTAACTAGATATCGAAAAATTACATGGAATCAAAAAAATATTCCTCTAAAATAGACCTCCCAGCATAAAGTTATGACCGTTCAAAGTTTTCTTATAATGTTACCCAATTTTTGTTCTACAATACCATCACATTTCCACTCAGACTCGTAATTTCATCTCATATCTCTTGAAAATTATTATAAAAAATAATAAATCACACAATATGTTATAAACAGCTTCTTGCTTCACACATCAATTTGAAACAAAAGTAATAACTATCAATAACAAACAAAACAGAGCATTTGAATGTTAGATCTGAAATCAAAATTCAGAAAAAGAAAAAAACTCAAACAAATATAACCTTCTGTGTAGGATGATGAAGAACAATGAAAAGTGACAGGAGCGAACACCGAACAGTAAACAACTACGACAGAGCAAAGACTGAAGAGCAGCAATCGACGAGTAGCGAGCAGAGTATAGAGTGCAACGAGTTGTGACTGGGACAACAGAGGTGCGAGAATAGAGCGACGGCAACAGATTGGCGAGCAGTAATTGGTAACTTGATTAATTTAATATAATTTATCACTTTTAAATTTTAAATTTTAAACTTTAGTTTAATTTTATTGATTTTAAATTTTATTATTATTATTTAAATTTTATCAAATTTAAAGATAATGAATATAATTTTTTTAGAAGCATATTAATTCTAAAATTTAAATTTAGATTTATTTAAAATAAATTTAAATTAATATATATATAAATAGGGAAGAAAAGAAAGAAAGGAGGAGAGGGAGAGCGGCAGCAAGAGAAAAGAAGAAGAAGGTAAAAAGTGCTGGCACGCTGGAAAACAAAAAAGAAAAAGATTAGAAAGAAGCAAAAGTAGATTGAAACACCGAAACAACGAATGACACCAACAAATTAACACCAAAGTAAATTCTGTTTGTGGTTAAATTTTTCTTAGTGAATTTATTTATATTAAATTTAATTTTTAATATAAATTAATTTTTTTTATTCTAGAAAAAATATGTAATTTAATTTTGAATTATGCTTAATTTTTATGTTAATTTAAATTATTTATCTTTATTTTTGTCTAATTTATTCTAAATTTATTACTTTTAATTAATTTATCATTAATTAGATGATTTTGGCCTTATAATTTATTATTAAAAAAGTAAATTATAGGATACATATGTAATATTTTGGCATAAGTAAATATTTATCTTAATATTTTTTTACTTTATTAAATTACATACTATTGTGTAAATTAATAAATAAGAATATTTCTAATTAATTATCAAAAGAGTCTTTTGAATATTTTTTAGGATTGTTAACAAACATAGAAAATTAAATTAAATTAGCTAGATAAGTAAAATATGGCGATGGATTAACTGAAATCGATTTTCTAGAATTTTTCTTCACAATAATTTGATCTTTGAACAACATATTTATTTTCTTTTGCATATTTTCTTGAAATTAATTTTATTTTAAATTTTAATTACAACAAACTTAGTTAATTCTCTAGATAAAATTGATATTAGTATAATTTTAATATTTGTTAAAAATAAGTTATCAATCCCTAAGGACAATACTCTTCTTATTACTTTATTATAAAGCTAAGATATTATACACTTAGTTTTACACTAATCATTAGCTTTCCAAACAACATCCCTACTAACTAATTAAATAAGAACCCATAGCTTCCTTACCCAACCAACACGTGAATCGCACCATATAGCCATACCCATCGATAGGTAACCAAGGCTAATGACATATGCTTGTAGTCTTTCCATTCTTGTAAGATCTCTAACTTTATTATTTTTTTCAAAGATATTATTGTCTTTTAACTTGGATTAAATATTAAAATTTACAAACTTTTAGACGAATTAAATTTATTAAGTGTCAATTTATAAATTTATAACAAAAATTGACTCGACACAAGTCAATTTTAGTATTTTTTTTAAATTAAAACCAACCTATTTGAACTCATAAAATATTAAACTTGATTCGATCTTACTCTATTTGAATTGAGTTTATTGTATATCAGTTATACAACATTATCAATAGCTACTTGTCACCACCTTCACTACCCATTAGATAATTTCTCTTTCCCCACAAAAATAAATACACTTCACTAGAGATTTTTAAATATCTCTCAGTATTTATTAACAAATATCCTAAATATATGATATTTTCTTATTAATAATAATATTTTATATAGTATTTCTATATATCATAATTATTTGAAGAGTTTTTTTTTGTGTGTTAGAACTTATATAGATTCTAGAGAAAAGTATCAAATGTTAATAATAGGGAGATCCATTATTCTTCTCACTAAAGAGGTATATATAATACCTATTAGACAGGTGTTGAGATTACATAGGTAGGAGCTCACATTTGATCTGTTAGGGAACATACAAAAAGTAATACTATATATGATCGAATCATTATCCTCAAGTTGCCATATAAGTGTTGCCTGAGGTCTTATGTGCAAAAAAGTGCTCCGGGTCATTAAGGTGTTATACCAAGCTGTTTACTTAGACCAGGCCTTGATCATCAGGTCTTGGTCGATTACTTCCAAGTATTAGGTCGCTATATATGAGCTGCTAAAATAGTGCTACCTTTACCATACAAACAATTTACCTCAGAACACTAGGGTTGGGTACCTACTACCTAGATAATACCAAACATTAACTCTCATATTCCCTTGATTTTGAGAAGTTAAAGCTTCATCCTCTCTTCCTTGACTTCAAATTCATCATTAACTTAGTTTACCACAAATTGTGAATCACTGTGGACTAACACCCTTTTAGCTCCTAAAGATGTCAATTGGCATAAATCCATAAGCAATGCTTCGTAATCAATGACATTGTTAGTGGCTTAAAAAGTGATATGGAGATATTGCTCTATTAAGCCTTTTGTTAGAGTGAAGATCACTATTCCAATCCCTGCCTCCCTTGAATTGCTTGTCCCATGAACATATGCCTTTCAAATATATGGAATTGAAGTTGTTATCATAGACATTGGCATCATAGTCTCCTGCTCAGGGGAAAAATCATGAGTCCATTTGGTAATCAAATCTAACATAGCATGCCCCTTGATCACTAACAAGGGCTTATAACATATCTCGAATTCACTCATCTCAATAGCTATTTGAGAAAGAAGATCTGATTGATCTAGCTTGCCCATGATATTCTTTAAGGGATGCGATGTAAGGACGACTACCTTATGTGCTCCAAAGTAGTGTCTAAGCTTTAGTTCCACAATTCTTATGATAAATATTGCCTTATCCAACGGAGGATACAATTGTTGTGCTCATATCAAGGAGTTCCTTACATAATATATCGGGTGCTATCTTCCCTCCATGTCGATTATCAATATAGCACTAGCAACTTTATTTGTGAAAGACTTGTATATGTGTAGCACCTCGCCTGCAAAAGGATTGGCCAGAAGATATGCCTTCCCCAAATAGTCTTTGATGGATTGGAAAGCTCATTCACATTCTCCATCTCATACTTATTCCTTATTTTTCTTTAACAATTGAAAAAACAATAAACACTTCTCTGTACACTTGAAAATGAAGCAATTGCGTGCGACTACATGAGCATTTAGCTGTTGGACCTTCTTAATAAAGGCTGAAGATCTCATGTTTATCAGGATTGAAATTTTGTCAAGATTGGCCTCTATCCTCCTTGATGATACCAAATACCCTATAAACTTTCATGAGGTTACCCCAAAGACACACTTCTTTAGGGTTGAGCAATATCTTATAGCCCTTTATTATAGCAAAAATCTCATTCAGATCAGAAACATGGACCTTGAGGCACTTTGTTTTTACCATCATATCGTCCACGTAAACTTCTATGTTTCAGCCTATTTGATCCTCAAACATTTTATTGACAAGCTTTTGGTAAGTAACGACTACATTTTTTAGGTTGGAGGGCATCCTTGTATAACAATATGTCTCTTCTTCTGTGATGAAAACTATTTTTTCTTCATCTCTAGGATGCATTTGGAAATGATGATAACTTAAATACGCATCCATAAAGCTCATTGTTTCATTATTAGTTGTAGCATCAACCAATTGTTCAATATTTGGCAACATAAAACAATTCTATGGTGTTGCCGTATTGAGGTTCGTAAAATAGACACACATTCTATACTCCCCCAACCCCGCTTTATTTTTCAACACCACGTTTGATAGCCAAGTTAGGTAATCGACCTTGCAAATCTAACCTACACTCTTTAAAGAGTTGACATTCTTCTTGACGATAACGCTTTTATCTTAAGCAAACCTTTATTTTTGTTGTTGAATCGATTTTCCGGTGTGATCCATACACAATTCATAGGAAATTATTTCAGGATTGATACCAATCATGTCTTCGATTTGGCATGTTAGAAACAATAAAAAATTAATTGGTTGCTAATACTTTATAACTTACGAGATTCTTTCTTTATAAATTAAATAGTTAGTCTTTTATTTTAATCATTATTCACCATCGTTATTAAGAAAATCACCTTCAAATTAGATTAAGTTAAATGTTGATGCAACATGGGATGATAATTCTTGTGTTTTAAATTATTACTAATGTCATTTGAAAAGTCATACAATTTTTTTTTAAAAATAAAAATAAAAAAATTAGTGATTAATATTCACTTTGAGGTAAATTTTTGAGAGAATGGGAAGATTTGGTTCTTTATTTTAAAAATTAAATTTAAGTTATATATATTGATAGTATAATTTTATTATTATTAAAAGTAATCATACAAAATAAATAGTCATTTTTATACTTTTATTTGTTTATTTTTAATATTTTCTTTAATTTTTTTTAGTTACGGTTCAAACAATTGCAAAAAATATAATTATTTTTTCGTAACAATATAATTAAATTATTATAAAAAATAAATACAAACTTGAATATTATTTTTATAATAAATAATATAATATCACTCAAAAACTTAAAAAAGGCATTACAATAAATTTAATACAAATTCTCAAATATATTAATTTTCAAACTTAGGGAAAAAAGAACTTTTATTTTCATCACAATTTTTTTTTAGGAAAATAACAAATCTAAACACTCATTAAAACTCATAATAGCAAAAATATATAGTAGTCTTAAAATTAACTCATACTTCTCTACATTCCAAAGGAGTGTATTGTCTCCTTAATTATGAATTTATGAGTTTAAAGCATGTAATTCACAATTTGAGTAAGAGTTCAGTGAAATGATATTGAATAATTTAAGCTATCCTGGAATGTTTTTCACAAAATAAGAGAGAATCCAACAATTTACAAACTACCTAAAACACGTTTTTGTTGTTGCCATAAGCAGTTTCTTGTGAAAAAATGTCTGAAAATTAGTTGGCTTCTGTATGGAGTTTGGAAAATAAATTAGCTAAAGAGTTGTAATGAAACTGATAAAGTACTTTTGATATGATCTTGCCCTACTTTAACAGCAATTAGGTAAAATAAAGCTACCATTAAACTAGTACTACTCCTTTGGTTCAAAAGCATGGATGTGACCCTTCTTTTCTAAGCAAATTATTATTATTCTTCTTAAAAGCCTAAAAAAATTCTTTATGAAACCATATATTCTCTATTAACAACAAATTACCATCTTGTTTGTTTCGATTTAATATTTTTTAATTATGGTTACAATTTATATCTAATACAATTGAAAAATAAATAAAAAATTAATTTTATTATTATATTATAATATGACTAATTAAATTATGTACTAAAAATAATTACAAATTATCTAAGTTGTATTTTTGAAAAGATACAACATGATGTTTTTTCTCACTCCTAAAATGATAAGTTTGAATATTGGTGACCAACACCTAAATAAAATTGCTTTTGTTAGCTATCTTACGCAAACAAACAACAAGGGTTCATGCAAAATTGCAAATACACTGACTTCATCATGTTTTACTTGTGATTTAGTGAATAAGATTCTCTTGCTCTACTTTAGAATGCAGGCTTGAACTTCATGGAGCAAATCTTAAAAATATGGAAATAAATTACATCAATTACAATTAAATGATACTACTAATTTATTATAAGAGACTTATAATTATTATTTTTTAGTTGGACTAATATGATATTTTTTTTCAAGGGCATTTTTGTCCTCCCATAATTACTGCCTTAAAGATCAGAAATTTTACCATATTCTACTTAATTTAGCCTGAAAAAGTTACCATAATAGTTTGTTTTTTAAAAAAATACATAAATAAATTAAGACTAGAGTTGATAAATTAATATAAAACTTTATATTATTAAATTGCATTCAGCAAAATCATAGTTTTCGTAGTAATTTAGATTTTCACCTAAAATTAAAACCGATTAATCAAGAGATTAGTTGTAACATACTGAAATCAAAGCAGGTTGAGTACTCAAAAAGTTTGCCCGCATTGTGTTGTAGCATAGTAATATGAAACTTTCATTATTTGGTGCCCAAATTCATGATTAGAGGTACATATTTAATTGCGTAATGTTATTTAAAAAAGTAAAAGTAATAATTTTAATTTCATCAGTTTTTGGCTTAATATTATTTTTTATGTTTCTTTTTTGGTTGAAATGAGTGAGTGGGTCAATTATACAACTTAATTAGTTAACAACGGGATAAAAATGCTACGTACGTTTTAATTGTTTTATAAAGGACTAGCTATTTAAAAAAAAAAAACAAATTGAGAAAAGTGTAACTTAAGTCACTTAAATTAATTATTAGTATGTATTTATTCTTTTATATTTAAAAATGCCTTTTTCTATTCCTAAATCTTTGATCAAATAATCGATTCATAATAAATGATACTATTTTAATAAATTTATTTTTAAAATATTATTATTTTTTAAGAATTGATTAAAATATGATTTTTTAACAATAATAAAATAAAAGATAATTTACAAAATATTTATTTAAATAGTTTTATATTATAATATTATTATTATTGATTTTTTTCTTAAATATCTTCATATTAAATTTCATTTTATCTTATATTTTATAATTCATTTAAAATTAAAAAATATTTTAATATAAGAATTATTAAAATAATATTATTATCCTTAATTGATTAATTTTTTCAAAACTTGTTTACTAAAATACACTTTTTAAAATCTAAGTTCACTTTACTTTAGTAAATTATAGACATTATTCACTTTATTTTTATTAAATTTAACATTTTTTTTAAAAAAATTGAAACATTTTTCTTTAAATATTTAGCATCTGTTTTGTTTATAAGGTTTAATTCGATCATTCTTAAAAAAAAATTATAAAATTATTTAAAAAATTAAAATTACTAAAAATTTAATACTACCTTTTTACATGAGCACCGGTGCTCGCTTCAAGTCAAAAGCAAAAATATCTCTTAGAAGTGTTAGAATTGTTTGGTTATGATTTAATTTTCACATGTCAAAGTTTAGACTATCAATAGTAGGGTTTATTTTTCATTTTAGTTATTTCTATGTTTATTATTTAAAGAAACATAATAAATATAATTTTTAAGCTATTTTATTTCAAAATGTTGAGATTTAAAATAACTATTATTTTTATCATGTAATTTATAAACATCAAAACCTTGAATATGAATTTAGAGACATTATTCATAATAAATATATGGGTTAGGGTAGCTAAGCAAAAAGACATTGCTATTTAGGTGTATTATGTCAGATGAGCTCCCAATGGTTTTTGGAAAGTGATGGATAATAAAAATAGGTGGAAGATGGAAGACTACATACATTTATTAGATATTTTATATATAGGTCACAAAGTTAGCTTTTTGCATACTCACATCACATGCTCTCTGCATTCTTTCTTTGTATTCAACTCTAGATTTTACTCTGTTAATGGAAAACCAATAATGGAGATATGAAATTGTAGTAGTTTAGTTTACTAGAAACCCATTATACTCTCTCTCTCTCTCTCTCTCTCTCTCTCTCTCTCTCTCTCTCTCTCTCTCTCTCTCTCTAAACTAGGGAAAGCCTATACTTAATTCAGTACAAACTCATCTTTTTTTTTTTGAAGGAAGTGATGCAAGAGTTCTATAATTTTTATTAAATTAGTATTTTAATCATATTATTTTCAATTTGAATTATTTTAGTTATATAATGTTAAAAAAATATTATCTTTAATTTTAGAAATTCAAAACTACAACATTTATGTATATCATTGTTAAAAGATTTAATCGTTAATTTAATTAAAATTACGAGACCACTTGTGTACTTCTCCGTTTTATAAGTAATTATAAATTTTGATTTATACAGTACAGTACACTTTGTTTTCTATATTAATTTTAAGATACTTGAGTTTGTCAAGATATTTTGTGGCTTAGGATTCCTTTTTAATCTCATCTTCGCCGTTCAATTTCTTTAAAACTTGTACTTCGCCTTCTCGTATGGCCAAAACTAGTCCTCACTCTTCTATTTTAAATTATAAATTAAAATCAAATAATATTTAATTTTTTCCTTTTAAAAATAAACTTTGTACCCCTTATATAATTCATTTTATTTATAAAAAAAAATTACAAATCAATAACAAAATTAAACATACATTTAACTTTTGTTAAAAATAAAGAATAACATACACCATAAATAAATGTTTATATTTTTCGATATATATATATATATATATATCAAATTAATTAATTTTTAATTAAAAAATTATTTAGATTAAATTAAATTAAATTTTATCTTACTTTATTTATTAGATAATTTAAATTAAATTAATTTTTTAATCATATATCTAAAACACATAAAAAATTAGATTAAAAATTAATTTTATTCTTACATGATATATTTTTATATAAAAATAAACTTAAAATAACACATTTTTTATAAATAAATAGAATTAAAAATATATTTTTTAAACTCAAAAAATAAAAAAAGATATTTAATCTAAAGAAATGATACATCCAAATATGACCCTTTTTTTTTCCTCCTCCTAAGAAATTGAAATTAGCAATTTAGCAATTAGCAATTAGCAATTAGCAATTAGCAATTAGCACTATGTAAAAGTACAAATAGTTCATGGTAGACAAACAAAAATTATGCATACAGTACGATAGATGAATGAATTAAACAAAAGTGTACAAAAAGTCTTGTCAAATCAAATGTTTTGGCAATTATAATTCAATATGTAATCATCTATCTCGCTTTTATACTAACATTTTGTTACTTAGACTTGTGCCGTTTCTCAAGGAATTATAATTGCTCAAATTGAGGGTTTCTTTTTAACTATAAACTCAAGTGATTTTTTATTTTAAAAATAATATTTAAATTGTGTATTTTTTATAATTTGATTTTGTTATTATTAAAAAAAATAAGGAAGAGAAAGTACGAAGCTTGAATAATAATATAATTAACTTATCATTTTTTAATAATAATATAATTAAATTTAAACTATAATAAAAAATAAATATATAATTTTAATATGTAAATAATTAATTATCCTACATAGAGAAAAAGAAAGAAAGAAAGAAATAAAGAGAAAGTATGAAGCTTGAATACTTATTGATAGGTTAACGGGTAGTGCATATACATAAAGATCATCCTATTCCTGCAGACAAGCTGAGTGGTGGAATTACAATTACTATTACTATCAACTAACACTTAAAAAAACCTTTTTTCTATATTTTAAAACAAGTCAACAACACAAGCACGAACTACCCCTACACGAACTACCCTACACTCTACAAAATTCCATTCCTTCAATTAAACACAGGTAAAGTAAAATATAATATAATTTTTATATTATAATTAATCTAACAGATAATTATCAATTAAAATAATATAAATTATAATAATAAGAAAGTAATTTAATTTACTATAAATAAAAAAAATTTGAAAGAAAAATGACAAAACAATGATTAAATTAACATTGTGAATTACATGTTCTTTACTGGGAACTTGAACATTATTATTATTATTATATAAATGATATTATTAATGCTTACCAGACTGGAATGAACTACTTGTACAAAAGATGACAAACATTGAACAGTACTACTAGTCTACATTGCTTCTGTCAAACATTTATCATTTTCTTAAAAACTTGTCAATTTTTGAATTCAAAATGGTAAGGTACAAATTAGTCTTCAAAACAATTATTGCTTCACATGCTTCTTCTAGATATTCACACTTTTTTGCACTCTCAGAGTACTTTCCATTCAATGTACAAATATTGTAACTCTTAAGTAAAAATTATTGTTGATTTTTGGGGTTAAGTGCTTATGAATTTATACCCTTCGGTTTAGAAATCTATAATAAGGGTAAAAAGCTAAATACATAAAGATTGTTGAATAAAATGTAGAAATGATTTTGTGTTATTCAACAAGCTTTGTATCTTCATCTGTTTTAAAGTGACCATACTCATACTCTTTCTTTGGGCCTACCAAAAGCAACGTCGATTCTTTATTTGTCCCACAACATGCTAACTTCTAAGGCAAAAAATATTCTCAAACAACTTTTCTTTTTTGGCATTTACTCTGGGGGAAAATAATTTACTCGTTACATGAAAGTTACTCTTAATCTATCGAAAATATCTTTAACGGTATAGGGAGAAAAATGATATTTATCGTAAACTTACTTGTGATGATTGTAGTAAATAAGGTGGTGGTATTTAATTGGCCAAAACAAAAAACCACATGGACCCTCCATGTTAAGTAGGCAGTTAATTCCATTATGCTATCTCATGAAATGATATATAACAATGTTCTTTTTAAAATCATCACTCAAAGAGGGAGGGAGGGAGAGTGAGAGAAGTAATAGAACCCATAAGCTACCTCAATAAGTGGTAGGTAGCAGCCCCTGTTCCAAATATAATGATTTTGTGATATCTTCTAACACTACTCTTTTCAAAATCACCACTCAATGAATGAGAGTGAGAGAAATAATACAACCCATAATAAGCTACTTCAATGGAGGAGGGTAGCCCCTCTTCCAAATACAAGAGTTGTGGTTCGAAGCTTGATAGTATAAGTTGTGTATGTCTTTCCCCTGTTTTATTGCTCGAATAATAATTATAAAAGAAACAAGAGCAAGACAAATAATAAAATATGCCTTAAACAAGACTCGAACCCACGCCTTCGTTGGCGTGGGCACTCTCTTTGGACCTTCCTTTTCTTGCTATACGAACTTCATATAGCCTGAAACACATTTTTACAAGGATGTACAAATAGAAACTACACAAGTGAAGACAGGGAAGGTAAAAAAAAAAAAAAAGTTATTTCTAATCCTTTGGTGAAGAGAGTAAAGAAAAGGTAATAAAGTTATAAACAATAATTAATATTCTGTATGCCTTGCGATCTTGACACAATGGTAAGCTGAATAAGTAAAGGTCCCAGAGACTATACGTTTGAAAATGCAATCAAATTTTGAGAAAAATGCCGCCAAACAGCACTTAGATTGTGTATTTGTTTTGTGATAATCTAGTATTATTATTATTAAAAAGTGACGGCAAAAGGATAAAATTATTTTTTTTATTTTTTAAAATTAAACTATTAAATACAGACTGTTATTTTAATTTGAATAAACTATAATTAAAATATAACATAAAAAATTATTATTTTTCTTTGTGTAGTTACTTTTTAATAATAATAATAATAATAAAACTAAACTGTAAAAAAAAAATTACTAAATAAAAAAAAAAAGTACTAAGTGTCACTTTTGAGACTTAAGTATATTACTTGTGAACTTAAATTTTAAACAAATAAACAAAATGCAATTTCCGCATAAATGTATTATCCCAAAGAGACGTTTGAAAATACTGACTGACACAAACAAAAGAATAATTAAGTTTCAAGTTATATTGAAGATTTGGATTCACATTATCTATGAAGAAATAAATAAAATTATAACAGAGAAAAATTACAAAATACAAGAAATTTCATTTTTCAAAAGTCATAAATAGATTTATAAACCAGCAAAGTAATTTTATTTAGTAAAAAACAAAATCAACTAGTATGGAACAAAACCTCACTGTTCAACATTATTTATCTTGATCTCCATAAGTTCCTCAATGGGTTGGCGACATATGGGGCATTTATTTGTTTGTAGCCTCAACTCCTTTGCACATTCACTACACATACACTGAAAAATACAAAACATCACTTAATAAAAATCCATCACTAGTCTTAAAAGCAAGACCTTTATGTGAATTATGTGCCACAATAAACCAAGAAGCTTCTATAAACTCAACCAATAGAGACAATTCATGCAATAGTATGCAGCCGGGCACAAAAACCACCGGAGAAGAAACGCGCACTTGAATTATCCATGCAGAGTCGCACTACACTTCTGATTAATGCAGATAGAAATGTGAAACTGAAGGAAAGTAAAAGTCATTATGTAATATAATTCCATCATTGCGACAACTATCCAATTCCCTCTCTTTTGCATATTAACTATATTTACAACGAATTTGAAAGCAAAGGAACTTGAAACTTAAGCATCAATCTAAAGCTGGATTCAATTAACAATATCGCAGTGGCTGAACCCAACTAAAGAGCACAATTCAAGCCATTTACGGTTGATTACATGTGCTAAAACTCAATAGACTAGTGACTTGCTAACCATCTTTATCAATTGAATATCATACAATAAAAGTGCAGAGTTTCCAGCATGCAATTATGTTTAAAAATTGTATCTTAATGTTAGTTGTACTCACCATATGTCGGCAAGGTAATACTGCTGTATCCTTAGGTTCTGTCATGCATATAACACAATCTGCTCCAGGATCATTATCCTCAAAGTCTGCAGCAGCAGAGCTTCCGATTCCATATATCTCACGTAGCTCGTATCGAACTCCATCAATCCACAAGATCTGTCTAATCACTCTCACTAAGAAAGGATCAGAATTGTTCTTGTCTAGCACAGCTTGAGTGATCTGCATATTTGGAGATGTTTCCGACATGATATCAACCGAATGTGTCTCAGTTGATTGAGCTTGTAAACATGTCTCGGCTGATATTACAAGAGGAAAGACGTCTTCTTCTGGTGATGGTTTTGAAAGATCGTCCAAAGCAAAGAAGCCTAAGTCAATGCCAGTCCCTGAGGGCTGAAGAAATTTTTGACCAAGTCCTTTCTGGAAGGGAATTTTCACTGGCTTAAAAGCTTCGGGAAATATCGGAACAAAAATGCAATTTGATTCTTCCTTTGCAAAGTAGTAAATAGTAATACTGTAAATTAGAAAGCAAAATCAGTTAACAGAATAAAACATTAACAGAAATGGAACTGAATTTGTGATACAACACCAGATAATATTCTCTCGAAACAATCATCAAATCGATAAGATAGATTCCTTTTAAAAAAGTACAACACCTAAACTAGAAATTCTGTATCAAAGGGGTTTCTCAACAAGTCTATTGTAAACTTAAAATTTGAAGCCTACTAAATAGTCAAGTAGTCTATCATATAAATGCATCAAGACAAGAATGTTCATAAGAATAACTTTACCTCTACGGGACTCCAAAATCACCTCTTACAAATCTTGAAAACCTGGGGGGGGGGGGGGGGGGGGTGAATTTTACGGGACTAATATATTATGTTTACAAGAACATTTAAAACTTTGAGCTTTAACTCTTATGAAGGTTTTACAAGAAGATTGGTCCCATTTGAAGAAGACACTACAAAGTATAATAAATTGGTTTAAAATTTAGTCATCCATCAGAAAAGACTAAATAGTAACAGGAATACCTATCCGGTACTAGAAAATTATTTTTATAGAATAAAGATATAATACATGGTATGGTGCATTACTCTCTAATCTAGAAAAGCTGATCACAAACTTACAAGGAAAAGTTGGTTTCCAGTACTAGCTATGCCAAACATAGACCTAAAGAGTGATACATGTTCATCTACCTTGACATACCTACATTCATTTGAGACAGTTCCTCCATCTTTACCTATAGTAGGATCCAAGAAATTGACATAAAAATAAACAAAAGCCTTTTTTTCTGAACATTAATGAGCCAAAATATATATTACTAATATCTCTCCATATCAAGTTTCCAATGGAAGGAAACAGCCCAGTGAAAGGCTTTTTGCAATTTACCCGATACGATACAATCGCCATAATGTTTACCCTAAAGCTAGTGATGTGCAACAAGACCAGAAAAATTGACAAACTGAAACAATGACTTACTCTAGTTTAGTAGTCTAATTATGGGGAAAGAGCTCCATGAATTGCTTAACTTTCAAAAAGGTATGCACTATAAGCTCCTCACACACATAAGTACAGTTTGAACTAATTACTTAAACAAATAAATCAACAATCCTCCCATTTTTCCCCCTTTTCCACCTATTTCACGCCTTTTTCCCTATTGAATATTTTTGTTTTCTTCATAATTATCGTTTGTTTCCATCAGAGGAGTATTATTTGGTTCTCCGACTTGCAGATTCATTTGCTTTTCTTTTCTTGGAGATACTTTTGTTTCTAGCACATATTCTATCTCTCTCTTTCTTCCATATGTATCATGTTTGTTAGATTTTTTGTTTGTAATTAGTTATTTGGTTAAACAAATGGGAGGTGTTGATTTCTGGAGGCAAATTTAATATTTTTATTATTCACAAATTTATCCCTCACTTATAGTAGCATATGATTTTTACATGTCTAAATAGTAGCAAAATAGAAATAATTAGCTCAAATTGAACTTACTTAGTGCACATTTTTGAAATCTATGGGACCCACAAAGGTCTGTTAAAACTTATCACTCGAATTGGTGCAATAACTTTTAATTACCATCAAATACATGAACATGCAATTGCACACGCACATCTATAAAAACATGTACAGAAATTTGTAGGCAAATTGAAGAACTCAGAATCAGATTGTAACAACCCACGCCAAATTTACACATAAAACAATCACACTTCAAATTTACAAATAGGTCAGAAGTCATGAGAATTATGGTTAAGATGTTACGACATAAAATAACCATGAAATATTTCTTTAAATAATGTCATGTTTCTTTGGGAAAAGAAGAAGAATATATGGTCAAGATAATTTGTCAACACTAGACATGGATAAGAATATCATTTTCAAATAGCGGTTGTTGGGAACAAGATTCCAAGTCCTTGACACCTCTTAAGTTTCAACATAAATTGAAATGCTGCTCCTTTGGTTTTTCTAGAGTCTCTAAATACTTTAAGGGTACTGACACAGTACTCATTGAAGAACGGTTGGATAAGCGATAAAAACTCCGTGACAAAGCTCAGAAATGTTCTAAGATGTTTTCCATAGGAAGTGCAGGTCAGATAACTTGTTAAGCTCTAGAACATATTATGTAAAATGGACTGTTCGGCAAAGTTTATAAATAGGCATAACTATGTAAGGGACCTAGCAAAGAAAGAGTTGGTAGCTGCAAAGTTACTCTGACCTATGACTAGCAAGTCAACAAATTTATGATTCAATACAGGAAAGAGATCATTTGATAGCTCTGCTAGAAGATGGTGAGCTAATATAGCATGTGCTACAGCTAGAGAAGCAATCTTGGTAGAGTGAAATATAGAAACTGTTTATCAATTGTATTTACAGAATTCAAAAAACTTACAATATGTCATTGTGGTGTGGACTGCATCGGAGCAAGAGATATGGATCGATACCCTGAACAATAGTACAGCACAAAAACTCCAATGCTCACTTGCTCCTTGAGAAACTAGAATGGAAGCAAAATGGTGTATTTCTACATTGAGTTTTAGATTAGAGATTACTATGACGAATCATAATACTAACATGAGTGAAACCAAGGGTTTAACCTCTTTCAACATGGATTCAGGAGAGTAAGGAGAAAGGGAAAGACAAAATTACTCTAGATGCCCTCATTTTTAGGCTTTCTATGCATTTTCATTTTTGTCATGTTTTGGCCTGTACTGCTGAGTTTTTCCTTAAGGCCTTATTCAATAACTGGTCCAGAAGTGAATAAACAGGGAACATGTGGAATTTTTGTCTTAAGGATTCAAATGGGAGTAAGGGTGTAAATCATATTGCAACTGTTGAATTTGAGCACATCCAATCCAATTCATTCAATTGATTGGATTGCAAAATTTCCATCCGATCCGATATGATAAATTGTTTTCATTAGATCCGTTACTTATCAATCCGATCTATAATATCTTTTATGATCTTTTGTTCTTTTTGACTATCTACTCTAATTTTTTCATCAACAATTAATTATAAGTATTTGATACATAAAGTCACAAATATCACAATAACAATGCAAAAACTACAATTTAATAATATTACAATCTTAAACTCATCATGAGTAAAAAATTAAGTCATAAATGTGAAGGGAGATAACACAATAACGTTAAAATCTTTCATCGATTTTAAAAATGAAGTAAATAAAGTGTATGATAAAAAGTGATAAAGATCTTAAAAGAGTAACATATATACAAAATATAAACGTTATTTAATTTTGAACGGTTCGGATTGGATTGTAATGGATGGTAAGCAATGCAATCCACCAATGGATCTGATTCTAACGGATTGAGAATTTTTCCATACAATTCAATCCACTCATCAGTTCAAAACCACTCAAAAATTAACGAATGGGTTTGGATTTATCAGTTTCATTGGATGATCGAATTTTTTGCACAATCCTATATGAAAGCATTTATGTCCCGGACCGGAGAGACCAAATTCCAACATAGTTAAGCCAAATTTCATAGACCAAACCAAATCAAACCAAGGTATCGAAACCCAGTTCAGAAATCAAAAAAAGCTACTTAATCAATCATTAGCACGACAGTCAATCTCACACATCCTAACATTAAACTTAAAGAAGACCAATTCAAAAACTAATAAATACTAAAGCAATAAATCAAATTGCATGTATACCTCCCATCAAATAACGCATCAAACACGAAAGAAAGCAAGTGGTAATCAGGGTTCTGCTCATCCAACTCAACCTTCAAAGTATCCTTATGAATATTCACATCATTTCTAACCTTCTTCGCATTCTGGTGGTCAACATAAGGAGGAGGTGGCACAGTCAAAGGCTGAACCTGACCCACGGGAGGCCGAATCGGAGTCCACCCATTTGACTGACTAGCATAATAAGGATGATAATTGAACCGACCCACCATAGAATTTGTATAGTGGGATGAACCATACCCACCAGAGTAGTAATGGGTATGAGGCGGCGGAGGAGGAGGATAAGGGGTCGAAGTATTCGTGTAGACATAGTTATGGGAAGGAGGAGGAGGAGGATGAGGCGGTGGAGGCAGAGAAGAAGGTTCCGTTGAGTAAAAGTGAGAAGAAGAAAAGTACTGATGAGGTGGTGGTGGTGGTGGTGGATGAGGATGATGATGAGGAGGAGGAGGAGGAGGAGGTGGAAATGGAGGTGGGTTATGGTAATAGTTTCTGTTTCTTCTTCTGCTACTCCATGAAATTCCCATTTCAGAGAAAGAGATGAAGATTGAAAAGAAAGGGAAAGTCGGAGAGGAACAGTACAATCATATGAATTTACAAGCAACTTCTTTTCTTTCCTTTTGGTGAATTCAATAAGGAAAAGTGATTTCTTTGACGCTAAGATGTCGCTAAAGAAAGAGAGAATTGACTTGTGGATCCTAGCGAAATTACAAATCTATTTATTATTTTTTAAAATTAAACTTTTATTTATTTCTTTCTTATATAATTTTAATTGTTATTAAAATATTAACTTTATAGATTATTTTTAATAAGAGATAATAATAACTATAAAATTAAAATTTAATTAATTATACAAATATGTTTTCATAAAAAATAATTAAATTAACAAATAAACTAACAATTTTAATTAATATAACTAAAACAACTTAGAATCATATGTTTCTAATTTATTTTAAAAGAAGTATAATATTTACACATTCTTAATTTTTAAATACATAAATAAATCATGTATTCATGTCACACTAATTATAAATTTGAATTTGAGTTTGAGATGATTTCAATTTTCAAGGACAATTTTCTCACATTGAAGAAATACAAATTCATTATTATTTAATAAGTAACTAACTAGTTAATTAAATGTTAGATTACTATATTCACTATCTTCAAAATATAAATACTAATTAAAAAAAATACTATAATCGATGATTAGTAATGCATTATACATCATTTTAAAAACACTACTAATATTTAAAAAAATATTTTATACACTCAACATTTTGTAAAAGAATTTAAAAGTGGATGCTCAAGGATTAAGAATAAGATTGCATAAAATTGATGTTTTTGACAATTTTAGTAGCAAAATTTAAAACTCTTCATGTTTATAAACAAGTGTACGTGAGATTGAATTTTTTGATACATATATACTCTCAACTAATTAGATTGATTTTATAGTTTAATTTTTGATTTTGCTAACGTAAAGTAAAAACTTTCGAAGATAATATATACACTAATCAAACATTTCATTTGCATATTATACTATATACAAGTAATATTTAAAGAATAAAAATAATGATCAAAATTAGTTCTATCATAACTGCTATCTCTCTCATGTGGTGGCCGTTCTTCAATCTAGCCTTTTTGCCTTGGGATTAAGGAGGATTTGGAGTAATGGTAATGACCTTGGTATTTAAGGATAGTTTTATTCCAGTATTGTCCCTGATACGATTACCTTGGTATTTAAGAGGAGAGTTCTTTTTCAAGTATTGTGGCTGATGGTTTCTAGCTAACGTGAGTTTATGGCTATTATGTAGCCTCGGGTTGATTTTGTCATTGTTGTCTTGTGCTCTTTGTATTGTTTATCACGAATTTGATTAAATAAAAACAGCACAGTATCATTTAGACTAAATTTTTTTGTAGAAAGTATGCAAATAAATGTACCAAGAGGATACTTCAAATTTCCAATTATATGTTGGTCCATATATTCCAGCATTACATTTTTGTAGTAACAACTAACAGGTGTGTACGAATCGTCAATACTGAATTTTCATTTTCTTTATCTGGATTAAGAGAAGTTAGGAAAGAATTTACAGAGGAAATATTTTCATCTTTCATGATTGTCTTGAGAAGGGTCGTCTATCTTGATTATTAGAGGCTGGTTGAGATCAGCAGCACCAGGTTCAGCTACAATGGGCAACTCAGGTTGGCCTATCACACCATCTATATCCTCGTTTTCAGCCAAGGCTTTTTCCAAAGCAGATTTTGCAACTTTAGTAACACACAACATCAAAACAACTGCACACAAATCGCCAAACAAGAAACAAAAACATTTTTGAGCGGGCAAACGTTAATTTATATAGGTACTAATATTGTGTTAAGAAAATTCAATTTCTTACTTTTTAATGTTTTTTATTTCATTGAACACTTATAATTTTGAAATTTCTTTTAATCAACCACTCTAACCAAAATTTGATAAATTTAATCAAAAAAATTAAATTAAGTGCACAACACATGAAGTTATAACTTCATTATTTTATTCATGGTATGCCTAATTGAAAATTTAGGCATATCTTAACTTAAATATTTTGATCAAATTGGTCAATTTTTGGTTGAAATAGTTTAGTAAAAAACATTTTAACAACAAAAAATATTTTTTAAATATTAAAAATATGCCTAATTGAATGTCTGTACTTTCAAACATTTCTGATTGAATTTTCAAATGAGGAAATAATGTATATTCCATTAAAATTCAAATTTTCAATCCAAAAACTTTTAGAATTTCAATTTTGACTATTATCTTTAACTTTCAATAATCACTATAGTTATTCATGTGTTAATCCATAAACTTTTCTGTTTGGATTTCAAGGTGGGGTTCAAAGTGGAGCAATCTGTGTCTTCTTTTTTCCATTCTTAATTGCTTAATGTAATACTTTTTTTTTATTCTTTCAATCTGAAACGACGAAATCGACATATAATCCTGTATGAAGCAGTCAAAATGATAAACTCCACAGCATTTCATACTTTGTAATACCAGAAACTTACCAGACACAGCGAGACCCAAAAATATGAACGCCTGCAATAAGTAAACATTTATCAAAACGCGAAATGAGGGGGAAACAAACCCGTACTTATATAGTGTCACCAGATTCAAGCATATGGACCTTTACCACTAATCAATTTAAATATCTCATTACACAACAAAGAGTGGAGTTGCATGTCACTTACCCAACGGGTCTTAGAGAATTCATGCCACCCATGTGTCACATCGGATAGATCCTTGAGAGTCGTTCCAACATATACCAGAGCAAGAGTTATTGGCTGTAAGAAAAACCACATTACATGCATTAATTAATGAAGCTTGATTACAAGTTTCTCCTATCTCAAATCCTAGATCTTTATGTGTATTTCTTCTAAGAAAATGTCATGCAAAAATTTATAAAACATCAATGTCTGTTCACTTTGACTTGACAACAGAGAAAATGTAGCAATTCAGTAGAAGATGGCTCTTCTAAACCTATAGGGAAAAAAAACTAAGGGTTGAACAAGAGATTTTCATTACTTGCATTGTAGCAAGACTAAGAAGTATCAAAAAGAACACAAGAAAACTGCAATAGAATTCTACCATGGAAGTTTCCTCATCTAAAATTTCACTCCAGAATCTTCATTGTCATACAAATACATGTTTATCCATGAATTCCTAACATCCTATGAAAAATGAAGCTAGCATGTCCATATCATTAGGGGTGTGCAGTGATTCAAAACCATGGGTTTCAGACCAAACTAATCGTCCACTTGAACCTGAAAGTTTCAATCCACAATCTATCAGTTCTATACTTCAATTCAATTTGATCCGATCCGATCTGGTTTGCTAGAAATTCGGATTGGTTCAGTTCAATCCAACAAAATAGTCTATAATACCATTTTTTGAGTTTTTTATAGGGAAAATTATCCTAAATATCACTAAAAATGTGCTATTTGGACACTTTGGTCAGTAGTTTTTCCATAGAACACAGATCACTAAAAAATTTAAATTATGACACTTTAGTCAAACTTCATAGTTATGTAACTAAAGTGTCAATTTTTTTCATATTATGTGACTAAAGTGCCCCTTCTTTACTGTAAAAAATGGACAGTTTAGTCACATAACTATGAAGTTATGTGACAAAAGTGTCATAATTTAAAATTTCTATTGACATGTATTTTATATAAAAATTACGTGATCAAAGTGTCTTAATGACATAAAATAAGTGACCTTAGTCACCTTTTTTTATAATTGTATTGCTCTATTTATATTTAGCATAAAATAAATATAACTTATTTTTGAGTTTATATACCATAACAATGTAAATTTTATAACAAAAAGTTTAAGACACTAATAACTAATAAAAATGTGATACATATACATCAAAAATATAGATTTGTTATGGTGGGATCGGATTGGATTATAGCATATGGTACATAACTCCATCCACCATCCAACCCGTACCTAGCGAATTGTAAAATTTTCAATCCAATCCAATCATTAGTTCGAAGCTGAAAATTCAACGGATTTGATTGGATTTATTGGATTCATTGGATGATTATATTTTTTGGACACCTCATGTGTCATAGTTAAATAGTCATTTACATGCCTATGGGGTTGCCTCTTGGGGTCTATAAGTGATAAGCTATCATCATAAGTGACAAACAAGGACTGATTCGAAAATGTTTTGTCCATTTAGCCAAATAAAGAGATACTTATGTGCACAAAGTCTATGAATATTATGAAGGAGACAATATATGTAAAGCACACTCAATGGAAGGCAACAATAATAAATGCCTGAATGTAAAACTAAAATAAAAAATAAAAATGATTAGGCATATGGTATCCACAATCCTGCCACTAGAATAGTAGAATCTACAAGAAAAAGATAGCAAACTGAACATCCATATTTGTTTTTATTATTATATTGTCTTTGTTATGTTTTTATCTCAGACTGGGATTGTTTGGATTCAATTTTGTGATCAAAATACATCATGGTTATCTAATGAAAGCATCAGGATATGATCACTTTGAAATAATAGGTAAAGGATGAAGATGATACCATCATTCCTAACCATGAAGCGAGCATGTATTCTCCAACTGGAACAGGAGTCACAGACAGGAGGTAATTTAACATGTTAAATGGAAGTAAGGGAACAAGTCGAAGCAGGAAAACAATCTGCAAGATAAGAAAAGAAATGTCAAAAGATCCACGTTAAGATGTAGAATCAAATATGGCAACTCCAGTAATGACCAATAATAGTTCAGACTCTTGATAGATCCTCCACCATATAGTTGAACTCTAGCACTATGCTACTACACAATTATAGCCTGTTTAATGCATTACGTAATGAACAACCATTGTTGATGAAATAGATAAACTTAAGGTAGGGATGTAGATTTGTGCACATTGAAGAAAATATTTGCAGCATTGGAGGTCACACATCAATACACAAACCTTAAATCCAGATTTACGAATTGCAATTGCAACTGAACGGAAATGCGGATAATCCTTCAACCTTGATACGACAAATGGTCTACCAATCTGTATGACAATTCAATAATGAGAAAAAGCACAGAATGAATCTCTGGCTAACAACAAGAGAACAAATACAGAAAGATTGTATATAGGTAAGTGTGGTGTGTGAAAGTATATGATGATGGCACATCTAAAACAATGGATGTATGCAGTAAAGTACACACACAACTAAACAATGAAAACTGAATACAAAAGTCAAAGTTCCAATCACAAGCACAAGAGTTTAGGCACTTACAGTTCTACCAAGAAGAAATGCAGCCACTGCACCAAGAGTTGCACCAATGGAGTCTGCAAAAAATCCCACAGGCAACCCGAAAAGATAACCACCACCCAGCTGAAAAAGAACCAAGTACTCCATAAGGTCCCAGATAGATTCAAATTTTCTGTTCATTTTCAAAAATGACTTCAAAGAATAGAACAAGCACAAAAGGCAGGGATAACAAGAAAATACTAGCAAGAAGATGAAAAGATGACTTACTAGCAACATTCATAAATAGTGAAAATCAGAGAAGAAAAGTGCTAAGGGATCATTTGATATCATTTTAATTCCTAGTTTCCAATTTCAATTTTCAAATTTTGCAAATTTTGAAATTAGGTACGTTTGATAACTCATTTCCAACTTCTATTTTATAAATTTTTAAATTTCACTAAAAATTAATAACCAAACCATACTCAATCATACTCAACTTTACTCAAAATAAAGAAAAAACCAAAATTTAATGAAAATTTACCAAAAATAAATTTGGAATCGAATTTAAGAGCTTAAAAAGTTAAAAATTAAAAATTAGAAATTGGTTATCAACAACTTTTATTTATTTTTTCAGAAAAACTTGAAATTGAAAATTAAATTCTAAAGCTAAAGAATTAGAAATTAGAAATTAAAATGGCTATCAAACATGACCTAACTTCAAAGAAAATCATCATAAAAACATTATGCAAGTACAGCTAAAGCCACAGAAGGTTTCTTACAGTGAGTACTGAAGCTGGAACTGCCAGAACTGTAAGAGGAATGTAAGCAACCGCCCTGTTACCACCAAAAAAAAATATAGCTTAACAGGTTAAAAAAGTTCAAACTTCAGAAGCATATCAACATGGCATAACAAAAGGGAATACCGAAGCGACCTGCTACGAGCCCAACTATTGGTTGGCCATGTGTGTATCTTAAGATAGCCAATTATTCTATATAAGTAAATATGAGATAAAGCTATACAAAGTGAACACTTTAAGTGCAGATGTTGACATTCTGAACTCAGAAGGATGTGGAAATTTCACCATACTTTAGTAATCGGCCATGTTTGGTTAAGAACAACGAATTTCAGTGTTAATGATCTCTATAGAGTTTGAGGCTTTTTGTCGTTTATAGAGGATTCTACCATGCCGCACTACAAGACCCAAACTAATCAAAACATGACCAAAATAAACATGACATGTGCATCCGATTGGCAGTGCAAAAGAATAGTCTTAAAGGAGTAGAATAACAAAACTACATATTATTAGAAAACTTAAATCTACTTACAGCACCAGGGGGCCCCAGGGGCCAAGATCATGCTCTACCCATAATAAGAAGTCCTTCAAAATCTGTCAAAGTAGATATTCTCATAAGTGAATGAAATGTTATGGGTGCAAAAAAACAGTTCCATCAACAAAATGTCTCAACGATTACAAACACATAATTTTCACACACTTCCCCTCCTCCCCAACTTGCAGCCCCCATGATAATACGAGTGGTATTTTTTTTAATTTTTTGATATGAAATATGAGCGGTACTAAGAAATATATATCATGCTACATTGTCGGTAGCACTAGTCAAGTAGACCTGTAATTATAACTTGCATATACAGAAAAGGTATCGCAACAGGCACGCTATAATATATATGTTAAACAAAACCAATGCTGGTATGGAAATGTGAGGCGAAGTAATCCAAATTTATATCTTTCTTTGAATAGTAGAATATATATATACACACAATCCGCCACAAGTTATGATCAACCTTCTAGACCTACTACCAAATAGGTATCATAATATATTAGAATATTCAATTGCGTTTTCTCTCTTATCGGGACAATCTCGCCTATGATAACTCTGGAAATAAAAAGATCCAATATAAATAAATTTTAGGTATAAAAAAAAAATGCAAAATACCTAGTTGCAAGACGTTATCAAAAGGCCAGCAGCAAATCAACAAATTATTTTATAATCCCAGTATCACCAACACGAAAAATCTATGTATATATATATATATAAGCTACCTGAAGAGCCTAGGAAATTCCATACTCGATAAATTGAACACAAGCCAAGGCAATTAAATTAGTAATTGATCATCAAACGAAACAGAAACACACAAAACACATCGAACACAATCGTAAAACACCACCTAAAGGCAAGGCAGCCAAATTGAGCGATCAAAATAAATAAATAAGATAGACCCAGAAGAGAAAAACAAACCTTTTCAATGGGGAGAGTGAAACAAGCGGTGGCAACGGCGACTACAAGGAGAATAAGGAGGATGATCCTCAGAGCAGAACCCCAGGAAAAAGCCATGGAAAGCCGACGACGCCAAGGCCTACACTCCTCCTCCTCGTCGGCCAATTCAGGTGAAACTTGCTTCAACGACAAGCGAGGCCTCAATCCCTCGAAATTAGCCAGATTTGGATTTGGTAAAAAATGTAAATTTCTCTTCGAATCAATCAGTTATCAGCCCAAAGAAGAAATCATGAGCTCCTTTCCCACTTTTGGCTCTTGCTGTCTTCGCGTTTCTTTCTCTTCTGCCTATCTTTTACCCAGTGAGAACCGATTTATGTGGGAAATTTCGGGTTTCTTTAAAGAACTTGGGGTTTTTCTTTAGAACTCGTGTTTAGACGTAATACGACGGCTTTACCTTTAATTTTGGTATTTTAATCCTGTGCAATTTTTTATTTTTTTTTATGTAACTAGCATATCCAGTTTGAGCCGACGATATTTTTGATATTTTTATCTATTTTTATCCCCGCAAGTTTTTCAATAATTGTAGTTATTACTTGATGATTTTAATACTTTTACACTAATTTTACATCTTCCTTGTATACTCTCTTCTTACTCACACAAACTATTACTTATTTATTGGGAAGAAATTAAATTCTATTTTTTAATTTTTTTACAAGAGATTATATAATTTAATATACAAAAAATAATAACTATTATATAATATATAATATTCGAGACACAATTAATGAAAAAAAAGGAATGAATCACAAAACTCATAAAAGATGATAGTAAAAAAGAAAAACCGGTTTATCTTTAATCTTAAAGTAGGGAGAGAGAGAAAAAAAATACACCATGTTTAATAAATAATTTAATTATTCAATTTTTTTACTTTAACTCCTACTAAAAAAATATTTATTTTTTATAATATTAAAAAATATATGTTCATTTATATTACATATGTTTATTTATATTATAAGAAAAATAAATATATATTTTTTTATAAGAAAGTTAAAAATCAATTTTCATATATAAAAATATTATATTATATAATTAATTATAAAAAATAACATAAAATAAAAGAGAGTGAAAAAGGAGAGAGAAGAAATATACAGAGAAAAAAATTTAAGAAATTGAGATAAAAAATTAAAAAATATATTAAAAATATTACATGTCATTTACGTTAATATTCTTTATTTGGATTTGTATTATGTATTATGTTTTTATTTTTTAAAAAATATCGATAAAATATCAACTAATAATAAGAGAAAAAAGTATAAAAAAATTAAAGTATTATTACTAAGATAGCTAATCCTAATATGACTAGATCAAGTTTACTTTTGTCTTGACAAAAAAAATTATTCATCTAAATTTAAGATAAATTTTAAATAACATTTTGTAATTTTATTGGTAATTACATTGAAAAATTAATTATAAATATATTAAAATCATCTAAATTTATGATTTTAATATATTTATAATATATATTAGTGTTAAAAAAAATTCTTTATTGTCATTTCCATTTTTTAAAAAACAATTACATCAAATAATATCATAAAATTTATATATAATAACGAAAATAACACTCAATAATATTGAACTAATTTTAATTAATTAAAATTTAATCTTAAATTAATTGAATTGGTCAAAGTTTAACTTAATGACATTTAATTAAATAACTTTAAATATGAATGTTTTTTACTAAATTTGTCTTTATAGTTAAAATATATAAATTTAACATAACGTGTAATACTTTATAGTTAAAATTTTAATAATATTATAATTAATTTTTCAATCATAACTTATTTATTATTTTCATTTTATAAGAATATTAATCTATGTTAATTTCATCTTCTACTATTTAAGCATTCAAATTTAAATACAAACAAACCTAATGAAAAAAAAAACCACGTTAAGTATTTTAAAAAAAATAAATTTAATAAATTATATTTAATCGTTAGATTAGTCGAAATTTATAGTAAATATTTCATTATATGTTATTTGATTTTTTCTTAATTTTAGAAGTTAATAACTAATTATAATTTTTAAATTATGATATTATTTAATTATTTTAAATTGTTTTATAGTTAAGATGATTTATTAGATTTATTAATTAATATTATTAATCTTCGAAACATTTCTTTTATTTTAATACATTAATTATATAGATAATTATAATTAAATAAAAAAAATATTATGCTAATTAAATATTTGTACAATTGATACAAAAATTCTAGTCATGGACAAAAAGAAACTCAAACGAGTTCTTATTTGATTGCTAAATCTCAAAGGTAACATAATATATTATTCATCTTTATTTTTGTACGAAAAGGTAATATTATATAATTAAATCTAAGAAATAACATAAAATAAAAATAAAATAAAAGATAGGAAAAAAGGAGAGATAAATAAGAGATGTATAGATAAAAGGTTTTAATAAACGGAGAGAGAATATTGAAAAAAGTATTAAAAGATAAAAATATTATATGCTATTTATGTTAATATTCTTTATTTGGATTTTTATTTTGTATTATATTGATACTTTTTTAAATATTAGTACGATTAAAATACCAACTAATAATAAGATAAAAAGTAATAAAAAAGCTAAAGGTATTATTACTAAACAAATCCCAATATGGCTGCATCAAGTTTCCTTTTTTATTTTGACAAAAACATTATTCATCTCAAATTTAAAATAAATTTTAAATTATATTTCATAGTTTTATTTTAAAATATATTGAGATTTACATAATTTTATCTAACGAAAAATTATCACATTAATTATGATTGTAATATATTTATAATATATACTAGTTTTCAAAAATATTTTATATCCTATGTATATCTCTATTTTCTAGCACATTAGATTTCATATTATACACATATGAATATTGTACATCTAGGTTACTCAGTTGATCGAATCGTGTTTAAATCGATTGAACTTAATTACATAGTTGAATCAATTTATACATGACAAGATCGATCAAAGAATTAATACTCGATTAATCGAGTATTAGATTGATCAAGATTAATAAGTAGAACGATTCACTTATTTCCAAATGAATTAATTATATTAGATCAAACGAGCTTGATTAAATTGATCAAATAATCGATTTAGCAGCTAGATTTTTAAGTTTAATTTAATTTTTACTCGAATTAATTTGTTTTATTAAATTTTAAAGATATTTTAAATATTGTCAAATATATATTTATTATAGATGTTTGATCTAAAGTTTTTACTCATGCTATTTAATCATACTATTGGCTCACAATTGTGTTAATCACACAAAATTATTATTAAGTATTATTATATTCACCTTGTTCTTTCTTATTTTACTAAAACTATTCAATTGACTTTTTCATTGAATTAATTTGTTATACATTTGTGGTTATGTTTGATAAATTAACAAGTCTACAATATTTTTATGATATTATATTTTAAAATGATTTTTCTAGTTTTGTTATTCATTATTAAATATACTCTATAACATATATTTACACTTGTATAACTCAAAAACGTGTCATTATGTTAATTTTTCATGTGATATTTGTATGATTTCGATTGGTTATGTGACTTAAGCTATTGGAACATTGGTTCATATCAATATTTTTTTTTGTAGATATTATGATGAAAGCAATGACTTGTAAGTAAATTACTTGGAGATATTACTTTGGTGGATAGTTTGAGTCATAGTCTTATAATTGGATATTATTTTTTATAATAAATAGTTAGGTGATCTGATGAACTAGTAATTTTCCTATTTAGTTATTAGTATTACCTATGTTATTTTCGTCTAAAAATCTAGTGTGTTAATCTTTATATTTTTGTATTATTTTATTTACATACAATTACATTTACGATTGTTTTGTAAAATTTTAATTTATCATATTTTTTTAATATTCTATTCACTTGCTTTTTAACTAATATATCCATAACTAAAAATAATTACACCTAAATTCTAATATTTTAATTTCTCTTAACCTAACAAAGGAAAACCCCGATACATATTTGCTAGAGTTTTCTATTCCTATGATAAATGCATGTAAGTTTTAAATGGAATATATTACTATCTAACCAAAGCTATTCAAAGTCTAAGATGTTATTTTTGGTAGTTTTATAGGTCAATTGCGACCAAACTCATAGGATGTCTTCCTCGTATATGTTTCAAGACAATTGAAGAAGTTTTTACTATTTTAGCTTTTTTACTTTATGGTTCTCCAAATTTTTGGAGTCGAATTATTGTAGTGAAAGAGAATGATACGGAATAATAAGTGAAGAAAAAAAATATTTATTATTTACTAAAGCAAAATATATAATATATAATAAAAGTATTATAATATTAGTTTTATTTTGTATATATTGTTTTAAGGAGTTTGATATATAAAAGAAGATGACCATGACTTTAAATATTTTATATATATTACTCTTGTTTATCATCCTAAATTGTGGTTTTTATTTATTTATTTATCCTACATTGTTGATCCAAGTGTTGGTCAATTAATGTGGGCCAGCAGCAGATTGAAGAATGGGTTGGTGTGGCGCCGAAAGAAAAGGAAGAAAAGAAGAAAACAAAAGAAAAAAGTCAAAAGTTTCTACCATTTGTCTCCATCAATTCATGCGTGAAGAATGGAGAAGACTGGAGTTTTTGGCTTTATAAAATCTTAGCTTCAATCTCAAAATATACAGATTAAAAGCGGAGGAAAAGAAAAACTGAGAGAGTTTTTGAGAGAGAAAATTAAGAGAGTTAATTTGTGAAGTTTTATCCACAAATTGAAGCTATATATTTGTTGTATTTTTACGAGAGATCCACCTAAATGTGAAGTGTGTAATCCCATCTTATTATAGTGGAAGTTTAAGTGGCCTATGGGTCCTATGGTTGTTACTTTCATTTCTGAAGGTTTTTCCACGCTAAAATCTTGGTGTTATTTTGTTCTATTTTGATTTGAGAAATTGTCTTGGGTGTGTGAAATTTATTTCTTTACAATCATACATTTTTTCCAACAAAGTGGTATCAGAGTCTTGGTTATATTCAGGAAGTACTATTCACAGAATACTGTTCATATATACGGTACTATTCTATCGACAGACACTATTCACATAGTACTATTCATATACATATTATTTTGTCGGCAGTTACTATTCATCAATACTATTCATAAAATACTATTCGGTGGTACTATTCATATAGTCCTACTTGGTAGCACTATTTATCGGTACTATTCATTGCCAGAAAAGTACCAAGCTCGACGAAACCAGTTGATTGACGATTCAAATGGAGGAGAGCACAGGTAATATGATAAAGTTGACCGCATTTAATTATGAAATTTGGAAGCCGAAGATGAAGGATCTTTTATACATTAAAGATCTATGAAAGTCAATTATAATGCCGAAGGAGAAAGAAGTAACCGATGCAAACATTGAATGGGCCGTTCTGAACCGAAAGTGTGCTGCTCAAATCAGACAATGGATCGACAAAAACATTTTTCAAAATTTTGCTAATGAACACGATGCTTACGTTCTTTGGCAAAAGTTGGAGAAAATGTATGCGAGGACAACCGCACAGAATAAAGCTAATCTGATGTGACGATTAGTCAATTTGAAGTATAAAGACGGAAGTAGTGTATCAGAACATATGAGTGAGTTCCAAGGCATTGTATGAAGATGACTGTAGATGACGAACTACAAGTGTTGTTGATGTTGAGTTCTCTACCAAAAAGTTGGGATACTCTAGTTGTGTCAGTTAGCAACTCAGCTCATGACGGTAAGCTTACCATGGACATGGTAAAAGACAGAATGTTAAACGAAGAGTCTCGACGAAAAGATGAAGGATATACTCCTGACATTGAAGCGCTTGTCATGCAGAAACAAGGCAAGCAAGAATGGCAGGGGAGAAGTAAAAGTAGAAATCCTCGTAACCAAAGTCAACAAAGAGGACAATCGAAGTCTAGATCAAGGTATGACATGAAGTGTCATCATTGCGGCAAGCCTGGACACTTCATTCGAGAATGTAGAAGGTTAAAGGAGGAACAATCCAGAAATCAGGAAGCAGAAACCCGAACAAATGACACCATAACTATCACTAAAGAAGTTGTCATTGTTCGAGATACTGATTATGTCAATCTTGCATGCCAAGACACTACTTGGGTAGTTGACTCAGGCGCTTCCTATCATGTTACCTCACGACAGGAATTCTTCTCAACCTACACTCAAGGTGATTTTGGACGTGTGAGGATAGGAAATGATGATGCATCAAAAATTGTCGGCATTGGCAATATTTATCTAGAGACTAATCTTGGAGGCAGATTACTTCTAAAAGATGTGAGGCATGTTCCTGATATCCGCCTCAATTTGATATCTACCGGTATGCTTGATGATGATGGATACAATAATTATTTTGGTGAAGGAAAGTGGAATGTCACCAAAGGCAATCTGGTAATAGCTAAAGGCAAGCAAGATACATCACTCTACATCACAGAAGCCAGACTGTGTAGAGGAGAAGTAAATGCCACAAGGAAATAAGTTCCTACCGAGCTATGGCATAAGCGACTCAGCCACATGAGTGAAAAGGCCTCAAAATTCTTTCTAAAAATGAGCTCTTGCCAGGAATGAAAGGTACACCCTTGCAAACTTGTGTTGACTGTATTATGGGAAAACAACATAGAGTTGCATTTCGTAGTCTCGCATCATCTAGAAAGGAAAATATTCTAGATTTAATACACATATATGTCTGTACAATGAGTTGTAAGTCATTAGGAAATGCTCACTATTTTGTGACCTTTATTGATGACCATTCTAGAAAAGTATGGACTTTTGCTTTGAAAACTAAAGATCAAGTACATGAAGTTTTCAAGCAGTTTCATGTAAAATTGGAGAGAGAAACTCGTAGACGTTTGAAGTGTGTACGTGCAGATAATGGTGGTGAGTATCGTGGACCATTCAAGGAATACTGCAAAAGTTTTGGCATCAGGCTGGAAAAATCAGTACCAAAGATACCTCAACACAACAGTGTCGTAGAGAGAATGAACAGAACCATCTGTGAAAGAGTCAGATGTATGCTCTCAAATGCAAAACTGCCAAACTTCTTTTGTGGGGAGGCAATGAGGACAACAGTCGATTTAATCAACCTTTCTCCATCAGTTCCACTGAACTACGACGTACCAGAAAGAGTTTAGATGGGGAAAGATGTTTCTTACAAACACTTGAAAGTATTTGGCTGCAAAGCATTTGTTCACATCTCAAGAGATGAGCGATCCAAGTTGGACGGAAAAACGAAGCAATGTATCTTTATGGGATATGCCCATGAAGAATTTGGTTACAGACTTTGGGATCCTATTAGCAAAAGGATTGTCAGAAGTAGAGACATGGTGTTTCTTGAAGACCAAACAATTGAGGATTTTGAGAAATTCGACAAACCACAGTCAGATGAAATTCCAATTAATGTAGACCCAGTCTCTCCACCAATAAATCCTGATGACGGGGGAGTCACACCAGATACTAATGATGTCAATCCACCAGCTGGCAGTTCAGAACCAGAACAAGTTTCTAAACAAGTCAAACCAGAAGTACAAACAAGAAGATCCACCCGAGTATGACAACCAAGTCGTATATATTCTCCTAATGAGTATGTGATGCTCACTGAAGGGGGAGAACCAGAGAGTTATGACGAAGCTATCACTAATCAGCATAAGACTGAGTGGTTTAAAGCCATGCAGGAAGAAATGAAATCTCTGCATGAGAACCACACATTTGACCTGATGAAACTACCACAGGGAAGAAAAGCTCTCAAGAACAAGTGGGTGTACAGAATCAAAAGTGAAGAAGGCAGCACGCAACCACGCTACAAAGCAAGATTGGTTGTGAAAGGATTTGCACAGAAGAAAGACGTTGACTTCGATGAAATATTCTCACCAGTAGTTAAAATGTCTTCAATCCGAGTTGTTCTTGGTTTGACAGCTAGTCTTAATCTAGAGGTTGAATAACTTGACGTAAAGACTGCATTCTTACATGGTGATCTTGATGAGGAAATCTATATGGAGCAGCCCGAAGGTTTCCAAGTCAAAAGCAAATAGAAGTTGGTATGCAAACTAAAGAAGATCTTGTATGGTTTGAAGCAAGCACCAAGGCAGTGGTACAAAAAGTTTGACTCATTCATGGAGAAAAATGATACAATAGAACGATGGATGATCACTGCGTCTTCATCAAGAAATTCTCTGATGGTGATTTTATTATTCTTTTGCTTTATGTTGATGATATGTTAATTGTGGGTCAAAATATTGACAAGATTAACAAGTTAAAGAAGGATTTGAGCAAGTCCTTTGTAATGAAGGACTTAGGACCTGCCAAGTAGATTCTTGGCATGACGATTACCCGCAACAGGCAAAAGCAAAAGATCTGGCTTTCCCAAAAACGGTATGTTGAAAAAGTTCTTGAAAGATTCAACATTAGCAAAGCTAAACCTGTTAGTTGTCCACTTGCAAGCCATTTCAAACTTAATGTGAGTCAATGTCCCTCAAGTGAGGAGGATAAATCAAAGATGAGCAAGGTGCCTTATGCATCGGTAGTTGGCAATCTAATGTACGCTATGGTATGTACTAGACCAGACATTATATATGTTGTTGACGTTGTGAGCCGATTCCTATCAAATCCTGGAAAGGAACATTGGGCAGTTGTCAAATGGATACTGAGGTATCTTAGAGGAACCACCAGTCATTGTTTATGCTTTGGTAATGATGAGTGCTCAAAAAGCACTAAAATAACCATGATTTTATGCACATTAATTGATTAAAAATATATATATTTATATGTTTTATCATATATTTATATAAATTTGTCTTTTTCGGAATCACTGGTATTTTTATTGTTTTTCAGGTATTTTGGCTTAAAAACGCAACTTAAAGACTCAAAAAGGAATACTGAAAGCAATACATCACAAATATATTAATAAATAAATGGGGAAAGGTCAACAAATATGGAAAAAATGGAAAAAATGGGTCAAAAAGGTCAAAAATGTCAAAAAGGAGAAAATCGCGCCGCCACGTCGCGAAGCTGCCCAGCCGCGCGCGCCTGTCTCCGAATCTGCGCGTGCCCCAGCGCGCGACTACTGTTCACGCGGGTGCCCTGCACGCCGACGCATTTTCGCCCCATTTTTCACGTGCACCCGCCCCATGACGTCATGCTGACGTCATCAATGACCTCAACAATTTCATTACGCGTTTTTACATTTTTTAAACATTTTTTTACTCATTTTTTTCTCTCCATCCTCACCTATAAATACCCCCTTCCCTTCACTTCTAAACACACCTTCAACACCTTAAAAACACACTTCTCTCTTCTTTCTTTCTCTCTTTTCTTAGATTTTTAGTTTTTCTTAGTTTTTAGCTTTTCTTAGTTAATTTCTCTTAGTTTTAGAGTTCTTCCCTTTTTAGGAAGAACTAGTTATGTTTTTGTAATTTTTTAGCTTTTTGATTCAATAAATGGGAATGCAAATTACAACATGTTTTCGGTAGTGGTTTTAAAACTTGAAAGTTAGTACTCGGATGACTAAATTCTTAGGTTTAATTTGGACACCTTGAATAAAGTTTAAACTGTCTAACCCTACCAAATGTGGCATTTAAATGGTTCATTTTCAATCTCTTAAAAAAAGAATTAATTTAATTAAGCATATTAGTTATCAACCCCACCCATAGGTGTTAATTGATTTGTTTAGTTAACAAAGAATATCTAACCCCACCAAAGGTGGTATTCATACAAAAAAGGGAGAATCAATAAATATCAATTCATATATTTAATAACCTAGATAATATGAGCAAGCACAATTAACTTAGTTATTATATCCATAAATACTCTGCCATTATAAATGATAAAATTTGCATAACTGTTTATTGAATCTATGTTTATTTTTATGTAAGTAGATTAAAAACACAAAAATCCCAAAATATCGTGACAGGATGTTTAGGATTTAATTTCGTTTTTAAAAGTTTGAATAATAAATTAAAAACCACACACATTCCTTCCTTAGATCGACCTTGGGAGTATACTTATCATTTTCTACGAAATGATTCGTGCACTTGCGAGAGTTTTATAAATATTAAAACCAAAGTATTGGTAAGAATCGACGATGTCGATTTTCGTTCATAAGGTAATAATAAACCTGTATTAGAAGGATATACAGATTCAGATATGGCTGACGACGTAGATACGAGGAAATCTATATCCAGGTACCTAATAACATTTGGAGGGGGAGATGTTTCATGGCAATCACGATTACAAAAGTGTATTGCCTTACGTACCACAGAAGCAGAGTACATTGCAATCACTGAAGGTTGTAAGAAGATCCTGTGGATGAAAAAGTTCCTACAAGAATTGCATCAGAACCAAGAAAACTATGTTCTTTATTGCAACAGTCAGAGTGCAATTCATCTTAGCAAGAACCCAACTTTCCACTCAAGGTCCAAACACATCGACGTAAGGTATCATTGGATTCGTGATGTGTTGAAACATAAACTACTGGAAGTTGAAAAAGGTTCACACCAATGATAACGGGGCAGATATGATGACAAAGACCATAACTAGAGAAAAACTTGTTATCTGTAGAAATATTGCAGGTGTGGAAGAGCCCTGTCCCACATAAGTTGGAGGGGGAGATTTATTAGTCAACTAATGTGGGCCAACAGCAGATTGAAGAATGGGTTGGTGTGGCGCCGAAAGAAAAGGAAGAAAAGAAAAAAAGAAAAAAAAAGTCAAAAGTTTCTGCCATTTGTCTCCATCAATTCATGCGTGAAGAATGGAGAAGACTGGAGTTTTTGGCTTTATAAAACCTTAGCTTCAATCTCAAAATATACAGATCAGAAGCGGAGGAAAAGAAAAACTGAGAGAGTTTTTGAGAGGAAAAATTAAGAAAGCCAATTTGTGAAGTTTTATCCACAAATTGAAGATATATATTTGTTGTATTTTTGCGAGAGATCCATCTAAAGGTGAAATGTGTAATCCCATCTTATTATAGTGGAAGTTTAAGTGGCCTACGGATCCCATGGTTGTTACTTTCATTTCTGAAGGTTTTTCCTCGCTAAAATCTTGGTGTTATTTTGTTCTATTTTGATTTAGAAAATTATCCTTAGTGTATGAAATTTATTTCTTTACAACCATATATTTTTTCTAACACCAAGGAACTTGCTTATTTCGTACATATTTTGAAGGAGATTATTTTTATACAGTGATAAGGAGAGTATAACCAGTTTTGTCACCCTTTATATTTATTAGTGTTAATTCAATTAACTAACTTTCTTGTGTTTGTATTACTACATATGATAACCTCTTGTTAATTTGTTATAAAGATGAGTTTGGTTACTGCTTACCTATGTGTCAGTATGATTTAAAAAAATCATTAAAATTTTGAATAGTTTTTGAATTAAACTTATTTATTTAAATATATATTTATAAAAAATATATATTTAAATGTGTAAATATATTATTATGTTATGTTTAATAAAAAATTAGATATGAAATTAAATTTATATTTACAAGATTTATTTTTCAAAAATAAATTAACATAAAAATTCATTTTCTAACTAATGAGTCGTGCAACGTTGTAAAACAATAAAAAATTGGACATATCTCACCGCAATCTACAATTAATAATCAATATTTTAATTATAGATAATTGAAATTAAGATTAATGAGTCCTGCAATGTTGTAAAACAATAAAAATTTGGCCATGACTCACCACAATCGACAATTAATAATCAATATTTTAATTATAGGTATGGTTGTTTACATATTGAAATTATAATTAATTAAAAAAAATATTAATATTATTTTATATATATATATAATTATAGAAAAATTACACTTTTAATAATAAAACATACATTATTTGAAATTATTTGAAATTATTTTTTACTTGAAACATGTGTTAAATTATTTAAAAATTAAAAATTAGTATTAATATTTTAAATAATATAATAGAATAATAATTATGTTAAGATTTAATTTTTTAAAAATAAAAAAATAAAAAATATAATTAGATTATAAGAAAATTATTAATAATTTATAATTAATAATTATTAAATATATCAAAATTTAATATAAAATAAATATAATCATTAATATAATCGTAATCAATAGTTCTACTCTCATTCTTTAACATTGAGTTATATTATTGTTTAAAATAAATATCTTTTTGTACAAGTTACTAAACAATAACTTAAGCTTCGATAAAATTTCTTGGTCGACACTTCCTTTTTAATTTAGTAAAGAATTCGTTTCGAAGAGTTCGTGTATCACGAGTAAAAGATGGTATGTGCTTTCCTTCTTAGTCTTTGACAAATTACTCTGCTGGCGGTTAGGTTGCTGTGTGATTCTTACTCCATCTCAACGGATAAGCTCAGTTGGATTGGGCTGGCAGGGCTTCCGCAAGGGCCTCCCCTCTCTTCCCAGTCAATATAGATGGGAAGGAGCCCTATCAAGTAAATGCCATAACCAGCCTACTTAATTATGTATAGTATACCCTTGTTTCAGGGTGGATCTTTCTGACATTTATTTCTTAAATATTTTTTTAAGTATTTATAAAAAATGAATTAAGAAAAAGTAAGACAATACTTATGGATCTGTTCCATGAGGTAAAGATTCCGTCATTTTAGATTTTTCATAGTCTTTGCATCTGTATAGAAAAAAAAATTATTATTTGTTATTTTTAATATATTGCTCAAATATTATTTTTTAAATATTTATATTTTTAAAAATAACACATATATTAACCTCCCTCGGCTAATGCACAAACCTTTAAGTATCAAAATTTCAGTTATCTATATGACACATCACCACCGTCCATCTCTGGGCCCACACATAACACTAATAATTGCATTTAAATTATATTATTTGTCAAATCAAATTATTTTATCTTACAGTATTTTATTTAGATATTTAAATTTTATTTAACTAAACTACGACGTCATAGTGGAACATGAAAAACAGAATAACAAGGAGCAACAAACAAAACCCATCACGCTTCCCACTAGACCTCCCTGATCCCGACACCTGTCTTCCAATATTCAGGAGTACGGAATATCTAATTATCAGCCAAAAAAACAGAGTACAAAGATAGAGAAACCAAAAGAAGAAGACGAACAACATTGAATTACAGAGATGGATCTGATAAATGCGATAATGGTGACTCGGAATTCGGATGTGGGACCGATGCTTGGAAGCGCTGTACCGTTTGGATCGGTGTGGTGGTTCGTTGACGCGGGTATCTCAGCGGCTCTGGTCCTATTCGCCGGTATAATGTCTGGTCTAACACTAGGCCTCATGTCTCTCGGTCTCGTCGAACTCGAGATTCTTCAGCGTAGTGGAACTCCCGCCGAGAAAAAACAAGCAGGTTCGATTTTTTTCCTGCTATTTCTTTCTGATTTCGGTATTATTATATGGAATCGCTCGAAGTTTTGTTGAAATTCTGCTCCCTTTTTTTGCTTGTTATATGTGTTTAGCTGCTATATTTCCTGTGGTTCAGAAGCAGCACCAGTTACTCGTGACTTTGCTGCTATGTAACGCTGCTGCTATGGAGGTAAGCATTTGATCTATACTCAAATGCACTTTTTATAAAATTGAATGATAATTTTTACAACAGTGGAGAGATGTGCTATTATAATCAAGCATTAGGTAGTTTCTTTTATTAGTTAAGTACTAAAGCCTAATTATATCTGTACTGTACATTTAAATTCTTTAACTTGTTTGAAGTCTGGGCCTTCTTCGAAAAGTGATACTTTGGGACTGGGAATGGTCGAGATGTTGAATTCCTTAGAATAATATATCTTTTTTTTCAGGATTAAGCATTTCATAGTGTGGACCAAATTTAAAAAATGATATTGAAAAAAATAAATAATAATAATAATAAAAATAATACTTATGCACCCTTGGATGGATCAACTCAATTGTTAATATAATCTGTTATAGAAGTTAAAACTTGTCTAACGTAGTTGTCTCCAAGAATGTTGCACCCCCACCACCCCTACCCCAAAAATAAACTCCTTAAGATTGGATAACTTTTCAAACTTTGGATCGATATTTGAAGTTATGTCTGATTGGATTTTGGAAAATGTTATTTTCAGGCTCTTCCACTATATTTGGACAAAATGTTCAATCAATATGTAGCCATAATTCTTTCGGTGACATTTGTTCTATTCTTTGGAGAGGTACAATCTAGCTACTTGCCTTTGGACATGCAAATCTCATATCCTATGTTGAAACTTCAATTTTTACTGTGATATTTTAGGTTATTCCACAAGCCATATGCACTAGATATGGACTTGCAGTAGGGGCCAATTTTGTGCCGCTTGTACGAGTTTTAATGATAATATGTTACCCCATTGCTTATCCACTTGGCAAGGTATGACCTCTGTATACTTTAGGTAATTGATCAAGTGAATTTGCTAAATTACACGACATTGCAACTTCTGTGAAATGCGTAACTGAAAAGACAAGAAAATCCATTAGCTTCAAACGTGGTCCCTTGTTACAACTTATAAGTTGTTGCCATTGTTATTTATTTTATTCCTTGATATTGAGATATGGCATTTCAGATATTGGATTGTGCATTGGGACACAATGAAGCCTTATTCAGGCGAGCTCAATTGAAAGCCCTTGTCTCCATTCACGGCCAAGAGGTAAAGTGAAGCTAATAAACACACACATCATAGCTAGAGGTGTTGGGGTTTTTTTTGGGGTGGTGGTGGGGGGAGGGGGGGGATGAAAGCCAGCTCAAGGCCTAGGCAATCGAGGTGGTCGCGCCCTCTCTTTAGCTATGTAAATTGTGAATAAAACTATGCTTCTATGGTATGCATAAAATAAAATAAATTTTATTCATTATCTTAAATTTATAAATATTTACCAATAACTGAGTTAATAAGATTTTATTTCTCATAGTTAATTAACAATTATGATACATTTATTCTTGTAATTATATTAATATATATTAGTAAAAATTAAAATATTTGAATGTGTGCTTCTATTTTTTTATTCAATGTTCTTCTTCTATATTTTGAATTATGAACTAAAATAGTTAAATTTTAAAATTTAATGAAAAAATTAAATTTAATACATAAAAAGACCTTGTAATGACTCTGCCTGGGCCTGTAATTGCTTGAACTGGCCCTGATGATGGGAGATGGGTTATCAATTCTTTTCCCTCTTATTTTGTTGTGTTTGTAATTTCTATCAGGCTCCCTTAAGAGTGGCAGTCTACAATTTTTCTTAGACCCATCAATAGAATTTCTTTTATTATAGAGATTGTAGAATTTGAATTGATGCCCTCATGCTATGATATCATGATACATTTATGTTGGTCACAAATCCTTTGAATCGTTTGGTTTATAGTTCAAATTTTATTTTTTGAGAATAAGGATATGATCTAAAAATTATTTAAAATTTTGAATTGTATTTGAAACATTTTAAATTTGAGTTTGCATTTGTTATTAAATTCAAAACTATTTTTCAGATGTTAACTAGTTTATCTTTGTATAAAACTTTAAGAAAATATGGAAAACAACATTTAGTCATTTTCTAAAACCAAAGGTGTTTTTAACGTACTATTCAAAACTTGTATTCAAAGACACTTTTATCGAACATATGTTTTCTATCCCTTCTGTTTTCAACAATAAAAAATTGTTTTCAAATCTTATACCAAACAGAACCTAAAGTGATTAGAGATTATCCAACATTTGTATCCCTTATTTTTGTATTTTCTAACAAAAGTAAAGCTACCATATTCTTGGTTTTTCTTATCACAAATAGGCTGGCAAGGGTGGTGAACTTACACATGATGAAACAACAATTATCAGTGGAGCACTAGATTTAACGGAAAAGGTAAGAACTTCAATGGAATTTGTAAATATGCCTTTTATTAGAGTTTGTTGTATCAGTTTATAATCTTAGGTGGTATTACCACGTAAAGTACTCATAAATGAAAACAGTGAACTCTTTCAAAGGTTTACTTAGTTTCTTTAACTTGATTTTTTATTGTGTTCCCATTATTTGTGTTGAAGTTGTTACTGTTTTTTTTTCCTTATTAAATAGTTGTGAGTAGTCTTAATCCACATGTTTTTTAAATACTCGAGTTATTTGTATTTGTTAAATGTACTCCGAGAGATATGATGGAGATAATATGGAGTATGTATTCTCTGTTTTCTCTTCTTGTTACAGCACTATAATACAATCTATATATAGAAATACAAAGTGTCCACTAATTCTAGGAATAAAACAGCTGGTAACAATAATGAAAATACAGCTTGATTTATACTAACTCTACAGCCTATACAACACTAATAATATTCTCTGAAAATCTACACTCCCTCTCAAGTTGGGTAATAGATATTAATCATTCCTAACTTGTAACTCAATTCTTCGAAAATTGTTCGAGGTAATGCTTTGGTAAGGATATCTGTAATTTGATGTTTAGTAGATGTATATAGTAGGTCCACAATTTTTCCATCTATCTTTCCTTTAATGAAATGACGATCAATTTCTACATGTTTGGTTCGATCACGATGAACTGGATTTTTCGCAATTCTTATTGCAGCTTGATTGTCACAATGCATGCTGATAGGTTCGAGAGTTGTGAAGTCCAGTTCATTGAGTAGCCTTCTTAACCACATTCCTTCACAAATCCCATGAGCCATGGCTCTAAATTCAACTTCTGCACTGTTTCGAGCGACTACTGACTGTTTTTTACTTTGCCAAGTTACAAGGTTTCCCCATACGAATGTACAATATCCAGTGGTAGATCTGCGATCCATTATAGAGCCTGCCCAGTCAGCATCTGCAAAGACTTCAATTTTTTTAGTGAGATTCTTACTGAAATATAATCCTTTTCCTGGTGTCATCTTGAGATACCTGAGTATACGATAGACTGCTTCCATGTGTTCTTCAGTAGGACTGTTCATAAATTGACTTACAACACTTACTGAAAAACCAATATTTGGTCTAGTGTGAGATAGGTAAATGAGTTTTCTCACTAATCTTTGATAACGACCTTTGTCCACAGGTGTACTATTTTCTTTGATTCCGAGTTTTATTGTAGAATCCATCGGAGTTTCTACTGGTTTACACCCCATCATTCCATTTTCCTTGAGAAGATCAAGTACATACTTCCTTTGAGATATAGATATGTCCCTTTTTGTTCGTGCAACTTCCATCCTTAGAAAATATTTGAGATTGCCTAGATCTTTGATCTCAAATTTCTTGGTAAGGAATTCTTTGAGTTTATCCATCTCAATTGTAGAATTATCTGTTAGAACAATATCATCTACGTACACAATTAGGATAACTATTCTGTCATTGGAGAAGTGTTTGACGAATAGTGTGTGATCTGATTGGCATTGATTGTACCCATATCTCTTCAGAACTTTAGAAAACTTATCAAACCAGGCACGTGGAGACTGTTTCAATCCATATAAGGATTTCTTAAGTTTGCAGACTCTATTGGTTGGAACAGGAGATTCAATTCCAGTAGGAATGTCCATGTAGACTTCTTCTTCGAGATCACCATTAAGGAATGCATTCTTGACATCTAATTGGTAGAGAGGCCAATCCAAGTTAGATGCTATGGAGAGAATAACACGAATAGTGTTGAGTTTTGCTACAGGTGCAAAAGTCTCCTGATAATCAAGCCTATATGTCTGAGTGAATCCTTTAGCCACAAGGCGAGCTTTGAGTCTTTCTACACTACCGTCTGCTTTGTGTTTGATTGTAAAGATCCATTTACACCCAACAGTTTGTTTTCCCGATGGTAGTTCTGTGATCTCCCAAGTCTTGTTTTTCTCTAGGGCACTGATTTCTTCACGAATAGCTGTCTTCCATTCAGGTATCTGAAATGCTTCATGAATAGAATTTGGAACCTCTATTTGATCGAGGTTGCTGATAAATGCCTTATACCCTGGTGAGAGATTTTTATAGGAAATAAAGTTATAGATGGGGTGGTTTGTGCATGATCTTACACCTTTCCTTATAGCAATTGGCAAATTCAAATCATTAGGAGGTAATTCAATAATATGAGGTTCAGTGGTGTTACCTTGTGAATTGTCGGAGTGGCCTGTATTCGGGTTGGATTCTTGGAATGGCTCAAGATATGCTCAGTTCTCTGCTCTTTCTTGAGTTGTTTTCCTTCTAGAGTAGACAAGGAGATCATTGTTTGGGACAAAGAAGTTTGGATCTATTGGTAGAGAAGTTGAGGGTTCATTGGGAGTAGTAAGAGTATTTATTTGAGATATTGATTCACTTTCTAGAGGTTGTGGAATAGGATTTGTGGGAGACTGAGTACTTATGATATTCGAAAGTTGTTATTCATTGCCTATGTTCTCCCCCTGAGTGACAGATTTGGAATAATACGGATATTGTTCAAAAAATGTGACATCCATTGTATTATAAAATCGTTTTGTGATAGGAGAAAAACATTTGTATCCTTTCTGGTATGATGAATACCCTAGGAATATGCATTTGATGGCTCGAGGATCAAGTTTGCCACTATGATGTACATGGACATAAGCAGAACATTCGAAAATTTTAAAGGGAACATGGGACACGATTTTGGTGTGTGGGTATGACTCAAGTAGAGTATTGATAGGTGTTTTAAACAAGAGGACACGAGATGACATCCTATTGATAAGATAGGTAGCTGTAAGAACAACATCCCCCCAAAAATGTTGAGGGACATGAGTTGTGAACATGAGGGATCTAGCTACCTCGAGAAGATGCCTATTCTTTCTTTCAACCATCCCATTTTGTTGAGGTGTGTCAACATATGAGCTTAGATGGACAATCCCTTGACTTAACAGATAATCAGTAAGGGTGGAAGTGAAGTATTCTTTAGCATTGTCGGATTTCAATACCTGAATTTTTGTTTGAAATTGGGTTTGAATCATGGCATTAAAATTTTTAAAAATTTGACATGCTTCAGATTTTTCTTTCATTAGGAATAACCAAGTGGTTCGAGTATGATCATCCACAAATGAAATGAACCAACGTGTCCCTGTGATGTTTTTGATTCGAGAAGGTCCCCATATATCAATGTGAATTAATGAGAAAGGATGTGATTTTTTATGTGGAAGATGAGGATATGAAGTTCTAATATGTTTTGAAAATTGACATACTTCACACTGAAAAACTTATGAATTTTTATTTCTAAATGATGAAGGAAAAGTTTCTGTAAATACTTGAAATTAGGATGACCTAAACGATAGTAATTCAACATGATTTCACCATCTTTATTGGACTTAAGATTTAATAAAGCTTTATTCTGATTAGAAACTTCGGATACAACTTGGTGAGCTTGTCTTGTTGAAGGTTCTTCACTGCTGAGGAGATAGAGTCCTGAGCATTCCTTAGCACTGCCAATCATCTTCTCCGAATGCAGTTCCTGAAATTCACATAGGTTATAAACAAATTTAGCCATACAATTTTTATCACGGGTGAGTTTAGTAATTGATACAAGATTACAATCAAGTGTAGGAACAAGAAGGACAGAATCTAGAATAAAGGAGTTTGAAATTGTGGCTGAACCAATTCCTGTTACTTTGGATACTGAACCGTCGGCAATTCGGACCGTGTGTCCATTCTGGTAGAATTTAAGATTCATGAGAAGAGAAGCATCACCCGTCATGTGGTCTGAAGCACCGGAATCAACAATCCATGGTCTCATAACCTGTTTCACATTAAGAGCATTGAGGGTGTTACCTGATTGAGCTATAGTGGTAGATGATGTGGTCAAGGATTGTCCAAATAATTTCTGGAGGAGATCAATCTGTTCCTTGCTAAAACAGAGCAGATTCAGGTGACTCATTGCCTTGAGATTTAGAGGCAATTTTTTCATGACTTTCTTTGTTAATGTGCTGTGTGAACGGTGGTTTCCAATCAGTGGACTTACCATGAATTTTCCAACAGGTTTCCTTAGTATGACCAGGTTTACGACAATGATCACACCAAGGTCTTCCACGACGAGGACGGTTGTCTGTATTATAAGAGTGCTGATGGCCTCGAATGACAAGTTCAGATCCTTCTCCAGTCACGGAAATGGTAGATTGAGAACCCATCATTGTAGATTGAGGACCCATCATTACTTTCTTTCGACTCTCCTCTTGACGGACTTCAGAGAAGGCTTCACGAATACTGGGCAAAGGTTTTGTGCCGAGAATTCTGCCGCGCACATCATCAAGATCTTTATGGAGTCCCAGTAAAAATTTGAAAACCCGTTTCTTGTCAATAATCTGTTTGTACAAGATGCTGTCTGCTGGACAGGTCCATTCGTGAACCTCAAAGAGATCTAATTGTTGCCAACATCGAGTGAGAGAGTTAAAGTATTGTGTAACTGACATATCTCCTTGGCGAAGATCATGGAGGATGCTCTCGATCTCAAATAGTTCGGACATATTATCAGAACTGGAATAAGTGTCTTTGGCTGCATCCCATATTCCTTTGGCGGTTTTGTAGAGAAGAAAATTCTCTCCAATTTCGTTTGTCATGGAATTGATCAACCAAGACATCACCATATTGTTTTCAGATTTTCATGTTCTGTATTGTAGATCGTCTTTGTTTGGAGCTGCGACATCGCTAGTAAGGTAATCATCTTTCATTTTTTCACATATAAACATCATGACGGATTGGGACCACTGAAGATAATTGTGCCCATTTAATTTGTGACTGGTGATGGGCATAAGACTATTGTCCGTGGAACCAAGAATTATAGGTTTTCCCGTGGCCATTTGTTGCAATTGTAGATTATACGTGGATTGAAATTTGTGGGTTGTTTTTTTTTTTTTTTTGAATAATCTTCTTGGACCGGGTCGGGTAGGGTTTGATTGGGTCGGACTGGGATATATTAAAGCAGTTTACTGGTACGTGAAACAGAAAAGAAAAAAAAACAAGCAGAATGTGACTGCGAGACTGTGAGACTTACTGATTGAAGTAGACAGCGATGATGATGATCGGCGCCGATGATGAGGAGATGGTCGGCGATGATGACTGGCGATGGCGACGATGACTGAGATGGAAAGCAAGCTGCAGAAAATGGATTTCTGCTTTGCCTCTGGAATGCAAGCTGTAGGAAATAGATTTCTGGATTTCTGGATTTCTGAATTTCTGAAATCAGTGTTCCTTGGACAGAATTGATATAACATAAAATTGGATTTTTGGATTTCAGAAATGCTCTGATATCATGTTAAATGTACTCCGAGAGATATGATGGAGATAATATGGAGTATGTATTCTATGTTTTCTCTTCTTGTTTACAACATTATAATACAATCTATATATAGAAATACAAAGTGTCCACTAATTTTAGGAATAAAACAACTGGTAACAATAATGAAAATACAGCTTGATTTACAGTAATTCTACAGCTTGTACAATACTAATAATATTCTCTGAAAATCTACAGTATTTTTCTTGTTTTGATTTATGTTTATATTTTGTTATTATTTATGTAGAGGGTAGTTATTTGTCAGCATATGGTTATTTTACTATTTTCAAATGTATTAATAGTGGGTTATATAGTTGGGTACTGTTTTCCTAAACTTTAGAGAGTTGGAAGTTTATTCTGCATAAAACTCTTGTTGTAAATATGACTATGTGGTAGTGGAAGTATATTTAGAGCATTGACCCAAATCATTTTGGCATTTCCATGTCAATTGAAGGCTTGGTTTCTGTCGAAGCAAGCCAGTTTCTTTTTTTGGATTATCTTAAATTCTGTGAAAATGGATAAGGCTAAGCAGCGTCCACTCAATTGGAGGACCTCATTCTTGTTAACAGGCGTATGACACTATCAGTTTTGAGAGACCTTAACAACTTGGTTTTAAGATTAGACTATATTTGAATTTACAAATTAGGACCCTAGTAGGAACCAAGGAGCTGTTTTATATATTTTTATTTTGTTTGCAATTTTTCAGTAGAGCTGAATCTATCTCTAATGTTTTATTATGCTACTTAATTGTTTACATGCCTTAATTCTAGGTATTCACAAAATTCATGTATATTTTTGAAGTCATTATCCATTCTTCTCTGGAATATTTGTGGAGCATTTTTTAGTCCAAAAGGCATTCCATTCCATTCAAAATATCGTTGTGGTGTGCTAAATGTTGTATTTTGTTTTACTAGCTTCTTCTAGTTTTATTTGCCAAATTTTGAATATATCTCTTTCCCTAGGATTCTTGTTATTAGGGTCTCTTTGTGGGGTAGGAAATATCCATCAAATTTTGTTTTTTCATTTAATTGTTTGTAATTGATAACCATTCTAGGTTTTCCTCTTACAATTTCTCCTCTTCATAACCATGAAGGCTGGACTGCTATGTGGACTTTCAGAATTTCTTATTAATTTTTGTTCTAAAAGTTCCTCGATTTGTTTATCAAATTCCAGCCTGTCTTCTTGGATATATCTCATTGGTTTTATCCTTATGATTGCTGATTCATCTATGAGTTCAATTTAGCATAGATTTTGTCTTTTCCCATAAGGCTAAAGGATATTCACTGAAATTATCTGAGAACATATCAGTTATTTGGTCAATTTCTAAAGAAATATCTTGGATTGTTGCTTTTAAGCTCTTTACTTGTGGTAAATCACCACGTTGGCTGTGTTGGAAATGAAATGGTTTCCTAAGAATAGGATGTAACAAGTGTGAAACTTGTTTAATATGTTGGCAAGGTGTGATAAAGCCAATATGTGTAGAAGATTGGATATAAACATTTTGAAATAAAAAGTTATTTCCTAATAATATATCAACTCCCATTTCATCAGTTTTCCAAATCTGAGGTATCTTGAAGATAGTATCACCAATCTGGATATGTGCATTCTTGACAGACAAGTCATAAATATGTACTGTTCCACCAATATCATAAGCTTTTAGGGATTCATCATTTTGGTAATATTCTGGAGGGAGTACTTTTGTATGGCACAAACGTTTACTAGCACCTGTGTCTATAATTGCACAACCATTCTGGACTATATTCATCATAATGAATAAGAGTTCTTATAAAGATACTTGAATTATTCACGATGAAAATATATATCCTTCCATTTTGTATAACGTCCAATCCATGGGGATTTATACTGTAATGGTTATATTTTTCTAGAAAGCTCATTCCTAGCAAAATATCATTGTCTAGGTTATAGTCTTCATCAATTAAGAATTGATGTTCTTGTGATCCTTGGTTATCTTGATTTGAAACAAGGATATTAATAAATTTGTTTATACTAATAATATCTCCCGAGAAGTTTTATACCGATACGGTTCCATTAGTTCTTGTGGTTCCATATTCTTCCCAAGTGATTTTTTAATGTAAGATTTTTGTGCGTCTGTGTCTAGCAAAGCTTTGCTGGGAATCCATTGTCCTTGGTTACAGTAATGGATATTAATCTTGTAGACTCCATTTGTCCTAGGTTGTTCAGGATTCAGAATAATAGGTGAGTCTCCAAATCTTGGTAGCTTATTTCTGAGGGTATGCTTTCTAAATCATACTCTTTGTGGCTTGTTTCTCCTTGGGTGATTTGTTTGGGTTTTTGTTTTCTTACTATTCCATCTTCTAGTAAGAGTTTTTCTTTTTTCTTTTGTCCTGGCAAGGCTTGTCGATTTAAGTTGATCATCCATTCTATTGATGGAATTTCTTTTGCTATTGCCATTGTAGGTGGTGTTACTTTGCATCCTACATTTTTAAACAAATTGTCTAACTCTATAAAGTCTTTGTTGGCAAAGACATCAGAATTATAACTGTTTGTTACTGCATATGTGACAGCATATGTAATGTTATAAGGTCTAGTTCCTTCTTACATTAAATCTGTTCGTTTGAAATCATGCGCTTAGCTTAACGTATAATCAAACCATTTGTCTTTTAATGATACTGTGAATTTCGGAAATATTTTAAATAACATTTTGCTATAATTAAGATTTCCTTCTATTATTCCCAATAATGCATCTCTTCTGTTATTGATTCTATTGTCTAATACTCCTAAGATTTTAGGTGTATTAATTCCTTCTCTAAAATTTGCTTTTAGCATGATATGTACGCTTCCTATGAAGACATATCCATATTTTTCTTTTTCTTTGTCTTTGTGTATTTTTGACAAGTCTTCTTTAGTTAACAGGACAATATTCGTATTTCCTCTGGTTATAATCCCATATTTTACCAAAAAAATTCTCTTTACTCTTCCCAAGAGTGTTTGGTATAAATTGTTGTGAAATCCTTCACCATTTGTTGCTATTAATTGCTTTTTTGCAATTTTTCTGAGTAGCTTTTTATCTAAGACTTCTGTCACGTCCCGCTCAAACTGTCCCTAAAAATCCAAACAAATGATGGTTGCCTAAAGGATCTAGACTATTCTACATGGAAAGTTCTAGAGTTGTCTAGAGAAGTCTAGAAAGAGCTAGAGTTAGACGGACTCAACTCAAGCTTGAAGACCCTAGAATGTTCTAGAGCACGCTGGAGGGTGCTGGAATGGGCTGGAATGTTCTAGAACGTGCCGAATGGTTCGGGAAGGATGTAGAAGCTGCTGGAAGCTTATGGAACAACCCGGAAGGTGCATGAAGGAACTAGACAAACCTAGAAGACTCTAGAGTTGGCTAGAAGGTCCTAGACCCTTGTGGCATATTGTACATAATTCTAGAATTCTCTTGTACATTCTAGACTAGGAAGAATCTAGAAAGTGGTGGATAGCCTTAAGCTTAGAGCCACACTATAAATAGACCCATTGGTCTTCATTTGCATTCATCTTGGGAAATTGTAAGATAATCTCTCTCTAGAGCAATACAAAGCATTCTTTGCAAATTCTCTCTCTATTCTCTTTGGAGTTTCATTCGGTTTCAAAGGCAGGCTTAGTGCAACGGACGGTGCTAAGTGCCGCACGATCTCTACTTGAAAAATAAGGTCGTGACAGTTGGTATCAAAGTGAGGTTAAAGTATCTCTATCTTTGGCAAAAATGAAGAACACTGCCCCAGCTACACCAAACATGGACGTTCCACCAATGGAACGTGGCCGTGAGGAAGCTCGGAAAGTCCCAAAGGAATCTCGAGCCAAGTCGAAAGACATACTTTCTAGCTTGGAAGCACGAGTGGGAAGTGCGCAGGACAGCTTAGGGGAGCTGTTCGACCGGGTGGACAACTTAGAGGAGCGTTGCAATGGCTTGGAGGCCGAGGATGTGGAGATCCATGCAGCGGTGAAGATGTCCCTTAATGAGCTAGATGGTGGCTTAAGGCAAGAGATTGATGGGTTAAAGGCGGAACTTGTCAAGGTAAGGGATCTTGTCCAAAGAGAACTTGCTAATGTGTTGCTTAGAATGGAAGATATGGGTGGTGATCTAGCTCTATGTAAGCGGGCTATGGCCGCGGGGACTAGCGCAACCACCATCATTGAAGCTAAGAGAGTGGATGTTCCCAAGCCTAAGACCTTCAATGGTATTAGGAATGCTAGGGAAGTTGAGAACTTCCTATGGGGGCTAGAACAATACTTTGAGGCTACTGGCATAACGGACCATGCCAGCAAGATCCGAACTACAGCCATGTATTTGTCCGACACTGCGATGTTATGGTGGAGACGGAAGCATGGAGATGTGCAACGAGGGGTTTGCACAATTGATACTTTTGAAGACTTCAAAAAGGAGTTCAAAATGCAGTTCTTCCCCGTTAATGCTGAAGAGGAGGCAAGAGGGCGTTTGCGACGATTGAAGCAAACGGGTAGCATAAGGGACTATGTGAAGGAGTTCACAACCTTGTTGCTAGAAGTCCCCGACACCTCAGACAAGGATGCCCTATTCTTATTTATGGATGGTCTCCAATCATGGGCTAATTTGGAGCTCAAGCGACGTGGTGTCCAAGACTTATCTTCGGCCATCGCAACTGCAGAAAAATTTATTGACTACTCCACAAACAAGGAGGGCTCTAAAGCCTCAGATAAAAAGTTTAGTGGAGGAAAGAATGGTGGAGGCCATGCCAAAAGTCAGGGTTCTAAAAACCATAAAGACAACTCCTCATTCAAGCCAAGAGATAAGGGGAAGGAGAAGGAGGATCGGAATGCCTCGAAGCCCCGTGTGACGTGCTTCATTTGCGACGGACCGCATTGGGCACGTGAATGTCCGAAAAGAAAGGCATTGAGTGCCTTGGTTGCCTACACACATGATCAAGATGGAGGTGAGTCGGACGAAGGTGCAAAGATGGGTTCTTTGCGCCTACTTGGTGCATTGCAGAGCGCCCCAAAGACCCCTAAGGGCTTGATGTATGTAGATACAGCCATCAACGGGAAGGTCGCCAAGGCTTTGGTCGACACCGGTGCATCTCACAACTTTGTTTCAGTGGAGGAAGCAAAGCGACTTGGCCTAAAGGTTGTCAATAGAGGGGGATCTCTCAAAGCAGTTAACTCGGCGGCACTACCATTGCATGGAGTTGCTCGTGGGGTTAAGGTCAGTCTCGGTGCTTGGACTGGCCAAGTGGACTTATCAGTGGCACCCATGGATGACTTCTCGGTTGTATTCGGCATGAAGTTTTTGGACCAGGTAAGAGCTTTCTTGGTGCCCTGCTCAAACTCTATGTGCATCATGGATGGTGCGAAGGCGTGTGTGGTTCCGACGGAGAGGACCACCAGACCTACTACCCAAGCTCTCTCAGCGCTTCAATTCAAGAAGGGATTGAAGAGGGATGAAGAGAGTTATTTGGCCATCCTAAAGGAATACGATGATGAAAAGGCGTCACCAAAGCCAAACTTGCCGACGGAAGTGCAAGTTGTCCTAGATAAGTTCCAAGATGTGATGCCAGAGGCATTACCCAAACGGTTACCTCCAAGGAGGGAGGTAGACCATGAAATAGAGTTGGAACCTGGCACTAGGCCACCAGCAATGAGCCCTTATCGAATGGCGAACTCAGAGTTGGCAGAACTGCGGAAGCAACTCGATGAATTGCTGGATGCTGGCTTCATAAGGCCGTCAAAAGCCCCATTTGGTGCCCCGGTGCTCTTTCAAAAGAAGAAGGATGACTCGCTGCGAATGTGCATCGACTACCGAGCTCTAAATAAGATCACAGTCAAGAACAAATATCCTATCCCACTTATTGCTGATTTGTTCGATCAATTGGGGAATGCTAGATACTTCACTAAACTGGACTTGCAATCGGGATACTACCAGGTACGCATAGCCAAGGGAGATGAGCCCAAGACCACATGTGTAACCAGGTATGGTGCCTATGAGTTCCTTGTCATGCCATTTGGTCTCACAAATGCACCAGCCACCTTCTGCACTTTGATGAACAAGATTTTCCATCCCTACCTCGATCGGTTCGTGGTAGTATATCTTGATGATATCGTGATATATAGCCGGACTTTGGAAGAACATCTAGAGCATTTGAAGAAGGTGTTCGAGGTCCTGAGGGAAAATGAGCTATATGTCAAGAAGGAGAAATGTTCCTTTGCCCAAGATGAGGTGATGTTCTTAGGGCACAAGATAAAGGATGGGAAACTGATGATGGATGGAGCTAAGGTGAAAGCCATCCAAGAATGGGAACCTCCCGCCAAGGTTCCCGAGTTAAGATCTTTCCTCGGACTTGTGAACTATTACCGAAGGTTCATCAAGTCCTACTCAGCGAGAGCAGCCCCATTGACCGATCTGCTTAAAAAGAACAAGTCTTGGGAATGGACAAGCGAATGCCAAACCTCATTTGAAGACTTGAAGAAGGTCATTAGTGAAGAACCGGTACTTTGTCTTCCAGACCCCTCCAAAACATACGAGCTGCACACCGATGCCTCAGACTTTGCCATTGATGGAGTTTTGATGCAGGATGGGCGTCCGATAGCCTATGAGAGCCGAAAAATCAATGACACTGAACGCCGCTACACTGTGCAAGAAAAGGAAATGATAGCTATTATTCATTGCCTAAGGGTGTGGCAACACTACTTGTTGGGTTCTCATTTTGTTATCATGACGGACAATGTAGCCACAAGCTACTTCCAGACTCAAAAGAAGTTGAGTCCCAAGCAAGCTCGATGGCAAGACTTCTTGGCGGAGTTTGACTATAGGCTGGAGTACAAACCCGGTAAGGCCAATGTGGTGGCTGATGCGTTGAGCCGTAAGGCGGAGTTAGCAGCCTTGAGTAGGCCAAATAGTCCTCTATTGGAAAGGATCAAAGAAGGGTTGGAGCATGATGCCCTTGCTCAAAACCTCCTTGCCCTCATCAAGGAAGGAAAAACGAGACGATTTTGGCTGAGTGACGGACTACTCTATGCCAAGCAGAGTCGAATCTATGTGCCAAAATGGGGGAGCTTAAGGAAAGAGCTTATCAAGGAGTGCCATGATTCGTTATGGGCTGGACACCCAGGAATGAGGCGCACCCTTGCTTTGATCAAGTCAATCTACTATTGGCCTCAACTTCGGGATGATGTTGAAGCATATATAAGAACTTGTCTTGTGTGCCAACAGGACAAGATAGAGCATCATGCACCCGGAGGATTGCTAGAGCCGCTGCCTATTCCAGAGAGACCATGGGAAAGTGTCTTAATGGATTTCATCACTTGTCTGCCAAAATCAGAGGGCTTTGGCGGCATTATTGTCGTCATCGACCGCTTCAGCAAATACGCGACATTCATACCTGCCTCAACGGACTGTATGGCAGATGAGACGGCACGTTTGTTCCTCAAGAATGTTGTGAAGCATTGGGGAATTCCTTCCAATATCGTGAGTGACCGAGACCCACGATTCACGGGGAAATTTTGGACGGAACTATTTAAACTATTGGGATCAGACTTGAATTTCTCCACAAGCTTTCACCCACAAAGCGACGGACAAACGGAACGTGCCAATGCGTTGCTGGAGTTATATCTTAGGCACTTTGTGAGTGCTAATCAGCGGGATTGGGCGAAGCTGTTAGATGTAGCCCAATTTTCATACAATTTACAACGGAGCGAGTCTACTGCGAAGAGTCCCTTTGAGATCGTCATGGGGCAGCAACCCATGACTCCTCATGCCTTGGCCACGAGTTATGAGGGGAAGAGTCCTGCTGCCTTCAAATTTGCCAAGGCATGGCATGAACAAGTTGAGTTGGCCCGAGCCTACTTGAATAAGGCATCTAAAAAGATGAAGAAATAGGCTGACAAGAAACGGAGGTTGGTGGAATTTCATGAAGGCGATTTGGTTCTTGTAAAACTATTGCCCCAACAATTCAAGTCCTTGCGGAAGGTTCATAAGGGGTTGGTGCGGAAGTATGAAGGACCATTTCCAGTCCTCAAGAAAGTCGGCAAGGTGTCGTACAAGCTGCAACTCCCTCCAAAGCTCAAAATTTATCCGGTCTTTCATGTGAGCATGCTAAAACCTTATCATGGAGACAAGGAAGACATGAGTCGAGGAGAATCCAAAAGGGCGCCTACCGCAGTGGTAACCTCCTTTGACAAAGAAGTGGACTCAATATTGGCGGATCGCGTGATCCGGCGTAAAGGTGTACCAAGTTATCGGGAATACTTGGTCAAATGGAAGAACGCTCCGGATGTAGAAGCAAGCTGGGAACCTGAGGACTCTTTGTGGCAATTCAAAGATGACATAGAAAGGTTCAAGCTTGAAGGCGCGACGAGGGCGTCGCGAACTTGAGTGGGGGAGGGTGTCACGTCCCGCTCAAACTGTCCCTAAAAATCCAAACAAATGATGGTTGCCTAAAGGATCTAGACTATTCTACATGGAAAGTTCTAGAGTTGCCTAGAGAAGTCTAGAAAGAGCTAGAGTTAGACGGACTCAACTCAAGCTTGAAGACCCTAGAATGTTCTAGAGCACGCTGGAGGGTGCTGGAATGGGCTGGATTGTTCTAGAACGTGCCGGATGATTCGGGAAGGATGTAGAAGCTGCTGGAAGCTTATGGAACAACCCGGAAGGTGCATGAAGGAACTAGATAAACCTAGAAGACTCTAGAGTTGGCTAGAAGGTCCTAGACCCTTGTGGCATATTGTACATAATTCTAGAATTCTCTTGTACATTCTAGACTAGGAAGAATCTAGAAAGTGGTGGATAGCCTTAAGCTTAGAGCCACACTATAAATAGACCCATTGGTCTTCATTTGCATTCATCTTGGGAAATTGTAAGATAATCTCTCTCTAGAGCAATACAAAGCATTCTTTGCAAATTCTCTCTCTATTCTCTTTGGAGTTTCATTCGGTTTCAAAGGCAGGCTTAGTGCAACGGACGGTGCTAAGTGTCGCACGATCTCTACTTGAAAAATAAGGTCATGACACTTCGCTTGCTTCAAAGTCTCCTTTGACTTCCCCCATTTCTAGGTTTTCTTGGTCTATCTCCTCTGTATCACTCTTCTGAATTTTCTCCTGAAGATTCATCTGAAGAGATTTCTATTTCACAGAATGATTCATCTGTTTCTATGTCTGCATATGTTACTGGATCATATTCATTTTCTATTTGCTCTATTAAAGCTTTTGTTTGTCCTGAGACTTACTTTCGATGACATTCATTTGCATAATAACCTTCCTTATTACATAGCCAGCACTTGCACTTAATTGGTATCAAAGCCAAGGTTCTTTCCAAAACCAATTGGAAAAAATTCCAATGGTAGAGTATACAACTCAACATATTGAAGCCTCTAGCTTACTAGTAGGAAGCTATAGAAATTATACATGGAATACATATGGAAGATTCCAACCTTTTGACCTTAGAAATGACAATGATGTTTGGGGAACAAATAAAATAAATTGGACTAATTTATTTTTAATAAATAAGCTAGCCAATAAAAACGTCACTTTGGAAGATCATAAGATCATCAACCAAATAATCACTAGTGAAAAACTAGATGAAAAATTAATCAATCTGATAGGTAAACTATCAAATGAATTTAAGGAATTAAAAGACTTTATTTCAGATCAGAAGAATCTAGAAATAAAAAAATTCAAAACAAGATTGAACAAATCTTTGATAAATATGATATAATTTCTTTACAACAAGAAAAACTAATTGACCTATAACACAGGTTAGAAAAAATAGAAAATATTCTAAAAGAAATTGGAGAAAGTTTTGGAATACAATCTCAAGGAACAGGAAGATCCACTACTCTTTGAGATAATAATTCCAAAGAACATATCTAATATAAATGAAGCTCTTTATGAACTTCAAAATCAAGACAAAATTATACAAGATACAGTAATAAGTATCCACAAAACATCAGGATTAGCCGATATCCTAGAACAAGAAAGGCCCAAAAGGTATAATGAACCACTAAATAGAGCCAAATCTAGAAGTCTAGCCATGCTCAGAAATACAGAAAATAGAAAATCTGGAAAAAGAATTCGAATACACTCTTAATCCATCCAGATTAACAGAAATCTTTCAAGAAATAACGGCATTAGAAACAGCTGAACAAAGGGAAGAGGTAAAAATGAATGCTGAAACCTCTAGACCAAAACCAGAAGAAACTACCCCAGAAGGTGTAGGATCAAACAGATCCTCACATAGGGAACAGCAAAGAAAAGAAAAAGGAATGTTCATGGCAAAAGATATTTTGCAGATTGATACAAAACACCAATGGAATGTCCTTCAGATATCTCCATAAATGGAAAATGGTTAAGCCTCTTAATCTGTGACCATGAGTATAGAGAAATGGAAATAACAGATTGGGCAAAAGCTGCATTAATAGCAGTAAACCATAGAACATGGGACAGTAACAAGATAATTGAATTCTTAATTACTACCCTAAAAGACAAAGCCTATGATTGGTATTTTATCTGCCAGAAAATATGAAAAGAATATTTAAATATGGTTTAGATAATGAACAAAATCCAAGAAATAGTGATGAACCAAATGAACATGCTATAGATATAGTAATCAGACCGGAACACTATATCAGAGGAGAATTCCAAGGAGAATTCTGGATGACTGATCACCAAAACACAAAAGATAGATTACATGAAGAAAAAGAAAATGTTCTTGTTCAACATTAGGCTATGTAGTATGAGTGAATTTGAGGAATATTCATGTGCATATGAAAATGCCTGCTATGAAGCAGGATTAAATTCTGTGACTAATAATGATTTTAAAGAGCAATACTTTGCTAAACTACCTTACCCTTGGAATCAAAGAATCCAAAGGAAATATCAAGATTTCTTAGAAGCAAATAATGTAAACCCAGAAACCCGCTATAAAGATAGCCTGGGAGGAAGAATAGCATTTGCAAGAAGGGAAATATCAAGACTCTGTGTAGACTTGAAAAATAAGCATGCAATGAGAAAATATAGTAAAAATCTCTTTTGGAAGAAAAATGCACCTAAGACAGACTTTGGATGTTATGTCTATAGGAAAACAAAGAACAAGAAATTCAAGAAAAAATATAAAAAATATGATAAAAACCAGGAAAGACCAAGAAGAAAGTTTAAAAAAAAAGAAAACAAAACTTAGGAAAGTAAAATTTGAATCATTATCCTCAAATGTTAAAAGGCAAGTATTTAAATTCTGCCTAAGATTTCTTGCGATCAAACCAAAGATAAAGTTGATATTAGAGCATATAAAAGAAGTAAGGAACTCTCACTCGTGTAAAGTAGGAAGGGAGGCTCTCCGACTTACTCCATGAATCGTGCCCAAGGCAGAACCTTGACGGCTGTATGTGCTATTTGATAGGTGCCATAAAGTCTTTGTTGGCAAAGACATCAGAATTACAACCGTAGATTAATGCATATGTGACAGCATATGTAATGTTATAAGGTCTAGTTCCTTCTAACATTAAATCTGTTCGTTTGAAATCATGAGCTAAGCTTAGCTTATAATCAAACCATTTGTCTTTTAATGGTACTAGGAATTTCAGAAATATTTTAAATAACATTTTGCTATAATTAAGATTTCCTTCTGATAGTTCCCAATAATGCTTCTCTTCTGATATTGATTCTATTGTCTAATAGTCCTAAGATTATAGGTGTATTAATTCCTTCTTTAAAATTTGCTTTTAGCATGATTTGTACGCTTGCTATGAAGACATCAGGGTGTAGTCAAATATATACAACCTTACGAGGTTGGACAAGTCTTAGAAAATTATTTTAGTCAAAACCTTGTTAGGTTAACTCATGAAGAATTTGATAATTTGCTATTTGGATTCTATTTGTTTAAACATCAAATAGGAAAGTAAAATTTGAGTCATTATCCTCAAATATTAAAAGTCAAGAATTTAAATTCCGCCTAAGATTAAGTGTTTACATGCCTTGATTCTAGGTATTCAACTTCTTAATTGCCTTTTCTTTTCTTCTTTATTTTGAATTAACAGACAGCTGAGGAGGCAATGACACCTATTGAGTCAACGTTCTCATTAGATGTCAACTCGAAGTTGGACTGGTAAATTTTAGTTCTGGATCCCCTCGTCTAAGCCATTGATAATTTTGTTTATTTTGTAAATAATGAGGTTTCCCCATTCATGATCTTGGCTTATTAGCTACAAAATGTATGTACATCTACTTATAACATTTCACACATATATGCTAAAAGAAGAATGTTAAGGATACACAAATTTGCATTCATACCATTTATGTATGATGTGATGTGTCAAAATAACTTTGGAAATATAAAATCTATATATTTTTCATGAAAAATTTGACACGTATCACACCATGATTGGTTTGAGTACAAATTTGTGTATTCAACATTTCTCCTGCTAAAATTATGGGAGACTATTGGAATTCGTTTTCTTTGTGGTAAATTATATGTGATGACCTTTGTTGACAGCAATGAGATCACCTTTGATCCCCTTATATAAAGAAGTAAATATATGAATTTAAAAAAAATTCCACATTTTGTACTTCATGTGTTTGTATGGTCTGTTCTTGATTAACACGTGCACATCTTTCCTTTTCTTTTATTCCTTAATGTTTGTACCCAAGGTCATTACGATTGTTTCAAGTATACATGTTTACATGTTTCAACATTTTTATGCCACTTAGAATGGACACACGTACTACTGGAACAAACTTTATGAACATGTGTTTGGCAAAAGGCAGAGACAAATGTGATATTCTGCAAATATGTTAAGTATTTATGAGGGTACAAAAAATTGAACTAGTCCAAAAGGGATCAAAAATGAATAGAGCCTTTTTCCCCCTCTTTCCCTATATCATTTATTATAAGGATAATATAGCTAGTGAGCAGGATCCCTATACTCCTATAGTTTGGTCAGGATAAAGCTGATTTTAACTGTATTATAACTTTTGAAGCTATTCCAACAAATTACTTTTTCTTTGCTGAATGTTCCAACTATTTATTGGGGTATGTAAATAATTGCTACCTATAGTCTTGTTCAGTTTGCATGTTCTACCAACAAATAGTTCCGATGGTTTATCGATTTCTTCTTATATACTTTACATGTCAGATGGGCATAACAGATGGTATGCTTCTTTCTTCATATAGTTCTGTATATGGAATGTGTTGCAAATACTTGATAGCATTGCTCGTAGTTTTGATGCAACTCCCTTTTTAAACAATAACTCAGGGAAGCTATGGGAAAGGTTCTTGCCCGGGGCCATAGTCGAGTTCCTGTCTATTCTGGGAATCCAAAGAATGTTATAGGACTTCTTTTGGTGAGTATTAAAATTTAAAACCGTAAGTATATTTTTCTTATGCTTCCTAGGTTTAGGTTTGGCAGATTCACTAAGTTAACAATTGTTAACTCTGTTTTTACTCTAATTGGGATCAGATCAAAAGTCTTCTTACAGTACGACCTGAAACAGAGACCCCAGTCAGTGCTGTTTCCATTCGCAGAATTCCACGGTGTGAATATAGAATTTTTTTAATGCTAATTTGTTGATTGTAGAACTGCTTATGGAGTACAAGTGTTCATGTATGTTGGTCAAATTTTCAGAGTTCCTGCAGATATGCCACTCTATGACATATTGAATGAGTTTCAGAAAGGAAGTAGTCACATGGCAGCTGTAGTGAGAACAAAAGGCAAAAACAAGGCCGATCTTTTACCTGTAGTGGATGGGGGGGAAGCCAAACAAAACAAAGCCAATGGCGGGGGATCAGAACTGACTACTCCTTTGCTATCCAAGCAGGCTGAAAATTCAGAGAACGTTGTTATTGACGTTGATAGGGATTCATGGCTTAATAATGTGAATAAGGAAACTTCTTTACAACAGAAAGATGCAACAACAAATGCTTTGTCTTGTTTATCTGAAGATACTGAAGATGGTGAAGTGATTGGAATCATCACTTTGGAAGATGTATTTGAAGAGCTCCTGCAGGTAGATTATGATCACTTTGATTGCAGTTTGTGAGAATTTGTGTGCTGTGGATTGTAAAGTCAAGGTTTTCTTCTTAACGAGTACAGGAGGAAATAGTGGACGAAACGGATGAATATGTTGATGTGCATAAAAGGTAAAATCCTGGAATGAAACCTTAAAAGTTGACTTTCATGTTTAACAAATCTTTATAAAATGAATTTATTTAATCTTTTTTGGCAGAATACGTGTCGCAGCTGCTGCAGCTGCTTCATCAGTTGCACGGGCTCCATCAGTTCGAAGGCTAACTAGCCAAAAGACAACTGTGAGTGTAAAGTACTATACAATTACATTAGTAGTCTTATCTCTGCCATGTGCTTTGCATTAATGAACACGAAAGTGTAATCCAAATTTCAATCCAAGTTTCAGTCAAAAGGGAAAAGGAGCAGTTGAGGCAAAGATCGAGCATCATATTATGTTAGGAATATGGTTGCATGTATTCTTTTATTTGTTTATTTATTTATTTTTATTTAACATATATACCCAAAAAATCAAAAACTTGACCAATGTCTACTATTTTTAGACCACTTTTAACGTGTAATAAAACAAAATGAATCTTGATCTAATTTCTGCCTGATCGATAAGATATTATAGTTTCATAACACAGTTACAGTAGAACTCTTGTAATTGACGTTTTCGTTATGCTCTATAGAGTGGCCAAACTAAGCAAGGAGCAGCACCAAAGAAATCTGGAGAGAGTGAACCAAACTCTACAAAGTTGCAAGGGACTTCTGCTGAACCCCTTCATGGAAAAAGGAGATGATGCAGCTCATTTATGATATCTTAATCCCTGTATTACTGGAATATAACTTCCTTGTCCATTCAAGGAGCAAAGGTAAGAGGTTCGTTTCACGAAAGCACCTAATTTATTGTATTTTTGTAGTTCTATTACAGGGAAGAACATCAGGATTTTGAACCTTCTTGGCTTAATAGTTAAAACCATCAGTTTGGTATGCATGTTATCAATAAAACAGTGCTAGTGTTATTACAGGAAAGTTATCACTTATCAACACCTAAAGTGAAGGTCAATGAGGAAATTATTTGCCTGTAAATTGAAAGATTTTGATGTATAGAAATAGCCATGTAAAAAAGGATAATCAAGCCCGTCCCATCCTCCATATAAAGGCCCAAACGAGATAATGGGACAATTGGAGCTAGGGGTGGGTAAAATTGGATTGGTTCGGTTTTGAATTAAAACTCAAAACCAATTCAATTTAATCGTTTATTAAAAAATAGAAACCAAATCAATTAAAGGTGGAAAACCAATTCAAATAGAACTAAAAAATTTGGGTTGGTTTCATTGGTTTTTGAAATTTTTATTTTTCTTTGTAGCTTGTAGCTAGAAAAAAAATTATTTCTTGAAAAAAAATTTGATTCTACCAACTTTAAGTCATATATATAATATTATAATTGTTAATATATAAGTTAAATATTTTTAAATTTTCAATGTAATCTATACAGTATATTAATTTGTATATTTTTATTTATACTGTACACATAAATATAACAAAAAAAAGACTTAGGATTATTAATAATTAAGATTGTATGTGAAGGTTTTGAATTGTTAAATTGAAGCAAATATGAACAATTTAAAAAAAAAAAAAGGAAAAAAATAAATTAAATATAATAAAATTTATGTATATAAGGGTTGGTTCTGATTTTTGAAATTTGAAAACTGAATTAATTCATATTTTATCGGTTCTTCAAAATGTAAAACTAATCTAAAAATATTTTAAAATCAACAAAATTAATCTTCAAAATATATAACCGAAATTTATATGGATTCAGCTGACTTCATGGGCTTTTTTGTTTTTTTTTTAATTTCCTTTTCACTTTATCTATGATAATTTGAAATATCTCAAATAACTTACTTTTTTTTCTTTTCTCTCTCTCTCTCTCTCTCTCTCTCTCTCCCCCCCCCCCCCCCCCCTTTGAAGTTATTAGAAATTAAATTAAAATGTATATTAAAATGCTTATTGAATTACTTAAAAGACTAATTTTCTATAAGAAAATATACTCATTATTAATTATTATTTTATCTTCTCTCATATATTTTAATAACTTCAAATATTAAGTATTAGAAAAGATGAAATTGTAACGATTGTCTTTTTTCCAGTGAATAAGTTACAAGAGAAAATGAAACAAATGAAAATAAAAATACGTCAAATATATAGTATAAAAATATTCAATGCATTAAGCAAGATTTTCATAGCCTTCTTTTCACTGGTACATGCTAATGCACTTGAACTAGTGGCTTGCACCATTAACCTGAAAATAAAATATAATTACGAAAAGAAATCCCACTAACCACGTAAAAAGTTTTGAAATGATTAGAATTCTTTTAGTTTTTTAGTAAGTATGCATGTATTATAAGTTATGTATTGTTTATCATGTATATATGTTGTTAGTTTGGACAGGAGCTTGTGAGACATACCGTCACTAGCGTGTTTTATACATATTGTTATTATTGCATATGTTGGTTATTTTTATTGTGTTGAATTTACTATGTTGTTATATACTTTTGTTATGTTAATTGTTTAATTCAACAAATTGATATAAAGATCATGAAAAGATTTTATAGGTTGGTATTTTCACCCCTCATCTAGGCCACGATTACCTATTTGAGTCGAAAGAAAAATTAGCTTTGTGTAATTGTTCGTATGAGAATCTTCATTTCTATTCATTGTTTTTACTGTATTGAATTAATCAGTTTGCTTTTTGATTAATTTATATTTTATCTGTATGCGAGTTTGATGTGAATCTCTAAGGAGTTAGTATCTTCTTATCTTGATAATATACTGTGTATCAAACTCTTTATTATGATTTATTATGTTATGTGATGTTTGCTTGTTTATGCATATTGTTAGCTTGTAAAGAAGCTTGTGAGGCACGCCATTAGTAGTGTGTTTGAAGCAATTTTTTCTTTCTTATTACTAATTGTTTTTGTTATATGTTGAATTGAACGTGTTATCTTATACTTTCGTTGAGTTATTTGTTTAATTTATGTTTGTGAGTTCGACTTAACAGAATTGGTATAAAACTTGCAAAAAGTTTCTATGGGTTGACATTTTCATCCTTTATTTAAGTCTCGATTATTTATTTAAATTAAAAAAATAATTGATTTTCGTGTAATTATTTCTTACTAGATTATTCAATAGTCATAGAATATTAGTTGATAATATAAATATTTTCATGATATTATCCTTAAAATGTCAAATAATTTAGATAAAATGGCATGAAGTTGTAGAGAAACTTTTATATCAATCACCATCCTGACGTCAAAAGTCCTTCCATCGTTGGAAAAAGCACGTTGGGGTCAGGCCCTCTCTCATCTCTCTCGAAAAATCAAATTTTATTAATTATATTTATAAAATTATAAATAAATTATATTTATAAAATTAAGGTGTTTATTGTTTAATTTTAAACACTTAAAAACTCTTTATAAATTTAATAATTTAAACATATTTATAATCATTTAAAATATATAATATATTTTTTAATTAAAAATAAATAATAATTGATAAACAAATAGTATTATTTTTTAGTATTTATGTAGTGTTTATTCTGAATTTAAATTCTAAATTCACTTAATTTTTATTGATTATTATACATAAATGTATTTATTTTTATATGGGGTAAAGCATATTCTAAAAGCAAAGAATAACATCTCTTTGAATACAAATTTTTTAACCCAGTTTCCTATATATCATGTATCAAAACAATAATACTAGAAAGCCAAAAAAATAACATATAAACTCAAATCCTTATTATATCCAAAATCTCTAAAGATGTCCAAAACAGAGAACCAAAGAATACTTATAATATTTTTCTTTTAACTACATACAAATGATATACTTTAACACAAAAATCACGCATTCACAAGAAACATTCCCTTTTGATACATATACATTATTAAGATTTAAAATATTTACTCTTCGACGTGAAATATATTTTTTTTGAAAATGTTAAATATATTATCATTATCGAAATAAAACTTTAAAAAAATCATATAAATTATGAAAATTCTATCATAAATATAGATTTTTTTTATAAATCTTTATAAAACATCAAAACAATGAATTACTTATATTTTAAACTAATTTTTTTTATCTAATATGTGTATTTTTAAATACTTAAAATATTTATATTAATCAATAAATTGATAAATAAATTAAAATATTATATAATAAAATTCATAATTTTTTGCTAAATATTATAAAATAAGTAGTTAAAATGTTTGAATAATTAAATAGACTGTATAATTATATTAATTATTATAAATAAATATATATTTTTAATTATTTGTTTTTAAAAATAATCAAAGTTAGAGAGACATAACAAACTTTACTTTTCAATGCAATCTATATATTATAACATTAATATAAAACATTAAAAAATAAAAACATAATTTTCTCTTTTTTTACCTATTTATTTTGTATGTATAAAAAACATATTACAAACAAGAAAAATAAAACATATTCTCTTATGTAAAAGAAAGAGAGAAATTGAATTGAAATGATTGCTCAAAAAGAAGAAAAAAAAAAGAAAAAAATAAATCAAGAATTGATATTTTGATAATATTTTAATGATAATATCCAGGATGCTTTAACAAAAAAAGACATTTAAGTGATATTTTAACGAAATTCTTGATAATTTTACTATAATTTTATCAAAAGATATAAATATCATATTTCGATGTTAGAATGTGTAAAAAAGATACATTATTTACAATGTCGTCGATACTGTCATCTTTGTACATTAGGTTAGTTTTCACACTCTATCGTGGTGTTTTCTTAGTACAAATATATTATCAATCTCATTCTTAAATGTACATATCAAGACTTAATTATTCTATTCCTTTATAAACTTTAACTAAATTTATATTTAGATCTCTATATTTTTAAATCATACAATTTAGTCTTTAAATTTTTAAAATTTTACATATAATTTTTCAAACTTTAAAATTCAACAATTTAGTTCTAAATTTTTAAAATTTTACACAAAGATTCAAACTTTTAATAAAATACACATTTATGAAACAAAATTATAAAACCTATATGCGAAATTTTAAAAATTTGGGGATAAATAATATGATTTAATAGTTTAAGAATCTATACATAAATTAAGTTTTAAAATTTGAGAATCAAATTATACTTTTTAAAATTTTAAAGATATATGTTGAAATTTAATTAAAATTTAAGATTAGTAACATAACTTAGCATATATCAAAAGGCATAATACTAATTATTATGCATATATTATAAAACTTATCAAACAATTACAATACATTTGGATTACCAAACTTCGACATCCACCTTTTCATATTACACCTTAAGTTTGGTTTTTAAGATGTTTTTTAATTAATTTTGGGTCACTAACTCTAATAATTTCTTCCTTGGATATTGGTTATAAATACACTTCATGACATGTCCAACATCTTATTTATGGGAAAAATACACTAACCTCTTCATCTTTAATTTAAATATTTATGATTTATTTTACATCTTATAAAAATTTAATTAAAAATAACATTAATATTTCTAACAGTATTAATCATTTTTATCTATTTACAATGAATTTTATTCTATATGGTTGTTTATAAAGTTTTATAATATTTAAACTTGTATTTTTTTAATTGATAATTTATTTTATGGAAACTAATATACTCGAACTAAAATTAAGTAAATATATCCAAAATATTATATTATGTTCTAATTTTATGTAATTAAAATAAAAAATTATTAAAATTTTAATTAAAAATACATCTAAATATGTATATATAATTTAAAATCACACCAAAATAGACTTAGAATAAAAATACTATTTATACTTATAATTAAAGACATATCTTTACCTTCGTATTTTATTTTAATACTTATAATATTAATGAAATTTCTTTTCTAATACATATCTTATTCTTATATTTTTTATTTTTAGAATTTATATATAAAATATAAAATCACACCAAAATAGACTTAGAACAAAAATACTATTTATACTTATAATTAAAGACATATCTTTACCTTCATATTATATTTTAATACTTATAATATTAGTGAAATTACTTTTATAATACATATCTTATTCTTATATTTTTTATTTTTGGAATTTGTTAGAAAAATAATGTATGCTCACCTTAAAAACAATATCAAAATTAAAAAATATAACAATTCACTTGCAAGTTTTTTTTAACTAGTATAAATACACATGTATTTATTGTATTAAAATTTTAATAATATTTTTTCAATTATATAAAAAGTAAAACATAAATTTTATATTTGGGCTATTTCCATGTAATTTTAAAGTGTTCATATTAGTCTCTTTAAAATAAACAATCGATTTAAAAATTAAAAAAATCATACAAACTTTTATATGAGAAAATTTTATAAATAACAATATAAATAAAATTTATTGTAAAAAGGATAATAAACATCAAACGTTGTTAAAAATATTATTCTTTTGAATCAAATTTTTGCAAGAAGGAAAGCAAATAACAATTAAAGTATCATTGATCTACATATGAAAATAATTTTCATATCAAAGTGTACTTAAATTTTACTACTCATAGCTTAATATAAATTAAATTTAAATTCATAGAAATAAATAATTTGTACGATGTTTTATATGTAATATTAATAAATATTGACAAAAACAAAATAAACATGAAAACAAGATTTTATGATAATTTTAAATTTAAAAAAAATTGTATTTAAGAAAGAAGAAAATAAAAATTTAAAAGATATAAAATAATATCATAAGAGTTTTATTTAAGTTTTAATCTTAAGTTTTATTACTACTCATAACTTAATAAAAATAAAATTTATAAACAAATATAATATATTTATTATGATAATTTAAAATTTAAATTTAATAAATAACTTATAAATCAAGTAAAAATAAAATAAAAAAACATATTCAATGTTAAATGAATTTAAATTAATGATTGAAAATAATTTACTAAAATAATTGGTTAAAATTATTTTTATGGATATATATACATGCGACTATATTAATGACTATCTTTTTACGTAATTTATTATATCATCGTAACTTTAAGATTTATAAGAGATAAGATAAAATCATTATTTTTAATAGATTAAAATATAATATATATATATATATATATATATTAATGAATTTGTAATTACATTCTAATTTATAATTTATGTAACATGAATTCGTAAGTGTTTTTTAATTTATAATTTATATAGCATGCAAAGTTAATAAAATACAGGATAGATTAATCATACATAAGTATATAATATAGATATAATATGTTTCTTTATATAAAAATATGTAAAAAATTTGATATAAAATACAAATATAATAAAAAAATAAAAATACATAAATACAAATATGATTCTTTTAATTTTAAAAAAGATGTTAATATATATATATATATATATTAATAAAAATATCAAGATATATTTTTTTATAATAATATATTTTTTATAAATATATTCATAATTGATAACAAATTAAACATTAAACTTAGTTTTAAATCAAATTTGGTAAATAAGATCATTTAATATATATATTTAGATTTAATTATATTATTATTTTTAATTTATTTGTATGTATTGATAAACAAAATCTTAATATTTTAGAAAATGATAAAAAATTATAAGATTGCATGAAAATAATAATAATATATATATTTATTAATAAAAAATATTTTTTAAAGAAAATATTATTTATTTATTATTATACGGAAAAATATTATTCTGTAAGTATCGTATGAATATAATAAGAAATTTTATAAATTCCTCAAATCAAACCAAAATCAAACTTTCCGCAGCTCCCTGAGGAAAAAATAAATAAAAAATTATTCGAAGAATTAACTACCAGTCATGAATCTCTCGGACTCGGACTCTCACCTCTTCGACTCGTTGGTAGTAGATATAAGTCATCAACTGTGTAACATTAAGATTTCAGATAGAGAGATAGAGAAGGAGGAAAGTCTTTATAGAGATGTCGTGCTTGGCCTCTTGCTGTGCAGTTTCATCATGTGGTCTCTGCTCGTCCGTGGCATCTGGAATCTCTAAGAAATCAGCTAGACTTGCTTATTGTGGTCTCTTCGGCTTTTCCCTTATCATTTCTTGGATTCTCAGAGAAGTTGGAGCGCCTCTTTTGGAGAAAATCCCATGTGAGTTTCATGCTTCTCTATCCTCCTCCATCAATTTTCGACTATTTTCTTTTTAACCTGGGTTAATTTGTGAAATTTCGTTTATTTTTTACCGTTCCATTTTTATATGACATATTGGTTCGTACTTTTTATATTATTAAAATAAATTATATGTAAACGTTAAAAATATATATTTTTAGTTACAGGAAAAACATTTAATACAACAAATTGAATAATAATAAATATTTTAGATCACTTAGAATTTGATTTATTAATATTTTCCCTCAAGATAGAACGTATGTTATTACACCTATCTTACTCTAGAGGGCAGTGAAATATTCAGTACTCAACAGTTTAGTAAACAAGTTAGTTAGTTACTCTTGTATTTGACATGAATGGTTTGAACCAATCTTCTTTGTACCTTTTCTCGAATAACGTGACAATCGATTTTAATATGTTTCGTCCACTCATGAAAGATTAGATTTGATGTTATATGAATTGCGGTCTGATTGTCACAAAATAATTTAACTGCACGTGCGTAGTTAACATTCAAATCTTTTAACAGATTTCTAATCCATGTAGTATCACAACGTGTTGTTGCCATAGATCATAACTTTGCCTCTACACTGGAACAAGATACAATTATTTACTTCTTAGTCTTCCATGAAATGGGTGCATTGTCTAAGAAAATACAGTACATGGTAGTAGATCTTCAAGTGTCTTTGCAACGTGCCCAATCTATATCACAATAAGCTTTTATTTCTAATTGTCCAGTGGAAGGTAGTAGAATCCCTTGACTTAGAATCAATTTCAAATATCTCAATACCTTGTGAGCTGCATCGAAGTGAGGTTGGCGAGGCTTGTCCATGAATTGACTCAAAATGTGCACTACATACACAAGGTCTGGTATGATGATTGTAAGATAAATGAGTCTTCCAACCAATCGTTGATATTGAGACGCATTTTTTAACAATATTCTTTCACCTTGTCGTAACACCAAGTTTTGATTAATGGGAAACTGTGATGGTTTAGTTCCTAGGAAACCATCGTCCTTAAGAACTTCAAGTGCATACTTACGCTGACTCAAAACAATTTCTTGTTTAGTCCGTGCTATCTCAAATCATTATGTCTTTAAGCTTGAACTTACTTGCAAGAAATTGTTTCGTTTTCAAGATATCTTCCAAATCATTTCTAGTCATTATAACATCATCAACATATACTGACAAGGCTATAAATCTTCTTTAGTAATTTCGAACGAAAAGTAAATAGTCTAACCAGAATTGACTAAAACCACCATCCTTAAGAGTAACATAAAATTTCAAAAACCATTGTCGGGATGCTTGCTTCAATCCATATAATGATTTGTGAAGTTGACAAACTCTATACTCCCTCTTTCGTCCGAAACCAAGAGGTAGCTTTATGAAAACTCCTCATATAAGTCACCATTGAGAAAAACATTGTTGACATTCAATTGATGTAGTTGCCAACCCTGCAAAGTTGCTAAACTGAGAAGAATACGAACTGTGGTGAGCTTGGCTACAAGAGCCAAGGTATCTCAATAATCAATTCCGAAAATTTGACTATAACTTTTGGCAACTAAATGAGCCTTATAACGTTCCACGGTGCCATCAAGATTATGCTTGATCTTAAAAAACCCACTTACAACCAATTGGTTTCTTGTTGGGAGGAAGAGGTACCAAACTTCATGTCTTATTTGCTTGTAGGGCCTTAATTTCTTGATTCATGGTTGCCCTCCATTTTAGTTCAAGGGTGGCCTGAGAAAGAGATTGTGGTGCTTTTTCTAGGTTAAGATTGACAGTAAAAGCTTTGTGTGTAGGAGAAAGTCTATCATAGGATAAGACATAAACAATGGAATGAGGAGTACCTGAAGGTTGAATTTTGCTCATGAAGGATGACAATGTAGGGTGAGAAGGAAGGATTGCCTCAATATAAAAGTCTTGCAATGTGGTCAGTGTTTGGTGGGTCTTGTGGAGCGTCGTGGTAAGGGAGCTACTGTTAGGGAAATGGATGAATCTGAGATGATTGGAAAGTGAGTTTCAATTTTAGGTGATACGATTGAGGTGGTAGAGTTAGGATTGAAATGTGATTGTGATCTTGAAAGATTTGCTGAGCTAAGATTAGAATCAGATTGTGATCTTGGAAGATTTGGAGAGTTAAGAGTGGAATCAGACTTAGATTCGAAAAGATTTGGTGAGAGGTGGTGGTCTGTTCGGGACGAAGTAAATGAGAAAGGAAATAAGTGACTTAATGGCTGAGAGTTATCAGGAGTCAAAGATGTGGTAGTCTTAGCCTGATAAGGAAATTTAGTTTTTAAAAAAATCACTTTTCATGACACTAGTGCTTTCTTGTCCTTTAAGCTATAAATCTTGCAACCCTTTTGACCATGGGGATAACCCAGAAAGATATATTCGGTAAAATGAGGGTCAAATTTACTAGGTCGTAGCAGATGGGTGGAAACAAAACACCTACAAATAAAGACACGTAGTTGGGAATAAGTCGGTGGTTTGTGAAACATCTCAAAGGATGTTTTCCCTTGTAAGAGTGGTGTTAGTGTCCTATTGATTAGGTAAGTAGCCATCAATATGGCACCCCCCAAAAAGGTTTAGGCAAGTGTGACTAAAAAAGTACATGAGCAACGTTTAACAAGTGTTTGTGTTTACGCTTATCGATTCCATTTTGTTGAAGTGTATTAATGCAACTCGTTTTGTTTAAAATACCCTTCGAAAAATCACTTAAACTCAATACCATTATCACTCTTAACAACCTTGACTCTTCCCAAATTATGTGTCGACTAAATTAATAAAATGAATGAACAAATTTCTTACTTCAGACTTATGATACATGAGGAAAACCCAAGTACTTTTGGAATAATCATCAACAATTGTTAAGAAATACTAAGCTCTAGAGAGAGATGAAACATGATAGCCAACCTATATGTCCACATGAATTAAATCAAAACAAAAAGTATTGGTCGAAAAACTTAAAGAAAAGGACTGTCTAGTTTGCTTAGTTAGAGAACAAACTGAACAATGACTAAGATCACAAGTTTTATTTTTTATAGAAAGGAACAAAGAAATAACCTTGCTAGAGGGATGACCAAATCGCAGATGCCACAAGTCTTGAGTTTTAGTTTGCACCACATTACATGTTCCTTTCTTGGGCATATTAAGGTAGTAGAATCCCTCACTTTCAGCTCCCATCCCAATTATCCTCCCCGATTGAAGGTCCTGTATAAAGCAAACTTGTTTGACAAATATAGTGACATAAAAGGAATCTAACACAAGCTTGCTAATAGATACGAAGTTCAAGTAGAATAATGGGACGCAGAGGACATTATGCAACATAAAATGTGAGGAAATGATTACAATCCCAACATGAGAGACTTGTAACATGGCACCATCAAGTAGTTTGACTGTACAATTATGAACAGGTCGAGATGATGTAAGACGGACAGGATCACATACAATATGGTCACTTGCTTCACTCTCTAATATCCAAATTATGTCTTTATTGTGTTGTGTGAGAGCAAATGCTTTACCTGATATCTTTTCAAAATTAGGGACATTACAAACAAGATTGACAAAGGATGGCTACGTTATATTTAACATCTCTAGCAGTTGGTGGGTTGTCATTAGTCTTGCCAGTTGTTGCCTTAATTTTGCTCAAAAATTCCATCATTTTTTTAGGTTCTCAAGAGCTTACTGTCACGACTCTAGATTTCAAATAGCGATCGTGCGGTACTTAGCACTGTCCATTGCACTAAGCTTGCCTTTCAACCGGAATGAAACACTTTAAAGAGATTAGAAAGAGACTTAGAGATTAAGAGGATTCAAGTGCAAAAGCAAGAACATGAGAGAGTTTGTGAAGAATGCTTTGTATTGCCTTAGAGAGGTTATCTTACAAATTCCTAAGGATCCCAAGGATGATTACAAATGAAGACCAATAGGTCTATTTTATAGTGTGGCACCAAGCTTAAGAGTATGCCACAAGTTTCTAGATTTTTCTATGTCTAGAATGTACAAAAATATCTTACATTGTTCTAGTTCTATCTACAATGTGCCACAAGGTTCTAGGATCTTCTAGTCAAGTCTAGTCAACTCTAGAGTCTTCTAGGATTGTCTAGTTCCTTTATGCAAGTTTCAGGATGTTCTGGAAGCTTCTAGAGATTTCTACATCCTTCATGAACCATCCAACATGTTCTAGAATATTCCAGCACCTTCTAACATACTCTGGAACACTCTAGAGTCTTCAAGGCTTGAGTTGAGTCCATCTAACTCTAGCCCCCTCCAGACATCTCTAGGACACTCTAGAACTTTCCCATGTAATAACTTGTAGAAAAGTCTAGATTCTTTAGGCAACCACCATTTCTTTGGATTTTAAGGGACAATTTGAGCGGGACGTAACACCCTCTCCCACTCAAGTTCACGACGCTCTCGTCGCGCCTTCAAGCTTGAACCTCTCTATGTAATCTTTGGACTGCCACAAAGAGTCTTCAGGTTCCCAACTTGCCTCTATGTCTGAGGCATTCTTCCACTTGACCAAGTATTCCTGATAACTTGGTACACTCCTACGCCGAATTAGGTGATAAAGTCCACTTCTCTATCAAAGGAGGTTACTACTACGGTAGGCGCCCTCTTTGATTCTCCCTGACTCGTGTTTTCCTTGTCTCCATGATAAGGCTTCAACATGCTTACATGAAAAACTGGATAGATTTTAAGCTTCAGAAGGAGTTGTAATTTGTAGGACACCTTACCGACTCGCTTGAGAACTGGAAATGACCCTTCATACTTTTGTACCAATCCCTTGTGAACCTTGCGCAACGACTTGAACTATTGGGGCAATAATTTGACAAGGACCGAATCTCCTTTCTGAAATTCAACCATCATTTTTTTCTTGTCAGCCCACTTCTTCATCTTTTTAGATGCCTTGTTCAAATAGGTTCGGGCTAACTCGGCTTGCTCATGCCTCGCTTTAGCAAATTTGAAGGCAGCGGGACTCTTTCCTTCATAGCTTGTGGCCAAAGCATGAGGAGTTATGGGTTGTTGTCCTATGGTGATCTCGAAGGGACTCTTCACGTGGACTCGCTTCTCTGCAAGTTATAAGAAAATTGGGCTACATCCAACAACTTAGCCCAATCATGTTGGTTAGCACTAACAAAGTGCCCGAGGTAGAGCTCCAACAATGCATTGGCACGTTCTATTTATCCATTGCTCTGTGGATGAAAGCTTGTTGAGAAGTTCAAGTCTGATCCCAATAACTTGAACAATTTCGTCCAAAACTTTCCAGTAAATCGAGGGTCTCGATCACTCACGATGTTGAATGGAATTCCCCAATGCTTCACAACGTGCTTGAGGAACAACCATGTCGTCTCATCCGTAGTGCAATCTGCTGAGGCAGGTATGAATGTTGCATATTTGCTGAAGCGATCAATGACTACAATGATGTTGCCAAAGCCCTCTGATTTTGGCAAGCAAGTCATGAAGTCCATTGAGACACTTTCCCATGGCCTCTCTAGGATAGGCAGCGGTTCTAGCAAACCTCCGGGTGCATGCTACTCTGTTTTGTCCTGTTGGCATACAAGACAAGTCCTCATATAGGCTTCAACATCATCCCGTAGTTGAGGCTAGTAGTAAATGGACTTGATTAAGGCAAGGGTGCGTCTCATTCCTGGGTGTCCAGCCCATACTAAATTGTGGCACTCCTTGATAAGCTATTTCCTTAATTTCTCCCATTTCGGCACAAAGATTCGATTTTGCTTGGTGTAGAATAGTCCGTCACTCAGCCAAAATCGCCTTGTCTTTCCTTCCGTGATGAGGGAAATGAGGTTTTGAGCTAGGGCATCATGCTCCAACCCTTCTTTGATCCTTTCCAACAAGGGACTGCTTGGCCTCCTTAAGGCTGCTAACTCTGCCTTTCGACTTAGCGCATCAACCACTATGTTGGCCTTACCGGGCTTGTACTCTAGCCTGTAGTCAAACTCCGCTAAAAAGTCTTGCCATCGAGCTTGCTTGAGACTCAACTTCTTTTGAGTCTGGAAGTAGCTAGTCGCTACATTGTCCGTCATGATAACAAAGTGAGAACCCAACAAGTAGTGTCGCCACATCCTTAAGCAATGGATGATAACAATCATCTCCTTTTCTTGTACCGTGTAGCGACGTTCGGTGTCATTAAGCTTAAGGCTCTCATAAGCTATCGGACGCCCTTCTTGCATTAAGACTCCTTGGTGGCAAAGTCTGAAACATCTGTATGCAACTCGTACATCTTGGAGGGGTCTGGTAGGCAAATCACCGGTTCTCCACTAATGACTTTCTTCAAGTCTTCGAACGAGGCTTGGCATTCACTTGTTCATTCCCAAGACTTGTTCTTTTTTAGTAGGACAGTTAGTGGGGCTGCTCTTGCTGAGTAAGACTTTATAAATCTTCTGTAATAGTTCGCAAGTCCAAGAAAAGACCTTAACTCGGGGACTTTTGTAGGAGGTTCCCATTCTTGGATGGCTTTAACCTTGGTTCCATCCATCATAAGCTTCCCATCCTTTATCCTATGCCCCAAGAACATCACCTCATCTAGGGTAAAGAAACATTTTTCCTTCTTGACGTATAGCTTGTTTTCCCTTTGGACCTCGAACACCTTCCTCAAGTGCTTAAGATGTTCTTCCAAAGTCCGACTATATATCACAATGTCGTCAAGATATACTACCACGAACCGATCGAGGTAGGGATGAGAAATCTTGTTCATGAGAGTGCAGAAGGTGGCAAGTGCATTAGTGAGACCAAATGACATGACAAAGAACTCATAGGCACCGTACCTGGTCACACATGTAGTCTTGGGCTCATCTCCTTTGGCTATGCGTACCTGGTAGTATCCCGACCGCAAGTCCAATTTTGAAAAGTATTTTGCGTTCTCCAATTGATCGAACAAGTCGGCAATGAGTGGGATAGGATACTTGTTCTTTACCGTGATCTTATTTAGAGTCCGATAGTTAATGCACATCCGTAGCGAGTCATCCTTCTTCTTTTGAAAGAGTATCGTGGCACCAAATAGGACTTTAGAGGGCCTAATGAATACAATAAGAACATTGACAACTTTCACATTATCTAACCAAAATGAATATAAAGTTGGACGTATGTCCAACCAAAATCACAGAGTTGGACAAGTGTCAAGCTAAAAACCAAAAAACTAATTAATTACTTGCTTTACTCCCTTCTTCCTTGATAACATAAATGTACAATAAATTAAAGAGTAAGAAGATACACACTTCTTTATTTCTCTCTCTGTGGTAAGACTAATTGCTTTTTCAACTTCTATGATAGTGAGAAAAGTTGGATGATAAAAGAACAGTCTAAAGAGTAGCTTCGAATTCTTGAAGCCAAACACCCCGACCGTTTTGAGTATCCCTAAGTCGTTTCTATTCTCTCTTTAATCCTAACAACAAAATTTTTGATATAGAACTACTTTACCCACTATTTGCATTGTTTTAACACAAGGTTTGTTTTAAAGAATGATGGAGTTGAAGCTTCTATGAATGAATATAAGATTCACAAATAGAGGAATATAATGATGGAATTGAAGCCTTTCAAAATTGAGGTTTTTTATACCTGTGGTTGATGCAAGAGGTTGGCCGTCGTCGGAAAAACCAAGCAAGATTGGTGAAGCAAGAGAGAATAAAATGGTTCTGTGAGAAGTGCGGGAAATAAATGATAGGACAATTAGGGGTATATTGAGAATATTATTGAAATTACAAGTTATGAGTCTAATCTAGAATGAAAATAGTGATACAATGTCCTATGAGCCTATTTCCTTATTTTTTTTTATTTTTTTTGAAAGATGATGCATAAGAAAGCATTAGATATTTAGATTTCCTTTGGAATAGCTTTATCACTTGTTCAACCAAAACCACTACGTATATAGAGTTTTGCATAAGCCAAAATATCAAGGAGGAAGTATTTATTGTGGGTAAGTATTTCGTTTATTATCTATAGAATTTTTGAGAATATCTTTAATTAGGCTGTATTAGTGTTGTACAAGCTGGAATTTAGTTGTTGATACCAACTATATTATTCCTAGATTAGTGGCCTATTAACTTTTAGTCCTATATATACATTTGAAAAACATAGAAAGAAATAAATAATATTTCATATTTCTCTCAATATTTTCTTCATGGTATCAGAGTATTTCTGAAATCCAATTTTTTTTATAGTTTTGTCCAATGAAGACTTTCTGAAATCCTATTGAACCTCTTACCTCGTCTTTGCTAAAAACCAATGATCGTCTTCCAGCTTTCATCTCTTTCAGCCTAACGATCATCGCTGACTAGTCCTTTCATCTCGTGCGATCTCAGCCATCAGTTTCACGAGATCTTAATCATTAAGTCTCTCTCAACTCCAACCACAGTCGTGAACAACTCCCGCCACTGTTCACAACCCAGGCACCACCTAGTTCATCTCCTATAAATATCACAATTTTTCGTTGATAATTCTACCAAATTCATCGCGAGCCATTTCCCATTCAGTAGGAACCCAGTCGTCGTTGTCTTCCACTCCGACGATTCCTGTTTACTCAGTCGCCGTCGTCTTCCACTTCAGCGCTTCCTATTCCATTTTGGCGCCTCCAATCGCCGTTATCCTCCACTTCGTAGCAAGCTGCAGCCAGGGCTTTGTTCTACGAATTTTTTTTCTCTCAGCTATTGAATCAATAGTCGAGTATCAGCTCAAAATTGATTTTTGGAATCAACATTCTTGTATCAAATAAACCCACATATCAGCCCAAATTAGTAGGCCCAATCAAACCAAAATTGTCCAAAGTATCAGCTCACATATTAGCCCAAATTGGTAGGCCCAATCAGCCCACATATCAAATAAGCTCAAATTGAAATAACATCAATTTCACGACAGACCGAGCATCAATGGCCACAAAAAACCTGTCATGATCGGTTCCAATGGAGGTCCCATAGAAAGCAATATTTTGCCCATTACTAATCACAAATTAAATGGGCATAATTACCTTCAGTGGTCCCAATCTGTCATGATGTTTATATGCGGAAAGATGAAAGACGATTACCTCATTGGAGATACAGCAACCCCGAACAAAGAAGATCTGAAATACAGAACATGAAAATCCGAGAAAAATATGGTTATGTCTTGGTTGATAAATTCCATGACAAACGAGATTGGAGAGAACTTTCTTCTCTACAATACTGCCAAAGGAATATGGGATGCCGCCAGAGATACTTATTCTAGTTCTGATAATATGTTCGAACTATTTAAGACCGAAAACATCCTCCATGATCTTCGTCAAGGAGAGTCATCAGTCACCTAATACTTTAACTTTCTCACTTGATGTTGGTAGCAGTTAGACCTCTTTGAGCTTCACAAATGGACATGTCCAGCAGACGTCATCTTGTACAAACAGATTGTTGACAAGAAACGGGTTTTCAAATTTTTGATGGGGCTCAATAAAAATCTTGATCGTGAGGTAGAATTCTGGGAACAAAACCCTTATCAAACATTCGTGAAGCCTTCTCTGAAGTTCGTTAAGAGGAGAGTCAAAAAAAGGTGATGATGGTCCTCAATCTGCCATTTCAGTGACTAGAGAAGGGTCTATGCTTGCTGTTCAAGGACACTAGCAATCTCAAAATGCAGACAACCATCCCCAAAGAGGCAGACCATGGTGTGACCATTTCCGTTGACTTGGTCATACTAAGGAAACCTGCTGGAAAATTCATGGAAAACCAAATGATTGGAAGCCATCCTCCATATGGCACATCGACAAAGAAAGCCATGGAAATACTGCCTTTACAACTTATGGAACTGTGTCACCTGAATCTGCTTTGTTTAGCAAGGAATATATTGATCTCCTCCAGAAAACATTTGGACAATCCTTGCCATCATCATATGTCACTGTAGCTCAATCAGGTACCACCTTCAACGCTCTTAGTGTGAAACAGGTTACGAGACCATGGATTGTTGATTCAGGTGTTTCAGACCACATGACGGGTGATGCTTCTCTTCTCATAAATCTTAAAATCTACCAAGAAGGACACACTGTCAGAATTGCCAATGACTCAATATCCAAAGTAACAGATTGGTTCAACAAAAAATTCAAATTCCTTTATTCTAGATTTTGTCCTTGTTCTCACACTTGATTGTAATCTTGTATCAATTAATAAACTTACCCGTGATAAAAATTGTGTGGCTTAATCCATGTGAATTTCAAGACTTGATTCGGGGAAGATGATTGACGTGCTAAAGAGTGCTCGGGACTCTATCTCCTCATTCTCTTAAAAATATTCAAATGTTCTGCTTATGTCTATATGCATCATAGAGGCAAACTTGATCCCAGAGCCATCAATTGCATATTCCTAGGGTATTCATCATACCAGAAAGGATACAAATGCTTCTCTCTTATCACAAAACGATTCTATAATACAATGGATGTCACATTCTTTGAACAATATCCGTACTATTTCAAACCTGTCATTCAGGGGAAGAACATAGGCAATGAATATTAGCTTTGGAATAACATTACCACTCAGACTCTCACAAATTTCATCCCAAATCATATCCCGAAAATTTTAGAAAGTGAATTAGTATCTCAAACAAATGCTCTTAATAATCCTAATGAATCCTCAACTCTTTTGCCAACAGATCCAAACTTCCTTGTCCCAAACAATGATCTTCTTGTCTACTCCAGGAGGAAAACAACTCAAGAGAGAACGAAGAACCGAGCATATCTTGAGCCAGTCTAGGAATCCAACCCGAGTACAGACTACTCTGACAATTCACAAGGTAACATCACCGAACCTCCTATTATTGAGTTACCTCCTAATGATTTGAATTTGCCAATTGCTATAAGGAAAAGTGTAAGATCTTGTACAAACCACCACATCTACAACTTTGTTTCCTATAAAAGTCTCTTACCAGGTTATAAGACATTTACCAGCAATCTTGATTAGATATAGGTTTCAAATTCCGTTCATTAGCCCTTTCAAGTGCCTGAATGGAAGACAACTATTCTTGAAGAACTCAGTGCCTTAGAGAAAAACAAGACTTAGGAGATCACAGAATTACCACCGAGAAAACAAGTTGTTAGGTGTAAATGGATCTTTATAGTTAAACACAAAGCAAATGGTAGTGTAGAAAGATTCAAGGCTCGCCTTGTGGCTAAGGGATTCACTCGGACATATGGGATTGACTATCAGGAAACATTTGCACCTATAGCAAAGCTCAACAGTGTTTGTGAAACATTTGCACCTGTAGCAAAGCTCAACAGTGTTTGTGTTCTTCTCTCCCTAGTATCTAACTTGGATTGGCCTCTCTACCAATTGGATGTCAAGAATGCATTCCTCAATGGTGATCTCGAAAAAGAAGTCTACATGGATATTCATACTGGAATTTAATCTCTTGTTCCAACCAATAGAGTCTGCAAATTTAAAAAATCCTTATATGGATTGAAGCAGTCTCCGCGTGCCTGGTTCAATAGGTTCTCTAAATTTTTGAAAAGATATATGTACAATCAATTCCAATCAGATCACACACTATTTCTCAAACACTTCTCTAATGATAGAATATTTATCTTAATTGTGTACGTAAATGATATTGTTCTAATAAGTAATTCTACTATTGAGATGAATAAACTCAAAGAGTTCCTAGCCAAGGAATTTGAGATAAAAAAGCTAGACAATCTCAAATATTTCCTAGGAATGGAAGTAGCCCGAACAAATATCTTAAAGGAAATATATATTTGATCTTTTCAAGGAAAATGGAATGATGGGATATAAACCGGTAGAAACTCCGATGAACTCTACAGTAAAACTTAGAATCAAAGAAAATAGTGCACCTGTGGACAAAGGCCGTTATCAAAGATTAGTGGAAAAACTCATTTACCTATCTCATATTAGACCAGATATTGATTTTTCAGTGAGTGTTGTAAGTCAATTTATGAACAGTCCCACTGAAGAACACATAGAGGCGATCTATCGTATACTCAGGTATCTCAAGATGACACTAGGAAAAAGATTGTACTTCAGTAAGAATCCCACTAGGAAAATTGAAGTCTTTGCAGGTGCTGACTGGGCAGGCTCTATAGTGGATCACAAATCTATCACTGGGTACTGTACATTCGTACGGGGAAATCTTGTAACTTGGCGAAGTAAGAAACAGTCACTAGTCGCTCGAAGTAGTGTAGAAACTGAATTCAGAGTTATGGCCCATGGGATTTGTGAAGGAATGTGGTTAAGAAGACTACTCAATGAACTAGACTTCACAACTATTGAAACTATCAGCATGCATTGTGACAATCAAGCTGCAATAAGAATTGTAAAAAATCCAGTTCATCATGACCGAACCAAACATGTAGAAATTGATCGTCATTTCATTAAAGAGAAGTTAGATGGAAAAATCGTAGACCTCTTATATACATCTACTTATCATCAAATTGCAGATATCCTTATCAAAGCATTATCTCGAACAATCTTTGAAGAACTGAGTTGCAAGTTGGGAATGATTAATATCTATTAACCAACTTGAGGGAGAGTGTAGAATTTGTGAGAATATCTTTAATTAACTTGTATTAGTGTTGTACAAGCTGTGAATTAGTTATAGAACATGTTGGAATTTAGTTGTTGATAACAATTGTATTATTCCTAGATTAATGGCCTATTTATCTAACTTTTAGTCCTATTTATTGTGCTATATATACATTTAAAAAACAAAGAAAGAAATAAATAATACTTCAGATTTCTTTCAATATTTTCTTCACTATCCAAACTTTCATTTATGAATCAATTTAGTACTAACTTTTTCTCATTCAATTTGGCACTCATACTTTTTTATTGGATTTAATTTACTATTTTTTGCAAATATATGTTAAAAACGTGACATAACTATAAATTGAATCAAATGGTAAGGGTTGAGTACCAAGTGTGCGTATACGTCAAAAGTAGTAAATTGAACCGAAAATGAAAGCTAAGGTTATAAGCGGAATATTTTCCCTTCACTATCTCTTTGAGAACTGTTTGTGTTCTTTTATCTATGCATTTGAGCTAATACACAATTTTCATCATGACGTCAATTTGATGTCCTTTTTTCATTATTTCTCTTGATCTGGTTTACAGGGATAAGCTCTTCAGACATTCACTCCAAGGAATGGTATCAAATACAAGCAGTTCTTCGTGTGAGCCTGGGAAATTTCACGTTTTTTGCAATATTTGCTCTTATAATGATTGGCGTAAAGGACCAAAATGACAAACGTGATTCGTGGCACCATGGTGGATGGACTGCAAAGATGGTGATATGGTTTATGCTGGTCATTCTTATGTTTTTCCTCCCAAATATCATCATTACAATCTATGGTCAGTAATAACCTTCTCAGCCCATATTTGATATGGAAGGGACTGGTTGAGTCTTTTCCCTTCTCTCATTAGTCAAATTGATGGTTCTGATGGTGGCTATCTTGTCACCATTCTTTATACTTCTTAATTGATAGATAGTGTTGTAACCAATTCTCCAAAAGTTTAAGTCGTTGAGAGACTATAGGCTCACTACTTAAAGTTTAATAATTTGGTGGTTGTGTAGGGATTCGAACACATGATCACCCGTTCTATATTATGTTAGATCGTTGTTAAAATCATTGACTAAAGAAAATCACCGTTGGATAGTTGTGTAAGATTAGAAAGATAGGAATTAAATTATAGCTTATTTTGGTAGAGATAAATGTATTAAATTAGTATTATTTTTTAGTTCTTTTTGTATTATAATTGATCTATTGTGTAAACAAAAAATATGAAAGAAATACAATTTTATTAATTTTCTATTTGCCTTTTCTATATATTATTGGAACGGTTCTTTCTAAAACCCAACGATGTTTGACTTAATCTTGAATATTCAAGAGTCAGAAACCAATTCAAGAAATACTCGTACACTAGCCCCAACCTATACATTCTCTTCTATGAATCCTATTAACCTTGATACTAGATATACAGATGATGGTTGAGAAATTAAATGACAAAAATTACAGAAAAATGTTTCAATCCATTAAACTTGTAATTAATGGGAAAGGAAAGATAGGATACCTGATAAGGTAACCCAAAACCCAGTTTCAATCGACATCAATGCAATTCAACAATGGAGTTTAGAAAACTCCATAATAATAACATGGCTTATCAACTTCATGTTATCGGCAATTGGGAAAACATATTTGTGTTTATTAACTATCAAAGAAGTATGGAAGGTCATGACTCACCTATTCAAATGATGAGGATGTGTCCAAAATTTACAAAATCAAAACTAGACTATGACAAATCAAACAAGGAGAGATGTAGGTTACCAGTTATTACATGGAAACGCTCTCTTTGTGGTGAGAATTGGATTTGTGCTCTAAAGAAGAATGAGAGTGTCTCGAAGAAGGTTCTCGATACCGGAAAAAGGTTGAGACCGAGAGGACCTTTGAAGTCTTGGTTGGATTGAATCGCAATCTTGATGATGTTCGTGGGAGATTCCTTGACCGCCGTCCATTACCCTATGTTCGAGAAGTGGTCATCGAAGTTTGGTGAGAGGAAAGCCGACAACGAGTTATGCTAGATGACTCTAGCTTCTCTCGCGACTCTCGAGTTGTCTTCGATGGTGCCTCTCGTGAATTTGTCTCAGCCTTAAAGGCTTAGGCTGATGATAATAGGTCTTGTAATGGGCTTGGAATGAGAACTAAAGAAAGCTCAAGAAGTAGTGATGGGCTTAAACAAGGATATGGATATGGGCCACAAAATGGGTCCGATACTATTGATGTAGCCAAATCAGTCTAAGAATTTCAAACTAAATCTAGGCTTTATCTAGATAATGGGCCTTCAGTTAATTTTACACATGAGTCCTATGGAAACAAGATAGAAAATGGTCAAAATTCCCAAAGAAAATGACCATTTTGTGAACACTGTCGAAAATTTGGACATTCTAAAGACATGTGTTAAGAAATTCATGAAAAAATCATAGATTGGAAGCCAAGACAAATTAAACCTCAAAGCTACCAAGTTTCAGTGGATCATTAGACAAAGGGAGCTTTTAATCTAGAACAAATGGATCAATTGTAAAAACTTATTTCAAATTTTCAAAATTTTGGTCAAATATCTACAAATGCATCATCTACCTCATTAGTTTACAAAAGTAATGTTTTAAGTGCCCTTGTTACCATTTCTAAAAACAAAAACCTATGAATTATTGATTCTAGTGCTTCATATCATATGAATAATGCTTATCATTTATTTACCACTTACCTTGTGTTGGAAATTGTAAAGTTCGAATCGTAGATGAATTTTTCTCATCTGTTGTTGGAAAAAGGGAGTATTCGGCTCTCTGATTCTTGGCTTCACTTCTTCATGTACCACATTTGTCATGCAACTTAATTTCCATTAGTAAAATGAAAAAAAAAACATCTCAATGGTTTACTAAATTTTATTCATCATATTGTGCCTTTTAGGTCCTATCATTGGGGACGACGACTGATCGTGCTAAAAAGCGTGACGGTCTGTACTATTTTTCTAAAGCTAAAATGAGTGAGTGTCGTCAAATTACTACTTGTGATTCTATTTCTGGCCCTACAAATAGTGAACTTTTATTATGGCATTATAAAATAAGGCATCCTAGTTTCCAGAAACATTTATTTCCATCCGTATTCTCGAATAATAAAACATGCAATTTTCAATGTGAAATTTGTGATTATGCAAAATATCCCCAAACTTTTCCACAAAATCTGTGTAAATCGTCTAAACCATTTACACTAATTCATGGTGACGTATAGGGTCCACGTATCCTTAATCGTGTACATAATAAGTGGTTTGTGACATTTATTGACGACTATGCCTGAGCTTGTTGGGTTTATTTGTTAAAAAAAAACCGAGGTTCGAAATGTTTTCATTAGTTTTCACAAAATGATTTAAACTTAGTTTCATACCCAAATTCAAATTATTCTCACTGATAATGGGACGAAATATTTTAACCATACTTTCCAAGAATACCTTCAACACTAGGCATATTACATCAAAGTTCTTGTGTTATACTCTCCAACAAAATGGAGTAACTTAACGAAAGAATCAACATTTTTTTGAAGTAGCTCAAATTTTACTGTTCACTACCAACATGCCAAACAATTTTAAGAGATGTCATTCTTACTTCAGCCTATCTCATTAATCGTATGCCAAGTCAGGTTTTTTTCTTTAAAACACCATTCTAAAAATTACAGCAATATTTTTTCACATCTCATTTACAATCTAATTTGCCCCTTAAAATGTTTGGTTGTACTTCTTTTGTTCACAACCATTCCAAAATTTGATCTAAACTTGATCCAAGAGCTATCAAATGTATTTTTTTGGGATATTCTCTTACTCAAAAGGCTACAAATGTTATAATCCATCTCACAAAAGAATATTTGTCAGTCTTGATGTTACATTTTGTGAACACGTTCCTTACTATCAAAAGCTTTCTCCTTTGGGGGAGAATCCAATAACAATTAATAGAACTTTTGAATACTTACATGAGTACTTAAACTTTGATCAAGCCAATAGTTCAGACCGAGAACTTAAAACTCCTTCCCATACTATTTTGTCATATACAAAGTTGTACCTTGAATTCAGGGAGAGAAACAAAAAAACAAAAAAACAAAAAAATAAAAAGGCAATTACTTACTTATGAAGGTTGAAACAAAAAAAAGGAAGAAATACACATTTGAAGCACTAAAAGAGTTAGATTTGGTGATAGATCCATGTCTTCGTAAGTCTATAATAAATCCAGATAACTCTGAATCCTATGAGTCTCTCGAGTTACCTATTGCTCTTGGGAAACAAAAATAGTCATGTACTTTCCACCCTATCTCTAAAATTGTTTCATGTAAAACTGTCTTTTGGATTTCGAGTTTTTACCTCTAACCTTGACAAAATAAGAAGTCTAAAAAATATTCATGAGGTTTTAGATATTTCAGGATGGTGAGAAGTTGTTATGGAAGAAATAAGAATATTAAAAAAAAAACTTGGGATGTTACAGAACTACTCAAAGGAAAGATCCCAATTGGTTATAATTGGATCTTTACAATAAAGTATAAATCCAATGTTACAATAGAGCGATATAAAGTTCGTCTGGTTGCAAAGGAGTTTATACAAACTTATGGAATCGACTACAATGAAACTTTTGCTCCAGTAGCTAAACTAAATACAGTTCGGGTTTTATTGTCTCTAGTAGCTAATTTAGATTGGTCATTTCATCAACTAGATATTAAAGATGCATTTCTTAATGGTAAATTAGGAGAAGTATTCATGACCATGCCTCTAGGATTCGATAAAGGAAATAATATAGTGTGTAAATTAAAAAAAATCACTCTATGGTCTTAAACAATGACTAATATCTTGGTTTGATAGATTTGCATAGGTGATAAGAAAACAAGTATACCTGCAAGGATGGAAATAAAACTATTTTGATAGTTTATGTGGATAGTATGATCATAATTGGAGACAATTTGGAAGACGTTGAGAGACTGAGATCACTTGTCCACAAAATTTGAAGTCAAAGGCCTGGGACGAATAAGGTACTTTTTAAGGATGAAAGTTGCATGATCCAGGAAAAAATTAGTGTATTCAAAGGAAATTTATCATTGACCTCCTTACTAAAACTGGTATGCTTGGATGCAAACCGAGTAATACTCCGAGAAAACACTTGTCCACAGAATTTGAAGTCAAAAGCCTGGGACGAATGAGGTACTTTTTAAGGATGGAAGTTGCATGATCCAGAAAAAAGTTAGTGCATTCAAAGGAAATTTATCATTGATCTCTTTACTAAAACTGGTATGCTTGGATGCAAATCGAGTAATACTCCAATTGAAACAGGGAAGAAAAAAGAAAACCCAGGAAAACTAGTAGAAAGAAAGATTTATCAAAAATTAGGTGGAAAGTTAATATATTTGTCTCACACCAAACCATATATCGCTTTTTATGTTAGTGTCATAAGTCAACACATGCATTCTCTAAAAGAAACCTACTTGAGAGTTGTTTATAAAAAATTTAGGTATTTCAAAGGATCACTAGGTAAAGAATTGTTCTTCAAGAAAAGTGAAGTCAATACTATAGAAGTTTTTATTGATGCAGACTGGGTTGACTCAGTAGAGAATAGAAGATCCACTATTGGGTATTGTACATTTATTTTTGGGAATTTAATAATTTGGAGTAAGAAACAAAATGTGGTAGTCAAAAGTAGTATTTAGAGCAGTGGTACAGGAATGTGTGAAACCTGGTAATTAAACTTTACTGTGACAACAAAATCGCTATCAATATCTCACTTAATCAAGTACAACATGACAGGACCAAACATGTAAAAGTGGACAGATATTTCATTAAAGAAGAGATTGAAGATGTATTTATTTACATGACTTATGTTCCTAGAGTGGAACAAACAACAAATACATTCACCAAAGGTCTTACATGACAAAGTTTTAATGATTTTATCTGCAAGTTAGATATGTTTAATATTTATGACCCAACTTAAGGGTGAGTGTTGAAATCTTTGACCAGTGGAAATCATTGATTTCTCTACTGGATAGCTGTGTAAGATTAGGAAAATAAGAAGTTATAACTTATTTTGGTAGAGATAAATTTACTAAAGTAGCATCCTTTTTTAGTTCTTTTTGTATTATAAATTGATCTATTGTGTACACATAAAATATGAGAGAAATACAATTTCATTAATTTCTTATGTCTTTTTTATAATTATGTTGGTCAACAATCATTCCAAAAGTTTAAGCTCTTGAGAGAAGAGTCAGCATCTCTTCTATACATCCTAACAATAATACTTTTGAATTGTACTTTTGTTGTTTTAATTTCACGTGGGTAGTTTCTTTACTTGCAGGAACTTTATCAAAATTTGGAGCTGGATTATTTTTACTTGTTCAAGTGTTAATCCTACTGGATTTTACTCACTCATGGAATGATGCTTGGGTCGAGAAAGACGAACAAAAATGGTTAGTTCAAGCACCTATTAATTTCCACCTCACTGCTCTCATTCTGATTATAACCCTTGAACTTTGTATGCTCCAGGTATATTGCATTACTTCTTGTGTCAGTTGGATGCTACCTCGCTGCATTTACATTCTCAGGAATTTTGTTCATTTGGTTCAACCCCTCTGGTCATGACTGCGGCCTTAATGTCTTCTTCATTGTTATGACCATCATTCTTGCCTTTTCATATGGGGCTATTGCATTGCACCCTAAGGTACTGTCCTTGTGGCTTGTAAAGTTTTCTAAATATTACATGTGGTTCTTATAACATGTAACGTACCCAATGCATCTACAACGTTTATATATCCTGGAGCTCTCTAGTAATTGTTTCTGCATAATTATTCTAGTGTCTACTTTCACACATAAAATGTTTTTTTGCTTGGAACTTTCAATCTTTCTTACACAGATAAATGGTAGCCTATTGCCAGCATCTGTGATTTCTGTCTACAGTGCTTATGTCTGCTACACTGCGCTTACTAGTGAACCTAGTGGCTACGTGTGCAATGGTCTCAACAAATCCAAAGCAGTCTCCACAAGTACACTTCTTCTTGGGATGCTCACAACAGTTCTTTCAATTTTATACTCGGCATTTCGAGCTGGATCTTCAAAAACATTTCTATCTCCACCATCTTCACCTAAGTCAGGTACTTGAACTAATAGGGACCTTCACCTCCTTTATTCACTCTCTCTTGTGATTGATTATATATAATATGTTGAGGCATCTCCTAAATGCTTAATCTATTGAGAAGATTGGTGATTAGTATGGTATGAGAGGTATTATGTTTGAGTACTTGCAATTTAAAATTATGAAACTTTAAGTATTGGACCTATAAGTTGTATAGAGCCCACATCTGAGTAGAGTGTTAGATTATATATGATGTGGGAGAACTAGTGACCAATAAAGTTGTCCTAAAACATCAAGTGAGGTTTTCACATCTAATAGACACCTTCCTTTGGTTAGATGGGTTGAAAGCCTTGAGACAAATCAATTTTTCCTTAAGGTTATGTTTGTTTCGCATATTGGAAATGTAATGATAATAGTAATAAGAATTGAATTTAATAGAAATAATATTCTATTAATATGTTTGTTAGAGCAGGAAAATCAACAAAAATGTAAAAGTTAGAAATATAATTTTTAAAATTATAAATAGAGTAAAATTAGAAAATAATTTTTTTGACTTCTAAATCCGAAAAAATTAGAAATGCATTCTATTTCATTACAGATTAACATTTTTATTACCGTAAAACCTAAAATCCTGGACAACAAAAGCAGAATATTCGAGAGGCAGCGCCAAATAATTCCTAGCTTGAACCAAATTTCATAATCTTCCTTTTCTCATCTCATTTTGTGTGTTTTCTTGTTAACAAAACAATTTAATATCTGTGGACATTTTTTCACACAAGTTGTCACCAAATAAGGTGTTCCTTTTACGGGTGAAAAAAAACCACTTCTTGAAGCTGAAAACGTGGAAGAAGGTAAGGAAAAGAAGGGATCAAATGAAGCAAGATCAGTTGGTTATTCCTATTCATTTTTCCACCTCATATTTGCCCTTGCTAGCATGTATTCAGCAATGCTTCTCTCAGGGTGGACCAATTCATCTGAGAGTTCAGACCTCATAGATGTTGGCTGGACCTCAGTTTGGGTTCGAATCTGTACAGAGTGGGTAACTGGTGCTCTATACGTGTGGTCGCTTGTGGCTCCTTTGATTTTCCCCGACCGTGAATTCTTTTAAACATCCATTGGTGTCATTTCCAGACCAAGAAATATTATTGTAGTGATATGCATATAGAAAACAGAGTTGACGAGTTGATCTTTTAGCATTTCTCACTCACAATGCCATATATGTTATAGAAATTTGGTTAAGTAGGTTCAGTAACGTCTTGAAATTTAAATTCCTGTTGTTTAGAAGAGAAGGAACAGGGAGATGCTGTTATAACTTAGTATTAGTAAGCTTTGTATGTGCAGTGTACGGTATAAAACTTGCTAAAATTTAGCTTGCCCTATATGAACTTATTAGTATTGTTGTATTGTAATATACATAAGGTGGCATATACGTCTAGTCTAATCTTTATTGCTTTGGAAGTATGATTGATTTGGTATTATAAGCAATAATATGCATTATTTGGCTATTGGTATACTTTAATTCCATAACTTTAAAAAATATGCACTTTAATTTCATATATTTAATATAAAAAATATACTTTAATCTTATTTTGTGAGTTTTTTAAGATTAAAGTGCATATTTTTTCAAAATTTTAGAATTAAATGCTTCATTTAAAAACTACAATACTAAAACCCTTTTTTTTATAAGAAGCAAGGGACGTCTTACACTATTCACCAATTAAATATTGATCAAAAACATCCTCCATAAACCAAAAAAAGGAGGTATCCTCCATAAACCAAAAAAAGGAGGTAAACACTAAAGTTAAATGGTAGTAGATAAAAATATTTGATTTTAAAATTTTCTTGTTTGATATAGACAAATCAAGGATAAAGAAGCTCACATTCTACTTTAAAATATATTAATTGAATATTTGTAAGATAAATATACAATTGTAGGATCACCATATATTGATATATATTTTTAATTGTATTTTTTTAATTAAATGTAATGTTTATTTTCAACGATGTAATATTTAATTCACATAATAAATATAGTATTTTAGTAATAAATTTGTAATTTGTTTCTTTCTAAAAACATAATTTTTAAATTTATTATTATTAATTAAATAATAATAATATATAAAATTTAAAAAATAATTAATAAAAGAAAAATTGAAAAATATTTTATATTTATAAAAAAATATACTATTTAATATGATAATTAATGTAATATATTGAAGATTTAAAAAAAATAGAATAAATATATTTTTTTATAACCAAATTTAAGAGATTGTTACTACAATATTATCAAATTTTGATTTATTACTTTCATATTATTAAACTTCATAAATGTTATAAAAATATGAATTTTTTTATTACTTTTTTATTATTAAATTTTACAAATATAATAAAAATATCATTAAAGTATATGTAATTTTTCGTTAATCGATTGACATTGATGATTTTTTTGTAACATTTTGTAAAATTTAATGGTATGAAATTATTAAAAAAAAAATTGATTATAGTTTTATAATAATTATAAAATTTCATAGTATAAAAATAATAAATTAAAATTTAATAATATTTTTGAAGGAAAATTTATTATATATATGTGTGTGAGAGAGATATGTTATTTACCCAATTTATGGGCCGTATAAACCAACGTACATCCTTTTAGCTGCTGCTTCAGTTCTTAGCCCTTTCCCTCCAAAACTTGTCTGGCCTTTAGCCTTTTAGGCGAAGACACAACAGAAGAGTTGCAAACGAATTCGTAATTTGTATTCACAAAATCCTATTTCAAAACTTGGCTAGAGGACCTAATGATCTCTTTTGATTCTCATTCTCATGATTTTTACCTTAAAATCAAAAGCGTTCTTTCAATTTCCATCCCCTTCTCTTTCGATTCGAACACCATATCTCACATGGGTCTCTACCTTCTCAACCACCATAAATTCTCCTCTTCAAATTCCCCAAACCCTCGAAGACCTCTGTACTTTCTTCCATGGCAGAACGAACCAAACCCATACTGATTACGAGCTCACATTGGTTTCGGCGTTGAAGTCTTGCTCTTCCGATTTTTCCCTCTCTAAAGGGCTACAAATTCATTCTCTCATTTTAAAATCTGGGCTCCATTCTAATTATTTCATCAATAACAGCTTGATAAATCTGTATGCGAGATGTGGGTTCTTGGAAAATGCACGGTATTTGTTTGATTCTTGTTCAAAGTTGTTGGATACTGTGTCTTGTAATATTATGATTGCTGGGTATGGAAAATTTGGTCCATTTGAAAATGCCCGCCAATTGTTTGAGATAATGCCTCATAAGAATTTGATCTCCTATACAACCATGATAATGGGTCTCGTTTCAAATAAGTATTGGGCAGAAGCAATTGAGGTTTTCAAGGATATGAGGTCGATGGGCTTTATCCCGAATGAGGTGGTAATGGTAAATGTAATCACAGCCTGCTTGCAATTAGGAAGAGGTAGTTTGCAGTGCCAAATGTTTCATGCGCTGCTAACTAAATTGCAGCTTATGGGATCTATTATTGTCTCCACAAATTTGCTCAACGTGTACTGTGGTTGTTTGCTTGTTGTGGATGCACGAAAGTTGTTTGATCAAATGCCTGAAAGGAATGCATTGTTAAATGGTTACTCAAAGGCTGGGCTTGTTCATCAAGCTAGAGAGTTGTTTGAGAGATTTCCTAATAAAGATGTGGTGTCATGGGGTACTATAATGGATGCCCATATCCAAGTAGAGATGTTTAGTGAAGCTCTAATGCTGTATCGTGATATGTTGCGTATGGGTATGGCACCAAATGATGTGATGATTGTGGATATAATGTCAACATGCGGAAAGCTAATGGCGATTAAGGAGGGCGAGCAGTTCCATGGTGTAGTTTTGAAGTCAGGCTTTGATTGTTATGATGTCATGCAGGCAACGATTATAAATTTTTATGCAACTTGTGGTCGCATGACTCTTGCTTGTTTGCAGTTTGAAATGGGCATCAAGGACCATGTCCCCTCTTGGAATGCCCTCATTGCAGGATATATAAGAAACGGAATGATTGATCAGGCTAGGGATTTGTTCAATCACATGCCTGAAAGAGATGTATTTTCTTGGAGCTCCATGATTTCTGGTTATGCACAGAGCGAGCAGCCTAATGATGCTCTGGAACTCTTCCATGAAATGATAACTAGCGGGATAAAACCAAATGAAATCACAATGGTGAGTGTTTTCTCTGCAATTGCTAATTTGGGCACATTACCAGAAGGAAGATGGGCTCATCAATATGTACTTAGTAGCTCCATTCCTCTTGATGACAATTTACGTGCAGCAATCATCGACATGTATGCAAAGTGTGGGAGTCTTAACACTGCATTAGAATTGTTCAATCGAATTCGCAACAAAGTCTATACTGTCTCACCTTGGAATGCCATTATTTGTGGGTTGGCCATGCATGGACATGCCAAACTATCCCTTGAAATCTTTTTGGACTTGCAAAGGTTTAATATCAAACTCAATTCAATCACATTCCTTGGAGTCTTAAGTGCGTGTTGCCATGCAGGTTTAGTGGAAGATGGGAAGAGGTATTTCGAGAGCATGAAGAATATATACAACATAGAACCTAATATAAAGCATTATGGTTGTATGTTGGATCTCTTGGGCAGAGCTGGGCGCATAGAGGAAGCTGAAGAAATGATAAAGAAAATGCCCATGAAGGCAGATGTTATAATATGGGGTACACTATTGGCAGCTTCCAAAACAAATGGAAATGTGGATATTGGAGAAAGGGCTGCAGAGAATTTATCTAGATTACAACCTTCTCATGGAGCATCTAGAGTTCTTCTATCCAACATATATGCAGATGCTGGGAGATGGGAGGAAGCATTTCTGGTAAGGAGAGAAATGCAGATGGCAAAATTGAAGAAATCTCCCGGCTGCAGCAGGGTTGTATGATAGGCAGATAAGGTCTAAGATGCCAGAAAGTTCTCAAATAAGTGAAGATGCTGTCTGTTGTTAACCTTGTGGTCTGGTGATATAACTTATCTCCCTCCAAATCACAAAATTCAAACCCACCAACTGCCGTGTGATCTTAAAAAAAAACTTAAATACATGGTTTGCTTGTCCTCCAGAGGCAGCGTTCATTGTTACCATGAAGCCATGAACAATTGAAATAGTCCAATATTTCTTATTTGTAAGTTTCAAAATCTTCAAGGCCTTTCAATTATAATATAAGACCACAGTTTCTTATAAACAAGTAGCAATTGTTTTCATTCAATAAAGGAAGATTAATGTATCTCATTTGATATAACCTCTCAACCTAAATGCCACCACACAGGCGCACACTAACTTGCCCCTGCAATATGTGGACTCATAGTACAGTAAATGGACCGACAATGCAATATTTTAACCACTTAAAATATGACACATGTATTGAGATTTATATATCAATTGTGATACATGAGCAATTTTATAGTCTCCATCTATAAATACTCCTTTCAAATTCCCATAGCCATTATTCTACTGCAATAATTATCGCCAAAAGGAATGTCTATGTCAGTGGAAATTCCACCGAGATGATAATAGGTTACTCCTGGCAGGAGCAACTTTTAATCTATTATCATGAGCCAAACGATGGATTCAGTTAGTTCTTATCAGTAACCATGCCTGATCTACGTCAGACTACCAATGACTTAATAGTACAGAGCTGGGTTTAACGCAAAGATAAAAGGAAGGGAATGTTCTTTGCTAATAATGGTGGACATCTCAGTGGTAGTGGAAGTATTCCTGACACAAAGTAAAAAAGGTAGGATTGTGGATTTTGCAAGAAATAAGTGTTATAATAGGACTCGAAATTTAATCGTGAAAGTTTTTAAAATATGAAAAAATAGAAAACAAGTTAAATTTTTTTTTTTCAATATCCAAAATCAGACTAAAAAGTGTAACTCATTTCAAATAGAAATGAAAACTGAAAACAGAGCTACTTACCAAACAATCACTAAATTCAAAAACTTTAGTTGGAACATAGAAAACAGAACACGTGACAAAACAATCCCTTAAAGTTTTCCATGGTAAATAGGAGCACCATGGAAGAAATTAGGGTACAAATAGTAAACGGAGTTCCAATTGCCAAAATTTCTTTGAAAATGTTTCATTTACAAAGGGGAAGAAGGGGTTGGATCAAAAAAGGGAAGATTGATGGAGGAGGCGAGAGAAGAAGGGGGGGGATATGATGGAATTAATTTACAAGTATGTCCTACATCTATAGTCTCCATCTAGAAAATTCTGAAGGAACTTACAAGTCATTTTCAATTATAAGTTCAGCAGCTGCAGCCATTGTACCAATTCCACCAACTCCTAGCAATGCCTGAGCAAGCTCTTGCTCGTTCCACTGCATCAGTCCACGACTCATTCTCTTTAACACGTATACATCCACTTCCGGCACCCAATTTGGAGTGCAAGCCACCATTAGGCTAACAAAACCAGAGACATAAGCCTGCCAAGTAGAACCATCACAACCAAGTGATATCTTCCCATCAAGTGCACTTGCAAGAAATTCCATATGTGTACCAAGGACTTTTGGACGCCGTTTTGAGGCACACGATGATGAGTCAATACCCCAAGCATAGGTTCCACAAAGCACTACAAAGTATGCAAGTGCATAGCCTCCAAGCATTGCAACCATCCCTTCTGACCCTTCGTCCTGTTCTGACCTGTGCACGGATATAAACCAAGAAGGCAAAGTTTCTTTGAATAGCGATTGGACCAGACCTAATCCTCCGGTTAACCATACTAACGAAGCCCCAAGTGAAGCTGCTAGTTTGAGACGAGTCATTGCTGCAGCAAGTGAAACCTGCCCATATTTTATTCCTTTATTGATTGTTGATTTCTCCATTCTCTCTCTATCAAGGCTACTATTACTTGCAATCTCCTTCACAGAATGCATTAAGATAGTAATGATCTCCTCTGTCAGGAACACAATGTCCCTAATGGACCGATAAACACGTAGATAAAGAATTCCTGGTGCAACTGGGGACATACCGCCATTGAAATGAGATCTATAGCCATGCCCAAGAAGCGCCCCAACACCACCATTGCTAGATATGGGAGTAAAATTCAAACCAAGAGTAGCAGTGAAGCAGCTTTTAATGAGCTGAACCACTGTGTCGCTGTTGTGAAGGAAGACAGTTCGAGATGCCGAAAGGATAAGAAAATCAGTCCATCGCTTGGCCTTTTGGGTCCATAAGGATGCCACTATTGGCATACAAGGCCATGGGCAACCTGCTGCAAGGGACTCCAAAGCAGGGCCAGCCAGACTGAGAAAACGTTCCGAGGCTTTATCAATCTTATAGGTTATGGTAAGGCTTACAAAAGCAGCCAGGGGCAACGGAAGAGTAGATGGAGAGCTCCCACCTAGAATAGTTCAAATTCAGAGTCAAAATATGAGGAAAACGAAATCACCGCACTGAGCAACAGAAAAGGAAAACAATTCTCAAAAAAATATTTCCTAAATAAACGTCAGGTGAGTATCATATCTATAGATACAGTGGTTGTCATATGTTCAAAACATAAAGGAATCATCATAGTAAATGAAAACATTTTCCAGATATTTTTTTAAGAATTTGTACTTGATAAACAAGCAGCAGAAGCCATATGGGGATTTGTATCAAGATCCTAGGCCACACACCACTCAAGTTACTATTAGGAAGCAATTGATATCCAGTTTTTGAATAAACTTAAGGACCCAAAAAATACTTATTTATGTGCAAGATAAGCATTGAAAATTTAATGCAGAACAATAAGATATAAACCTGCAGCAAGGCTGGGGACATCAACACCAGTTGCAGCAAGGATTTTCTTTATTTGTTCCTCAACATTTGATAAATTAGCGGTGGGACTCGGCCAATCGGTTCCATTCATGAAAACTGGTTTCCAAATGCCCCGTGTTACTTCAGCAGAAAAGTAGCTTATGATGCCCGGCAAAGACGCAGGAAGAAAATCAGCCAAATCTTTGAGTCCTGAAATGGCGGAGCCTCAGTTAAAATTTGCATTTGAACTAACCTATAACAGTTGCCCTCCCTCACAGGAAATATAACCAATAGAAAATACTTATATAAGGAAAATACTAGGACAGAAATAGGTGGTTGCCAACAGCATCTTTACTATAATTCGAGGAAAATATGATACAACATAAACACAAGAATTTGTTGCGTAAGTTGTTATTTGAATAAATTTCCAGGTCTAAGTACCCATGTCTAAAAATTGGACATTTATTATCCATGTCCTAGTATATTAAATTTTAAAATTTATAAATCCGACCACCGGATACGTACACATATCCAACAACCGACACCTGTGTCCATGTAACATAGGATATGCTTTCATATCAAACCCAAAAGACTACCAGATAGACAAGAGAAGCATAGTGACCTGTAGCCAGCTCACGAGGAGAAAGACTTCCATGAGTACAGGCTGTTAGAGCAGCATCGACTACAAACGGAACAGCTTCAAGTATATCCCAAGCTGGCAACTTAGATCTTAAGGTGGTATCTTCAGATCCTGGCACCGAAGAACTATTAGTTCCAGAAGCAACAGTAGTTAGAGATTGGCTTCCTTTATTTATCTTCCTGAACATCATTTTGAGCAGATTGTCAACAGTTTGAAAAACAGGGGTCCCGTGGACAAGACCGGAGAGAGTGGATGCTATGCATGCTACATGCTGCCGATACCAGACTTTTAATTTAGGAAATGAATCCATAAATACAGGTTGAGGAGATGATAAACTTGCAACAGTGGAGAGTCTCTTTTTATTTTGATTTGCATGGACACTTCCAGAAGATACCAAATGAGAGTTGCGTACTGCAAGGAGGTATTCAGGAGTTAGCTGTGTTCCAACTGTGGGTACATCCCCTAGTCTATGTTCAAGAGGAGGATGATTGAATCTCCATAGTTTCAAAAGAAGAGAAAATGCATTTGAAAAGATGGCATGGGCTGAGATCTCTTCTCCTGTTGGAAGAGTCCAAGAGACATTTGGCACACATGAACCAAACACCTCACATATTGGCATCAGCGAACATGCAAGTTGTGGTACCTGACAAAAGGTTAAGACAAAATGACATTACTTTCAAACTTATATGAAAATTATGTCGCTAATATCAACATAACCATTACATTGAGATGCATTGTTGATGAACATTGAAAAAAGCATTTCATAACCTAGTCGATGAGGTATGTTTATGGAGCATGATAAATAGTGACTTCAAAAAAAATTTAATTCTACAATAAACTATTATTTTTTTTGGGCTTATTCTTTATGATATGGTAAAGTTAAGCATACCAAGCCATGCAGAGAAAAAATCTGAACACAATCAACAGGTGCGATTCCAACAATGAGTACATTTAGCATAGGAGCATGAGCAATTAAATGGCTGTCGCCCACACCATAAGCAGCAGGTACTGAAGGAGACAATAATCTAATGATGAAATGAAGAGTGTGTTCCTGCATCAAAAGCATATTATAATTTCATCAGAAAGTTGGTTGGTTCAGCAAACAAATAAGTAATGATTGACTTAACCAAGGATGGCCATATAACACATTTAACCATGATAATTGTATCTCACTACCTGTATTTTCCATCCCCGAATCAATGAGGCCCCACAAAAAATGGTAGCAGCAGATGTCTTCTCATTGTCTGATCCATTGACGGCCAACTCAAATACTTTCTCAAGCTCTGCTAAGCTTCCATCAAATCGATGAGATTAATTTCAGTTCGTTTATATTTGGGTACTTTACAATTAAAAAGAAAAAGAAAAAGAAAAAAGAGGATATGATATACCTGGCTTCAGCAAAGAAAAAAAGAAACAACCATAAGACCAGGTCATAGTCGAAGGAATTAATAATCTAAAGTCACCTTTATATGTTTTGCAAAAATCTTTGTGGTACAAAATACTTAAGAATGGGAACCATCAGAAACGTGAAAGAGAAAAAATAACAAAGCACCAATGGCAGTGACTGAAAAGTATAAGGAACTCTTTTTTTTAAAAAAAATAAGTAAAAGGAACTCTAGAATCTTTTGATGAAATCACACTCACAACAAAGTTGTGAATGAATTTTTCAACATTTATTTTGAATTTATGAGCAAGCAATACCTTGAAGCGGGAGTGGAAACCAAAGCATTTACCAACACTGGTGTTAGTGGAGCACCTTTCATAAATGAAGACCAGCCAGGTATTTGACCCGGCGTACCATGAGGTATTTGACTGATACGCCCATTTACATAACCAGGCCAGAAGTATGCGGATGTATCCAGTAGATTTCTAGCGATACAAGCCTCAACAATTAAATGGTGCATGTTACCAGCTGCCAACAAATATGTGCATTTGACATCAGAAAGCCTAAATGCAAGCACTGGTCCCCAGGAAAAACTTATATTATGGCTCATTTGAACAATAAAAACTGGTTCAGAAAACTCACGAAAACACTAAAGACCACTGTGTGTGCATATGCAAGTAAACAGTGGAAAATGGGGAAAAAAGAAAAACCATATGCTTCCTAGACCCAGGGAAAAGCACGAAAATGAAAAGTAAAGGAACAAGAGATTGCACTATAACAATGCAGAACAAAGATAAATAGTTCAACTTAAACAAGACCTTTACTAACAAGAAAAGTTTATATGAATTTTTTTATGTTGAAACTCAGAGATGACGAGTGAAAGGAAATGTTACTTACAACAATTTATAGGCATTTCGTTCAAAGTGATGCAATCAAAGTACGCACTACCTACGCTGACACCCGAAACAAATAATGTTGCTTTTGCAGCAGCCTGATTGGCCTCAGCAATAACAGATAGAGGTGGAGTCAACAAGCTGTTGTAATCTCCCAACATTTGTAGACTGGAGATTAAATCTTTACGGCGCTTCCCTATAACTTCTTTCTCTTTCCAGTTATGGGATAAGCCACATTCTGTTTCATCACTTGGAGCTTCCTCCTCCTCAATAAGATCAGCAACCACAATAGTAGTAATGCAGAATAATGTGCACAAGCGTGTATCAAGGCGAGGTACAGGACCTTCTATGGGATCCCTTTCCTGCCAATAAATAGGAAGCTAATATTAGAAACTGCAATTTCCATAGATTTCCTTGGACTGCTCTGTTTACTGCAGGGAGTATATAAAAAGCTAGTGCTGAAAAATGGGAGCATGTTTCAAACAAGATAACCAACCACTAACTTGGAAAATTTAACTTTCTACCAAATGTTTCTTGAAACAAGAAAAGATGAAGTACTTGAAAAGTGATTGACTATTAAACTTGATAATGTCTTTGAAACTGACTAAAGGAGTGGTTAAGAAGTGCCCTTGCCAAGAAGCAGACTGCATCATTCAAAAAAAGGAAAAAAAAAGAATATAACAAGCATCAATAAAAGGTAAAAGAGGAAAACTGTACTAAAACAAGAACGGAGAAAGTGCTTGCTTGCAAAATGATTGACTATTAAACTTGATAGTTTATTTGGAACTGGGTAAAGGATTGGCTAAGAAGTGCCCTCAGCAAGAGGCAAATAGCATCATTAGAAAAGAAAGAACCTAACAATCATCATTAAAAAATAATTATTTTGTTTAGAACAAAATTTGACCCTTTGAACAAGACGAAGAGCTGCAGTCCAAAGGCCTAAAAAGGTATCATGCCAGGTTGTGCCATATATTGCTTGAAGGGTCTTCACCATTCCTGCAGGACATGAAACCTTAGCTTTTAATTCTCACAGATAGATCTCGTAAAAACTAATAGTAAATTAAATACAATCTAAAGGAGAAGGGAAAACGATATCATTACCGGTAATTCTTTCTATGGCACTTGTTGCATCAATTTGGAACTCATCCATTGCATCTTCTAGTTCAAGATCAAGAGGAAGCCACAAAGCTGAACGGCTAGTCCCATGGAGTAGACCAGAAGAAGAAGCCAGAGGTCCAAAAGCCATACCTGCATGAAACTTTTGGAAGCAACTTGTTTTGCATTCCCCAGGCAAGACTATGCAACCATCTGAAGTTGTCTGCAGAAAAGCCTCTGGAGTAAGAGTTTTTGAATTTCTTAATGCTGATGATTTTTCTCCAACAAGCTGTAATCGTTGAACAAAACTTGACCAATGTATAGGCCTGACAAGTGGAGAGCATAGTTAGAAAAATATTTTCCGCTTAAAAAAACAGTTAAGAAGGGAACTGAATAATGTACTATCAAAGGGAAAGAAATGGTACTGAATAAGCAACTGAATAGCATGCAAATTAAAAGTAGACATCTAGGCAATAGTGGACACATATAAGCATTTATTTTCTCTAAAATGAAAATATTTAAGGGCAAAAGCTTTAGAACCCATTGTTTAGAAAGAAACAAGTACATACAAGTATCGGCAAGCCAAGCAAAGAATCCTTGAAGTTACTTTGTTTTGCAGAAATTTCCCAATTATCTCAATCGCCAAAATTGTATTAAAAAATTTCAACATCTCGTTATGCTCAGTCCACTTCTTGTCACAACTACCACCACCTTCTATTTCCATTTGTTGAGGTTTAGTTGCCCACTCAGATTTCTGCTCCATAGTATGGCTTAGCAGCCCTTCATCATCTAATGATGCATCAAGCAATTGCCATACAACTGAGAAGATAAACTCAACCACAATCCTCCCAGGCTCACTTGCTAATAGACCAAATATCTGGGATAGATGAAGAACATCATCTATTGCTTTCATGATCCTTCCCAAAAAACAATTAAAGGAAATTTCAGATGAGAATAGATTACCCATATTAGCATAGGAATGTGTAAAAATCACCCATACTCAGTTATGTCGAAATTATAACAATTTTCTTCATAATTAACTCACCAAGTACACCTTTATATAAATTCCATTCACACTACAATGCCATGAACACGATGTACATTGAACTTTTTGCTATCATATCGGATTTCAGTGCAATAAATAAGAACATACAGCATGAACAAAGTAATAGCATACCAATTTATAATTAATGGGGGAACAGGAAAAAAGTCGTTAACATAATAACACTCAAACTTTGATATATATAGCATAACTTCCATCACATCAGTGTCCATCTGATTGTTCATACTATATAGATCTGAACATAACATGATACCATTTGACAAAGAAATGAAGGTCATTGTAGACATAAGGTTCATAACCATTAGAGCAATTCTAAGTATGCATGCCAACAATGTCATTTTGCTCAGACCAGAACTCACATTTGATACTGCGGCACATTTATCTGAGATTTGAGAGTAAAAGCATGTCGCTTCAGGAGTTCCATATAAAGTCTATATGCTGCTGGTTGGGAACATCGACTTGGAATGACCCTGCAAAAAGCATGACATGATATATATGATTTCATAATATAACAGAAAAAAAGAGCAATAATTGCTAGGCAACTTGGTGTGTTATAGTAGCAACTAGTGATTCAATTATAAGCAAAGTCTTTTAAATATAAAACATGAGAAAACATCAAATGCATTTCATCCTCACAAAAGATTGAAGTAAATAAAAATAAATTAATAGAAAACAAACATTGATTCATTTCAATAAAGAAAGAATGGGTACAAACGTGGACCACAGATTCAACCAATAGAACTAATACATAAGAATTTGGAAGCAAAATAGAAATATAAGAAGCAAAAATTGAATTAAACTGAATAGACCATATTTATCATGCCAAGAAGCCAACAGAACATTCGTCTTCCACTTCTACATCAGTACAAATATCAAAGCTTTGCACTCAATAAAAGGCCACAAAATCATCTGTTGATCTTAAATTTTGTCATTTTCAGAGTGAAAATCAAAAGGGATTTTCGGGAAAGCAAAAATACAGGCATTGCAAGTAAAAGTTTCCGCTCGGAAACATATTTAAAATGACTAGGAAGCATTAAGAGACTGAGGGAAGAGGGAAGAACAACAAAGAGTTGAGCATCTGGTTAAGCTTCGTATTCCAAGGCACTGTAACAAATAATGCAACGAATTGAAAATCGTGTACCTATTTTCTTGTCCTTCATTCTTTAAGTCTTGACACGATCCAAAACTTACTTAAGTGAACCATTATTGCTTAGAAAACAATCCATTCAAACAAATCAACAATCTTTCCACGATACCCATTACGAAAATAACACCCCAAACTACTGTGATTCACCTAGTGGCTGGCAGTAAAATTCACTCATCCCCGTGTCAAGTCACAGTTGGAATCACACCAAATACTGTCTTATCTAAAAAAAATCGGAACAAGTTCTAAAAAAAAAAAGAATTGGCAAAAGAGACAAACCTGACTGAAAGCAGAGCAAGAACGAGAATAGGAGGAACAATCTCACAAACCATCGCGCTCTCTAGAAATTTCCACGTAATGGGTACATTATTTTCCCAACAAATGTACGAAACCAAAACATTGGCGAGCTCAACAGAGGGCAAAGGCACACCCGCGGAGTTCAAATTCGATGACAACTGAATTGCCCAAAGTAGAGGATTGGTACCCTTCTGTTGGGCCATCTTGGTTAGCTCTAGGACACTGTCCCAGACACTGATTTGCTCGGTAATCGCCATAATTTGCTTCGCCAGATTCCGCTTAATTGTACTTTAATGTGGAGAATGAAACAAAAGGTTCCGTTTTTCGTTTCTCTTGCTTAGGTCAGAAGAATTTTCGTTTCTAACTTTTCAATATCTGTTTCACCCAACCATGAAGTGGGTACAGGGTACACGAAGTATGTCACTTGGCAGCATTTAGTCCAAGGTCTGATTTTTCGCCGGAGATTTCCTTCTAAGCCGAATGATAATAATATAGAAATGTCTACACATATGAATACAAGGATGAAGTTAACTTTGAAAAATAGCTAAAAAGTTTATTAAATTTTGTTTAATTATTAAAATTTTAAAAATTATTAAAACATTACTAAAAATCTAAAATTATTAAAGAAAGATTATTGATAAATGCGATTTTAAAAAAGATAATATTTTATTTTTAAATTTATGTTTAATAATATAGTTGTTAATTTTTAAACTTAAGAAATATTTTTATTATTTCAGAAAACTTGTATGAAGTTATTTATTATTGATTATAATTAAAAATTAAAATAATGTTAAATTAAATTGTTATTCCCAAACTTTGATTAGATTTACGCATATGTTATTAAAATTTTAAATTGTATAATTTAATTCTAAATTTTTTAAAACTTTATACATCATCTTTTAATTTTTTAAATTGTATAATTATATCTTAAATATTTTTAAATTTCACACGTATATTTAAATGTATCACTGATTTATCATGATGTAAATGCAAATAAATAATTTACTTAATATTGTCTTTGATGAAAAAAAGTTTTAGTAAATTTCAATTTTAAAATATACTAGCATTCATATTGGATACCATTTAATGAAACTCGTGCTTATAAATTAATTCACCAAAACCAGCCGCCCCTAATAAAATAGTAATACTCGGTACTAGCGCCTGGATCATCTCACAAGAATCCCCTAACAGACATCTCCCCTCCAATTATCGTTTTTATCTATAAAAACAAAAGAAAATTATCATTCAATTACTATAAATCAGATCTTAAATGAATATTAAATTTTTAAAATAAAAATTAAGTTTTTTGTCGTATTTTTATCAAGAAAGAGGGTTATAAAATTTTAATAAAATTTACCATAAAATATTATTATTCAACACGTGTAATTAAAATATTATTAGCAAATAAACAAAAGATGGAAATTAAAACAAAAAAAATACATAGATAATGACATATTAAAATATTATGTTGTTTTAGATAACATAAATAATAATTAAAATAATAACTTTATTCTTAGTAATAAAATCATATAAAATTCATTGTGATAAATTTAATTAAAAAATATTTAAAAATTGATTTTATCATACCTTATCCTATTCTTAAAAACAATATAATAAAAAGTTATATTTTTAAACTGTAGCTCCTCTTTATCCTAAAAACAATTACCATTAAGATGGTTAATTTATTTTAAGTTGTAATTTAGTTCTTTAAATATAAGAAAGGTATCAAGGTTTTATTTTTAAAAAATTGTTAAAATTTAGAAAAATAATTTAATGGATTGCTTCACCGTCAAAACATAAACTTTAATATCTTATTTTTTAAACGTGTAAGTATATAAATTGTTACTAAACGTTTTATAGACTAATTATAATACAATTAATATAGTGTAAATATATGCATCGTATCAAACATTTTAAATATAATCGTATTATATTAGACTATATTTAATTTTATTATAATTATTTTATACCATCCATGTATTAGAAAAATTTATTATATGTATTTTAATAAAATATAATTTATTTTATATAGTTTTCTTATATAATAAAATAAATTTCATTAGTAAAATTAACTTAAATTAATATTTAATTTGTTTTTTATATTTTAAAAATAAAAAATATATTTATTTTTAATTTGATATAAAATAAATTAAAATTTTGATATTCTAAGTATTAAGAATGATATTTTTTATAAGTAAAAATTTTAAACGTAACTAAATAATTTTTATTATGTATAATATAGTCTGATTTCACGTCAAATAATAATAATTCTCATTTCATCTAAAAAATAAAGGTTAAGTTGCTGTAATCCTCTAATTATTTGATAAGAGTACTTTAATCATGTTTCATTAAGTTGAGTAAATTTATTCTTTTAATTTTTAGATAAACTTAATTTAATCTATTTTTTTTAAATGATATCATAATTTTTCTTTAAATAATATTTTTTTCTTATAATACTCCTAAAAATAATATTAAAAACTTAAAAAATATACTATCTTATTCTATCTATGTTGGAGGGGATCCATTTGCTAGTCTTCGGATGAGGAAAAAAGAGTTTATTATTGCTTTTTTGAAAATTATCTCGTTTTTGGGCCACCAAACTTGTTCAAGCATTACTACAGCTGCAAGAGTGAAGTATTTCCTATCAATGTTGGAGGGGATCCATTTGCTAGATGGGTCTAGTATAGTTCTGATGTACGTCCAGATATCAACTTTTTTCATGAATTTCTATGATATGTTCCTGTTCCACTGATATCACCAAGACTTTAGAATTTTGCATCTTATAAGAGATGCTCTATATCTTCAATCTTACTATGGTAAAAGGGATAGCTGATGTCCTCCAAATACTTGAATTTGGCTACCTTTTTCCTCGAGCTTATACTGTGGGTTAATATTTTCAAGAGTAAAAATTTATGTCTATTATGAATTGTGGCTGACCAAAGCTTCTTCCATAAGGGGAAGGCTTGTAATGAGGTTTAGATTGAGAAATAGCCTCTTTAACAGAGAAAGAACCTTTGACAGTGCCAAACCAAGAGATTTTATCTGGTGAATTGAAAGATAGGGGTTTGAGATTACTAATGAATTGAGCTATATCCAAACCAAAATTGTTTTGAATCTTCAATGTATCCCAGTTTCAATGATTGGTGAGGGTGCAAAGATCTAATAAGTAATTGATACCTTGTAGGTTCAAGTCTGTTGTCCTTTATTCTAGAATGTCAGGTGGTAGTTTCTGAGAAAGGAGTCTTGAGATCCAAGGGATTTGTGAGCCATCTCTAATTTCCTAGTAAATGCCTTTTTTTAGTATATTTCTTGTCCAAACTAATCCTTTCTAGACATAAGAGTCTCTTTACTTTTTTTGAACTTTAAGGAAAGGTAGGTCTTTTAGATATTTTGAACTTAACACAAGGTTTTTCTGCCTGTGTGATCAAATTCCAAGCTGTCTTTGAGAGCATAACCTTAATAAAATCTTTAGTTTTCCTGAAGCCTAAACCTCCATCAATTTTTGGTCAACAAATCTTTTCCCAAGCAACAAGGGCTGGAAATATGTTAAGATAGTAGTATTAGTCTACCAGAACCTTTTGATGAAGGAACCTATTTTATCACAAATTTGGGTGAGAATTTGAATGTGCTAATAAAATATATGGGTAAATTTTATAATTTAGAACTAATAAGGGTTCGACTTGCCTGTGATAAAAGTTTTGATTTCTAGTTATCCAATTTAGATCGCAACTGTTCTATATTCTTTTAAATTCTATTTTCCTTTGCCTCTCTAGAGGAAGAGAATGCCCTAAGTATTTCATTGAGTTATCAGTAGTTTCTATTTGTAGAGTTTGACTGATTAAATTTTTTATGTTTATGTTCAATTTTTTTGATAAAAAGACTTGATTTGTGAAAGTAAATTCTTTGGCATAATCAATTGCATTAGATGTCCAAGATTGTCTTAATATTATATACTTCATATTCATTAGATGTTAAGAATAAAACAATATCATCAACATATAGTAATTGTGAGACAGTAGGAGCAAACCTTTCTACTTTTATTCCATGAATTAGTTCCCTTTTTTTCCTTGAAAAATCATAAGTAGATGACATTTAGACACTAGAAAGAATAAAAAAGGGAACAAAGGTCTTCTTGCTTTAAACATTTTCTATGTTTGAAATTTTCATAACATGATCCATTTATAAGTATAGAGAAATAGTAAAAATACACTGATGAAATAAATTGCGTACTTTTTCAAAAAAGCTCATACATTGGATGATGTGCAACAAAAAATTCCATTCTACAAAGTCATAAGTCTTTTTAATGTTTAGCTTAATGCTCATAAATCTGTTTCTTCCTCTAGTTTTTTTGAAAAGATTGAGACTACTTCTGAGCAATCAGAATGTCTTCAACTATCCATTTTCTAGGAATGAAGGCTACTTGATAAGGTGAGATGTGTTCCTTTTAAGTAAAGTCTCAATCTTTTAACTAGAATTTTAGTTATAATCTTGTAGTTGATATTGCAGAGATTTATAGGTGTGTAATCAGTTATCCTAGATGGCTTTAGAACCTTAGAAATTAGAGTGTGGAAAGTGTGGTACAGTATGGATTCAATCTTCCTATTATGAAGAAATTTCGTATTTCTTTGATCACATCCCAACATTGTTTGTAAAACAAAACAAAGAATATATCTGGTCTTGAGCTTTTAGAGCATGTATATCCCAAAGTGCTTGTTTTATTTCGTATTGCAGAGGAACACTTACAATATGATCATTTTGTTGTGGGAAGATTGCCTCTGGATCCAATAAAGGTGCATTAGAAGTGAAGAGTTTTTTTTTGTAGAAATTTAGAAGTTTTTTTCCAATATCCTTTATATTCCATAAAATGTGATCATTAGAGCTTTTGATGAAAGGAATAAAATTTGACCTTATTCTCTCTAGGGTAGAAGTATGAAAAAACTTGGTGTTTCAATCATCCTCTCTTAATCATAACTCTCTAGATTTTTGTTTCTATATGAGTCTTGCCTATTGAATTGTCTGTTTAATTGTTCTTGGAGGTTTCTTTCACTTGATTATTGATTTAGATCATTGTTGTAAGATTGAATGATTTGAGTTGTTGCTCAATTAATTTGATTTTTTCTTGAACACTATCTGTAGGAAATCAATCTAGGCGTATGATTGATTCCTAAGCAGCCTTTGATTTTCAGGAGGTAGTTTCATGATTTTCAGGGTGTAATCAACCCCTGATTTTCAGGATGCAGTTTCCTGATTTTCAAGGTGACTTTAAGCTTTACTTCCAGTTTTTTATTCAACTTTGTATTAGTGTATTACAGTTGTATTTTAGTCATAACAATAGTATATATATATGTGTGTGTGATTTGTATCAAGAAAAAGAGAATACGAATAATACAACTTTAAGAAAGCTTGTTTTGTGTGTGAAGGCCTTGGCCTTGGCATTTTTCAACACCAATTTACAACATTTGCTGATTTTTTTTATCAATCTGAAATTCAATTTACAACATGGTATCAGAACTTTAGGCTCAGAAACTGCTACTCTTAGTCTTCTGTTCAACTAGTTCTGCAAGATCACCTAGTATGATATCAAATACTCAGAAATCGCTACTTTTACTCCTCATTAATGGCCTTTCTTTCTTGCCATTATTCACTGGTTCATGTGAATCTATCTCACAATTTCAGAGTTGTTATCACTTCCTTTATTACTCCATGAAAATCATCATTCTTAGTAGGTCCTCAATTCCAGTATGTCCACCGCAAGGTCATCGACAGATTCAAGAAGCATGAAAAATCCATCCCTAATTTGGGAAGGGTTTATCACATTAGCTTATAATGCTGAAAGAAAAACTGAAGCCATTTCCTTCTCCTTGTCATGGCTGTCCATAGCCATGGAAACCAAGCGCTTAATGAAGGTATTCAGTTCATCAGGAATCTGACCCGTTCATATACCTGCACATCCCTCACTTTTAGTTTAGAAGACGGGGCACTCTGCAACTCCACAATAGGTAGGGTTAATGGAGTCAAGTCAGCGAAAGAAGGTCCTGTTTTTATATCCAGCACCCTCAGAAATGATTTAGTTGTACTGAGGTCACATACAACTCTCTTTGCATCATCGTTCCATGCTTTAATTCCTATGAGAACAAGCTGGATCTACACTCATTCAGTTTAGTTCCACTTAATCTTCACCATCGTTTGAGGTGGCTAGAAATACAATTTTCTTAACTAGTAGTGGATCTATGCTTGGAACTCAGGCATCACCTGTTGTAACTGGTGTTGCAAGCTTCACACAGAGCATCACCCATGTAATTTTCATCCAATAACATTGATGGAATGTATCAAGTTTGGCAAACCAACAAATTGTAAGAATTTTTTCAAGGTTGATTTTGCAAACCATGCTATAATAACCAGGTTTTTTTGGCAGTACAAGCATACGAAATTAGCATTGGATCCTTACAACTCGTTTACTTTGGATAAATGTGGCAAAAGCATTTCCAACATTCTAGTTAAATCTCCAACCACCAACTCGCCAGCTTCTGGAATCAACTCCTAAGTCCAAACCTATTCATGTTAAGGGCAATCCTTCTAAATCTGATTCTACTTGGAAATGGCTGGAAATGTGGATGTCAGTCTACTCCAGTAGCACCAACATCCATTTCACCTAGATTATTCAAAAGCATGTTCAAAGTATGTCCTGCCTTCTGCAAATGGTGTTCTGTTTCTGTTAGACAATTTCTCAAGAACAAGACCTTAGAATCCAACAATTGCAGGCCTTGCTCCAGTAGCACAGGTTACAATTACAATCAACCAGAAGCTTCTGGTTATCAACAAGGACAAAAGTATTCTCAAGATGATTATAGTGGCTATCTAGCTCCTAAATCTGGTTATGTTTACCCTACATCTTAACCTGTGCTCATCAGCAGTCTATTCTAAGCAAATTATCCACCTAATCAACTAGGTTATGGAATGCCCCCTATTTTAAGGTTCACCAAAATTCTGGGAATAATTCTCACTGCTATTATTTACACCAATAGTAAGGTATGGATGTAAGCAATGAACCTTCTCCAGTTTCAATATTTTCAAGCATCAAGTTTGGCTTTCAAAGAACTTTCTCCATTATCAAATTGGCCATAGAAAGATCAAACGTCAATGTAGTAACTTCCATTTTCTATATTTGGTAAAACAACAAGTTTTTCCATTTCAAGAAAATAATCCATGAGAATGATTTCGTCTAAAGGGACCATTCGGTTTCTTCCAATAAACTTCTCATTTTAAAGATGAAGTTCTATGACTAGAAGACATCCCTGAATCTAATTAGCCTTTATGACATTCAATTGCAAGCTCCACTCAGTTTCAATGGTTACTCTCCGAGCTGTAAGAAATTCAACTACATGCTCTACTCAGATTCAAATACCACCCTCCAAGCTGCAGAAATTCAACTGTAAGGCTCCACTCAGATTTGGTGATTAAATCTATTTCAATCATCCCAATCTTCAGGCTACTTAGCAACAGGATCAGTATTCCTTTTTGGGATGTCCTCATATACCAAGCTTAGATCCATAAACCTTCAGGATCCAACTTGAGTGGGAGTGTTGAATGTTAACCCTTTCACCATCTTCCTCATCATCCCAATGTTCAGGCTATTTAGCAACAAGATCAGTAATCCTTTTTGGGATGTTATCATATACCAAGTTTAGATCCACAAACCTTCTCGATCAAGCCTGAGGGTGAGTGTTTAATGTTAACCCTTAATTCAATGAATAAAGGGTTCTAGTCCACTATGATCGAACTAAACATGTGGAAATTGAAGATAAGATGATCTCCCTCAACTATGTTCCATCTAGACAACAAGTAGCAGATATCTTAACCAAAACTTTGTTTATGAGAGTTAAGTGCAACACTTGGTTTGGAAAACATATATCGCCTAGCTTGAGGAGGAGTGTAGGAAATCAATCTAGGTGTATAATTGATTCCTAAGTAACCCTTGATTTTCAGGAGGTAGTTTCCTGATTTTCAGGGTGACTTTTAGCTTTAGTTCCAGTTTTGTATTAGTGTATTATAGTTGTATATTAATGTATTATAACTGTATTTTAGTCATAGTATATATATATGATCTGTATCAAGAAGAAGAGAATAAGAATAATATAATTTTAAGAGAACTTGTTTTGTGTGGGCTTCACCTTTAGGTCTTGGTATTTTTCAACACCAATTTACAACATCTGTTGATTTTTTACCAATCTAAAATTCAATTTATAACACTATCAAAGTGGGATTTGTTCCATTGAATTAGGTTTTTTGTCTATGAATGTAGTTTTGTAATGGTAATCTTTGTACTCCACTTATTATTGATGAGTTTTTTTTGCAATAAGAGTCTCTAAACCATATTGCCATAAAATGAAAAGGTATTTTTGTAAAAGTTTCAGGCATGCCAACATGTGAAGAATGATGGGAGTATGGTCAGATGTGAATCTAGGTAGGTTAAAACCCATGGCTTTAGGGAGTGTAGTGAGTCGGCCAGGGCAAGCAATAACTCTATCAATTCTTTATTAAGTTATATCTTCACTTTGTCTTTTATTGTACCAAGTGAATCTTGCACCTGAATAACCAATATTCATAGTGCCCATTTCTATCATGAAATTTAGTAGGTGATTATTCTCATTATGACAGATAGGTAACTCTTCGTTTCTCAAATTGCAAAGTTATGTCATTCAAATCACCTACTAGGAATGTTGATGGAAGTGATAAATTTTTTTATTTCTGATCATGTTAGCTTTTTAGCATCATAATAAGGTCGAATATAAGCACAAATCAACATTAGTTTTTCATTTATAGGTAAAGGGTCTGGGACTACAAAACATATAAAACTAAGGAATACATGGCATATGTGCGCGTTAATATAATCGTGCCAAAACAGACAGAAGTCACCACTTTTACCTACGGAGGGGATAACTATGCTACGAGGATAGCTAAGGGTTTGTTATAAAAGTTGAAAGCTAGCTGCGTTTATTTTACTCTCCATAATCCAAAGTATATCAGGTCTATTTCTTCTTACTAGATAACATAACGTCCTTTTGATGCGAGGCCTTGTCCAAGCTCAGCCATTCCAACTTAATGCGATCATTGCACCTGGTGGTGGGTTAAAGGCTACCTCTCTACCTTCAGCTTCCTCATTCTGAAAATTCTGTTGATCATGCAAATTCTTTCTCTTTTTAAAACCATCCACCACCAAATCTTGATCATTAAGGCAAATCATAGAAGTAGAGTTGGGAACAGATATGATCATGTCGTTAACTTCTCCCACTACCATTTTTTTGTGATCTCTCAAGAGTTGAATTAGCGTGAGACTAAATCTACATAGCTTAAAAGAATCAATATTAAAGTGCCATTCTAAAATACCCTTTTCCGAACAAAATAAAATAAAATAAAATTATGGCTGAACATATTTTATCCAGTCCGGAGTTTAATAGTGTGTAGAGGCCGTATTTCCATCTCCATAAACTTCTCTTTGCCATTACAATTTGAATCTTTACTACTTGAATTGTCTCTTTCACATCAAAAGCCAAAGCTATTATAACCTTCATCAAGGATTAGAATTTTTCTTGTATTCATCTACAAGCAACATCTTACATCTAACTTTTAAGTTTTCTTCTGAATACGTTAATGATTGTCGCCTTTTTCTTTTTTATAGAGCTTCTATAGATAGTTTTGTCCGCTAAATTCACAGGGATTGCTTTGAAGAACTCAGTCTCACGTTGTACTCTTCGTTTTGCCAAGATTCTTTTAGTTCACACAAGTTTTGTTTCTCTCTCTTTGTTTCTTTCTTCTTCTTTTCCCTGCCTTGGGTATGAATTAGGGATTTCAGGCTTCAGTATGTTGTTTGTTTGGAGCTGCATCTCGGTGATTTAGACCTTATTATGTTTCTGTTTGAGGTGATTTGGGAATCTGGGTCTTTGAATTTGAGCTAAATCTTGCTCAACTTTTTGCTTGATCCGGGAAAAGTCCAGAGTTGAAGTGTTCTATGCACCAATTGGTTCTCGGCTTTAAGGGTTTGATGCTTTGTAGCTAAAATGCAGCCTGATCAAAGAAGAAAGGTAAATTATCTAATCGCCGAAATGTAAATTTATTTGCTCTCTTGCTTGATACTGGGACAAGATTGAAAAGTGTTCTTAGAACTTGTTTTTTTGCTTGGAAACTGCCTTAGTAATTTATAGTAGGACCAAATCCAAAGCTCTGTAGCAGCACTTATTTTCAATTTTCTCCAATATATGCCAATGTCCCATGGAAATCCTAATGACTTAAAAATAGTTTGGTCTTTATTTTCCTAGTATGCTATTTGAAGGTTTTTGGGTCTAAAAGCAATTCATCTAGATGAAAAGGGTTTACTTGTAATGAGTTTTATGTGACTAGGTGAGTGGCTATTTATCAAATCAAATGTGAGTTAAATAAGTTTTAAAAAACTTAGAATGGCATTCGTCAAGCAAGAGCTTGTAGCTGCGAAGACACAGACCCATCATTCATTTATTTTTCCTTGACTTACTAACTTCTTGTTAGCAAGATATGCCTTCCAGTGAACTTAAGAATTTGAATAAAGAAATTAGTGGAATATCTGTTCCAGATCTTGATTTTCTTTGATAATTTGGCTCTTATAGAAATGAAAGTCTGTCAAGTTTGTGGCTTGTATAATGGGATGCCGAAAAAGAGTTTATCTTACCCATGATAATGCTCTTTGGGGTGGTGGATAGCAAAATAATCATTCTCTCTATCAAAATGACCATTCTTATGAGTATTTATGTTATATAGGTTGTAAGTTCTGTCATCTGTATTCTGTGATGTTAAGAATGTCAAATAATGTTAGGATTTTGGTGGAACAATATCTAATCAGCATTGGTATTATTGTTTTATTATTCTATTGTTTCGGGTGCTTTCCTTTTCACTCTTCAAATACTGTGGATGTCATGCGTTTCCTTATTTCTTAATAATTGGGATATTGGTGTAGTCAGCCGTTGATTTAGACTTCTTCACCCAATATGGTGAGGGGAGCAGATATAGAATAGAAGAAGTAATTGGTAAAGGAAGCTATGGTGTTGTTTGCTCTGCATATGATACACATACCGGAGAAAAGGTTGCGATAAAAAAAATTAATGATATCTTTGAGCATGTTTCCGATGCAACACGCATCCTTCGTGAGATTAAACTTCTAAGGCGCCTAAGACATCCAGACATTGTGGAGATCAAACACATCTTATTACCTCCTTCCAGAAGGGAATACAAAGACGTATATGTCGTGTTTGAACTCATGGAATCTGATTTACACCAGGTTATTAAAGCTAATGATGATTTGACACCAGAACATTATCAATTCTTTCTTTATCAGCTTCTTCGAGGCCTGAAATATATACACACTGGTAGTAGCTTATACTGGTATCTGTATACGTTATAATATTTTGAACCTCAGAGAGTTCAAAACACGTTCATATCGTTCTGACATTCTATTTACTGATTTTGTAGCAAATGTCTTCCACCGAGATCTAAAACCCAAAAACATCTTAGCAAATGCTGACTGCAAACTCAAGATCTGTGACTTTGGTCTTGCCAGAGTAGCTTTCAATGATACTCCTATTGCTATATTTTGGACGGTAAGCTTTGTCTTAGTCAGTTGGTAATTGTACTTCTTTTGGGATCTTACATTTATGTTTTTTAACGCGTAACAAAAATACTTCGTCAATAATTATTTAAATTATCATTTACTCACAGGATTATGTTGCAACGAGATGGTACAGGGCTCCAGAATTGTGTGGATCCTTTTTCTCAAAGGTGAAGGAGTTATGACCTTTTCAAATTGAAAATGTTCTCTTGTACTGCAAAATCATCTTTTTGTAGTACAATTATCTATGAATTTAAGACATGAAAAGGAAAAAAATAATTATAATAATAACACAATCAGGAATTCCTGTGATTTCAGTATACACCAGCAATTGACATATGGAGCATTGGTTGCATCTTTTCGGAGCTTTTGACTGGCAAACCTCTTTTCCCGGGAAAGAATGTTGTCCATCAACTGGATCTGATGACTGATCTGTTGGGGACACCCTCTCCTGAAGCCATTGCCAGGGTATGTTTACTGTGATAAGCTTCTAACGAGAAATTGGATGTGGTCATCACATTTTTGGTGATTTCTCTTCAACTCAGTCGCATTTAGTTGGCTATCAAGCTGCTATGCGATTGGTTAAGTGTTGAATTATATACTTTGTTGGACAGATCCGCAATGAGAAGGCTCGTAGATACTTGAGCAGTATGCGGAAGAAGAGGCCTATTCCTTTCTCCCAAAAGTTCCCAAATGCTGACCCGCTAGCTCTTCGTTTACTAGAAAGGATGTTAGCATTTGAACCCAAAGATCGACCTAGTGCTGAAGAGGTTATATACTATACTAATGCATATGTTCGTGTTAATTTTAGTTGTATGTTATGGTCTTCTAACTTTTCAACTCTTCTGCCTTATAGGCACTTGCAGATCCCTATTTTAAGGGCTTGGCAAAGGTTGAGAGAGAGCCTTCTGCTCAACCAGTTACCAAGATGGAATTTGAATTCGAGAGGAGAAGGATAACAAAAGAAGATGTATGTGAGCTTATTTACAAGGAGACTCTTGAGTACCATCCAAAAATGTTGAAAGAGTATTTGGAAGGATCAGAGCCAACAAGCTTCATGTATCCGAGGTATTGTCACCATATATTTTGAAATTTCAAGTTATTGTAAAATGCCAATGAGAAAAGGATGGTTTTTTTTTCTTTGGAAGTCTGATGTTGAAATATCATAATGATAATAAACATCAAAGAAACAATAGAACTTATTCAAGGTTCGAACTTTGAGAGAGGAGCTACCTCCCTTTTTTTTATCTGTTGAAATTATTCTATGTAGTGCTGTTGATCATTTCAAAAAGCAATTTGCTTATCTTGAGGAGCACTATGGAAAAGATGGGACTGTTACTCCGCCTGAGAGACAACATGCATCGCTACCTAGGTACTCCTCCTTTAAAGCTACAACTTGTTCTATCATTGATCCCTTGTCAGTACCAGGTTCTTGCCTTCTTGGTATGGACCTTCTTGCTGCCCTTATCCCAGTGACATTTTTGGTGCGATAAAATTTGTGTATATAGGCCTTCTATGTTATATTCAGACAATGCGCCACAAAACTCAGCAGAAGTCACCGGTGATCTTTCAAAATGCAGCATCAAAGAAGTTGAGAAGCCACAGGTGTATAGGAGTTGTGGAGGGGAAGTTCCCATGACAAGGCTACCAGTCCAAGTTCCTCAAGCCATTCAAGGTGCTACATATATTCCAATCACCAGCTTGAGTAACTTTTAGTTATCTACTTATTTCATTTGTCTGTTTTCTTCTTTCAACATTTTCTTCAGCTGCCATGATTGGCAAGCTGTTCATGACTTAACATGCACTTACCATTGTTGTTGGTGGGTTCTTTAAGTTGTGTGCATACATATCTTGGGATTGCAAATGACATCATTAGTCTAGCCTTTTTTGCTATATATACCATAGGTAGATTAACATAATGAGCCAATACGAATTTGATGCTTGTCTTAATGATGCAAAATAAATTTTAGCTTTTGCCAAAGGAATAATTTGTTTTTTATGGCTGGGGATTACAATTGAATGCATCTTAACTTTTGTGCCAGCATAGTTATACTATCAAGTACCCATGAATCTACGGATCAAAGTAAGTATAGTTTTTCCACTTTTTGTGCTTATTATCTTAATGAATTTCATCTTTTTGAATTAAAAGATGGATTTAATCAATATGACTGGGAAGGGTTGATTGGCTTCTTTGGTACCCATGCGACTACGAATACCAACTTTTGAAATAAACCAAAACATTCTTTTTCCTACTCGGCAAAAATAAAAAAAATATTAGTATATTTCTAGATGTACGCAATACAATGATGCACTCTGGACCATAGAGTTAATATGTAATATGTAATAGGCTTGTTATGATTGATTTCTTGGTGTAGGAGTTGCAAGGCCAGGAAAAGTGGTTGGTTCAGTATCACATTACAACAATTGTGGTGCAGCCACAGCAGAAGTTCTTGCACAGAGAAGGATGGTAAGGAATCCGTTGGTTCCTGCACAGTATGATGCTACAGGCTGTTCCTATACCAGAAGGAACCCCGTCTGTAAGAATGATAGAGGAGAGGACGAAGCATTGGAGGGTTCCAATGTGTTGCAGCCAAAACCACAATACATGGCAAGGAAAGTTGCCGCTGCTCAAGGTGGATCTGGAAGTTAATGGTACTAAATCATGGATACTTCACAGGATTCCACTGCCTATAATCAATAAATGAGTGTGTGAAAATCTACCACGCAGCAAAAGATACGAAATCTTCATGAATTTTATGCTTCCGAATTGATCTAACCTGCTGGTGGAAATAAAGCTGTAGTATCATTCATTTATTCCAAGTATGGGAAGGTTGTATCCGATGCCCAGTTGCCAGAGCAGGTTCAGAAACAAGCTAAGTGAAAGGCTCAAACAGTACAGGGCTTTATTGTTTCATTCATTGATAAATAGCTGTCATGTTGTGTTTCTTTAGATTAAATATTCAAGTAATATCATAGGTGGCATTAACTAAGCTACCAAAAACCTTTTGCTGTTATGGAACATACAATAATTATGGCATATTTAATTAATTATTTTTTTATCGATATTTTTTTAATTCAAACAATAAGCACCTTGTAAGATGTGAGCATTCAGCCAAAAACACTCAACCTTTACTAATTGGACTATTATGGTGTGAGTCGTCTGATAACTTTTTGTCAACCAAGTTCCACAGTGATTGGAAAAGAAATAAAAGGAGGGATCGTGATTGTGTAGGTTTTTAGAATGTATTAATTAAGTTTAGTAACTTTTTTTTTAATAACAGTTTAATCAACTAGTTTTTAAAAATGATAACAAATGTTGAAATGATTAATTTTATAGTTTTATTTATTTTTAGAAAGTATTTCAATAAATATTCATATTAAAATTTTCTTTTAAAAACCTAAAACTTGATCAATGTTATTATTTAAAGTTAATGTATTAAATTATCATTTTTTTTTTAAATATAGATTAAACTGTAACGAAAAAAATACCTGATATAATTATAATACCTCACGAATCAATCCGACATTTGTCTCATAAAAGAAATAGAGGCCAATTCTTCTACAATTAGTTGGGCAAAGTCTATTACTTCTGCTGTGCTGTTTGTCTCAAAAGAAACACAGAAATATAATGGCAAATAAGCATCCGCTATCTACTACTATAAATAAAGCATCTCAAAATTCAAACATGGTTTTATCTCATTATTATGATTTCATCCTACCATTTTTTCTTGCATATCATTACCAGGTAATGTAAATTGTCAATCTAGATTCAAGTTGTAAAGCTGAACAGTTTTATTTCCTCTATCTAATAAACAACAATTAGGCATCTCTTCTTCCCTTGCCCTTGTTTATTCAATTAGTCTATCCTTTTTTTTATGGGGTAAGAAGAGGTCCTCGGGGGGTGCAGACATCTAAACAAATCTAGTGACAAGGAATACTTACGGATTTTTCGTTTCCATCTTCCCACCTTCACACTCACAGCCGCCCCTCTTCTCTCATCATCTTCCCCACCCATATCGGTCCATTTCCACCCATCTCCAACCACCATCTCTGCTCATTCTCAACCACCGTTTTTCTTTAGAGGATATTTGTTAATTTTGATTTGTTCAGTTTTGTTCTTTGAGGGAATGCATCATCCTATATTATGATGCGTCTCCATTTGTAGTTTTTTTTTAATTTTGTCTATGCATTATATTGGGTGGCTTGAAAAAAAATTTGTTGCTCAGTTTTGATTGGTTTTTATGGGGGCATTAAATGAGGGTGATTTGGTGTATAAAACTAGGCTTGTGTTGGGAAAGCAATCTATAGACAAAGATTGTTGTGTTTGTTCTAGTTTAAGAGTAATGCAAGAAAATGATGTTTTGTTCATCCTTTGACAACGACTAACAAAAAAAAAAGAGAGAATGAAATTGTCTCCCTTTGACAAGAAGAGAAGAAGCATGCATAAAATCTCTCCTAAAAGCACGTGACATATACACACAACATGATCAGTACATCAGATACTAAAGCTGTATGTATTTTTCATAAAATTGCTTCAAGTTCTATTTCTTGATGCTGGATACATATGTATACAATTTTATGATATTGATTATTTCCTATAAATTAAGATTTAGATTAAATCTTAAATAATTTTCTATAAATTAAAATCTAGAATAAATCTTAAATAATTTACAATTAGACATTAGAATCTGCGTTAGATTTTTAGGAAACTAATCTCCTAAAAATCATAAATTAATTACACCCTGAAAATCAAGAATCAATCATGCATAGATTGATTTTTTATACTCCCTTCAAATTAGAAAATATATGTTCTACAAACCAAATTCAATACTTAATTCAATGAAAGTAGGTCAAAATAAAATTTTGTTTAAAATATCTGTTACTTATTGTTTAGATTTGACAATTACAATTGCTAATGGATTATCACTATTGTATAGTCAAATTTGATGAAATAGTATACCTAAGATTTCTCGATCAAGGGTAGGGTGCACGGATGGATCTTTTTGGTGATCAAGTGCTAGTGTATTTTTACAAAACTTAACTCTTTGATCTGAGGGTCCTATATTGATCCAGCGCCTCTAAATGTACTTTAAACACATAACTTTGTTTCTTTTTATTTTTCTCTTTGTTCCTAAATACATATAAAATACAAAATAAATAAAATTAAAGTATATTTTTTGTCTTTAAACTTTAACTAAATTCATATATAAATCTTAAATTTTTAAATTATACGATTTTGTCGTCAAAATTTTAAAACATCACATAGAATAATTTTTTTATTCATTAATATATATTAAGTAGTTAAGTTAGGATTTATTTATGAAATTTTAAAAATTTGGATACTAAATTATAAGATTTAAAAACTTACAAACTATGTGTTAAATTATAAAAATTTGAGATCAAATTATACGTTTTAAAAATTTAAAGACATATGTGTAAATTAAGTTAAAATTTGGATATTAAGAGTAAGTTCTAACAGATAAATAAATAAAATATAAAAATGATAGAATTTAATAAGTAAAATAAATATAAATTAGTATTTCTTATATATATCAAAACTTAATATGAGATGAGATTATTGATAATATATAAGAATGTGTCGGAATCAACATAAGAAATCATTTTAAATAATGATATAATTACTATCATATTTTAAAATTTAATTAATAATTATTAAAATTTAATTATATTTAAATTTAAATCAATGTTTAGAAATGTTGGGCTAAAATAATTTCTTAGAATATATCAAGATTTTTGAATAGATTACAAAACTATTCTCGTGCACCCAAAGGGACTTGGGTCCCATTGAAGCTTTAACTTAACGCAATTAGGCACTTGTCTTCTACCAACTAATTTGTTATATTAATTTATACATATGAAAAATCTAAATAATCAAGCCAAAATATAAATTCCAATTTACAAATCTCTTAAAACTAAAGTGATGATTAGTGGGAGTTTTGAATTAATAGGAGCATTTGTTCATTAATTAATCATAAATTCACAATTAGCTTATCTGCGTACTATTTATAGACTCTTAAAAAATTGAAGGGCTATGTTTTCAATTTTTTTTAAAAGAATTAATTTTCCATTTATTTATTTATTTATTTTAATTCATTTAAAAGAAAATAAAAACAAAACTCATTTGTTAAAAAGTTAGGTTTTCTTCTTTCATTTACTCTTAAAGTTACAATATAGAAATAAAATTAAAGAAGGAAAAGAAAAGTGAAATTAGAATATGATATTCAAAACATTTTCTTTTTTAAGTTTCAAAAATCATAAAAATTATGTAAAAATGAAATTCAATTTTAACTTGATTTTAAAATTAAGAATAAAATTAATTATCAAATAATAAGTTTAAAAAATAGAAATTAAAAACAAAAATTAATTAAAAAAAGTACTTCGTTATGAGAAAACTTGATTTCTGTTATGGGAAAAGATCAGAAGGGTTACTTAATTTCATTGGTTGAGTTAAGTTAAGAATATATATATAATACTCAGATAAAGCGAGCCTTTATATATATATATATTTTAAAAAAATAGTTTGCTTTCTGTTATTTTTTTTCTTTTATCAAACAATAATAGTATATTGATTTTATTAAGAGAAAAAGGTTCCAAAAGTAACTTAAATTATGAAATTTTATTATTTATTATTAACAATAATAATATTATAATATAAAATTATTTAATTATATATTTGTATTTTCAAAAAATATAATTAAACAAATATTAAAATTAAAATAGTGATAACTTTTAAATATTAAACAAATATTTTGTGAGATTTTTTTTCATATTAAAGATCATTTTCCCGTTATATAATGATAGAATTTTAATTACGTTTTAATCATAAAAAAAATAATATTTTAATAGAAAAATTATTAAAATAATATTATTTTTATTTAAATGACATATTTTTTAAAAAATGAATAACTATTAAACATATTTTTAAAAGCTAAATGCACATTAAGATATAATCTAAAAGATTTGATTGATAATTTTTTTAAATAAATAAAACCATAAAATGGATGTGTATCAATATATGAATGAACATTAGCTCAATTAATGACCAAGAATAATATAAACATAACAATCTTAACAGATTCACTAGTATATATGATCACAAAAAATCAAATATATCTATATCAAAATTCAACAATCAAGTAATAATATCAGTTCAATTGTATACATTTTAGGATAGTTATATATCACCAATGAATTTTTAGCTTAATAACACATATGATACACTTATATAAAGTTTGGAATTCGAATTTCAATTATGAATATATGAATAATATATTTAATAAAAAAGATACTGAAAAGAAACCTCCAAGGCAATAAACCTAAATATATTATAATATACTTCGAACACACAAAAAGCCAGCCTTTTTCCCAAGTTAAAGAGAGAGCTCACAAAACTTTATCAGAAAAAATTCTAAAAAGAGAAGCAACAAAACGTTACTCTTCCCTTTACATTGCCACAAAATAAACGTGATGCCCAAGTTAATTTTCCTCTTTGTTTATAACACCTTATATATTATCTCTTACACCATTTATAGCAAAAAATAGCATCAACACAACAACAGCTTCATAACCTATCTACTACTAATATGGTCACCTTCTCTTACAATTCCAAACCTATTTAATTGATTTAATAGGCAACAGCAACACCCATCTTGTTTTGTAGCTTCTCTGCTCCTGTCCAATATGGACCGAGAAGACGAAGGAAGTGTTCACTTACACATTGGCGAGCTTCAGACACTTGGTGAAACTTGCAGTACAGACATTACTACAATGTTTGAACCAAGAAGCAGTATAGAAATTAATAGAGACATTAGCAATACAACAAATTCTATTTCTCCATCAGTAAGCGACGTGCGAGCTCCAGAAAAGAATTTAACACTCTTTGCTCTTCGGCTTGCTGTTCTTGAGAAAGCTGCAACTGGCCTTGGAACCCTTGGGTTTATATGGGCAACAGTGGTTCTTCTTGGTGGTTTTGCAATCACTTTAGACAAAACTGACTTTTGGTTCATCACAATCATATTGTTAGTTGAAAGTACTCGTATATTCAGCAGAAGCCATGAGCTTGAATGGCAACACCAAGCTACATGGTCCTTTACTAATGCTGGAATCAACAGCTTTCGAGCATTGAGATTCAGCTCAAACTTCATATTTGGCAGCATAAAATCAATTTTCAATCCAATTGTTGGAAAACAAAAACAAAAGCAAAGCCAACAGACGGTATCAGAACATTGTGGTGCGAGAACCGTGGCGAAATGGGATCGCCAGAGGAAACCAACGAGGCGATGGACAAGTTCAGAAGTCCCTCTACTTCCATATGCTCAATGGGTCTTCCTCTCAAGACATATCAGTAAGATCCTCTATTGGCTTCAATTGTTATCAGCAACAGCTTGTGTGGTTCTCTCATTAATGAAGCTAATTAAGCACAACTATGGTGAGATAGCAAAAGGAGACACTGATAAAAGAAATAGACAATCTGCTCTCAACATTTTCTATTCCTTGTCCTTGGCTGAGGCTCTTTTGTTTCTATTGGAGAAAGCTTATTGGGAATGGAAGGTCAGCTATTGTAGATTATTGGATCAAGTAAATAAAGAATGTGAGTTGGGGAGCTCAGGAATGGTTTCAATTAGAAGGTTCTTTTATGATGCATACTCAAGATGTGTCAACGGAAGCATCTTTGATGGCTTAAAAATGGACATGGTTACTTTTTCAATGGATCTCCTGACTTCAAACTCTCCTGATGAGCAATTGATAGGAGCGAGAATTCTTCGCCAATTTGCGATGAATCAGCGTTATTCTGATGACACCCTGCAAAAGATAGGAATAGATATTCCAGTTATAGAAAGATTAGTAGAGATTTTAAATTGGACAGACCTACGAGAAGAAGAGATCAGAAGATCAGCTGGAGAAATATTGTCAAAACTAGCAGGTAAAAAACAGAACACTCTTCGAATTGCTGGAATACCTGGTGCTATGGAGTCAATATCATCAATGCTTCAAACAAACCGAAGCTTATTAATTGGTGCAGCCGATGAAATTAGGGGAAAAAAATTTAATTTTGAACATGGGAATTACGGATTCTGGACATTTAATCACTTAGGACTTGTTATTCTTAAGAAACTTGCACGTGATCATGATATTTGTGGAAGGATTGGTAACACAAGAGGGCTTCTACCAAAAATAATAGATTTTACACATGCTGGAGAGAAGTTTCTGAAAGACGAGAATTTAAAACTGTCTCGGACTCTGACAGTAAAACGTTCTCTGCAAGTGATGAAGATGTTGGCTAGTATAACAGGCAACACAGGAAAACATCTTCGGAAAGAGATTTCAGAGATAGTTTTCACAATCAGTAATATTAGGGACATATTAAAGTATGGAGAGAAACATCCAATGTTACAAAAATTGGGAATAGAGATTATGACAAATTTGGCATTGGAGGAAGATGCAACCGAGAGGATTGGTGGAACAGGTGGAGTTTTGAAAGAGTTGCTCAATATTTTCTTTAAACAAGGAGTACGAGAGAATTACAATGAAGTAAGAATTGCAGCTGGAGAAGCACTGGCTATGTTGGCATTAGAAAGCAAAAGTAACTGCTACCGTATCTTGAAGCTGGGCAGTCTAGAAAGGCTTGTAGAAGCTCTGGAGGATTCATTGCTTCGTGTGAACGCTGCAAGGATTTTGAGAAATTTATGCACTTACAGTGGAACAGACAGCTTCAACCAGCTTAAGAGGGTCAAGGATGCAGCACAAATAGTAAGTATTTTTGCTGTATTTACCCTACATATCCTTTTTCTCCCATATCGACATTTCCGAAAAATAGCTAGAGTTAGTGGGTTAGGTCATTCAGACACTTTGGTCTATTAAATTAGAAAAAAAAAAACAGGACATTGATGGTTGGTCCAGTGGTGGCATTTGAACAACACATCATACAACATAATAGCGATTCCGGTGGCGTTAGAAATATCTCAAAGAGATAAACAAGCAAGTCTTCGAATGATGGAACTAATAGTGGCGATCATTCTTTGCCACGTTACTGACCACCTTAAAACTATTCGTGTCTAATGCCACTAGTATCGTCGTCATCTAATGTGTTGTTCAAAGTCAATGCTAATCAATATTGGTTTAATATCCTAATTTGTCCATGTTGGCCCAACATTTATGGCTTGAAGAAGAGATGCCAAAAGACAAACTTGCCAAAGCACAAAATTACCAACGACCCCCTAATTTTTTTATTTTTTTTTTCTTCAAATTTTTTCCTTTCATCAAATTTATGATGACTACTAATCAACTTCTAAACCATTTCTTTGTATCTTTGGCTCACAGGTTCTTCTAGCAATCATATCAGAGAGAAACAAACTACAGGAAGTAATGATTGGCCTAGCAGCATATGTTTTCAAATTCATGACTGCTAAAGAATCAAGCCTAATGTTTGAGAGAGCCGGAATCACTGAGGCAGAATTGGGAAATACATTAGTTGAAATTCTAAAAACATACCCACAGCCACATATAAAAGTTCCTAGAATAAGGAGGTTTGCCATAGAGTTGGCAATTTGGATGATGAGAGACAAAGTATCAAATGTTACTATTTTCAAGGAGCTGGGGTTAGAAAAGGAACTGGAAGGTGTCTTAGAGACCACAGCCGAGCTTGAAAGCTTCAATATGTTCTCTGGGACAGTTGGAATGAGTAGACATAGCACAACAATTCACTCACTCGTAGAAACTGCATTGGAACTACTTGTAAATGAGTAAAAAGGAAAATTGCTATCAGGTGTCCTAAAAAGAACTTAAGAATGCCAAGAAAGTGAAAATAAATAAATAAATAAACTTAAGGTGTAAATATGCTTCCGTTAATTGAGGATATTCTTTTTCTGCAATTAATAAATATGCATGTGTATCTGAGTTGTAATAATTATTTTGGCACTAAACTTTCTGGGCATGTACTAATTGACACGCAACAATACAACTCTCTATCAGCATCAAAAGCTCCCAACAAAATTGTAAAAGTGAAATTCACAATATGTATGAACAGAAAACAACAGTATTCTATCAAAAAATGCTCATTATTATATTGTCAAATTACAAAAATACATCTTTAAAACTTATAACAATAAAAATAACACCTTAATAATATTAAACAGATTTTAATTGATTTTTTTAATAGTAAAAATATTTATAGTGAACATAAAAGAATATTTTTTTAGTTACAAATTTTAAGAATAATATTTTTATTATTTTTTCTTTTATTTTTTTCTATTTTTATTTGTTTTTAAAATCAAACTTCTTTTCTTTCAAAATTTTGATTTTAAAAACAAATAAAAATAGTAAAAAAAAATACACAAACTTTGAGAGAATTAGAATAAATTAATTACTATGTATATGTATTTTTTAATGTATTTTTGATGAATTATAGTACCACCTTAACTCATCAAATAGACGTGCTTATTTTGCGAGACAACATGAGAAAAAATGGATCATTTAACAAGAACAAAAAAGATTATTCTCCTCTTGCAAGCAGTAGAGATTCGTAATTAAAAGAAAACATGTGTACTAATTATGTTACAATCAAATCACCTTTCCTTTTTCAATTCTAGGTCAAGCATTTTACAAATTACTTTCTGAAACTTCTTTTAGATACAAAACAATAATTTCGACAATTCAATTCCATCCTACCGATTCTGATTGTTTCTAAAGAAGTTGAAATCCCAACGGCGCATTAAACCATCCATGCCATGGCTTGCTGGATTTCTTTCTGTGGTTAGTGTGGCTCTTGTATTGGCTGACAAGTCAGTTTCTAATGTGTTTTGTGTACTTGTTGGTTCATCACAATCATTTGAAGATAGTCCAGTGCTTCCAGATTCTGGAACAGACTGAGAAGCATCCTCGGGAGGCCCTGCAGATGGAAGCTCCCTTTTATTCGAAGTCAGATGCTTTGGTTCTGAATCACGAGGCTCGGTTACTGAAGTAGAAACAGATTCTGGAGACTCCAACAGCAACAAGCCCAATTGCTCACCTGAAGTGGAAAGAGATTCTGTCTTCAAGGGCTCATGCCATGCTGCAGAAGAAACAGCAGCATCTGAAAGGTCATCTTTCTTTTCAGCAGTCGAAAAATCAGGGCTAACACCTAGACCTTGCTCTTCTACAGGATGGTCTGGCTGTTTCATTTCCATGTCTTTTAGGGACAAAATCATTGCTTCCATGAGCATCTACAAAATAGAAACCGGTTGAAACAAATACCCGGAAAAACCAAATAGTAAAAAACATCACAACTCACCTGTTCTTCCTCCTCCAAGTCACTCGGAAAACCTGCCAAGTCACCAAGTGGGTATTCTATGTATTGATCATCATCCAGTGAGGCTGGAACATGAGGTCCACATGGATCACCATTTGAGAAGTCAAAGCTAATCATATCGGAAGATGAAGAGCAAAGATCGACATCCAATTTTCCATCCTGCAGAATCATGTTCAACACTAAGTTAGTCCATGATGTAACCAGATGATTGCAGTATTGCACACAAACCGCAAATATGGGACCCAGTCAACCCAACCTAATAATTACAAGACTAAAATATATATTTTGCAATAATTACTGAACTAATCCAACCCTTTTCCCATTGTATTTATATTATCTTAAGCAAATATAAACAATACATCTTTGATGATTGAGAACTTAATTTACTGTTATAAACTACATTTGAGATTTGATAGGTTTATGAAAGTCAAGTGAAACAAGCTCACCCTTAATGCTCAATGTTAAGTTTGAGCTTTGAAGCATTTAGTTCAGCCCAAATTCTACAACCTCGCATATTAATTATTATTTTTCTTCACAGCGAAGAAAACACATAAAATATAATATACAGACAACCCATATTTGAAGACACATCAAACTCATTAGGTGTGTCAATGCACCAAAGTTCGACCAAATTGATAGTCTTGGTAAATAATGTCATTTTATTAATTATTTGAATAGGAACAGAGTTTTTGCAGGTCAAGTATGTGTTATGATTTGATTCATCAAATTCATATAATGGAAAATTTTGAGATTAATAAACCATCAAATGAGAGATATATGGGATACCTTAGATTCAGATTGATTAGCTGGGATACCGGAAGGCACCTAAGAGAGAATGAAAGAAACAATGAATACATTAACAAAGGTATTTTAGTAATTCAGCTGGAAAATAAAGATAAATACATTGCATTATTGACCATGGTCCCTCTCCAGAAGTAAGAAAAGGCCACGACATGGATGGGTAGGGGTGGAGGGGATGAAGTAGTGGAGTCAAACGAATAGCTTAACTCAGCTTAGCTCATTTAACATCGATGAACTGAACCTCTAAAAAAGCTCAACTTACCTATCTCATGAGTTCATATGAGTTAACTCACCTAACTCATCAATGGTTCGTAAGCTCATTTAAAAAATGTCTTTGTCAAAAAATAATCATAATGACACTATGAAAAACACTCAAAGATAGTATTTTAATTTTTTTCTTCTTCTATATATTTTACAAAATTATAAAAAAGATAACTAGTGAGCTATTCAGTCCAACTCATTTGAAAGTAATATGGAACTCAACTTACATGAAATTTAAATGAGATCAGTTGAGCTATAACTCACCTCATAATACTAAGTGTATGTAAATGAAGAGAGATTAAAAATCTGTTTTTACCCTTAAAGCATTCAACATAGGATTATATACTCTTACATGTGATAATAAATTCCATGCTCCCATTAAAAAAATAAGTTGTTTTGAGAAAGTGCCATGGAGTTGGACCACAAACCGTTTTGGTATATAAGCAAACACAATAAGAAGCAAACCACTACTAACCTCTGTTCGACTCATCGGTCTTCTTGAACGGAGTTGATTAATGGCATCTTGTGTGCTGCTAGTTGCTGGCCCTGTCAGTAATGTAAAAAAAATAGGAAGATTGAGTAAGAAAGGATTCCTACGTACACAAAATCTCTTGAACAGACAATGAGGTGAATGGTACACACCTCTAGATACAGTTGATAATCCATGGTCATAATCTGAATGGAGTGACCTCCAATCTGCCTGAAAAACAGTCAATCATTGAGAAGGTATTTAATATGGAAGCAGGTAGTTTTAATAAACTCTGAACTTACAACCAGGAGCACTTTAGCTTAACTTACCTTCCCAAAATCATGCATAGTGTCAAACATCGTTCCCTCAGTCTCATCTTCTGGAGGTTGCAAGACATTATGGAAAAATATGTTTATAGAATCAAAGTAGAATTGAGGACGTGGAGAGTTGTGATCTCCCTCAAATTTGATAATATTTTTGTCTCCCTGCAAGAATATGTAATACAAGCCCAACATAACATAATTGCATTCAAAGGAAGATTAACAGATAAATCTCTGGATAATTAGGAGAATAATATATTACAGCATTGAGGATATTTACCACGTAAACATCATATATACGATCTGAATGATGAGGATGTATAAAATCATCATCAGTGGCATGCCCAAATAGAGCTGGAACAAAGCAAGATTTTGCCACCTGCAATAGAAAATATTTGGCTTCATAAGTATGTGTTACGTGTGTAAATAAGAAAATCAAAGGTTATGTAATAGCATTTCCGAACAATTTAGAAAACCATAAACACAAACACACTCAACAAGACAAAAACTCCATTTCGTTTTTCTTGCGTAGTTTATTTCCATCCGTTTGCTGCATAGCAGCAAAAGCATGTAGCAAATTTCCATCTACATATTCATGCATGCCCATAATTCATGAACTATATATATATGGGTATATATATATATATAACTCAAAAGAAGCAACAGTAAAATTTCAACAGTAGCAAACTTAAATATTATATCATAAATGTACTTTTTCTTTTTAGTAGAATGCATGCTGACAACTATTATTGAAAATGACTTGAAGCCTTTGACCAAGTCAAAAAGTTATAAAAATATACAGATGATTTAATCGTAGATAGTAACCATAAACTTGGCATCCAATGAGCTTTTCACTTGTATATGCAAGATCAAGATCATAAAAAAAGTATATTTTTTCTTGTTTTTGCCTTTATTCTAAGCAGACAGCAAATTATTTAACCTGAAGTTAGAAAATAGTTATTAATGGGAGCAAACCTTAATTGTGTTTAGTTCTGATATGTCAAATTTTGCCTTCTTCTGGATAGTTCTTCGCATGTACTGAATTGCAAACTTCACCTAGAACAAGAAAAACAATCAAGTCAGCTTCTATGGCCAAATAGTTGTGAGTGTTCACATATTCGCATGATCTATATAGTAGAAACCAAATAAAATATGATGCAGGGAAGATAACTCTGAATCAATGAAGCTTCTGAGGGCAGAAATTTTTTTTATCATTGTTCTTCTTAGTATTAATTCAAAGGAACAAGACAATTCTCTGAGAGTACTGCAGTACAAGACTCCAAAATGCAAAAACGTAAAAGAAACTAACACTATTGTGCACTATCTATACCAGTACAGCAGCCCTCACGCACGAAAGATGCTGGCAAAGATAACTAACTATTGCCAGGTAACTAATAATGCCAAAACAGCCACTAGCCTACATGCACTTTAAGGAAATAATAAAAACATAAACGGAAAAAATGCTTAGAAATGACAATCAAAGGAAAACATATAACAATTAGGACTTCTCTAAAGATACTTCTGCATCAAAATAGACTCACGACCACTCTTAAATGGAAAGAAAATGTGCAATGCAGTATGTGATCACCATAAAAGACGTGTATATAGACAGATAGTCTCAAATGATCAAAGGCACACCATAGTTATGCACATCAAATTTCACTAAAATTTACTAAATAAGCCATGCTAAATGCTTCAATTCCAGATCTAGTGAATAAGAAAAAAGTTTCAATAACCAATAAAAGAACAGAAGAATGGAAGAAAATTCAAGAAGACATTAACTCTGAGGCTAGCAAATCTAAACAAAAAAGGGAAAAAAAGAAAGAAAATCATAATGATATGAAAGTCTTTTGAGAATATCATATTTTATTATGAACCAGATAAAATTTTCATTATATCCCCCCCGCATCGCCCCAACACCACCCATCCAAAAAACCAAAAACAAAAAGGAAAAAAAACCTGAACTCAGTGCCAATTTGAAACGATTTCCCCAGCATCAACTTTCAAGTGTAACTCACACCTTTTAGTTAAAAGCAGTACTATAGAAACCACTCTAACAAATTCAATAATTAAGATGGAAATGATGAATGGAGTTTTACCAACCCTAACTAAAACGTGAAAACCTAAACTTCTATATTACATAAACATAAACTACAGTCCACAGGTAAAGAATGATCCTATCCTTTGCAAAAGGGAAATAATTTCAAGGTTAACACCAATCATCACATTAATTTTTGAATCTAGAATAACTAGTGTCCGGATGATCTCAAGTTTCCATTCAATAAATGGAATGGATGATTGTCAAAACCCACGGTATACTTTTTTTATCTCTAAGCGACAGATATTAACTCCCAGTTTGATAAAAATCTGATCCAGGGGCATACTAGTCTTTTACTCTTTCAAGTCTATCTTATATTATTGTCGTTTGAGTAAGTTTTATTGCTGTTTCTTTATTTTCTTCTTGTCGTTTTTTCTAGAGGCCAGCATGTTTCTTTTAGCATGAGGTAACAATTGGTTACTCAAAACGTGGTGTTTTGAGTAACTGAAAGTAGTTATACAAGAAGGGAGAGGCTAGTGTGAGGCAGATTATGATTATTGCTTTTTTTGTAAGTTTGAGTTTTCTCCCCATATTTTTATCAAATTCTGGGTTAGAACAGATGAGTCCATCCTTTATCTAGAGGGAATTTTTTTCATCCCCTCCCTCTTCAAGCTTCTACGCCAAAATCCATGACAAGAGAAAACGGAATTGACCAAAGGAAAAAGAGTAAAAGGCACCACTTATCACTTATGATTAGTGGAACACTTTAGTCTCTTACTTCTTAAGTAGAGCATTTTAGTTCCTTTCTTGTTCAAGGTGAGGGCACATAAATCCTAAATTGACTACCAACTAAAAATGTGAAAAAAAATTATGTCCAGCTCACTTGACTTAATTTTCAAGATTAAAATGAGACTAAAAATAAGCTTAGTATTAAAAACTAAAACAAATAACAGCTTATTTAAATATAAATAAAAAAATACGAAGTTAAAATCACCTGCCAAATGTCTAATCCAATTCCCCCCATCTTCACCGGCTAACAAACCCCAAATCCCCCCATCTTCTTCAGCCATATTCACCAGCCCACAAACCACCAAGGAAACCCAAAAACTAACACTAAACCAAATACCATATCCTTAAATCAAGCAAACTACAAACCCTAATCCCCAAATTAAACTGGGATTTTGATGGTATTTTTTGTGATTAAATTTTCATAATACTTTGCTTGCCCTTTTGTCAAATAAAATACGATTTGAATATTTACTTGTTTCTAGAAGATCAGTTCACAGTGAAGCATTTTATAAGGAAAGAGAGACGAGTATGTTTGTAGGAATAATGAAAAACAAAATTTCAGCCTCTTGTTGGATGAAGAAAATAGAGAGAGGGGGTTAGACATGAATCTTTTTCCATTTTTTTTTCAATAGCCAACTTTGGATTTATGTGCTCTAACAAAAAAGGGAGTAAAGTGCTCCATTTGAAAAGTAAGAGACTAAAGTGCTCCACTGGTCATAAGTAAGGAACTAATGATGCCCTTGACCTAAGAAAAAATCATACAACATGATTCAAACCAAAAACATATTTTAACTGAATGTGAAGAGATAAGCTTTAGCCTTCAGCCTCAAGACATGGAAGAATGTGGAATTTTTATTAAGTTAGCATACTTACAGTGAACTTCGGTAAGCGAACTTTGTATGTATCCACAAGTTCCATCATTAAGTCAACCAAATCAGAAAATGGACTGTCTAGAACAATTCCAGCAACAGAAGGATCCTCGGCCCCATACATAAGGCTGTGTGGATAAGAAAAGCATCATTAAAGCCAAAAGATGTATATGACCGGCATCCTATATTTACAAACTCAGACAAAAATAGCTGGTGAACAAACAAAACCTAGTGACTGCACCCATTGAACGACCCCATAAGCCTATCAAAGAGACATTTCCATCTGCTCGTAAATAATCAACCACGGCCTTGAGATCATCTTTCTATAGAAAATAAGCAAAGAATGTGAGACAGAAATTCACAATGAATTTAAAGGGACCAACATAAAAAAAAGAAGTTATTGATTGCATATGAAGCTAAGTTGGATTTTCAATGCTTTTATTGATTAAGGATTTATCAAGCCTTCTTTTATACATACACATGTTTAATAAGACAGAAAGAATGGAATGCAAACTTGCAAAGATGAATTAGAATAGAGTACCCTCCTTTGTACCTTATGACAAAACTGAATGGACATACCAAACAGATTTCCAGATGACAGACTTTTATAGTTAAGATTATACCAACAAATGACATCAGAAAAAAGAGGAAATACATTAATTGCAGCAGCCTCTGATTCATTGTCTGTAAGTATTCTATTGGTGAGGACACCGTGTTTAGCATGCTACCATGTTCCACATGGAACAGAGTTCAAGCAGTACGGCACCCAATAATCATTAATCTACCTTAAAGTTATGTATTGAGAGAGGGAGACGTTTCTCAATATGACGAAAGCAGGGTTATATTTTGTCTTAACCAGGTATTCAACTTATGTACTTAACTATAAACTAATACTTCCATCCATTACATTAATCATTGGTGGTTTCTCATCACACAAAATGAAAAAAATTTGGATAACAGAGAATTCCATGAGGTAATGATTTTAAACAGTTACCACTTACTTCATTCCACCCCAGAGTGACATGCTCTCCTCCAGAGAGTCCAGATCCTGAGAAGTCAAGAGCAAAAACGGTAATATTTGAAGGCAGCAGAATGATAGCTGCTTCACTAGCATCAGCCCTGCATCCACTGTCAACGTGCACCGCAATCAGTAAATTAAAGTCTCCATAAAATGAGCATAGGCATAAAGCTTCATTTTAAAGTAATGAAAATTTGAAGTCTATGTGCAAAGAGAGAAGATATGTGTATGACAGCATATTCCGAGTCTGACAGTGACAGGGAACATCATTGAAGAGCACAGGCAAATGGGGATCACTTAATAAACATGACAGAGAGCAGCAATGTGTTTGTACACGAAGTTGCTATAAAGTATGTAGAACCTTTTTATGGACAGTATTAGAAAAGGCTCAAGCAATGCAAAGTCATGATAAAGATAAATGCATTTAAAAATCGGTTTCATTAGTGCCTGCACGACTGCAATAAAATTACCAAAAAGGTGATTATGAAGATGACTTCGTGGTGTGAAAAGAAATATATTATTGTTATACCAAAAGTCATCACAAAACCCACCACAAGCACATTAATTATAACCGATCACAACCACTAAGCCATGGCATTACCTGTTTCCATGGCAATATATCACACAAGGCAGTGGCTTCCCTCCAGGACTAACAATGGGTACATAATGACTACACTGAAGGGCATCTCCCCGACTATTTTTAACCTGCAGACATTCATAGCCATTTTCACAGAAGTTGACTATCATTTGGCAATATCAGGTTTTTAAGTGGTATGATAAAATTTTCACTAAATAAATAACCTGAAAGATAGCAGAAAAGATAAGAAAATATTAATTCAGTGACAAAGCAGCTTTGAATTGTACACTAAAGCCTAAAATATAGAGCAGAAGTCTACCTTACATAGAATTCACACACTAAAATATCACTAGCCACTACAATGTTCAATGGCTTTCCGGTTAACTCTTTAACAATTCTTCTATGCTTCTTAAAACCTAGGTAAGATAGTTCCCTCTAAACATGGAAAATATTTTTTTTAAGTAAAAGGTCAATCATTGCATTGTCACTGCAGTTATGTGAACCTTTTTTTGTACGCTGTCATTCTTTTTTTCGTAAATATATTACATGCCACATGTACAGTTTACACAGACCAGACATACAAATAATACCTAAAGAGGGGGGAATAATTCAAGCATGATAGTCTAGGTGAAGTGCACAACTGATGTACAACAACCCTTTGTACGCTGTCATTCTTGTTTTCGTAAATATACCACATGCCACACGTACAGTGTACACAGACCAGACATACAAATAATACCTAAAGAGGGGGGAATAATTCAAGCATGATAATCTAGGTGAAGTGCACAACATTGATTTTGCATTACTTAATGGCCTAGGAATCCAAAGGCAAGTTCAGCTAGCACTTTTGGAGGAGGCTGTGGGTGTTACCTGATGAGAGTTCTGTTGACCTTGGAATAAGATGCAACAAACATAACTGCTAGAAGATTCTACGATGTTTTATATTATAAACTATCAAGTGTTGCTCTTTTCCTCAAAATATAAAGTTTGCACAGACTTATTTATTTAGGTAGACTACTAGTCTAATGTTGAACGTCTTCCCTCTCATCCACATTCTCCAACTATACAGTAGGTTAAGTAGAACACATTATAGAAGGTGCATCTACAAGATGAAATCATATTGAACATAAACCATATTTCAAGATTGCACGTAAGAATTAAAAGATTCTCATGTGATACAACTGGTTGAAGAAAGAAAAGGCCATCATATGCTCATAGAATATCTTTAAAGAATTTTTAACTTCATGTATCAATGTTCAGTGAAGGTTATGCAGGAGAAATACACCCGTGGCCAATGTTTTCAAAGTTTGAGCACAAAAGCAGACCATACTACAAAATGAAATGAAAAAATATAAATCCAAAACACCACAGAACCAATCATTTTACTTTTAATTTGGGAACTTACCTCCACATCCTTTCTTTGATACCATTTGCCTTTCAACACGAACTCTTCGTCCAATAAATCATTTTTGGGGTCATACTCAGCCCTGCAGCACCAACATAGATAAATTCATAACTTATTCAACTCATTAAACTAAAGTTAATGGTTTAGATTCCAATCTGGAAAAATAAATCAACAAACTTACCAAATTAAATTAAATCTTGAAGAAAGCATACCAACCAATTAATTAACACAAAGACAGTTTTCTATTGAAAAATATCAATGAATGTATTAAAAGGGGGACTGAAATCCGAGCAAATTATAAATCGGGTTCCACATAACGGTCATAGGAAGAAAAGAAGTGAAGTCCATTAGGCACGATTCGAACTCAACCAAATGCTATATTATTAGTCTGCTTCTTTCAAAGAAAACAATGATCGTAGTAACATAAACAACCAGATCAAGAATTAAAAGGAACTAAAATAAAGAATTTGATCAAGAAAATCTGAAAGAAAATCATTACTTTAATTTAGAATACTAAGAATCCTAATTTAATTCCACCTTGACCCAACAAACAACCAGATCAAGAATTAAAAACCCACTTCAAAATTCTCTAAATAAAGAGGCTTGAAGTCTGAAGAGTATAATACCTGGGAGGGCGAATGATAAAGTTGACAAGCTGCTCCATAGATTCAAAAACTATGAAACTTAATCCAACTCGTCGCTGTAGTCACCTTTTTCTTCCAATTTTTTCAAGAAAACCGAATTATATACTTACTCAGCAAAAAATGACCAATCGTGATTGAATTTCTCAATACGAAATGAAGAAGAAGAAAAATTAAGTCGTTGTTGTGGGTATTGGTGGTGGTGGTGTTTCTAATTCGCGTTTTCTTTCTGTAAATAAAATATATATTAATGACTTGATATTAATTTAAAAGACAACAATTATGATATAATTATTTTTTTGTGAAAAATAATTATGTATGTTTATTTATGCAAGTAAAAAGTTATACTACAATTAATTTTTTTATTATTATAATAAAAATTTATAAAATGTTTATTTTGAATAATATTATTAATTATCGAATAAAAATTAACATCATTAAATTTATAATAATAAAGATAACATCTAAATAATATGTAATGATTTAAAATAAAACATGTTTAAATTATAAATAAAATTTTATTAATAATAAAAATATATTACTTAAATATAAAATATGTTATATTTATAAATTTTAAAATTGTAAATTTTGCTGTTTTATTATTATTATTTTATTTCAAATTATATGAGTCTATTTTTTAAATAAATTTATCTTTATATCTATAATATTTTTAATTAATATATTTAAATATTTAAATTTTAGTGACATAATATTTTAATAAATTTGAATTAAATTATTTTTATTTTAATAAATATAGGTGATTAAAAGTATTTCAAAATATTAATTTAAATATATTTTTTACCTAACATTCTAAATATATAAAATATTAAGTAGGATTATTCTTTCTTTTTTTATATTTTTATGTAATCATTTGCTTGATCTTCTTGCCAACCGTTGTCCTTGTCTCTCTCTCTCTCTCTCTCTCTCTCTTACTGGCTTATCACTTTCACACGTTAGATCTTTTTTTATTTAAAGTAAGAAATTCCATATGCTAAATTAAAATTGAAAACTGAATATACATTGTAAAATCTTTTTCACCTATGAACCAAGGGTTTTTTTTTTTACTTTATCAAAGATATTAGGCACATCCTACAATTTTTAATCTTTAGTCTCTTTTAATTAATATTTTTCAATAAAATTTATTTTAAAAATATTAATTTAAATAACTGTTAAACATATGTTTTTTCGTATTTTTGGCTTCATATCTCTCCTAAGTAACATATATATAATGTTATGTAACTGGCTGTACATAAATGCAGAAAACTTTTAGCTGAGGTTTAATGTTATAACTCATCTCTCTACTAAGTAACATATATATAATGTTATATCCACTGTACATTTAATAATGTTACGTAATTTGCTGTACATAAAGCCAAACATTTATATAATGTTATATTTAATTTTCATAATGATTGACACGATGATTTACAAATTATACACACAATATAATATAAAGAAAGAAATGTAATTCTAGCGTTGTTGGAATATAATAACACCAAATTCTCATTCTAAAGTACTGGAACTCAAGATTAAAGGTTCCATCTCCATTATAAGTTGTATAATGTCATTTAACAAAAAAATAATAATAATTTATTTGTATTGGAATAAGATTATGTGAATGAAATTTATCTAATTCGATTAATTTATTTAAATTGATATATTTTATATAAATCTAAAGATTATATTATTTTAAAGTTATAATTGGTTTGAAAATTATATTTAGTTAGTATAAAATTTGGATTTGAATTAACATATTTTATATATTTCTTATTCTATCAAATTGAATTACAATTATAATAATAAATAAATATATATTTTATTTAAAATGTATAATATTTAAATATATACACACATTATAATCACATTAAATTGTTATTTTAATTTAAATGATAAAATATAAACTTAAAATCCATGTATTAGTTTAATAAGTATTTAATCATACTTTATTATGATATTTTTAATTAAGACTCTCGATAATAAATTTTATTAAAGATTCACTAATTTTAAATTAAAATATTGTATATATTGTATGTTATCTATGATAATAAATTCATATATGAATTTCAAGCTAAATTTAATATTATATGATCTTAAAAATCTAATTAGCACTAATTCAAATTGATTCAGATTATTTTATCAAATAAATTTCAAATTAAAAATTTTTAAATCTTATTCGGATCACATTTATTCAAATTAGTGTAATCAAGCAATCTTGAACAAATACTTATCCCTAATTCTGTAGTTATTGTATTAAAGTCTCGATATGTCAAGGGTATATAGACTGAGTGCATATTAATAGAAACTCAAAATGGATTGTGAAATTGGCGGTTATAAAAAAAATATATAGTTTCACCAATAGGGAGGAGGAGGGTATCTTCAATAACATAATTTCTGAAGGCTTTGATGTTTCTTTGAATAAAAAATCCCAAAAGTGTTTGAACAAATTAAAAATGGAAAATGACATATGATATAAAAATTATATAAATATTGTGGAAATACCGCACCTCGATAGTTTTTAGAATAATATTTTTATATATAACAATATTATAAAAATAATTAGTATTATTAGAATAATTTTATATATAAAAATTATATCATAAATATAATTAGTATTATAATTTTTTATCAAATTTAATTATATTTATTAATAATATTATATTATATTATATTATTTATAATTTATTATAAATATACTAATGTAATTGCAGTACAATTTTCGAGGGTGCATTCCATTAAATAATTAAATATTTGATAAATTTAATATTAATGATAGTGACTGTATACTTTGATCGAAAACTCATGACATGAAGATCACCATTTTATCAATAGAAAATGTAACGATAAATATTGCTTATATTTAATAAAAAATATTATATTAATTATAATTATAAAAATTAATTTTTCAAAAAAAAAAAAAAACTGTGTCAGGAAATAGAGTGAATAGACAAAGACAATTCAATGTTACGTGTAGTGTAGGTAATAGCAGCCATAGATCGACAACCTCGTTGGTCGGGCCAAAAAAAAAAAACAAATCTAGTAGCTGCTGATAATGATAAAAAGAAACGGTTTAAACATGTATTAAAAATAATGAAGATAAAAATAAAATAAAAAATTTACTGACTTAATATTAAAATCATCCCTCAAGTCTTATATCAATAACACCACTATTCTTAAAATTTTAAAAATATCAACAATAAAAAAAGTTCAATCTGTTAAGTCTTATTAAGTAAAAAAAAAAAAAAAATTACTATCAAAAGTGACGTTATTATCCCAAAAATCTTTCCTCCTAGTAATCGAGATTGGTAAGTCAAAAAAAAAAATCATTTTTTATCATATTTTGAAATGATTCTTTTATAGTATCTAGTTTAAAAATTTTGATTTAATATTCATAATACTTTAAAATTTTCATTTAAAAAAAATATTTCATTTTAATAGCCATGTTATCAAATTCATTAACCTTTCAATGCACTTATCATTGTCATTTAATTACTAAAAACCTAAATTATAATTTTTAAACATTTTAAATACTATAAAACTAAATTAGAATTTACTTTTATATTAATACTCATATTATCAAAACTAGTGAAAATTTGTATCGTATTTAGATTGATCGAATTAAATTAAATTCGAACAAAATTCATACGAGTTCAAATAATTCGAAAGCAATCAAGATGAGTTTAAATTAATCTATTAACACAAAATTAAATTAAAAATATTTGATTTTATAATATATATCTAAAATATTATAGATAATATTATGACTTGAAATTAATGAATTTTAAAATATGTAATAAATATTATTTGAATCTTAATATTTACACGATAATTTAAGAAGATATTGAGTTTAGTTCATTCCATTTGTGTTTGATTTGTGTTCATACTCATCTTAAATCGTTCTAATTAAATTTGATTGAATATATATATTTAATATTAAAAATGATAAAAAATAATATGTTTAATAAGCAAAAATAATAAAATTAACATGTTTAATAATTAAAATATAACGTGTAAAAAAATAAAATAAAAACACATATATATATATATATATTAAAAATATTAAAATAATTATAAATTTAAACAATTTAGGATTTTGTATTTATTTAAACTTTAGTGTTTGGTAATTAAAAATTAGGATTTAAAACCAATAAAATAATATTATTAATAATTGGATGATTTTCTTCTTGTTTTAAAAGGTTTTTTTCTAATTATTAACATATTATTTTTGTCAATTTTATTATTGATCTATTGAATGAAAAAAAAATATCGGAGGAAGATTAAAAGCAAGCCCAAATCATTTTATATCAGTGGGATTGGAGGAAGATTAAAGGCAAGCCCAAATCATTTTATATCAATAGGATTGATAAGATGACTGCCGAGGTCGGTCGGGTTTTATGGTTTCTACAAGAAGTATCTGTTTGATTCAGAATCACGATGGAATATACATTGATGTCAATGAAAGACATATGAATCTCTACGATGAATACGTTGAAGCCCCTGGAGTAGGCATGAATTACCCTGCAAGACAGACAGACAGAAATCCCTAAAAGATGCATCGAAATATGGACATTCGAAGAAGGAAATGAGTGGACAAAATTGATGAAGATTGCATATGACTTGTAGGTATTGCCATCAAATAAATATTTGGTACCTCTTTGTTTTTAGAGGAACGAGAAAGTATTGATGGATACAAGAAATATGGTTGGGAATTGCAGCCACCTTCTAAATTATATTTTACAACTTTTCAAATATTGTGTTTATAAATATTTCAACTTAGGTTTTTATTTATATTTTACAATCTTCATTTTTTTTTAAATATCTTATTTTTAAAAACTAAACTATTATTATATTAAATTTTATATTTTAATAATGAATTAAAATTATGATATAAGAGTATTTTATTCTTTTTCAAATAATAAATAATCAAATACGATACGGTGGAATTCTAAATAATAAAAACTAACACACGACTATTTATTATTTAATTTTGTATTAATTTAAATATAAATAATATGTATTAATAATTTCTTAATATAAATAATAAGCATACGGTAAATAAATAATATCACTTGCATGTTTCATATAAAATTAAGAATATATATTAGATAGATTTAAAGATTAATTGAAAAATTAAGTTTATTAAACTTATAAATATTAATTTTTTTTATTTAATAAAATAATTATATTAAAAATATATATATATATATAATATAAATATTGATTTGATAGATTTTTATAAAAATATTAGTATTTGAGATCCAATTCAATTTATCACGGAAAGATTTTATAATTTATGAATCTAAATCAACAATTGATATTGTAATTATCTATTTGTTAAAGTAATTAGATCTATTTTATTTTTTTAAAATGATGTATAACAAGTTGATAAAAGAGAGTTTTTTACAAATTATATTGATCTGACAACTTTCTAATTCCTACTTATAAATTATCATTAAAAAAAATTACTTCAAATAATTCCCGAATACTCGTAACAAAATAACACCCCTTGTTATTAATTAGGAGCTATATGAATTAAAATTAAAGTATTATTTTTGTAATAAAATTTTAAATGTATTTTTTTTTAATTTTCCCCCAAAATAAAGAAAAAAAGGAATTATACAACTTTATTACACATCACTACAACATATATTAAAAGTACGAAATTTTCACGAGATATGTAAAACTACTATTTGATCAAGTCTAATTCTTTAAAAAAATGTAAAAAATAGTGCTATTGTATTTTAATTTGAGATATTAATCATATTGTATTTACATGTTAACCAACACATTTTTTATAATATTTTTTTTATATAAGATTTTTAATACGTTTGAATTTGTTTTATAAAATTCTCCAGAATCCTCCCGGCATAAAGTAGAATATGATTTTGTGACAGTAAATAAATTAATCGTGAAAAAATAAGTAACCTCGCCATCCATGAAACAAAATTGAAGACGAAATGTGCAGTACAACATTAAATAGCAAACAAACAAACAAAACTAAGTCAATCCAGGCTTCAAAAATTCTTTGATGCATAAAAAGTCTAGGGGTTAACCCCATAACGTCGACCAATTTAAGCCTTGAGCCTTCCATAGAACTTCTGCTTCTCCTGTGTGGTCTGGAAGCGGCCATGCCCAAACTTGGACGAGGTATCGATGAACTTGAGTTTGATATCCTCCAGAGCAAGACGAGATGTCTGTTTGAGAAGGGACTGTCTAAGAGTCACAACTCTCTTCTTAGGCCCAACACAGCAACCCTTGATCATCAGATAATCATCCTTCACCACACCATAGTGAGGGAAGCCACCCATGGGAGTGATATCCTTCTCAGTCCTGCATTCTCATCCAAAAGCAAATTTTATAACTGATGAAAAGAGACTTCAACTGAAGCACAATAAAGAGAACAATACCGAGTAGACTACTAATGGCCTAAATTTCAGGTTTTAGGCCGATTTAGTCTCGTAGATTTCTCCAGATGACATTTTAGTTATGTAACTATTAGTGTAAGTACATCTAGTCCAATAATATTGTATCATTGAGAGAATTTAAAAAAAGTGTCATTTTTTTCATTAAATGATCATGTGGATATCACATGTGCTTGTCTTGTACCAGAATAAAAATCCAAAAATATACCTGAAAAATAAGTGTGAAATGCACATGTTCATATAAAGAAAAATGTGACATTTTTTTACAAATTGCCCTTCAATGACTACATAAAAAAAACCTAAATTTTCAAAAGTACAAAAATTTGTGAATGACCAACAAGTAGGTTCAGAGTTTAATATATTGAGCAGGAAACATTACAATATAAGCTTCAGATGGATTAATAATGCAATCTAAACAAGGTCACCAACCTGTCAAACTCAGTGATGGCTGCATGTGATTCCTGCCCACCCTTGCCAACCTTGTATATCTTCTTGTTCATTTCAGTACGATGGTGATATCCATTCTGACCAGCCCTAGCAACAGTAAATGAAACACGGGCAGGATGCCAGGCACCAATACAAGCCACCTTACGGAGACCCCTGTGAGTCTTGCGAGGTAGACGGGTTACTCCCCATCTGGTGACAACACCTTCATAACCTTTACCCTTTGTAACACCAATTATATCAATCATCTCATCCTTTTGAAAAACAGCATCAATAGGAATTTGCTTCTCAAAAAAGCCGTATGCAAAGTCAACCTTCTGAGCAATAGTCCCACCATTCACCTGAATCTCCATAAGGTGTGCTTTCTTCTGCTTCAATCCCTTCATTTTCCTAATCTGATACATAGTCGAAAATTAAAATTAATCAAAACTCAAATAAATGTGAATGGCCTATTAATACATGGCTGTATGAAATATGATTCCCATAAAAATTACTAATTTTTTAAAATATGTTATGAAACCAGATTTCCACTCTAGAACAATTAAAGGCAGTTCAATCTCGTGTGTGTGTGTGTAATTCACAAGCCCAAAAAAATTCAAAGATCATAGTGTTAGCTTAGTACCTGAGTGTGAGCTAAAACACGAACGACAGTGGCATATTTCTTCATTTTCTCAAGTTGAGCCTGAATATTTTTCTTTCCCTCCTCAGTTTCAAACTGCTTTGAGTATTTTGTGAAGGCCTTCTTCTTGGACTTGCACCAGTTCTTGTAGAACCTGCGTCTGACTTCCTCACTGAGATGCTGTGCCCAGACAGTGTTAAGCGTGCGCAAGCCACGTGGAGTCTTCACATAGCCGACAACCCCAACGACAACCATTGGAGGCGTTTCAACAATTGTTACAGCTTCACATGTCTCTTTCTTGTGGAGCTCTGAGGACAAGGATTAAAATATAGTAAGTAAAACAATATCTAATCTAAATTCAGGTAAGCAACATCACTAACAAATAATAACATACAAACCAAATACTTTGCATAAAAAATTGTAGCAACAAAGCCACTCACTTGATCCAGGTTTTTCAACCTCTCTAACAATATGAGTCATGCCAGCTTTATAACCCAAAAAGGCTGTAAGTCTGGGCGGCTTGCTTGGGTCATCCTTAGGGAAAGCCTTCACTGCATAAGTTCAAAAACATCAAATACGAAATCAGATTGAAGAGGAATTGTAGATATAACAAACCAAAGTATGACACATGCACAGATCCAAATGCAACTGAGAAAAACAGAACCAACTGCTGCAAGCGAACTTAAAGGTGCACGCACACACACAAAGCTCGGTATAAAGATGAGAAAGATTTTCTGCCTGTGACGATATCCTTTAAAGTTATTTTGAATCTCAACTACCGTACAAACATATGCATCAACAGTTGATAAAAACTGAGCATCATATTAAATAGTAAAAATATCCAACAGAAAATGTAATTGAGTAAATTTGGCAAACATTCGTCCAACAAAGGAATGATTTGTACCTTTTCCCCGGTGACGTGCAGCTCTCTTCCTTGGAAGAAATCCAAGGGACCCATGCCTAGGGTGCTCAAACTTCCTGTGAGACATTTTCCTCCTTTAACACTGAAAAGAAGGATAACGCTAATCAGCTTAAGAAATAGAAAGACATGCTTGATATGTATTCCACTTGAAATCTATTGAGCATTATTATAACAGAAGACTCAAAACTATTAAAATATATTCAAACTTTTCTGAAGAAATGACTACATAACATATTCAGATATCAATCCAAATTCTAAACAGAAAGAAGAGGATAAAACTATTCTCAAAAATTGAGAAGTACAATGTGCATAAAAACAAACAATGTCTAATCAAACCCAAATAAAAAACCCATAAGCGTTGATTGTAAATTAAGTACACATTATGCAAATTCGAGCATTAAATCAAAATAGTAAATATCAGTGTAAAATCAACCCGGCTAGTCGAATAAATGTACGAAAATAAATATTGATTTTGATAATATGATTAGTAGACAAACAGTGAAAAAAATGATAGAAAGGGGTAGAGAGAAACCTGGATGCGCCGAAATTAGACCAGCTCTAGCTCAAGCTCCGTCCATTAAAACCCTAGCTCGGCTTTATATGACATAATATTGAGTTTTCATCGATGTACCCCGAATTTTGTTATTTTAAACTTTTAGCCCTGTATTTCTTTAAAATGAAATTCTCGTATTCTGAATTTTAGGAATATTTTTTACTTTTATATCCTTGTAAAAGTTTGAATTTATTTATTTTTTATCAATTAATTTAATATTTTATATATATTACGTATTTACATTTATATCAATTAAATAAGTTACTAAATTAACAAATAAAAATATCCCCTTTCCTCTAAAATTGATTAAAAAAATTAATACCAATTCAATCATTTAACAACATTTAATATCAAAATACTTAATTAGTATAGAAATAATAATATAAATTACTAATTTGCTAGAAAAAAAACATAAGCTAATAAAGTTAAAGTATGTCAAAAATTATATAAATAATAGATTTCATAAATTTTATTACTTTTATAAAAATAATATTTTAATTTTTAGTTAAAAAATTAAGTCAAATTATATCGTCATTTGATATATGAAGATATTTTTAAAATAATTTTTTTATTAAAATTATTATCATTCCTATCAAATTATATAAAAATAATAATTATAAATAATATAACAAATTTAATAAAGCACATATTAATCTTAACTAAATTTTGAATCAACTATCAAAATAAAATATTATTATTACTTTTATGAAAGTAATATTATGCACGTGATCTACTAAAAAACTACAAAAATTTATTTTATTTATATAAACTTATAGTAAAATATGAAACAATTTATTCATATTACGATAATATATTTAATTATAATTTTGGAATATAGTTTTAAAGATTATTAGACTTTCAAAATTTATATGAACTTTTAAATGTTTTTTTTTAGATTTTACTATAATATCATGAATTAAATGGATTTTATTTCATGAATTTTTATTGATAATTATAATTATTGTAGTTATAAATAAGTAAAGTTACAATACCTTAAAATTAATGTGTTTATTTTAAATTTATTATGAAATTAATTCTCATTAAATTATAAAAAATATTTCGTTCATATCGTTTCATTAATTATCCATGCAGTTAAAAGTAAAAATTAAATTAAAAACTCCAAAAACATACTCTAGATTATATTCTTCACCTCGACTTTAATAAAATAATCATTCATTAATATTTTTTTAATGAATTGTAGAATCATCTTTCGTTTTCCCTTCCATTGATGGCTTCTTAACGAGTAAGGTTAAGATCATGAAAACCATGTTACTACCAATAAAAATTATAAAACTCAAACTTAATCTAATTAAAGACGAACAACTTCTAATCCTCAAACTCAAAACAAGTCTTGCTTCAACATTAAAAATCGGGGCACCATCAATTAAATGAAAAACTCAAAGTTGTGGTTAACTTGGTAAAAAACACTAAAAATTAGGGTATCAATTTTTTCTCATTGTCTCCGTATTTATACTAACAATGGGATTAAAAATATAATTATTTTCACACATTTTTATGTTTAATTGTATTATAAACTATGAATGTAATACAAGTAATTCTTAAAAGAGACGAAATTGTCATTAAAGTGGCATATCTACTATATAAAAAATATTATTTCAATTTTACCTTCAAATCATAAATCTTAATATTTTAAATTATAAATTGTAAAACAAAAAACCTAAAAACCTAAAAACCCTAAAATCCTAAATGCAAAACCAAAATTATAAAATGTTAAACGTTAAATCAAAAATTTTAAATCCTAAAACCATAAAACATTAAAAATCTAAACTCTAAACCCAAAACCAAATATTATAATAGTAATATTATTATTTTTACATTCATTTTCATTACTTTTATATTTTGCTAACCAAATTTTGACTTTTGTTATTTTTATATTTTTGAAACAAATATTATTAAATGCAATGATAACTAAAAAAATTAAAAGAATAAGAAATATGTGTGTATAATTATTAAATTATTATAAATATTTATATTTATTTTTAAATTAAAACAATAATGTAATACAATTATGATATGTATAATATTTATATATAACATACTATTAAATAAAATATATATTTATTTATAATTTAACATTAATTCGATTTAGATCAGATATAATAGATTATAAAATCTATTAATCTGAATAGATCGTATAATTTTTAATTCAAATCTAATTCGATTATAAAATATATCAATTTAATTAGAATCAATTATAAATAGATTATATAATTTTAAATTTAAACGAAATTATCCAATTATTTCTTTCACCCATTATTGTCACCTCCATCGATCGGTTGCCTATAAATTTTAAAACACCTGCCCTCAACACACATTTCGCGAACAAATGGTGACTTAAATATCTTCATTTCGTACGAAACACATCCTCGTATAAACCCAAAAGTGGAGGAGAAGAAGATCAATTTCAAAATCAAAGTTGAAAATGCGAGGCCATGATTGGATAAACACATCTCTACCGGACGAGCTGATCGTGGAGATCTTCACACGCCTTCTTTCCAAGCCGAGCCGCGATTCCATATCCCTCGTTTGCAAACGGTGGCTCGCTCTCGAGCGGCTCAGTCGTTCCACTCTGCGCATCGGCGCCTCCGGCGACCCCGACATCGTTGTTACTCTTCTATCTTGCCGCTTCCCTAATGTCCTTAACGTTTATGTTGATGAACGATTAAGCATTGCTCTTCCGGGTCAGCTTGTAAGGACCTAAGTTCCCCTCTTATTCGTTTTTTATTCGAACCCAGTTTTGGGTAATTAGTGTCTTTGATGGGATTGTTGAAATTTGTCTCTTCTGCCGTTTCTGGTTAAGCCCGTTTTGTTTTTTGATCTATTATTCATGGAAAACAATTAAAGAAAGAGATTAGAAAGAAGTAAGAACGAACTTTTCACTGATTTAAACGGAGCCGTGGCAAAACTTGACGATGCGTTTTTATTTGAGATGTTGTTTATTGATATTTTTTTTGGGTTGCAGGCAAAATTGAGTTGCGGTAATCATCCTGCTTTGAAGCCTCTTAAGATGCATTATAAGGCTTGTAGAAATAGGCTTGAAGAGGGCGGTCTTGAAACATCCAGTCTATCTGACGATGGTTTGATTGCTCTTGGCGAAGGATTTCCAAAACTTGAAAGGTTAAGCTTAATCTGGTGCTCTACTGTGTCGAGTGCAGGGCTATTAGGAATTTCTGAAAACTGCAAATACTTAAAATCTTTGGATTTGCAGGTAAATTCATATTTTTGTTACTTTGCTTTGTGCCTGCTATATACATGGTTTTGGAGCTTCATTTAAAAAAAATAAAAAAATATGAAACTTCAATTGTTTGATTCCTTTTTTTATGAAGCTTCAATTGTTTGATTCCATTTTTTATATGAAGCTTCAATTGTTTGATTCCATTTTTTTTATATGAAGCTTCAATTGTTTGATTCCAATTTTTTTATATGAAGCTTCAATTGTTTGATTCAATTTCTTAAAAGGGTTGCTATGTCGGTGATCCGGGTCTAGAAGCTATTGGACAGTGTTGTAAGGGGATTGAAGATGTCAACCTGCGGTTCTGTGAGGGCTTAACTGATGATGCTGTGGTCTTATTAGCACGGGGTGTTGGGAAGTCGTTGAAATCTCTTGGTATTGCAGCTTGTCCAAAAATAAGCGATGTCTCACTGGAAGCAGTAGGATTACATTGCAAATCTCTTGAGAGCCTCTCACTGGATTCAGAGTTAGTCTTTGACAAAGGTGTGCTGGCAGTGGCTAAGGGATGCTCAGATTTGAAAGTGTTGAAGTTACTGTGCATTAATGTTACAGATGAGGCATTGACAGCTGTTGGTGCTTGTTGTTTGTCATTGGAGTTGTTGGCTCTATATACTTTCCGGAAATTTACTGACATGTCAGTTCTCTTCCCCATTTAAGATAAATAAGATAAATTTATTTAAGTTCTGAGACAAATTCTTGTTATCACTTTGATTTCTAGTGTTGATTTAATAACCCTATATATTTTGTATCTATGTGTTATGTTACATTTCAGCGGATTATGTGCCATCGGTAACGGTTGTAAGAAATTAAAAAATCTTACCGTGCGTGATTGCTATTCTCTGTGTGACACGACTTTGGAAGCAATTGCAAATGGTTGCAAGGAACTTACAAATCTTGAAATTAAGGGGTGCCACAATATGGGAAACAAGGGGCTCGAATCCATTGGGAAATCTTGCCAGTATGTTTCTCTCTCTGCTTGTTCAAAATTAGTTTTATAGGACTAGGAGGTAATGAAATGGATGTGTGAATCATTAAGTTATAGAAGAAGGCTTGAAGCTGCTGTACTTTTAACAATGTCATTCAGCAGCATGCTTTTACACTTTCAAGTAATAATTGTAGCATATGCATGGAATCTATATATAATCACATTTGGATTTGAATTTAACACTAGGCAATCAGCAGGAAAAAAAGTTATTGTGAATAATTTTAATTAGCATGTCAGTTACTGCATTAGTTAAGAGATAGGATGAACTAAATTTCTTGCTCCCCTTAATATTCATTTGCGATTTAATAAAGGCCAAAGTCACAACGTAGTCATGGGATATGAACAAATTCACAATGTTGTTTGATTTATGCCGAATTCATATTGTAGTCATGGAAAACTAGTTGACAGGTGTGTAACCAGTTTTTTGGGACTACATTGCAAATTTTGCATATTTCAAATTACATTATAAATTCTTTATATCCAGTGACTATATTAGGTGATTACCGTTTTGTTATCTTTAAAGATGTTTTTTGCTCTTTCTATTGGTCCAGCCTGTTTTTCTCTATTATTGGTCCCGGCTAAATGTATTCAATTCTACTCTCTGCCAATAACACATTTAATTCAAAGATCTTCAAAATGTACAGGCATCTTAGTAATTTGTCCTTGTGGCATTGCCGAAGTATTGGCAGCAAAGCACTTCTTGAACTTGGAAGGGGGTGTAAGTTTTTGGAATCTCTCCATTTGGTAGATTGCCCAAACATTGGAGATGAAGCCATGTGCAGCATAGCCAGTGGCTGCAGGAACTTGAAGAAACTTACCATTCGTCGATGCTATGAGGTTTTTCTTCCCTCAAATGTTTCAAACTTTTAATTTATTAAACTAGTTGTGATCGACTACTTTCATATTTATTTATATTCCTTTCCACTTTCAAGTTATTTGTATCAGTTTGGCCACGTTTTTGCTGTTTCTTAAAATTTTATTTTCATATGTTCTGCAAAGCTAAATACTGATATTGGCCTGTTGGATATTTTTGAGCATAAACTTTTAAAACCTTAAACAGTTAATCATTGCATCTAAATTGCTTGAGGAGGTATTGTTTTGTTTTGATTCCCCCTCCCCCCTTCATTTCTGGTCTTAGATAGGAAACAGGGGAATTGTTGCTGTCGGAGAGAATTGCAAGTCCCTGACAAATCTCAGCCTCCTGTTTTGTGATAGGTGAATTCCTCTGTACAGGTTTTTGTACTTTTTCCAATGTATAATTAATTATTAGCCTATTGTTTATTCTCATATAAAGATTGGCTAATTCAAGAATTAACTTGCCTTTTTACTCACTAGGGTGGGTGACGAGGCCCTTATTGCCATTGGTCAGTGTTGCTCCATACAGTATCTAAACGTCAGTGGCTGCCACCAAATTGGTGATTCTGGTTTAATAGCAATTGCAAGTGGTTGTCCTAAGCTCACTTACTTGGACATAAGTGTTCTTCAGGTCTCTCTCTCTCTGCTGCTTGTCATCTCTTCTATTGCTTTTGTTTCCATGTGCACGTGTATGCACTATGTTGATGGTTTCTTAAATATACAGATTTTTTTAATAACGTTTGGGGCGGAACAGTTATCTTCCTATCAAATTTATTTTTTGGAATATTGGCATAAACGATAAACCTATTTTTCTTACTTTAATCAAGAAACATGACATTCCTTAGGGTTTCGATCCTGAAACTACAACTGATCAGTGTTGCTGATACATGGACGTAGTTTTAAGTTGTAATGATTTTGCCAAGATTGGTCACATTTGTACTTTACTAGTCATTGAGTCTATGGAAATTAACAAATGCATTTGCAATGGCTTGAACCCAATACCTTTTTATTCTCTTTGGCAGAATTTGGGGGATCGGGTCTTGGCGGAACTAGGAGAAGGGTGTCAAAATCTCAAGTACTTGGTGCTATCTCACTGCAGTCAAATAACAGATGTTGGTATTACACATCTTGTTGAAAACTGCCCGAGGCTTGAAGCCTGTCACATTGTTTATTGTCCTGGTGTAACTTCATCTGGCATCGCCACATTGGTTTCGGGTTGCCCCAACCTAAAGAAGGTATTGGTTGAGAAGTGGAAGGTCAGTAAAAGGACCAAACGCAGGGCTGGCACGGTTATATCCTACCTCTGTAGCGATCTCTAGACTCCTCTTCTTGTGCATGTAGATCCCATGTTTGTTGCAGTTGACATGAACAGAGCCAATCAATAACCAAATCTTGCTTCTTAAGAAACATAAGTGAATTGCTAACAAGCTTTAGTTCAATAGTATGAAGCCGTTGTGGGCATGTAAAAAGTCTATGTTTTGAGTTCAATTATGAGCGTGTGTAGTTATTTAAAAAAGGGGAAACATAAACTATTAATAGAGCTGCTTTTATGTTTTTTTGTTCATACTTCTAGTTTATGTTTATTTCATTTATAGTTTTATCAGTTCTTGATGAAATGTAATCGGTTCCAACCTTCCTGGTGAAGTTTTTTTTTTTTTGATAGACAAGAAATACCAAGTTATGATTTGCAATTGAGACAAATCGATTATGAATTTTTTTTCTTTTATTTTATTGGATTCGAAGTTAATCCGAGTAGTTATTTAAATTGTAAACTTTTAATATTTTTTGGACTTGATAGCTTAGCTTCGTGCCCATCTTTGTAAAAGATGAAGGAAAAAAACAATCTGGTTGTTCGTGTTTACTGTTATACATAGATATTTTGAATAACACCCACCCATGTAAATGTAAATATTGACGGGATTCGAATTCATATTATTACATTGCTCATAGATACCATTGATTGATTATTGTGATTTATGCAATTAAAGTGTAATTTTCATCAGGTAATACCAACATATAAACTAAGGACGTCTTCAATACATTATAAAAATTACATTATATATATATTTTTTTACTTTTTCTTCGTACAATATTAAATATTATATTAATATATATTCCTTTAAAAATATAAAAGTCTTTTTATTTTTTATTTTTAATTAATTCTTTAATAATTATTATATTAAATTAATTAATTAACTATATATTATTATTAATTAATTAATTAATAATAATAGATTTAAAAATTATATTCTTAAAAAATTAAAAATTTACTAAGAAGTAAACATTATATTTAATTAAAAACAAAATATAATGAAAAATATATATACAGGTGAACTTTAATTCTGTGAATAAGTATATTTATTTTATAAATATTTAATTAATGTATTTTAAAATACAGTGTGAATATTTTTATCCTTGATTTGTTTATATCAAATAATAAATTCTTAAAATCGAATATTTTTATCTAATATCATGATATTTCGATTAGTTTTTTAATTAATATGTTAATATCACGTTCATTTATTATTATTATTATTATTACGTTGTATATAATAATACACTCATATATTATATCATATAATAGATTTTTATTATAAAGATGTGCTTGTAAAACGGTAAAACTCATAATTTTTTAAGTATTTAATCATCTAATTTAAATTATATATATATATATACTCTTGATATTCTAATTTGTCTTGAAGACTTCAACACATACACGGAAAGGACCACCATTATCATTTCCCTATAATGCGCTCTATCTGCAAATGATATTGTTCCTCTTCCCTTCACATTTCTCCGAAGTCGAGACTCAAGTAATCCGGAGCAGATAGAAAGTTAAGCTATGCCTGGAGGCTGCAGCATTAGAGCTATTTGGATCTTCAACAACCTCCTTGACGCCGTCGTTTTCTCCAGGTTTTTATTTGTATTTCTTTCGAATCTCATTTCGGAATGGCTTTTCCGATTTTCAAAGACAATTCTTCGATTTGATCGTTAAACATTCATTTTCTCCTTTTCCTTTTATCTTGTTCGTTACCTGAATGTTTCCGAGAAAATTTCTTTTATTCGTTCGGAAGAATTTTTCTTATTTTGAATTTTAGGAGGTTTCCGGTGGTTGAAAAGCGGTGGCGATCAGCTTGCAAGAGCGAAAATGACAATTCTAATGTGGAAGGTTTTGACTACGCAGTCTATCCTTCACTTCCTACTGATTCAGAATTTGTTGCTGCGTTCATTGAGAGGAGGAGAAGGTATGCTAAAATTTCAATTCGTTTTATTTTATATATAATTTTAGTTGGAATGTTCTCTATAAATCATACTTTATAGGTGATTTTCAATGGATAATACGGAAATATGGAGAATTGAACTATTAACTTTACTTTTCAAATTAACAATGGCACACCACTTGCAATAGATTTAGTTTAACTAGCTATTTTCAGGTCAAGTTTAGAAAGATAATAATATGTTCTCCCCCCCCCCCCCCCCCTCTTTCTTTTTACAGTAATTTTTATTCTATTATTGCTATGAGTCACTTTCATTAATTTTCTGTTTTCCCGTGCAGGGAGGGATCTAATCGTGGGTTTGGTATACGTGTAAGTCGGTCTTCTGAAGGATCAGATTCATGGGTTGATGACCCAATTACTCGTCATGTTATAGGACTTTACATTAACAAAGAAGAAGGAGGAGATAACAATTTGCTTTGGCCTGTGGTCTTACATATAAAGGGCCAGTATTGCATTTTCGTATCACCTTTGGTGGAGCCAAGACATGTTAAGGCATATGCTAGATTGTGTAAAAGATCTGATTGTGGAAATGCAGTTGGAGTGGATGAAAATTTATCTTCTCTGCTGCTTGATCTACCGTCCATCACAGGGTAAGGTACGTTACTTGCAATTTTGTTAAGGAAAAAAGTTATTTCTGTTTATATATCGTGAAGTATGATAAATCTATCTTTGTACCTCATTTCAAGTTCAACTTACATAGTTTCTCATTGTCCTTGTCATTTATATGATTTTATGAATCTGATTGTGAATTTTGCTTCCTTTTTAGCAGTTTGCTGTGAGTTAAACTTCTGGAAGATTGTAATGCATATAAATGAGTCAAACTTGTGGAGCAACACTTTTAAGTTTCTTTTTTTAAACAGCGGAAAGTAGGATTGTACTTATCACCTTTCCATGCTATAATATTTTGATTATTCTCTTCAATTTTATTAACTATAAGGGCAGCATTTATAGTGACAGTATTTTCAATTATTCCAGGCATTATAGTTTGGGACCACATTTTCATGTTAAAATTAAATTATAGTTTCTTTTATTTTTTCTGTGTCCCTTCTCAGAGTGAACAAGGAGGGAGTGTAGCTTATAGTGTCAATCTAAATTGATTTATGCTGCATTAAATGACATTTTCTATTTTTCCAAGGTTGTAAGTATTTTCTCTTTCTATCTTGCAGGGCATTCATGGTGGCACATGCTATTGGTGACATAGTCACTGGGGATGTTGTGGAGCCTGAGGTGGTTGTAAGTGCATCTCCATCTGTTGGAGGGTTGTTGGATTCACTTACTGGTAGCATCGGAATATCTAGCATCTCTTCTAGGGCAAAGCCTGTTGCTGCACCCGTTGCATCTCCAAATCCATCCAGCCTTGTTGTGGCAGGAACTGTAACATCAGATGCTCCAAGGGGTGGTACAAGGCATTTGGATAAAGATGCGCTTCGAACTTTCATAGCAAGCTCAATGCCTTTTGGTTGGTACTTTTTCATTATGGTATTAATCATGTCTATTTATTTATTATCATTGTCATCATTATTTTCATTACTTTGTTTGGGTGAAGGAACTTGTAGGTCTTCTAACTATGGTTTGAGGGACACTTTAGTCCCTTATCTTTTCATACATAGGGACACTTAAGTACAAAATGGACAGTGAATTGATTAAAAAAACAATGACGTCATTGATCTCGTGAAAATCACGTGTGTTCCTCAATTGGGCGGATTCAATACCATTTAAACTGCCAACTTTTTTTTGGCTTGATTTTCATGGGAGCAATGAAGTCAGTTTTCTCATTTTTTTACCAATTTACTGTTCATTTTGGAACTTAATGTGAAAGCAAAGGATTAAAGTATCCCTTTTTAAAGCTAGGGACGAAAGCATCCCATGCACTAAAGGTAGAGAATTTGTAGTGTACTTTTCCCTACTTTGTATTATGCTCTTTTTAGGATGTTTCACATTTACTTCCTATTTTGATTTGTTATATTCCTTTTGTATCCTACATGTAGGTACCCCTTTGGATCTGAGCTATACCAATATTTTCTCTATGAAAGTTAATGGATTTTCGTCATCTGATTTACCTCCCGCAGACGTTAAGCAACCAGCATGGAAGCCATACCTATATAAAGGAAAACAGAGAATAATATTCACAATTCATGAGATTGTTCATGCTGCTCTGTATGATCGAGAAGAAATTCCAGATAGTATATCCGTTGTTGGTCAAATAAACTGCCGAGCAGACGTAGAAGGATTACCTGATGTGTCATTACCCTTGACAGGGTTGACTAGAGATCAAATAGAAGTTTTGTCATTTCATCCTTGTGCTCAGATTCCTGAACATGGTATGGATAAACAGGCAGTGATGTTCTCCCCTCCACTGGGCAATTTTGTTTTGATGCGCTATCAAGCAGTTTGTGGCATTGGACCTCCCATCAAGGGATTTTACCAATTGTCAATGGTTTCTGAAGACAAAGGGGCATTTTTGTTCAAACTACGGCTAATGGAAGGTTATAGATCTCCCCTGACAATGGATTTCTGTACTGTGACTATGCCCTTTCCTAGAAGAAAGATTGTATATTTCGATGGGACTCCTTCAATTGGAACTGTTTCAAATACAGAGCATTCGGTTGAATGGAAAATAATAACAAGCGGGCGTGGCCTTAGTGGAAAAAGCATCGAAGCAACTTTCCCTGGAACTGTGGGCTTTGCTCCAAGGCCAAGTCAGAGGCTACCTTTTGCTTCTGTCTCCGAAAGTACAGCTGACGAAGATAGTGATATTGAGATGGATGGTTCAAATAATACAACTAATGTAGAAGATTTCATAATGGAGAAAATGAGCAAAGATCTTCCTTCTGTTGATTTGGAAGAACCATACTGCTGGCAGGCATACAACTACTCTAAGGTATTCAAACTCCTAATTCAATTTTTTGTTATCTGAAGGTGTTGTTCATCTTCTGGTTGTGGAGCAACTTTTGGCATTTTATACCTATTAAAAGTTTATTTGAACTGTGCAAACTCGGGTTTCAGAATGCCGTTAAACCATTTAACATGAGGGCTCTTATGCCTCCTTTGTTTCTCGTATATCACTATATTTGTTATTTCATTAAGCATTAGATATATATGTACGTATTGCCCATCTCCTTTATCAAGGGTATACATGATATAATTGTGCATCTTCAATTGGCTTACATGTTCTATCTGGTGTCTTTCCTTTGTTAATCATCAGGATTTGAATATAAATGTAAATTGATAAAGATAAAAGCTATTTTCCATATGGTTCAGCTGAAATGGATCTACATTTATGTTATTTTTATTGCAAGTTATGTCTTCCCTTTTTCTGAAAACTTTTTTGAACAGGTGTCTTTCAAAATTGTTGGGGCATCCTTATCTGGAATGTCAATTCAGCCAAAATCTGTAAGTTCTAGTCCTCCCACACTTTTTTATTTCCTTTCTGAATTTTTTATTCTTACAACTGGAATCCCACCCCACCTGACCTAGCGGGACTCAAATGCTCACTTTATTAATGGCCCAAGGGCACTGCACTTGCTGCTTTGTTATCCACTTGTCCTTTTACAGTGGTTCCTTTTTGATAATATAACCAGGAGGAATATTAAGGACACAAATTTTGCACTCACATCAGTTATGGTGTGCCACTATGTGCATATATGTGAATTTTTTTTTTCTTTTGCAAAGGGCATATGCATGTACAGTTGTATACACTCATTTTGTTAAGTATGTATTAAGCACACTACTCGACAGATTTTTCTCTATTAAAACTTCAACATGCCTTTGTAGAAGGTAACAACAGGAGTAGAAGAACTTAGGGGTGTCAAGTAGGCTGGAATGGTATTGCCATTAAGTATTTGGCCCACAAGTCAATGGATCGGCACAACATGGCCATGAGTAATTAGGCAAGGCAAGGAACGACTTGTGTAGGGAAAATATAGGCATGGCATGGCCCATGGCACGTGACGTGTAACATGCTGGGCTAGGGCACCCCATGGGATTTTGGGTCTAATTTTTAATTTTATTAATTTTCAAATAAAATGCTAAATATAAAAAAATTCTTATATATTGCATAATATATAATATGCATATGTTTATATAACATAAAATGTACACAAAAAAGACAAACTACTACCATATAAGGAAAAAGAAAATTTATTTACATATTTTAGACCAAAAAGGCCGCAGCCGACAAGCAGGGCTGGCACAGTTGACAACATGACTTGCCAAGATCTATGGCATGGCATGACTCGTAGATGGCCCAAGGGATGACACGGCCCTTTTACTTTTGGGCCATGAGCCGTCTTGGCATGTTAATTACTGTGTTGGGGCATACAATGCTTGCCTTTTCTGGCCCCTTTGACACCCATTTAGAAGATCAAGGATCTTGTATTTGAAAATTTTCCATTATGTGTTTCAGAGGTGAAAAAGATTAACTTTATTTCTGGACTCTTTTAAACTTTTGCGTTCTTCTGTTGCCTTAGAAAAACAAGATAAATAAGTAGTCATTTATCCATTTCTATATAGGTTGCTGACTTGGTGTAGTTGTTCCTTGAATATGCACTTTAGCTTTGTATGAGGATGAAAATGGGTCGGTTCAGTCAAACCCGAACTGAGCCATATTGACCCATGAGGCAAACTAAACTTAACGGTTTGGGTATCCCCTCAAGTCAGTGGCCTGAATAATATTTCAATCGAAAAAGATAAGGGGAAAAAATATAAAATGTGGTTAAAATTCAAACCGAAATGGTATTCTAAAAACGGATTATGCTCTGAATTGTCGGCGATCTGAGCTAGTCCAGCCCGACCCGAATGGATCGGGTGCCCAAGAGGCACTGAATTGTTGGGTCAAATTGCCATAGCTTAAATTTCAAATCCTCTTTTTATCACATCATTTATTTTCTCCCTAGCTTTGTTTGGAACTATCAATGTTATCCAACATAGCCTGCTTAGCCCAAGGTAGAACCATTCCTGCAATGAATTTACTTCAATGAGAGTTCAGTCAGGCTTGTGCTTTTGCAGCATATTGAAGTTGACCTGGGATGGGTAGAAGATATATCCGGGTGATAAAGAAGAAAATGACAGAATCTAAGGGAGGGATAGAAGTGGGAAATAGAGAGAAGGAAAATAATAATGGTTACAATTTAAAGAGGAGGAGGAGAATCAAGGTTATGGAGTTGAAATAAAAAGTGAGAGAAGATGAAGAGAGTTAAGAGATAAAGAGGCAACACGGAATCAATAAATAATTTATTGATCCATTATTCCAGTCAGATAAAGGTTATTATTCTGAGCTGACAATTACAAATAAGGGAGGCCTTTATAGTTTGTATGTCCTCAAAATACTTATTCTGCAAGTAAATAAAAACCAAATGGAAAGAAAAACACGTTGAATATTAAATCAAAGAAAGATTCTATACTTTCACAAGCAAGGTTGTTTCTAAAAATTTATTCTTCTTCTGCAGAAACTGCACTTTGATTGCATTTCTCTGGTTTATTTTTGATTGGTTGTGCTGTATGCAGGTAAGCATGTATCCAGCCCTTAAAGCACCTATAGAGTTCTCTACTCAGGTAGGTTCTTTTGCGAAATACCTCCTTTTTTACATTTTTATGCACGTCTTTCTTAGATTAACAAATTCAGTCTAAGTTGGGTAATGCTACTCATCTCAAGTTGACATGTATTTCAAGTGGTGTGGCACAATTTTATTAGCTCTTACACATAGAAGGGCCATATGATTCATGGATGATTTAGTTAAGAGCCAAGAAAAATGTGCCACGTCAGTCAATTTTGAGATAAAACTTGTTACAAAAATGCATTTTCCCCCCAAGTATAATGTCTGGGTCTTATGTCCCGATGTCAAACAATTGAATATTAAGAATAATTGCATGTAGAGAATGAAATTCCTGACAACTCGTTTATTTTAGAGCATGTAATTTATGTGGCTTTCCGTATTTGTTGGAAAGGAGCTTATCTTTGCTTCTGTTTCCTTCTTTCCTTTTGAATTGTTGTATTTCATAGTGATGCATAGCTTGATTTTGCAATTACTTTGTAAAATTTATTCGAAAATCTTGGGAAACCTGTACGTTTCATTTAACTCTTTCTTGTCCCATAGTAAAGACGGCCTGAAATATACTTTTAGATCCATTTTATTCATGCTACTTGAAACAACAGGTTACTTCTGGAGATTATATTTTATGGAATACATTGGGTAAGTGCCCATCTGCAGCTGTGGCAAAAGTATAGGTCTTGGATTTGGATGGAGAGGCGGGATCAGACGGGATCTCGATGGTCTGCTTAAAATCAAGGTGCTTGCTGGGAGTCGCTGCAGTGTGCACACCAAGAACTTTGGTTATACTCCACCAAGTTATATTTATTCTTCTCGTGCCTTTTTACGAAACAACCAAATTTTTGATCATTGTGTTGCATTTCTGCTAAGATTTTATCTTTTCTTGGTTCCCAACATAAGGCAATATTTTATTTCTTGGTGGGGATGGGTGGCTCTTATGCAATTGAGAGTGAAAGTGCCCAACTTTGGTAGAAACGTTAAAAGTAGAGAGCAGGAGCTCCTTTTACATGGAAAGCATTGACATTTGTGTCGATTTAGTCCTGTAATTTTGCACTGTCAATCCTATAACTATTAGATGTCTATTTAGTTCAATAATTTTAAGTTTGGATTTGAAGGACAATTTTTTTTAAAATATTATATTTTTCCATTAAATGAACTTACATGCCATATGTGGCTATATTGACAAGAATAATAAACCAAAAATACAAAAAAAGAAGTTATATGCGTGTTTATTTATTGTAAAAATTTGACATTTTTTAAGAAAATTTCCTTTAATGGTCCAATCTTAAAATTAGTAGACTAAATGGACTAAAGTTAAAATACTATAAAATAAAATAAAAATAGCAAATCAATTAACTCAACGAGTAGGCGATTTTATCTGTTCTAAAGGAGTCAAAAAGTAGACGATTTTATCTGGACTCAACTTAATGATTCTGCCTCAATCACACGAGTCCTACAGTTTCAGAAATCAGATAATAGCTGATTGGTTGAGTATAGCATCTTTCAAAATATAGAGGCCATGACTGAATTTTGCCAATCTCCTATTCACATCTAAAATGAATGTTTATCTATTGGAAAAAAAAAATGAAATCTACTTTCCTCTCCATATGGCTTCATCTGGTGGTACAATTAATGATTAAAGATCGGCCAATAAGAAGAAATCAGTCAATAAGAAGTTGTTCTTATTTGAAGATGACACCGAAAGACATTTAACAAAATTTGAAAGTAAGGTATGTATTGTATTGTTAGAAAGAAGAAATTAAATGAAACAATTAAAAAGCCAATACAAATACAAAGGTGGTGGGAATCTTATTCTTCCTTAATTAATAAATAAATAAATTAGTCTTCAAAAAAGTGTCTTGATGAACGGTAGAGATCATATGGTGCCCACAAATGATCAACGGTACATGGGTTTCTAGAATCTAATCTCAACCATGGTTTACCCTTACCACTCCAATGTAAAAGACTAATTGGACCAGGATGAAGAGTCCTACACTTTCCTTGAAAATTATCACCACCTAAACCATGTTGATTCCATCTATGATTAACACCTTTAATATTCCCAGCAAAAACCAACAAAAATGGTGGTAATGAACCTAATTGATATATCCTCTTTTGTTTTTGTACTCTCATCCAATCCTCTACCTTTTTTGTATACTCTCCTTTTCTCCATTTTTCAACATCCACTACCATTACTCCTGTGTTAAAATAACATGCTTTCCTTCCTTCAAATGTTTTTTTTAATTCTTTGTCCAACCAAAATGTTCGTGTGAAATATTGTGTCAAATTTGCATGACAATACTCTGGTGCTGCTACCACTTTATCTTCCATTCCCACATTCCATAACTTTTCAATATCATCAACAACTATTATATCCGAGTCTAAATAAATTACCCTTTTCACTTCACTTGGTATTATATCTGCTAGATGAATTCTTGCATAATTTAGTGGTTGATCCAATGCCTGTCTTATTGATTTTGATATTTTACCACGAACCCTATTCGTTTCGAATTTGTAGATGTTGAACTTAAGGTAGGGGAATGTAGATTTGATGCTTGTGAAAAGGTTGGTAGAAACATTATTAGCTGATGAGAGGAAATGGAAGGATAGGTTTTGAGGGCATGTTGAATGTTGCAGTATAGATAAAACAGCTGCCATTGTGCCTCTTAGGTAATTTCCATCTAAGGTCATGGCTACGTGGATATGATCTTCTGTTGAGGAGCTACATTGGTCGTTGTTTCGAAATGCTGGGGCTTCGCGAAAGATTGGAATTTCTTCCGTGGAAGGCCGGCTAAGAACGTTCAAACGAATGGCTATGGAGGTGATAGGATGAAAGATAATTAGGGTAGACAGGAGACCAAGGAGTAGTGCCTTGGAATAGAAAGATAAGCTCCAAAAGGCCATCCTGCCTCTTTAGTTTTTGACGAAGAAGTTCACCATAATTTGTCAAAAAATTTACAGTTTCAAGTTATAAATTCAAATTACACCAAATACTTTCAGTTAAATTTTGATGTTTTTTTTTATTAGGAAATTTTTGCTATATCTTTGAAAATAAGATTTTTAAAACAAAAAAGGTTTTTTTTTTCCTTCTCTTCCTTGGTGGGGTTAGGAAAAAAGATGTTTTGATGGTTAGGGTTTTAGCTTTTTAGGGGAGGAAGGGAGAGAGAAAGATATATAGAATTAAAGTGAGCAGTTGTGTGGGAGAGAGAAAAGGTCGGATTGTGCTTAGATTTTGTTGAATATCAATTTAGAAATTTATAATATATTCTATCGAAGATAAAAAAAGATTTTTCTTACCGATTATTTGGGCTTAATTACTATAAACAAGATATCATGCTAATATCAGTATCTTTGGTTGTTGATATTCTACACAATTCATTCATTTGTTAATTTTTAGAATGACACAATCTATATTTGTAAGGCACTAAAACATTTAAAAAATCTAGCTTTATAAATAAGAATCCAAAATCAATCTAAGTTTTATGTAGGTAATAAAAAATTAATAATAATCCAATAATATTACACTAATTTAATTTATTCTAGAACTAGAGTAACTTTTTAATTTTCGTTCTAAATTATTTTCATATTTTAATTAAAATATTTCCAGAGGACGATGAGATATTAAATCAATTGGGTTAAAAAAATTGACTTGATTTGTTTAATAAAAATGGATTAATAAAGGTAAGATAAATTTTGTTGCATTTGCGACACATTAATAAAAAGTAAGATTATTAATAAATATTTTTATTTTAAAATTTAATCAATTTATTAATTATTTTTTTCAGAAATATATTTTTCTTATAAATATACATACTAATAATATATTGAAAATATATTTATTGCCATATTAGTAATATTACAATTAAAATTTGAATAATTTTGTAGTAATATATTAAAATTGAAAAAAATATTATGTAGTTAATTTATCATAATTATTTATATTATCAATCAATTAATGATGGAAAATTGGAAATAACATTAACTAAGTACATAAATCTTAAAAAAACAAATTGTCAATTCAAATATTGTTCTTATTAAATTAACCCAAATTATAAAAATTTCTTTGTATGATACAATTATTCTTTACAATAATGTAAAGAATTTAGAAAGTCTATTGTGCTTTTGTTGATCATTTTTCATGGACCAACTGATATCTTTTTGGTATTTTTCTTAGAATTTTAGTGAAGTGTTTGTGTGATTAGGTTAATATTTTTATACCAATTTGGTTTTTATGGAAATATTTTTCCTATAAGGCCACTATATATTAATTTATTGATATTTTGTTTTGGGTTTTTTATGGTTGTTTTCTTTATTTACTGTACTAGAGATTTTAGGCTTGGAATGGTTTAAAGCTTTCAATTTCTTCAAGAGATGACTTTATTTTTTTTTTCTTTTTCAACTAAATCTTTCAGTTCGTTTTGTGTTTTTCTTATGTTCATAGCATCACTTCTTGCAAAGGTTGCTACTATTTAATCCTCTTTATTGTGCAACGTCTTTGAAATTTGATTCTAATAAATAAGAGCATAACTTTTGTAACAAAGTACGTTATTTAATTTTGAGAGTTTTTCTCAAAAAAAAATTATTAAGCTATTAATAGCATCTCATTGTATGGCACATTTAACTGGTGTATAAAATAATTTCTAATTAACTCTTAATTTTAGATAGTGTTATATCTAGAATTAAACATAAATATTACTAATATATTATAAAAATATAGATTAACATGTATATATTTTCTTAAATATATATACCATTAAATTATCAAACCCTAAAAATATAGTTTGAAATATTCTTTAACTTCATATTAACATGTTTAATTAAATAAATGGTGTTTTTTTTTGTGAAATTAGGCCTAACTTTTATAAGGGATTGAGTGGTCTATCTTACTAACATAATCATGACATATCTTTTAAAACATTCACCCAAGTTTTTTAGGACTCCAAGGATATATTTTAAATAATGTGTCATGATCATGTCAATAAAACAATGATCAAAACATGATTTAAGATGGCGGATATAAAGTCTATAAAATTAAATAGTAAATTCTTATTAATTTAGAATATAAGATTGCAATATGTATTCCTTGTTGATTTGTTATTTGGAAAATAAAATCAAAATAGTTTTAGTTCCTATAAGTAATTGATATTTAAAATATAAAATCTAAGCATATAATATTTATTTAATTATTAAAATAAAATTTGATGATTCGTCAAAAAAATAATACCCTATTTATGACAAATATTGTGTTTCTCTGATAATTATCATGTATATTTCATTATTATTTCTGTTCTGGTTTCTATACAAGAGTTTAACTATATGTATACAATGAAAACGAAAATTAAACAATAACCATAATTCCTACACATCCATGTTTTATGGTTCCACTAATATTATTGTCTGCTCCATGTTTTGCTCCACTGAGCATTGGTGTATGCCATTGTTGCAACATATCACTGTTGCAGCATGCACCACAACACACACCAACACCAATTGATCTTCTGATTTAACAAATGGAAGCTTAATAATCTTTTCTTCAAGATTTTGTTTGATGAAGTTCCGATCCACTTCAACGTGCTTCGTGCAATCATGTTGAACTGGATTGTGAGAGATGACAATGGCTGATTTGTTATCACAAAATAAGTTTATTTCAGAGTTAGGAGCAACACCAATCTCAGTTAGAAGTTTTTTCAACCAAAGGAGCTCACATATTCCTTTGACCATTCCTCGAAATTCAGCTTCAGCACTAGATAAAACAACTACCTTTTGCTTCTTGCTTCTCCATGTAACAAGATTGCCCCCCACAAAAGTAAAGTACCCAGCAATAGATTTCCTATCCTTCATATTCCCTGCCCAGTCTGAATCTGTATATCCAAGGACTTCCAATTGACCATTCTTTGAAAACATAAGTCCTTTCCCAGGGGAGGATTTTAAATAACGAAGTATTCGCATGACCGCATCCATATGGTCTTCACTTGGCCAGTGCATGAACTGACTCACGACACTCATAGCATAAGCAATATCAGGTCGAGTATGAGATAAATATATGAGTTTACCTACTAACTGTTGATATCTATATTTATCTACTGGTACTTGGTCCACATATTCTCCGAGTTTATGATTTTGAACCATTGGAATATTGATAGGTTTACAATCTAGTAGTCCTGCCTCTGCCAGTAGGTCTAGAGTATATTTCCTTTGGGAAAGACATATGCCTTGTTTTGATCTTGTTACCTCAATACCTAAGAAGTATTTGAGCCCTCCCAAATTCTTCATTTCAAACTCATTTGACAGTTGTTCTTGAAGCTTAGAGATTTCTTCTTTATCATCCCCTGTAATGATCATGTCATCTACATAGACTATAAGGGCTATTATCTTCCCTAATTGATGTTTTAGGAAAAAAGTATGATCAGAGTTGCTTTGTTGGAACCCATATTTCTTCATTGTTGAACTCAACCTACCAAACCATGCTCGAGGTGATTGTTTTAGTCCATACAATGTTCATTGTAATCTACATGCAGTTTCTTTTCCTAATGTAACAGTATATCCTGGTAGGATATCCATGTAAATCTCTTCTTCAAGATCACCATGAAGAAAGAATTTTTTTACGTCAAGTTGGTGCAATGACCAATCTAAATTTGCCGCAAGAGATAACAAGACTCTAACAGGTTTTAGTTTAGCCACAGGTGAGAAGGTTTCTTGATAATCTATCACGTGTTTTTGTGTATATCCTTTTGCTACAAGCCTCACCTTGTATCGATCAACTAACCCATCTGCTTTATACTTAATGGAGAAAATCCACTTGCATCCTACCATCTTCCTCCCTTGAGGCAACTCGCTTAACACCCATGTGTTATTCTTCTGCAATGCCTCAAATTCCTCTTTTATAGCTTGAGCCCATTTTGGATCAGATAAGGCTTCTTCAATGCTACTTGGAATTTGACACGAGGAGAGTGTTTGTGCAAATGCCCTGATAGGTTTTGATAACCTTTGAGTAGATACATAATTTGCTATTGGATACTTGGATTTTCATTCTTCTCTTTTTAGGGAGTATCGATTTGGGGGTTTGCCTCGATTGTGTTTGAAAGGTCAAACATAACCAACAGATGTATCTATAGCATTAGTTTGTAAAGGTGTGATATGATAGCTTACCTCAGGAGTATTCTCAGCAGAAGGATCACTGGGTACTAGAGAGTGGAGGGGTACATCAACCACTTCATCTTCTGAAGATTCAATTACTACTTCAGCTTCAGTTCTTGGAAGTTCAAGCTAGTGTCTAATATTTCAACATTAAGCCAATTTTGTTCTTCACCATAACTCTCCTCTTGAAGAGTGTAATTGGATACCGATGATGGGAAAAAACATTTTGATTCCAGGAAAGTGACATCCATGGTAATATAGGTTCTTTTAGCAATTGGATCATAGCATCAGTAACCCTTTTTTTGTACATCATACTCCAAGAATACACATCGGACAGCACATGGATCCAACTTAGTTCGTTGATTTTTATGGAGGTGGACAAAAGCAACACATCCAAAAATTTGGGGCGGAAGCATCAAAATAGTAGGCAAGGGAAGATGATCAGATAGCACCTTTAATGGAGTTTGAAATTGTAAGGTTTTTGTGGGCATATGATTCAGTAGATACACAGTTGTAGTAACATCATCACTCCAGTATTTATTAGGCATATGTGCATCGATTAGTAAGGTCTGAGTCGTTTCCAAAATATGCCGATTCTTCCTCTCCGCAGTCCCATTCTGTTGTGGGGTTTGTGAACACGAGGTTTCATGGAGAATACCATGGTTGTCCAAGTATGTCCGAAGTTGTTGATTAACATACTCCCCTTCATTATCAAACCTAAGTATCTTAATTTTTTTAGAAAATTGTGTATGAACCATGGTGTGAAACAGGTGAAATGTAGAAAATACTTCATCTTTTATGTTTGAGAAGGTAAATCCATGTCATTCGTGTACAATCATCGACAAAAATAACAAACCAACGATGACCCGATGGCATAATGACCAGAGAAGGTCCCCAAACATCATAATTTACCAAAGCAAAATGAGTCATACTTTTATTCATGCTCATAGGATAAGACGTCCTATAACTTTTTGCTAGGATACAAGTATCGCATTTGAAATCTGAATGTGTGATATTTGAAAATAAAATGGGGAGTAGGTGCTTTAAATACCCAAATGATGGATGCCCAAATCTACGATGACATAGCCAAATCTATCGTTCCTTGTTACCAACAGTGTTTTGCATGTGATTGGCTCTTCCTGAACTGAGGTCATCCACATAATATAGTCCTTCTCTCCTAGTACTACGCCCAATGATCTCCTTGGTGAGAATATCCTGTAGAAGGCAAAAAGTAGAATACATCAATACTACATAGTTAAGATCTGAAGTGACCTGACTTACAGACATTAGTCGGTTTGAAAGAGAGGGTACAAGTAAAGTATTAGATAATGATAATGAAGGAGATAAGGTCACTGTTCCAGCTCATGTAACTAGATAAATGACTCCATTGGCATTGGCAACACGGCTCCGTCTTGGCTGGGTTGTATTGGAGAGATCTTTGGGTCAAATGTCATATGATCTGTAGCTCCAGAGTCCAGTATCCAATCCTCATTATCATTACGAGTAGAGATGTGAAATGCTTTACTTAAAATACCTGGATCCTGGGAAGATTCGGCCTGATGAGTAAGGGATAGTGAGGCATTATTGGTAGCCACAACGGCTCGCCCAGTGGTGTCCCGTTTCTTCCGTGCTTGAAGATCATTCCACCATTCTGGATACCTATGGAGTTTGAAGCAGTTTTCACGGGTGTGTTTAGAGTTTCCGCAATGGCCACATTTCATGTCAAGAGATGATGGATTTCCCATGGATTTCTTGCTACCCAAAAAGGTTCCTGTTTTTGGTGGCATCAGATTATGGTGTCTTTTGACCCCTTTAAAAGCCATAACTACTCTGGGTGTCGTATTTATACCCGTGATCATCACGGTTTGCCGGACTTCTTCCCCACGAATGAATCCATAGGCTTGTTCCATCGTAGAGAATGATTTGATTTGAAGCACATCACTTCGAGTTTTGTCGTGTCTGTCATCAAGTCCATCAAGGAAGGTATACACTCGATCTTCCTGTACGATGGAGTTGTATTTTTGTATGTCATTCGCACACTCCATTGGATTAGGACGACGAAAATCAATTTCTCGCCACAACCCTTGAAGGTCATTGTAGTATTTTTCAATGGATCCATCCGCCTGCTTCATACGAGTAACTCGACGACGAAGATCATACACTTGAGACGTGTCTGTCCCATCATAGTAATTGGTAGCACCATAATCCCAAACTTGTTTCGCAGTTGGGAATCGAATAAAATTTGCAAACAATGAGGGGTCCATCGAATTGATCAACCATCCTTTAACAATGGAATTTTCAGTACGCCATCTCCTGAATGAGGGGTCGGTTTCAGCAGGTTGAGAAAATTCCCCATTAATATATCACAGTTTGTCTTTGCCAGAGATATACATATCCACCACCTGGGACCACAAGGCATAGTTGGATCCTCTCAACTTGATACTAATGGGGGCAGTCGACGCTTCAGTTAACGGAGGTTGTGAGACGGTCTGAGCTCTAGTTAGAACTTCTGTCATTTTCGTCGTCAAATCTTCCAATATGAAATTGGTGGTTAAATCTCTAGATTCCGCCATGAAATCTAAATTTTTTTCCTTCCGTTTTTCCTTTTCCTTTTTTTTACACTTCGTTCATACACTATATATAGAAAAATTCGTAACCCTAAAAAAAATTTACAAATGAGCGCAATTTCTTCTGCGCGTTCCTAACCCTAAAAAAATTCCAAATTCGCGCAACTTCTTTTGCGTTCCTCAGCCAACTTCTTCCGCGTTCCTTAACGCAGCTTCTTCTGCGTGGTTTCATAACAACTCTTTCTTCATGCAACCTTTGTGCAGTTCCTTCTCGTTCCAAGCTTGTCCGAGCTTAGAAGAACAGTATGGTTACCCACAACTGCAGATAGACCTACGGCTCCAACCAGCCACACGCACAGAGACAAAACACAAAATATATGTTGCTACGTTTCAAGTTTCACGGAGGTAGGAAACCGGTGTGGTTGCCCATGGCTACGTAGAGAGACTGCGAACAATCTGTGACTCCAACTGCATATACAAAGCAGATACAAAGAATGCGACCTCAGCGCCGTTTATCGTTGTGTTCTGTTTCTTTTGCAGAAAAGAAACTGATGGTGGAACCGGTGAGTAAGTCAGAACGACCACCTAGATTGAACCAGTGTCGAGAGATCAGAAATGGCCACCCCAGAAATCAGATTCAGAGATCAGCAACCACAATTAGCAAAAAAACATAAATCAGTAGCCACACTAGAATCAGAATAAAAAATCAACAAAAAATAGAAATTAGTAGGTAATTCCATTAATCAGCAATAACTTGCTCTGATACCATGACAAATATTGTGTTTCTTTGATAATTATCATGTATATTTCATTATTATTTCTGTTCTGGTTTCTATACAAGAGTTTAACTATATGTATACAATGAAAATGAAAATTAAAATTAAACAATAACTATAATTCCTGCACATCCATGTTTTATGGCTCCACTAATATTATTGTCTAGTCCATGTTTTGCTCCACTGAGCATTGGTGTATGCCACTGTTGCAGTATGCACCACAACACACACCAACAATTTAGATTGATTTTATAGTCTTTATTAGATAGAATTAGTTCAAAATTTTAAGAATGGATTTTATTGATTAGGTTTTGGTTTTATTCTAAATTTGATTCAATTCATTCTTAAATAAGACTTATTTTAAATATAATTGTATTACCATTTAACATAAAATTTGTTTTTAGATTATCTTATATTTTCTATAAGACATGTTCAAGCTTTAAAATTTACATGAGTTTGATTTATCTATTAAAATTTAAAAGAAATATTAATTTTTTTTAACTACGTACCCATAAGGAAGTAAGGTACAAAGTATACAAGCTAACAACTGGAGGAGTCTATAGGGATCCTTAGTTGCCGAGTAATGGTGATGGATTTCGAATGCACTCAAGGTGTTGGTAGGGGATGAGGCTGTTGTTTAGGATTTAATCAAAGAGGATGGGACTTGAAACGTTATTTTAATTTGTGTTTTTTGATGTTGAGGAAGCAAGAACGATGCTCAATATTCCTCTAGCTTCAACTCCTCGTCCTAATATTTTAATTTGACATTTTAATGCTTGTGGTAGATATTTAGGGAAAAGCGATTATGGGCTGGCTCTTGATGTTAAGGATCTTGGGAACGGTGGATTGTCATCACCATCTATTGGTGCTATTATTAAGAAACTTTGAAATAGGCTATAGAGTTTAAACGTGATGGAGGTGGTGGGTGCGTGTAATTAATGAAGTTCTTATACTATGACATACGGATGTGATCAAGAAATGTTGGGTCTGTGGGAATGTTGAGGTAGCATGGGCAGTGTGGAAATTAACTGGTGTTGCACGTTTTTATTGACAATATATTTAAGCTATCGGATGTTAAGGAATGCCTATGACTTAGGGTAAGAGGAGCTGGAGTTGTTGGTGAATGTATTGTAATGTATTGGGTGTGTTGGGCAAGGTGTGCAGGAATATTTGATGGTTGTTGGTGGGTGCATGGTTGGGTAGGTGGTGGAGCATGGTTGACATGTTCCAAAGGCTACGCGTGTAGTAAGAAGGCTCGACACAAGTGTGGTAGCATTGGTGGATTGCATGAGATATCACCATGCATGCTAGGCTGGTAGGGCTTGGAGTGGTGTTCAGTAATCATTTGAGTGGGATGATAGGCACAATAGTATCTAAAAAAGTCTCCTTATAGTAATCGTTTGAAGTTAAACTTTGGGTACGTAATTTAATATAAATTAAGTTTATGTTAAGATATCGGTTTTGAAATAATAATATTGGAATCTGATTCCTTCTCAGAATCACATATGGTTTAAAAAAATGAGTTTCATTATTAAGGAAAAAAATTATTGTGAATGATACTTAATATTTAATTTCCCTTAGCATGCAATTCTTTTTTCTATTTGTTATTGTCTTAAGAGGTCAACTTTGTTGCCGATTCACTAACAACTTTTAGCATTATTTGTGAGAAATATATTAAGTGGATTGAAATACTTACGGACAATGTAATTATTATGAATTAAATAGTAGGTAATTGCAAGTATTAGTAGCATAACAAAAATATATATTTTTATTATTAATATATTTGTTATTAATAATTGTAACTTATGGGTATATTTTTTATGCATTTACTAATATTAATATATCTGAGAATTTTTAATTAGATAAATTCTGGACCTTGAAACAAAACTCAAACTTATGTTGCGGTATTGATTGTTATTGTCAAATATCACAAAACATAATGTAATGAGATAGAATGTAATAGAAACAAAGACACAAGAAACAAATTATCCGTTCTTTAAATAAGATGATGCTTCATTCATTAAAAGAAGAATTTTATTATATTTATAAAAAAAAACACATAAAAATTTGTTGTTTTTTATTGAACCAATCCATCTGTCTCATTACTCTAATGAGTGTATAAATTAAAATAACTTAAATTAATCAAATCCAATTATGTCAATTTTAAAAAATTAATTAAGTATGAATTAATTTAATTTTTAAAAATTAAAACCATTGAACTATGAGTTAATTCTTCATAATGTGAGCTTCAAATGTGATAATTATCGTTCAATAAATTATAAACATATAAATATGAAAAATCAAGATACTTATACAACGGAAAATAAACCATGTTAATGATAATATAATCTATAACTAGTGAACATTGAATTTTAAACTTTAGAAATTAAACATTAAAATTGAATTAAATAATCTTAAATTTTAAGAAAATATAAAAAAAAGTCATTGTTAGACTATAAAAAAAATCACAAAAATGATGTGAAAATAAAATTTTCAAAAATATTAAAACAATTTATTACTTATTTTTTAAACTAACTTTACTATTTAGTGCAATAGCTTTTGAACACTTCGAACTCATGGATCAGTGATTCATAATAAATATATAATAGTATTGATTATTGGTAATAATAATAATTATTTTAAAATTCTTTTTTATAAGAAAAATAAAGTTTTTAAATATAAATTTTCTTTTTAAGTTGCTTTTATTATATAAATCTTATTGATGTTGAAATTTATATAAAGGTTTTCATGATACTTTTCAAAAAAATAGTAATTATTTTATTGAAAAATAAATATATGATAATAACTATTTTATAAGTAATATGTGTATTGATTTATGAAATTAAAATATAAATATAATATATGTAATTTGACATGATATCGATAAAATATACATAAATTTATTTAATAAATAGATCAAATATATAATTAACGTATATATAAAAATGTAGATAATTAATATTTTAATTATTTTTAAAGAAGTTAATCAACGTGAACATGATAGACTTGACATTGTCAAATTTAATGAGATTTTTACAAATATTTTTGGTTAAAAATAATATATATTAATTAATTTATTTTGTAATTTATATATGAAATGAGAGGATATCGAAATAAAAATAATTAATTTAAAATAAATATAATTTTATTATAGATAAAGTTCACGGATCCCACTTACTTATTGAATGAATAAACATGATAACAATTATTCTTAATTTGATTAATACAATTATTCAAAGATAATAATATAATGTTAATACATAATAAAACTATTAAAATAACTATTCATAAAAAATATTATAAACATTTTGATATTTTGTAATGTAAAAAAAATATAAGAAGATCTACAAAAGATTTGGGTAATAATGTAAAATAAATTGAGAATAAAACTATTAAAATTACTATTTGTTATAATATTGGTTTGTTAAAAAATTTTAACCTTAAATAAAAGATAGTATAAATTTATGTAATATTTTAGGGTTACTAAACATATCCCTTTATTTTATTATAAAATTTCTTTTTACTTAATCTATTTACCTTCATTTGCCCATCATTTGTGTTAGGGATGTAAGCACTACCTTAATGCATTGTCATTATTGATTTATTTTCTATGGGTATATTGATTTATTTTGTCATCCTTATATTACTAACTCACTTTGTTTTATTATATATTTATTAGTTTTAAACCAATGAAAGGTATAGACTAAAATATTAAGTAGAATCAAATTAGAGATCACAAATATTATTTAGTGATAAATGAATGCTTATGATAATAGTTTTGTAATAAATAATTATTATTAATGAAATAAATTATTTTTTAAATTTTAATTAGATTAAAAAATGAATTTTTTTCGATAACTATGAAAGAAAATAACACATGTCAAAGAAAAAAATAAAGAAAAATCGATTCCTGTTTTTTTATAAAATATAAAAATATAAAATAGTTATATATATATATATATATATAATATGTCAAATCTTGTTAGAAAAGTAAATTTTAATAGATGTAAAAATGTGTATTTAAATAAAAAACAAAAAAACCTTTAAAAAATCAACTCTCATTTATATATATATATATCGAATTATTTTAAAAAAAATTGAAAAAATTGAAAGGAAAAATTAACTTCATTTATATGAAAAAGAGATAACGAATAACATAAAATAAAAAATATTATTTATTCATTTGTTCTTTAGCATATATAAGATTTTAAGATTTGATATCTATCGTTTTAATTTATCTCATTTAGTTCCTATATTTTTAAATTTGATAAATTTATTCTAAAATTTTGATTTTAAAATTAATTTAACAGTATTATACTTAATTATCACACAATTAAAAAAATGATGATCAAATTATATATTTTTAAATGAAATGTCATCAAATAAATTGAAAGTAAGTTCACATCATAATTAACTACAACATTGTTAGATCATTTTGAAGAAAATAAAAAAAAATTGGATAAATTTTTTTAAATAAATAATTGTGTAATTTGAAATTTTAGAGAACGTAATATTTAAATAAATTAAAGATTAAATAGATAGATAATGAAATAAAAACATTTAAAAAAAATATTATTATCAAATAAATTAACTACGAGAGTTAACTCCGTCTTTTAACATAAATCATAAATGGTAGAAAAAGAAAATAACTTACTTCTAAAAATATATAAAATATCAAATAAATACAATATCATCAACTCTCCTCGAGACACATATGTATATATAAAATAAAATAAAATAAATTATCAAAAAAATTTATATGTAAATATAAAAAGTTATTTAATAATTTATTGATAATATCATAATAATATTTTATTAATATCAATATTTTTTATATTAAAATCTTTAAAATCATTGCATTTTAAACACATTTTCATACTTATAGATAGAAATGAGTAAATTATACACGATTCGTTTAAATTGAGAATATATAATCTATCGAAATTGAATATTATTGAATTGATAAATTTATAGTTAAATATAATTCAGATGAAAAATTACATAATACCTTCAGATTAAGATCAGATAATCTCATTTAAATCGAATCACTATTAAATTATAAACAAATATACATTCTATTTTATAATATTTTATATTTAAATATTATACATATTATAATTATATTAAATTTTTATTTTAGCTTAAAAATAAATATAAATATTTAAAATAATTTAAAATGTAGATGAAAATAATTTATAAATGAATTTTAATATTAATTTAATCTTATCTTATTTTAAAAATTTGATTTGTTTATATAGAGATTGATTTGAATTAATTATATTATCGAATTGAATTTATATTGAAATTTTTTAAATATGTTCAAATCAAATTAAATTTAAATAAACTAAAAATAAATAATTTTATTCCATACTCATATTTAAAATGAAAAAAAAACTAAAAAAATAAAAACTTTTATTATTCCCTTCCTCAATATAGGTTTGATTTTTACGTGCCCAAAAGAAATTGAGACATGGGTTACTTATCTATCACTCTCGCGGATGTTGGTTCTACACCATTGTATTAATAATTTAATAATAATTTTTATTAAATCTAATTATATTTATTAATAATATTATTTAAAATTAAGATATATTGTTTTTTAATATTTTTAATAATAATTTGATGGTTTAAAAGTATCTTTATTAAACACAATGTATATATTTGTACTCTTATTATCAAATAAATATATTAATAATTTTGTATTGCAATAAAATCAATTTAAAAAAAAATTAATTTATTAAAAGATAATCATTATTTTATATATTCTCTTATATTTTTTGTTTATTTAACACAAAAATAACTCTATCATTCTAGAAAGTATTAACCATGTCTGCCATATTATTTGTCTTATCTTTAACATTACATTCTTTGTCATCAATCATATTTTATTATTTATTACAAAAAATCTAAAAATATAATTTTTAGAGACATAAAAGTTAGGTAACTATTAATTCATTTAAACATTATCTTTATAAATTCATTATCTTTTAACATTTTAACTTATTATATTTTTCAACAATATTGTATTTTTTTTAAATTATCTTTTCTTATTCGAATATAAGACGGTAAAGTATCAATGAGATAAAAAATAACGAGTTAATGATTGTAACGTTAAGGGATAGAAATGAATAATACAAATAAATTGGTAGTAATTTAACGATAAATTAGTAAAAAGAAATAAAGTTTTAGATTGTTGTAACAAATAATAAAAATTAATTTAAAGAAATATTTGTGATAGGAATGAGAAAATGATGAGTGTTTTTGGAATGAAATAAAAAAATAATAAATATTTTTTATAAAGATAAAATTATATTTTAGATTTTTTTTAAATTAAACAATTGTTATATTTTATATTAAATCAAGCTAATATATTATTTTAATAATATACATCTTATATTTTGTTTAATAATAATCCTACTAAAATATTAAACCTATTTTAATAATTAAATTTTATTCATAGATGAATGGATAAGTGTAATATCATTTATCAAAAATTCAAGTTTCAACTACAAACTCTATCTCCATGTATAAAATAGGCTAAGGCGCTTATATATATATATATATTAATAACGTTAGAATCTTGCATCTTTCTCCCTCAATCTCTCTCCAGAAAACCCCATTTCCTCTTCACCATTTGTACACGTCCTCTAATATATATATATATTGGGTACTCTTCGCTTTAATTAGGGTTTTGGGCTATTTTATCTTTTGCTTCCTATTGCTCTCTTCATGAGCCCTTGATCGTGTGCCCCAAAGGTACAGTTTTTGAGAACCTCTCCCGTTCTGTTTGTGAGCGTAGAATTAAGAAACCCAAAATCTCTTTACCCTTTTCTCTAACTTTTTTCCCTCTGATTGCATTTAGGTTTTCTTTAGCCATTGTTCCAAAATGGGTTTCTTGAAACTCGTTTCTTTTTGATTGAGTCTGCTCTTTCCTTTCTTTAGAAATTTCTTGGAGCGTTCTTTTATTCCCCCTTCTGCTTAAAGAACTCAAATGCAATAATTTCTAGGTTGATTTATTTGGATTGTGTTAATAATTTACTTGTGAAACATGGGTTCTGTGTAGAATTACCGAATTTAGGTCCCCCAATGTCAAATTTGGGGAATGCCCATTTCATCACTTTCAGCATAGTTTACGTTTTTGTGGTCTTATCTTTTCAGAAGTTCTTTGTTTCTTTTAGGATATATGCCGAACGCCTAGTCTGCACTTGAATCTGTTTTGTTAGTTTAGTTTCTGCCCTTGATTTTTTGCTCGAAAATGGGCTGTGTTTATGGAAAGTGTTGCAGTCGTTACCCTCGATCCTCTGATGATGATTCCCCTGACCACCGTGAAGTTAATCATTATGGTGCTCAAGGGAAACAAATACTGACAGAGAGGTCTATTGAGTATGCTTCTGTTCCTTCTCATAACTTTCATTTGGAATACTATGTTCTCACGCATCGAGGTTACTACCCAGATTCACTTGATAAACAAAACCAAGACAGTTTCTGCATTAGAACACAAGTTCAAGGTAACCCAAATATTCATTTCTTTGGTGTATTTGATGGACACGGCCAATTTGGTACTGAGTGTTCCAATTTTGTTAAGGACAGGTTAGTTGAAATACTGGAAAATGACCCCACATTGTTAGACGATCCTTTAAAAGCTTATAATTCAGCATTTATAACTACCAATGATGAATTGCATAATAGTGATATTGATGATTCCATGAGTGGTACTACATCTATTAACGTGCTTGTTATCGGGGACACTCTTGTTGTTGCCAATGTGGGTGATTCTAGAGCAGTGCTTGGTGTGAAAGATGGGAATCAAATTGTTGCTCAGGACTTGTCTTGTGATCAGACACCGTTTAGGAAAGATGAATGTGAGAGAGTGAAGCATTGTGGTGCCAGGGTATTGAGTGTTGATCAAGTGGAAGGGCTTAAGGATCCAGATATTCAGAGCTGGGGCAATGAAGAGACCGAAGGAAATGATCCTCCGAGGTTGTGGTTTCCTGATGGTTTGTATCCTGGGACTGCATTTACAAGGAGTGTAGGTGATAGTATGGCAGAGAGGATTGGTGTTGTTGCTGATCCAGAAGTGTCAATGGTTCAGCTTACACCTAACCATCTTTTCTTTGTTGTTGCAAGTGATGGGGTGTTCGAGTTCCTGTCAAGCCAAGCTGTTGTCAATATGGTAACAATCAATTAAGATATTCACTCTTATGTTAACACTTGTCAATGGGTTTCTTTTCTCTTTTGTCAAAAACATGTGTCAGCATTTATTTGTTGACTTTTAAGTCCATTCTTTTATCTTGTCAAATTGAGTGTATTTTCCTTACCTGTTGAATTCATGTGCATGTTTTAAATTGTGGTAAGGCAATGAGAATTTGTCCTTTTCTAGTATTTCACTACGAAGTGTCAGTAGATCTGTTTACGCTATATCATGAAACATATTGAGCAGCTGTACTAGCAGTATGAAAATCGTTATGATATAATATCATTCTTATTGCTCTTATAATATTAGGAGGAAACATTAAGGATTACCTTTAGAGAGATTTTGCTATCTGAATATCTCTCAATTACGGTTTAAAGCATTTTAAGTTGGTTTGTTATGCATCATTTTTGGCTTGTTCATTGTATTAGTACCATTAACATTAAGGTAGTAATTTGAGTTTTCTTGTTGGAAAACCGATATTGACTTAGAGTGTAATTAGCATTTCTAGTTACGTAGGAGTAAACATAATTTGATAACATTGTTGGGCTCATAATTTTTTTTGCATTATTTGGTTAGTAAGATTCTTCTGGCTTAATAGTGCGTATGTATATATGGTGTTAAAGATTTTTATTGTGTGTTGAAATTCTCATCATTATCTGGACCTGCCCTTTTTAGTTCTTCCCTGCATTAATGAGCTTTGTTGACTTTCTTAATGTAGGTGGCAAGATATACAGATCCTCGAGATGCATGTGCTGCTATTGTTGGAGAATCATATAAACTATGGCTGGATCATGAAAATCGAACAGATGATATAACAATCATAATTGTGCATATCAAAGGCTTGAATAATGTATGATTTTTTTTAAATTATAGTTTTATCTTTTTTATTTGCTCATTTATCTTTTTCGTTTGAGGCTCAATCCTCTCTTTATTGTCATTTTGATTTCCATCTCCAGCTGGAGTGATGTGGGGTAGAGATAGTTTCAATGACATACATTTTCGGTGCATTGATTTTGTTTGCGTAACAAGTGACACAGACTTTGAATCACTGTTTATGTTAAAATCTTTTAGACATGACTGTTTTTGTTTTAGACTCAGTGCCGCTCTGAATATGTGACGATTAAATTATAGGAGTATATTAATGTTCGTTTTTAGCAGCTACTTTAATTGAAAAAGTTGTGTAATACTAGAGCAATAGGGAGGCTCTATCCTTTATGTTCCCATCAGTTGCTTGTACTTGTCATCTTATTTTTTTTTGTTATTAGTCAGGTGAAGATGCTGCAGATGGATCAAGTGGGATCGATAGTAAACCTGAAATTAAAATATCCAAAGCAACTTCTGAGAGATCTTTTGAAAGTGGATCAAAATTTTATCGTTCATTAAGTGACTTCTCAGATCCACATTCTTGCCAGTATGGGGTCTCAGCAAATAGAAGCCCAGCTATCATTGTTCCATCTCCGACACATCCGAGGCCTTTGGAAGTGGTAGGTCTCAGTCTCTATGATGTTTTGATTGTTAATTGTTTACTTTACCGAGAGTTGGGCCTCTCGGGTTCATGTAATGAACAACCAATCTGACATTTTATTTCCTTTTTTGTTTCGTTTCTGTTACTGCAGTAAAATAGCTGAGAAGTCACTATGAAGCTACCTCACATTTCCTTGTCTTTTTTTACTAACGGTATCACAACGTAAAAGTTGCATAACATTATCTTTACCATAAAATTGATTGTCCTCGATCGTTCCTTCATGGCGATTATAGTAACTAATTGCATGGATTATTTTAACTATATTACACGGACTCTTTTAGGATACCAATTGTCGTAAATTTTTAGTTACATGTTCTAGTGTCGATCACCTATTTTTCTCAATCTTTTGTAGATTTTCACCAAATTTGAGTATTGTGTATCCCTACCCACGTTCATGTTCACGCTGTGTTGCATAGACATGGCTACTTCATGAAAATTGAAAAGTCTATGTAACATAGCTGGTCTACTGGGTCCAGCCAAGATGTTTGAATACGAAGTCCAATTTTTGACTGGTAACAGGTTGTGGGCAAGTGGTGAATTCAGCTGGCAACAAAAGCTGCTAGTTGCACATATACAAGGCTTACTTGTTCCCTAGTCCCCAGCTCTCTTGCTAGTGTTCTCTGTCAAACTTTACCTGGCCAAATGTATATCTAAAGGAGAAGATTTTACTGTTCTCCTTCAGCTACTTCCTGCAATCTGCTAATCCAAGCATATTGAAATACAAGAATTTTCATCCTCGAAATTTTAGGTTAGAATGTTCATGTTTCTGATTATTGCAATAGTTTATGCTTTCCAAGAATCCTTAAGTTTTGGATAGATTCATTCTACTGTTATTATTAATTTTTGCATTTCCATTTCTATGTATTTCTTAATTTGTATGGGGACCATAGCTCAGTGGTAGAGCATTTGAATGCTTAATTTGTAAATGAATTGTTGGCCAGAGTGATTTAGTTACATCAAGCATGATATATGCCAAGTTTATTTACAAATTACATTGGTTGGGCATTCATTACCCTACGTTAGGATGTTAGTTTTATCTAAGGGTAAGCAAATAAGCCGATAAATCTATTTAAATTGAAAAATCTGGATGATTCATGGGATCTGATTGGATTTAAAATTTTTATAATTAGATTAGATTTGGATTGAAGAGTACAATCTATTTGGATTTGGAATAAATTCGGGTTGAAAGATTTTATATTTTATTATATTTGATTCTGATCAAATTGTTTTAAAATTATAAATAAATGTATATTTTATTTTATAATATGTTATATTTAAATATTATACATATTATAATTACATTAGATTATTATTTTAACTTAAAAAATTAATATAAATATTTATAATAATTTAATAACTGTATAAGTATATTTTTTATTCTTTTGTTTTTTTTAATTGTAAGTATAAATAATAAATTTTATTGTATTGATTATATCTGTTTAGTATTAAATATGTAATAGATATACGATTTAATAAATATAGATATCAAGATTAGGTTACAAGGTTAGTTTAATAATGGCTTGGATAAGAGTTTGATAAAACGTAAATCTCGATAGTAATATCTTATTATTCAATTGCCATGTCATAGATGTTAAGATTTGGTGAAAGTATAAGATTCTGATGTGATCGTGATCATCTCTCTCCATTAGCAATAAGTTACTTAAAAACCTAGATCATCTATGCATTACAATCTTTTTCTATCTGTATATAAACAACTTAATAATGTAACTTTTTAAACAAATTGTTTTCTATTTAAATTAATTTGTGTGTAATTTTATCAAGTATAATTAGGTCGTTATGTACGTATCATGTCACACATGTGAGATGTAATACATACATATATATATATATATTCTTTAAATGAAAGAGAATATAAAATCTCATTCAGTTATCTAATTTTTACTTTTCATTATAAATCACTAAAATCTCAAGTATTTAAATTCTCTTCCAAAATATTATTAGATTAGATTTAGATTAAAAATAAATAAATTTAATTCGAATTGATTATAACAAGACATTTTTGATACGTTGTTAATCCATAGTTTGAACCAACAAGTTACCAGGTCCTTTCAAGTTAGTGCAGGGCATCTAGGGCATCTAGTTAAGGTCGCAAATAAATCGGAATATTAGTTTGGGGCATCATTTCCCTCTTGGGTTAATTTGTGGCAAGGTCCAAACATATGTTCAATTAAGGAGTTTATTAAGTGTTAATTTTATTTTGTTTGAACTCATGCTTTCATTAATTATAAAGTCCATCTCGTAACAACGATTCAAAGATGTTATATTTCAAGGAATAAAGTATTAATTATGAATTAATTGTTTCATAAAAAAAATATTTTTATATATGGGTATTTAATGAGTATCATAAATGTTATATAAATATGTAAAGATAAAATAATATTTTTTCAAATCACATATTTATTTCTTTAGATTAATTAAATTACGGATTATTTATTTGGATTATATAATTAGGGAATGTATTCATGTAGTAAGCTTATTAGATAAGTAATAGTATTTTAGTAATTTTTAAATTAAAATTAATTAATGGATTAAATATGTTTTAATTTAATTTGAAATAAATTAAATTTGACGATCCTAAAGGGATTAAATCCCTTACGTGTGTAGCACCTACTTAGGTGGGAATATGATTCATGTTTGTACACAAGTTTGGTTGTGACCAAAAGACCAAAGTTGAGTTGAATTAGGAGATTGTTTTCTTAATTTATGCTAGCTAAAGTCACCCTATATATAGGCAACCTATGGGCCACATTGTTGAATTATGATATTGTTGAATTAATTTATGCCAGCTAAAGTCACCCTATATATAGGCAACCTATGGGCCACATTAGGGTTACGAGAATTTTTGAATTATATATTAAAATTTAGGGGAAAAAATCCTAAGCTCAATTGAGTTCAATTTTTGAATTCTATATTAAAATTTAAGAGAATATTTTATACTCAATTGAGAGTCAAATACTTTGTGACAAATTTTTGTGTTAAGAAAATATACTTGTACATATAAGCTTTAGAAAAAGGTTAAATTTTTATTTGTTTAATTTAATTTATAAGAATATCTATACATGTTATACGTTATGTTCGTGATCAATTAAAAGATCTTGAAATATTATGGTATCAATTCCTCACTTAAAAAGATATCAAATTATTTTTTTTATTAGTTAAATTATTAATCATTGAGTATCAAATATCTAATTATTTAAATTTAAAAAAATTCAATTGTTATTCGTAAAAATCCAATTATTATTATTAAAAATGTTTTCAAAACCAACAATTGACAGTTGGAGACACTGTGAAAGACATTGAACATGATCATATGTTAGATTTACAACATCAATAAATGAATGTCACTGAATCAGTACATTCTATTGATGATAACTCTCAATCACATGGAAAAGTATAACCAAGGTCTTGCGGTAAAGGTGGGTGATGCTTAGGTCCCTTTCTTCATAAAAAAAATGTACACTATAGAATGTTTGTTTTTAGGTGGTATATCTTAAATCTTTTATTTTATAAAAAGGTACACATAAGTACAATTTCTTGGATATACTTGTCACATATATCTTTAATGAATAGCATCTGTTTAATAAAATAAGAAATGCTAAGAACATAAAAAAATTTACAGATACTTTTACAACTACACTTTTATCCTGACAAGTAATAGAATTATATTGAAAAATAGTAAAGTGGTTCATTTTTCTAAATAAATCTACCATATGAAACCATAGAAGTGACTTAGGTGCAAAATTATGTGCAAATGTGCTGAATGTGTAAGAATTTTTTAATAGGAAAGGAAAATGGCCATAGTTGCTATAACTTTGAAGTGCTGGTTACTGGATCTCATTTTTTACTCAATCTGTACAGAGTAATGTCAATAGAAACTCTCACCTATTCCTGGACATGAAGGACTTCCTCTAGCTAAGCTGTGAAAGATAAAGACTTGTTACAACATGATGACGAGAATTGTAAAGAGATGTGTCTTAACATTCCTCTTAGAAGTAAATAGACAGCTTCTCCTCTATCTTGTTCTGTACTATGTTACATTTCTCCAACATGATGCTTAATTTATCAGCTTCCTTGTTTGAAGTGCTGGTTACTACTATTTCTCTATCAGTATTGTTTGATTCGTAGTTCATCCTAGTTTCATCAGCAACATCTAATTTACCATCTTGCAAAAACCTCGGTTCATTATCCATGGATTCATCTGTGCCAGCTTGCTCACAAGCTTCACCACTGGGGACCATTTCCAGAAGAAATTGGTTGGCTCCTGGAAGTGGTTGATCGTTTCGGTGTAAGGGGTTGCAAACCATCTCAATCATTTCATCTAGAGATGGGTGGGTCAAACAATAAGCTGAAGAATCATTCCATGCAGTGGCCAAATCATCTAGATTATCAAAAGCTGAAGTAACAATTGGAGGCTCCAAAATATAAGCCTCAGAGATGGCTCCACTAGCTAGACTCGTTAACCGCCAATTGAAGATCCTTCGAAAAATCATCACCCACTTTGGAACAATGTAGAAGCGAGAGTCACGGAGCTCAAGTTGAGAACATCTTTGCAGCATTACGTGAGCCTCTTCAGCGGCAAACGTCAGTCCCATGATTTTACTAGATTGTGATAGGAATCTGATCAAGCTATGTTCAACTTGCCTTCTGTGGTTCTCAATCTCACTTTTAGTATTTGAACCACTGGACAAGCAGGATAAGTCATCAGGGAAAATTGGAAGTTTACAATTCTCTACTGCAGAAACTAGATCGGCAATTTTCTCACTTGATCTCCACCCAATGCTTGGCAAGTGTGCCTTTAAAATTCTATGCTCATTGCTTAAATCCTCCAAAGAAGCAATCTCGGGGCATGGCCAATTGATGGGATTCGCTTTGGCAGCAGTAATAATTTCCACAAGTGATTGGTCCAACGCTTCATTGAAGGCTGAGACACAGGCATTGACGCTTACTTCATGGTCATTCATCCTGTCTAGTGCATCCAGTGATGAATTCAAGTGGATGAGCACGAGATCACGTGTTTTCATGTGGTATAGTTTAAGCTGCAATGGTGATTCACTTGCTAACCATCGTAATCCCTCCCTCAATTGTTTGTCACTGAAAAACCCATCCAACTGTCTAATTTGCTCATTTTCAATAAGTGGAACAACCTTAAAGCTGCTTATTCGTGAGTTGCCAATATCACGAAGACTCAATTCATCAAAAATTACAGAAGCATCTGAAACCTTGTCTTTGTATGAAGCACTTAAGATCAGAAGGGGCAAGCAGGAACCAGGATGTATAGATGTCAAAAGCTTATGGAGCTGCTCTTTCTGAAATTTCCATGGGATGCTTCCAGATACAAGGAACAAAAGGGCACTTGCACCAGACATAGTCTCTATTACATTTTCAGAATTTGAATCTTTAACCACAGAAAAACAGCTACTTATATCTGTACCAGACGGATTAGAAACCCACTTTTTCCATATTGCAAGTCCTGAACATGAAATTAGCAAATTCCCATCATTTTTGATGGAAGGCATAAGTTTTGAATGCAACCATGAAGCTGCAGCCAAATGGGAATTTTGGTTCCTCTGTTCCAGTAAGTCTCCTTGTATGTTATTCATCTGAGAGCACACCACAATTTTCCAGCACAAACATTGAGCATCGGGGTTTCTTTTACTTAGGGTACCTGCTATTTCTTCTGAAACATTAACCTCTGACCAGGATTTTTCAAGCCTTTTACATCTCTCCCCCAAAACTTGGTCAATGTCAAACTCACAAGAAGCACTTGGTTGCTGCACAAGGGAACCAAATATGTTTAGGAAACAAGAGATGAAGTCAAAAATATACTATTAACATCTTCCTTGTCTACCCATTAAAAGGAAGTGCATTAAACAATAATACCGAGCGAACTTTATGCACAACATTTCTTTCCTGTCAAAAAATAAAATAAATAAAACTTAAAAACTTCATTCTCATTCTATAATAGCTTCATGCAGTTGATTAAGGTAACAAAAAGGGATGAAGAACAAGGAGAGGAATTTTGTTAGTAGCTTCTCTTACAGGTATTATCTAAAGCATATTGAACATGTAGTAATATGTATTTAATGCATAATTTTCACAGCATTGTTCCAACGAATACAAAGGAACAAAGAAAAAAAATTAAAGAGACTTAGCATAGTAGCAAAAAAGTAAAAACAATAGCATTTTCTTATTTTTACTATTACTTAGCAAGGATAAAAATCATCTTAAGCAACCACACATAAGTTGCTAGGAATCAAATGGCTTACATCTCTTCTCAGTTGAATTGGTGGGCCCAATGACAATGAATTTAGTGCAGCACTTGCAGCTAACTGCCTCTGTTCACGTAACTCCCTCAGGTTTGAAGAACGCCGCTTCCATAGCCTGAATGAGGAAATGCAGGAAGAATGAGGTACATGGTAAGATAACAATCTCTTATAAAAACAAATCTCATTGGCACCGGGGAAGAATATGACACAACCTTAGAATCAATTTAAGTTTTGCCTCAGCAATTTCTTCAAGTTGATTTTGCATCATAATATCATCAGTTTCATTTTGCTGAGGAATATCTGGAGATTCTTCCTCTTCCAATCTATCAATCAAATTTTGAGGCATTGAGTTCTCAGTAGCATAATCTGGATACCTCTCTGGCAAAGTTGTTTTTGACACAACTTGTAGTGCCATTCCTTCAGAGTGATGATCCATTTTTCTCCATGAAGAATCTATAAGAATAGTGTCATTACTTGGTGTTGCCTCACCAACATCTTTGACATGATGTGCCATAGGTAATGAGAAACCCCACGAGAATGAACCGATACCAGGCAACTGAGAGTCCTCTTCATCCTGCTGACTAACTCCTGGTGTCTCAGTAATTGGGGAGAATTTTTTGTATTCTTTTAGGGAAGTTATGGTTTCATAATCAGACATTTCTTTTTCAATTGCATGGACATCATTAGATACTTCAGGGTGTGGAACAAAAGTTTCTGTTTGACCCGACGGATCACCTTTTTGATAACTTTTAGTGGTCTTGACCATCTTAATTTCATTTGGTTCTTTAGTAGGTAATGAAGCTACTTGAGTAGACTGGAACACATCCTCCATTATATTTCCCGATTTCTTCATATTGACTAGTTTAGAGCGCCTAGTAGGGTAGTCTTTATCACCATTGAAAAATGGTCCGCCCTTCACCATATACGGCTCTTCATATACCTTTATCAGGAACCCATGATAGTCTAGAAGGCTTTCCATATCCTCTTCCTAATTTCAACAACAGGAGAAACATAAGAAAATCAGAAACAGGACCCCAGTCAAGGGTAAAATGAAAAAAATTGCAGATCAAACCAATTTTTTTTACCTCCATTGCTAACCACTTTGAAGCATGTGAAACAGGGAGCCCTTGATTATTCTGCAAACCAGCATGTAGAGAAGCAAGCGCTTGTGTCCGTAACTGCTCAAAGTAGCATAAAACATCAGACCATCACAATAAATGTGTATCTGGGTGCATTCTTTATTAGTTGCTTATTAAATATTTATGATAGAGAAACAAAGACGCATGTCTTGTTTCATTTGCAGTGGCCGAAAAAGGTAAGAAGAAACAACAACTTACCTGTACAACAGCAACAATATAAATATTAATAATGAGTAAATTGCTCCAATATTGAGAATAATAGTATTGACAAACTAGTTAATGTTAAAAACATTTTGAGCCCACATTGCTCAGAAATTTTGCTTCACTCACTCTAACAAATGCTCCACCTCCTTGAGATTGTAAAAAACATGGATTGGCATGCACAAATTTAAATATATGTCCTTAAACAAATGAATTGAGCACCACTATGAACTTATAAATGGTATCAGTTTGATATTCTGGAAGACTTGACAAAAAAGACGTACAAGGTAATTTATTGGCCAAGCCATATCATATACAAGGGATGGATTATAAATCTTCGATAAAGTGCCCCATTTGGCTCTGCCATTACCCATAGTAAGTTGTAGGTAGATAAATTTTCTGCTATATGTGTTACACACAGTGGACTAACAGTTTGTATATGGTCTACTATTCATATATTATTTGTGTTTACTCATCCGTAACAGTAATTAAGTTACCATTAATGATTTCATTTCACTTGTTTATTTACAAAATAAGACTTTAAGGAATCAAGGCTCCATATAAATATTGGGAATTAAGTTACTGATTTCCAACATGTGAGGATCGTCAACTTGTTTGTCATGTACATCAAATTACCCTGACAATAAATTTTTTTTATCCTTATGTGGGATATTTTAGTAAAATTTAATTAAATACTATTTTTTAATAAATTTAAGCAATGTAATTTGTTCTTGATTCCAGTTTTCTAAAAGCAAGCAAACACATTAATGGAAAAGATCATTCCATTTTCCTATTCCATGTATTTTTGATTGCCTTCAAATTCCATTACAGATTAGTTTACAAACCCTTAAATTGAAAGATCCTCTGAAAAAGATAATTATCAGCAGAGAAGATGCAAAAATTCAAAAGAAAATAAAAAGGAAAATGAGCAAAATAATTTGTACCTTAGCAAAGTGTGCATGCATTAGGCATGCTTGAAGATAACTTGCTTTCCTTGCCAGCCGGAAAAAGGCAATAAAGTTACCAGTTCTACAAGCTCTATAGAAGCCCAACAATTAGACCATGATTTATACCATAACTAGGAAATATATTCAAAAGTGAACAACCACCTTGCCACATCACGAGCAAATAACACCTCCTTGGTTTGTCGTATTTCTGATGTCATCTTTGCTAGATCCAGAGAGAGCTCTGCAGGTTCAACCTAGTACAAATGTCTTATTTTCGTCGGTAACAACAAAACTGAACAAAACAGGTAACAGAGTGCCTACTCAAATGACTTACTATACATCCAGGATGCTTGTCTAGCTTGAGAAGGGCATAATAACCTCGAAACTCCTTTTCTGTAGGAATGTTAATTCCTTTCTTTCTGTGATCATCATACATTTGAAACAATTCAGCTGATGTTTTATTCATCTGTTCTATATTAAGGTGGGCATCAAATCCCTCTGAAAAGCCTTCTCCTTTTGAGTATTCACAAAGTTCATGCATGGCAATTATATGAAGTCTTATCTGGAAAAGAAAGGGGAAAAACAACAACAATAATTCATTAGAATCAGGGATATTCATGGATAACCATAGCTTTCAAACAACAAATTATAACTCAAGAACTGAAACTCACAAACAAAATAAACTGAAATAGATTAATATATGACAGGTGCCTAAAATAAGAAAAGAGTGAACAAAATGTTACTAACATTCCAATATAACATAAAGATAGACAACTAAATTTGTGCATTATGCCAACAGCACGTTATTAGAGGACTAAAGGCCCATTTCTCCAGGTAATGCTAGGTCCCTGATTTGATTCCCCCACCCCTAAATATTGCTTGGTTAAGAAAAAAGATTGTGCATTATATCTAAAAAATGCTGCCATTCTTCTTTCCAATTTCTATACGTACTCTTGTGCATGAGCATGAACATGTGTTCATGAGAAGGAAAATAATAAATACACACAAATTTGCACTCACAAAAATTATGGTGTCACGTGGTAAAATTTTCTTGAAAAATAAATAATTTCTTCATTTTCAAAATTAATTTACCACGTAGCACGTCATAATTGATGTGAGTGCAAATTTATGTGGTCTTAATATCCTCCCATGAGAATTGCACATGTTACTTATGTGCATGTATTTCAGCATATTCAACATGTATGAAATTTCAGACAAAGGAGGAAAATGGCATTATTGCAACAAAAATAGAGAAACATGTCAGAATTTATTGGTTGCCTCACAAATTATGACATGGCATTCTAGATGAATCCAATTATGCATATTTTTTAGAAACCCAACCCCCCCACCCCCCCCCCCCCCCCCCCCAAAAAAAAAAAAGCTCAAAAACAAAACAAAAGATGCATTTACAAATATGTAAATTGACATATGCGAGTTCTCATGTGGAATAACATATCGGTATAATAAAATGTAAGTAAGGTTCCCCATAAAGAAGACAGTGCATGACAAGATACCATTTGCTCCAACATAGTTATAGCCTCCTGGTTAAATATGTGTTGCATTCTCAAATCCATTCTGATAGCGCGCATCCTATCCCATAAAAAATTATACATGCCAAGAAATTTTTCATTGTAAGGTTGATCAAGCAAATTGAGCAAATAATCAATTGTCTTTTGTAGAATTGGCATTGGTCTAATCAAATGTGCTTCCCTCTCGGCCGTTCTCGTATACTGCACATGAAACATATGACAAAATTGAAGATGGTTGATGCAAATGTATTAATAAACTTGAGATTTGCATGAAAATTTAACAGTATCCTCAACAAAACCAAAGAGTAGGAGCAAACCTTCTTCACAGCAAGGTGTTTGCTTGTTTGATTTCTATCCCCATCCAACCGTTCATACTGATCAAGATCCCCTTTCCTTTCTCGTTCACCCCTTTCCATCTCTAAGAAAATGAGAATTATACGTCATATAAATGGAAATCTGTACTCTTTTATAGCTCTCTTATCCAAGAGAAGAAATACATTATACAAATCATTTTAAGGAGCCAATGCTAGACTTTAGAAGAGAGAGAAAGAGAGAGAGAATTATGACTCAGAAAATGTTAAGCAACTAAACAGCACTTATGGCCCAAATTTTTATCAATTCTACATTTTCATCCCCTAACCATTTTTTCGTCAAAATCCAATAACTTTTAATTTTCACAAATATGGTCCAAAAGGGACAAAATGTACTAAATTTTGGAAAGTTAAGAGACTAATTCATAAGAAAAAAATTAACACATTAAATTTGAGTGCTATAGTGAAATTTCACCATAATTTCTACTTTTTGACTAAATTTATTAGGGGACCAAAGTGTAGATTGGTACAAGTTGGAGGATCACAGGTGTTGCTCAGCCTCATTTGTACATTGTTTACAAGCAAGCTTCGAAGTCACAAAATTGAGACATACTAGGACACATATCAGTGCATAACCCAATAATCACGCTAGATGACTCTATGCCTTCGTACTCAGATGAAGCACTGACATTCTTCAAGTTTGTAGTTTCTTCTGTAAAATGGATTGGAACCGACGTGCTCCTCTCAATGATGAATTGCTCAGGTTTACTAGCAGAAACCTTTGCCTCTGTTGCATCAACATTGCCTTGCACATTCTCACTCAATTCAACCTTGAAGCGAGCCAAGCGCCTAGCCTTAGCTTGTTGTTCTCTATAAATTGTACCAGTCATAGTATCATGGGAATAAAAAATCCAATTAAGTAATAAATTAGTTTAACCATCATAAATTTTACCGTTCAGTACCATCTTCAGAGGTGTAAGAGTTTCCGTTGGAGCTTTGATCCCTTGAAAGTAAAGGAGGAGACCTTGTTCTTTTGGTAACAAGAAGACCAGAGGGATTCAATGCAGTAGCTTCAACAAAATATTTGTGCGATGGTGGTGGGGACTTTTGAGCGCCTTGAGAATCAGGAGTTGTGAAAGTAACATTTGACCTGGTATCCAAGGTAAAAGAAATAAGATAAAGCCAGCCCGGAAACCAATGAGCACCACATGCATACTACTAAGAGAGAACAATGGTTGTTTTATTGTGTCTTTTTCAATTGTCATCACCTAAACACACAAATATACAATCAATTTAAAAATAAAAAATAAAAAAGACAACAGATTGTTTTGAGATTACTACTTCTAAAAGCATGGAAAGTGAGGGAGAACTAGCTACCGAAGCATACAAAAATGTTCTTTTCATTTCATAAAGCCTCGTCTTCAAGAAAGAAATAATAAAATCATAGAAACCATAGGACTAAAAGTGCTGCAGAGAATAGCATAAAGGTTATACAATTTCCCTGGTCATTGCAAACTTACACACAGTGAAAACACTCAATTCTTCATATTAGAAAATTAAAAAACAAGAACATTTATTGTAAACAGAGTATGAGATTCCAAGCGTATAAGTTACTGTAAGTATATCAGAGAAAATTAAAAGATTATTGTTCTGTATGAATGTTTATGGAGCTGACCTTTTAAAATTGTTTCGAGGAAAATGACAATTTTCAAAGGGAACTTCATTCGTGGTTGATAGAGGAATGGATCTGGTTCGTTTTTGGACTTGAGCATCATCAAGTTTGGATTGATACCTACTTTCAGTAGCATAAGAACTTACAATCGATGCAACAAAAGGACGACCTTGGCTAGATGGAAAATTTGCATGATTTCTAGGCAAAATGTTCTGACCATCCCATGCAGGGAGTGAGGAAGTAGGCCTGTATATTAGAGAACTTCATCAAGGGAAACACAATGAATGCAGAACATGGTTTAGTAGCAAACTAGGGGGAGAGAAAAATGCATGTTTTTTGTGAAGAGTACATGGCATTACAAGCAAAAATCTTCTTCAGGATGATTCCATAGCAATGATCATCAACCAGAATATTGATTTGAGTTATATGTGCATTGACGTGATGCTGAGTAAGTGAAAACATGTCTAGAAGGCCTACACAAAGAAAGGGGGAGAGAGAAAGAGTTCAGCTTAGAGTTTACCGTGCCACTCCAACAAATGGAGGACGGAAACCCTCCCCATGATTGTTGTTTATTGAAACAAATTCATGTGTCTGTGGCCTGACAGGAATTAAGTTCCTGCAATTGTCAACATGCAACACTAAGCTAATAGCTCAAATGAATAAACACAAATTAAAAAACAAAAAACCGAATGCCAGGGTCCTTGAAGCCATGAAATTTTCAGAAGAGTGAACGCAAAACAGAAAAATTTACCACCAAAAAAAAAAAATAAACTCACCCAAAACAATATGAACAAAGCAAAACTAAAAGTGAAACATAATTTATGGGAAGAAATATACAGTAGAAAAAAATAAATAAATAAAAACAGCACCAATAACACAAGAAAGATATGATAGATGGACTCCATTGAAATGCTTTCAATCCGAAGGAAAATTTCAAGTCAAACTGAATCAAGTGCTAATATAACCAAGGGAAAACATGACTGATGTGCCAGTTTTGTGTTTTTCTTAAATACATCATGTTGGAAATATATAACAAGTTTTGTTTTCACTTTTCTAAAATATGTAAACAAAACACATAAAACTAATAAAATTGTATTCTATATTTTGTTTCCTAGTTTTTATTTTTTATGTAACACATTTTTTTTGCTTTTATATAGAAGATTGACGTTGTTGTGGTCTTTGTGGAAGGAGGTCCTAGAGTAGAGACTAAATTTTGCTTGTGGATGTTTTGAATTCTAAAAACATAAAACAAGTTTTGAAAGCTCTACTTTGACAAGTTCCATAATTAGGTTAGAAAATGTAATTCATTTCTTATTAAATTGAAAACTTGAAAACATAACTAGCTAACAAACAACACTAAATTTTAAAACTTGTTTATAAACATAAATAAAAACAAAAACAAAAAAATAGAACAAGCTACAAATGGAGCTCTAAGGAATCGTGTTAGGGTAAGTTTTTCAGTGTAGATCTCATAAATATCAGTGCACTTCATTATTCTTAAACTACTATCAATGAAAACCAAATGGCTATTTTCAGTTTTCTTATTCTCCTTTCTTCATACTTTGATTTCTCAACACATCCCAACGGTCCAAATCAATCAATTTTCCCCACTTTGATTAAGCATCTCTCATTTGCTAGATTTAATATATTTCTATTTGACAATTGACCATTCATGAGTTATGACTCATGACAGAGAAATACCAAAATCACCATCAATAATATATCAAATCATTACATATCATTAACAAGGTTTAGGTGTAGTAGATTAGGGGTACTATTTATAGAGAGCACTTTGGGGGGAAATGTCTAATAAATTTTAGGGTTTAGTTTTTGCAGACTAGGGTTTACATTATCATTAACAAGGTCTAGGTGTAGTAGATTAGGGGTACTATTTACGTTATTAATAAGTTGTTTAATTAGTGTTAGTTTTATAGTTGTCTTTGAGTCATTTTAATGGTTCTTTAGGGAACTTTAGGGTCATATTCAATGTATTTGTTGTGGTTAGTTGTCTTTTAATGGAGTTGTAAGCTATAAATAGGAAGAGAGGTGAGTTAAAAAGTTTAGAATAAAATATTATATGAACTTTGTATTGAGATTTTTCTCTTGATTTTAATGCTCTTCCGGATTTGAATCGAATAAGTCAATATGAAGATTACTTAATTTCTTCAAGTTAAACTTTCGACTTCTACATCAATTAATATCAAAGCTTAGGTTTTTTCTTGAATAATGGCCGATTGTGGTAATAATTCCACCATGAAAACTCTGGTAGCTTACCAATAGGAGTACAATCAAAAGGAGGATGAACAATTTGAAGTTTTCCTTCGCAAGTTCGGTCAATCCATGTCGCAATTGTAAACCGAAATGATAAGTCAACTTCGAACCTTTAAACCCATTCATTCTTCTAATTTTCCATCATTGTCTTCATCCATAACCAATTACCCAAACCTCCATCTGAACCAACATCCTAAAACAGCGACTAGACTAGAACTACCTATTGTGAACCCCAAACCACCCACCACGACCATTGCGACACCCAAATCAACCCCAACAAAACCCAAGCTAGCTTCCACGACCATCGCTACCCACACCTACCCATCGTCAACCACCTTAACTTCTATTGCAACCCATATAATCATTCTAGAAACCATCCACAGTCCATCCAAACCCCATCGCAACATTCAATCTTTCCATACCCAACTCAACAACCACAAGACCCATTCTCCATCTCGCGACACCCATCCATGTCCCACCCACCTAATAATCCTCAACCTTTGCGACACCCAAATGGACCACTTCAACCCACGGTAACATTCTCATCACATTTTACAACTCAGAACTGAACTACCCAACTTTCATTGCAACACCCAATTTGTTCAAACCCACATCAATATTCACCAGTATTGCAATATCTTTCTTCAATTTGCCCAGTATGTCTTGCTAAATATTGAAGCTAAAAGCCACCAGCATTATCCTCAAGTGTCGCAATATACATCTTCAACTTACCCAACTTTGTTTCACTAGATGCTGAAACAGATGCAATTTTCAAATTACTCAATCCAACCCAGAATCCATTGCACTTCTCCCTCCCAACTAGAGTTAGTGAAATTGACTTCCATGGAACACATTGATTGCCGAGTCGATCCACTCTGTCCAAATCGCAACTTCCCAACAACTCCATAGATGATTTTGACCTTTACGAAAATCCTATTTTACTAAGTTGACATCCTCTACCTTATACCCAGGCATATTCTACACCTCATCATAGATCCCAACAACCATAACCTTTCACACCAACTATAATTACCCATAACTCAAGCCCAATTACTTTAGGTGAGCTCAAACCCACCCTAAGTAATATACAATCTGAGGGGTCTATTATTTCAGCTGGATTAGAGCCCAAATCTTGTGTGGAAGAAAAAGATGAGGGTTGTGCTAATCAAGAAAGAAGGTATACTCTTCATTCTTGTTTTTCTAACACCTGTGAACACTTGGGTACTGGAAAACAGATCCACATCCCACATTTTGATGGGTTTAATCATTCTGATAAGGTTCAGGAATGGTTGGGAATCATTGAAAATTATTTTGAGTTCATGAGTATTCCTAAGAAGATGTGGGTGCAAATTATATTTTTTAAGTTGATTGGGGAGGCCTCTATTTGGTGGAAAGAACTGCAAATGTTTCACGTTTCAAAGTTAATCTATGGGGTTAATAGAGATTTATATGGCATCATAGATCCTCCATTACAAGTCACTTGCAAATGTTTGGTGGACAATACTACCGTGGTACTGTTGATTTTGATTAATTGTACTAGACTCAAAAGTATTCTACTCGCCTGCTTGCATTTCCTATATGCAAGGGGTTATCAAGTGATGTCATTGAAGACCCACATCAGTTACTTCTCATTTGACATGTACTTGCTAATATAAAGGAGGAAGAAATACCTCTTGTTTCAAGTGTTTTGAAGACCCAAGTTTATTGAAGCTGCTATTAATGAATTAATTAAGTTAGCTATTTATCAATTGAATGGATGTGCTTATGGGCTGCCTCAACAAAATCAGATTGGTTTTACCCTAGTTGTTCTCACCCTTTACAATTGTTTTTCACAGTTCGGTGTCAATGATTGTAGAAGCAGTGAGACATTTTTAACACCAGCGGAAGAAAAATTTGCTTTAAGCTTTAACGACCCTGAATTCAAAATTGAGTTTTACAAACATATTTGGAAGGAGTGTTGGAAGAGCATGGACATGACTTTGGGTTTACCCAATGACTTCACCATTAACTCAGAATGTTTGTTTCTCTTAGAAGGGTATAATGCTATTAATGAATCAAGTTTTGGAGCATTTTATTTAGAAGAAAATTATTTTTCAATTAGTTTCTAGTTTAAACACACTTTGTCATTGCAATCCAGCCTTCATCCTATTCTTCGGCAAGATTTGGAATATCGTCGAGGTTGTGTTAAATCATTGCCCAAAGAACTCTATGTTGCAGAATCGAAGAAGTCTCCACTGCTCATTTGCACAATGGAATTGAGATCCTGATCAGTTTGTTCTCACAAATCAGCAAGGTTAAAATGGAATGTGTTTTCTTTATTGTCTCTTCATGCTGTCTAGCATTCAAAACTGATCGAGTTTTGACCCCTCAAATCTTTAAATGGCTGATCTTCAAGAGTACTCTTTTTCAACCTTCAACCTTCAAGATTCAAGGAAGAATCTTTTCTAAGAAAGGGAGAACTTATGTAGCAGATTAGGAGTACTATTTACGTTGTTAATAAGTTTTTTAATTAGTGTTAGTCTTATAGTTGTCTTTGAGTCATTTTAATGGTTCTTTAGGGAATCTTAAGGTCATATTTGTCAATGTATTTGTTGTGGTTAATTTTGTCTTTTAGCGGAGTTGTAAGTTATAAATAGGAAGAGAGATGAGCTAAGAAGTTCATAATAAAGTATTGTATGAACTTTGTATTGAGGTTTTACTCTTGATCTTAATGAAGCTTTTCCGGTTTTGAATCAAAGAATTCAATCCCTATTTGCAGATAGTTTATTCAAGTCAAACTTTCGACTTCTACGTCATTTATCTTTCCATTTAGGTATAAATATGTTGATTTTTTCATTTTTCTATCTTCGTTATTTATAGGACATTTCTGGCCCCTTGGAGCTGACCTTATGGAGAGCACCAAGTGCTCACCATAACACTCCTCTCTCTCTCTCTCTCTCTCTCTCTCTCTCTCTCTCTCTACATATATATATATATATATATAGATAGATAGATAAATACATCCATGGACCTCAAACTAAGTGGCTTTCCTCTAACATTCGCTTCTCACTGTAACTAGCCAGCTTCATTAGAGGTGCCATAAATATTTTCCCATTTGCAGACATTATCTATAGTATATTTAACCACTTCTGTAGCTATGCTCTCCCTACAGAGAAATAAAAATGGGAAAACGAGTTTTTAGGTTCATTCATCAAAAGAACAAAACGATATTCAACATGGGTGGAGTACAAGTTACAAATGCATCAACTGTGGATACATTTTTGTGAAGTATTCGTAACTAAGCGACATGACATGAACATAAGTTTGGATAGTAAGACGATGCAATTTGGTGGAAATTTAGAGAAAAACAGGCATATCTGATTGGATATGTATCCAAAAATTTATAACCCACTATCTTAAAAGAGTTCTGTGTAGCACAGTGGAGAATCAACGCAGAGCGAAATTGAAATTGCAACCCATACAGATTTAGATACATAGATAGTAAATAATATACATCATATATAACAAGCCACATATATCTACTGATACTGATATCAAGAACCATTATAACAACCCAAGTAAGTAGCTTGACAAAAGTGAACTTTAAAATCGAAAAAATAGGGCAAATTCGTAGACAGATAGAAAGAACAATAAAACTAGTCATATTGTATCATCGAAATACAGGATGGTTCAGAAAAATGATAAAAGAAGTCACCTAGTAAAATCTTGATTGGAAATTCTTGAATTGTCTTCTTTAAATGGAAAGCAAGGCAAATTGATTCCTTCAGTGTTTTGAAATCGTGAGGCCTTGAGAGTAACACTGGTACCAGAGTTACGTGAAGCAACAGATGTGATCACAGTAGGCCTTTGCTGAGTATTATTCGTGACACCCCAACTAGGAGGAGACTTCATAGCCCTAAAAAGGGAAGATTTACGGCTATATTTTAAGTATTCACAACCTAAACACAAACTCTGGAAGTCTACTTATTTCACATATGCACATAAATATCAACATATTTGAATCTACAATATTTAATTTTTCAATGAAGAGGAAAAACAAATAAGTGAAAGAGAGAGAACCTGGGTGGAGATCGCATAGGGGAAACATCAGAAAAAGGTGGGTTTGGGGGAGAAGGTGGAGTTGGAGACCCAAGATTTCCGAAAGTTGGTTGTGTTGAGGGCGGTGCAGCTGGTCCTGAACTCTTGGTAAATCCGAAATACGACGACATTGTGCCACTAGATTTCAGAATATGATTAACGATTAGATTCTAACGACCTCCTTAAAATCTTCACTTCACTGATTTTGAGATCTGTATTTTTTCTTTATTGGCTGGGAATTAAAGTCGGGGGCAAAGAGAAACACAGAGTGGTGGCTATGGCTCCCAATAATTTGATTTGCCATGGACAGCCAAAGAATAATATAATAACGACGCTGTAATTAGAGAAATTCTCAATAAATCCGGGTTTCTACTTAAATTTAAATTTACATATCATTTAAAAAATATTATAATAAGCGTCACCGTGCAAGTGTTAAAGCTACCACTTTTTCAGACCAACCTACCACCGTTTCAAGTATTGTTTGAATCATTTGCTCATTTTAATGTTTAGGGCTAATTAATGCAATAAAATTTTATGATGTTATGGAATTTTGATTTGTCGTTAGATTATTGAGAAATTGAATAGATAATATAGATTTTAGATTTTGTTATATAAAAATCACTATAAAAGAGAAAATATCTTGTAAGTTATCGAATATTTTAATTATATATGTTTAATGTTATCAAATATTTATATTTATTTGAGATATTTGTAAGATTAAAGGTTGTTTTAATAACAAATAATTTTATGTGATTTGAATCAAATGTTGTACATCTTTAATTTTATCCATTAAAATGAAAAAAAAAGTTTCTTTTAATAAAGAGACATTTACATTTATTTGAAGATACTTTTAAAAATTAAACATTTAAATGTGATAAAAATTAACGTGTACAATCCAAATGAAGATATGATTCATTATATTGTATTACAATTTTATTCATTATGTTATGTAATCTTATACAAAATATGTCTCCATTGAACTTTGTAATTTGTCATATTAATTAATAAATTCATTTATTTATTAGTGAGTTTACATATGTATGTATGACATTCAAAATATTGTGTTAATAATTATGTGTATTATAACTAACAATCAACTTTCAATTAAAACTATTTTATATCATTTTTTTAAAGAAAATAGAAAATTATAATTTCTTACTTGGATTTGCTTCTCATTAATTTTTTTTATTCTTGAGGTTTTTTAGTTTTGCTTTAAAATGAAAACCTAATTTTTTTGACATGTAAAATCAATTCTAATTCTTTTAACATTCGAATAAGCGTTCATTATAATCATTACTTTATTATTTATCTTATTAGATTTCGTCCATATTATCAAATCTTTTTTTAAAATAAACACTAGTATTAAAATTGCATCTAATTTTGAACTTAAAAAATAAAATTAATTACCAACCAACAACCATTTGAAAACTTGAGTTTAAAATATAGAACTTGAAAATAAAATTGGTTACAAAATATACCTATATGGATTCACTTTTGTTTTCTATAGTTTTCAAAGGGCGTTTATAAATTTGAAGCATAAAGATATTACTCCTTTCTGATAATTTATAACACAATTTTTGGGTATCATTTTTTTTTGTCAATTACTTATTTACGTATTGTAAACTGGTTGTGAAAATTAAACTGTTAGTTTCGTGGTTTTGTAAGAGAGAGAGAATTTGAAAACATTTTACACAACATTGTAGTTTTTGGTATTGAAGTGGACCAATTCGATTATTAACAATATATCAATGTTACCTAAGGCTTGATTCTTATTCTGCTACACTTGCTTGATTTTTTGTAGATTTTTAGAGCTCTTATTTGGGTTTTGGCTTGTAGTTTTAATTACCATAAGCATGCTTAGAATATTGTGACAAGTATTTTTGATATATTTTTTTGGGTATTAGCCACTAATGTCGTCTCTGTTGCTCCCTTTGTAAACTATTTGGGTTTGTTAAAATATAAGTTTTGTGGCTTAGTATTGCTGTTAGCATTTTGTAACCAATTGCCTTCTAAATGTATTAGAAAAATTATATAAATGAAGCTTGGTGACTTGTGATTTTGTGATATACATTGTCATATTTCTCATTGTGGGTGGCTTTTAACTGATGTACGATCGAATCATCCAATTGGGGTTGTTAAATTGTAGATTTTATGGCTTTAAAGGAAATTGAGGTTTGAGAAACCTTTTCATTTCATTAATGTCATTCTTTGTCAACAATTTGATTAATTTGTTGTTCTTCTACGTAGATTTATGCTCCACTGTCAATTTTCCTTGGAGGTGATATCGTTTAGATGTTAGATGGAAACTTTGATTACTCTCAATTTATATACAAACTAGTCACTAAAATTTGTGAGCAAAGTATTGTACTTGAAGATGAAAAACTGTGAAAATTCAAATTTTGATGATGATGGATGTGTGATTTATTGTTGTGTTTTTCATCTTTTATTTACTTTCCTGTTATTATTTCTTGGTTTCAAGTTTTTCATTCTGCAAATTTTAGTGAGTGTTAAACATAATTGGATATGAGAGAGATGTTAGGTGTAAACAAATTTTGCACACTTTTGCACTTATTCTGATCACTAACTGCTACCTTGCACCATGTTCTAATGTTATTAGGTTGTTACAATTGAATATATTGGAAATGTATTTACAATCACATTATAAAATGAATACTAATACATGTTTAAATGCAGGAAATAAGAATCTGCTTTTTGGAAAAAGTGTTTTTTTAGGAAAAGTATATTAGTTGCATACAACTAATATACATTTGATAAAGTATATTAGTTGCATACCATTAATGATTTATTAACACTCCCCCTCAAGTTGGCGCGTAGATATCAATCATGCCCAACTTGCTTAGTGAATCGTATAATGCCTTCTTGGAAACTCCTTTGGTAAGCATATCTGCAAGCTGTTCTTCTGTGGGAACAAAAGGAGTGTTGTGAATCCACAAACTTCAAAAGGATTGTTGTGTTTAGAGAACATTACTCCTCTTCTTGGAGCCGATTTCAAATACCTTAAAATTTTCAAACAACATTCATATGGTTCTTACTTGGATTATGCATGAACTGACTCACCACACTTACTGCATATGCAACATCTGGTCTAGTATGAGCTAAGTAAATCAAACGTCCAACCAATCTCTGATAGCGAGCTCGATCGATTGGTATCTGATCTGGATACTCTGCTACACAATGGTTTTGCTCAATAGGAGTGTCAATAGGTTTGCAATCCAACATACCTATCTCTATTAGCAGATCAATAATGTACTTCCTCTAACACAGATATATTCTTTTTCTTCCCCTGGCTACCTCAATTCCTAAGAAGTATTTTAGTTCACCTAAGTCCTTCATCTCGAATTCAGAGGCTAGCTGTCTTTGTAATTTATCCATCTCAATAGTATCATCACTAGTGATTACCATATCATTAACATAAATGATTAGCCCTGTTACCTTCCCTCGTTAATGTTTGAGAAATAGAGTATGGTCTGAATTACTTTGTCTGTAACCAACCTTTTGCATGAACTATGAAAACCTTCCAAACCAGGTTCGAGGGGATTGCTTGAGGCCATACAAAGACTTCCTCAATTTGTATACAAAATTACCAGGAGAATCAACTACATACCCAGGTGGAAGACTCATGTACACCTCATCGGCTAATTTTCCATGAAGAAACGCATTCTTGACATCAAACTGCCGAAGTGGCCAGCTTAGGTTAGAAGCAAGTGAGAGCAGAACCCGAATCGTGTTCATTTTGGCAACATAAGCAAAAGTCTCATCGTAGTCTACACCATACGTTTGAGTAAACCCTTTTGCTACAAGACGAGCTTTATATCGATTTACGGATCCATCACTATTATGGTTTACAGTAAACACCCATCGAAAACCAACTGCCTTTTTTCCTTGTGGTGGTGACACAAGTTGCCAAGTATCGTTCTTTTTTAACGCATCCATCTCTTCAGCCATTGCCTTTCTCCATATTGGATCTCTCAATGCATCCTACACTTTGTTAGGTACTGATACACCAGATGTTTGATTCACAAATGATTTATATGACTTAGATAATCTTTTAGTGGACATGTAATTAGCTACTGGTTATTTTGATTTTGCATGAATATTTGGTTCATACCTTTTGACTGGTTGACCTCGAGTTGACCTATTTGGTAACACATATTGTCCAACATTAGACTCGATGCTATTATTATCAGTAGGTGTACATACCTCAGATGAGTGACTTTCAGTACCAGGGAGTTGTTGATCAAGGGTAGGAGTAATGCCTGAGGGTACAGTTGTGTCTTCAATGTCATTTGATGTAAGTGAATTTGGTGCTTGAATACTTGGAGCATATGCTTCGACAATGACTGGATTCAATGAATTAAAAGTCTCATCTGGTCTCATTGAAACATCAGTTGGTGATTCTCCTAATGCCTCCCCCTCACCATGATACAATTCTTCGAAATATGTATTCTCCTCCTGACGAGCAGTATCAGGTGAGGAAAAATAACTCATGTCCTCAATGAAGGTAACATCCATAGTAACATAATACTTTCTGGTTGGTGGATGGAAGCACTTGTACCCTTTTTGATAACTTCCATAACCAACAAACACACATTTAATTGCCCGGGCATCTAATTTAGACCTTTGATTTTTAGGAACATGCACAAAAGCAACACAACCAAATACACGGGTAGGAAGATTATGGAAGGATGATAAGGAGACATAAGATGCGAGAATTTGGAATGACATTTTTCCGTTAAGAACACTAGACGGGAGACGATTGATGAGATGGGCAGAAGCTTGTACAGCATCATCCCAAACGTATTTTGGCATATAAGCATTAAATAAGAGTGCACGAGCCATATCAAGTAAATGACGATTTTTTCTTTTAGACACTTCATTTTGTTCCGGTGTTTGCGGACAAGTAGTTTGGTGAATAATCCCATGTGTTTTGAATTTTTTTTGAAAAACATGATTAACATATCCCCCCCATTGTCAGAACGGAGGATCCGAATGATGTCATTATATTGTGTTTGAACGAAGGTATGAAAATTTTGAAAAACTAAAAAAACTTCATCTTTTGTTCTAAGAAGAGAAATCCATGATAACCTTGTATAGTCATCGATAAACGAAATGAAACAAAATATTTCATACCCGATATAGTAGGCTCTTTAGATGGTCCCCAAACATCAGAATGAATTAATTCAAAAGAAATAGTACTTTTATTAGAAATACTAAGAGAATAAGTAATACGATGACTCTTGGCCAAAACACAAGTCTCACAATGTAAAACAGTCTCACTAACACCAATAAATAAAGTGAGCATGGTTTTTTTTCATAAGACTAAAAGATGGATGCCCTAAGCGACGATGCCACAACCAAATTTCACTTAGCTTATCGGAACTAGAAGTCAATGTAGTGCTTACCCGTGCTCCTGGTTTCTCCCCTCTGTAGTTCTGATCCAAACGGAACAATCTGCCCCTCAGATACCCTCGACCAATTATTTCCTTGGTAATAAGATCTTGAAAAATCACATACATAAGATAAAAGGTTACAAAACATTTAGACTCAATATTCAACTGTGGGACATATATTAAGTGATGAGATAAGTCAAGTACATATAAAACATTATGGAGCTGTAAAAATGGAGTGATATGAACTAACCCCTTTCCTAAGACAAGAAAGACATCACCATTAGCATTCGTAACATAAGACACTGGTGAGGGAGATAACTCGTTAAAATAAGATTTATCATAAATCATATGATCAGATGCACCAGAATCAATAATCCAAGTATTAGACCCAACAGAGTGAGAAATATTTAAGGTCATACAAATCTTACCACGACCAGCTATTGAAGCTGTACGGATACCTCCACATTCCATAGGATGATTCTGTCCATAATAGTCTGGTTCTTGGACAATTTGCATGGAAACTGCTTTTGCTTTAGAATGATGCCCATGTTGTTGTTTTGCTCCATAGTAGTATGCTTTTGGTTTCAAGTGTGGATACAGTTTCTAACAAGTCTCACGAAGATGCCCCTGTTCATTGCAATAAGAGCAGGGAGAACGAGAGCGATTGGTAAAACCTGGTGGAGGTCTCTACTGATGAAGTGGAATTGAATTTTGCTACTGGAGGAAAGGTGCCTTTGATTTGGCTTGAATGGCTAGGCTTGATACCTCAACATGTGCCTGATGAAGACTCTCTTGCTGAGATTCGCCCTTACGGATGTATGTAAAGGCAATAGTCAAGCTCAAGGGGTCTGACATTCAAAGTAATTCGCCTTTAGCACTATTATGTTTTGTATCAAGGCCTCTTAAAAAGGCATGTACTCGTTCAAGCTCCTTCTCCTTCTGGTACCATAGAAGGTCTTCTGGATTTTTAATTTTACACGGGCATTTTTGGTCAATTTCAGCCCATACATTTTTTCAACTTGGTAAAAAAAGAGATATTGGTTGCCTATTTTGTTGCATGCCAGCAGCTTTGCACATGAGTTCATGAACTTGAATAAAGTCAAACTGATTTGTATAAAGATCGCTTAAGGTATTCCATATGGCTTCAGTAGTTTCACATTCCTCCACCATTTGTAATATATCATCAGTGATGGCTCTAAATAGAATTGACATGACAAAGCCATCATCATCTTCCCACCTAGTATAGGCTTCTATATCATCTTGACTAGGAGCCCTAATTGATCCAGATACATGTCCCATCTTATGCATCCCACGAAGATAAACAAACATAACTTTTTCCATGTTCGAAAATTTGTACCATTAAGTTTAGTACCCTCGAAAGAACCAATTTCTAAACTCTTAACAGAAACTTCAAAATTTGGAACTTCATGAATTCTCGAAACTTGATGTTGTCTTGAATCTTCCATTGAAATAATAATAAAAAATATATTGTGCAGCGGAATAAAAATTTTAGATTTTTTTTGGGCCGGGGTAGGCTGATAAGTGTTTGGGCTGGTTAGGGCTGATTAGGGCAGAACTTAAAACTGAAAAGGAAACAAAAAATTTCAAAACTGAACAACGCAGTGTAGTAGATGTGCGGACTCATAGAAAATGCAAGGGTGAAGCTGGACGGCACGCAGGGCCGGACGACACAGGGATGGTCGACACGGGCTGAACGGCACGTGCTGGACGTCGCGGACTAGACGACGGATCTACAACTGCGATGTGAACTGAATAGTGCAAGAAGGTTAATGACACTGCATAAAAAAATTGGCGGCGACGCTTGCTCAGAAACCGGTAAATTTTTTTCTTTCCTACTCTGATACCAAATTGAATATATTGGAAATGTATTTACAATCAAATTATACAATGAATACTAATACATGTTTAAATACATGAAATAAGAATCTACTTTTTAGAAAAGTGTTTTTTAAGAAAAGTATATTAGTTGCATATAACTAATATACAACTGATAAAATATATTAATTCCATATAACTAATATACCATTAATGATTTATTAACAGTTACCACTTATTAGTGCAACATGACAAACCGTGATTAATGTGAGCAAAATTATGTGCTGCTTGCTTTAATCATGGCAAGAAATGAAGAAAATATTTTACCTACATCTACCATTAGTTCTAAGAACTATGTGACGAACTCATTTGGAACCCAATTTTGGCTGTTAAAGGACATTAATTCTTTGCTGATGCTCCCCTTGAACATATATACATTTCTATGGTGATTTGATAATATGCTTATTACTGAGTTTTTTAATTTTTCTTTGGCTGCAGTTTATCTTTTTATATCATTTAAAAATAAAAATAAAAATAAATATTTTTAATTTTATTTTAATATTTACTATTATTTTAATTTTATTATAAATATAATATTATTATTATTTTTATTGAATTTAATTTCTATAATCATTTATATTTCTTTGGACCAATAACTATAAGTATTAAGACGACTTCGTGTCCGTGGAATATTTCAACTTGAATTTAAAGGTATTCCCTAATTATAACCATTTGGTGAAAATAGTGGTTTCATTAAACATGATAGCGTTTGACTCTTGTTTTCTTCTACAACGTTCATTATAATTTTTTAATCGTTATTATGCTCTCCCTCGAATTATCTTATCTTGTAAAAATAATATCATATTTATTTAGTCTTCTTTCTTTAATTAATATGTTAAACATTAATGTTTGTTTTTGATTGATTAATAAACCTATTTAATTTATGATATTTTGATATTATGTTTATATAGTTTTTCTTTTTATGTTCATGAATACGTTGATCAAATAATTGTCTATGTAATATCATAATTATTTGATTTGATTATTTAACTTTAAATAAGTTATCTTTATTAAATTCATGCTTAATCTGTTTGTTCTATGATTGCTAAATGATTTAAAACTAACTGATATATTCTTGAATCTTTTAATTAGTGTTATTCATTATTGGATCTACCCTATGACACATTTTGCACTTGTAATATTGTGCTAACATTTCAAGTTTTGATTGAACGAGTTTGATTGTTTGTTTGACTCAAGTTTATTAGAATGTTAGTCAAGATCTATACACTTATCTTGTAGAGACCTTAAAAGAAGTGATTACTCATAACTAGATTACTTAGGGGCATTATCTATGACAAGTAATGTAAGTCATGATCTTATAATTGAACATTATTTTCACAGTGGATAATTAATTGGTCCAGTTGATAGGTGATTTTTCTTTAAGTCATTGTTATGACTTAGTTTCTTCACCTAAAATATAGTGTGTTAACTCTTTATTTATTGATATATTATTTTATTTATACACGATTGCATATCTTACCGCTTGTGAAATTTTAATTTGACATATTTTGTTTAACTAATTATTCACCCCTTTTAGTTTATTTAGATTTGTAACTAAAAAATTTCAATCTTCTCTTCCAAAAATCTTCATTGTTTTTTCATTGCATTTGCAATTTCTTCAATGTTGTCATTCTTTTCATTATCTTTAGTCACTATTGGCTAATTTATCATTATTTTTAGTGCCGGATCAGCTTGCAAAGCTTCTTGTTCATCTTTATTCATTCTATCTGAGTCATTGTACTCTATGGGCTTGTTTTTTGGTTTAAGTGTGCTCTAGTTGGTGGTTTATGATGTTTTCATCTGCATGTGTATCTTGATTAAAAATTGAAAAGCGATGGAGTATATGTTTACATGTTTAAATAATCTCAATTTAACTCATAAAAATGAGGACTTGATTTATGATGAGAATGAGTCAATGGAATTGACCTTTGTTGTTTGAGTGATTACTATCGTTTTATGAATCTCGATGCTTTGTTGAAGGTGTTTTAGAGAGTATGGGCTAAGCAAGGTGGAAATGAGTTGAAAGCGTTAGATCGGGCAACGTTTCTATCCTATTTTGAGGAATTGATGACTAAGAATTGGTTATTTATAAAGTATCATGAAACTTTAATAATTCTTTCCTAGTTGTGAAGAAATTTGATTCAAATATGTGTCAGTCCAAAATTAGGTTTGATTCTTTGCTACTTTAGTTGAAAATACATGATTTGCCTAATTGCATCCAAATTGGAGGAAGATGTATTAATCACAAAGATTGTTGGAAAAGTAGGTGATGTTTTGGAAGAGGATCAATTTTCTCTTGCATATAGTTTGGCTAGATCTATTAGAGTTAGAGTTGAGTTTGATCTTGAACATACAATTAGCGTTAGAATCTCATTGAACAGTAAAGACTCTATGTTTAGAGTAATATGAGTTGATTTAAGGTTTGAAAGATTGTCATGATTTTGTTATCATTATGGTTTCTTAATGCATGACACAAAGTGGAGCTTACTTACTAGTTGGCTAAATGGTGGATTTGATAGGAGGCATGTAAACTCGAGTAATCTTGCATATGTTAAGAGTGTATCCGGTGTTATTCCAAATCCAAGTTGTGATAAAACTAGTTCTGTTGGTTCTGGTGTTGCACAGAGGCTAGAGAATGTTGGCCATATGCTTTCTATGAAGGGAAGTATGGCTTTGCTACTGATGGTCAAGGTGAAGCTGATATTAGGGATGATGATCTTAATATTAGTGTTGAGGGCTTAGTGCAAGCTAAAAGTGGTGGTGTTGGCGTTATTGGTAAGCTAGTGTCTACTAATAGTGGTAAGAGAACGCGCAAGGAATTGGAGGATGTAACTGTGAATTACTCAAATATAAAGAGAAATAGAAAAGAAATGCAAAGAAGAAGAACAAAGTAGAAGAGAAAAATGATAGGTTTTCTTGTAAAAGGAGAGATGCAAAAACACAATGTAGAAAATAGAGAAGTAAAGGAAATATAAGCAAAAAGAGTAAAAGATTAAAATATCCTTATAATAAATATTCTAATACCCTCCCCTCAAACTCACGATGAAGCTGCAAGAAGCATCGAGAGTTTTCTAACTAGAAAACGAAAACGTGAAATAAAATGAAACTTAGTAAAAAAGTCGGCAAGCTGCAAGGATGAAGAAAAAAAAGCAACGTAATGGTGCCATTTTCAAGGTGATGACGAGTAAAATGACAATTAATTTCGATATGCTTAATCCGTTCATGGAAGACTGAGTTGTGAGCAATTTGAATAGCACTTTTGTTATCACAATACATAAGAGTGGGAGAAGAAATGGAAACACCCATATCGACAAGTAACCAATGTAACCAAACAATCTTTTTGGTAGTAGATGTCATAACACGATACTCTGCTTCAGTAGAAGATTGAGAGACAACTATTTATTTCTTATTTTTTCCATGAAATAAGAGAAGCCCCCAAAAGATACAGAAACCAATAATAGACTTGCAACTTGTGGAATCACAACCATGATCAACATCAGAATATGCACACAGTTCCAATGAAGAAGTGGATTAAAGTAAAAGATTATGAAAAGTGATACCTCGAAGATACTGCAAAATACGAATAACAGATGCCCAATGAACGGTAGTAGGAGAAGCAACAAACTGACTAACAATATGAACAACATATGCAATATCTGGACGAGTGATAGTAAGGTAGGATCTGACAAAAGGATTACCATCTAAAGGAGAATACTAAACGTTAAGCTCACAAGGAGTATCAACGGTTCTGATATGAGTAAGACAAGCACACTCAAGAATATCAATAGTGTACTTAGATTGAGAGAGAAGATATCCTTTTGGAGAGAAGAAACTTCAATACCCAAAAGGTACCGTAAAGGGCCCAAATCCTTCATTTCAAATTGATGAGTTAATTCTAACTTTAATACTGCAATTCTATCAACATCATCACCAGTAATAATCATATCATCAACATATAGAGAAAGCAAAATACGACTAGTAGTAGTGCACTTGACAAAAAGAGCCAAGTCATGATTACTGGAGGAAAATCCAAGAGAAGTGATAACATTAGAAAACTTCTCAAACCAAGCTCGAGGTGCCTGTTTGAGACCATATAGAGCTTTCTTAAGCTTGCAAATTTCACCATGCTTATGAGAAACACCAGGCAGGGGAATCATGTAAAATTCTTCATGCAAATCACCATTCAAGAAAGTATTCTTAACATTCATATGAGATATATGCTACTGACGAACAGTTGCAACTGCAATAAGAGTACGAACAATAGTCATTTTTGCAACAAGAGCAAAATTCTCCTCATAATCCATACCATATTGCCGAGAGAACCCCTTTGCTACCAATCTAGCTTTGTAGTGCTCAATAGACCCATCAGACTTAGTCTTGATTTTATATATCCAACGAGAACCAATTGTACTTTTATTAGAAGGTAAAGGTACCAAATCCTAAGTACCAATTTTTTGCAAAGTAGAAAGTTCCTCAATCATAACATGTTGCCAAAAGGGGTCAAGAATTGCCTTTTTATAGGATAAGGGCTCAGAGAGGCAATGAATAGGTGCTAAAAAGGAAGAATGAACTGGAATAACAAGAGTAAACAAAATCTGAAAGGTGAGTAAACTTACAAGTATGTTGAGGATAATGAGAAGTAGAATCCACAATCTCATGAGGAGTTTAGGAAATTGTAGGAGGAGTGAGATTGTCAAGAACTTTAGACTGTAAGGTACCAGTATCTCCAAAACTAACAGTGCGAACCCTGCGAGAATAATGAAGAGGAAAATGGACTATAGAGGCAATAAATGAGTCAGAGTATGTAGTGGAAGGGACATGTGGAGATAAACTATCAGCATGGTTAGAGAAAGGATCAATATGAATGATATCAAACTTGGTCAAGTTGTGAGTAGTAGCATGAATAGAAAATAAAGGTATGTTCTCAAGAAACACAACATGACGAGAACAATATAGTTTTCGTGACACTAGATCAAAACAACGATATCCTTTTTGCCCTTCACCATAACCAAGAAACACACAAATGGTAGAGCGGGATGGCAATTTAGTACGCTCTATATGAGGAAGAAATACAAAGCAAGTAGAACCAAAGACTCCCAAGGAAGAATAATCAAGAGCATACCTATATAATTTTCCAAAAGGTGACAAACCTAAAGTATGAGATGAATGGATCTTATTGATGAGGTTGACTGTAGTAAGAACTTCTTCTCCTCAAAACTCATTAGGAACTGAAGATGACAACACAAGAGAGTGAGCAGTTTCAACAATGTGCCTATGTTTTCTTTCAGCCACACCATTTTACTCAAGAGTATATGTACAAGAAGTTTGGCGAATAGTTCCATCTAAAGCAAATAGATCACATAATTTATTGGAAGTATATTCACCACTCAAATCACATCTAAAACACTTAATAATTGCAGACTGTTGAGTTTTTACAAGAGCTCGAAAGTACTATAAATGCCAAAGAAGTCAGAATGACGTTTCATAAGATAAATCCAACAAAAACCAGTGTGATCATCAATAAAAGAAACATAATATCGAGACCCCTCTTTTGTAGCAATAGGAGAAGGTCCCCACACATCTGAGTGGACCAAATCAAATGGTGCAATAGAACAAGAAGTACTTCAATGAAAAGGCAAAGTAGAAAATTTTGCAAGTTTACAATACTACAATCAGAAATATCATGAGTTTGCAAATTTACTAAGGCACCCATAGAAACTAAGAATCTTAAACGGGAAGATGATACATGACCAAGACGAGAATGCCATAAATAAAAACTAGAGGATGAAGGAGACAAACAAAATGAAGACAAGTCAACACTAGGAGCTACAAATACTGGTAATCTCAACTCGTCCAAAACATATAATCCACCCTGTCTATGACCTGTCCCAATCAACTTTTGAGACTGTGGATTTTACACATAACAAGAGGTAGAAGAAAATAACACTGAATAACCAGAATCACATAACTGACTAACAGAAACAAGATTCAATGTAAGCTTAGGAATGTGGTAAACACTAGAAAGTGACAAATGATGTGTGTCAACAGAACCAACTCCTTCTAATGACAAAGGAGTACCATCAGTAGTCATGATAGATATAGAGAATGTAGGACATAAAGAAATAAAGGATTTTGAATCAGGAGACATATGATGTGAAACTCAAGAATCTAAAACTCATGTAGATGATGACATACCTGAAGAGCTAGAAGGGAAAGTGGACATACCATGTGACCGTGTAGCAAGAAACTTCTAAAACTGTTCAAAAAGAGCTACAAATGCGGGATTTGAGGATGAAGTTTTGGGTCCAAAAAAATCAGATGGTGGTACAACTGCTACAATGTTAATCTGTGAAGGATGATATGATCGTGGTTGAAAATGACTTCCAAACCGTGGAGACCTGAAGTGATGCCTTTGTTGGTGTAGTTGTGGTACTTTATTCAATAGCTTAGGGCATTGAGGCTTCCAATGTCCTTTTTCTTGAAGAGATAAAAACTACATTCCATAATCAAAGTTTTGATACCATGTGAATTACTCAAATACAAAAAGAAATAGCAAAGAAGAAGAAAAAAGAGATAAGTTCTTTTATAAAAGAAGAGATACAAAAATACAATGTAGAAAATAGAGAAGTAAAAGAAATATAAGCAAAAAGAGTAAAATATTAAAATATTCTAATAGTAACCAATTTGAAAGTTGGTGTTAGTGTTGGGACTTTGAGTAAAATTTTAGAATCATGTGGTGTTATGTTTTATGATATTTTGTTGTGATGGATTTATGTTTGAATTTTTGTTTTTGTTTGTGTCATTATTTTGATTTACCTGTTTAGTTAGTTTTGTTTTGATTTAAGGTGGTTTTGTTGTTGGTTGGGTTTAAGTTGTTTTGATATATATATTTTTTTTTATATTTGTTCCAGTAGTGGTTGTGGTGTCTTATAGCATGTATTTTCTTTGAAAACTAGCTGGCTTGGTTAGTGTTGTTAAGAAGTGTTTGTTGGACAGAAGCACTTTGAGTCACATTCAGGTTTGCTTGTTTAGAGTACTTCTTCTAGCAGTTGTGCTAAGAGTGAGGGTATCTTTAAAGTTATTACTTTAGTTAGGTCGATATATACTTTATAGAAATAATGGCATAATGACGATCTTACCCTCCATTTCAATTCTAACTCCTCCCTTCCCCTCCCCTCCCCATCTCATTTATTTATTTATTTATTTTCTCAAATAAATTTTTGTTTTTTTGTTTCTTTCTTTCCCTCTCTATTTTATTTTTTACTTTTCCCCAAAAAAATAATTTTTTAAACTTTTTTCCTTACAGTTTCATATATTTTCACACATATTTATATATTTTTTATATAAGTAAAAAAAAAATTGAATAAAATTAGTAACTTCAATTACATATATTTTCACGTATTTTTTTTATACATCTTTAAATAAATAATGAAGAATGAAACTGAATATAATTAACAAATTTAAATTCATAATTTTTTCGCTTATTTTTTTGATACCTATCAAATATAAAGTCAAATAACACTAAGATGGATGAAAGGATAGAAGTTAAGCAATAAATAGATTTTCAAAGACTGTAAAATGGTTTTGACTATAAACACTCATAAATGCCCCTCAGCACTTCAAGATTATAAAAACGTAAAGTAACATATTACAAAAGTCCCAGTATTGGAATCACCCTCTAAGTTTTGGAAAAAGATAATACATTAAAAAAGTAAGTAATAAATTAATTTATAAACAGTAAAATTATATAAAAATTAAATTTTCTGACTTTTTAATGGTATATAACATAACTCAATACTCCATATAAATAAATACAATTTAATTTTCAAAGTAGAGTCAAATTTTTGACAATAAGTTATACTTGTTACAAATGAATTGTTATACAAGTTACAATTTTAAGCGATAATTTGGAAAAGGGAAAATGCTGAATGAAATTTTTATTTTTAGTGAAAAAAATATGACATTTAGGTTCAATTGGTTACCAGAAGTTGACTCGCGACTGAAGCAGACCGAATCGGAGACTCCTCAGCCTCAATGGAAAGCCCCAACACCGATATCCAAAAGCAAAATGAAATAGAGAGTTACGTGGTGGTTCACAACATAGCGAAGAGGCACAACGTGGGTACACTAGCACGAAGTGCCACAGCTTTTGGTGTATCAGAACTCATACTGGTGGGTCGTAGGGACTTCAATGCCTTTGGAAGCCATGGATCCACCTCCCACCTTCGCTTTCGCCTCTTCCATTCCCTTAAAGAAACTCGCTGCTTTCTCAAGGTCCTTTTTTCTTTTTCTGGGTTTTGATTTTTTGTGGGTATTCTTTGTTGGGTATGAAGTAACTTGGTTTGATTTCGTTCCAGGAAAAAGATTGTGATATTTGTGGCGTGGAGATTACTGATGGTGCTGTGGCTGTTAATCAGCATCCTTTCAAGAAGAGCACCGCATTTCTTCTAGGTAACGAGGTATACAATTTCTAAATCATCATTAATCAATTTCCGGAGCTATTTTACATGGTTTTTTGTTTGCTTTGTTATTCAAGCCTATGGATCATTTTCGGTTATTTATTTATTGATTTAGAAAATATGGAGTTTGAATGACACTTTTGGGAAATATTGAGATTTTTGTTGACATGTTAATCTGACTGATTATTATTGTAGCAAGGTGGAATTTTGTAGCAATTTGCTTCATAGGTTTATCGATAATCAACACTGGTTTTTTAAAATTACTACTAGGAAAATCTTGAGCTTGGTTGTTGTGTTTCCTAGCTAGCACTATTATGATGCATTTACCATTATTGTTATCAATACATAACTACTCCTGTTAGTGTATCTATTATTCTTTGAGTAGTGTTATATATATTAAAGTGTTTTATGCATCAAGTGAAATGTAAGTTATTGCTTTGATCTAAAGTCGGGGATGTGGAATGATGAGGTGATATTTGGACTACTTGCTAATGGGGCCAATTAGATTGTGCCATGTGGATTGATGTATAAATCAAGTTGTGATAAAAGGCAGTTTGTTATTCTTTTCCCTGCTAGAGAAATCTAAGATGATTGGTGGACTTCATTAGATTACATGAGGGGCCTAATTATCTATCTTGCCTTGTAAGCACAATCAATTTAGTAATATGTAAATTGGATAGGCTGAAATTAAGTTATTGGTATATGGATCTTTGAATTTTGTAGTAGTCTTAAGCAGGAGCTAAATATTTCGATTTGAATTTATCCACTGACTTTTTTAATGAGCCAATATTTGTGCTATACAGGGGACGGGCCTTTCTGCTAAAGAATGCGAGATATGTGATTTCTTTGTGTACATTCCTCAGTATGGGTGCGGCACTGCTTCATTGAATGTCACAGTAGCAGCGTCCATTATTCTGCATCATTTTGGAGGTAGTATGATAACAAGAACATCTGCATAATTTATAAATGTTTGCATCACATTAGAAGAATCTTGCACATTATATTCTTATTCTCTTACTTGACACTATGTACCTTATGTTTACTCCAATTTTATCAATTTAAGTGCATTTTTTTTCCAGACTTGCTTCAGATCATAAATTCATATTTTAAGGGATTTTTCTACTCTTTCATTCTTGTACCACCAGTTCCTAGCCTACTATTATTTACAGTAATCTTCATGCATGTGCCTAGCAAAAAAATAAATAAATTCTTCTTGCATGTTGATTTTGACTTGTGAGCTTTTTTCATCACCTGAAACCCAACATCAGCTGTTGGGTTCTGTTTTCTCACTCTCTTTACCCTGGTTTTGCATGTTGGAGGGTTTGGTCACTGGTAGAACTTAGATTCACATGGAAAAAAGTAGATAAAACATGTAACGAGTTCTATATACAAGCAGCAAAATCAAGAGGATAAATTTTCATAAACTAAGACATTTTTTGTGAACTTTTTGCTTGCAACTCACAAAACTTCTCTCCCATGGTTTCTTCCAGTTTGGGCAGGTTTCTCTGAAAGAACCCGTGATGGTAACAAGTTTGTTGTGGCCGAGAAGCCTGTAAAACAAACAAGAAGAAATTATTGTGCAGAGGCAATAGACTTGATTATTGAAGAGCGAAGATCTAGAAGGGAAAACACTTCTAATGGTTTCTTTGATGAAAACGAGAACGGGAATTCATCTTCTAACCTTCTGGATGCTCTGTTTGATGGTGAAGAGACGTGAGTTATTTCATCATAAAGCATTGGTCTAATTGGGAGTCTGAATTCCTCAACTGGTCAAAGGAGGACAAGAATGGCATAAGCTGTAACGGCAAAAAGTCTGATCACTGGGAGGACCTCTCGTTCTTAAGTAGGAGTTTGATTTGGAACATGATACAACTTACTAGATAGGGTGTGGGGCCTATATGACATTGTTTAGATCAAAGATTGTTTGTTTGGTTTAATTATTATTTAATGTGGAGGCTTTTCTTTTCCAAATTTTGCAAGGACAGGGAACTTGGGGTGTTTATTTTGTTATGTATTCTTGATGATGATAATTAATGCAATTATTTAAGACTTACCCTGTTTCATGTAAATATCACTCATCCCATTTCCTCTCCTTTTTGCCTTTGAGAAAGCTATTTTTATCCCAAATTTGTGATATATCTTAAATGATGTGTGTTATGGAGAGTTTGATTAGATACGATATATATATATATATATATATATATATATATATATATTAGTGATAGATTTGTGATAAATGAGGTTTATTTTTTCGTGAATAATTATTGTGATAAATCGAGGTTTATTTTTCGTGAATAATTAGTGCATGAAAAGACCTTGAGGGCTAACCTAATACTCATACATTCGAGACAAAAAAAAAAAAAATTGTCCAAGAACCTTTAAAAGTCAACTCTTATATTGCCCTAAATTTATTAAATAAAGTTAACGTGTTGAATAGTTTCTCTTGTTAATTTGATTTTACTTTGATGAAATGCCTTTTGATCTACTTAAGCATGATATATTATTACATGACTAAACATAGCTCTTGCCAATCAAGAACGAAATCAAAGTCAACAAAATACATGGTGACAAATTTGTGGCTTCTGTTGAACCTACTCCAGAAGAACTCAGAGCAGAGCAACTGTACTTGTTTTCAAAGGTAGGTAGAGATCATTCTTGCAATTTGCAACTTATATTGTTTGTAGACACAGTAAAAAAATATTTTTGTTTTGTTTTTGCTACAAGTCTCTTTGGTAGTTAGAGATCATTTTTGTTGATTTCTAGGAAAAGCAGTTCAACAACATTTGACTCTTATTTCACTTCCTATGCAGCTGCTCTCTACCACTTGCCTTTTCATGCCTGTGACTTCAGACATTCTTCCCAATCTTCTTAAACATTTAAAGCAAGCTCAAGTTGATCTCCACATTTAGCTACAAAAAGGTATCATACAGGATCCTAGAAGTGAGAAGCTAGCCCAATGGAATCAAGAAACACAAGGAAGAACATCTTATGTAGGAGAAAATCATCTTGCATGTTACGCATTGTCAGAAGACGACTCAAATGGTTTTGCTCCAGGATAAGGCAGCTGATATGGAGGTCGTCGAGGCCAAAAGTCATCATCAAGAGGTTTGGAAAGCTAAACTTTAAAAATCACTCTAATGGAGAACCAGGCAGAACTAAGTTTGGTATAAATGCTCAATCTTTCTCAGAAAAACCAATAAGAATAGCCACATTTAACGTTGCCATGTTTTCACTTGCACCTGCTATTTCAAAGGTTGAAAATGAAGGGTTTATGTTAAGGAGCCCTCCAATGAATGAAGCTCAGGACAAGTCTCCAAACGATCGTCCGAAGAGTATACTGAAGCAAAGGAAGCTTAGCAGATCAAATATGAAGGTTTCAATCAATCTACCTGATAATGAGATTTCACTAGCACAGAATAAGTTGCTTAGTTGTATGGAGGATGAGAAGCAGGGTTCACCAAACATGACTAATGTCGGTGTTAACTGGAGCCAAGTTCCGGTGAGATCACCCATTTGTTTTCCTTTAGGAATGGTTAATAGTTGGAATTGGAATGAAGATAGCTTCAAAAGTGGTAGAAGCATCTTGGAAATTTTGAAAGAAGTGGATGCTGATATATTGGCCTTACAAGATGTGAAAGCAGAAGAAGAGCAAGGGATGAAGCCTCTTTCTGATTTGGCAAATGCTTTAGAGATGTACTATGTGTTTGCTGAGAGTTGGGCTCCTGAATATGGGACTGCCATATTATCAAAATGGCATATTAATAGATGGAAGATTCAGAAGATTGCCAACAATGATGATTTCAGGTGTTCATTCTTTTTCCTTATTGCCTTTAAGTAACAAAATGAATTACAACTGCATTTAATTTGATAAATCTATAGCCAACTAGATAAAAGTTGAAACTTAGTTGTGTGATTGACTTGTATGCTTACTTTTTAAATCAAACACTTATTTTTCCTTATATACCCACTTTATACCGAGTTGTACAGATTTACAACTAATTGTACGGTTGTACAACTAGGCAAAATGTGGGCATATAAGGAAAGGAAAGAAAAAAAGAAAAAAAAAAAGTGTTTGTGTTAAGAGCCATAGTCTCTTGTGCTACTTTCGTTAATGCTACTGTATGTGTTACTAATATGCAGCAAACTCGTGGGCAAAAGTGATCGAAAAGATGAGGCTTTGTTACATAAAAAGTAGGAACTTTGTTTATGTATTTGTAAATTATTAATGGCACACGAAAAGTGGCACAGGTCATTTGGTTCCGTGTGTTAAAAGATAGGTATATAGGGTAATTTTCTCAAATATTTTAAATTAGTTTGATCTGCAAAGAAAGTTCACAAATCTAGTCGCGGGTTTATGCAGGAATGTACTGAAGGCTACAATTGATGTTCCATGGGCTGGAGAAGTGAACTTTTACTGCACCCAACTTGACCATTTGGATGAGAATTGGAGAATGAAGCAGATTGGTGCTTTTATTCAAGCAAATGATTCTCCCCATATCTTGGCAGGAGGTTTGAATTCTCTGAATGGATTTGATTACTCATCTGAGAGGTGGACAGACATTGTGAAGGTAAGATTTGTATAACTTTAAACCTTTTTTTAAGGGATATGTTCATAGCGTCCAAAAGTGTCCATTTTTGGGTACATATTGAATGTCTGTGACGTAAAAGTTTTCACGTACATGAATTATCAAGTACCTATCAGCACACCCATATCATGCGCCTTGGACACGGTATGATATTAAAAATAAAGTCCATGTAGATTTAAACTCAGGGCTATTTCCTAAAATAACAGAGAAGTGGATAAATGGAATGTTTTTTCCTAAATGACGCATACCAAAAATGTACGTGATTAAGTTTCATCGAATTAAACTTCATCATGTGAAGTTCGCTACATGAAGACTATTATGCGTGAGGAAGTTTACTTCAAAAAAACTCATCCTTTGAATTTTGAAAAGGTACGAAAGATGAAGTATACTTCATTTGGTGAACGGTCAAATATGGAGTTTGGCTAGATAAAGCTATTTTGAACATTCTAAATTCTAAACTTCATAGGTTGAATTTGTGTTAATTTTAACAGTATTCAAAATTTATTCGATCGAATTCAATCCGAACCAAACAATTCTAATTATTTGTTTTTTTTTTATTAGGTTAGTTTGGTTCCGTAAATTATAAAACAGATCCAAGATCTGTTCTTGATAATAAAATTTTCATAAAAATTGATCCAATCTATACAAATACCATCTTATTTTTTTTAGTTTTTAATAATAATTTTATTAAATAAAAATTAACATTTTTAATAGTGTTATTTTCTTATTAGTCATTTTAAGGTTTTTTCGATCAAGTTTTATTCCTTAATTTTTAACTATTATTAATCCCGAACGAGTAAACGAGACCTAATATCTATTGGAGGTTATCTGTCGTGGTTTCTTTGTTGTAGAATATTTATTTATGTCTTAAACTTAATCGATTATTAAAATATAAAATTTACTGCAATAATTAATAATTTATTAAAAAAATTAACAAATTGACAATTGAAAAAAAACGATCTAACCATTCCAAAGGGTAGGTTGGATGGTTTTATAGCTTGTATTGAATTGGATGGGTTCTTTCTTAAAGTATTGTTTCTGTTCTAGTTTTAGTTTAATTCTAAACCAATTCATGTTATACACATCCTCAATTATTTTTGTAAAAAGTGTTATTATGGGAGAGAATGGTGTGTTATGCCATAATTAATCAAAATAATAAAGGTTGTCTCTTAAACTTAACACAATTTTATCTATTCCCTAAACAACTGTTAGAATGACTAAGTAGAATTTAATAAATGATAACATTTTGCAGTATTATGAGGACATGGGTAAGCCGATTCCAAAGGTGGAAGTCATGAAGTACCTAAAAGGGAAAGGTTACACTGATGCAAAAGACTTTTCAGGGGACTGTGAGCCACTAGTCATTATTGCCAAAGGCCAAAGTAGAATAATATTTTGTCATAACTGTCTATATATTCTCTTTCAGTTTAATATTTAGACTTAAAACTTTCTGTTTTGCTAAACCAGATGTGCAAGGCACGTGCAAGTATGGAACAAGAGTAGATTATATATTGTCATCTTCGGAGTCACAGTATAAGTTTGTTCCTGGATCATACTCTGTCATTTCATCAAAGGGTACTTCTGATCACCACATGGTCAAGGTTGATATAATCAAACAAGGTAAGTCTATGAGGCAAAATCTTATTAAAGGACAACACAAATCATTGAAAAAACTTGTGAAAGATGCAGCCTCTTGTTATTCAAGAGGCATATGGAGAATAAGTCCATAAGATATCTACCGTAGTGAACTCAATGGGCAATGAGGAATCACATTTATGAAAATTAACTTATTTGTATTTGTATAAAATATAAACTAAGAAAGCAAAACAAATTATTAGAATCATTATTATTAATTTATTCATTACAATTTCTCATTACTATTAGCCTAGGTTATGATAGGCGTCTCACTTCTTCAATCAATGTGTAAATAATAATGATATATGTGTAATATAGTATTATTTATAAATGTATACTATAATCTATCAAAAAAGTTGTGTATGTAGTGTATTATATGGTTAAGGTTTCTATATAATAAGTTGACTAATTATTTAAAAGATTCAATAAATTTCAAATGATTTTTAAAAATAAGATTGAGATTTTAGAAAAAAGTAAAAAAAATCTTGAAAAAGAAAATATGTCCCATAAATAAACATGTAATATCATATCATTAAATTCTATTATTATGTTAAAAAATACTCGCTTATAATATTTATTTTTAAAGTACGAATACTTTTCAAATTTTTTGATAAGAGAGATAATATTTTACACGACACGATAAAACGAACACGATATAATATAATACATATAAGAAGTTTAGTTAGAATTGATCAATAACTTTTTTATGTCTTTAAAAATTTTGTTATTTCTTATTGTTATAAATAGGTTATATAAAAAAAATTATGTAAATTTTTTCATGTGTTAATTAACACGCGAATACGATACAATTAATGTCGGAATATAACACGAATACGGCTAACACCCTAAAATTGTCGCCTTAATATTTGAATACTAATAGAGCACTTATTCATACGACTACAATAATTTAAAAAAAATGCTAATTAGAGACTAGTTTGAGAGAAGATGTAAAATGTAGAAAGCATTTTAAGATATTCTTTTATTTCACTATTAATAATCTTGATACATTATAGAAGATTACAACTGAAGCAATATAGGAAAAAATACAAATTACAAGCTACACTATCTTAAAGCAAACTTTAGATAATTACATCATATTAATAAGCAGAAGCATCCAAACTCCAATCTGCAAGCAATTATCTTATAATACAATAAATATATGCATCTCATAAACACCGAGATATCATAATTAAGTTCAAACACACACATAGATGCGTGAGTGTATAGCTGTTATTTATAAAAAACCTTAAATCAATCATCAAATCTTATCTATAAATTTACAACTCCCATGCTTATATATATATATATCAGTTAAGAAGAGTACTCCTGATTAATTAGAGGACTCATTAGAAGATGAAGGGTAGCCAATTCCATGACGAGTATTAGGAAAAACAACAAAAACAGAACCAGAAATAACACCAATAACAGGAGGCAAAACTTGAAGTAAAGTCTTCTCAGTAGCCTCAAAACCAGGATAAAAACATCTGACAGTGTTGATATCTAAAAGTGACAAAACCACAAAAACAATTACTGAAAACAAAGCATGAACAAAGTCTCCAAATCTCAACTTATATGAAGACAAATCCACAGAATTTGAATTGGGTGAAGGCCAAAGACCTTTGTTTGTCACAATTCCATAGTGGATTTTATCATCACTGCCTTTATAACTATCTGTGAAACAAGCAAAACAACAAGAAAATCCGCAAAGAGCAATGAAAATAGAATCCAAGTACTTGTTCAATGTGGTACAAGAACCATTGTTGGTTAAAACGGGGTTGAGAAATTGAAATAAGAAGACTGTGCCAGTAGGCAAGAGTTTTATGAGACTGCCTAAGCTTGAGAATGTTTTTTCTTGGACACCATTTTTGTTGTTGTTTGATCCGGAGGAAGAACTAGATCCTCCCATTTTAGCTTTATGTTTGTGCACGTAACCCTACTTTTAAGAATGAGAGTTATAATTATATTTTGACTGGACTTTGGTTTAGATTTGGTTTGGTTTTTGTGACAAATTCTAATGCATTGTGGTATTTATAGAGAGAGAGAGAGAGATTAGCTAGAGGGGAGGGAAAGACCGTAATGTTTGTACGCCTAAATTTTAGACGAAACCAACTTATATGTACGGTATGATTTTGTATACCATAAGGCATTAATGTTATAGGTGAGGGGATATACAAATATTTTTAAAAATTACGTTATTTACCGTTTACCGTTATAGATTAAAAACGATATTATTTATTTCATAATTTTCGTAAAATAATTTAATTAAAAATAAATATATTATTTTAATAATTTTTTATTTAAAATAATTTTTTTATCAAACAATTAAAATACAAATATTTGATTGGGATAAAAGTAAAATTTAATATGAAATAGTTTTAAAAAAATTAATATAAATTTTAATTTTTCATACAACTTAAAAAAATAATAAAACGGTTGGAAATCATGTTAAAAATAAAATAGTGATAATTAATAAATATTAAAAATAAATATTTTATGAATATTTTTATATTAATTATGATTTTATCATTGTTAAATACTCATATTTTAATCCTATTTAATAACTTGATATAAAATAATAATATTTTAATAAAAAATATATTAAAATAATATAATTTATCTTTAATTAGTCTTTTTTACGTAATTAAGTGATTAAATGATATTGTATTTGATCTAAGAAACTAACAAAACCAATAATCTAATCTAAGGAATTTTTATTATATTTTTCTCATTAATATATTTAAATAATTATAACCAACTCTTTTTATTCATTTTTATTCTATTAATTTTTTTCATAAAGTATTAATATGATAAGTGGTATATGCAATGAAATACAAAAATATGATTGAAGATTTTATTCTATTTTAAACAAACTTGAAGTTTTAAGTTTAAAAATTAAATACTTTTAATCCCATAATTATAAAAGATAAAAATTATTATTACGTCAACTATTAAAAAATTGAATAATTTTAGTAGCATAAACATGAGCTTTAACAGATAAACCTAAAAATAATAGGACAAAATATTCATTATTGAAAAAAAAAACTTTCCCTGCAACCTTTGAATATATAAAATTTCTATACATCATAATTATGTTATCTTAATTAATTAATAATATTATATTATATTATTTATAATTTATAAAAAATTTATGATAAATTAATTTCTCCCTCAATATATCAAACTGTTGATTAATAAAAGAAAATAACGGTTATTTTTCTGAAAATATATATATATATATATAACAATTAATTTTGTAAATGTGTGTGAAGTGATGTGGTATTTTATGACTCGGACTTGGCTCGGCTCGGCACGGTCAGTCGGTTGGACGGACGACGGCGCACGCGTGTGGTATCACATTTGCCTAAGTTCTCCCCCTTTTCACAAAAATAAGTGACACTTAGAATCCAATCCCAATAACAAACTCTTAAATATTTATATTTCTTTAAAATAATATAAAAAATCAAGGTGTGACAAGTCACAAGTCACATCTTACAACCATCTATTTTTTAATAAATTTTATCTTTTTACGACACAAACCTTTATAAAAGATTCGGTAACATATAATTAAAATATAGTAAAGAAACAAACAATCTGACCAGAAAATGAGATGAATATTGGAAATTTCCACTTCTCAGGTGGTTGACCAGTCAATATAATATTACAGTGGTTAAAGGATTCTCATTTCTCTACTACTTATTAAATGAAAAAAAAGGATATAAATAAATAAATAAAAATGTTCATGTTAGAGATGGGATGAGTTATAAGTTTATTTTAAAAAAAAATTACACTTATATTGTATTTCATTAGCTTCAAATACTACATTATTAATCTTTAAAAATAAGTAATAATTTATATTGATGTGAGGGTTTTAAAGTTATAATCATTGTTGATATGTAGATAGATGGATATTGATTGAAGCATTGGAATCCACTTTCCTGTTTGAACCTCAATGCAAGTCATAATGACTTAAGAAAGATTACACACGTTTTAACAGGATTAGATCTTACGACTTTAAAATTATATTAATGACAAATACTATCTAACTATTAATTAATTAAGTATTAATAATATATAATGTAATTCATAATCGTGTTTCATGTTAAACATTACCCAGACGGGTGTATACTGCTGTAGTTTTAGGTCCCTATAATTCTCTAGAGGACATATCACAAGTTCAAGAACTGCTGCTCTGCTCTACTCTACTACGACAAACAAATAAAAAAAAATGAGCAATACCTTTTTAATTTGATTACGTTTTACAAACAAATATATATGCGTGTAAAAGATGGACATTTTGTGAACTCGTGTGTCTGCAGATTCAATTAATTCTAAATCCCAATTATTAATTAAGTCAAAAGTAAGCAATTAAAATGGACTAATATCTACCAGTATACACTTCTTCATCTACCAGTACTACTTCCAACAAATCTTCATAATTTCAAGCAACATGTAATTTTCTTTACTCTACCAAATTTATTTATTTATTTATTTATTTATTTATTAATCAATCAACTTATATTCCATCAAAATTGTCGGAGACAAATTGCGTTTACACATACAGCTTGTTCGATCATTGTTTAATGATTTTAATTTTTTTTTTTTAATATAATGGGGTTGATTAATTAGACTTGTTAGCATTGCATTACAAAATGGTTTACTCCACGCAAACGAAGCATGTTCATCAATGATACGTACACAAAAATTCCTATGACTAATCCATATATTGGTATTGTTAGTAAAATACGAGGATAAACATGAAACTAAAGATAATTTCGAAGATTAAAAATCAAAATTATAAAGTTATAAAGGAAATAATGCCATAAAATACAATGTAACATGAAGTGTAAAATTTATATAAATTCAAAAATAAATACCAAGGCTTATATTTCATACACATAATTACTTGAATCAATTAAAATTATACGTTAACTCTATCATACATACGGTAAATGTAATAAAGAGTTATATTTATAAAATGATTTATAAATATAACTCTTTATTTCACAAAAATATATAGTAGTGTTATCTCTAAGTTTATTGTTTGAATATTTTTTTTTCTTTTTGTTATACTATATATTCATTTATATTTCATATACATTTTTCACTTTTATTTTACTATTATACAATATAAATATTTAATATCTTCTAACAAGTTTACCTCGTTATATGACGTGTTATGTATGATCAATTATTAAACTAGTATAATATGAGTTTATTGTGTATATGTTTCAATATATTGAAGCATATACTCTAATTAGAAAACATTTGTTGATTACTTGTTTTCTGTTTTGATATATAATATATGTTTTTATAAATTATTTTACTTTTAATATTATATTATTTGTGTTTTTGTTTGTTACTCCTTATATTTATTATGGATCTTATGGACTCTTTCAATAAATTCATCATAAGTAAAAGTAACTCAAGCTGAGCAACGATCACGATTTTAAATTGAATAAATTAAGGTTCGCTTGATAACTATTTTAATTTTTAATTCTTAATTTACAAATTTAACAAATTAGGTACGTTTGGTAGTTTATTTACAAGTTTTATTTTCTAAATTTTTAAATTTGACTAAAATTTGAAATTAAAAAAAATGTTTAAATATATGACATAACTCTTCTTCATACATGGAGTTTCAATTTTAACTCCCTTAAAAAAACATATGTTAATTTTTCTTACAAAATAAATAAACATATATTTTTAATGTTGTAAGAAAATAACATATATATTTTTATTAGGATATTAAAAGTATAACCAATTGAATAATTTGGTCATCTATGCACTTGGGTTTTTATCATTTTTAAAATATTTTTTTTATTTATTTCTTGAAAGTAAAATTAATAATATAATGATACTCAATCATATTCTACCTTATTTAAATTGATTAGACAGTCAAATTTTAATAAAAAAAATTATCAAAAATAAGTTTGTAATTGAATTACTAGTTAAAAGTTAAAAATTAAGAATCCATTATCAAACTATCAATATCCAAATTTTAGTTTTTACTTTTTAATTAAAACTAGAAATTAGTTATTAAATAACTTTTTTTTTCAAAAAAAAAAATTTAAGTCAAAATTTAATTCAAAAATTAAGGAATTAAAATTAAAAATTGAAATGAACTTAACCAAATGAAATGTTAGAACCTTTACAAAATATAATAAAAACAATAACATGATATTCTAGTTTTTTTATTTTCATAAATTGAACACATTAATCATTTTGTCTTAAAATGATCTAAATTAGTTACCTTACTGTTGTATTATTGGAGAGTTTGATAAAAAAAATTACCAATTTAAATTTTTTAGGTATTTTTATAGGGGAAAACATTTTTTGAAAAAAAATATAATTTTATTAATTTAGTGAAATTAAAGATGCATGAAGAATCAAAATATATAATTAACTATAAAAGATAAACATATTACAATATAAGTATCATTTTGAATCGTTTTGACGTTAGCATTAACAATATTTACCTTAAGTAACGAATTTTTCTTTAATTATATTGCTTGATTAAGTACATTCCTATTAACTACCTTAATTGATTCAATATTTTTTTTATCACAATATCACCATCTTTATCGAATAAACTAAAAATGTATCAAAACATGCCAAAATCGTAATAGAGTAAATCTATATAAGAAAATATGATACTAGACTTAAGATCTAGATAGAAAACACCATAATTTTGATAGATTGTATTAAACTACATGGAAAATAAACTAAACAATTACTTAGAGAGAGAAAGCTAAGAGAAGAGTGTCATGTTGTGGAAGATAACTTAGAGAGAATATAAAATGATTAAAATAGCTAAAGGATTAAAATAGCTAAAGTATTTCATAGTATAATAAAAAGTTGATTAAAATATATCAATTTAAAATAATATAATTAATTTATAAAATATACGAGAAATATAGGCTTTATTTATTTAATTTACTATAACATAATTTCTCAAGATAGAGCGAAGTCAAGACACTTTGTTTTCTATCAATGTAATATAATTAGTAGAATTTTAGGTAGTTACGTGTAGCAAAATTAACCCAATATTAATTAGGTCAAATTTCATAACAAAGTATTTCTAAACCCATATTTTTAATGGACTGCAGCCCAAACCGAATAACAAGTCCACTAGAATTTTACCCAATACTCATTTTCCTTTACCAAAAACAAAAAAACAAAGGGATGAAGCACTTCACATTTCACAACCCACTTCCCCATATTACTTTCCCATTATTACAAATCAACCTCGTATTTTTCCTTTTATTACAACCCCAAGCCTAAATTACCTTACCCACGATATACACACCCAGAAATAGATGACGCTTAGTAAATATTTACGTAACTCGTCCCCATGTTTTCCTCAATTTTCAGATCTACCCCGTTGTTAAAAAAATATCACGGAAGGATTAAACCTGGAAAACCAGAGAAACCATGGAGACAGAAGCTACGGTACATATTGGCTAATACAAGAGAGAAAGAAAGAAAACTCAATTATAATTCGGATCCATACAACCGAACTATTCGGATCCTCGTTTCCGATTAACGAGGCCGCTTGAATTCCATATGTTGGTCAATCGAGACGAAGCAATCGCCTCAAATCTCTCGTGGCTGAGTCATCAACGATAGCCGATACCTGCTTCTTCGAGAAAGATGGCAAAGGAAGCGAGCTCGGAGCAGGAGAAAACGAGAAGGCCGATCCGGCATATACGTCGGACTTTGCACCATCCGGCGAGTTCGTATCCAAAATCCAAGCTTCTTTAGGTACCATTTCCATTCCAGAACCCAACCTCTGTGTTCCACAAACAACCAAACCACCATTACCTTCGTTCTTCGACCCTACGCTAAACTTAGTCTTCGAATCGAGCAACTCGCCTCTTCTCAAAATCACAACTTTCTCCATCTTCAAATCACCACCTGACCTCAAGTAATCGCTGTTGAACGACGATTTCTTCGAGACCGACGATGATTGCTCCGATCGGTCGAGCTTCCTCCTCTGGTCCTGCTTTTCAGACCGAACAACCGGTTTCCGGCTAGATCTAGGATTATAATTGTAACTTGTACACGGGTTTACACAATGGAAATTATTCCTCCTACGATAAAACAACGTCGCTGAAGGTGTCCTGATATTCTCAATCACACAATTCTCTGGTCTCAAAACCTCGGTTCCCATAGCCTTTCAATAGAAAATTACTATTAACAAAAATATTATGAAAATAAAAATCAAAACTTTCTACGAACCCAAATTACAGTATGGCTATGATAACCAAATGGAAACCCCCTTTGCTTTTCTTTTTGGTTTCGTTCTGTATTTTCCCCTGATAGCTCTTCTTCTTCCTCACTTGGGTTAAGGAGAAGGCAGTGTTTGGATGGGGAAATTTTCTTTATTTCTTCTCTGTTAATGTTATAGGCTAATTTTCTACGTAACAAGCTTCTGTTTGTCGGTACACGTTTATATAGTGATGATTTCTAGATTTTTTAGGTAAAATTTCTTACTTAAATCAAATGAGTTTCTAATAGCAATAAAATAGATTAAAATAAAAATTAAATTATGAAAAATTATTATACCAAAAAATAATTAAAATAAAATAAAAATTAATTTTTAATGTTTATAATTCTGAATAATGACACTAAAAACTTAATAAACACGGATTTTATGTAATGAATATACAGATATATGTATTAGAATAAGTAATATAATGATAAAGATGGTAAGATTATGTTATTAAAAGATAATTATTAAACTAAAAGTTAAAAATTAATTTTTTTTATGTTTTTACATATTTAGGAAGAAAAAATTAAAAAAATTAAAAATAAATAATAATAATTAATCATCTCAGAATTATCATCTAAGAAGATATACGATAAAATATTTAATAATACTTAATTCTCTAATTTTCTAAACATGATAATCTCTAAAATGTGCTTAGATTCATGTGTCATCTTCTAATTAATCCTATATCAAAAAATTTAAAATATATATTTCATTCATTTTAATTAAAAAATTTATATTTTAATATTTTTAACACTAAAAGTACTACTAATTAAATAAACAAGTAAATATTTCAAAAAAATATACTAATAGTTATCATTTATTTATCCCTCACAACTCTTATGTATCCTAAACTTTATATACGGGTAGGGAGCTCTCTCCTCGTCTTCTATATTATAGAGTATACCTTTTTATGGTGTTGATAAAAAGTATTAGACTCTTCAAGTTCACTTAGAAAACATTTGAGTTATAGGAATTCCTTAGAATCCTTAATATTGCATTTCACTTTTTTTTAGAAGTGGAAAGTTACACTTGGAAACTTCCCTACAACCATTAGCACACCTCTTTGCACTCACACTTGTAATATTGTGCATAAAAAGTATAGACCGAACTCAATTACAGAAGATAGGAGATTAAATATTAGGTAGTGACAGATATGGTTTGCACAACGGAGCAACCGACAGGATGAATCAAGGAAGCTTAGATGACACGTATTAGTTTTAAAATTATATTTTAAATTTATATATCATATATTTATGGCTATATTAGAAATAAACGATATAGGTAGAATACCCGATAGAACCTTATGATATTAATAATTTTACTAACATAAAAATATGCAATAATAAACACACAATTAGTTCGCGAGATCAAAACCACGACCTTTTAAGGCCTATTCCTAATGATATAGAAAAGGAACGTTTAGGCTTTCTTGTAGATCAATTGGACAGTCTATGGCTTGTGTCTTTTAAAAGTTAAACCTATCTAAGAAGTCTTTTAGGGGTTCGTCTCTTCCTTAACGTAAAGTCATCAAATGTGCCATAGTTTTTTATCTTCTCCTCTTGGCTGAGAAATGAAATAGGAACTATTTATCAAACTATGCAAATGATTCGTTAATTTTAGGATTCAAGGTGTGGTACAAAGTTCTGGCTTTATCTGGTAGTGCTAGGTGAAATGAATGACACATCACTACATTGTTATAAGGTGAAAAGGTCCATACATTCCTTGAAGTTCTTTATGTTAGAGATTGCTATAAAACTCTTTAATTTAAGGAGCAAAATATAGAGCAAAACAAGGAGCTTAATTCAATGAGCAAAACAAGGAGCTTAATTCAATGAGCAAAACAAGGAGCTTAATTCAATGAGCAAAACAAGGAGCTTAATTCAATGAGCAAAACAAGGAGCTTAATTCAATGAGCAAAACAAGGAGCTTAATTCAATGAGCAAAACATAGAGCAAAACAAGGAGCTTAATTCAAGGAGTGAATTTTCCTATAAATAGATGTGTAATTGTAATGAATTAATCATCCAAAGTATTCATTCCAATTGAGAGAAAAGTTTTTGTGAGAGAAAATTGAGAGTAATTTTCTTGGTTATAATTGAGTTGTGGGTTGTGGGTTGTGAGTTGTGAGTATTGTTAACACCTTTGTAATTTCTCTCCTTTCAGTAAAAAGATCTACAGCAGATCCGAAGAGATAAGCAAGATTAGCTGAACTTCGTTATCATATTTGTGTGTTATTTTTCTATTTTTTCTTTCTCATAAATCTAGTTTATCGAGAATTTTCATAATTTCCCAACAATTGGTATTAGAGCTTTTGGTGGCAATTTCTGTTAATTTCCCGCAAGGTGTTCTAATACACGATGGTTTGCAAATAGTTAGAAACGATCCGGAAGAAGTCAGATTTGAGTGGGAGTAATGGTCGTAGATGAAGGAAGGGTGAAACTCGAGAAATTCGATGGCACAGATTTCGGGTTTTGGAAAATGCAGATAGAGGATTATTTGTGTCAAAGAAATCTATATCAACCTCTCAGGGAAAAAGCCAGAGGCTATGAAGAAAGAAGATTGGAATCTTCTAGACAGACAAGCCCTCACAGTTATTCGATTGACACTATCCCGTAATGTTGCTTTCAATATAGCAAAGGAAAAGACCACGACGGGTCTTATGGTAGCTCTCTCCAATATGTATGACAAGCCATCAGCCTCAAAAAAAGTACACTTGATGAGGCGTTTGTTCAATTTGTGGATGACGAAAGGCATATCGGTAGCTCAACATCTCAATGAACTCAACATAGTCACAACCTAGTTGATTTTCAGTAGAAATTGAATTCAATGAAAAAATACGAGCGTTGATACTTTTGTCTTATTTACCAGAAAGTTGGAATGCTACTGTCACGGTTGTGAGTAGCTTGTCAGGAAGCAATAAGTTGAAATTTGACGATGTTTATGATCTAGTTCTTAGTGAAGAGATCTGACGTAGAAAGTCATGTGAATCGTCAACTTTTTCATTTTTGCATACAAAGTCAAGAGTCAAGAGGAAGAAATTCAACCAAAGGGAATGGACGTGGCAGAATAGACTACCGAGGTAGATCAAAGGACAGGAGGTCCAAATCTAGAAATCCTAATAATTCCCATAGCTCGAAGACTATTGAGTGTTGGAATTGTGGAAGAACTAGACATTAAAAAATTGCAAGAGTGCACCGAAGGAAAACAAGTGAAGGTAGAGGCAAATTTTACTTCCACCTTAAGAGGAGATGATGCATTGATATGCTCTTTGGAGAGCAAGGAAGAATCTTGGGTGTTAGACTCTGGAGCATCGTTCCATGCTACTTCACAGAAAGAATTCTTCGAGAAATATGTTCCCAGAAACCTTGGAAATGTATATCTTGGTGATGATCAACCATGTGCTATTATTGGCAAAGGTGTAGTGAAGATTAAGTTAAACGGGTCTGTTTGGGAGCTAAAGGATGTCAAGTATATTCCCGACCTAAGAAGGAACTTAATCTCAGTAGGGCAATTGGCCAGTGAAGGCTACACTACGATCTTCCATTGTGATGATTGGAAGATTTCAAAGGGCACAATGACAGTTGCTCAAGGCAAGAAGAGTGACACTATTTACATGACAGTAGGAGCACATTGTTCAATTGCAATTGCAGCAAGCAATGAAACATCAAATTTATGGCACCAGAGACTAGACCACATGAGTGAGAAAGGGATGAAGATTATGCACTCAAAGGGAAAACTTATAGGTCTACAGTCTACGGAGATAGACATGTGCGAATATTTCATACTTGGAAAGCAAAAAAGAGTCAACTTTCAGACAAGTTTTAGAACCCCAAAGAAGAAAAGGCTAGAGCTTATTCACTCTGATGTTTGAGGACTAACGATCGTCTCATCCATTGGTGGGAAATACTACTCTGTGACTTTCATCGATGATCACTCTCGAAAGGTATGTGTTTACTTTCTAAAGCATAAGTCTGAAGTATTTGAGACTTTCAGAAAATGGAAAGCTATGGTGGAAAATGAGACGGGTTTGAAGATCAAAAAGCTCAGAATTGATAATAGTGGTGAATATGAAGATACTAGATTCAAAAATTTCTACTATAAGCACGGGATCAGAATGGAAAGAATTGTGTTAGGCACGTCTTAACACAATAGTGTAGCTAAGCGTATGAACTGAACGTTGACAGAAAGAGCCAAAAACATTTGTATACAGTCATGACATGCATAAAACAAGAAAGTGATCCGTAGTAGAGATATGATTTTCAACGAAAATGTGATGTATAAGGACATGCATAAAATAGACGCCAACGACTCAGAGCAGAATGAGTCAGTATTTTTAGATGCAGATGATGTCGCAGATAGTTCCACAATAGAACCAATTGTAACAAGTCCTCAACCAGAGGAACTTGTTGGACAGAGTAGTATGCAGTAGTCCGACATACCATAACCTCATACTCTAGCTCCTGTATTGAGAAGGTCTTCTCGACCTCATGTGCCTAACAAGAGATACATGAACTATATGTTTCTAACTGATATAGAGGGAGCATGAATGCTATAATGAAGCTTGTTAGACTCGAGATTCCAGCAAGTGGGAGCTTTCCATGAAAGAAGAAAATAAATCTCTCATTTCCAACCAGACATGAGAGCTAGTTGAGTTACCTATAGAAAAGAAGGCACTTCACAAAAAATGGGTGTACCGGGTGAAAGAGGAGCATGATGGTTCCAAGAGATACAAAGCCTACCTAGTTGTCAAAGGGTTTTACCAGAAGGAAGGAGTTGACTACACTAACATTTTTACTCCTGTTGTGAAGCTCAATACTATTAGATCAGTGTTGAGTATTGTAGCCATTGAAGATCTTCATTTTGAACAGTTTGATGTAAAGACTGCATTCCTTCATGGAGATTTAGATGAAGAGATATACATGTACCAACCAGAAGGTTTCTTAGAAAGAGGGAAGAAGAACATGATGTGTAAACTTAAGAAGAGTTTGTATGGCCTGAAACAAGCCTTGAGACAATCGTACAGAAAGTTGACAGCTTCATGCACAAGGAAGGTTTCCAAAAGTGCAATGCCGACCACTGTTGCTACTTCAAGAGATATAGGTCCAGTTATATCATTTTACTACTTTATGTTGATGATATGTTAGTAACGGGTTCAGATATGGATGATGTCAGAAGGTTGAAGTATCAATTGTCAAAAGAGTTTGACATAAAATACTTGGGTCTAGAAAAGAAGATTCTTGGAATGAAAATCACAATAAATAAGAAGAAAGTATCCTTGCAGTTATCTCAAGCAGAGTACATCAATCGTGTTTTGTAGAGATTCAACATGGGCAACGCCAAGCCAGTTAGCACACCCTTGGCCAGTCACGTTCGCCTATCCAAGGATCAGTCCCCTTAGACAAAGGAAGAAAAAGAATTCATAGCTAAAGTTCCTTATGCCTCAGCCATTGGAAGTTTGATGTATGCAATGGTCTGTACGAGACCAGACATTGGCCATGTAGTGAGAGTTGTTAGCAGATTTATGTTAAACCTAGGGAAAACTCATTGGGAAGTAGTCAAGTGGATTTTCAGGTATCTACGAGGCACCACAGAAAAGTGCTTGTACCTTAGTAAAGTAGAGTTAAAAGTACAAGGTTACGTAGACGCAGACTTTGGAGGTGAAATTGATCACCAAAGAAGCACCACCGGTTATATATTTATTGTTGAAACTACAACTGTTAGTTGGATGTCACAAATACAAAAAATTGTCACTCTATCCACTACAGAGGTTGAGTATGTAGCAATGACTGAAGCCAATAAAGAGATGATATGGATTTAAGGTTTGTTAATTGAGTTAGGATTCAAACAGAAGAAGAATGTTTTGCATAGTGATAGTCAAAGTGCAATACACTTGGCGAAAAAATCAGTATTTCATTCTAGAACCAAGCATATTGGACTTCGTTATCACTTCATCAGATCGCTATTGGAAGATGATGTGTTAATACTGGAAAAGATTGAAAGAAGCAAAAAATCCAACGGATATATTAACAAAGATGGTGACTATTGACAAACTGAAGTTGTGTTAAACTTCAATTGGTCTGCTAGAGTAACAAAGACTAGAAAAGCTGCTGCATTGATCGAGGTGTGAGGATAAATTGAAATCAGTTTTCAAGTGGGAGATTGTTAGAGATTGTTATAAAGCTCCTTAATTTAAGGAGCAAATTAAGGAGTAAAACATGGAGTTTAATTCAAGGAACCATTAATTTAAGGAGTAATTCAAGGAGTGAATTTTAAATAGATGTGTAATTGTAATGAATTAATCATCCAAAATGTTCATTCCAATTTAGAGAAAAGCTTTTATGAGAGAAAATTGTGAGTAATTTTCTTGGCTGTAATTGGGTTATGGGTTGTGAGTTATGAGTGTTGTAAACACCTTGTGTAATTTCTCCCCTTTCAGTAAGAAGATTTGCAGCAGGTTCAAAGACGTAAGCAAGATTGGCCGAACTCCGTTATTAAATTTGTGTATTATTTTTCTATTCTTGTTTTCTCATAAATATGGCTTATCAGAAATTTGCATAATTTCCCAACACTTTACGTGCTCCAAGGGTTCCTTAGTACCATTATAAGTGCCTATATTAAGCATCTTGATTTGCAGGAAAGTGGAATCATGATGACTTTCGGAGTGAACAAGGACTCTGTTAAGAAGGTTAGGTTTGGAAGTCTACCTCTATTCAAACTTTGATGTACTCTTGAAATTGTGTAGCGAGTTGTCGATAATTGGATGGAGAACTATTGGTACATCGATCCTCTCAAATATTTTTCATTGGATAAGCATTGGTTGTTAAGGTCGTTGGTCAGCATGACTTACTTGGATAGAGTGGGCACGTCTACTGGCTTCGATATGATCATAGTGGACAGAGGTTGTTTGGCTAGATCCTAGGTAGTCTAATATGGGTGTAGATGTTTGGGCTTTCGAGGTTAGTTGTCTCTAAACTATATGGGTAGACTCTATAGGCCCACCCGTTGGCTTGGTTTCTATGGCAATGAGTGTTAGATGTCAAGTTGTTGGTCAGACCCTATTTGGCTGCAAGCCAATTCCTGTGCACTGTGAGTATTGAAATATGTCATATGGACGTGATAACTATATTTTATACAGTTATTTTCATCTATTTTATTAATTATAATTGCTATTTTCTTAACATTTTTAGTTAATTTTAATGTAATAAAGTAATATTTACTGTTTATTTTTTAAGGAATACATTTTTAAGAAAATTAAAGAATACAAATCGAAAAAGGACTTAATTGCAAATGTTGAAGTCTAAAAATATAATTTAAATTAAAAGAGTGCTTAATTATAATTAACAAAAGTCTAAAATATAATTTAAATTAAAACAGTGTTTAAATGCAATTCACAAAAGTGCAAAAGTTAATTTAAATTAGAAAAAAGGCTTAATTGTAATTAACAAAAGTTTAAAAGTTAATTTGAATTAAATTGGAGGCTTAAAATGCAATTAAGAAAAGTTTATTTTTTTGCGCAACCAAGAAGTCCATGCGCAAGGTGCACCATCAGATGAGAATATCAACGGTGATGATTAGAGCGTGTAATACAAACACGACAAAAGAGAATGGACACGAGTTTTTTGGTTACACGTTACTCGGTGCGTTGTGTGGGGCCCACCTGTCGGGCAGGTTGGCATGTAGGGTAGGACCCACGTGTCTATGCCAAAAATGGTCCCATGAGACGCGGTCCAAAGAAACATAGTGCACCCTTAAGTTCCAACAAATCATAAAATGTCACGTGTCTAAAATGTTCTTTCAGCAAATTAGGATCACACATGTGCCATGTGTTTGTTTAAACAAAAACACAGAAACGACGCGCATTTCTAGCAACTTTTTGTGTCGCTCACGTGTCTCGCCAGTGATTATCGAGTGTGACGCATTCCGCGTGCGCCCGTTCATCTCACCGTATGAAATGTTGCCATATGTCCTGTTAATTCTTTCAACGAATAAGATGCTGACACGTGGCATGCATGAGTTAAAACAAAAACGCAAAATCAGTGCTCTTTCCAACTGTTTTGTATTTCTTCCACGCGTGTCTTTAATATTATTTTCGATGTCCCCCACTATTCAGGCGTGATTTTAAGAAAAATATATTTTTGATGTATTTGTTTTTAGCTATAAATAGGGCATTTAATGCCAGAAGAGGAGGTTGGGTTGGAGAAGGAGAGTGTTGGACTGTGGAACATGTAGAAGCCATTTTTAGCTTCTGTTATGTTCTGTGTGTGCCAAAAATTTGAGAGCAAAAACAAATTTTAATTTTCTTTTGTTCTTCATCTAATATTCCTTCGTATTGTAATTTTAATTTTATTTATGAAATAATTTAATTTTTTTATGATTGTGTTTTATCTAAATATATAAAGCTTAGATTTAATTATTTTTGAACGATTTATTAGATTTTTAATTTGTTTATTCTATTTGTGCTTAATGCTTTTAATTATTGGAAAATTTATTAATTGATCTGTGGCACTTAAATAAACTTGGAAGAGATATTTTTGTGTATATTGTTCATGGATAGAATAACATGTATATATGAAGGATAGAAATATATCTTTATCGTATGTGTGACCATTTGAGAACTTAGAACGTAATGAATCTTGGTGAATTTAATTCTCATAGGAATATAATGAATTAATTTAACGAGATGTGTCTATACGGAGTTCGGGAAAGATGTATGGATAAAATTAGAAGTTATTGGTTGACAAATTAAATTTACGAAAGTGACTACATAGCTTGTCGTTCCAGGAGGTGTTTTAAGATGACATGGAGCACGTTTTCCATCATGTTTAGGCAGGCATCCATCCATACTATTCTTGTACGAACCAGGCAGGCCTATTGTGGGCATATTGATAGAGGTGCGAGTTCTACCAGTTAGGTGGGTTGTGAAAAGCACAAAGCAGATAGGTCGTTGGTTAACCAAGTGAGCGATCGATTGGACCTCATGATTCTCCGCTAAGGTTTGAGTATCGAAACTCACAAATTGATTCATTGTTACAAAAGGGATGTCTTTCTCTAAAGACTTTGTAGTGTACAATTGGAAATATATCTTTTTCTAAAAGACCTACATAATTGTCAAGAACACAATGTGTGTCATTTTCAATAATATTTTGATTCTTAATAAGTAGAAAACACTTTTTTTTCAATAGATAACACCAAATTGAATAGATCTCGAACCTTCACAAAAAGATTATTGGGATACTAATGTAATATCTTTTAAAAAATACTCTTATACTTAATTCAGTATGGATAATTGTAGATAATAGAGAAGCTCAAAATCTCTCAATAATAAAATAATAGGAAGTGTTACGTTCTTATTTTGTTTTATTGTATAAAGTATACAATGATGAATATATATATGGATTAAAATCTATCTTATGCGTATTTATTATTTATTTAGATTGACTTTTTATAATATTATGATTATCAGAAATAACTATCAATTATTTTTCTCTTTAATATTATTCAAAGAATATGCTCATTGATTCGATGACTTAGTACCATTTGTGAGTCATTCAACTAATACTACTCATAAATGTATTAATTTATATCACAACATTATTAATCTTTTTAAACCAAAGTAATTTGCATACTTCTTTCATTGTTATGGGAAAAGATATAATTCCACTGAATAACGAGCAGCCGATTCGTGTGTATATATATATATGCACACACGTTCTTGCAAGGCCATCAAAATGCTCCTTAAAATATGCCACATTTTGCAGCTGGTGTCTCGATTCAATATATAAATTCAGTTAGTTACTATGTAAATTAAGAGAATTGAAAATTAGATAATATTAACAAATAAAAATCCTATTTCTGGCATAAATATTCGGTTCATTTTTTTGACTATTACATGCAAGCACAGATAAATCATGCCAGCCACTGCTTCAAATTCTCTCTCTCTCTCTCTCTCTGCGCTTGTCAGCTTGAACGTTTTGGCCACTTTTTTGAAATTTCATTGAAAATATTGCAAACCCTTTCGCTTGTTCATGTTAATTTACTTGTTTTTCCACCGAAGCTTCCTTTTTTTTGTTAGTGAATGGATTCTTTTGAGGTCTTAGCTTCTACATTGGGTGGAGTTCGTGGCTTTAAGCAGTAATATTTCAATTTATTCTTTGTTTTATTTATATTCACTCCATGTGTTTGTTAAAATGTTTGCAAGAGATACTTGGTCAATTTGTCATATCATACGTTTGAGATAACAACAGAGAACATGATCAATATTTGCATTCTGGTTTGTGGGTTCTAAATAATATTTATTTGTCAATTTTCAAGTTTTCTTTTCTACATTTAAATGTGTTCATTTTGGAGACTACTTCATTGTGTGAGTTCTCTTTGTTGGGTTCTAAAAAATCATTGTTCTGTTATTGATGGAGCTCAAGGATTAATTTAAAAAAAAGAAGAATTACAATAGATTTTTTTGAAATGATGTTATTCATTACTCCTGAATGAGCAGAATCACATTTTTGTTTTTTTAATTAAGCATTGGTTATTTGTGTTTTTCAAGTAAATGCATTAATCATGCATTCCATTGGCGTAAATTACTACATATCATTAATTATAAGAGGAATGAATAATTTCTTCTTATCTTTATGTTTCTTTGACGTAACACATAATTTTATTTTCTTTCTTGAGGATGTTGTTTCGTTGGTTCTTTCTACTTTGGTTTTTGGTGTTCCTATTACGTACCCACTTTGATGTTGTTTGAAGTTACTATTATCACTTGTTAAAACTTTACACTCAGTCTTTCTATATAGCCCTTTCAAAATTTGCCATATTTTCTATTCATTGCTGACACAAGGGATTTATGGACAACAATGATTCTAGAGACATTGACAAAGATCAACAAAATGGAGAAAGTTCTTCAGTAATCAAATACCGAAGATCACGATCTGGGTTTTCTGACTCTTTTTCAAGCCATGGTAAGTCAATTTTATATATTTTTCTCCTTTAGGAAACATTACTGTTGTTTTGGATTCCTGTAGAAATTAAAGTAGTAATATGATCATATATGTTTGTGGTTCTATATATCATGTTAGACTTAACATCTCTAGCTTTGGAGGGGGAAGAAGATGAGGAGGATGAGTATTCTCAAACAAGTATAAATTCTGAAGTAGCTTCTTCCAATGTAAGCACTTCAGACTCAGATAGAAGAGCCTCACATAACTGGAAAGGTTTCATTCATTTGCTGAAAAAAGGATCTCAAAAGGGCTTTCACACCTTTCCTCCTCTAAAAGGTGTCCCAAAACTTACAAGAAAAACCAAAAGAATTAGAGAGGAATTGATTCCAACATTTAAATCTCCAGTCCTTAAATCTTCTTTTGATCCTGAAATTTACTACTTTAAGTCTTGCTGGAAGAATTTCACACTGGCAGAGCTTAAAGCTGCAACCAACAACTTCAGTGCAGGTACACTTCTTTATTAGAAAGTTATGTCTTGTTCGGTTTGTAAAACGGAAACGTAATAAGAATCATAATGGTAATAAAAATTGAATTTAATGGATACAATATTACTATTATTATGTTTGTTTGAATAGTAGAATCAAAATAATGATAAATATTAAAATAAAATAAAGTAAAATTAGAAAATAAACCTTTTGATTTTTAAATGATAAAAAATAAAAAATTATTTTTTGAGAGACTTGGAAGAAATGAACATTATTGTTATTGTTGGAATGTTTTACATTCTATTTTAAATTAATAATCAAATTAAATACTTAAATATCCTGAATCATTTCTATTACTATTTCTATTAGTATCACCAAATATGACCAATGGGTTTTGTTTGCTTTTGCTTTCTAAACCCGTAAAAGTGATTATGAACCAAATAGAGAGTTTTTTTTTCTTAATACCGTGAATTATTTTTATTACCATTCTTATTTTTGTAATATTTTTGTTCTGGTTCACTTGATTTACATTTCCCTGTTGTGAAGAGAGTTTGATTGGTGAGGGAGGCTATGCTGAAGTCTACAAGGGACGGTTTCAAGGTGGGCAGTTTGCTGCAATCAAACGTTTAACTAGAGGTACCCAAGAAGAAATGATTGCAGATTTCTTATCCGAGCTTGGAATTATAGTCCATGTTGACCATCCCAATATTGCTAAACTGATTGGATATGGGGTTGAAGGAGGAATGCACCTCGTTCTACATTTGTCTCCCCATGGGAGCTTATCATCAATACTCTATGGTTGGTTTGTTTTTTCTAATGTTGGACTTTTTCATATTCAAATTCTTACATGTGTTTCCAAGCTTATATTATAACTCCTTTGTTTGTCAACATAATGTATAAGGCCCTAGGGAGAAACTGAATTGGGGCATCAGATATAAAATTGCTGTGGGTACTGCAGAAGGCCTTGTGTATCTTCATGAGGGATGCCAAAGAAGAATCATTCACAGAGATATTAAAGCTTCTAATATATTGCTTTCGGAGGATTTCGAACCTCAGGTATGTACATATTATATAAATTCACCATGCAAACATATTATAAGATCAAAAACCAAAATGTGCTTTGGTTATTCCAAGAAATAGACACTAATATCTACATCGAAATTGAAACCAGTTAGCTGATTTTGGGCTTGCAAAGTGGCTACCAGATCAATGGGATCACCATGTTGTATCGAAAATTGAAGGCACATTTGGGTATGTAGATCCTCTATATTGACCTACGACATTGCTCTTTAGGTTCATTCTAATGTTTCGACTCTCGTTCTGCTCCAAAAATCATTACAGTTATCTCCCTCCCGAGTTCTTCATGCATGGTATTGTAGATGAGAAAACTGATGTCTACGCTTATGGAGTATTACTACTAGAGCTCATCACTGGAAGGCAGGCTTTGGACAGTTCACAGAAAAGCCTTGTGATGTGGGTATGTGCTTTTGTCACCATCGGTTTATTCTTTTCTTGTTCTACATTTTTCTCTTGTCCCTTTGTAAACCGAAATCTGTTTTGGTTTACTGTCGCAAGTCTCTTATTCTTTTTGTGCAATTCAATATTCTATTGGTGTCTTTCAGGCCAAACCCCTCCTCTCTGTTAGTCATCATAAGGAGGTTGTGGATCCATGTCTTGGTGGTGCATATGATTTAGAACAAATGAAGCGTGTAATCTTCACAGCTTCAATCTGTATAGAACAATCTTCAATTCAACGCCCACCAATGAGCCAAGTATTTCTTTCATTTTAGAATGCTAAAAGATGGCACTAAATATATTCCTATTAAAATTGAATTGCTGGCTGCATTAAGAACTCTTTTGGTTAAGAATTTCAGTTACAAGCAAAGTTAATTTGACTGAAAGTTATGTCCAACTAAATGAAATGGATTAGAGATGAATCAATTACCAACTCCTTTTAGCAATTTATCCAATTCTGTAACTTGATGCTTAAGCCTAAGCTGCATATCAACCCTAATGTAAAATAAAATTTGGTTTGGGGTACTTGAGCCAAGCTAGTTTTCAGCTCCCAATTCAGACATTTTGTTTGCTGCTTCTTTTAATTTGAAATTTCATTGAAACAAGCTTGCATGATATCCGGATTAGTCTTTTAACGTGGTTTAGTATTTATGATGCTAATCTATTTACTCATGAATAGTAAGCAAAATTGAAGTATCAGCCCGTTTTCTAGTACAATTGGTAAAGGCCTGACATTTCTTTTACAGAGTTTCTGGTTCAAATCCCCCACCTCGCAATATATCAAAGTATTATGCAAATCTTAAATGAAATTGGATATGCATTTGCTGCAGGTTGTGCAGATTCTAAAGGGTGATAAAAGGAGCTTGGAGATGTTTAAAAAGAGCCAAAAATCTAAGCTCCAAAGAACATATTCTGTGGAGCTCTTTGATGCAGAAGAGTACAACTCAACCAAGTACTTGAATGATATTGATCGACACAGGGAGACTGTCTTAGGCTCTGCCAATGCTTAAACACTTTGGTGCTTCCCAAAATCAGATTTTTATAAGAAACTGACCTAGTTTTTACACAAAAACTATAAATTATAAGGAATTAGACTTTGTTTTTCCACAGTGCACTTGATTTCTGCCTTGTTAATTTGTATGTACGTACTACTAATATTATCACAATGAGGAAGAAAAAAATGTGTTTCTGACAAGCTTAGTGTCACGACCTTATTTTTCAAGTAGAGATCGTGCGGCACTTAGTACCGTCCGTTGCACTAAGCCTGCCTTTGAAACCGAATGAAACTCCAAAGAGAATAGAGAGAGAGTTTGCAAAGAATGCTTTGTATTGCTCTAGAGAGAGATTATCTTACAAGATGCTATGAATTCCCAAGATTTCCCAAGATGAATACAAATGAAGAAAGTGATCTATTTATAGTGTGGCTTCTAAGCTTAAGAATATGCCACCACTTTCTAAATAATTCTAAGCCTAGAATATACAAGAGTGTTCTAGGTTTATGTACAATGTGTCACAAGGCTCTAGGACCTTCTAGCCAACTCTAGAGTCTTCTAGGTTTGTCTAGTTCTTTCATGCACGTTCTAAGATGTTTCGTAAGCTTCCAACGGCTTCTACATCCTTCCCGAACCATTCGGCACGTTCTAGAATATTCTAGCCCATTCTAGCACTCTCCAGCGTGCTCTAGAACATTCTAGGGTCTTCAAGTTTGAGTTGAGTGAATCCAACTCTAGCCCTTTCTAGACTTTTCTAGGCAACTCTAGAACTTTCCATGTAGAATAGTCTAGATCCTTTAGGCAACCACCACTTATTTTGGATTTTTAGGGACATTTTGAGCGGGACGTGACATTAGGCTGCATTAAATTTAAGTGAGCAAAATTTTCATGAAAAGTTGTTAATCATGTAGTGTTCCTTATTCAAATTCATTTTTCATCAATTTGCTTTCAAGTTATGTAAAAAATTACAATACATAATTTGTTTATTCATATATTGCAATGATGAAATTGTACTTTTAAGAGTATTTTAGGAAATGACACTTTTTGGTCCAATTTTTTTTATTTTTGTCTTTTTTAAATTAAAATTTATGCTTGGATTATGCACACCATGAATTAATGTTTAATGAGAAGTATATTACCTCTTATAAAATTTAAGGTTATTTTGATTAATAATTTTTTTTTGTTAAAGGTGTTAAATAAATTTATCTCGTCTCGTATTTAATGTTTTTAACAGTGTTAAAATTATCTCATCTTATACTATTCATTTTCATTTAAAATTGTCACAAATAAATTCATAATTATTATCGATAATTATGTTTAATTTTTTATTTATGTTTGTAATTTTGGTTATTCTATTTAAATTGATTTGAAACAAATAATATATTCTATTATGTATTATTTATTAACATTTTAAAAATTAAGAAAAATAAAATAAATTCAAAAAATACATAAATTAATAAAATATATTATTCCATTTCTCTCTGGCAAAAAAAAACTCAAATCTATCACAAAAAGTACCGTACCCGAATCCACTTACATGAAAATTGCCTAGGGAAGATCAAGAAATAAATTAGCATTTCTCTCTTTTTCCGATAAGAGCAGCATAAAAGTGAACAAATTCTATAGAAATCTTGGAAAAAGGAGAATCTTACCTTCACTAATAGAAATAGGTAAATCTTGCAACTTAAAACATAAAAAAGTGAATTTTATTTTTATACTACTAGATGAATTATTATAAATCCTTATTTAGTATACAATGAGTTATTTTTCTTTTGATCAAGTATATTGTAAAATAATTACGATAAAATAATTTATATTTTTCTTTTTATGAAAAAGGAAAGAAACGATAACGATTATAAAATAACAGAAAGAATTAGATTTTAGATGGATTTGTTGTTTGTGTAAAGAAAGAATAGAGAAAGAAAACTTGTAGATATATAACTCTGCGATATGTTCTTCAATGAGTTTAAAATCTAATTTTCGAATCTTGTATAAATAATATAATTATTTTAAAATTAAAATAAAAAACAAAAGAGAAAAAAGAAAAGCAATATAATTAAGAACTAGAATGTTTGATAAGGAGTTAAGAAAGAGATTTTTTGTATTAAAATGTTATTTCTCTCGGTATCTTTGATCATGGAATAACTTTTGTTCATGAAGTTTCAAAAGGGCTTAAATTGTACCCTTTTATTCTATCTTTTAAATTATAAGAATCATATTTTGTTTTTCTTAAACATATGTTAGCTATAGTTCACCAAATATCCCAATAATTATATCAACAAGTGCACGTAGCCTTGTTACAATAATAATATATTAGATACATTTGAGTTGTATAGAATAACACCTTATGCATTGAAGATGATACGAAAATGGCCAAATAATCTTCATTTGAGTTTTTCTTATAAATCTTATGTTAGATGCATTTTCATTAATACCTACAATAAATATAGATTATATAAGGTAAAACTACATATTTAAGTGTGAATTTTGAAATTAGAGGATATGAAATTATGAAGCATTAACTTTCTATTTATAAAGTGTGTATAGCACAAACCTATTAATCCCACTAGTCTATGCCATGTATAATTCCAATGGGAATAAAATTAAATAAGAAAATATTTATAAATATGCATTAAAAATAGTGAGGGTAAAAATGAAAGTAATCTTTGGAGAGAATTATCTCATACAATATTATATATATATATATATATATAATTGATTTTTTTTAGAAAATTGAATTTCATTAAAAATTAAAATGTACAATCTAGATAAGAAATCATCAATCTAAATACAATAACACTAACAATAGTTAAATCAAAACTAATTTTTTCTTAAACACACAAAAAAAACCTTGTGCTTTTATATTTTATTATAAGATTATTTAATCTATTGTTTTGGAACTTTCTTTAGAAAAAATGAAATCTTAATACTATATTGTAATATTTGATACTACTTATTTAGATAAAAATCTAGATTGATGATAAGATAGAAATTTTAATGGCATAAGTATGACATAGATCATCATATATGAATACTTAGATGAGAAAAAGTCACACTAAGATTAAATCTAAATGAAGAAATAATACAAATATATTTTTTTATTTAAAATAATAAAAAATATAAATAAACAAATCTACTAGAGAGGGACCTTACAGAAAAAGATTAATTTTCAACTTAAAATAAATTAACTTTTTGAAAACTTCAAATAGAAAGAAAATAACAAAAGTAGTTAGGGTTTTTTATTTCATTATATATTGTTTTGTTATTTTATAAAGTTTATTAATATTTTCATTATTTCATCAAACTACAATTTTCTTAAAAAAAAATCTAATTTTTTAGTCATAATCTTATAATTATTATAAATAAATGAATTTACATTTTCATATAAATATATCCATCTTATCCAAAAAAAAAAAAGCATGTCAAAAAATTAATTGATGATTTATATTCCAACTATTAATATATTTCATAGTATAATCTAACTCTATAATAAATTAATTTTTATTTATTTTTTTAAAATTATATTTAATATAAAATAATTGACTCGATGTATTGGTAATTATTTAATAGGACAATAAAAAAGAAAAATCAAAATAATTCTAAAATTATTTATCTACTAATAAAATTAATAATTATCATTTAACATATGAATAATTTTAAATTTTATAAATTTACTTATAGAGAAAATTTAAATAAAAGAATCTAATTATTCGTAAATATTATAATAATTTTATTATTATTACGAAATTAAAATAAAAAAAGTAAAATTACAAAATACTCCTAAATTTTATAATAATAATAACTATTATAAAATAATAAATTTGTATATTCATACTTAAAAAACTATCTTAATCCTAAAAATACATGTTTAAAACTAATTAATGGTATATATTTAATTATCTATTTTTTCCTACAATATAATTCAACTATTTATCTATTAAACAAACTAACACCTTTTAAAATTCTCCAAACTCAACATAAATGTTAATTAATTAATTGAGCAACTATCATCATTTAGTAATCTTTTTGACTTTTACTATTTCTCTTCCAATATTTTTTCCTTTTCTTTTTTATTTAACTATAATTATGTATTTTTATTTTAAAATAATAAATTCAAATTATTTAATTTAATGATATTTTAATCATAAAAATCATCTTTTAAATTATTTGTTCTTAATTATTTTTATTTTTTAAAATATAAATAATTTTATAATTTAATAAGTATATCTATACCATTAAATTTTATAAATATTATCAAAATATTATCAAAATTGTTTACTTACATATCACTAAACTTTTATTAACTGATTAATATATCAATGATATTTTTATAATACTTTGTAAATTTTAATAATGTAAAATTAATAGAAAAAATTCAATATTTTTTTGTAATAATTATAAAGTTTAATGATATAAAACTAATAAATTAAAGTTTAATAACATTTTTGTAATAATTCTAAAAATAAGAAGAAAAAATCTATTTATCACAAATTTATCATAAAATATAATTAAATTCATCTAATTATATTTAATAAAAATTATTATATTAATTATCATTAAAATATATAAAATTTATTTATTATTTCACTCATCGAAAAATTTAAGTATTCATATTTGATTTTGACTGATGTCACCGAGGGAAAAGGACCGATAGAGAGAGTGGTAGTTTCCAAAAAGAAGACATATGTAAAAACTAAGAAGTCTACACTACTCTATAGACTATTTGAGCAAGGCAAATCATCGCGTCAGTTACAGTTAGGCCGTCCATTAAGCTCCCGAACAATTATACCCAGAAAATAATCTGACACTTTTTCTCTGAAAAATTCTAACTTTTCCTTGAAAATCTAATTTTTCCCTTGGGGTAATTGCTGAACCCGGATTCATGACTAAGGTTTGGGCTCAGTTATTCCTTTTTCTTCTATCGATCTCTTTGGCTTTCAATGAATCATTGAGCTCTTATGCTGGCTCAGCCAGTTCTATCATCAATCCTTCCAAAGTCAAACAGGTTTCATGGAAACCCAGGTTTTTAATTCTTCCTATTTATCATTTTCTTTTTCTTCTTTTTCTTAATATTTTGAGATTCATTTTGTATTTTGATTTTCGAATGCCATTTTATTTATTGGATTCGTTTGGTTGGACACAGAGCGTTCGTTTATGAAGGGTTCCTTACGGAGTTGGAATGCGATCACTTGATCTCTCTTGTAAGTTCCATTCGCTAATTCTATCAATTTGATCTTCGAAATGGTTGAATTTCTTATTACGTATTGGGATTTTGATGATTTATGTTTGTGGGTTATTTTGGGAATAGGCCAGATCAGAGCTGAAGAAATCTGCAGTTGCTGATAATGTTTCTGGGAAGAGCAAGATCAGCCAAGTTCGTACTAGTTCCGGCATGTTCATCCCTAAGGCCAAGGTTCTTTGTTTTACGTTTCCTCACTCACATTTGTGTGCTACATATTGCATGTAAAATATGTGCTGTGTACCTTTTGTATAGATGTGGTATAGAAAGGAAAGTTTTTTTCTCTCCCAACTTAATTTGCCTATGCTAAGAACCAACTTGTCAAATAATTGTCAAATAATTGGAAGATCTAGGATTTTAACTCAAATTGTGATTCAGGAGGGGAATATTTGCTTCTTGTTTACTACTTATTTGTCGAGAAAAAAGTGTTATATGTATCTCATTTGAGTATAAAGATGTTGAAATTATTGAATTTGTACTAACTTCTTGAGTGGTAAAAACCTATAAATTAAAATTTACGAGGAACACAGTTTCATTTTATACACAATTTATTTTACACTAAAAATTTTCTTTGTCAATAAGTGAGGGGGCACTGCCTCATCTGGCTCCCAATATAGATCCGCCTGTGTCGAATATCATGAGTTGAGAAATCTATCACAATTTGGGATAGATAGCATTACTGTAGTTGAAATTTCTAGTATGGTATTATTCTTGTTGATTTTGTTATCTTTAATTGGGTGATATTATGTATCTAATCTTGTATTGAAAATAAAAGGGATCAATTAGGACCTATATATTTGCTCTGTTGGCTATTTATGTAGTGTCCATGTTCATCTATTAAAATCTTTAGATTTAGTTGCAAGGCCATGCTCTATCATATAAGTTTTACAAGCTTTATATGAAATAAGCTTTTTTTTTTTGGTATTTGAATGCTATTTCATGTTTTGTTTCGTTTTTTGTTTAAAATTACTTGGGCACACTTCTCTGCAGGATCCGATTGTTGCTGGTATAGAGGACAAGATTTCAGCATGGACCTTTCTTCCCAAAGGTATACAATAACATGGCTTTTTGAGATGCTTCGATGAGGGTTTGTGAATGCTTTTGGTGATAAGGATGAAAATGAAACTGACTCTGGATAATTAAAGTCACTGAAGACTTTTTAAAGGAAAAGTTGTATGATATTTGATGGAAGCAATTGGTAATATAGTTAGTGGCGGATCCAAGATATTAATTCAAGAGGGGTACCATATAAACAGTAAAAAATAATATTACTTGCTTTTTAGGTACTATTTGTTTCTTATTGAAAAAAGATATTATATGTATTTTATTAAATATAAATATGTTCAAATTATTGAATTTGTAGTGAGTTTTTGAGTTTTAGGTGCCATAGTTCCATTTTATACATGTAATTTGTTTATAAATCTATAGATATTATACATAAAAATTTCACTATCAATTAGTAGGAGGGGTCAGTGTCCCCCCTCCTGACCCATGTAGATCTGCCCCTGAATATAATTGTTATGGGAGAAAACCGATACAAACTTGATTGTTTTGGTGCTGTATATGAAGTCCCTTAGGTTTTCTTTGCAAAATTAACTAGACTGACTATAACTGATTGCATTGATTTGGTGATATTGGACATTTATTTCAGGCAAAATGGAAAATTATTCATTGTCATATGTGATTTGATGAAAATCCACATCTAATATTTTGATTGTTTCCCCTTTGTCTGATTTTTTTGTTTCTTGTTTTGCAGAAAATGGAGAGGACATACAAGTATTAAGATATGAACATGGGCAGAAATACGATCCCCATTATGATTACTTTACTGATAAGGTCAACATTGCCAGGGGAGGACACCGTGTAGCAACTGTGCTCATGTATCTCTCTAATGTAGCAAAAGGAGGTGAAACAGTCTTCCCATCAGCAGAGGTTTGTTGGTTTTTCCTTCCTACCATATGCAGCCTGGCCCACTTGATCCGCTGTTGCTACTGAGAAATTCTCTTGGCTGCTTTAGTTTAGACCAAATCTGGGATCTCTAATTATTCATTATTCTCTGTCTATGTGGCATAATATATTAAGGAAAAAGTGCATGTTACACTGAGCTAAAAGGGTCTGGCCTAAAGCTCTCACAATTCATTTAACTTTTGGACCAAAGGAATGGATACATATTGCATCAGTCTTGTTGATAAGAGATTGCATTTTGCATTTTGTATTATTCTATATAATTTGATCAGTTTCTTTAAGGTTGCCTTTGGGATTATTTAGGATATGAAAGGAAATTCACTAGCAATGACTTATTATCGGTATACAATTATGGCTGCAGGTGCTTTCACGTCGTAAGCCCTCTTCAGAAAATGATGATCTTTCCGACTGTGCCAAAAAAGGAATTGCTGGTAACTCAGTAGAGATGTGTAATTTTCTTTGATGAATTCCATTATAGCTGTTCTTGTGCTGTAATTTGACTCTTTTTCTTTTCATTTGCCCCAATTACTCTTCAGTCAAACCACGAAAAGGGGATGCTCTTCTCTTCTTTAGTCTCTATCCAAATGCTCAACCAGATACAAGAAGTCTCCATGGAGGTTGCCCAGTGATCGAAGGAGAGAAATGGTCAGCGACAAAGTGGATTCACGTAGACTCATTTGACAAAGACTTAAGTGTGGTTGGACGCTGTACAGACCAGAATGAAAATTGTGACAGATGGGCCGCACTTGGAGAATGCACAAAGAACCCTGAATATATGGTTGGAACTCCGGATCTTCCTGGCTATTGCAGAAGGAGTTGTAAGGTGTGCTAGAATCTTAATCTTTCCACTTGGAGCTCCCAATATTGAGTATATAGTTGGAACTTTGGAACTTCCCAGCTAATACGGAAGGAGTTGTGACATTTGTCTCCCATTGTAGGCTTCATTGCGATCACTACAGCCTTTATTTCATAATTGTTGTAATTTTGCTTTACGTTTGTATGTTCAATTACAATTGTTTTGCATATAAATTTAGTGATGAAATGTTAACCGTACTCTTGATTGTTATATGATATCTGGACTTTATAAATGTAATGAAATGTTACAGTTAATTTTGAAATTTAATGGACCAAAATTAACCACCGTGGCTGATAATAATCTTCTTACTCTGCATTATGTAGATATAAAATAGAAACTGTTACCTTTATAATTTTGTATAGTGCATTTCACCATTCTGTCGTACAAAAAAAGAACGAAAATTGTGACATTTTGAACTTGTGGTTTTTGGCAATTTACAAGATGTATGAGTTGTGGTTTTTGGCAATTTACAAGATGTAAATGAATTATATACTCTATAATGAAACGATATTTTTACTCAAATCTTCCAAAAATTCATATATTTTGGGGCCCGATCTGGCAATTCCATTGCTAAAACATAATACAATAATAAAGTAAAAAAAGATGAAGATATAAAGTAGGAAAATGATACATTTGAAGAGAAATTAGCCTTAAAGAAAAGGGAGGTATGCATGTAATTTTTAAAAAGACAGTCATCCCTTTGAGAAAAAGGTAATCCAAATCCATTATCGAAAGTATACTTTAATCTCTCACATATTATACGGAGCAACAAAAGTCCAAAATTTATAACAAAAATTCATTAACTTTACAAAAAATGTGATAGTACATCTTTTAAAATAGACTTATTATTTTTAGTACGGGTATAAAAATACACTTTCGTAAGATGACCCTTCATCCCATCCCTTTATGTAGGTTCTAACTAGAGCAAATCGTCTTCTTTGATAGATAAACGTGTCACCAAATTGATTCATAACGGAGTTGACATCATGGGCACAGCTGATGAAAGCTGCCACGACTGAGCCCTCTAGCATGATGAAGGGCAACACTAGGCACAGCATTCGGTCTACGATTAAGAATTTGTGTACAAATCAATTGTCAAGAATGCATTTCGTTCAAATAGCTAAAATATTATCTAACAAACACCTACGAATTGATACAGCAAATTCACCAACTTCCCGAGGATGGAAGAAAATTGCACAAAAACCAAAACATATCACTGTGGTTGCGATAACATACAAAGCAGGACGGAAGCTCAAGATACCTCCAGCTGACTGATAAGTCAATACTCTCCCAGAAAAGGAGCAACCCGAGGCCTTTCTTGGCCATTCATTGGTAAGCTCAGCTTTTAAATCTGCTTCTACATATGAAAGAGGTTCACTGGTAGAATCTACCATCACTCCTACTTCGTCATTTACTACCATCTCCTCATGCTGCAAATATAAAATCAATTTATCATTTATAAAATGAAACCAGTATCATGAATAAAAAAAAACGTAGCTGACAAAATCCAGATTGCCTATAATCAACACCCATGGCATACTGCCACATACAGTGTAAATTTATGATTATTACAACTTTCCAGGAAAGTGACCATATTATTGGACTGTACTCGCCACTCAAGGCTGAATTTTTGTCTAACTACATGCTATATTGATAATAAATATTGACATTGTGAACCTAAAAACTGAAATGTATAGCATACAATACTGGAATGAAGTATTATGAAACCCTCTTTTCTCCCCCTACCCCCTCCTATTTTGATAACAAGTAGACCTACATAACTTCGTAACTTATTTAAGAAAATAGTATGAATGACCAATAGTCTTCCATGAATTAAACAACTATTCTAATAACTGAACTGCCATATCATATCGAATTTCAGCAAAATGTCATACATTACTTTACGTCCTCACCTGACTGGAGAAAATATTAACTGATTGAGTCTCATTGTGGAAGCAACTTTGAGTAACAAGATCTTTTGTTGGCACAAAATTTTTGGGTCCAGCTGTACTAAGTTTCTGCCAAAGAATCTCTTGAGCATAACTTGTGTACTTCTGTAGTAAACTGACATCAGCATCTTTACTAATATATGTGTCATTAAGCTTCAAGCCATCTATCATGACATTCAAATTTTGTAAAACCTTATTCAGAATGGCAGTTGACTCAACCGACATCAAAAAGTTCAATAAATAATTGAACCTCTTAATCTGTGAGTTAGTCAAATTCTGTTGAAAAGTTTGGGATCCACACTTTTTAAGCAACCATGCGATATCCAAAATGACATCAAAAAGTACTGCTTGTCTGAGAGCTAAAACTTCACATGACTCTGATGGACAACCAGAAGCAGATGAGGATGATCTTTCTAAAAAGGTAGATGCTACAAGTCTTTGTTGAATGATCTTCATTTCAAAGCAGGTTTCTTTGTCCCCAATGAGTACAGGTAGAAAGTTTGATAAGCCAGCTTCATTCTCAACCTAAAACACAGTTATGTTAGACCATATATTTGATTTATTTTAAAAGAAAAGGGGGAAAAAATAAGTTACAGACCATTACTTATCATGCTTATTTACAATTCTAATCGTTGCTTCTTTTACTGTGTGAATCTCTTCTAAGTTTTGTTGAAGTAATCGCACATGGTAATGCAGTCATGCCCTAAGAGATACTCAAAAACAACCTAAGATACCACAATTTAACTATTTATGTTGCATCACTTTTACACATAAAGTGATTCTCTGCCTTTGTTCTTAAAAAAAATGAGCTCTCCATTTGGTCAACAGAAAATAAGGTTGAGTCACATGAATATGCTGTTTAACCTAACAATCAATACCATTAATTAATTACAGTAGCACAACTTAAGTTGCAAGACACCAGAGATAGAGTCCAAGTAGAGGTAAAGAGAGTCAACTGGTAAATAACCACCTCAATAAACGCTGGACCAATAAGATCTGCTTCAGTATGAGGAACGTGAATTCTGTATAACTGATGGCCATCACCGGGCCCTCCCTTCTGAGATTGTGAATATATAGGAAAATAATCATTTGCAAGATACTTCCCAGAGAAGGATAGAAGAAACCTGCCACCACCAAGATTTTTCCTAATGAACTTATTCAATAATACTTTAAGAATTGAAAGTAGTTAGTTTAATTGGGACTATGTCATAGTAGTCCCGTAATTATGTACAAATGAATACTTTAATCTCGTAATTTTTGAATTGTACATTTTTAATTCCGTTATTTATGAAAGCCCACTTCTGTGTAAAATTTAATCCTCCTTAAGGGACTAGATGCTCATTTTAATACATTGATGGACTAGAAGTGCTCATTTTTTTATAAGAATGGGATTAATAGTGCCTAACCCATAAATTACGGAACTAAAGTGCTAATTTTGAAAGAAAATCAAAAGAAACTTTGATACCTTAAATCCATTGGTTTAATGACACAGGATAACCCCAATCTAATACTAAAAGACATGAGAATAGCAAAATTTTAATAGCTAAGGAAGACTTGAAGGAAAAAATAGGAGCAATTATATGCACTACTAATAATGGGTCCAGAGCAGCCACGTCCCTCTGTTTTCTATAAGGTGTGTCTTGGTCTCTTTGTTTTGAAAATATTCATCATAAGTCTCCTTATTCTTTTAAAAGGTGCAGATTTGTTCGATGTTTAGTGAAGTATGATTTTTTTGTCAAGTGAATGTAAGATACCACATGACATTTAAGTGAGGGTATTCAGTGTCATTTTAAGGGGGAGAAAAAAATAATAATAAAGAAATTACAATCAGAAGAATAATAGCCCTTCCATTTGGCGTCAACCTCAGATAGAATGGGTACTATTCAAATGGCAAGACTTTTTTTCCCAAAAATGACACTCAATGCTCACTTAAATGTCATGTGGCATGCATGTTATAAAATATAGTGTTTCACTAGCCATTGAACCTATGAGCTATGTTGCACCTTTTAAAAAAAAAGGGAACATATACCTTTTAGAAAAGAAAGTGACATGACTGTTCTTTTCAATACAAATAATTAAGTAAAGGATAATTATACTTAATATGCTAACAGCCTCATTGTTAAGTAAATACAAAAAGAACAGGTCAAATATAAAACTCACAGTAAAGGCTATTTTAGTCAAAATGGAGAAAATCAGAAAACTAAAAATAGAGACAAAAAATGCAGAAAATTAAAACAATACTTCATAATCAAGAAATTCCATTCGGCAGGCATACCGAAATTTAGGTTGCAACAAATTGCTTCCACAAACAACAAATTCAATGGCCTTGCCTGCCTCGAAACATATAGGATCTACAAAGTGAAGCCTTGGAGCCTGCTTCTCCACTTTTGCTCGTCTTACAGAAGTTCGACCTAGTCACATGGATACAAATAGAATACTGAAATTCAAAACAAATTCATAGGGGAATGGTATCAAAGATAGAGAACTTGGTATACACAACAAAAAAAAATCAAGAAATCATTAACACCCGGTTCCAGGAGTGGCCAGGCCTAAAACAACTTGAGTGTTATGAGAGCAATCAATATAGTAGGACAGAAGAAACCTTAATGGCTATGGACAGTTCATAATATGAAATCGTAAGCAGATTAGCAAAAGGTACAAATGTAATCACATTGTCAACTTCCCACATCCAGTGATGCTCAGAAATATTACTTCAATCCAGCTTCAAGTCCTTAAAATTATTCCTCATATGGGCAGCTCAGTTTTGTATCCAGTATTTACTACTATAGAATCATTATTTTCAAGGAAAGCATGCTTATAATTAACACAAGGAAACATAAATGAATTTTTCTCTGATGTGATTCTGATCAGGGGAAACCTTATATTTGACATTAATTACTAGAGAACTTTACTGAAAGGATCTGATGACTAAAGTATGTGAATACAAGGAGAATTACTTGCACTACTATAAAATTTAGTCTATACACATTTGACATTTGTGTATAGACAAGGCTTTAACATGTGGCATGATGAATCGAAAGTAAGAGATATTTATAGAAAAAACAATTGTAATAACCACACCAAGTGATGGTTAAATAAATTAGTCGTAGTTTACAAGAAAGAGCATTCACTTACCCTTCACAACATGAAAAACCATGTTGTTTAGATAAACACGTACATTGCCACTTCCTAAGAGCACCTCTCGTCCAACAACAAAGTCATGAACAAATGGTACAGGATCTTCAAGTAACTGCAGAATACAGTGACTTTCAGTGAGATCACCAGATACTCGTAAAATAATACTTCATCCTCAAGATGATATAAACATTGACAACCTTGCACGCACTTGCTTACATGGGTCAGAGCAAAAAGAAATCACAAAATAGCTCTTCGATTAGATTCTTTTTCGGAGATATGATCATTATATGATAGAATTATTTAGTGCTATGATATTTATGCCGTCAGGAACATGAAATTTCTCCACAGTCTGGCTACATCATTACCTTAACCCACATAAACTTTGGCATTGCTACAAACACAGTCAAAATTGTACAACCAGGACGAATATAACCCTCCAGCTCAACAGGCATACTAGCCAACCACTGAAATATCTGCCAGACAAAAATGCCTACATGTTACTCTATTCATGTTATGTGTATATGAAAAAAATAAGTAATCCTCAGTCTATACTAAACTGCAATAACAATCTTTTTAATAGTACTTGGTGACGAAGTCGTCTAGGGAATTCTGCTGGGTTCCAATCATAGAGCTTGAATGAAATACGGCCTGTCGGGCACTACAATAAAGAACAAAATTAGCTTATTGACTTAAGAGGCTTTATACTTTAAAATAAATATTTTGAACAAAAAAAGAAGTATATATAGCACATGGTCGAGACCCACCACAGATGAGTAGGTACCCTTTTCACAGTAGGATGGAGATGATGAGCAGTTTGCATTATATTTTCTTCCATAAGATTGGGTTCCAGCAAAATCTACAACTGATATGAAGCCATCACTGCGAAATTCGTTGCAATCTGGAGCTACATCAGTGGAGATGTGTCCGTCTTCAGATTCCAACGATTCTCTTTCAACTATCTGACTGCTGAGCTGTAAATTATCTGTTCCATAATATTTATATCATACCAATAAACAAACTCTTCATGTAATGAAGGCCAACCGTGGCTCCTCAAGAAAACCAAATGAAGCACACTACCAATAGTGAAAAAACCTTCTACAAACCTTTAATACTTTCTCCAGTTTCCCTATGACAAGTGGCATCTTCACTCTGAAGATCCCCCTTCGATTCTTTTTCAGTTCCTCCCTTAGAATCAATAGGTTTCCTCCTCCTTCTGTTATTATGGCGCTCCAACTTTCTTCGACAACTTCTTTTACCTTCATCAAAATCTGAAAGAACATGGAACCTGTCCAGGATTGGCACAAAGGCTCAAAATGCAACCACGGAAAAATATAGAGAATATCAAGTTAAAACAATATGCCATTGCCATAATTTCGTAACAGTATCAATTCATTGCTCGAGTAAAGTTAGCAGTAACCATCAAAAGTTTGTGCATATGGTGTTTACTAGACGAATGATGGAATTCCAAAAGAATGTGTTAATATTCAATGGAGTTTGGAATCATAAAAGGTTGAATGAGATTAATCAAACCAAGAAAATAAACAGAACCACGTCAAGAAGACTTCTAACTGATATAAAATCAAATACTCTAACTTCAATTCAAGTATGGCTATTATAAAGCTGATAAAGGGAAACTCAATGGCATTTAGAGCTTATCTATTTTTCAAATTGCTTGATCACCCAATAAGCACCATTTGGATCACTGTTTCTTTGCCCAAAAATTCCCCTCAAATAAGTAATGATAGAATTTCAACACTCTCAAATGTCTGTGAAAAGCTCAAGGGAAGATCGAAACATAGCATGATGAACCTTAGTGATTGGGATAGTTCTGATGAACCCATTGTCTAAATAAGTTTGTTTGGCTCTTCATCCAACTTACTTTAATGTAAAACCCAACCTCATAGAAATAATCCTGCATCTTTAGCATATCGGTTGATCATACTCTGATCCAGAGATCAGTAAGCAAAAGAATTCTTAATCAACCCGAAGAAGAGTGAACATGCTTTGATCCAATTACAAAATCAGTCCCAATGAGAATGTACAGACCACTTCAAAACATTCTAATTTAAGAATATGAGCATACTTGGGAATCTGGATAAACAGATGAAACTGTTGACAGTAAGCATTGGAACAAAATTCACTAGTTGCAACGTGATGTTCCTGTTCTGCCTCCAAAATAGTACACTTTCCCAACTCACAACCAACTCTTAAGAATAATTTCAGTACCAAGTACGTACTACCTTACTTAGAGAAACAGAAGAATCTAGGTAGGAGTTAAAAAATGGAGAAAAGTCATAGGTATTTGAGTCTATGTCTCACGTAGGATTACAACGCTCTCTATACTATGGTAGTAAAGAAGGAAAAAAAATTCCCAACTCTCCCTCAAAATTTAAATAAACAAATCTAACTTTAGGAACCTCGAGCTGCAAACTGACTATCAGCTGTTTTTTCAGCCACTTGAACCACAGAGAGATATCACTAGCAACAAATTTTCCTCTATTGTTTCTGCTCCACTATATATACCATGACTGATAATTTTAAAACTAGTTCCTAACAAAATCTTTGAAATAACACATTTATCCTCCCAACTTCTGGGAATGCAATTCAGTAGCTCGGATTGCACTATATCTTTCAAACATAAGCTAGCACTGTCAAATTATAAGCTTCTGCGTCCCAGAAACTCCGCATAACACAACACTAACTTCACATCATTCCCAGGAAAGATTAACTCTACGTTCTAATTTCTAAACAATTTGAAAAACAATAAAGAACTAGCAGTACCAACCCAGCATATGAAAAGAGGGAGCGAATGAAAAAACAATCATAACCACAAGAAATCCAAGAGAGTGAGAGAGAATTAGAACTCACTTGCCACACTGTTGACAGTATCGCTTGTTCTCACCATCAAGAACCACAGTAGTAGCATTAGCACAACTCAAACAAACTCTATGACGCCGATGATACCCTTTAAGCTCCGTAATATCAGCACCACATTCTGGTACCTGACAACATCGTCGAACTACCCCAATCGGAGCCCTAATGATCCGAGCCCTTTTTTTACTCCCTTGTCCAGCCTCCTCCTCTTCCAACTCCATCATCTTCTCATCGACCTCGGGACACGCACAAGGAACCACACCCGCCAAGAAGTTCGAACAAACCAATCTCGGATCCCTCTTCCTCACCCGACCCGGATCCGAATTGTCGTCGTCGTCATCGTTAATATTAAAACCTTCACTATCACGGATCAAGGGCTCCGGAGAAAGTGGAACATTTGAAATCGGATCAGGTTGGACGGAGGACCAGTCGTTGAAGTTGAGGAGGTCACCCCAATCATCCCAGATGGTGGAGGTATCTTGGACATCGAGGAGTGAAGTGGTGAATTCCATTGATGAATTCAGGATTTGATGGTCCGAAGATTGTGGGAGTTGTGGTTGAGGCTGGGATTGAGAAGAAGACGAAGAAGAGAGTGGCGGTGGTGGCGGTGGTGGTGGTGTTCTAGGTTTGGATCTGTGATTTATTTGGGTGGACATTTTTGTTCACCAAACGCCAACAACAGACACCTAACCAACTGCTCGCTTAGACAGAAAGTCTCTCCCAACCTGGCTCTCTTTTTGGCCAAAGTAAGTAAACTAAACTTTATTCAACGAGGATTTAGGTCAACTTGGTATTATAATTCTTTGATAAAAGTCTTATTTACACAAGATGTATCATTCTTTTTCTTAAATTTTTGAAATTTATATTTAATATTTAATTTTTAAAAAATTTAATAACTAAATTATAAAATTTAAAAATTAAATTCATGTATTAAGTTTTAAATAAAATTAATTTAGTATAATTTTTTTTAAAATTGTTAGTTAAAATTATATTTCTCTTAAAAATAAAATATAAAAAAACTTTCACTTTTAAAAAAATATCAATTTTTCTTTCTATCATCTCAATCTATTACATTCTCTTTCCTCTTCGTATCTATTCTAAAGCTTTCTAATTATGATTATATGTAAAAAAAAAATTAAATAACTATAATCAATAAAACATGATATTATTGTGAATTATAGTTTATTAAAATCGAACTTATAATAATATAATAATATATATATAAGTAAAAATATACATTTTTAATAACAAAATACACAATATTTTAAATAATTTAATTAAATTCAATTTTTTTAATTTATATTTATATTATATTTAGAAACATGTACTAAATAGTTAAAAAAAATATTAATATTAATATTTTAAATAATAATGTAAATTAAAATTTATGTTAATATTTAAATTTTTAAATTAAATATATTTTGAATAAATATTTAAAAAATAATAATAACCAATTATAATAAATCGTATTGAAATTACTACTAATTAATAACCAACAGTTATCATCGAATATACCTTTAATTAATACATTATGATTATTAGCATATCATCTCTTCCAGTCTCATGTCCAACCCTATTTCTATCATTTTATTATATTTACATAACTTAATTTATTTATATAAATATTATAATTTTTTTAACTATAAAATTTGAATTTATAACTTATCTAGAAAATAAATATTTTTTGATGAAGAAAAATAAAGAAACTTATAAGAAAGAGATTGAGAGACTCAAATGAGAAACAAATTATTTTTATTGGGGAGCAAAAAGGACAAAGATAACATTATTTTTTATTTTTGTTTTTAATTATTACTTTTAAAAAGAAATTAATTTTATTCTTGAAAAAAAATATAACTTTAAAAAATTAGATTATATTACCTCTATCTAAAAATTATTTAACAAATTGTTTTTATTGGGGAGCAAAAAGACAAAAGATAATATTATTATTTTTTATTTTTGCTTTTAATTATTACTTTTAAAAAGAAATTAATTTTATTCTTGAAAAATATAACTTTAAAAAATTAGATTATATTAACTCTATCTAAAAATTATTTAACTAAACCTACACAGTTTTAAAAAAATGACTAATTCACCTTAAATTGCTGAAATCGAATTTAATTCAACTTTTTAAAATAAAAACAACTATTTATAAAGCAAACAAAACTTAGTAATTGATAATTAATCATTAGTCTTACTTTGTGTACATATTAAGAAAGGTAAGTGCAAACGTGAAATATTTATATATATATATATATATAAATATTTAATTTTTCTTTAATTTTATATTATATTTGAAGTTTATATGATATAATAAAAAATAATTTATACATAAATTTTATATTTAAAAAATAGTACGAATTACTTATAAAACCTTTCTCGTATCTTTCTTAAAATAATATTTCTCTTTCATAAATCTAATTCGTTCCCACCTCAATCTTCAAATACGTTTATAGGCATTATATACTCACTTGACATTATTCTACCTCATCTTATACATGATATAAAACCTATTTCACCATATCTATCTTTCCATTTTCCTATTATTTCTACTCCTATGGTTTCACAACTTTGTCGTTCCAATAGAACTCACAATGCTCATAATTATTTGTGTGATTATCATTGTTAAATGGCAACATCCCTTTCCTCCCCATCCATATCTGCATCAATTAACACGTGTTTGCAAATTGATAATACTCTAAATCAACCTTATAATATCACTACATTTCTTTCTTATACTGACTTTCACATCCTCAAAAACAATTTTTGTTAGTAATTAAAACTTATTTTGAGCCTTGGTTTTATCACCAAGTTGTGAAGCATTCTCATATGAAATGGCTATTGAAATTACAGTCTTGGAAGAAAATCACATATGAACGCTTGTTCCTTTACTTCCTGACAAGCACATTATTAGATGTAAGTGAGTGTATCAAATCAAGTATAAGTCTGATGGCATTATCGAGAGCTATAAATATTGATTAGTAGCCAATGTTATATTTAACAAAAAGGCCTAAAGTACCATGAATTTTTTTCCCATATTGCCAAGCTTCTTACTATTTAATGTTTATTAGCCATTGTAGTAGCAAAACATTGGATATTAGAACAACTATATGTTAATAATACATTTTTTACATGGGGATTTGCATGAGTAAGTATACATAGATTTGCCTCCGAGTTTTGGTTCTTGACATAACTCTTAGGTTTGTAAGTTGAACAAATCCTTATATGGACTCAAGTAGGTCTCTCGTTAATAGTTCTCCAAATTTTAATCTGCTATTGTTAAGCATGAGTTTGTTCGATCCAAGGTAGATTATTCTCTTTTCACGTGATCTCAAGGTTCAAGTTGCATTGCTTTGTTAATCTATATTGATGACATTATTTAAAGCACTTTCTTCATCAATGTTTTAAGTTGAAAGAGTTTGGTCCTTTGAATTTTTTTTCTTGGTCTTGAAATTGCTCAAACGTAGCAAGAAATTTTTGTTTGTCAACGAAAGTATGCCCTGGATATATTAGCTAATAATGACCTTTTCAATTGCAAACTAGCCAAATTCCCTATGGAATAGAATCTGAAAATCAATTAGTGTGATGGTAAATTATTGAAAGATCATCATCTTATTGTAAGTTGGTTGGGCATTTGTTGTACCTTATTATTACCATGCCAAACATCACTTATGTTATTACTTTTCTAAGTCAGTTTTAGCTCAACCATGACACTCTCACCTTTTATTAACCTACCGTGTGCTTCAGTATATCAAGAACAGTCCTAGTCAATTTAAGGCATTTTTTATTCGGATGAGGTTGGTTGTCAAGGTACACATCGTTTTATCATCGGTTATTGTGTTTTCCTTGAAAATTCTCTCATTTCTTGGAAATCCAAGAAGTAAACCATAGTGTCTTGCTCCTCTACAAAGGCAAAGTATAGATCCATGGTTTACACTATTTGTGAATTTTGATGGTTAAAATATTTATTTGTTAATTTTCAAGTTTATAATCTTCAACCAGCTACACTTTTCTATGACAATTAATATGTCATTCATATTGCTTCAAATCCAATCTTTCATGAAAGAATGAAACACATTGACATTGATTATCATTTAATTCATGATAAGATTCAAGATGAAATCATTCATACCAACCATGTGCCCTTTAATCATCAAATTGCAAATGTTTTTACTAAAACTTTAAGTTATACTCAGTTTCATTTTCTCATCTCCAAGATAAGTGTGTTAGATATCCACAAGTCATCTTAAGATGACATATTAAACATATTAAATAATGTATATTTATATGTTTGGTTAAGGTAAGATTAGTTTTATAATTAATTAGGTAATCAAATGTAAATAGTTAATTTGTTATTCTAATTTATATATAAAGAATTTTTTGTAACTTTTCCATTTTAACAAAAGAAGATTTCTTGTATTATCTTTCTCTCTCTACATTTTTTGCTAAAATATGAACTCAATAATAATTTACCTATCCAATGTTTTATCAATTAACTTCAAAATATTTAGTCATGATTAGGTAGCTTGATAATTTATCCATAGGTATAATTGTCAATAGACTTAGGGTGTTCATCAGTCCGGTTTTGGGAATAAGAAAATTAATTGGATTGGACCGTTTATATTATTTGGATCGGATCGGATCAGATTATTTGATTTATAAAATCGTTCGGACCAATTCGATTTGGTTTCCGATTTGGTTCAATTTTTGGACAACTTTAATGAGAAATAATATAAAAAAATTAATATATTATTAAACCGGTCCGGTCCGATTCGACCGATTTAAAAATTAATACAAATTGAACCGAATCGTTTAATTTATAAAATCGTTCAATCTAATCTAATTCATTCTTATTTTTCAATTTAATCCAATCCAGACCGGTTTATAAACACACAACTATAACCATAAATAAGACACAGACAAGAAGTTGTAATAATTGTTAGTAAATACACGACCTAATAATCAGCTAGAGATGTCCTTGGATTGTAATTATGTACGTGTGATTATTCAAGTCATTTGTGTATCTGCCTTTGATCTCATATGGGCATTTATAATAATTGTAAGTAAATACACGACTTAATAATCAACTAGAGATGTCCTTGGATTGTAATTATGTACGTGTGATTATTCGAGTCATTTGTGTATCTGCCTTTGATCTCATATGGGCTTTTATAAATGAAATGTTAAATATCAATATTAACGAAAGGCAAATTCACCATTTGCTGATAGGACTTGTGGTCATTGTTTAATCATCATTGGCTTGTCATATTTAAATAAGTTATTTAAAATTTATAAATGCTTCATTATTCATGTGACACATATAATTAAATTATTATTAGAGGATAAAACTACAATAAAAGATAATTAATGAAATGAACTCAACTTCCCTTTTAGCTTATTATTTTATTTTAAATTCAATTTTCATTCAAATTTTAAGGAAGAATTCAAAAAATAATACTGATAATGATGATTTTTATGATTAAAATAAAATTTTAATTAAATGAAATAATTTCATATGAATTGTGACAATGTAGTTAATGTAGACAACTTCCTTAGTAAAAAAAATATCACAATTGATATTATCAAATTAAATAGACATATAAACCTTAAATTTTAGATATAAAAGATTTTTATTTTATTATACCAAAACTTTCCTATAGATATTATTACTTCTTATATTATTAACAATTTTTATATCAATTGATTTAATTAAGCACCAAGAATAATACAAATAGAATAAAGAAGGTTCAAAATAATTTTATCATAGATAATATAGTATAATTGTTAATTAATTTTGATTTCTCAATTGAAACTTTATTACATTTCAAAATCTGAAATTTAATTTATATTATACTTTTTTTTATGTTTGAATAAAAAAATTATTATTTTCAAATATATAAAAAAATGAAAGTCCATTTATTTAAATGTGATTTTTTGACTTGATAAAACCTTTTGGATACTGTACCCATTAAATTTATATCTTTCTAATATTTTAGTTTATAAATTTTTAATTAATATAGTTATATCTATGTCATTAAATGTTTAGAGATTATATAAGTTTTTTTTTTCAATATTTTTAGTAAAAGTTAGGAACTAAAATGTTATTTTTTGTAGAATGATGTTTTAAAATTTTAAAATATCTGTAAGATTTAAATTTAAGGAATACATAAATAAATATATATATATATATTAACATTTCTATGTGTTATATGGGTCTTAAATGGGGTGGGATTGGGTCGAGTACCCTTCCTCTGTGTGGTTTTCATTTAGAAATATTTCCTTATTTCAACTTAACATCTTTTTAGTGATATATCTAATAAAGTTTTTACTATCTACTATTCAAAATAAACATAAATATATTTGTTGTGACCTAGTGGGAACCTCTAAGTAAGAATCAGGAACTCGTTTACGTGGAATAGGAATCAATAAATAATGTTTTGGGATTTTTTATAAAAAGTTTTCTTAATTTTAATTGTAAAGTAAAATATAATATAATATTAAAATAAATCCGATTACAAAAAGATTATAATAAAGATATTATTGTTAACTAAAATTTAAAATCATTATTAATAAATTATAAAACAATAAGATTGTTTTAAATAATTTTAACATAAATAAAGTTATCTTGAAAACAATAAAAAAAAATTGTATAATTAACAGTAAATATTATACTTTCATATATTTATAGGTTTATTTAAATCTGAATATAACTAAATATTTGGATATACTTTTAAAAAAATAGCTACATTTTTCATTCACACGTAGTATATGTACTCAAATATTAGATATTTATACTTCAAAACGAGGTTTATGTGATGGAACTTAGTAAATATTTGAATTTTATTTTAATATATATATATATATATATATATATTATAATTAAGAGGTATAAAATTTTAAAAAATAAGAATTGAAATACAATTTTAATCATTACTTTTACGCTATATTAATTTTTTTTACTTTTGTATGATATTGAATTTTTTATTATTGTAAATGATAAACTAATTAAAAATAATTTAATTTTTAAAAATATATAAATTTAGATATAAAAAAAAAACATAAACACTAATAAACATGATACAAATAACTCCAATTATAAAATTTCCACTTATTTTCACCATAGGAAAAATTGAGAACCCTAGTCATAAACCCATAACCAATCTCAATTACAGAGTTGAAATAATGAAATGAAGGAAATGATAAATATGTATGATTATTGTATTTTTTCTCTTCTTTTGATAATATAATATGACTATTATATTTGTAATTTTGTATGAACCCTAACTTCGCTACCTCTTTGTAGACTTTTCAAGACCAGTCGAAGAAGCATTGGATTTTTCCTTACAACTAAATAGAGACAGGTAGGTTTTCGCTTTACGATTTTTTTTTCTTTTTCTTTTCAACTTTTCCATTTGTTTACTGGCAAAAATGGGAGGGTAGAATCGTTCACGTGTTTTTGTCTATCTGATGCGCTTGAACACACAAGTACTCGAGTAATTCATTAACTCTTTTTTTTTTCTGAGTATTTCAATCGATGTATCCTTTGATTATGTAATTCAAGTGGTTTATTTTGCTATTTGTTCGATGAACCACTGTAGTTTTGGATGGTTTGTGATGGCAATAGAGTATAGACCCAGATGCTTGACGAAATGCTTGTGAGATCTACAATTGTGTCAAATATAGATTGATATTGAATATAACTGCTTACTATCATGTGCATTTCTTTTTAAACCGTTCTTATTTTTCTAAAGACCTAAAAGTCTGTTCTGCATTTAATCTATCTTGCCTTTTTTTTTTTGGGTAATATATGCTGCCCAAAATGATGGTGTTCACTGTTCAGTATTAGAATATTGACACTGCCTTGAAATGCAATTTGGCTGAAGATTTGATTAAATTTTTGTAACACTCAATTGGAAGCAAAGGCTGGTTTTAGTCATCAAGAAATATACTTGACTGAGGTTTCTTTGTTTGTTTAATCGTTCATTTTAGCCAATTCCTGATATATAACAAGTAAATGGTTACCTTTTGAATTTCATTAAACATTACTTTGTTTTTTAATACATTAAAAAGGAGAGTTATAATACTTCTTGCAAGCTTTTAAAGATGTTCTTCGTAGCCTAGCTGATTTATAATTGATGGCAACATGAATTGTAGTATCAACGGATGCTCTAATATATTATTTTGGGACCAATTCAATTATGTACAACATGTACATGCTATTAGAGATGTAAAGTAGGTTGACTCATATCATCTTATGTTCTATTTAATGTCCCTAATGGTCTCATAGTTTTAATCTATTTTTTCTTATTTAAATCTCATTTCATCCTATCCTATTTAAAGTTGTCCCTAATGAGATCATGATTATTATAGATAAATCATGTTACATTTTTTTTTATTGTTTTTATATTTTTACTTATCTCATTTAGACCAATTTGAGAACATAAATTATTTCAACTTATTAAAAAATAAATGGGATAAGATGAGATGGGTTCATAAAATTAATGGGTTTTACCATGGGTTAGTGGGATATCTCATCTCATTTTATGGGGCTTCAATACAATTTGTTTTTAGATTCATTTAAGTTTGTTGTGCAATGCCTCAACTTTTAATGGGGTGTGCGATCCTAGTTCTACCATTTTGGAATGTGTCTTACCCTTATTCCCCTTTCAGTCTTTCTCCTCGAAATGATAAGTTGGGATAATTGGAAAGTTCATGTAAATAATTTCTTGATCAGTTTTTGAATGCAAATGGTGGTCTATGTGGTTACTTTTCCTTTTCATCTTTATCTAAATTTTCATGAAAGACATATTTTTCTCACTTGTTCAGCTGCATTTTCTGTATGAATTTAGGAATGGGTGACAAGAAGAAGAAGGCTACTATTTTGATCCGACTTGTCTCAGCTGCTGGGACTGGATTTTTCTATGTTAAGAAGAAGCCTTCTAGGATGGTAGAGAAGCTCGAGTTCCGAAAATATGATCCGAGGGTAAATCGTCATGTTCTATTTACAGAGGCAAAGATGAAATGATTGAATGGTAGAGAGGTCGATTTCACACTTCACCTGTTCGTTTCAAGTAACGGATAAATCATTCTTGCTCTGTGTTTCTAACTATGTATGCTTGAAATTTGGAACATGAATGGTAGAGAGGTCGATTTCACACTTCACCTGTTCGTTTCAAGTAACGGATAAATCATTCTTGCTCTGTGTTTCTAACTATGTATGCTTGAAATTTGGAACATGAATGGTTTCCATGTTTCAATTCAGACAGTTAGAAGTAAGCAATTTCTGTTTTGTAGAATGAATATGAAGTCATAAGTTTTGATTAAGATCTAGTGATTACATTTAACTTAATCTATATATCCGAATGATATCTACTCAGTTTGATTTCATTAAAAGTTTGGTACACATTGAAACTGTCTCAGTCCTGTCTATTTATGATAGCAGCTTGGTGATTCTATGAAATCAGAGTGTAAATTTGCTATGAGCATAGATAATTTGATGTTCTGTGGTTGTTATGAATCCCTAATTTGGTAAATTGTGCAAAGATGCAAGCCTGTGTCAAAAGGCTGAGTCAAGAGCTGACTTTTTTTTATCAGACAATACTTGATTTGATTTAAGAGGCTTAAAAGGGACTATTAAGATAAGTATATTTTTTTACCATCAAATTATTTATGATAAAAAATTAATGATTGAGCTAATCATTTGTTGGAAAATGGTAAGTATTTCAAATTAAAAATGTATTACGATTTTGTAGAGTAATTTTTTTTTTTTGAAAAATTACAAAAGATGCCCTTAGGTTTCCAAAAATAGCAAAATCAGCAGTGGATTACTTGAATTAGCTTTATTGGCTTTTGTTTTGTCCGTCGCCTCCCACAAGAGTGGGTCAGTTGGCTTTGTCTTTAATTACCTCTGCTAATTAAGGACGAAACGTAAAAGGGGAAGGGACTTTTCTATTAATTATAAATATTCCAAATCTCATTTGCTTTAAAAGATCACTAAATACTTCCTTAATTCATATGCTAAATCTTTATTTTTATTTTTATTTTTTTTACTTGAAAAAAGTTAAGACACATGTTTTTAATAGGATTCAATTATGCGATTTTAAAATTATATTAATATCAAATATTATCTGAATTCACGTGCAAACAAAAAGAGTACTCTTACACAGAAAACTTACCCCCTTCTCTTTTGCTTAATTGTGCGACAAAGAGGGAGCTTGAAAATGGTAATTCTTTTTTTTTTTTTTTTTAAGAATCTATCAGTGTTATATAATTAATAGATAACAATAATACTTAATTATTCCGTAGAGAGCAGAGAAGTTCGACATATTTGATAGTGGTTAAGAAGGTAACACTTGAAATGACAAAAAATTCAATCACGTGAAATGCATGTTCAAATCCGTTAGCTTTTAACGTTCGTTAAGAAAATGAGCTAAAATGTTTATTTTTATGAAAAGTTTTGATTCACATTGATTTATTCCTAGGTATTTTTTTTTTTTTTAGAAATTCACAACATGTAATTAACAAAGTTATCGCTATTTTAAATATTTTATTTGTAATTATTTCTTAAAAGTGATGTTTTAGTAAACAAAAATTCTCATATTAATTTATTACAAACTACTATGTCTCGTTGCATAATTCAATTTTTTATTCATAAAATAACTATTTTTAATGAATATTTTTTTTCTATTTATATGATAAAATTTTAATTTTTTAAACTTAAATATGTTTTATGTTCATATCATTTAGACACATTTATGAAATGAATTGTGTATACAGTGTCACTAGTGTTCGTGTGGTATAACAAATTACCACCCTACTTAAGCCAATTACCAATGTATTATTGTTGAATAAAAAACATTATTAATAGAAATAAAATAGTTGTATTAATAATAAAATTAATTGTATCAATATCATTACACTTTTGCCTAGTAATATTAGCATGTAACATATACTTATTGATACGAGTGTAACAAATAAGAGTACAAATCTATTTGTTTAACATTTCTCTTAATGTCAGATGACTTTTTATTTATTTATAAGAATATTTACTAATGAACATAATTTTATATTTACAATACTTGAGCATAATTTTCCTTTTTGTGTTACCTCCAACCAAAATTTATATAAATTAACAATGTATCCTTTTACATTAAGCCAGAGGTTTCATGCCAAAGTTAAGGGTTGATAAAATTGATCAAAAGCCACATTCTTAATTTTGTTTTTCATTGTTTCTGCTACAAGTTGATTACCACTCGTTTTGTGTTTGCTCGATCGTTAATCATTGGCAACAAATATGTTAGCTTAGAAGTAGCTATCTCCACTGGATTAAAATCTTGTTGGCAATTCTCTTTAGCCACTGTGTGCTACTTGTGTTCTGTATTTTTTTCTTTTTTCTTTTCCCCTTTATATTTAAGGAATGAGAAGTTTGATAGTACAACTGGACTTGTTTTTCAATCTAGAAATGAACCATACCCTAATAATTTCTTACGAGATTACTCTCTGTCAATTGGTGTTTGGCAAATTGATGAAACTCTACATGATACTGATGGTATATGTGGATAAGAGACTTTGGATGATGACTAAACCTTTTTGCTATGAGGTTTTGCAAGCTTTGGTAACTACTGTAGATTTTACTACACTAATAATGATCAACCAAGTGTTAGCCTTATAATTGGTAAGGTATTGTTGTGTCTTGCTTCTGTGAACAATAAGAGAGAGATTTAAGATAGGTAAGCTTGGATGGCAAAGTGTCTCCACCTCCTTACTTTATTGGATGATGTGAGAAGGTTGAAGAGTTAAATCAAAAGAAGGCATTGATTTGAAAGAAAGGACCATATACTACCAGTATAATCAAGTGTTACTTCCTCATACCATGTGAAAACGATAGATGACAATGATTTGAAAACGCGTCAATTGAAACAAAAAGTGAGTTTGCTTGTGATTCTATTAAATGTGATTTGCATCAATAGTAATTTTGGAAAATACTTGCAAGAGGTACGATGCACAAAACATGCTTTCAAAGTTCTAATTTTTTCTGTTTTGTTAAAAAAAATTGCTTTCTAACCGTCAAGCATATTTCAAAATACTAAAAGCTTAAACAAACAAACAAACAAACCCTAGAAGTAGTAATTTGAAACTAAAACAATAGTATGGAACAAATAGAAGTTTTGCTAAAACAAAGCTCATTTAAAATTTGATTGTTGGCTTTGCTTTTGTTTCTACAGAAACTATAAAAGTTCTAGACATATAAGTTGAATAAGATTACTGAGAAAGAACATAACTCGTAGAACACGAAGAGATTATAAAGACTCAAACAACTTTCTCTGAAAAAATTGGATTAATCCGCCTGAACATGTAAAACCACAAAACAGTACTCATAGGAGTAACATTCATCTAAACAAACTAAAGAAAATATAAATACCTCGAGTAGACATTTTAGTCAAAGAGGCCAAAGCCCATATCCTGCATAAAAGATCATCATTATATGAATTAAGTTATGCTATAATGACAAGGGAAAACTAGTAATTGTCACTGCATAAATCTTTAGGAGAAAACTTACGTCATCGGATTCCTTTTTCTCTTCTACTTTCTCTTCTTTCTTTAGCTCAGCAGCAGCAGGAGCAGCAGCACCACCACCTACAGATGCACCAACAGCAACTGCACCACCCCCTGAAGGTACCGAAGCCAATTTCTCCCTACCTGCTGCAATCAATTCTGTGATATCTTTTCCCTTCACTTCTGACAAGAGCAACTCAATCCTATCATCATCAAGCTCGGCTCCAACTATAAACCACCAAAAGCAACGTTATTTGTTCAGTAATATAGGATTCAAAAGATTACAATGTAGAAAAACATTACAAAACATGTACACAAATGATTAAGGTGATAAGTATGTTAGTAAGCCTCCAATGGAATTTGCTTCCACCGAATAAATCTACATGGCATGAAACATATATAGGATCCTCTTCCATCACTGCATTTCTTATTCAATTTTCACTTTCTTACACTGAAATTGCCAAATTCAAATCCGAAAGTATAACTTAAAAAAGAACAAACTTGCTATGCTATGACTTCAAAAGTTCACACATCCGAATATTTTGAACAGTAAGTAAAGTAAATTGAAAATTGAACTGTCCCTTCAAATAGAAATCAATCCACATAGCACTATCACCATGAGATATTGCTCATTCAAACTTGATTTGGGATACAACAAAGCAAGTCTAGACTAAAAGATAAGAACTTAATGCAAGAAAGTATGTATAATTCAAAAAATGAAAGATGATTTTGAGTACCGGATGAAAGGATATCCTTCAAGTTGTTGGAGGAGGGGCTCCTGTTCCCTCCCAACACGGCCAACAAGTATGCAGCAACCACCTTCATCTCTGCACAGAAAAAATTGACAGACAAATATATCAATATAACCAATATAAATATGTGCATAGACTATACAGACAATGAGTTAATAGGTGGGACTTTTTGAAGTTTTGAGCAACATACAGAAAATATTGTAACCTATACATAAGGGCATTTAGAGAAACAAAATTAAATATAAACAGAATAAACATTCCAGCACATACCATCTCCACTGGGTCTAGTGCACTTGGGTCCCTTAGTTTTTAAGAAGGTGCACTTTAATCCCAAGTTCTATAAAAGGTGCATTATAAAGCTGTTATTTATTTTAAAGGTACCATTAGTTTATTTTAGGTAAATTATTTAAATTTGACTACTATTTAAACATGTACAAATCATGTGACATTATAAATAAGGAGTAAATTTGTCCAGTATTAAAATATTTATTTTTCTCCAAAAAAACTCCTCTTAATTATTTTTATTGATGTAAAATTAACCTTTTATTTATAGTGGCACGTGATTTTTACATGTCTAAGTAGCATTGAAATTGAAATAATTAACCTAAAATGAACTGATATGCACCCCTTTTTAAAAGCTAAAGACTCCAAGAGCTGTTTTCACATCTCGGATGAGCAGAAAACCTCAGATAATACCTACCCACTAAAAACACAAAAGACATTAACAACCCGATCAAAGACATGTCTGCATCAAGTTAGTCATCTGAACAATCTTAAACGAATCAAAAATTACTTTTTCCCTTCAAAACTTTATTATTAAATGAGCAGTAAGAATACTAACACACACAAACTATCATAGTCAAAACTTTCCATTACATTTTTTTTACTAATTAAAAAAAACAACAAATCTTCTATTTAGGTGGCACTTTTGTGAATACGGAATACCACTTTAGCTTTACCTTAACGGATCTGGGTAACATAATGATAGAACTATATTAAATAAAAAAGTAACATGACATTTTAGTGAATCTACTTTCACAAATTAAGCACATGGGTAAAATGGTGCAAAACATTTTTCGACAATAAAGTCATTTCTTGCAAAATTTTGATTTTTTTAGATCTAAAAAAAATTAAGATGGATTGAATTTGGCTTACTAGCAGGGCCGGTAAATGTTTAAAGAAGAAATATCTCAAGACAAACAATTGGAAAATAAAGTGATTAAATCATTAAAATTAACATAAAATGATTTAAGTATTTATAAATATAACAGTAATTAAAGTAAGCAAGAAATAAAGTGAACTCGGTGCACTTTTTTCAAAAAAAATATGCGTATAATTCAAGTATAAATTTTTCAATCGATAAGTATCTCCATCTCTTTGGACTCAATTTCACAAACAGATTACAGGCTTTACAATGCTCATTCAATTTACACTGAAGCTTAAAACTTGCAATCCCGTACAGAGCAGAAATATGATCTGGCAATAAAAAAGGTACATTCAAGTGGTTGAACAAAGAAGAAATAAGAAAAAATAGAGGGAAATAAGTTAGGGTTTATTGTTTGTTAGTTTACCTGAAACTGACGAGAGAGCTAGCAGTCCCGTGTGTACTCGCGGTTGCGGCGATTGAGAGTGAGAGGCACTATATGACGGAGAAAAGCGTTCGGGGGTTTAGGGTTTCTTATGGTACTTTAGTGCTCTGCTATGTGAGGGTGCAAGATATTAAAGTGAAACTCGTTAATAGAAAATAAACACGTGTATATGGAGTATTTTTTTGTTAAACAACAAATAATGAATAATACTAAGTATCACTATTTGAAAAGTGACGTGCATTATTAACGTATAAATTAAATAGAAAAAAAGCCCACAATAATTCATTAATTAATTATAATTGTAAAAGTTTATTGATTGTTGGATGGGTTATTAGGATGAATAAAAAATGAATTAGAATTATAAAATTTTAAAGTGATATAAAAAATAAATTACGCTTACACATAGAATACTTTGAATTGCTTTGTATCCTAAGTTATTAGTTTTATTACTCTACAATTGATATAAATGCTTTTAATTTCTATTCGTGAAAATTATGTAAATTAATTCACTAAATTTGATAATAATTTTACTTATTTTAAACCAAATTTTTAGTTTTTGACTATTATATATCATATAAGACTTTTTATAATCTTACTTTTCATTTTCTTTAGTCTAATTTAGTTTTTTTTTTCTTTTCAGACATTTTATTCTCTTTTGAATTATTAGGTTTTTCATTTTTATTTTAATTTTTTTCTTCAAAATTTTTACCTTTTTTAGAATGAATCTCTAACGAGGATTCCTATTTAAGATTTTTGGACTCTAATTATCATTTTAAAATATTAATATTTATGTTTTAAGTCAGTTATTTTTTTCTCTATTTCTTATAATAGATAAATACTACAAATCACCTATATTCGATTTCTCTATTAGTTCTAATTTAATCTTAAAAGTTTCTTCTAAGATTTTTACTTTTATGAAAATTCATTTTTATGTTGAAGCTTGTTAGGATATTCATTAGCGTAATGTTTATCCTTATTGAATATACAACATATGTATTTATTTTTCACTAATGAATATAATTTTTTTGTTTTTTGATGGCTTATACTTTTTTTATTTCTAAAATATTTTTTTTTCTATAAGGTTCTTTGCTATATTTTTTTTTATATTTTTAAAAATATTATTTTTTAAATTTATATCTTTTGAATATTTTGTATGTTTTGTATTTTTTTATATTTTTTATACTTTTGTTTATACGATTTTATATTACATTTATATTTTTCTAACATTATAAAATCTCTTATATCAGAACAGATTTTATCATTTTCTCTTACTTGTTTATATTACTATTTTTCATAACATTTAATGATTATTCAATTTTTAATACTTTTTATTCTTCATTCTAATGTGTTTGATATAGTTTCTTTATTTCTTTTATTTCATCATTCTGTTATAATTTTATGTAATGTTTCAGTAATTTTTGAAAAAGAATATTTCCTTAAAAGTTTTTTGCGTGGAGGGTGGTAACTTATGTTAAATGTCATTTGGCTTCCTCAATTTCAATTTCATTGGATTTAGGGACATGTCTATCTTTGTCTTCTTCAATAAATTTTTGTATATTTCATTTATTATAGTATATAAGTATTCCCTACCTGTAGAAGCATTCCCTTGTATTTGTAAATGTTGTTGTTTTGTTAAATTTATAAACCAGATTTTTACATTTCTATCATTTTGTGAGCTACTAATACTCTACAAGTTGAAAGATTTGATTGTGTGATTGTAGAAGTTTGTATAATTATACTAAAATCATTAGACTATTAATCTACCATTTTTTTTACCTATATCTTATACAATTTAAATCTAAAAGATCATATTTATAAGGAATGTCATGTTATTATTACCTTTCCCTATTTGTTTCTTTATAATGTGAGTTAGATGTTCATTCTTTATAAGGAAATAGTAATGAAATTGATTTCATATGTTTTTTGGAATTGTATTTTTTTGGTTCAAAATCAATTCCATTGATTATTATAATATCATCCTTTTTTTGTTTGTACAAAGTCTTTTATCATAATGTCTTCCTAACTCTTGATCTATTAAGGTTAATAAACTAACTAATTTTTCTATGTCCCTATTTTTAGAGTTCATGAAATGTTCTTCTAATTTTTTCCATATTTCATTAAACTATAATTATAGCTTTATCCTTATCTTTGGATTTTTCTTCATTTTTTCTTTTCTCGTTCTTAAGTATAAATGTATCTGATCTCCTACAAATAAATCAAACTTATAACCTATAATTTCATTGTCCTTAAGTATGTTATTTACATCTCTTCTTAATTTTGTAACTTCCTTAGGTATATCTTGGTGTTATTTCTTATTACAACTATGTTACATTGTTTCTTTTAGGAGTTCTTTTTTATATTTCATTTTTGTCATGTAAGAACTTAATGCTTGATTATTATTTTATATCTATTTTTTTCTGGTAAAAGAATTAAAGTTTTCGTTATAATTGATTTTTTTTATATACCTATTAGACTTATATTAAAATTTAATTCTATATATTGTAGTTTGTTTTTGAACATTATTAAGATAACAGTAGTATAATTTATTTCTAATATTACGTCATGGGATAATACTTTTATTATTTTAACTTCACGTTTTACATCTGTAATTTTTCTTTTCTTTTTTAGAGTTTTTTCTTTCGGTATCTATAAACATAAACCTTGATATATTATTTTTTTCTTCTTCTAATATTAGAAGTTTTTATTTAACATATAAATTATATTCTTTTGGTATTTCAAAGTCTATTAATATTTCTGGTTTTATTATTTATCTATTTCTATAAATTCATTTTGTCCATAAATTAAACTATTGGGTTGTTTGTTAATAAATATCATATTACGTAGTAAACTAAAAATAGATGATTTTCTTCTTTCATTAAATATTATTTTTTAAATTAATATACTAAACTTAACATTTGGTTTAAATTCTTATCATTAATATTAATGAAAAAACTAGGATACATTGTGAATTTTAATTATGATATCTTAGGTTTTCATGGATAATTTCTAATAAAACATATTTTCTATTTATTATTATATTATATAGTACTGTTAATTTTATTGATGTATATATTTATTTTTTAAAATGTGTTTTTATTAATATTTAGATTATTTCTAAATAGATGTATCCAATTTTTCTTTATCATTTTGAGATATTTTTGATAGTTTATTCATAATGATTTCTTTATTAATTAATAATATGTTATACATTTGTAATATTAATATTAATTTTATTGATGAATCTATTCATTTTCTAAAATGTATTTTTATTAATACGTGGATTCTTTCTAAATGGATGTATCTAATTTTTCTTTTATACTTTTGGAGGATTTTTGATAGTTTTTCCATAATGATTTCTTTATCAATTAATGATATATTATATATTTATTTTACATCTATAATATTAATATTTAATTCTTTGTTATTTATTCTATAATAAACTACATATTTTCTTAAAAATATTTTACTTATTATTTTTACTAATTAATGTTTCTTGTAAAAAATATCATCAAATATTTTATGTTTTTATTTATATTATTTCTTGATTTTTTATTATGTTTTCATTTTTATATATAAAAAATTGCTATTTAATTCTATTAACTTTAACATCTAATTGATGTTCAATTTTGTTAACTTTAATTTTTGTTAAATTTAAAGTTATTTGTGATATTTTTAAAACCTTAGATATTTATAATATTACTTCAAAACTTTGATATTTTTTATAATTATCCATTCTAATATCATGTTTAAAGACATAAGATATAGATGTCATTTGGAGTGCCACAAAAAGATAATATAAAAAACAACATATTTTTAACAAAAATATATTTTAAATTTATATTTATTAGATAAAATAATATAAATCTACCATTTTAAAAAAAATGCACAAAAAATTATTTTTTTTAAAAATACATCAATCACTTACATATCAAATGCATAAATGACACATGACTAAAATCAAACGTATGATTAACATATTTTTCAAAAAATTAATTTTTATAATCTTTTTAAGTATTGGGTATAATATATACTTTCAATAAAAATATTGTAATTCAACTACACATTTTCCTAATACAACGTGTCAGAATTTGTTCGTTTGATTACTAGTTAAACCAAAACACATTATATAATATTAAAATAAAATAACCTTTAGTTCAGTCAGTGCAAGTAGGTGCCTCTTGGACCAGAAACAATATTATTGTAAATACCCTTGTCGATTTTTATAAGATAGAAAGAACAAGCTAAATCCTGGGTTTTCATCTTTATCTACATTGCAGAAGGATAACTCTAAAGTTACACACTTTTGAAGAAATATGTACAGCATAAAAAGTAAACATCCCAATATAGATGTAAAAACAAACTGAATTAGATCATTGAAAACATTATACATAAGACACCCAGCATCACTAAAAGGTACCACTAAAACGCTGATAAAATATAAGGAAAAAATTTATTTGTTCTTGACAATTCGCATGAATTTATTGCTTTCGTTTCGCAACCATATTGTAGAACGAGTTTTCTTCACATTATCTGCAAATATCTGATGCCTGTTGCAGAAAATGCATAAATTTCATAAGATTTGTAACAATGTTGGACCATTTGCATGAGAAATGCATTTTTAAATATGACTGACCTTTCATACTCCAGCTTTTGAGTAACTATTCCATTCAGTAGTAGTTCTGAACTGTAGATTGCTGCTCCTGCAAAAATGAAAACATTTTTGAGTATTTGGTTTGCTTATTTTCAAGGAGACGACAAGTTAACGAAAACTTATGCTTAACCTTTCTCAAGGAAGGGCAAACACATTGCATAATCTTCTTCACAAGACAGAACTAACAGATCATCTGGAACTTTGTCGTCTTTCAGCAAAGACCTACCGAATCTCTCAATTGGCTGATCAACATAAAACCAAAAGGTTATTGAATTAAACTGCATTCAAAGTAGTAGAAAGTTTTACATAAATAAGGAAATAATAGCAATTAACTTAAATTAACGGAAGTCAGGACAGCATGAATGCAGCTTAGGTAGAGAGAGGGAGGAGGAAATATCAAAGACATTATAAATCAAGAACTTCTGCTAAGACCAACCAAGTCCTGCAATAACAGACCTGGCCCTGGACCGCCTTAACCAAACTCAATGTTGTTTCTTTGCTAGGCTTTGTGTTTGGGGTGACAAATACTCTACAACCCTGTCAAGATTTAGTTTATGAGAATGAAGAGGCAAAATCAATATTTAAACCAACCACATGACAGAACAATATACCTTCAGAAGGGGACGTTGACATGCATGTGACAGCGAAGTTAGCATGTTAAAGCCAAATTCTTTTTCCTTTTTAGCATCCCTCAGTATGTAACTTTTCTCATCGATGAAACAATTAGCTTGTCCACAGCTCTCAAGCCATAAATGAGTCACCACTGGTTTACCAGAAGCAATAGCTTCTAACATGTTCCTTGTACGAACAAATTGGTCAGCTATGAAGTGTGTTGCATTTGTAATACAGGAAACTAGAGAAATTCCTAGACGGGCCAAAATCTGAAAGAAATGAAGAACAAATAAGATTCTTGTGCAAATAAGTGTTTTATATATACTATAACATATTTTCTATAAGCCCAAAACTAATTACAATAACTGAAATAACCTTCTTCTGATGTTTAACTATATCCACATCTAAATGCTGACTATACAAGACACAAACTTCTGTCATGTCCCTTCTCTTTCGTAAATCCTTTGATGGAGTAGTAGGTTTAGATCCTTGAGCACTTAAACTGCAGACTTCTTTCAAAAGATATGGCATTGACTGGGCTCTCTTACACGTTTGACTGAAGTATTCATCACCCATGCAAACAGGTGAAGCATCACAGACAGGTCCTTGATGACTGACTGGTGTAGCACATGATGAATAAGATGGTTTTAATTTCTCATTTGGTAATTCATCCAACCTTGTACTTATTTCAGCACTTTTAGCATCTCCTGAAACTAATCTTTGCTCTGACATTTTTCCTAGCAAATTCTGGTCGACAGGAGTCTTTACTGAAGAACCACATGTAGATGATCCTGTTTTTCTGCTTGATCTTCTTTGCCTAGTGATGCACTGTTCATCTTCTTCTGGTTGGATGGACTCAGAAGGAACATCTACGTGGTGAGATCCATTAACCTGACATGACAACTCTCGAACAGATCTTCCTCTAGAATAACTTAATGTATCAATTCCATTGACATTGGGATTAGCATCCATAATTTTATCTAGATGGTCACATTGGTTCAGCTTCATATTCTCCACTTTTGCACGTCGCAACATTTTTGAAGCTTGAACTTCTTTAGTTCCATTGCTTTTATTCCCATTGAAAACATCAGTAAATTGGTTCATCTCCTCTCTGCAACTACTTGATGCATTCTCAACCAAGGACCGTCTAGTTCGATGTGCAATACAGTTCAAGTTACCAACTCGAACTTGCCTTTGTCGTTTATTGACTGAGACTTTAAAATTTTCTCTCTCATCATTCTTAATGTGTTCTTTACCAGTTGATTTGGCCTTTGTTTCCACAGGAAGCACCTTTTGACGCTGTTTCACAACACTTTTAGGCATCTTTCCCGATGAAACCAAAGATGCTTTTTTTGAGTTTGCGTCAATTTTCCTAGCTTTCTTAGATTTCATGGAAGCAAATCTGATGTCATTGTGACATGTTCTTTTTTGACTTGGAGGATGATCTGAGCAACCTATATTTATATTTCCTCCACTTGGAGCTTTAGGAGAGCTATATGAATCTTTTTGGGTGCCTATATAGGCATCACCGACATGACCATTGGAAACTTCCTCATTGCAGAATAAGGCCTCCATAGCATCAGCAGCCATCTGAGTATCAAAACCTACATCTGCCACTGGAGGAGCACCTGTCTTTCTAGCATTCGCTTGCAACTCCATAACCATAGAGTCTATATCAGATTGTTTCTCCAATGCATTAGCAAGATTCTTTTTTGATTTCCTTTTAACTTGAATACCAGCATGGTTATGCGACATTACTCGCGAATCAGAATCAGCCATACCCATAATTTTATTAAATCTTGATTGATTATGGCCATTCGGCACTTCCAGTCTGTTAGCTTTGGACTTCTTGCCTCTTTGCCCATAGCTGCCTCCACTTAAGAATTCTTCCTTCCTTCTGCAAAAAATGTCACCACCTCCTTCGTCCTCACGACTATCATCCCAATCATAAATGCATTTTTCTCCTATGATGCTTGTATCATTGGCCTTCTTGGCCAACCTTTGAAGACCCTTTGCACTTGAGATATTTTTTGAATCTCCTCTAGCAATCTTTGAACCATCTTCATTGCCAAACTCGAGCTCCTTATCTTTAAGAAATCTATCCACAAAACCAAGTGCATTTGCTTGTGATAAATCTCCAGGTTCTTGAGACTCAACATAGCTTAACCCAGCCAAATCACAAGCAGGCAGCACAGTTAAGTTTTCCCCTCCATGGCATATATTGTTATCATAAGACAGTTCCTTGTCTCCAGCATCTGAATCATCAGCAAAAAGTTTCCTCATTGCGGAACTGCTAACTTTTCCACTGTTCTCATTCCTTGCACTCTTTGCTATCTCATTGTCTCTCCAAAGAATTCGTTCCTGAATTATTCCCTGTCCCAGTTTCAAGAGAGATGGTGCACTATCTTTGCCAGAATATTGCTTTGAAGGTTTTCCATCAGTTGGAATAGAACAAGACTCACCTTTAGCACACTTCAATGCCTTAACTCGAGCTGCTAGGGCATTGGCTCGAAATGATGCTGTACGGAATGAGGTATATAGCATTTTTCCTAATAGTGAGAGAGATGAGAAAACATAGTATATAATAAGCCAATATGGATACACAACTTCTAAGTATAAATTGAATGGATGATAACTCTGAAAGTCCTAACAGTTCCTAGGAGAAGCAAGAAAAAAAAAAAACTAAACCAACCCTTTCCATATAAGACAGTGAAAAGAGTCACATAACCAGGTTCTGAAAAGGCAAATGTGGCTTTTTGACAATTTTTTATGAATGGAAAGGAAAAACAAATAGAGATGCAAAACTGGATGATGATGTAGTCTTTAGCGTCAATCCAATGCAGACATTTCGTCCTTGTGATAGCAAATAGAAAAATGCACAAACAGTATAGTTGGCACGTTGATGCTGAAAATTCTTAAAGGAATCTTGGCTTTATCATTACTCACTGACTAAGGTCAGTGGTGCCATTCAAGAAAGTCACCAAAAGCATTTCTGGCTAAGGATAGACACATTTTTCAAAAAAGAAGCCTTATTTCAGACATAAATTTAAACACCACAACTTGAATTTGGTTTGAAAACTTGCAAAATAAGAGAAAGCAAGGGCACAATGACAAGGGAAATGGCAGACAAGAATTTCAAGTGTGCTTAAATCTTAAAAAGAGATGGTAAATCATCATATGCAATTAACGACACTAACACCTTGTCAGTGAGAGATTTGGGAAAATTTGTAGTCGAGAGAGACCTAAGCTATTTCAAGGAATGCATGTATCAATAAGGATTTCGGGTTGATATTCCTAGATAATATTGAGAAAGACTGTTCTCAAATTAAGAAAGCCATTGGTGTTACAGTGAAAACATGAAGATCCAGAGCACTAGGAAATATGGGCATATTTTAGAAACTGTGACATAAGAGAAATTTAAAGTGTTTCCCTCAATAAAAGGATGGCAATCAGCAAACCAACAGAAAATGATTTGGATGCAAAATCATAAAACAGAAAATGATAGCTGGTTTGTAAACATCCATCTGTACTACTAAGTGGTACTTTAAAGTGGTTTGAAAGGACTAACCTGATTTCTTCTGATCATTGCTTAGAGGATCAAGTGGCTCTTTCAACCCTTTAGCTTGATGTGATCCAAGAGAATTACCCAGAATATTCTCCTCACTCACTGATATGCCATCATCTATTCTTACTAATTCATCAACAGATGGTTCCTCATTATCACATAAAGGTTCAGTTCCGTTCGTTCCTTCGTCTTCACTATCACATACATCTAGCAACTGAGTCCCTGAATGCTCAACACAATCAATATCATTAAGCACTTGCGTTTCACAAACAAAATCATCCACTTCGGTTTTGTCATCAATATTCTGCACTTGAGTTTCACAACAAAGATCCATTTCTAGAGTTTCTTCAGCAAGTTTCACTTCTTGGGTCTCAAATTCATCTTCAACCACAAACGTATAGTCAAAAGGCAAAGTATCTTGTAGTACTTCATCAACATCGCTGTCTTTCTCACCTACTAATCAATAAGAAAGTGAATATTAAAAAAAGAAAAAAGAATTATATCCAACAAAAAACAATCTTTCTATTTTACAATTTATTTTCACCTGCATCCATTTTAATTTAATTCATCACAATTGCTCTCTCTCTCTCTCTCTTTCTATCTCCATCTCTCCCTCTTTTTATATAAAAAAAAAAACTAAGGAGATTAACACAGTTTTAACACAAAAACAAAAGTATACAATTAAATAATCATTACCAGAAATTTGGGAGGTTGGTATCTGACTATCAGAAGGCTGCGTCTCAGTGCGATCATAATCATCAAATGAGCTCCCTTTTCTCGGCATATTTTCCCCATTTTGGGCCTTTGAAGGACCCATCTGTTCTATACATCTGAAAAGAAATAATAGCTCGTTCAATTGAACCAAGAAATTAAGAAAATAACACAAATAGACAATCGATACGCTTACCAAAAATGAGAGAACACTTTCCAGTTCACAGAGGGAGTCCAAAGAATGGTCGGTTAGGGTTAGGAATGGAGGGAAACGACTAGGGTTGTGTGTGGGGACGATTTGTTTTGGAGGGAAGATTAATTTACTTTAGTAGTTTCTCTAACGGTGTAGTGGTACGAAAATTAACCGAGTGTCTTGCGGCAAATAATCTATCACTTTTAGCAAAAATGTCTTTTAATTAATTAAAGTAATTCTATTAATATAATTAATATAGTATATTTATTAAATATATATTTAATTAATTAAAATTAACTAGTAATTTCACACTAAAATAATTAAAAAAAATTCAAATGTAACAAAATTTTAAAACCTATTTTCCCACAATTTGTAGTAGGAGCGGAGCCGGGAGAGTAAATTAAAAAAACTCAAATCTTAAAATGAGTATAAAAATATATCAAATACTTAAAATAATAATAATTAAAAAATACATCAATAATGATATAAGAAATAAAATATTTTAATTAGTTTAAAAATACATCAACTTATTAAAATAGAAGTCGATGTTGTTTGATATTTTCATAATCATTAATAAATGAACGATAGAAAATTTCTTAATAATATCATTTTCAACTTATCTTACTAAAGAGTCCTTTATAAATTAATCATTTGTTTCGAAGCAATATATATATATATATATATATATAAACGGATGAAAATGATCTTTTCGTAGTTGTAGTAGTAATTGGAAGGCTAATCACGAACATAATTATTTTATAAACAAGTGGACTTTGGGAATTTGGGCTATAGGCTTGGGTTTTAACTTTTAAGATGTAATTAATAATAATGTAAATTATAATATATATATATCCATAATAAGTAATAAAAATAGTAAAAAATTAGTGTATTTTAAAATTTACATATTATTAACGGTAAAATCTTAATTTTATAAAGTGATAAGAATAAAAGAAAAAAAATGTATTATTAATAAGTAGGTTAAATGTTTATTTTATTTTTTATGAAATATACTACTAAATTTTTCTTTCAATATCAAGCCATCAAAAGGGCCAGATCTCACCTGTTTAGGAATGGGCACGGGGAAAGATTTTAATATAATCGTTCCCAAACTGAATTATAAAATCTGTCTGTAAAATCGCTCGAAAATCGTTACATTTTAGGGACAGTTTTTTACCCCCAGATAACAGTTCGGGATAGTTATTAAAAAAAACAAAAAAAAACCGTTTTTCAAAATCCTATTCAATTGAGCTCCTCTTGGCTATGCAATCCACCTAAAATAAATGATTGATATTAAACTTGTTATCTCAATTTTTTATTTTGAGTTTATGATAAAAAAAATTAACATTTAATAATATATATTTCTATGAATCTAGATAAGATTAAATACATATAACTCATTGCTATGTAAATACCAATTATCATCAATGAAATGACAAGTTACAGCCATGAATTCTTTGTTCTGATTTCCAGACTTTCACATATCACTCGTGATTGCAACACGACTTTTGTTATTCTCTAACATATCCATTGTTTTTTTCTCAACATCATAAATCTTTATAATATATCTCTTAACTATCGTCCGAGAAATGGGCTTCCATATTGGTTGTAATGAATGTGAATACTCCCTAAATCCATGATGCTCAACAATACTAAGAGGATATTTGTGTAGAATTATCATATTTGCACATTTATCACGAGAAACTTGAGAATCAAAATTCTAATGTCTTAATTCAATTCTATCCCTTTTCTTGTTAGGATTTAACAATGATTGATCGATACCCCTTTCTTACCGTTTGAATGGACAACATTTTATATGTGCTTTCAAATGAGATGTCACATTCCTTATATCACCTCCTAACCGTTTTCTGCAATAATTACATATTGCCTTCCATATCCCATTAATTTTCTTCCTATCAAAATGAACCCATGCTTCAGACTTTAATTTAGCCTTCCCATCTTCTTCCTCACTACATTCATTTGATGATTGACTTTGTGTATTTTCAGCTGAAGAGGTTGATGTAAGGAGAGGAACATTTGTATGTTGGTTGACATTTGAAGTTTCACCACTTGTTAACTCCACATTAAATTCAATGTCATTTACTCCTTGAGATGATTATAGTGAAAAATTCTAAAAAAATAACTTTTAAAGTTTAAATTCATATATAAAAAAAATATACATATACTTTCTATTATCTCATGTTACCTTTTCAACATGTTCACTTGTCATGATATTTAAAGTCTCTGTCTTCTTCACAAATCTCTAACTCTACAAGACATGATAAAAATTATCATCATACTATATTCCATATTCAATATGAATCGATAATAAGATTTTACCATATACACTATGAATTGATAAAAGAGTAGCACTAATCTCACAACAGGGAGGTCCATACACAAAACAAAGTAGTCACTTTATTTCATATACATTATGAATCGATAATACATTATCCAGATGACTTCAGACATTTAAATATGTTATGTCGAAATTGTTCTGAGTCTATTGACTACATCTATCAAAGCACAAATCAAATAAGATTTTACCATGATCATTTAAAATGATAGAATTTTTTGTGACAAAAACAGAGTAGCCAATAGCTATGTTTCATAACAGGAAGGTCCATACACAAAAAATAATAGTAAATATATTTCATATACATTATGAATCGATAATACATTGTCCATTTTTTCTCAAGAAACAGAGTAGCAAAAATACCATAGCAGTGAGATCAACCATGTATCAACCATACACAAAATAGAGTAACCATGTATCAGCCAAACAACCACCAATAGATCTGCTTCATATGAGAAAAGGAAACACTTACCTGATGAGACCACGAAGAAGAAAGGATAGCAAGCCAGTGACAAGCGTACAACCGAGAGCGGCAAAGATGACTGGCATTGTGAATGGCGACGAGACGAAGGGAACTGGCGACAACACGATGTAGGAACTGGCGACAACACTGCACAAGAACTGGCGACGACACGACAAAGGAATTGGCGACAACACGACGCAGGAACTGGCGATGACACGACGCAGGAACTGGTGATTGGTGAAGATGCAACGATTGGTGATGACTGGCGAAGACGCAGCGACTAGCGACGATCGGAGAAGACGTAGCGAATGGCGACTGACGACGACGCGGTGCTGTGAGAGAATTGGGCAGATCTGCAGATGTAAGAAAAATGAGAGAAATTGAGAGTGAGATTAAGAAAAAATAGAGGCGCTGAGAGAGTAAGTAATATGATAAATTAGGTTTATATATTAGGTTAAAAACAAGTAAATATTAATTAATATATAATTTATTTAAATATAATTAATTAATTTCAGCTACGGGTATGTACGGTTTTGAGTATAACCGTAACTGAACCGTACCCGTTTCTTTATGTTCGGTTTTTACCTGAAACCATCCCCAAAATTAAACGATTAAAAACCAAACCGTCGGGGCGGTTATCCGTGGATAACCGAACCCACAGCTTTTTGCCCATCCCTACACCTGTCCCCCTCCTTCCGTCCATGATTCAAAAGGGGAAAAAAACTTTTGATTCAAATATATATGATATAATTTAAGGATAATTTAATTTAATTTCAAGTAAAAACAGATAAAATTCATTTAATATACATGAACAAGAAGATATAATATATGAAATTATTTAAAATAAATATATAAAAAAATACTTTTCTTTTTTTAAGCTTGAATAAAAATAAATAACCTACGCAAAATAAAAATATATTCAAATAATCAATAACACATAATATACATAAAAATAAAAAATAATTTTATAAAAATTAAATAAAAATATGAAACATCAATAATAAGTGTAAAATAATTTATAGAAATATTTACAATAATAAAACAAGTGAGCAAATGAAGAAAAGTTATGTTTGATAAGTGAGAAAGTGAAAAAAAAGGTAATCAAATATTGAGTGTTAAGCTCAAAAAAAATGGTAGATCTAGATCATAAAGTAGAAAGGAACAAAACTCAATCTATGGCTTCAGAAATGGTTGACGAAAATGGCCGAAAATAGATGAAAATTGTTGAAGGTATCGCGATGAGAGAAATAAGAGATAACAACAAAAACTATCAAAATGAGAGAGAGAAAGAAGAAAAAAAGATAATTAACGTCGATTCTATATGTCAACCGATGCTCCACGTAGTACATAGTATCAATTATACGCATCAACCAATGCAACGTCACATGTAGCATCGGTTGACGTGTAGAATCGATACTAGGCCACATTTAGCGTAGATTGTACACGTTAATAGACACTATTTTTTATATTATTTTTTAATTTTAAGTTCATATGAAGTCATTTTTTACTTGAATTAGTTTGAAATTTTAAGTCGATTTATAAACATACCAACTTATAATTAATTATAAGTTAGTTTTTTCTTAAAATCGACTTTAAATCCCGACTTAAATACGCTATATTGTAATAGTGTGTACATATTTGATAACAGATTTTATTAGACCATGATCAAAATCCTAATACTTTAATTTTTTAAAAAATGTAGTTAAATTTTTAAGATCAAATATCATTATTGTAATAATAATAAGTCAAATTAAACCCTAAAATGTAATTATGATTTAAAGAGAGAGAATAATTCTATACATAAAATCTTTGAACAAGCTATAATCGAAGTGGAACATCTTTTATTAAAGATCATATAATTATTTTATATATTAGATGCCTTATGCATATATATATATATATCAAAAAATAGCAAACTCAAATGCTTAATTAGAAAAACATATATATATAATTGCCCATCCATCTAATAGAAAAATTCACGAAGGCTTTGTTGTACTGCCTAGCTAGGGTTAGAAAAGCTTCCAAGAGTTGCCACCTTTGTTGCTGAAACTCTTCAACCTTCCAAATACCATGACAACAATGATAATCAACTTTCCTTTTCCACTCAACTTACCAGAAAGCCCATACCATTTATCTGTACAATCTCTCTCTGGTTTCAGTTGCCTTTTACAACTATAGCCAGTAGACCACCCAACATTCCCATATGCACTACAATATTAATTAATTATTGATTTAGTTTTTGAATGAGTATTTGCAATTATTAAAAGTAGTGGTACCAAGCACTCACCTAATCACTTCTATTGTGATGTTCAGTACATTGAAGTTTAGAGGATCCGTCGTCAGTTTTTCTCTCTCTATTATACAGATAAGAATTATAAAGATTACTAAGTACGAGAGCTGTGAGAACATGAGGCTCTCTAGTGCTACCTTCCTTCTTTTTCCTTCTAGTACTTTATCTTCATTTAGTGACACTTTGTTATGATCATCTCTAATATTGTAGGGTTGAAATGAAGTATATGGTGGGAGATACCTATATAATTAAAAAAAAAACTTAACATCAAATATATTTATATAAAAATTATATATTTAATCACTTTAATTTCATAAATTAAACATATTTATCAATTTAATCATCTTAGGTTAATGTCATTGATCTTAATTAAATTATTTTGAGATATTTATTTTTTCAAATATTTACTAGCCACAGCTAATAAGGTTCAACTCGGTTTATAGTCTTAATATTTTCCATCTAAGAAATAAAAATTGACAATAAATTATCAAAGTGTTTAAAAATGTAATAATAAGATGATTAAATTATATAATTTTTTAAAATATAATTAATTTATCAAATTTAAAAAATAAAATGATCAAAAAAATTATACTATTTAATATATATTGTGAATTTTTTTGGATATGATCATATGTTGTTCGACAAATAGTTACATACCGGTGCAACTAAAGGAAAATTCAATTACTTTGATATTGATAATAAGAATGTATAACAAAAGTATTTTAATCATCTATCGACAACTTAAATTTTTAGAATAATGTGTTATAAATTTCATAGTTAAATTACTTAACAAGCTTTTTTAAAAGTAGAAAAGAAAAAAAATAACAAATAAAATGTAGCTTTTTATTCTTATTCGATCTTATTATTTATTTTAATTTAATAGATGAAATTTATTAATTAATACCATGTATTTTTGTGTAGATGGGACTAGTATGGAAGGAATTTATAATGAGATGCATAAATAATATTTTTTTAATCATATATACTACATTATTAACAACATAATTAATATTAGTGTTTTATTTTTTTCTTTCAAGCTTAGTGTCATGATTTTAAATTTCAAGTAGCGATCGTACGACACTTAGCACCGTTCGTTGCACTAAGCATGTCTTTGAATCCGAATGAAACTCCAAAAATATTAGAAAGAGAGTTTGTAAAGAATGTTTTGTATTGTTCTAGAGAGAGTTTATCTTACAAGATGTTAAGGATTCCCAAGGATGAATACAAATGAAGACCAATATGTCTATGTATAATATGGCACCAAGCTTAAGACTATGCCACATCTATCTTTCTAGATCCTTCTAGTTCTAGAATATACAAGAGTGTTCTAGTTTTATATACAATATATCATAAGGTTCTAGGACCTTCTAGCCAACTCTAAAGTCTTCTAGGTTTATCTAGCTCCTTCATGCAAATTCTAGGATGTTTCGTAAGCTTCCAGCGGCTTCTACATCTTTTATGAACCATCCGACATGTTCTAGAATATTCCAACCCATTCTAGCACCCTCTAGCGTGCTCTAGAACATTCTAGGGTCTTCAAAGCTTGAGTTGAGTCCACCCAACTCTAGCTTATTCTAGACATCTCTAGGCCACTCTAGAACCTTCTCATGTAGAAAAGTCTAGATCCTTTAGGCAAGCACCATTTGTTTGGATTTTGGGGGACAATTTGAGCGGGACGTAACACCCTCCCCCACTCAAGTTCGCGACGCCCTTGTCGCGCCTTCAAACTTTAACCTCTTTATGTCATCTTTGAATTGCCACAAAGAATCCTCAGGTTCCCAACTTGTCTTTACATCCGGAGCGTTCTTCCATTTGACCAAGTATTCCCGATAACTTGGTACACCCCTATGCCGGATCAGGCGATCCACCAAGATTGAGTCAACTTCCCTGTCAAAGGAGGTTACCACTACGATAGGTGCCCTCTTGGATTCTTCTAGACTCATGTCTTCCTTGTCTCCATGATAAGGTTTTAGCATGCTTACATGAAAAACATGATATATTTTATGCTCCGAAGGAAGTTGTAGCTTGTAGGACACCTTACTGACTTGCTTGAGGACTGGAAATGGTCCTTCATACTTCCACACCAACCCCTTATGAACCTTTCGCAAGGACTTGAACTGTTGGGGCAATAGTTTGACAAGGACCAAATCTCCTTCCTAAAATTCCACCATCCTCATTTTCTTGTCAGCCTATTTCTTCATCTTCTTAGTTGCCTTGTTCAAATAGGCTCGGGCCAACTCAGCTTGTTTGTGCCACACCTTGGAAAATTTGAAGGCAGTAGGAATCTTCCCTTCATAACTCATGGCCAAGGCATGAGAAGTCATGGGTTGTTGCCCCATGACGATCTCTAAGGGACTCTTCGTGGTAGACTCGTTCCGTTGTAAGTTGTAAGAGAATTGGGCTACATCCAACAACTTCGCCCAATCGTGTTGGTTGACACTAACAAAGTGCCTAAGATACAGCTCTAGCAATGCGTTGGCACATTATGTTTGTCCATCGCTTTGGGGATGAAATCTTGTAGAGAAGTTCAAGTATGATCCCAAAAACTTGAACAATTCCATCCAAAACTTGCTAGTAAATCGTGGGTCTCGATCACTCATGATATTGGATGGAATTCCCCAATGCTTCACGACATGCTTTACGAATAACAATGCCATCTCATCCGCCGTGCAATCTGCTAAGACAGGTATAAATGTTGCATATTTTCTGAAGCGATCAATGACTACTATGATGCTGCCAAAGCCCTCTGATTTTGGCATGCAAGTGATGAAGTCCATAAAGACACTCTCTCACGGTCTCTCTAGAATAGGCAGTGGCTCCAACAAACCTCTAGGTGCATGATACTCTATCTTGTCCTGTTGTCACACAAGACAAGTCCTCACATAGGCTTCAACATCGTTCCGTAGTTAAGGCCAGTAATAGATTGACTTGATCAAAGCAAGGGTGCACCTCATTCCTGAGTGTCCAACCCATAGTGAATCATGGCACTCCTTGATAAGCTCTTTCCTTAAGCTCTCCCACTTTGGCAAAAAGATGTGATTCTACTTGGCATAGAGTAGTCCATCACTCAACCAGAATCTCCTTGTCTTTTCTTCCTTGATGAGGGCAATGAGGTTTTGAGCAAGGGCATCATGCTACAACCCTTCTTTGATCCTTTCCAATAAAGAACTACTTGGCCTACTTAAGGTTGCTAACTCCGTCTTTCAACTCAACGCATCAGCCACCACATTTGCCTTACCGGTCTTGTACTCCAACCTGTAATCAAACTCCGCCAAGAAGTCTTGCCACCGAGCTTGATTGGGACTCAACTTCTTTTGGGTTTGGAAGTAGCTTGTTGCTACATTGTCCGTCATGATAACAAAGTGAGAAAGTAGTGTCGCCACACCCTTAGGCAATGAATGATAGCTGTCATTTCCTTTTCTTGCATAGTATAGCAGCGTTCGATGTCATTAAGCTTGCAGCTCTCATAAGCTATCGGACGCCCTTCCTGCATCAACACTCCACCAATGGAAAAGCCGGAGGCATCGGTATACAGCTCGTATATCTTGGAAGGGTCTGGTAGGCAAAGCACCTGTTCTTCACTAATAACCTTCTTCAAATCTTCGAATGAGGCTTGGCATTCACTTGTCCATTCCCAAGACATGTTCTTTTTGAGCAGGTCAATCAGTGGGGCTGCTCTCGCTGAGTAGGACTTGATAAACCTTCGGTAATAGTTCACCAGTCCAAGGAAATACCTTAACTTGGGAACCTTGGTAGGAGGTTCCCATTCTTGGATGGCTTTCACCTTAGCTCCATCCATCATCAATTTCACATCCTTTATCCTGTGCCCCAAGAACATCACCTCACCTTGGGCAAAGGAACATTTCTCCTTCTTGACATATAGCTCATTTTCCTTCAGGACCTCGAACACCTTCTTCAAATGCTTTAGATGTTCTTCCAAAGTCCAGCTATATATCACGATGTCATCAAGATATACTACCACAAACCGATCGAGGTAGGGGTGGAAAATCTTGTTCATCAGAGTGCAGAAGGTGGCTAGTGCATTTGTGAGACCAAATGGCATGACAAGGAACTCATAGAAACCGTACCTGGTCACACATGTGGTCTTGGGCTCATCCCCTTTGGCTATGCGTACCTGGTAGTATCTCGATCGCAAGTCCAATTTTGTGAAGTATCTAGCATTCCCCAATTGATCAAACAAATCAGCAATAAGTGGGATAGGATACTTGTTCTTGACTGTGATCTTATTTAGAGCCTGATAGTCAATGCACATCCATAGCGAGCCATCCTTCTTCTTCTGAAAGAGAACCGGGGCACCAAATGGGGCTTTGGAAGGCCTTATGAAGCCAGCATCCAGCAATTCATCGAGTTGCTTCCGCAATTCTTCCAACTCTGAGTTCGCCATTCGATAAGGGCTCATTGTTGGTGGCCTGGTGCCGGGTTCTAACTCTATTTCATGGTCCACCTCCCTCCTTGGAGGTAACCATTTGGGAAATGCCTCAGGCATCACATCCTGGAACTTATCTAATACAACTTGCACTTATGTCGACAAGTTTGGCTTTGGTGACGCCTTTTCATCGTCGTACTCCTTTAAGATGGCCAAGTAACTCTCTTCGTCCCTCTTCAATCCCTTCTTGAATTGAAGTGCTGAGAGAGTTTGGGTAGTAGGTCTGGTGGTCCTCTCCGTTGGTACCACACACACCTTCGAACCATCCATGTTGCACATAGAGTTTGAGCATGACACCAAGAAAGCTCTAACCTGGTCCAAGAACTCCATGCTGAATACAAAAGAGAAGTCATCCATAGGCGCAAGTGATAAGTCCACTTGGCCGATCCAAGCACCAAGACTGACCTTAACTCCACAAGTTACTCCATGTAATGATAGTGCTGCCGAGTTAACTGCTTTGAGATATCCCCCTCCATGGATTACCTTAAGGCCGAGTCTCTTTGCTTCTTCTGCTGAAACAAAGTTATGAGATGCACCTATGTCCACCAAAGCTTTGGCGACCTTCCCGTTAATGGCTGCATCTACATACATCAAGCCTTTGAGGTGCTCTACAATGCACCAAGTAGGCGTAAAGAACCCATCTTTGTACCTTCATCTGACTCACCTCCATCCTGGTCAATAATGGAAGCAACTAAGGCACTCAAGGCTTTCCTTCTTGGACACTCTCGTGCCCAATGCGGTTCGTCGCATATAAAGCGTCACACGGGACTTCGAGGCACCACGATCCTCCTTTTCCTTCTCCTTATCTCTTGGTTTGAATAAAGAGTCATCTTTATGATTTTTGGAGCCCTGACTTTTGGCTTGGCCTCCACCACTCTTTCCTCCACCAAAATTTTTATCTGTGACTTTTGAGCTTTCTTTGTTTTTGGAGTAATCGATAAAGCTTTCTACAATCGCAATGGCCGAAGATAAGTCTTGGACACCACGTCGCTTGAGCTCGAGGTTAGCCCACGATTGGAGACTATCCATGAATAAGAATAAGGAATCCTTGTCTAATGTGTGAGGGACTTCAAGCAGCAAGGTTGTGAACTCTTTCACATAATCCCTTATGCTACCTGTTTGCTTTAACCGTCACAATCGGTCCCTTGCCTCTTCTTCAGCATTTACGAGAAAAAATTGGCCTTTGAATTCCCTCTTGAAGTCATCAAAGGTATCAATTGTGAAAATCATTCTTTGCACATCACCATGCCTCTGTCTCCACCACAACATCGTAGTGTTGGACAAATACATGACTACAGTTTGGATCTTGCTGGTATGGTCTGTTATGCCAGTAGTCTCAAAGTATTATTCCAGCCCCCATAGGAAGTTCTCAACTTCCCTAGCATTCCTAACACCATTGAAGGTCTTAGGCTTGGGAACATCCACCATCTTAGCTTCAATGATTGTGGTTGTGCTAGTTCCCGCGGCTATTGCCCGCTTACATAGAGCTAGATCACCACCCATGTTCTCAACTCTAAGCAAGACATTAGCAACTTCTCTTTGGACAAGATCTCTTACCTTGGTAAGTTCGGCCTTCAACCCTTCAATCTCTTGCCTTAACCCATCATCTAGCTCGTTGAGGGACATCTTAACCGTTGCATGGATCTCCACATCCTCGGCATCCAAGTCATTGCAACGTTCCTCTAAGTTGTCCACCCGGTCGAACAACTCCTCTAAGATGTCCTACGCACTCCAAACTCGTGCTTCTAAGCTAGAAATCATGTCTTTCGACTTGGCTCGAGATTCCTTTGATGGTTTCCGAACTTCCTCACGACCACATTCCATAGGTGGAACATCGACGCTTGGTATAGATGGAGCATCATTCTTCATTATGCCAAAGGGAGAAATGATTCAACTGAAAGCTCTAATACCAACTGTCACGACCTTAAATTTCAAGTAGCGATCGTGCGGCACTTAGCACCGTCCGTTGCACTAAGCCTGCCTTTGAATCTGAATGAAACTCCAAAGAGATTAGAAAGAGAGTTTGTAAAGAATGCTTTATATTGCTCTAGAGAGAGTTTATCTTACAAGATGCTAAGGATTCCCAAGGATGAATACAAATGAATACCAATAGGTCTATTTATAGTGTGGCACCAAGCTTAAGACTATGCCACATATTTCTAGATCCTTCTAATTCTAGAATATACAAGAGTGTTCTAGTTTTATATACAATATGTCATAAGGTTCTAGGACCTTCTAGCCAACTCTAGAGTCTTCTATGTTTGTCTAGCTCTTTCATGCAAATTATAGGATGTTCCATACCAGCGGCTTCTACATCCTTCATGAACCATCCGGTATGTTCTAGAATATTTCAGCCCATTCTAGCACCCTCCAGCATGCTCTAGAACATTCTAGGGTCTTCAAGTTGAGTCCACCCAACTCTAGCTTATTCTAGACATCTCTAGGCCACTCTAGAACCTTCTCATGTAGAAAAGTCTAGATCATTTGGGCAAGCACTATTTGTTTGGATTTTGCAGGACAATTTGAGCGGGACGTAACATTAGGGTGACATGCCCCATTTTCTCCCACTATAGTTCCGTTCGCGCATGCAGTGAGAAGCTGCAAATGTGAAGAAACAGACAAAGAAAAAGAGAGTATAAAAGTAATGTGAGGTTGTTCCGAATCCATTATATTTTTAGAGGTTTATTCATCTATTCATACTCTATTTCTCAACTAACTAAGATTTCATAAAGGATATTGCTTTTATATCACCGAATATTCTATCAATTTTAATGAGATTTACATCTCTATTTGTATTCTATCATTTTTTTAGTAAAGATTAATTGTATTTTTGAGAATTGTTTTTTTTTATATTAATGTATTATGATGTTTCTCTAGGTTTTTTTTAAAAAGATTTTGGTATACCTATTTTTAATATAATGAAAATTGAAAGTAAAACTAATGTGTATTAAATACATTGATAAAACAAATCAAAAATTAGGGTAAAATACATAAATAGTAAGTTTATTTAGGTTAAATGTGTTGTTTATCCTTTAGTTTGGAAAAAGTGTTTTTAAATCTCTTTATTTGTAAAAATAGTGTCACATTTTTTATTAAATATAATGGAATAACATATGTATCAGATATATGTTTATATTTTTTAATATATATATACATAAAAAAAATTAATATTTAATTAAAAAATTATTAAAACTTTTTAAGAAATTTTTTTTTCTTTTAAAATTAAATAAAATTTTCAATAAATCTTAAACAAAACTTTCATTGTCTAGTATTCAAAATCACAAATTATAGGATGAAAATTTAATTTATGTTTGATCAAAAGATTTGTTATAAAATTTGAGTGATCTTTTTTTATTAAAAAATACTTAATTAAATATATGTCTCTCAAAAAATAAAAAACATATATATATCACATATAATATTGCATTATATCTAAAAAAAATTGGATAAAAAATTAATTTTATTATTATTCGGTATCTTTTTTACAAACAAATAGACTTAAAAATATATTTTTTAAACAAATAGGTTAAACAATTTCTAATACCTAAACAAAATAATCTCCGTAACACTTTTTCTTAAAAGTTATTGCGTCGTTTTGATTATTATTTCTTATATCTAATTAATTATATAATTTTAATTATATGAATAAAAAATAAATTTTTTTACTTTATTGTTAATTTAAAATTGATACTTTTCAAACGAGAAGTTACCAATCTATTTTAACATACGCAAAATACTATAACTATAATGACACAAAACTTCGATAGTTTTTACATATATAAGAAGCAATCTATTTTAACATACTCAAAATACTATAAATATAATGACACAAAACTTCGATAGTTTTTACATATATAAGAAGCTCACGCAGTGCTATACACACAAATCAATTAAAGCAATCATGTGGCTTCTCAAAAAAGCCATATAATATTTTAGTTAATTTGTAAGGAATATTCCTTAGTTAATTAAGCAAGGAACAATTCGAGAACAAAAATCAAAGTAAAGACTCGTATATCAGTTAGTGATTTTGTGAGAACCTAATCAAAATGTTGACCCTTAGTGTGTGGTCAAAAGAATAAATTCTAAAGAGTAATGTTGGAATGTATATAATGAAAGTGTGCAACATTCTAGCGTAGTCTATTGTAGCATAAGTGCTTCCCTAGTTTCTCTCAGTAATTTTATTATATTGTTACATAACTTAAAAGTTGTTAAATAAACTTAAAAGTTGTTTTTATGTATTTGCGAGTTCAAATGAGTTACTCATTCAAATTTTTAAAAAAAGTAAACTAATTTTTTTTATTGATAGAGGCAATATTTTGAGTTTGGAAGATTTATGGTTTTTATAGAGTTTGACAAGCAACGAGTATTGTTTATAGTTATTACCTATTGCAAGGGCACTAAGGGATACTAACATTGAAAGGATAAATATAAAATTTAGATCTTAAATATTTTATATTGAAATAATATAATAAAACTATTTAATTTTATTTTTAACAATTTATTTTGATATATACACACTGTAAATTAAACAATAATCGTGTAAATTTAAGAAATTAGATAAAATAATACTCTTAAAATTTATAACAATAAAAATAACATAAATTATACGAAATTTAATTAAATGACGTTTAATACTTTAAATGTAAAATGTTTTGGCCAATAAAATTATGCTATTTGGAATGATAGATTGTTATAATCAATTTACATGTTATATTTAATACCTATATTATAGGTATTTGTACCATAAAAGTACACATGTTAATATATTGATACTCTTTATATTTTATATTATTAAAAATATTATATTTTAATATCACAATTTATAATATTTTAATATCACAATTTATATATTAATATCTTTTTGATCATTTTAAATTTTTTTTTTCAAAGTATTAATGCCTTATACATCCTATGTGTCAAATTCTAAAGTGTATTGAAGCAAAATTAAGAAATAAAAAAATTTATAATGCAGTTATGACTATCACAGTCACCGTTTTTTCCCAATTAAATTGCTCAAAACACTTGTCGGCATTAGGGTTGGTAATTGCATAACAATATTTCACAAAGAAATTTAACTTTTATCAATAATTCTCTTACCCAAAGAAATTTTACGAGGTTATTGTAAGAATTGCGATCAAAATAACAAGGAATAAATTAATAATTAATTAATTGATAGATAATAATGTACATATTTGTTTTGATATTGTTTTTGTAACAATTTTAAAATTATCTTATAAAAAAACTATTTATATATATATATATATAATAAACAGGGTGCAATTATTTAAAAGAAGAAAAAATAAATTAATGGGAATTAAATATAATAGTTAAGGCTTACATCATAACGACGGAGAGCACCAAAATTGCAGTAGAAAGAGTGGAGATATCAACTACAGATTCTCCTGCATGTCTTGAATTTACTATTTGAAACAAACAAGCGACGAATCTCTGGTAATAGCTCAAACCAACCATGGCTTCGGATTTCCACTCCATTGAACAAAACAATATTAACTGAATTAATATGAAACCAAACACAGTTGAAACCAATAAGCAAGAGTCTACAGCAGAGAACAAATGTTGATAACCCATTTCCTTATAATTCTTCAATATGTAACTAAACTCTATTTTCTTACTTAACTTTCCCAAAACCCAAACAAAAAATCTAAGTGCTGATGGAAACAGAGTGTTTCCAAGTAAAATTTGTGGAATAAGTAGTAGTAAAAGTCCCGAGTTTTTTTTAAAAACAATCATATTTTCATTTGTTGGAATAAAACCACAATTTGCGAAGGTAGAAACTGTTGTGAATATTGAAAATGTTTGGATTTTAATGCCTTTAGTTTCAATTATCTTTCTAGCTGAAGGAACAAGGCTTATATATATAGAAACTAAGGATGAACCACTTATTAGAATCACTAATAGATAACCCAAAACCACATAACCCAAACACTTAATACAATCATTTTTTAATATATCACTGCTATCATGATCATCAACTACTACTTTATTATCCAAGACATTGTCGTTTCTGTTTTCTACATCAACTTGGTAAATTGAATTATTTTTGGGTTTTGGGTTTTTTTTCAAACTACTACTTCTGAATTGAATCCCAAGCATTGAAACGAAGATCTCTCCACCTAACAACATCAAAATTGTAATAATTATAAGTTGGGCATTTGTGAAAACCTCCATTTCAACTACTGATGCACTTGAAACAGTAGCTGAAGAAACACTAGTGAAGAAAAGATCAACATATGAAGTAGTAGTTGTTGGGTTTGTAACTTTCATAGCCAATAAACCCATTAAAGATAAAATAAGGAAATAACAAAGTTGAATGAAAAAAGGGTACTGATCATGAGTATGAGTGAGTAAATGGTACAAATGTACCAAGAATTTACAAGGCAAGTAGTTCCTCATCATATATAACTATATAAAGGTTAATTTGCTAGGCTAATTATCACTTCTTAATAACAAACCTACACGTTAATTTGCTATACCAATATATATAGTACTTCTCTTAGTGGGCATGTATAAAGAAGAAAAATAAAATAATATAAATTCTTTATGCCATATAATTATTGGCTAAGAAAAAGATTATCCTAATGTTTTAATAAATATTTGTATGTATAGAGAAGTGTCGGTTATTATACATGGCACGATTGCAACGTGATTTTGGGTAAACAGTGTTTTAATGCATAGTTTTCAAATGAATTGCTTTAGTCATAAATTTTTAAAAAATATGCAATTTAAGACCTTTAGGACTAAAATATATATTTATTTTTAAGTTACGAGATTAAAATGATATAATTAAAAATAAAGAGACTAAAACTATGTTTTTCATATATACCATGAATAAAACAAGAACACTTTTAGAATTATTATATATTATTATAATAATACATAATTGTGAGGCAAAAAATGTTCACAAACACAAAATAATATATTTGTTCGAAATTATTGAATTAATATTTATTTTAAAATATTTTGTCCAAATACATACATATTTAATAATATTTGTAAAAAGGAAGAAGTTGTTTTTGCTATATACACAAGTTTAATAATAAAATCATAGTTATATAAAAACAAATTTGATAAAGAATTTGAAAAACAGGGATGGAGTAAAGTGTAGGTGTGATAACAATGGACAAAGGTACAGATGGAGACGATTTTTTATATAGTTATCTTCAAATCAAATTATAAAATTTATAACTAAAATTGTTCAAAAAACGTTACAGTTCGGAAACAATCTTTTTATCTACAAGTAACGATTTTGAACGATTATTAAAAAAATACCTAAAATCATGTACCCTTTCTAAACCTACATGGCTCTATTGTGAAGGAGAAATCAATATTAATTAAAACAAACATGTAATTTGATTTAATAAATATATAAATTGATTAAATAAATATAATTAATTTCAAGTACGAACGGGTATTGTTATCAGTATAACTATATCTGAATCGTACGTGTTGGTTCATGTTCAATTAATACCCAAAATAGTATTTATTCCCAAAATTTATTAAATAAAAATTGAACTCATAGTATGGATAATCAAACCCGTAATTTTTTTGTCCATTACTAAGATGTGGAAGGGTAAGATTTGGCATAGGTGAAGAGAGTTAAAGGTCAAATTAAGATGGGGTGAGGAGGATTATGTGACTATTGAAAAATAAAAGAGTGTATTTTGTTAAAGTACTTATTAAATTAGTAAGATATTTAGTTTAAATTTTATTTTTTATCAAAATTATTCATCAAATAAATGTTATTATTGTTATGATAAGGTATTATCTTATCGTGATAAACCTTACCACGACATTGGACTTACCATGACATTGGAAACAAGTAATAAGCCTTTTTATTTGGATAAATGTCTTCTCACATTATACCAATACCTTAACATAAATTTCATTTTCAACCAAAATTACGACAAATATTACTATTATTGTGATAAGTCTTACTTTTCAATGATTTTGGTAGATTTTTTTTTTCAAACACTAATAGGTAATTAAAATTTCAATTTATTGGAACATCGCGTACATGATCATGGTACCTTATTAATCATCTTGACCAAGGATGATTAGCCATTTGCTAATTACAATTTATATACCTAAAGTACTTTTATAATTTTCAAATCTACTTAACTAATATATTTTGTTAAAAATACTCAATGATTGTATTTTATTTTGTGATTAAATGAATATACATTGTGTCTTTATATAGAAATTATAAGTAAATTAGATATTTCTAAAGTAACTAAATATAAATATGATTAAAGTAGATATATATACATTAATATGTTACTAGATATACATTAACATATATTTTATGTGACAATTTTACACAATACTCGTAAAATGTTAAAAGTGTGAAATTTTTAGTCTTTGTGAAAATATTACACCAATTTAACTATTCTTTTAATGATGATATATACAAATTTTACTTACTTAAAATCAAGTTTTGCATCATAGTCGTACCCAAATGACAAAAATATCCCTTTATTTAAAATCATATATATGTGACGCATAACTGAAATTTTTAAATTAAACTTATTTATTGTATTAGTTTGAGAAATTTTATTAATTTTGAAACATTCAACAAACTGGATTACTAAATTGAAATTATTTAAAAACATGATTAAAAAGGAGAGTTAGTTTTTAAACATAGATACCTTTAGGATATCATTCTTTTTCAAAATCTCCGTACACGTTTGTAAAATATGATAAAACTATATCCTAATAAGGTGGAGGATTATAAAAGATATGAATTACGTGGCACAAAAGGGGTTAGGCAATTGGCATCACAATATTTTCCAATATTAAAACTTCCAAGATTAATATACTACTAATGTTTTAATTTAATCAATTTAATTTATTTTTTTAATAAAAATATAATAATCTCATTTTATTACTTAAATTATTAATTTGATAAGAGATTAATGTTTGAATTAATAAAATAACAGACACTCTTTAATAAATTAAATAAAAGACTTAACTACTAAACTATAACTTCATGGATGGAACATTAACTTAAAGATCAATTCAACTATCATAAATTCGGTAAAAAAAACTTGACATTTCTTCTATTATTATTGGCTGAAAAAGATTATGATATTTTTGTAATTTTGTCATTTGTTTGTCGGCTGTCTTCTCATTAATCAACCTCTGCACGAACTCCTAGATGAAACATATATATTTGAAAAACTATATGTATTTTAAATTTAATGTATAAATAATATGATAATATTGTAGGTAATTATATTTCAATCCACTAAATTAAGATATCTTTGTCTCCTATATAGCTAGTGCTCATATATTTTCCTATCTTGATTAGAAAATAAGGTTTTATTTGTTAATTTTGTAATATATTTTTTATAAATTATATTATTTTTTATTAAATATTATTTTTTATTTTTATTATTATAAAATATAAAATTATCTATTATTTTGAATAATAATGAATAATTTCTCACTATAAAAAAACCAAAAACCAAAATATTAGCCACTATCCCTTTATCTAGATAGAATAAGAAATAAGTCTCACTCTCTTGGATAACCTCTTGAATAATCAGATTTACGAGTACTCTATCTTAGAAGTATTATTATTTTCTATTTTTAATATTAAAATAATTTATTTTAATACTATAAATTAAATATTAATATATTTTTTAATTATATTGAATATTATTATTTTTTAATTAAAATTAACTACATATATCATTATATCCTATATAATAGGAGCGAAATAAGAGCTAAGAGACATGCACAGGCAAATAAATTAAGAGGGATCGCTATTTGATGAATAATAAAAGAGTTTACAAAAAAGATTTGAAAAGGGGCACATAAAACATATGTATTATTATTAAAAATAATTGTATAAAATAATAATATAAATATAAAAATAATAAATAGATTAAATTCTTTTTGTTCTTATAAGGTTTAATAAATAAAAATTAATTTTTTAAAATTAAAAATCAAATCAAATTAATAATATCTTAAAATCGGAAATTTTAGATTAGATTGGTTGATTCCAATTTTGTGCAACTACATTCCTACATATTAAATTAAATAAGAGCATTTATCAAAATTTAAGAAAAAAATAAAAAAAAGGCATTTGTTCCACATCCCCCGTTGGAGCATCATATTTTTAATTCAATACATTAGCACATGTTCTCTTGGCATCATTAGGAGCATCAAGCCACCATGAAGTTTCTTTACTATTTGGTAATAGTAGTTAATAATATTCGGTAACATTTGAAATTGTTATTGTTTTTATTCCGATTTGACATTGAGAAAAGGGAAAAGTTTGATATAATACCTTAGTTTTAAGTAAATATATAAATTAATATTCAAATTATATATTGATATATTATTAGTATCTTATTTTAATAAAAACTATATTATTGATTTTTAAAAAATATTTAATATTATAAATACTCTTAAAATTTCAAAAATATTATAAATATCCTCCAATTTAACAGAGATTAAAATTAAAAAAATTAACTAGTAATTTTTATAAAATAATGTAGAAATAATAGAAAATCAATAAATAATGGAAATAAAAATACAAGATATCTCATTATTTTTCTCACATAAAATGATAATTAGTAAAAAAAAATATTTGAAGAAATACGAAAAGTAATATTAAATCTTAAAAAATGAGATAGATTCAAAGATTCATCATTATAAAGAATAAGAAAAATATTTTAAAGAAAAAATATAATTTATTATGAAATAAATAATAAAAAATTGAGCATTAATATTATAGATATAAAATGAATATATAATATACCATTAATTGACAAATAAAACATTATGAATAAACCATCAAAAATCCCTCAAAAGGACAAAAGGAAAATTAGATACTTTAATTTAGGAGAAATTCAAATATTAATGAAAGAATATTTTAGAAAAGTAATTGATACACAATAAAATTAGCATTGTTAAACAATAGAATAATAAATAGAAAATATGTTTTATTAGGAATGATCTATAGAAACTTATGATACCAAAAATTAAATTCACAATATATCCTAGATTTTTCATTAATATTAATGATATGAACTTAAACCAAATGTTAAGTTTAACCTATAAATTTGAAAGATGAGATTTAATGAAAGAAGAAAATCTTACATTTTTAGTATACTGTATAGTAGGATATTCATTAATAAACAGTCATATTACTTCAATATATGGACAAAATGAATTCATAGAAATAAATAAAAATTTCTAAGAAATTTAACAGAATAAAATTTAAAACATTAATAAATTTTTAAATACCAGAAGAATGGAACTTAGATGTGAAGGAAAAACCTATGATACTAGGAAGAAGATGTAATGTAGCAACAAATAGTAATGTATCAAGGTTTACGTTTATAGATCATGAAAGAGAAACCTCTAATAAAGAAAGAGAGGTTACATATCTAAAACTGAAGTTAAAATAATAAAAACATTAGTCCATTTAGGAAAATGATATCATTGTTATCCCAATAATGTTCAAAAATAAACTACATAATATATAATTAGATTTTGATAGAAGCCTAATATGCATATTAAAAAACCAAATTATAATAATAATTTTTTTAATTATTTTAGCAGAAAAAAATGGATATAACAATTTTCTACATGTGATGATCTAATATTCTATCCCAATTATTATTGCAATTTCATTATATTATTTAATTTAATTTAATTTTTATGCTATTAATTATTTGGCCAACATTTGATCTATAAAGAAAATTAAATAGATTTGAGAGAATTATTTCATTATTTGTCTTGATAAAATAATATGCATAGTTTCTTAGAAAGATGTATGATTATTATGCATGTGATCTATAATTAATGAACTTAATGAGTAGTATGTAATTTAATTGACATGATAATACAATTATGTTAATTACTATATGGTGTGTAATGTACTTAAGAGAGGAATATATGCTAGTTTAGATTCAATTGATCATATAATTGATTGATGATTATATTATGGAAAATTTTAGTGATTCACGTGTTAGAAAATTAGAGAATTAAAGATTCCTAAATTATTTTCTCATATACCTTTATAATTGTTGGGTCTTGTAATTTAAAATTAGTTGTCATTTATTTTTTTAATTTTCTATTATCTAAATAATAATGTAATAATTATATTGTTACTGAGTTATAAGCTACAAAACTTTGTTTGAAATCGATATCCGTATTTAGGTATATTATATTACTTATACGACTCATATACTTACAGATTGCAGTGTGTTAATCAGTTGAGTGCATTTTTCACGTAGAATTCTCATTATTATTTTCACGTTACTGATCTGTGATAACCGATCACATTACTTTATGTATGTGGACTTTGGAAGGGGCCTAGTTAGTGTGTCTGACCAAGTTGTTCTGGAGGCAGCAAGCGATGGTAGCAATAGGCAAGTAGACATTTGTGTTTATATTTCTATTGAGTTGTACTTGTTTTATTGCTTAGTTAATTTGTTTGCTACCTAGTGGTTGTCATAAATAATCTGAGAATGTTACCATATAGTAAGAGTTCTATGTTGCTTTACCCCATTATATGATTGTGTTTAGGTGATGTGTTTTGCTAAAATACAAACTGAGTCTTCATAGTATATGTTATCACATAAAGGCTTACAGCCTCTATTGAAAAGCTACTTACTTTTTTGTTTATTAAGCTTTACTTCTTAAGTTAATAGCATATGAATAATTTATCTACCAATATGAGATTATTGTATCATTGTTGTTGTTTTCTATTTATCTGTTGCTTATGGGGTTTAACCTAATTGCGTACTTAAGTTCAGACTATTTCATTTGTAATTATAAATATTATTAATTATTTCACATAAAATCAAATATTGCATTAAAAAGTCAATTATTTTAAGAGTTTTTTGGTTTTTCATTTTATTCTTCCACCAAAAGTTAAATATTAATACATATAATCATTTTTTTAGGTTTTTGATTTCGTAATAATAGATAATTATTATAATGATTATTAATCCTTTGATTTTCCTTTTTTAAAAATTATTAAGGGAGAATTAATAAATTTTAATTTTTTTTCACATAAAACTAATTTTTTTTAGAAGTATCTTGATTTTTGATTTTAGTTTTTCCACTAATCATATGATCAATTATTTTTTACATTAAATATAATTTATAAAAAAATTACCTAAAATTAAAATATAATTGGATTATGTCATAAGAAAAAACCAATATATTGATAATTACAATAGATTTTACCTATGACATATTATAATATAATTTTTTTTATAATAGTTATAAGATTATTTGTTATTATATTTACGATGTGAGCATGATTTGAAAATGAATGGTGATAATTCACCATTAATTATCTCGATTAATGAATACCTTCCAGATTATTATTATTTAGCAAAATTTACTTATCTAATTAGCTAAATTTATTGGGAGCCTTTAATTTTTAGGAAAAAATGTTTATGCCTCAAGTTTAACTTGTGTTAATCCACCACCATAATCAACTCGAATTGCATGTCATTTCAATAAATACATCTAAATCTAATTAGAATGGCCAAATTGAGATGTTTATTAGTTATTATAATCTAGGGTCCAATAGATTCAGATAGGATATATATAAAAAAATGGAGTGGAATAATGATTATAGCTACTTGTGTTATATTAGCATCTCAATTCATCTGTAACTCCTTAATATTCATGTAATGAATTGATTAATTGATTAATATTCTAATTTAATCTATAAATTTAAGCTAACGTATCTAACTTACAACAAATTAATTGAAATAAGTTAGTTTACATAGCAAAGCGAGCTAATATATGAGAATGTATTAATAAAAAGATTATTCCTATAATATCATTATAAAAAATCATTTAATATACTTTTAAATAAAATTATAAATATTTATTTTTATTTTATTTATTTAAAAATATAATATATAAATCGAACTAAATTTAAATCAAAATCTTATACAAACTGAATTTAAATAAATTCGATCATTTAAATTATAATATTCAATTGTTTGTACTTGTGTAGGGGTTGACTCCACCATCAACCTTTGTTTATTTGATGACATAAAATTAAATAGTTAAATTTTTATGAAAATAGAAAAGAAGAAAAAAACTTGATTGGTTAATTATTTTACACTCAAGCAAATACTTGCGGTGGCCACCATCCACACCACTTGGATGTTACGTATGATACTATAATTAATATAATTATAAATTTATACGTAAAGTTATTGGTATTGAGGATTTTTATTAAAAAAAACATCCACTTGGGTGGACATGCATAATTTGTGGAACCTCCGTATCGGCTATCACTTTGATAGACTATATATTAAAAAAAAATAAAAAAAAAATTCAACATGTGTACGGAGAGATATAAGTTTTAACTATATTTAGTGGGATCGATGCATGTTAGTTCGTTCACACACTGAAATAACAATTATGGATCCAATCGATCCATTGGAGAATGAATGCATTGATTATGGAAGTGGGGGTATAAGTGGGATAGTGACCCAAATGCAAGTAAATAAAAGATCCCAAGCACTACTGAAATAACAGAGTGTAGAGAAAAATATTAAAAATAATTTTTATTTTAAATAAAACTAAAAAATCGTTAAAAAACAACTAATATTTTTATTATTTAATTGATAAAAAAAATTGAAAAAAATTATATAATAATTAAATAATATTTAATACTATTTTAATATTAATATTTAATTAATTGATTGATTGATAGATAGATGGATAAATAAATTATATAATAACTAAAGGATTAAGGGAAATAATATTCATTATTTAAAAATTTATATATATATATATATATAAGTATTTTTATTCAAAATTTATAAAATATAATTTAAATTCACTTATAAATTACACCCTATCAATGGATATAGATGCCAATTAATGGAGAGATGCTTGGTACTATATATGGTCAACATTCATTGTTGGCATGGTATTTATGTTTGTTTGGAGATTGAATTAATGGAAGAAAATTAGTGTAAAGCAGTGCAATTTAGGCTAAGTAACGTCAGAATTATTTGAATTTATATATGCTTATATATATATATATTAATTAAATATGTGAGTAAACAAATTTAAAAGTAAAAAAAAAACAAAATTTACTATGTATCATCTAATAATTAATATAAATATAATTTTAAATTACCTTAACATTCTTCGATGCAAAGACGTAAGAAACCTTCTTATATATAAAAATTTTATATTTCGATGCAAATTAAATGATATTATTAACTTTTATAAAAGTAGTTTCCACTGTTGTGTCGTCCACCGGCCACTTTATTTTTTTTCTTTTTTAATTTATAAAGTAAAACACAATATTATATATATAAAACTAACTTTTAAAGAATCACTTAATAATTAATAAAATGAGCACAGTAACGAATGATACCATATAACTTATATAATTAGACCAGTGCATATAGTTTTATACATTAGAACATATAACTTATATAAGACCAGTGCATATAGTTTTATACATTAGAATCCAATCCCCAAAAAAATAAATCTTATAATTATATTTTAAATATGATATGATATTATATTAATTGTATATTTTTATTTTGTTAAATAATATTTAAAAATATAAATTAAATTTAACAAAACACATGCAATGCACGTGCCTCCTCCAAACCTAATTGTTCTAAAACAGCGAGTTAATTAACTCATAATTTAGCGAAATTCGCTTTAAATTGTAATAGTTTCACTATGTGGATGGAAAGTAACCCCTCGTAATATATAATTGAATTTTTAGTTATTTAGATAAGACGTGAGTTGATATAATTATTATAATATTAAAATTATAAATAAAAATTTAATATATATTAATATTAATTTTTATATACGTGTAATTATATAAAATATATATTTTTAATAATAAAATAAACAATCTTTTAAATAATTAGATTGAGTTTTATTTATTTTTATATTTTTTTATACAGTAAAAATTATATTATTATTTAATTATTTTAAATTAAATATATTTTTAAATAAATATTAAAAAATATAAATAAATATGAAAAATCTATTACATATTTATAACCAATACTTATTATTTAAACAACAACAATATGTATTCACTGCTAATTAAATAAAAGTATAATGTGTTGCTCGAAATAATTTAGGAGAGAAGAGAAGATTGAGAAAAATTTAACTACAAAATTTTGTTGAAAAGTGCCATAAACAACGTATTCTTTTATGTTTTGTTATTGTATTTATCTCAATTATACATAAAATTTCTACAATTATCAAGATGATATCTAAACCGTATTTGTCTTATTTTCACTTTTCTTTTCTTATCTTATTTTACATTACTTATCTTTTAAACATTGAGGATAATGTTTCATATAAGTTAGGGGTTGAAGGAGTTTAAGCTCAATTGCTTTAAATTTAATTTAATTTTGATAAAAATTGTTAATATTTTTTATAGAGTAGTGAAAATTATCTTTGACTTAGACAAATAATATACGTTTTTTTTCTCATATAACATGTCATAGTTATTAATGAATATGAAGGTACAAATTTAAAAAGTAAAATGAAATATATTATTGAATGAGCTACGTGTAAAATTGAATAAGTTCACAAGTAAGTTTTTTCCTATAAATAAAACTCATTGCTCGTTGTTTCAATCAAACATACAAGATCATTATTCTATTCTTCTTAATTTCTCTCTCTTGTTTTACAAATATAAGATTATAATTCTTTAGGTTTTTTTATTTAGTTAATCTATCAAATATTGGTGGTTATGTTTGATTGATTAATAAATCTAATTATTTTATGATATTTTGATAATATATTCTTATGACTTCTTCTTTATTTTTCTTCTTAAATTGTTAGATCAAATAATTGTGTTTATCATATCATAATTATTTGATTTGATTATTAATCTTTAAATAAACTATTTTTATTGAACTTGTGTTTGATCTTTTTGCTCTAGGATTTGCTAGTTGATTTAATTTAAATGACATATATTTTGAATCATCTAGTTAGGATTATTCATTATTAAATCCGTTTTAGAATACACATGGACACTTGCGTTTTTGTGCTAATTATTTTGTAGTTACTTCGAGAACGTATCTGATTGACGGAAAACTTATTGGAACGTTGGTCTAAAAACCGCTCATGCTAGTATTAAAAATTGTGAAAACAGAGCAGAGACTCGTAAGTAAAGTACATTGAGTCAGTATCCTAGGGAGGGTAGCATAAGATCGAGTTTATACTTGAACATTTGATTTTCATAGTAGAAAGTTAGGTGGTCTAGTGGACCAGTGGTTTTCCTCTTAGATAATGGTTGTGTGCTAGGTTATTTCCATCTAAAAATATCGTGTCGTATTATTTTACTTTCACACCTTATTATTACACGTGATTGGATGTGTGACTGCTTTGTTTAGGTTATTAAGTTATAAATTGATAAAATTAAAAATAACATATTCACACCGTTAATTAAGTTCATAAGTTATAAACTTTCAGTTTGTTTTAGTAATTACTCAAATAACAATTTTCAAAATATGAAAAGAAAAAAATTGAAAATATTAATTGATATTAATAATACCTTATATACTTGCATCTGTAAAATGAATTCTTGATATTTCTACGGGTATTGGTATTTTCGTCCATGGTTCAGCTCTCCTCTAATACTTCCTCCCTTTTGGGGTATTTGAAGAATGCTCTCGAAGGGAAGATCAAAGATGTCATTGAATGAGCATTTGGGAATGGCCTCTGAAATGGGTGTATTTTGATGGCCATCTAATGGTTTTCTTGATATGGTAGAATTAGTTGCTTAAATTGCATCCACTATTCCAAATAAACGTTTAGCTTTAGACACCCTAAAGTCATAATAATCGATTAATAATGTCATCACTTGCACAACTCTCACTTTCAAACTCTCACTTTCAATGAGTTTATTGAATATGTATGTCTAGAATTTAAGCAAAATATTATATATAACTTTTGTCGAAATCAATTTCTGCATTTTTATGATATTAATTGATTAATTAATTAATTAAGATAATTATTTCATGAGAAAATATTATATTTTTATTTAAGTTTAAATTTATATATTGATTGTAATGATTGTATCCCTTTTGAGTAATCAATAATGACGCATATAAATCAAAATTCTTAATAATTTATATACTCATATATTTATAAGAAAATGATTTATGTGCTAATTATACTACGCAATATTATTTATGTGTCAAAACATCAAAAATTCTCTCATTATATTAATCTTATTTTATATCTTGATCGTATAATTAAGTGTATAAGCATATTCTCAAACTATTTTACTCAAAAATGTTTATAATAAAATGGATAATGATTTAACCCGTTTTTATCTCGATTTATCCCGTCTCGATTTGACTTGAATGGGTCAGCTATCCAGGGGATTCATACCCAGGGATTCCAACCCTTCGGATCAAATTAGCTTCTTTAATAAGTACCAGGGATTCAAACCCTTCGGATCAAATTAGCTTTTTTAATAAGTACTTTGAAGAGAATTATATATTAATAATCTCCGATCTACTTTTATATTAATGACTCATCATCTTTTTAATCTTATCTATTTTTTTTTTAATCTTTATAAGGAATATGTATTCCTGGAGTACCATAAAAGTTTTCTATTTGAGATTATTTATCTTAATTTATCAATATAATTTTATTATTTTCTAAAAATTAGAAAAATAAATAATTTAATTATGATATTTTTTATTTTTATTATTTTATTTGAAATCAAACGATACTTTTATCCATTTAAATCTATGAATTGAAATGAGAGATAAGTGAATCTTAACTTCTTAATACTAAACAAATCACTTATTTTTGCTATTCTATTCGTGAAACCATGACATGTAAATGATAATCATGCAAGGAAACACCAACACTTGCAATATATAATATATAAACTTTTTTTTCTTTCAAAAATATGCGTAAAAACTCAAACAAAAATCTTACAACGAAGAGAGAGAGAAACTATATGGCTCAATTTGGGATCAATCGGTAATAATAAGCATTAAAATTAAACAAACGCAAAATAGTTTGCAGTTCCCCCCTCGAAAGGAAAAAAAGAAGAAGAAGAAAGAAAATGATATTGCCACTATCACTGTATATTTGGGCGGGTTCAAGTCTGAAATTTTGGATTAGGACTAGACTTGGACCGGACATGATAATGCCATGTATATTTTCAAGTGGATAAAATTAGATTTTTCAAATTAAATACAAATTAAAAGTTTAACCTTAAAAAACATTCGAATCCATTCGTGTATGACCTTTTTTATTTTTAAATTTTAAGTTGACTTGAATTAGTATCATATTTTACATAATGCAAATAGTTATAAAATAATATCATAAAATATTCAAAATTATATATATTTTATAAAATTTAAAATTAACTAATAATTTGAACTGAACTCATAATAGAAATATTTAACCCTAAACCAATTACTCAGTTGGGTAAGTAATGTTAGGTTGTACTTTTTTGAACCTAATTAGGCTTTAACTCTGGTTGAATTATGCCTTTAATCTTAATTTATAGTCCTAAAATTTACATGCTTTAATGATTAATCGGGTCGAAAATTACGATTTGACCATTAAAAAGAAAAGATGAAGTAATTAGAAACTAAAAGAGAAATATTAAGGCTAAGACAATAGAAAGGCTCAGAATATTGGCAAAAGGCAAAATAAAAACATCCTACACCTTTGTTATAGAATTTGCTAAGTACTACTTCAGCTGCAAATAAATAAGAAAAATAAGGATTACATTGTCTAATTCAACATTTTTTTTATTTATTAGGTCAAATCCAACTTCTTACGAACGTAATTTCTACAGAGATTCTTGTGCAATAAGTAGAAATAAAATACTAAAATACAGTCTCACTCAAGACAAACAAAAACTAAAACAAAAAAAAAAAAGATTATAAAGAGAGATTAACTTCATTAATAATAGCTCTAGATAGATTAAGCTTCCTTATTTTCCAAGAGTTTCTCGATCATATCTGCTGCATCTTGAACTGTGGTAATGTTTTGGGCACTTTCTTCTTCCACACTAATACCAAACTCCTCCTCAAGTCCCATCACAATCTCAACCTGAACAAATTAGTTAAAAATATTCAATCATAATGACTAAGTAGAACATTCCAAAGTTCTTGCAATCAACTAACCAATGTTGTCCAAATTTAGAATAACTAGTGAGTCTGTATCCAAGGGAAGAAAATACAAAAACAAATTCAATGACAGAAAGTTAAATAAAACAGGTAAGATGTGTAAATAGTTAAATCCAATAGCTCCATTCTGCATCAAATCCTTCTGTTACTAGAGTCTCTATAACATATTAACATCACCATAAAACAACAGGATGAAATGATTATAGAAGCAACTATGAGTTTACTGTATCAAGGGAATCAGCTCCAAGTGCAGCAAACTTTGATTCGCCGTTTACAGCAGAATCATCAGATAAAGCTAGCTGTTTCCTTACAATTTCACAAACCTTGTCCACGGTCTCTAATTTTGCCTGCCAAAATTCGATTTAAGAACCGATTATTTAAATTAAACTAACTTTTAAGTTTAAAAGAGAGAAGAAATTTCAATCCAAAGTGTAGAATGGCAATTAGAACTTACTGCACAACAAACTTGGAGGCGTCTTGATCGCATTCCAAGAGATGGGATACAGTTGTGATTAATGGAAAATGAAATTGATCTAACACCGCTGGTAGCCTGTCCAGATATTTAACAGGGTAATAATTCAGAACACACAAGTATGGTGACTTGTAAGGGTTTTGTTTTTTGCTCATAGACGTACTAGGGTTTGTTATGTATGCATATAAAGATGTCTGGTACATGAAAATATTACATACTAGTTTGGTTAATCAAAATGTTATCTAAATACCTAGTGATTTTACGCATCATGCCTTTTGACGATACCAAAACATATTTTATCCATGCTCCCATAACTTCTTCAAATTATAGCAATTAAAAACAAAATTCGAACAGTAGTAATGTCTTTGTTTAAGTCAAAAGTGTTTTTAGCACCCTAACATAGAAAAGGTTTTTTAAGTCTCTTTTTTTTTGTGAAAATATGCCATTTAAATCCCTTTATGTGAAAAATGTGTTAAGTAAGAACAAAATTAACTTTTTATCAAGTTTTTCGTTAAATATAACGAAATGTGTATGTCACATACATGTTTATATTTTTCAATAGATATATACATAAACAATATTACTTAAAACTTTTTAAGAAATTTTTCATTCAAACTTTACAAAATTTTCACTGTTTAATACAAAATATAACACATTAGCCGATTAAAATTTTATTTGAATTTAATCGAAATAATTTGTTAAAAAAATTGAGTAACATTTTTTAATTAAAAATTATTTCATTAGATATATATTTATCTAAAAATATAAATATGTATATATCAAATATACTATTACATTATATTCAACAAAAAAATTGGATAAAAAGTTAACTCTATCATTTTTTGACACCTTTTTCACAAACAAATGGACTTCAAAAAACTATTCTAAACAAAGGGACCAAACCGCACTGAGGTCTAAGCAAAGAAACTTGCAGACACTTTCCCTAAATAAAAAGAGATAAATAATGTTATACTTATTACAAAAATGATACTTAAGTCTTATACTTATCTTTTATAAAAGTTTAGTCTTATTGTTATTAAAAAGTGACCACACATGAAAAAGAAATTTTTTTATTTTATTTTTCTCAACTGCATTAGATAAAAAATGTTTTAACTTGAATACGTTGTGATTGAAAGAATCAAAGAAAAAATAAATAAAATAAAAAAATAAAAATGATCACATATACTTACGGAGTTATTTTTTCATAATGATAAGATTAAAATGTCACAAAAAATAATATAACAACTAAGTACTATTTTTAGAATAAGTATAATACCTATATTGTCACCCTCCCAAATATAAAATATTCTAGTCGAAGAAAAAACTAAAACTAGCGTTTTGCTTAGCAGAATTGTGTAAGTCAATAAATTGCTTTCATCATTAACAGTATAACTATCTTCTTTTTTTCAATTTGAAAATTAAATATGAAAAATTAAAAAGTATTCTAATAAAATATCAATATACATCAACCCATTGACCACCATGTTACAATTTGGTAAAATTAGTAACCAATCCACGATTATACAAACAAATAAAACTGATATTCAATACATTAAACTAGAAAGTCCAACCAACCATCCACAAATTCATTTTGACTGTATCAAAACTAAGTTGACTATTCCAACAAAACCAATGCAAGTCAAAGCTTATAGGTAAAGCAGCAAAACCAAACCAATCTCTGCTGAAAAATTAAGAGCAACAAAAATAATCAAATTTCATTTATTTTAATCATTTTAAGAGATCAACATGAATCAATCTTAATGAAATCAAATAAACAAAACCCATAAATCAACACTAATTCCAAATTAATCACACAAAACTCAGAAAAGGCTCAAAAATTATATTGTATCGGAGCAAAATATAAGAAACAACAGAAGCACACTAAACCACAATGCAAAATAATCAAAACCCAGAAAAATAAATAACAGTAATTTCTAATTAAAACATAAAAATTCCAACAATCAAAAATCGATAAATTAAAGCAAAGATAGAACAAAGGAGAAAAGGTTAGATGGTTACAATGGTAGGCCTAAATGAGGTTGAAATAGAGCTCATTGAAACCGAAGATCCGGTAATAGAAGCCATTGTCTTTGAGAGAGAGAGAGAGAGAGAGATCTGAGATCGAGAAGAAGATTTGAAAGAGCGATTGAGATAGAAAAGAGAATGAGGGACGGAGAGCACGAAGAGTGTGTTGAGTGTTTTCCGATAGTGTAGAGTGAATGCAACTACGTCGTTTTAATACCCAACGCCTTTTCCTACTTTTCTCTTCTATTTTGTCTCACTTGTTTGTTTGGATTTGTTGGGCGTTGGAAGTTGGGACTTCGTTTATATCTAAGATTAGTACTGTTTGGACATCGACCTAACGTTTTCCAATTCCAGGTTATCCTTAATCCAGCTGTCCTATATTCACTTGATTCTTAATCATACTAATCGATATAATTTAAGAGTAAAATAAATTTAATTGAGTCATTTATAAATTTTTATTTAAAAAATAAAAAATTAATAGTCTTAAAATTTATAAACATAAAATAATATAATTAAAATTTATAATGATAGAAATATCATAATTTATATTTATATTTTATATTTTTACTATTAAAAAAATTTAACATATTAATTTAATTTAAATAATATCTACTTAACGTGATTCAAATTGAATTATTATTATTTTTTTTAATATTATTTTTATTTTTATAAATTTTATTAGCGTTAGTTTTTTATTTTTATTTTATAGAATTAATAAATATTTAATCTGTGTATATTATAAATATATTTTAATTTTATTATAATTATACATATTAATTAATTAATTTTATGTTTTTACTTTATTTTATTTATAAATATTAATTTTTAATCTAATCACGTGGACGTGAAATAAACATTTTTTAACTTTTTTGAAAATAAGTATTTTTAGCAAAACATTTTTCAATAAGTATGTAAGAGGTTTATTCTACTGTTTATTTTTAAATTTTAACTATTTTGATAATATTTATTTTGATATTTTACTTAATTATTTTAGAATATGTTACATATTTTGAAATTTTTTATGGATAATTTTAATTTTTAATAAAATTAAATATATTCAAATAGAAACATAAAAAAGATATATTATTTTAAGATTTTTTATTTTTCTAAAACTATCAAATCTATCTATTTCTATGGGTAAATTTAAAGATCGATTTTTTAAAGTTAATAATTAAGCTAAGGTTTTATTTTTTTTAAAACCATTAAGGTTGGTCATCCGTGAAATTCTATTCTAGTCGTAGTGCGGGCCATTTTTATAAATGGGGTGGTGAGGGTTTGTGCACTCCTTTCACGTTCCCTTTATATAAGAGAATTGTCAATGATATTTTTTTTGTGCAATCTTTTTATTTATTTGAATGACATGTTATTTTATTATAAAATTATATATTTTTTAAAATATAAAATGTATATTATGAAATTTATAATAACATATATAATTTAAATTTAAAATTCTATTTATCATAAATTTAAAATAAATTATAAATTATATAGTCTAATATTATTAATAATTATGATCAAATTTATATAATTATATTTAATAAAATATTATAATTATAATTTTAATATATAAAATTACTCAATTCAAATAGATGGAAGAGTGGGTGAAAGAGTGTGAATAGAAATTCTATTTAAATAAATAAATAAATATATAAAAATGCGGATAATTTCAGTTCAAATGTCTAAATTTACTGACCCACATTCTTATACATTTTACCAATTAGTTTTGAACAGGTATGACTTAAAGTAAGTATTAATGTTAAATCACTTTATATATCATAATATCATAATTAATATAATAATTTTTATTAAATATAATAATATAAATTTAATTATATTTACAAATAATATATATTATATTAATTATGGTAAATATAATTTTTGATATTCTATTGAAAATAATATAAATTTAAATAAAAAATTAAAAAAAATGCATAATTTTATTTTCTCAAAAGGTTTGTTCCACTTTGCTTTTCTTTCTCTTTGGAGATGTTTATATATAAAATGATATATAATTAGGATCGAGCCCAAAAGGCATTCATTTTTATGAAATGAGAGAGGACTTAAGCAATTATTGGTTCACGTGTGTTCTCGTCTCCAACTAACCGAGCGCAAATGCGTGTGTGTGATACTTTATTTTTTGAATTTTTTTTTATTAATTTTTTTTCCAATATTCAAAATTTTTGTTCTTATCTAAAGTGAGTCACCCATATTGTGATCATTATTTTCTTTTTGACTATTTTGTTTCGTTTCCATCCACCTATACCGAGTCTTGCGAAATGCTATTTTTGTGTGAACATTTTCTTTGTGAACGTTGCTCACACGTTCATCTTTTTTCAATTATAAAAAAATGGTCATAGTTCTCATGTTGTGTTTGGTTAGAGGGAATGGAAAAAAAATCATATTTGATTTCTTTTATTTGTGTGTTTGATTGGGTTGGAAAAGAAGTCAGGAATGAAATCGATTCTTAAAGGATAAGTAATTTTGATTCCTTCTTTCCATTTTAAGAATCATAATTTCATTTTCATCTCAATTTTTTTTCAATTTTATCATAACCTCAAATATAACCTTAAATCCTAAAACCCTAAATCCTTAAATCCCAAATCCAAAATCCCAAAACCCTATTTAGAAAAATAATAATTTTAACCCTAAACCATATTTAGAAAAATAATAATTTTAATCATAAACCTTAACCCATAAATATAACCCTAAACTCTAAACCCTAAATCTCAAATCCTAAAATCTTAAATCTTAACCCACAAATATAACCTAAACCCTAAACCCTAAACCCCAAATCCCAAATATTTAAACCTTAAATCTCTAAATCCTAAATCTCAAAACTCAAAACCCTAAACCCTATTTAAAAAATAATAATTTTAATAATATTTTTTTTAAGTAATAATTATTTAGAAAAATAATGATTTCAGTAATGTATTTTATGTGACGAAAAAATAATAATTAAGTGATATTATTTAAACTTTATTAAATATAGAGATATTAAGGTAATATACATTATTTTTCATTTCATTTCAGTTGTAAACTAAACACTATAATACTGATTTCTAGTGGTCAAACCAAACAATTTTTTTTCCATTCTATTCATATTCTCATTCTAATTTCGATTTCATTCTGTGAACAAAACGTGACCTCAGTTTAAAGTTACTTAGAAACTGCTCTTCGAAGCAAACCCAGGAAAAAAATATACAAAATTGTTTTTTTTTAGTTTCTAAACAACATAAATAATTTAGAGTTGTAGCATTCCAGACCCCATTATTGCAGTGAAGCTTGGAAATAAAAAAAAATTCTAGGTTGTTTTATCTTGAGAACAGCGAGGCAATATTTACTTGTATAACTTTGAGTATAATCGTAAAACGTATTAAAGAAAGTGAACTAGTTCATGACTCAATTCAAATAGTATTTTTAAATATATCGATAATATTGTTAATATCTATTTTTAAAATACCTGTCTCAACTTATTCTAGGCATACAATATTTCTAAAATTCTTTCTTATAATGGTTGAAAAACCTATATATTTGATTATGATTGAAAGTATTAATTTTAGAAAAAAATTATTATTATTTTTTTCAATGAAGATTAATTAGTCTTTTTTTTACATGTGTTTAGTTTTTTTATTTTTCTAATTTATTCTTAAAGAAAACATGTACTGTCAATTTAAAAAATAAAATAAATTTATTTTGGAAAAAAATAATAAAGTCGTCATTTTATGTATAAAATTTTCAGGAACTTGGATCTTAAGACAAGACTACCTTTTCTTTTCGTTCTTGCAGAGCTTAGAAAGAGAGATATGTGATGCTGTATGTGTGCTTAGTAATCCTCTTACACGAAATGTTGAAATGATAGAAACATATACAATTGAGAGTTTGAGACTAAATGATGAATGTATATAAGACTCTTGTTTGTTTACAGCAGAAGAAAAAACACTTTAAAATGGAATTAACATCTAAAAAACCAAAACTTTATTGAAGCAATCAAATTCTATGATTAGAATAAAGCCAATTAAATGTTTTACAAAATCAATAATACAAAACAACCAACCCCCACCCACCACAAAAAAGAGAAATAAAATCAGGCAAAACTTCAGAAAGCTGTATCTCTCTCATGTACTCAAAGTCATCCACAAAAAGTTTTTGAATAACCACAATAATAAACACAGTCCAATTCATTCTAATCAGTCCCTCACTTTAGTTTAATAATCCTATAGGCTATAGGTTAAAAAACACTCACTCACATACATGTACCAAATCCCAATCCCAAGTCCATCTTATACTTTGATGAATAAGTGTTGATGTTACATATTTACCTTTTGAGTTTGACCATGCTGAATTGTGTATCATTTCCATTGCGGCTCAACAGGTTCAATGGGTGAACCAGGAACAAAGGGCACAAAACCCCGCCCACCAAACAATGGTCGCATAAATGCATCGTCGAATCTTCGCCAATAATGATGGACAGACTGAGATGGAATGCTTAGAAGCATTCTCAAAACAGTTGGATAAGGTGCATTCTGGGAGTCTACAGGATTGATTTCTGAGTCTTGTCCATTGCTGAGTAGTGGCAAAGTGAAGGATTTAGGGCTAGATGGTTCTGAAGATAACATGCTAGTGGTGGAGGGTTTTGATGTAGGAAGCAAGTTCCTCACTAGTGGTTTAGTCATCAATCCAAAGACCTACACATGGACTAAAATATGAGAAATAGCTTGCACATGAAATATTAATAAGAATCAGCAACCTGATAGAAGTAGCTCACACTTAAAAAGTAATCCTTAAGACAATACAAGAGGGATATCTTTATGGACCATAGTCTACTTGATATTAGAGGTGTAAATTATAATGAGATGTTGACGAGACTCGTTATACAATTCATTAATTTTCAAAACTCATCTCATTTTGTTTCACTTAATTTTTAATAACAAAAGAGCAATAAAACAATACTAATTAAGATATTGCATTTGTCTCTAATGGACTTAAATGAGATAAATATATATATAAAAACAAAAAAACATATTATATATGATTATTTATAATTTGAGTTTAATAAGAAAAATAATACAATATATATTTAAAGTTAATCTCATTAAAATAATAATCTAAATGAGATCAAATGAGATTTAAATAAAATGAGACAATATTATACCATAAATCCATTAGAAACACTAAATGAGACATGAGATGAGATGAGACAACCCACTTTATATCTTTATTTGATATGTGCTAATCAAATAATTCAATGAGAATATTCTAGAATGATTCAAGTCCATTAATCCTAGTTTATTTGCTAAATTGTTACTTGTCTCAAAAAGTAAATGAAAAATATGCTACTTGTTGCTAAAGATAAATGAGGAGGTATCTCACCACCGTGCTAAAGAGAACAACCGTGATTGTACTTGTGATCATGATTGCATTCCCAGACAGGTGAGTGTGCCCTAATCTTGTAAACTGCACTTATAAAAATTATGAACTTGTTACAATACTAGTTTTATTTATAGGATAAATGCCACTGCACTTATAAAAATTATGAACTTGTTACAATACTAGTTTTATTTAGGATAAATGCCATCACGGTATATTAGTTATTGTAGTTGGAACATTTTGATCCATTAATTATTTATATGAACAGTTTAGTTTACTAATTTTATATGAACAATTTAACTTACTAATTTTAAAAAAGTGACAATGCGAGAACAAATGATCAATTTTTATTTTTTTCTATTTTTAAAAAATTTAATTTTAACTATTTCAGCAATTATTTATGTTAAAACTCTTTTTGTCAAACGCAGTTCAAAAAAATAAAAAAATAACTTTTTTTAAAAAAATATTGGACCTCTATGTCTTGTTTTGTTCTCATGATATCATTTTTTAAAACTATGGACTAAACTACTTACAAGAATAACCACTGAACTTAAATGCTATAATTGCAAAAGCTACTAGACCTGTGCTATTGTCCACCTTTTATTTATTCATTTTTGTTGTTTTCTTTATCTAAGGATATTCAGTGCACTGCATAATATAAAGATAATATAAAGGTGGGTATCAGACTACCAGAGGGTCTGATTCTTGCTAACCATCCACAATTAGGACATTAATAACTTGAAAAGGAGCAAGAAATGCACCTCTATTGAAAATGGGATAATATTAGGCTTATAAATGTCAACTTTAAGAGCACAAAACAGATAAGAAACCATTAAAACATTGTTCAATGTTTTACCTGATTGTAAGCTAATGCCATGGAAACAGCACCACGCATGAGACCAGCCCACCATATTGTTACCTGAAAGAAAAAAATCATGGAGACATGTGACAAAGCCATTCATATACACGCGACAATGAAAAATAGAGTAATATGTTAGCAGCATACTTGTTGCTTTAAACTGATGCTCTTATATGGAGACTTCTTAGTTAAGTTGGACAAGAAAGATAAGGGGAAGACAAAGGCTGCTCTGCCAACCAAAATCAGTGCCAAAAGAATTGAGCTCACCCCGATTGATTTTCCAGGGCTGCAAAAAAACAGAGGGAAAAAGACTAAATGAACCCAACGTTAAAACCAGAAATGCATTTGATAGAAGCTATCTCCGTCCATGAAAAGACTCTACCTGTCACGTACAATTCTCCATTTCTCAATGTCCAAGGCATCCATACCAACATAAAGAAAAATAAAGATCTCTGCAACAAATGATAGAGTGGCAAAAGCATGCCTGCATTAATTGGTACAATGGATTGAAACGTTAGCAACCTGACAGTCTATGTCCTAGTTAAAGTAGAATGGTTGAATGAATGACCAAGAATATCTTCCAGTTTTCGTGAAAAAATTATGAAGATTTGACGTACTTAGTTGTTACTCTTGAGCTTTCAGTCACATTATGCCATGTGTAATGGGACATCACAATTCCACAAAAGAATACAGTGAGAATAGCACTTAAATAGAAAAGCTGCAAAATACACATAATCAAAATAGTTTTCAATTTATGCTAATAGAATAAGAAAGCCACTGAAAGTTTTTGGAAACCTTACTTCAGCAAGCATATATGACAGGTAAGCCATGAGAATCATAAGAGCAACCTCACGATCAGTAGAGTGCCTGCTTTTGAAGAAGCATTAACATAACAACAAATAGGGCACAGAATAAAAGGTTCGGTGTTAGTAAAAAGAGACAAAGAGAGAATAGGGCTATAATTCATGTCGCTGCATAGCAATGATAAATCTTCTTATTAGGGATTCATGTATTCTATCGTAGCCCCAGCTCACAACTCAGGAACAAATCAAAGGAAAAAGAAAAAGACAATTCACAAACCTGCCAAAGTAGAGATTTTTAATGATGTATGCACTGAATAGTCCAGCCTGCAAGAATTAAAACGATGTCATATGTTTAAGAACAACTAGATGAAATTCCTGAGTAAATAGGTGTGTGCAGTACTCTCACACTGTCACAAATACAGAGAGAGAAGAAAGAGAGCTTACTACTACTCCTAGCAGGGTACTCGTCACAAATAAATACAAAAAGTTTCCAATAAATTGCAATGCAATGCTTGAATTGATGTGAGAGAGATCAAAATTCTGAATTGCATTGAAAAGCACAACCGATGTGGCATCATTTACTACACCTTCCCCAAAAACCAAGCTGTACAAAAAAGGCGTGTCATCCTGATTAAGCACCTGCACTGATTTATGTATGGGTGAAAATTCTTTTCTTTTGTTCTAAGTTGTTACATGTCCACAAGTTCCCAATGATAGTAATACCTGCAAGGTGCTAACAGAATCTGTTGCAGAAAATATTGCTCCAATAGCTGCAATTAGGGGATTACCAAAATTAGCAGCAGGAAGTAAAAGCATTTAAATAAGATTGACAAAAACCAATATAGCCTACCCAGATAATCTCCAATCTTGAGAGGGCCAATATTCATTTTCTTGAAAAAGTGTATGGCGCCTGAATCAGCACACAAAAGAAAGAATGACTCATTATGATAAACAAGTGAACAATCACGATTATAGATCTCAAACAATAAGCTCAAATAAAGAAATGTATTACAACCGATATTCAACCAATGAAAACAATATGCAAGTACAAGCACTGTTCGATCAACAACTGCAGCTATTCAAATAACACTCGCATTCATGGACCAGGTCAAACATGCAAATACAGTTTCTTTGTAGAAAGACTTGTTAATAACAATGATATATAGTACTAATGTAGACTTTCAAAAAACATTAGGAAAATGTTATACTTAAGATTAGGTTTTCCCTCAGGCCTCAGCTAAGGAAAAATAAAATAAAATAAACTCTTTGTTTTTTTTTTAAATATATTCTGGGATGAGGATTGTAGGGAACACCCCTAAAGAAATACCCAGCATTTACCAACTCTACTAGAAGGCAACTGGCAAAATACTTTTTTTTGCTTATTAACAATTAAATCTCAATGAGCTTTTGCCTCTCAAGAATATCAAGAGGAAACATATCTACATTGCCACATATGTCTAAAGTGTTATAATAAGCTTAAGCTAGAACTGTTGAAGTCTTCAAGTTAATGAGCATACCAAGGGAAACAATGCTGAAGGATATAAGAGTCCCGACAGCACCAAACAACATGATAGTCATAAAGTTGCGAAAGAATTGCTTTTTTTTCACCTGAAACCTGGAAAAATTTGAAGAAAAAATGAAAAGAATAATCAACATTGATTTGTCTAAGTATAACCAAAACATAGATTTAATAGCATGACATCAATTTGTACGAGAAATGTCTCGTAAGGAAAAATATGATTGCTTAAAGGGGGCCAAAAAGTAAAAAAGTGTCACATCAGATCTGATGTTTGTGTAACTCCAAAAGGAGATGAAATTAAATATATGAGAACATGTTGATGGGGGAAAAAAAATTGGACATAATGATTTCGACTGCACCTACATCTGAATCCATTTTCATGATAAATTTCCGTTGACCTACAATCAAGAGCATAATTTGAAGTAATAACCTCAGGACATGATTGTTTTTCCTTTTAGTTTAAGCGACCTTTTCTTGTGCCACAAGCAACGAGTACGTCCTTAGCTCTAACAAGAATGAAATCAAAGGATCTGCTTTACAAAGAAAACTTGAGGCACCATGACTGATTACTAATAAGAAAATTCCAGTTAAAAAACGGTCCATAAGTTTCTCCAAATGGGACTTGTAGACTCAATCTGTTATGTTTCAATTGCAAAACCATGGTTGACCCGTGCACCTTCCTTTTCTCTTACCCCACATCTCATGCACATTGCAAAAGTCAGTAAAGGCTGTTCTGGTGATTTGCAATGCTTATGCCGTGCACCCTCTAAAATTAATGAAGTAAATCCCACCAGAAAGCTGCTCTTAGTTTAGATTTCTATTTCTTTGGCTCTCATAAAGTTCATGTATACTGGAACTAATTTCATGATATATTAAATGATGAGTATACCAGCAGAAACAACAATGTGATAATAGAGCTAATCAGTGTGATGGTGTAAGTGTTTGCACAATGCAAAAAACAGTGGCTGATAGAGAAAAGCAAAATAGTGCAGCTGGTGTAAGGCTGTCTACGACAGATGTGCAGTGTGACAAGTCAGCTCCTGAAGCACAAGCCAGCCAAGCAAACCTAAAGCCAATCCATTCAACAAGTCTAGCCAAAGGAGTCATGCAAGCTGAGCATTTGGATCAACAGTCTAACAGTAGGCTCGATTAGTTAGAAACTGACTTTGTAATTTCTTAAAGAAGCTATAAGAGTTTTCTAGAATTAGTTAGAAGGTTATAAGGTTATCGACACGTCATTTTGTGATTGAACATAGTTCTTACTGAGTGTAGCAAAGCTTATAGTGTATGATGGATTAGGTTTATCAGTTTTCTTAATAAAGATTTCTCAATTATTGATTCACCCAACTCTCACTCTGTTCATTCTTTGGCCTTTCTTTATCCTTCTTTATATCCATTTCATTTTAGAAACATCCGTCCTTATTACAAATATACCGCACAATTAAAGATGAATGTTCCAGCTTGTGGTATTAAACACAACTCACGTGAACTTATTTAATAAAATACTTTTATTAACCATAATATTTTCATAATTACAAAAATATCATTACCAAAAATCTAATTAAAAGATACTAATATTTTATTTTTAAACAAAAATTATAAATATTTTTTTAAATGATAAAACTAACTAATTTATAGGTTAGCTAATTAAACCTTAATTCAAATAAATATTAAATAACTTAGTTGAGTTATAAACTGATTTGACAGCTTAAAAAGCAAAAGCACTTACAAAGTAACACAAATCGAATCGAACCTGCTGTAATTATACAGTGAAGCAATAAAAAAAATAATGACTCAATATCATCTATTTAAAACGATCATAAACAAGTGGCTTACAAAATCAAAATGAACATACCCCGCATTGAAAATAATAGGTGGCAGAAGGTAAATAAAGAAAAGATCTTCACTGAACACTAACAAATGTGAGCTTTTTCCTCCACTCCTAAGCAATATAACAACCCCAGTGCATAGTCCCTGCCATCAATTCATAAACGGTCATTTTCAGCTCTCTAGTTCGATGGAAACTGACATTTGCATACAAGAGAATACATGTGAACCATAGAGTACACAAATTTGGATATACACAAAGAAGACTCACAATGGCCAGGGCTGTAATGGACTCATTCATCCATCGATTCTCCTCCAGCAAATGACCAATAACAATGCAAGCGCAAAGAAGCGCAACGAAGAGGTTCATTGAGACTACCGAAGAGTGATCAGAGGTCGCCACCATTTCCCCCAATTTGACCAAAATTGAGCTCATTTCGATCGCCAGAATTGAGTATCTACTCTGAATCGGTTGCAAAACAGTACTCAATCCGACCGATTGCTCAAATCAATCAGATTCAAATTCTAAGTCATTCTTCATTTTATATGTTTCCAGTTTCAAAGTCCAAAAAAAACTCTGAAATGCAAATCAACTTTCAGAACACTCTGCCAATGAATTCTCAGTTTCTCGCCTTTATCTCACAGTTAGAAGGAAAGCGACAGAAAATAAAACTCCAGAATCTTTATTCTTGACCAAAAAAAAAAAAAAGAAGAAAGAAAGAACCGCAATAAAGATCTAAGATGTAAATATCTAACTTTTTATCCTCTGTTTGGAACCAGGACCAAACATACAATGCGCATTTGAGTCACATATAATCGGATTTTCTTTCCTGTTGTCTCTTCAATTTCTCATCAAACAAAGAAAAGAACAAATTCGATTATCAAATAGATATAACTCGAAATCGGACTGAAGATATAAGTAGCTGGCCACTCGAAGCTTAATAAATATTCAAATATTTTATCCAAATAAAAATAATACGTGTTTGGACCTTGATTTCTTTAAAAGAAAATTAGTAAAAAAAGTAAATCTATGGCTCAGAAAAATTCGGTTACAGAGAATCCAGGAAATTGAGAATTTAAACAGCGTTTGGACGCTGAGAAAGCGAAATGAGGAGGGAGGAAGAAATCCCGAAGTATAAGTATATATATGGCTTTTCTAAGACGGAGTTTGAACTTGAAAACACACTGACCGTTAAATATGCCTGATCGTTCCGTGATAGGTATCAACGGTAGCGATTATCTATAATAATATTTATTATAAAGCTGGACACAGATGATGAATACACTTACCAGGTTTTCCACCGAGTTAAAATGGTGGGAACAAGACTAAAAAGGATCCAAGACCCTTAGAAAGGTCACTTTTATGATTGTGTCGCCCATGTATCTGGTTGAGCGTATAAAAGCAAAAATAGCACGAATAATAATAATAAATCAGTTAAAATTAAATGGTATTTAAATTTAAAAAATTGATATTTTTTAAAATAAAAATATTAATATTAAATTAATTTAAAATTTATGTTAATAATTTAATAATTAATAATTTTTAAAACTAAAAACTTTGCGATCATAATAACAAAAGTAACTATAACTTAAATAATTATAATTTAATTAAAAAAAATAAAAAAATAATTTTTATATGTCATTTAGAGTATAAGGTCTATATATATATTAGGGGTGAGCAAAATATCCGATCAATCCGATCAAATTCGATAAAATTAAGTGGTTTCTATCCGAGTCGGATCGGATTCGGATTGGATTTTATCAATCCGCTCGGATTCGGATTCGGATTCGGATTAGAAATATTCAAATCCGTATAATCCGATCCGATCCGATATATTTAATATATTATTTAAAAATATATTTATATATATATAATTATTTAACCTAACCTAAAGAGTTGTCATATATCTCCAAAACCTAACCTAATATATTTTTCATAATTTTTTTATTTATGTAATTTTTTTAATAGATTTAAATTAAAATTTTGGATTTAATAATTTTCGAATTGGATCGGATTCGGATTGACTTAAAATTAGCAAATTCAGATTTATTCGGATTGGCATGTACAACGGATTGGTTTCAGATTGAATAATTTTTGGTTTAAATAATTTTCGGATCGGATCGGATCGGATTCAGATTGACTTAAAATTGGCGGTTTCAGATTTTTTTGGATTGGCATGTACAGCGGATCAGATTCGGATTAAATAATTCATAATTTGCTTCGGATCGGATTGGATTCGGATTGACCTAAAATTTGCGGTTTCGAACCGATGCTCACCCCTAATATATATATATATATATATATATATATATAGACTAGATTTAAAATATTAAAATATCCTTACCTATGATAATTTAGTCAATTCTCAAGTACATTTATATGTGAGAGCTCTCATCTCCCCCTCCAAAGCAACTCGCCAACCTAAATAAGCCTAAGTTTTATCAAAAGACTTAAATAAGGTGATACTAGATAAGGCAACCAAGAAGGTTGAAATTTTTTGAGAAATTCTATCAAAGGTAACAAATTGAGAAAGGGGATACCTAGAAAGACATTGAATAGCTTTGATGGATTTTTGAAGAGCAATCGGAACATCAAGATCAAACAATTAAGGATCATGTGTTAAAGTAAACAATTGGGAGACCTATGGAGTAATTAATGGTGTTGTATCTCATTGTGAGTCATTGTTTCCAACTTCAGTAGTTGTGTCCTCTACAAGTTCTTCTTAAGAAATTTCTTGAACTTGAAAAAAATCAAAAGTTTAAAGGATAGGAATTGACACTGGAGAATAACTAAAATACTCACCTAAAGACTCACTATCCTATGAGAAATATAGAGTAGACTAAAAAGGTAACATTAGCAATAACAAAGAATTTATTTGTAGGAGAATAAAAACATTTGTAACCTTTCTAAGTCCTAGAATAACCAAAAAAAATATATTTGATAGCTTGGAGAGATAATTTATTTTGTGGATGATATACATGAACAAAACACACATAATCAGATACTTGAAATAGTAGGAAAAAATCATTTTTATCATAATATAACACCGAGTAAGGTGTTCAAAACTCGAGAACGGATTATGAAAGTTTGTTTATAAGATAACATGTAGTAAGAACAACATCCTCTAAAACTTAGAAGGAACATTCATATAGAATATGATAATGTGTTGCATCAAACAAGTGTCTATTCTTCCTTTTAATAATCTCAAAACATAAAATTTAGAAAAATTAGATGGATAATACTCTAATGAATTATCTTACTGCAAAAGTTTAATATTAGTATCATATTGATTCTTTATTTATTTATAAAAAGAGTCGAGCACAAAAAGAAATTCAGACCTAAACCCAAGTAGTTTTAGAATAATCGTCAACAAAAGTAACAAAATATCTAAAATCGATAAAAAAGTGAAAATTTGTATCGGATCTCAAATATATGAATGAATTAAATCAAAATGATACGAATTAACATTATTGACACGATTGAAAAAGAAATTCTATGATGTTTTCTTAATTGACATGACTCACATAATAAAACAGATGAACTAGATGACTGAATACCAATATAACAAATGAGAGAGAAGAGGGCATATCCAAGGTGATAATGCCTTGAGTGTAGAAAAAAATTTCGAAATTGGAACATTAGATTTTGACAAGAGATAAATACCATTAACTTCACAACATCTACCAATCATCTTCCAAGTCACTAGATCATGAAAGGTACAATAAAAAAAGAAAAGAATGTTACTTTATAATTAAAAAATCTAGTGATTTGACTAACAGAGAATAGATTTATAAAAAGATCAAAAATATAAAAGTAGAGGGTAAGAAAGAGCAAATATGTAACATGATCATTCCTTCTTCTGTGATAGATTTGGAACAATTAATAAGAGTAATAAATGAACCTAACGATTTGACTAATTGACAATAGATTTATAAAAAAGTTCAAGAATATAAAAAATGGAGGGTAAGGAAGAGCAACAATTTAACATGATCGTCTTTCTCCCATAATTCGAGATTTGGAATCATCAATAAGAGTAACAAATGACTCTTTACTAAGGGGATCAAGAGTATGAAAAATAGATCGATCACCGATCATGTTTTAAGCAGCACCATAAATCAATACACCAAAGTAAATTGGATGATGATATAGTGAAATTATCTGATTAGTCATTAAAAGCTATCTTATTAGGAACAATGGATGAATTAACTAGATGTATTAAATAAGAGCTGATAATAATATAAACATTAGAATCAACCTCAGACTAAGAAGGAGTGGATGTAGAGTGAGAGCCATTATTATTATGACATACTTGATCGACCGACTCAGGTTTACCAACCTTGTCCCAACACTTCTCTAATGAATGATTGATGCATTGATAGTGATGTTAATAAAATCTTCCTTAATCACCGCCTCCTTTAAAACCACCACTATGGTCATAACCGCATCCGTGGCTAGCAACAGAAGCTAGAGCTATTGTGTCATAAGATATCAAGATATTGTCTGAGTCAACACTCTGTAGTCTTGCAAATGCCTCATCCATAATTAATAAGACGACTCAACTAAAATTTTATTTTTAGAAGACTTATACACATTATTAAGTCCCGACAAAAACTTAGTTGTTCTCAACATCTCATGTTGTTTCATCAGATCAACAAAGTAAGCAATTATGGGCTATAAATTATTTATTTCTCTCAAAATGTATCTAATTCATCAAAATAATCTATCAGAAAGTGATTATTTTGTTTACACTCAAACAATCGAGTGTATAACTTACATATATGAGGATGGTTCTTTTACCACCATACATGAGACTAAGTTTGTCCCATATTGCTTTTTTAGACAAGGTTTGAGCTGTATTACTTAAAAGTTTAGGCTCAATGGAATTTCATAACTAACTGGTCACTTGAGCATCTTCTTGTATCCATTTGACATGTTTTGATGTATTAAAAATATGTGGTATGTTTGTAAGATATTTGAGGTATTCTTGACAAAACAAGTAAGTTTCAACTAAACATGGCTAAATAGGAAAACTATCTCTATTCAATATAATAGTTGTTATGGCACTTGCAGTACCAAGAAGAATGTGAGTTGGATGCATAATACAAAATATACAACCTCTTTTTTTGTCACAAACTAAGAAACAATAAGTAAAATAACATCAATTGACTAATAAACGATATGATACATGTTTATCGTCAAGTATGTCATTGAAAGATAACCTATTTTGTTCCCATTGCAATCATCTTTTTATTTTATGAATGGGCATAGGACGAGCAATGACGATTATGCTAATAACCATAATCATCTCACATCAATTTTGGGTATATTCGGTTAATAACCATTGATAATAAGTTGGTAGTAGTTTTTCCATGGTTTAACCACCCTTATTATTTTTGAATATTTATTCAAAAATAAATTTAGTTTAAAAAATTAAATGTTAACTTAACTCTTACTTTACCATATTATTTAAAATATTAAAATTAATTTTTATTTTTTAATTATTTAGTACATGTTTTTAAATAAAATAAAAATAAATAAAATTTAATCTAATTATACAAAATGATGTATGTTTTATTATTAAAATTATATTTTTCTATGTAATTATATACATATAAAATAATAATATTAATAAATATTCGGTTTCGTTTAACTACGGTTTCGGTATTATAATAATCATTCTCATCCCATGATTTTTTAGTTGCGATTATTTTCAAAAAATAAATCGTTAAATTTTTACAGATAATCACAATTTCAGTTTCAATTATCATAAATCTCCCTTATGCTTATATTTGTTTTTTTCTCATCATCGTTCTCTATAGAAAATGGGATGGTAAAAAAAAAAAAAAACAAGAGGCTTTTCATGAAGAGTATCGGAGGATTCTGTCAGCGAAATTGAAAGAGATGGAATCTGATATTATATATGAAGTAGATGGAATTTGATATGTAGTATTGGAGATTAAATCTAATATTATAATGACATATATATGGTATTGAAGGAGATGGAACTATGTACGGATCATCACTGGGACAATAGTCGGCGGAGCTATCGACTTCTATGTCATACACCGTATGGATAAAAGTTATAAGGAGAAGATGGATGAAAGATTGGTGGCTGAGAAACGGCGATTGAGCTACTGTTTTTTTTTTTTTTTTTAATTTAGCCGATTTGATAACATGTTAAGCAAAATTACAAATTATTATCGCATATATATATATATATATATATATATATAAAGAATAGAATTAAAATACTAAAATATAATTATATTTTAGATAAATAATATGATATTTAACGTGAAATAATAGATTAATTTTTTTTTAATAGCAACGCATGAACCAAGGTTTTAATTTTATATTATTATATAAATCAAAATGAATTAAAATATAATGTTGATATAAGTCATAAATTTACAATGAAAAATAAAAAATAAAAAAAGTTAAAGAATGATTGAATTTCGTATTGAACATTTTTTTTAAGATAAATTTTTATTCTCAAACAAATGTTCGAATACAAATGAAAAAGAAATCAAAAGAAAAAACGATCAAGTAACGGTAGTTAAACATCAGTAAATACTACTCTTGCAAAGTGTTTTATACATGTACTCTATCATGCTAAAAGCTAAGGTTAGAATAATTTTCTTTTAAAGATAACAAATTCGTTAAAGGCAAAAACAACTTGGGAAAGAATGAGCTACTATTTTTCTCTCAAATATTGAGCCAATTATATTCTAATATAATTGTTGGAGATACAATTTGGGTATTGAAAATACACATCTATTAACTATTTTCAAGTAAATAATCAAATATTATTCTCTCACCACTTTGTTTAAAATATTTTACAATAAATATTAAAATTTTATCAATAAAAATTATGAAAATTATTGATATTGGACAACAAAAATTTGCCTAAAAAAATCTTATAATATTATTAATTTAACTAAATTAGCACAACGAATTTACACACACTCATGTAATCTTATAATATTATTAATCTTATAGTATTTTAATGCTGACAAAAGAATGAACATCACCACGGTGAACTACCCAAACAAAAAATCATAAAAATGTTTTCACTCACCACAGCGGATGGTCATTACTCATTAGTAGGTACATGAAAAATAAAAGGAGATGACTATGCATAAAGCATAAAAGCACCGACCAAAATGGTTCCCCACGATCTAAACCTCTTGCTGCAAGATTGCACGGACACCATGATGATCTCCACAGTTTAGAGTTGCAATCGTGTTAGGCTCTTGTTATTTTCGTGCAGAATATGTCTATTATTAAAAGTTCAACTTTTTTCCATGTCTATTAATTAATATTTATGTATTATAAATAATGACTTTAATATTATAAATTATATATGACTGTTTGTTTGTGTTGTGTTGCACGCTGCAACAGTGTTAGATACCAATGTTCATTGGAGTAAAATATAGAACAAAAAATACTATTAGTGGAACCATAAAACATGGATGTGTAGCTATTAGTGTTATTGTTTAATTTTCGTTTTCATTGTATACATATAGTTAAACTCTTGTATAGAAAAACAGAACAGAAATAATAATGAAATATACATGATAATTATCAAAGAAATACAATATTTGTCATGGTATCAGAGCAAATTATTCCTGACTAATGAAATTACCTGCTATGCTGTTTTCTGTTCTACTACCAGTTTGATTTCTGATTTCTCCTTATTTCTGATTTCTGATTTCTATTGTTTCTGATTTCTATTTTACTTGTTGAAACCGATCAGTTGCAATACTGAAAAAAAATACCACTCACCTGTGCTGCGACCATCTAGTATCAAGATGGCCATTTCTACTCAGCGTCAATTGTAGCTGTTGGCTGACTAGAGTCGCAACCGTCTAGCCAACGCAGCGAAGAAGACCCGCTTCATAGAGACCGAAGACCAGGTGGAGGGCTGATTCTGCTCTGTGAAAATAAAAAAAAAATTAGGACAGACAAAAATGGAAGGCGTTGTTTCTTTATAGTGGCAGCAGACGAAGAAGAAGAAAGCAGCAGACGAAGAGGAATAAGAAAGCAGCAGACGAAGAGCGTCATTTTAGGAAGGCTGCGCGAATAGGAATCTGTTTTTAGGATTACAGTTTTACGTTTTGTCTCTGTGCGTGTGATTGGTTGGAGTCATAGGTTTATCTGCAGTTGTGGGTAAGCTCGGACAAGCTTGGAACGAGAAGCACCGCAGAGGGCTATGGGAAGAAAACGTCATAGAGGCTGCGTGAAGAAAGGGCTGCGCACATAAAAAACATGAATTAGGGTTACAATATATCCTATATATAGTCGGTGTACGAAATGTAAAAAAAAAGTTCTAACTAAAGCTCAGACCGTCTCACAAGCTCCGCTAACCACCAATTTCATATTGGAAGATTTGACGACGAAAATGACGGAAGTTCTAACTAGAGCTCAAACCGTCTCATAACCTCTGCTAATTGAAGCGTCGACTGCCCCCATTAGTATCAAGTTGGGAGGATCCAATTATGCCTTGTGGTCCCAGGTGGTGGAGATGTATATCTCTCGCAAAGACAAACTGTGATATATTAATGAGGATTTTCCTCAACCTACTGAAACCGACCCCTCATTCAGGAGATGGCGTACTGAAAATGCCAATGTTAAAGGATGGTTGATCAATTTGATGGACCCCTCCTTGATTGCAAATTTTATTCGATTCTCAACTGCAAAAAAGTTTGGGATTCTGCTGCTACCATCTACTATGATGGGACATACATGTCTCAAGTGTATGATTTTCGCCGTCGAGTTACTCGTATGAAGTAGACGGGTGGCTCCATTGAGAAATACTACAATGACCTTAAAGGGTTGTGGCGAGAAATTGATTTCCGTCATCCTAATCCAATGGAGTGTGCGAATGACATACAAAAATACAACTCCAACGTACAGGAAGATCGAGTGTATACCTTCCTCGATGGACTTGATGACAGACTTGACAAAACTTGAAGTGATGTGCTTCAAATCAAACCATTCCCTACGGTGGAACAAGCCTATGGATTCATACGTAGGGAAGAGGTCCGGCAGACCGTGATGATCACGGGTATGGATACGACACCAGGAGTAGTTATGGATTTTAAAGGGGTCAAGGGACACCATAATCTGATGCCACCAAAAATGGGAACTTCTTTGGGTAGCAAGAAATCCACGAGAAATCCACCATCTCTTGACATGAAATGTGGCCATTGCGGAAACTCCAAACACACTCATGAAAACTGCTTCAAACTACATGGGTATCCAGAATGGTGGAATGATCTTCAAGCACGGAAGAAACGGGACATCACTGGGCGAGCCGCTGTGGCTACCAATAATGCCTCACTATCCCTTACTCCTCAGGCCGAATCTTCCCAGGATCCAGGTATTTCAAGTAAAGCGTTTCACATCTCTACTCGTAGTGATAAGGAGGATTGGATTCTGGACTCTGGAGCTACAGATCACATGACATTTGACCCAAAAGATCTCTCCAATACAACCCAGCCAAGACGGAGCCGTGTTGCCAATACCAATGGGGTCACTTATCCAATTACAGGAGCTGGAACAGTGACCTTATCTCCTTCATTATCATTATCTAATACTTTACTTGTACCCTCTCTTTCAAACCGACTAATGCCTGTAAGTCAGGTCACTTCAAATCTTAATTGTGTAGTATTGATGTATTCTACTTTTTGCCTTCTACAGGATATTCTCACCAAGGAGATTATTGGGCGTGGTACTAAGAGAGGAGGGTTATATTATGTGGATGACCTCAGTTCAGGAAGAGCCAATCACATGCAACACACTGTTGGTAATAAGGAACGACAGATTTAGCTATGTCATTGTAGATTTGGGCATCCATTATTTGGGTATTTAAAGCACCTACTCCCCAGTTTATTTTCAAATATCACACACTCAGATTTCAAATGTGATACTTGTATCCTAGCAAAAAGTCATAGGTCATCTTATCCTATGAGCATGAATAAAAGTATGACTCTTTTTGCTTTGGTACATTCTGATGTTTGGGGACCTTCCCCGGTCACTACGTCATCAGGTCATCATTGGTTTGTTATTTTTGTTGATGATTGTACACGAATGAAATGACTTTACCTTCTCAAACATAAAGATGAAGTATTCTCTACGTTTCACTTGTTTCACACCATGGTTTAGACACAATTTTCTGAAAAAATTAAGATTCTTAGGTCTGATAATGGAGGGGAGTATGTTAATCAGCAATTTCAGACATACTTGGAAAACCATGGTATTCTCCATGAAACCTCGTGTTCACAAACCCCACAACAAAATAGGACTGCGGAGAGGAAGAATAGACATATTTTAGAAACTGCTCGGGCCTTACTAATAGGTGTGCATATGCCTAGTAGATACTGGAGTGATGCTGTTACTACAACTGTGTATCTACTGAACCGTATGCCCACAAAAATCTTACAATTTTAGACTCCATTAAAGGTGCTATCTGATCATGTTCCCTTGCCTAATATTTTGATGCTTCGGCCCCGAATTTTTGGATGTGTTTCTTTTGTCCACCTCCATAAAAATCAACAAACTAAGTTGGATCCATGTGTTGTCTGATGTGTATTCTTGGGGTATGGTGTACAAAAAAAGGGATACTGATGCTACGATCCTATTACAAAAAGAACCTACATTACCATGGATGTCACTTTCCTAGAATCTAAATGTTTTTTCCCATCATCAGTATCCAATTCCCCTCTTCAGGGGGAGGGTTATGGTGAAGAACGGAATTGGATTGATATTGAAGTATTAGAAATTAGTAACAATCTGACATACTCAGATAATGCCAATAATGTGGATGAGCCAGTACCTAGACTTGAACTTGAACTTCTAGTAATTGAATCTGCAGAAGATGTTGTGGCTGATGCACCCCTCCACTCTCTAGTACCCAATGATCCTCCTACTGAGAATACTCTTGAGGTAAGTTCTCCTATCACACCTTTACAAACTAATGCTACAGATACATCTATTGGTTATGTTCTACCTTTCAGACACAATCGAGGAAAACCTTCGAATCGATACTCTCCAGACAAAAAGGAACGAAAATCCAAGTATCCAATAGCCAATTATGTATCTACTCAAGGGTTACCAGAACCTATCATGGCTTTTGCACAAACACTCTCCTCTTGTCAAATTCCAAGCAACGTTGAAGAAGCCTTATCTGATCCAAATTGGGCTCAAGTTATAAAAGAAGAATTTGAGGCACTGTAGAAGAATAACACATGGGTGTTAAGCAAGTTGCCTAAAGGGAGGAAGATGGTAAGATGCAAGTGGATTTTCTCCATTAAGTATAGAGCAGATGAGTCAGTTGATCGATACAAGGCGAGGCTAGTAGCAAAAAGGTATACACAAAAACATGGTATAGATTATCAAGAAACCTTCTCACCTGTGGCTAAACTAAAAACTGTGAGGGTTTTGCTAACTCTTGCAGAAATTTAGATTGGTCATTGCACCAACTTTACATGAAGAATGCCTTCCTTCATGGTGACCTAGAAGAAGATATTTACATGGATATTCCACGAGGATATATGGTTACATCAGGAAAAGAAACTGCATGTAGATTACAACGAGCATTGTATGGACTGAAACAATCACCTCGAGCATGGTTTGGCAAATTGAGTTCAACAATGAGAAAATATGGGTTTCAACAAAGCAACTTGTTGTCTCTTTTTAAGAATATTAAATCGTGCAAGCATACACGGTCACAAGTAATAATATTTGATAAGTAAGTTATCGTTCCCACGGAGATTTATTACTGTAGTTTGTTGAGTACTAAAATTATCTCTCTATGATTTTATTCAAAACGATCGTTGATTGTAACAAATTTAAGAAAAGAGTTTAATAACAAAATAAAAGAAATCTAGGATTGCAATTTTTCACTAAATTGATCAACTTAAATCATATTATTTTCTTTTGATTTATATTTTTTAGTACATTTAATTTGTCAACCGAAAACTTCTAATTTTATTCATACATCTCTTCCGAGCTCCGTACAAACACACCTCCAATACTACAAAAATAGGTATTTAAGTCGATACGTAAAATCGGTTTTTTTTCCAAAATCTGACTTTAAATTGGTTTAAAGTTGGTTCGGTGGCGAACCGACGCTATCCACGTAGGACGTAGGGTCGGTTGATGTGTCGAAAGACGCTATTCGTGGATGTAGCGTAGCGTCGGTTGACACTTAGAATCGACGCTATCCACGTAGCATAGCGTCGGTTGACACCTGGAACCGACGCTATCCATGTAACATATCGTCGATTCGACACGTCAACCGATGCTACACACGTGGATAAATCTTTTCTCTTCTTTCTTTCCAGACAGAAATTATTTTCAGCGTTGCAGAACTCTAAAAAACCGAAAACCTCCTCCTCCACTCTTTCTCATTTTCCGGCCACCTACGACTACCATTTTCAACATCGGTTAGTGAGTTTTCTTCCTCTCTAACTAATCTTTTAGATCCACTATTATTCATATTTTTTCCTGTTATTATGTGTTATTATTTATATGTATAGATTTTTGTATTATATATGTAGGTTTTTATTATAACATAAGGAGAAGAATATGACGATCTTGAATAAAATAGAACAAAACCATGGTAATTTTTCTGTTATTAATTAATATTTTATTTTTCAAATATTTGTATTATTTGAACTATTTGCTAAACTGATTTTGGTTTTTTTCTGCTCGAATACAAGTTGAAAATGAATAAATTTAAAAATAAAATAAAAAATCGGTTCACGCGGTGAACCGACTTTAAACGTAAAGTCGGTTCATCGCGTGAACCGAATTTAAACTTTAAGTCATTTAGTTTAAAGTCGGTTTTTAACCGACTTTAATGCCTCTTTTTGTAGTAATGCTCGTTAAATTAATTCACTATATTCCTATGAGAATTAAATTCACCAAGATTCATTACGTTCTAAGTTCTCAAATGACCACACATACAATTAGAGTATATTCCTATCCTTAATCATACATGTCATTCTATCTATGAGCAATATACACAAAAATGTCTTTTCCAAGTTTATTTATGTGTCACGGATCATTTGATAAAATTTGTAAATAATCAAAAGCATTAAGAACAAAATAGAATAAACAACTCAAACGTCTTTTAAATCGTTCAAAAATAATTAAAATAAAAGCATCATAAATTTAGATCAAATGCAACCCTAGAAAAATTAAATTACTTCATAAATTTAAAATAAAAATTACAACAGTTTCAGAAAAATAAGATAAATGACATAGAAAATTAAAATATCACTTAGAACAAATATTTGGCACACGCAGAACACAACAAAATCCAAAAAATGGCTTCTCAGTGTTCTGCAGTCCAAAACCGAACAATACAAAAAATCTCAAAAACTAAACTCTCTAAAAACTTTTTTACTCTATCATACTATCTCCTATTTATAGCTAAAAAAATACATCTAAAATATTACATTTTTTTAACCCGTAAAAATTTGTATCGAAAAATAAAACTCACGTGTATCGATTTTCGAATTTAAAATGTTAATTAAAATCACGCGTATACACAGAGGCTCCGTTCTGATTTTTTAAATTCAAAGTGCATGTCACGTGTCAGCGTCTGATTCGCTGCAAGGATTTAATGCGGACACGTGGTAGAATTTCATTGGCTGCGGGAAATGAGCGCACGATAGATTGTCACATGGGAGACAACGGCTGCAACGCGGGCGTGATCCTGCGCTTTCATGCTCATGGTAGCATGCCACGTGTCAGCATATGATTGGCTGCAAAATAAAGTGGGACATGTGACATCTTCTGATTCGCTGAAAGGGTTAGTGCGGACACGTGACAATATTTCATTCGATGAAGATCCAATTGCACGTTGTGCGGTATGTGGGCCCCACTTGGGCGCCGAGCTGCGCGAAGAACAGAATCTACACCCACGCGAGTTGGTCGGGTGTGATAGGGACGCACGCATCGTAGCCGTTTCTCCGTTGACCGGACGGTCCACGTGTCGCGCGTGGTGTAAGGCGCGTGGTTTCTTCTCACCTGCGCAGATAAATAAACTTTAATTAATTGCATTTTGACCCATAAATTTAATTCAAATTACATTTTCAACTTTCTTTAATTACAGTTAAGCCCTTTTCTAATTTAAATTATATTTTTAAACTTTTAATAATTACAATTAAGCCCGATTTTAATTTAAATTATATTTTTGACTTTTATAAATTGTAATTAAGAACTTTATTATTTGAAATTATATTTTTAGACATAAATTTGCAATTAATTAAGTTTTTGATACAAATTATTTAATTTTCTTAAAATATAAAAAAAAACAGTAAATACTAATTTGTTAAACTAAACTTAACTAAAAATATGAAGAACATAGCAATTAGAATTAATAAAATAGATGAAAATAACTATATAAAATACAGTTATCACAACTCTAATTATACTATTTTCCTAAAACATCGATTGGGAAAAATAACAGCCCTTATAGTCTATGTAGACGACATGAAGATTACAAGGGATGATAAAGAAGAAATCTCTAGGCTTCAAAAACAACTGTTAAATGAATTTGAAATGAAGGACTTGAGAGGGCTCAAATACTTCTTAGGCATTGAGGTAACAAGATCAAAACAAGGTATATGTCTTTCCCAAAGGAAATATACTTTAGACCTACTGGTAGAGGCATGATTACTAGATTGTAAACATGTCGATATTTCGATGGTCCAAAATCATAAACTTGGAGAATATGTGGACCAAGTACTAGTAGATAAACAGAGATATCAACGGTTAGTAGGTAAACTCATATACTTATCTCATACTCGACCTGATATTGTTTATGCTGTGAATGTCGTGAGTCAGTTTATGCACTGCCCAAGTGAAGACCATAAGGATGCCGTCATACGAATACTCCGTTATTTAAAATTCTCCCCTGGGAAAGGACTTATGTTTTCAAAGAATGTCCAATTGGAAATCCTTGGATATACAGATTCAGACTGGGCAGGGAATATGAAGGATAGGAAATCTACTGCTGGGTACTTTACTTTTGTGGGGGGCAATCTTGTTACATGGAGAAACAAGAAGCAAAAGGTAGTTGCCTTATCAAGTACTGAAGCTGAATTTCGAGGAATGGTCAAGAGAATATGTGAGCTCCTTTGGTTGAAAAAACTTCTAATTGAGATTGGTGTTGCTCCTAACTCTGAAATGAACTTATTTTGTGATAACAAAGTAGTCATTTCCATCTCTCACAATCTAGTTCAACATGATTGCACGAAGCACGTTGAAGTGGATCGGAACTTCATCAAACAGAATCTTGAAGAAAAGATTATTAAGCTTCCATTTGTTAAATCAGAAGATCAATTGACTGATATATTCACAAAATCTGTGTCTGCAAGGAACTTCTACAACTTACTTGACAAGTTGAGCATATATAAGAGACATATATGCACCAACTTGAGGGGGAGTGTTGGTGTGTGTTGTGGTGCATGCTGCAACAGTGACAGACACCAATGCTCAGTGGAGTAAAACATGGAACATACAATAATATTAGTGGAGCCATAAGACATGGATGTGCAGCTATTAGGGTTATTGTTTAATTTTCGTTTTTATTGTATACATATAATTAAACTCTTGTATAAAAAAACAGAACAAAAATAATAATGAAATATGTATGATAATTATAAGAGAAATACAATATTTGTCAATGAAAACAAAAAAAAAATCATTTAATTTTCGAAGATCAAGTGGAGCCAATTAGGGTTTAGCTTCAATCCAAGTGACAAACTCATCATGATATGCTAGCTAGCTAGCTACTCGTTCTAGTCACCATCATGCAATATCAGTGAGATCCAAACCATATATAGCACCCATTCCCAGCAAACAACTGCCCGACAGAACCAGCTGAAAACTATTTCGAGAGTTAAGCATCGATCCAAGGGATGAGTAGTGTCGATTCACCAATCCCAATTATCGATCGAACTCCATTAACTAGCAAGCAAGTAAGTCACGTCCCCAAACCAAACTTAATTAATTAACTCCAGTCCATTGTTTTTAGCTCATGAAAAGAAAGATTGGTTGAAAAAATATTTTGATTTTAAAAACCAACTAACAAGCAAAAGGGGCTATTGAATGATTCTTGCCGTACGTAGATAAATTTCATTATTCCTTCCAATTAACCACTAAGTTGTCTTATATATCTTTTCTGAATCATTTGAAAAGAGCTTCTCTTATAAAGCTTAAGCTCAATAATTGGAACTCCTAGCTAGGTACTTAATTATCATGGTTAGTTAACACCCAATTTCTCACGCACAATAAGGATGGTATTGGAACTAAATTGTTAAATATACTTGTTCAACCTCGACTAAGTTACTACTATTATTTTTATAAAATTATTAACATCTTAATTTAATAAGATCTTATTTAATTGAATAAGATATAAATTTTTAACATAAATAAAATTATCGATTTATCAAAGTTTATTTGATGTCTAGTAGCTAGCTCGCTCATAAATAGATAATAATCTTTTAAGCTCCCTGCATTGCTATTCACTAGCAACGAAGCAGAAAATTAATTAAGGAATTAAGAAATGGTTGGTTCTAACCGAGCAATATGAACCCCTGGCCTTTAAATAATATTATATGCTAGACGTCTGAGTCAACAGAGCTCTTACGATCCATTTATCTAATGCTTGGGGGACATGCTGGACGTCACCCCATGCAATGGAACCACTCCCATGGATCAACACATACTCATCAACCCAAAAGCTTTCAAAAGAAAATAAATAATTTTTTTTTAACACCTCGATCGACCATTAACAGTAGTAGTATCGTCCATCTTGTTCGTGTGTATTAACAAAAGGTATGCGATTTGAAGAGGAAGATGCTATTAAGTGGTCCACGGTGCAAATTAGGAAATAAATTTTTACAAATCCCATTCGCCACTCCTCTGTCTAGCCTTGACTACTTTGTATTTTATACACCACATTTCTCCCATATATATGTACGTACGTGTAAGGATATCCAGAAAATCCCAAGTCACTTAAACTGGCCATAATAATTAATCCAAAGCCTTTTGAAAATTTCGCATGAATTGTTTCATAATTTGAAACTAAATGTAACATATTAAATACTCTTAACAATAATAATTGTTATCTATTAGTTATTAAATTTAATAAAAATAAATATCAACGATTTAAATAAAAATATTTAATACGTTTAATTGAAAATATATATAGGAAATAAATAGAGCAACTCCTGGCTCTTACAGAATAAAAATCTTATATTCGTCACTGTCATCATCTAAACGTAGTCATATCTCAAATAGTCATCAATCAATAATATAAGGTGATGAAATACTCGAGTTCCACAATCTATTATTTTAGGAAGAAATAATGATCTCTTTGTTAGTTTACTTAATATTTAGTTTTTTTTTTTTACGATGTTGACCCATGTTAATTAGTTCTTTTTTTTTTTTTTTTGGAACAGTCGCGTTAGTTCACTTGTCTAAAGTTGTTAATTTGTGGATATTAATTCAAATTTTAAGAATGTGAAAAATACAAATTACATTTTTTGGTAACTGATTGATATTTAAACAAATTAACCTCATAAAGGTGTTATAATACTTACTCTTTGACCAAACGATAAAGATGTCCAACAATCACATACTAGCTAGACACAATTATAATGCTATCCATGCGAGAAGTTTTTTTATGACAATAAAAAGGTTGGCATTTGGTAGACAGAGATAGATCATGTTTTTGATCCTTTAGTTCCCCCGGCTCCTTTTGGTTCTAAAAATAGAGATTAAAGTTAAGTTATCTAATTTCATATTATATTTTATTTAATATGTTTAATTTATTTGTGATATTACATTATTTTATTTTATTTAAATTATAATATTAAAATATTTAATTTTATATTATAAATAATAATATATTTTATATATTTTATTTTTACTTATCTCGTTCAAGACAATTAGAGATAAATAAAACATCTCAATTAATAACGTTTTATTATCATTTCATCTCATTAAAAATTAAATGATACATTATGATATAAGTTTTAAAAATTAATGGATTGTATCATTAACATTTTATCTCGATTTATACCTATGCTTAAAGACATTACAAATTGCTCTCATTCACAAACTACTTTAATGTATGATTTTAGAATAAACTTCTTATTATAAAAAAATGAACCTTTATTATTTCATAATTATTAAATATTACCCATAAATAAATTTAACATTTCTAATATGTACCAAATTTACGGAACAATTCTCAAAGATGTAAAAATAATGAGATTAGAAAGTTATTAACTTGAAATTATCAACAATAAATTATTAATTAAAATAACAAGAAAGAAAGATATTTAGTGTTTAACTCCTTTTTATTCATTATTAAAATTAAAGATTATTTTTGAATTGATTATTTGATTTTATTTTGTTTGAATTGATTAATTTAACTATGACTATTATTGCAATCAAGTGTTACCGATGAGATTTTCTAGCATATTGAATGAAATATTTTCCATTACTACATGAAATTTTAAGAGTATTTGTGACATTTCAATCTCTTTAAAAAGAAGAAATAAAAAGACGAAAAGAATCATGCACAGTTCACATGCCCCTTTTTCTCCTTTTTCTCTTCTCATTTCCATCTTGTTAAGTCATCCCCTAATCACTTCTTTGATTTGCAGTGAAATTGAGACTATAGTGTCGCACACTCAAAATTAAGGCACTATGCCAATGAAAAATGGCAGAGGATTCGCACATACGCACACCACTGGACGAAATGTAGGTTGTTGTCAGATGTTAGGGCAGCATTACCAAAGTAATTGGTTGCTGGCTTGACATTAGGCACAAGGCTACAAGGCATGCGACATCTGTAAGCGCAAGGCACGGGGCTTGGCTCTAGCATTTGGTGACATAGCAGAAAGATGACATACACAAGAGTATGCAACATGTGTGCATGACACACACATTCAATGCTATAAAACGATTTTAAATTTTTTATTTTTTACAAAATTTATTCATTTTTTATTATACTCAAATCAAAATCTGCATTCGATCATTACATAATAGTAGGAAAAAAACCAAAATCTGTTTAACAAATAGTTTAAATAATACAAATAATTAAAAAATTAAATATTAATTAATAGCAGAAAAATTACCATGGTATTTTCATATGTTATTCAAGATCATCATAATTTTCTCCTGATGTTATAATACAAAACCTACATATATAATACAAAAATTTATATACAAAAATTTATACACATAAATAATAACACATAATATACAAAAAAAATATTAATAATAAGTGCGTAGAATTAATAAAAATACTTACAAGAGTAAATAAAGTGACAAAATGAAATAAATGAAGAAAAATGATGTTTTGTTAGTGAGAAATGAGTATAAAAAATTTGAGTATTTTGCTGAAAAAAATATGGGATCTAAAAGATAAGTTAGAAAGGAATAAAACCCACTAAGCGGCGCTGGAATTGGTGGTCGTAGGTGATTGAAAAATGAAAAAGAGTGGAGAAGAAATGGAAGAGGTTTTGGGTTTTTGAGAGTTATGCATCGCTTGGAATAATTTTTATCTAGGAAAGAAAGAAAAGAAAAGAATTTATCCACGTGTGTAGCGTCGGTTCTACGTGTCAACCGACATTATTCACGTAGTTTGTAACGTCGGTTTTTCACCGAACCGACTTTAAATTCATTATAAGTCGATTTTTTTCAAAAATTGACTTTATATATCGACTTAAATATCACATTTTGTTGACAAGCATGCATGGAATGTGTCGATGTTAAAGTTCCACATCGACTAAGCCTTGAGTTTCCGCTGCACTTATAAGTCTATGGCAACCCTTCCTCTTTGAGAGCTCTTTTGGAGGGAGTTAGGCCATGGATTTCTTCACGGTATCAGAGTCAGGTGACTCAGTCGGTACCCGGCCGGTTGTAGGGGATGAACCCTGCGCTGGTGTGAGGGGGAGGCACTCCATATCTCTGGTAGAAAATCGATGTGAAAGGGAGTGTTGAAGTCTCACATCGATTGAGGGTTGGGTTTTCGCTGCACTTATAAGTCTATGGAAACCCTTCCTCTTTGAGAGCTGTTTTGGAGGGACTACAAACATCATTTTTGAAACGGTATTTGTCCCACCTAATTTTACCAGATTACTCTAAACACAATTCTCAACATTTTGGTAAAAATAGGGTAGAAGAAAAGGACTACACACGCATCGCCTGAAGGAAAGGAAATAATTCACGCGTCTTCACGCTCCAACACGTGCTATTTGGAGGTTGAAGACGATGGTGTGGCATACAGCTCGGCTCAGCTCGGCTGGTTTGGCTCGATTCGAGGATGTAGCCGATCCGCACCTTGGTTCAGCTCGCAGACATAGTTGTCCGCATCTTGGTTCAGCTCAGGTTTGATTCGGTTCAACCGGTAGTTCAGTCTGAACCCGATTTTCTCAATTTTAAACCAATTTTTTATCCAGTTTAGTCCATTTCTTAAAAAAAAAACATTTGTTCAATATTCTTTATACTGGTTCTTGTAGTTTTATTTCCAATCTTGGAATTATTACACCATTTTCTAGTTAGTTTATCATAAAATCATGACAGAGGGCGCAATTTCATTACCTGTGGAGCAATCAACTCCAGTTATTGTACAATCTATCCATTCTGACAGTGTTTTTAATGTTGAAATTATTCTTACTGAGACTAATTATAATATTTGGTTTCAAATAATAGAAATGCATATTACAGAGAGAGAGAACCTCTCTTATATTCATAACAAAAATTTGCAACCAGAAAAAACATCAGAAAATTATAACAAGTGGTATGCAAAAAATCAAAAAGTAAAGAGATGGATGCTTATGTCAATGAGTCTAGAAATCATGAAGCGTTATTTATGCATACCTACTACTCTTGAAATTTGGGGTGTTTTGGTAAAAACATTCTATGATGGAAGTGACGAATTACAGGTATTTGTCTTAAACCAAAAAGCCTTTACTTCGAGACAAAATGGAAAATCACTTTCAGAGTATTATGGAAAGTTGGCTAAAATTTTCGAAGAGCTAGACCATCGTGATAAGGTGATCATGAAAGACCCTCATGATCTAATATCATATCAGGAGTTTATTGAAAGACTAAGGGTACATATTTTTCTTGCTGGATTAGATGGTGAATTTGAGCAAGTTCGTGGAGAAATTTTGCGAAAAGAAACCATCCCAAATTTAGAAGGTTGTTATTCCTTTATTCAACGAGAGGTAGTACGTCGAATCTCATTGAAGAAAAAATTTGGAGACGTTGATGCTTCTGCATGATATCTAAAAATCGTTCTTTTTTCAATCAGCAAGAATGAAGGGTGGTTGATAAATCATCATTTAAATGTACCCATTGTCATCAAAAAGGTCATACAAAAGAATGATGTTTTGAACTTGTGGAATATCCTGACTGGTGGGATCACAACCGTGACTCTCGGAAGAAAAATCCACGATAGATGTCTACTATCACCATTGCTGAAACAACAAAGGATCATGTTGCAAACTCCTTAGCAAATATTGGTAAGATGCTTAAAGCTTTTTCTCCTGTTTTTAATAATACGTGGATAATTGATTCAGATGCAACTGATCATATGACATTCGATTATAGACAAATCTCAAAGCAAACGATTGGCCTGACTTCTGTGTGTTCAAGGACATCCAAACAAAGCAAACGATTGGTCGTGATGTTAGGCAAGGAAACTTGTATTATTTGGACTTGGATTCAAAAAATCATGCACGTAGCAACTGGATCTAAAAAGGATGAATCAAATATATGGTTATGGCATAGGAGATTAGGTCATGCTTCTTTTGGATATTTAAAGAAATTATTTACAAGTTTATTTTTGAGCTTAGATCTTTCTACTTTAAAGTGTGATGTCTGTGAACTAGCAAAAATTCATCGTTCCTCATTTCCTGTAAACTTAAATAAAAGTCAATTTTCATTTATGGTTATACATTCTGATGTATGGGGTCCTTCCAAAGTTTTGGGAGGATCACGTTGGTTTGTTACATTTATTGATGATTTTAGTAGAATGACTTGGGTTTGTTTAATGAAATCTAAAAGTGAGGTAAACGTATTATTTAGAAAATTTCATAAAATGGTTTGTACTCAGTATAAAACACAGATTCAAGTTCTACGTAGTGACAATGGAGGAGAATATAAAAGTTCTGAGCTTCAAGAATATCTTAAATCAGAAGGGATTAGTCATCAAACTACTTGTGTTGATACACCTCACAAAATGGAGTTACAGAAAGAAAAAATCGACACTTGTTGGAAGTTGTTCGTGCCTCATTGATCCAAGCTCATATATCATTATCTTATTGGAGAGAAGCACTTACTTCTGCTGCATATTTGATCAATTGGGTACCTTCTAGTTCCATTAACTTCCAAACACCACTACAAGCCATCATTGAAGCAATTGGTGTACCAAGTGTACCCAATTTACCTCATCATGTCTTTGGGTGTGTGGCATTTGTACACCTACATAAAAAACAATGTAGCAAGTTGGATCCACGAGCAATACATTATGTTTTTATGGGATATGTCACACAACAAAAAGGGTATCGTTGTTATCATCCTCCTACAAAACAAATGATTACCACCATGAATGTTATTTTTCATGAAGATACAATGTATTTCTCTTCTACACCTGAATTTCAAGGGGAGTACAACCATGCCGAAATTCAAACCCTTATATATAAATTGTTTTCTTATGAAGAAAGACAAATTATATGTGAGAAAAATAAAAATAACTTGAATTCAGATGGTAATAACTCCCAATATAGAAAAGACTCAAGGGAAATGGAATCATGTCCTCATCAACTTGAAGATCATCAAGCAAGTTCATTACTACCACTAAGTGAGTACGAGTTTCCTTCTCCACAAGTTACTGATATACCTAACCAATCATTTGTAGAGGATGCTCCAACTATTAAACCAACCAGAAAAATACTTCCACCACGTCCTAACAGAGGTATTCCTAAAGCCATGTATGAACTTGAGATTTCTAGTAAAGTCAAATATCCCATGAGTAAATATATGTCTAAACATCGTTTGTCAAAATCAAATGTATCATTTGTGAATCAATTATCCATTGTATCTATTCCTAACAGTGTGCAGGAAGATTTAGCTGACCAAAAATGGAAAGATGCTATGAATGAAGAACTAAGATCCTTAAAAATAAATAGAAATTGGGAACTTGTCGATCGTCCACCAACAAAGAAAATTGTTGGATGTCGATGGATTTTTTTCAGTAAAGTATCAAGCAGATGGTATGATTGAACGCTATAAAGCAAGATTGGTGGCAAAAAGATACACTCAAATATATGGGATCGACTATACATAAACATTTTGCACATGTAGCCAAAATTAACACTATTTAAGTCTTGGTATCTCTAGCTGCAAATTTAGATTGGTCATTATATCAGTTTGATGTAAAAAATGTCTTTCTATATTGAGATTTAATTGAAGAAGTCTACATGGATTTATCACCGGGAATCAAGAAATCCAAAATCCATGATGAAAAGGTGTGCAAATTAAAAAAATCATAGTATGGATTGAAACAATCGCCAAGAGCATGGTTTGGTAGGTTCACAAAGCCAATGAAGGAATTTGGCTACAAGTAAAGCAATTCAGACCATACTTTATTTCTGAAAAAAATGTATGGTAAGATCACTGCACTTATTGTATATGTTGATGATACGATAGTAACAAGAAATGATCTTGAAAAAAGGAAAACTCTACAAAGTTATTTGTCCAAGGAATTTGAAATGAAAGACCTTGGTTCCTTAAAATATTTTCTTGGGATTGAGGTTTCTCGATCAAAATAAGGAATCTTCTTATCTCAAAGAAAGTATGTCTTAGATTTATTAAAAGAAACCAATATGTCGTCAACCAGCTAATACACCAGTAGAGGAAGGATTAAAGTTATGTATCAAGGTTGATCAAGTTCCAACAAATAAAGAAACATACCAAAGGCTTGTTGGAAGGTTGATGTATTTGGCACACACAAGACCAGATCTTGCCTATGCTTTAAGTATTGTCAGCCAATTTATGCATAATCTTGGATAACAACATATGAATGCAGTTATTCGTATTTTGAGGTATTTAAAGTCTGCTCTTGGAAAAAGAGTATTGTTCACTAAAAACTCATAGTTCCAAATAATAGAAGTATATACTGATGCTGATTGGGCTAGATCAATAAATGATAGACGATCTACATCAGGATACTTCACTTTTGTAGGAGGAAAATTTGTAACATGGAGAAGTAAGAAACAACATGTTGTTGCCTGTTCAAGCGCAGAGGCTTAATACAGAGGCATGACACTTGGGCTTTGTGAGGTCTTGTGGTTACAATCTCTCTTGAAAGATTTGGAATATCCTACTAAAAATTAATTAAGTTATTTTGTGACAATAAAACAGCATGTAATATTGCTCATAATTCAGTTCAACACGATTGTACAAAACATGTTGAAGTTGACAGATTCTTTATTAAGAGAAAGTTAGAAAAAAATTCATTAGAATTATCAAAAATTAAGTGAGAAGATTAATTGACTGGCATCCTCACTAAAGCAGTCTCATATCGAGTATTCACAGAAGTTTCAGTCAAGTTTGGCATAAAAGACATCTATGCACCAATTTGAGGGGGAGTGTTAAATTCAACAAATACTACAACTCGTTCAATAAATACTGCACCGACGCTAAACGCCTACCAATATACACGGCGCCTACCAAGCAGCTGTAAACCATGTAATTCAATCATGGTGATTGTTGAAATAGTAATTAATATTTGCCTATATAAATAATGTACATGCCCTATACAAATTAAGAAAAAATATATTGAAGAAAACATTTATTTCTTTCGATTATTTCTTCAAATATTGATTTCTTCATGTTATCAGAGCCAGGTGACTCAGTCGGTATCCGACCGGTTGTAGGGGATGGACCATGTGCTGGTGTGAGGAGGATGCGCTCATATCCCCCGTTAGAAATCGATGTGAAGGGAAGTGTTGAAGTCTCACATCGACTGAACGTTGAGTTTCTGTTGTATTTATAAGTCTATGATAATATTTCCTATTTGAGAGCTCTTTTAGAAGGAGGTAGATTATTACAAACAATTATGGGAAGTTACCAACAGTTACTGGAGGTTATAGGAATTTATTAACGGTTGATGGCAATTAACAATATTGAGAGAGGTGGTTATTTAGTGCATGGGATGTTTGGATAAGCATCGGTGACTACTCAAAGAAAATGCGGCGGCATTTCTTTGTTTCTAATCGGCACTTTTTTTAATTTTTAAAATGCATGTAATTACTCAATAAGTCACGATTTATTTGTGACTACCTTCTAAGGCATGAAAATTTATGTAATTACTCGTTAATGCACTAGTTGTTGGAAGTGTATATAGGCTTAGATGTAGGTTAGATGTGAAGTGTTGGGCATGTCCAACATAACATGAGAGTTACTAGGAGCAACCGCTTATGACTATTTTTACTAATATAAAAATACCATGGAGTATTATCTAGAAAGTGGGATTTTAGCCCCCCCTCACACTTACTATTTCTTGTTGGAAAAAAAATTTGCTTACTTGTGATAATTGTTGGTTTTATTAACTTCACGATTACTTTCATTATTTTATTTAAATGCAATCCTTCCATATATAAATTTAAACATATACTAATATATAATAGTAAATTTTGTAAACCTTTATTTAAATAATTAAGTAACACATGAAAATAAATAAAATATATATTTTTAATCTAATTTTAGCAAAATAAATACAAGTATGTGTGCATTAAGACTTCTATTCTAAGACACCAGTATTTTTTGTTAAGACAAACTAATGTGTTAGAACTTCGTCACTTTAAAAGACCTAACTCTCAGAAAAATTAAAAAAAATTAATAACATTAATCACCATAACTTTTTCCGCATCTTCAAATTCTAAAACAAAAATTTTATTTGTTGATTTTAAAAACTTAATTTCTAGTTCATTTTAATATAATTTTCAGTATATAATATATGATTTTATAACCTTTTTCACAGAAAACTTAAATTAATTAAAATCCCCATTTAAATAAAATGAGTCTCACTCAAAATAATGTCATAAAATGATATATGACTGTATATAAATATCCAAATTTTCAACACAAATTTATAAGTTAATCTAACTAAATTAATTAAGCGTGTGTTTAACAGATACATTTTTCATAATATATAATGCTTAATTTTGACAATGTTATAATAATCGAACTAATTTAACTATTTTATTAAAATAATCACGATATTAAAATAACTTTTTCTTATAAAAAACTAGATGAGATTCATAAAATCATAATAGAGTAAAATCAAAGTGACTATTGTTTTTGTTTGAAAAATCTTTTTTTTAAAACAATATTTTGAAAAATAAAATTAAACAAAAACAAAGGTACTCTATGGTACCTTATAACGAAACATAATTTCTCTTTATTTTGTTGTTTTTCTACCAATCCTTGAACCGTTGATCTTAAACATTATAGTTGATTACTACTACACGTCCAAAACCAACAGGACACAAGGACTAGTATTTTCTAGAACTGCAATTAATATATATAGATGTTAATTAAGTCGTAGCAGTTACTCTGTTGTTTACTACTTAGCTTGATTCGGTCAAGTTTTAACATTGGTAGAGAATTAGATGGTTAAAACTTGAAGCCATTCAATTACTAGGCACTCTAAATTACCTTTTTTCTTCCTAAATAAATTGTAAGTTCTTAAAATTTTGGAATGTTTAAACCGATTTAACATTTTGTTTCAAAAATTATTATATTTAAATATAATAAGATATGTATGTAGTTTTAATTTTTAAATAATCGAGGTTAAATATATTAAATTATATGTATATATTATAATAGTGTATATATAAGTCTTAAATTAGATATTTAAATATTATTGTATAATTAATATGTTAAGCTTGTCTCCAAATTTGTTAAATTTGAGGAATGACTTAAGTTTAATATTTAATAAGTTTGGGAATAGGTTTTTAGTTTGAAACTTAGAACCTTTTTAGCCTATTTTTTATTATTATTGTTATTAAATCATGTTTAATTTTTACTACAAAATCGGAAGAAATTTTTTTTCTCTAAAATCAATAACATATTAACAACAATGTATGTTTCACCTTTTATCAGTGTTTTTATTTATTTATTATTACTCAGTTTTAAAATAAAAATTAAACATGGAGAAGTCAATCGATTCTATTGAATAGATTGAAATATGGAGAATTTGTTCTACACATATTAATGATAAGTTAGGTCTGATACCAAAAGTTAGTTTTGGTTTAAAGAGATAAAAAACTTGAGCCATTGAATTTCAAAATTAATTTGTAACACTGTGGAATAAACAAACAAAATATTAATATGGTTAGCAAATAACAAAATATCATGATAACATGCATATGTTCAATATTAGATTAGAGACGATACTGTTAGGAAATCATAGTTGTTAGAAAATATATATTATCCTTTCTTAATTATATTAACTATTTAATATAATTTTTTTTCAAATTAAATGTTCAAATTTTAGTAGGTTTTAGATTACTCAAATTAATATTAACAAATTAAATATATATATATATATATATATATATATCGATTTTTTACTTTAAATAAAGGATTATGATAATACTAAATGAATAATATTTAAAAATCCTTTTAATTATAATCTCTAATATACAAAATCATAAAATAATTGATCTTCCCTTATGATGATCTCATCTTAGTTTAGTTGAGAAAAATCACAAATTATCCTTTTGTTTGTTTTTATTTTTTCGTGATTGATCCTCGTAATATTTTTATAATGGATTCTAAAAAGCTTTCTAACGTGTATAGGCACTTTAATAGAAAAGCATATCAATGGGCTTGCCTTATTAATTCAATTAGTCGGCTACTAGAATTAAAGTCCCATTAGGTTAATAACCCTGAACTTTCTCATTTGATTATTGATCATTCATTTTGGATTTTAAAAAAAATTAATTAAAATAATAATATAAAATTTAAAATAATAAAAATAACATTTTATTAAATATTAAACAATATTTATGTGATCAGAGTTAAGTCTAACTTGCATGATTTTCACTTAAACAATGTCGAATTGGACAACATTCGATATGAAATTTAATTTTTAGAATGAGATTTTTCTTTATAATAAAAATATATAAACTAAATATAATAAGTATTATTTTTGTTATTAAAAATTTTAAAATGTGTTATAATTTTTGTTTTTTCAAAATTTTAACTCTTGAATTGAAAAAAGGGAAATTTTTCGATGCATATATGATCCACTTATTTATATGGTTTTATTTTCACCTAAAAAATATATATTATTTTTTTACAACATAAAACAACATATATTTTTTCTAAAAAATATTTATTTTTGTTAAAAAAAAACATATGATTTTTTGTTTTTTGAAATAAGTTAAAAGTAAAACTTCATGTATAAAATAAATTATATTATATAATTAAATTAATATATTATTAAACACAAAATAATCTAATATTATATATAATATTGAAAATATAGGTACTATAAGGCAAAGTAATTTATTTTAATAATCCTATATAAGTGTGAGCTTTTTTTTAAAATCTATCCCTAAATTCAAGTCTATGTCTTTTTGTTTTTAGAGGTTGGTTATATTTAAAAATTAATTATGTAAACTAATTTAATAGGTTTGATTATAGGTTTCAAAAATGATAAAATTAATATAACTAAACCAAACTTGTTCTTATAATACATTAATTTTAAGTTTTTATTATTTATTTTTATATTTTTATATTATAATTTCGATTATTATTAAATTATAATTATAATTATATTAAAATTTCATCTAAATTATATGTAAAAATAAAAAACATAAATATTAACAAGTTTTTTAGCACGATAACCTCAGCTTATCGTGAAGCACTCTTTATAATATTAGTGTTTTTTTATGTCAATAAATATTTTTATTTCTTTAAAAAAATTACATTGTATGTTTTATCAATTTCAATTAAAAAAGTTTTTTATATACGTCCAAAATCATCAAACCAACTGCCCTTAAAAACAAATTTCTAGATTAGCTTAAAAGTTTGGTTTTTGGGATAATTGATAAAGTTAAGTTTTTGGGTTTTTTAAAATCGTAAAAATAAAATCAATTTATAAAATAACCTAATAACCAACTTATGTCTGGTATATAGTTACTTGAAAAATCTTAAGAAAAAATAATATTATTAAATCTTATAACAATAAAAATATCACATCAATAATAAACATGATTAATTAAATAATTTTTAATATTAAATTAATCTAAATGGTCATACTATTCAAAGCAGTAGCACAAGTGACACAAATTCACAAGTTTCTACTTCAAGTTGCTCTAATTCTACCATTGTCAACATGCTCACCATTTTGATTGTACTGATAAGTGGCTAATTACTCACCGAACTTGCCCTCTTTGTAGATCCTCTCTTAGTTGATTATTCATCATTCATTTTGGGTTCATTTTATTGCTAATAATTTGAAGAGTTGATCCTGTTTTAGATATGCTGTTTTTTTTTCCTTTTTTTTTAATCCTTTTTTACATTTACCTTTTAAAATAAAATGAAAACTTATCACAATATAATAAAAAAAAACAAAGGTACAACTAATAAAAAAAAAACAAAGGTACAACTAATAAAAAAAAACAAAGGTACAACTAATAAAAAAAAACAAAGGTACTACTAATAAAAAAAAACAAAGGTACTATAGAGTACCTTATAAAGGGATGCTTTTTTTCTTTTATTTCTTTCTTTACCAAACCTTGAACCCGTGAACTTAACTTTAGAATAGAGTTAACATACCAACAGGACACAAGGATTAGTGACATCAGATTTTCTTTGTAAATTGTTAGCTACACTGGCACCAGTTATTCTATTTTATTTTATTTTTGGTCAGTGAAGAAACAATTATTCTATTGTCTGATTACTTGTATTTATCATTCATTTTGTGTTCTCATCAAGTTTAAACCAATGAAATAATAAAAAACTGATAAAAGGAGGCAACATACATTATGTTAATTTTTTCTGAGTTTTAGAGTAATGGTTCATGTTCTTGCCAAACATTTGAACTAATATTGTTTTACATGTCTTAGTATCCCCCATAAGACCCACTTATTCTCATAATTTTATTTTTACCTTTTAAAAAAAAAATTACAATATAAAACATATGTTTTACATTGTAAGAAAAACAACGCATGTTTATTTTTCTTGATAAGATTAAAAGTAAAATTTTATGTATTAAGAGAGATTATGTATATTTTTAAAATAAAAACTAAACATGATATAATATTTTTTTTAAAAACAAAAACAAAAACAAAAACAAAAGTTACATTCACCTAATAATTGAATGGTTTCAACCATTTTCTTTTGCTTTGTTATATCTTCACTATCAACCCTTCGTAATATCCTAAGACTCATTCTTCTCTCATTTTAAATCATATATATATCATGAACATGGATCGGCATTTTTACCATTTTTTGGATCAAATATATGCCTAGCCAATTCCTAATGTGCGAAATGGGATATGAAAACCATCACTACAAAAGATGTGTGAGACACGGATAGAACTCTATACGACAAAATCAATTAACCTATATAACACCTCCATATTTCCTTTTTAATTAAATCAATTTAGTTTCTCAGTAAACTGATTTAATCCCAACCTTTAATTAAAACAATTTGATCTCCACCATTTTCAATTTCAATTGAATCAATTTGTCAAATTTAAAAGTCAACCATTTTCGAATGAGAAAAAATCCTATTATTAAATACAAAAATACAATTTAATCTCATAATTTTTAAATTAAATTAATCATTATTAACGGTATTATAAAAGCTAAATACTTTAGTATAAAAATTGACCTCCCAAACCCAAAGATACCATAAGTATAATTGTTAGACTTAAAATACTTACTTTAACAATTATAGAATTATATACTTATTTTTTAACATGACTAATAATAACTTAAAAATTATAAAATTAAAGTATATTTTTTTACAATTAAAATAAACCTACAATGCCACTAACCTCTTTTCGAATGATCAATTAGTTCTCTCAAACTTGTTTTATCCTTTTTATCCAATACCAATGAATCATAACTATAATTGAGTTTTTTTTTTTCAAGTGAAACATGTAAAATTGCATGTGCTCTACCTTTCATAATTTCTAGCAAGACTTGAAACAAAAATACATAACTGGTCAAATCAAAAAAGAAGAGATCAAATTTGTTCAATTAAAAAAATTAAAAACTGCAATGGTCACATTACACTAAGTTGGCCAAATCAAAAAGTTAAGAACTAAATTGGTCTAATTAATTAGAAAATACTTTACAATAAATTTATCCATTTAAAAGGTTAAGTCCAAATCAGTACAATTGGAAAAAACTTCAGAAATAAATTAATACTTTACAATAAATTTTCACACTAATGTTTCAGAATTTTCTCTCATGTTTCACACCAATACAAACTTGTTTTCAGTGCAAGGAGAGCATATTTAGTTATTTACTAAGGTGTTTATTACAATGAACGTTAATAATTAAGGGAGAGAGAGAGAGGGAGGGAAGTAATCACAGGTAATACTAATGAAACAAATAGCAGTTCAATGAAAGGCATAATCTGATTAATCTACAGTAGTTTGAGAGAGGTGGAACTCACAACAGTAAACACTCAACAATATTCAGTAATTTATTATTATTTTGTTCAATTCAGAACAGCCAGATATCAAGAATACTTACTCAAATGTTATTCGGACATGAGAGAGACAGAACGATCGAGAAAGAGAGAGAATTGATAAAGGTCTGGATATATAGGTATTTTATACCATAAAGATTAAAGACATCTGAAACTGAATGCAAGTTGAAGTTTCTGAAACAAATTTATTAAAATTGGAACTAGCCGAGATGGTAGTAATTTTTAATACAGGGATAAATAATAACAATATAAACATGTAAAGAAGCTTCTCACCATCCCAAAATAATGGGGCAAAGAAATGAGAGAACTGAAATACAAGATATATTACCTCTGTGTGAAATTTAACTTGCTTTCCCAGCTCGGATTTAAGTCACCGAATCAAGCAGTATTTGCAGCCTCATTCTCACAAAATCACAAACTATTTACCTCTTTTTTGTTTTGAGCAATATCTTATCTTTTTGAGTCTCTTTTTGATGACTTTGAATGCGTGCGACCATCACCAGTTGTATGTTTCTTTCTCACTGGAGCACCAACTCCAGCAGTGTCTATCAATGGGCCAGACCAAGTGTGGATAGGTTCCTTTGAATATGAGAAGTTGGTCGAGCTGAATGGAACATCAGGAGGATCAAAAGAAGGATCAAAATGATGTGAACAATCCAATGGATAGCCAAGTATTCCATCTTGGTGTGGAGGAGGAAATTTCTCGCTTTTGCTCTTTGCATTGGCATGTGTTATCATACGCCGCCTCTGTAACACGCAGAAACATAATGAGTAACATCGAAACAGAACAAGTCAAAAAATATGACCTGCTCAACTTTTAAATTCATACATCAGCTTCAGGATTATAACTTGTCTGGTATGCAGAAAGTACAGACAGGCTAAAATAAGCAAACAAGCTTTCAGAAACTTGCCAATACCTACGAACAAAACTCCTAAACATCTACATTCAGCTACTTCAAAAAGTCATTGACCCATCCTACCATCCACTTACTTGGATAGCAAATGTTATCCGAATTTCAACAACCAGAAGCAAAATACAAGCTCTCCAAGAGTCAACATGAGATGAGTCATAGACCGGTTAAATAACACAAGAGTTCCTCATCGGCATATGAAATGTCCCATTCACCACTTTAGATATAAAAAGGTTGCACTTTCCATTTGACAATAGACAACATACCAAGAAACACTCACTTAAAAACTAAACTGATATAGTGATATATAAAACCATCCCAACCATATTTGTTACTGTTAGATTTGATTTCATATAATGTCAAAAACTGCTGCTAAACCAAGATAATCTAGCATACATCAAGATTGGCTTGAAGCTCAGCATTGGCTTCTGGAGCAGGCATTGGCCTGATAACTCGATCCCGAGGACGAGATTTCTTCACACCACCAGCATTGGCTTTTCCTACAGCTCTCAATCTACATCCATAAAAACCATTTAAGGTTAGGCCTTTCAAGACTCTTTTTCTTCTTTATTCTCAAAAGTGCAAAGGGGGAGGGGGAAAAAAAACTGGCATATTAGAGAGGTTACATGAATTATAACAAAGAAATGCTAAAATCAACATGGGAAATGTTTAATGGTAATGATATACCTTCTCGCTTCTTCATCCCGAAGTTTAGCATCCATCTCTTTACTAGGAGGATATTTTGGAAGACTAGAAGGGTCACAGGCATAAGGTTTGGTTGTGAAAAACTGAAAATTAGAAGAGTTGTAAGAATTAATATAGAAAAATATAACACATTAAGAACTTGAACTAATGTCCTTTGTATCCATTCCCTCTTTGTAATGACATTTTACAGACTGACTCAAAAACAAAGTAGCTTTTAAGAAATCTAGTTCAGCTGATTATATGGCTACTTAATTCTATATGCGGTCATTTTCCATATTATTTGAATCTAAAATTCTAGAAATAAAAAATTAAGCGCATTTTTCTTATCATCATATCAATATTTATTTAACAGTGACAATAGGTCATTCCAAAGCAAACAAATAACAGAAGACAAACATCTTCAAAAGCAAGTCCTACTGTAAGTATAATGTCATACTTCACTCCTCAATGCAGCAGTTGCAGTCTGACGCTCAGCTGGGTCAATTGCGAGAAGGGTCTCTATTAGTGGCAATGATGATGGCGAAAAATCTTTGAAGGTTTCAGCAATGCATCTATTATACGATTGTTGAGGCTTGAAAAGGGTTGCATGTGGCAGCCTTGCCCTTTTCCAATAGTCTTCTGAAGGAGAGCCACATAACTTAAAGATCTTATGAAGCTGCTCCACCTAATTGATGAAAGAGGCCAAAATTAGAAGCAAATTATAGCAGTCTCGAACTCAAATTAGCCTAGGAAAATCAACAAAAATCTATTTAACCAACATAATCTTCTTATCAAAGTGGCTGTTTATAGCATATAAACTGTATAGTTGCAGTGAAAATAAAAGAAACTATATAAATTGAATTAATCTTAACCTACTTCTGTACGACCAGGCATGATAGGCTTCCCCGCCAGTAACTCAGCTAAAATGCAGCCAGCACTCCATAAGTCTACTCCCACGCCATAATTAGTGGCACCAAGCAGAAGCTCTGGGGGTCTATACCAAAGAGTAACAACCCTACTTGTCATGGGTTGCTTGTGATTGGGATCAAAGAAGCAAGCCAATCCAAAATCGGCAATCTTTAAGACTCCACCATTGTCAATAAGAAGATTTGATCCTTTAATATCACGATGCAATACATGCCGGTTATGACAGTGTTCGAGACCAGATAAAAGCTGGTGCATGTAACATTTGACCTGCCATATACCATACAAAGAAAGAATATTGCCTGAATAAAATTATAAGAGGGAAGATGTGTCTCAACTCTCAACTACACTCCATGATGCTAGAAAAGAAAATTTCAACAATACCTGAGGCTCTGTGAACTTGATTTTTTGGTTTGCAGCAAGTCCAGCTAAATCATGCACCATATATTCAAAAACAAGATACAAACTACATGACATTCTTGAAGTTGCTAACCCTTCTAATTTGACAACATTGGGATGATCCAGCTGTCGCAAAATAAGAATTTCCCTGGCCATGAATTTTACACTTTCAGGCTCCAAATTGTCAAACCGGACTTTCTTCAATGCAACAATTTTGCCTGTCAACGAATCCCTAGCTTTGTACACATTGCTGTATGTACCTTGTCCAATCTGATCAATTCAATACAAGCACAACACAATCAAGCCATCGATATAACAAAAGAAATAGAAATATAAATTAAATAAATAGGAGCTCTAGCAATTCTTTGCATAAATGAGCTAATCCAATACAGTTATTAACACTCAACTAATAAGTAAATATTTACTCTAAGCAACCACATATAGAAAAGCCAAACTCTTGATACCAATTCCAATAAGTTCCTCGCTCTCTAAATAAGAAAAAGGAAATTACATAATATAAAACCCTTAAAATTTACAACAACAAAAGAAAGGCCAATAATATTTAACAGGGATAGAGTTCATTGAACCGGTCTGATCAGAGTTTAACTTAAATGACGTCCGATTAAAATAATGAAATACTTGAGCTACACTTTTTTTTTTTAATTGTAAAAATATCAGAGCCAAAAGTTAAGTTTTAATGGTATTATAAATATGGTTTTCAAACTTTTTACCACAACTAAACACGAACCCACCGAACTTTGATCCAAAGAAACAAATTAGGAAACCCACAACACAAAATCATCCATCTTAAAAATAAAATAAAAACTGTTAAAGAAGTTACCTTATCGAGCTTCACAAAACTATCAGCCCGGCGTGGTGTCCATCCATTAATAGCCTCACCAGCAACAGCAGAGAGCCAAGATGGCCAACCAGCGGCAACTTGCTCACCATGAACGTGCTTTGGCGGATTCCTCAATCTCAGATTCGGCTTTGAAGAGCGCCTCCTCTCACCTCTATGTTTCACACTCCCTTCCTCGACAACGACCACTTCCTCCACTTTACTCTTTTGATTCCCACCATTTTCAGTCACTGTTTCCACCACAACCTCACTTAATTCTCTTTTTCTTGAAACCCCAAGCTCTTCTCCATCTCCTTCGTTCCTCACTTCTTTCCCTACTGGCTTGGCCGAGCTCTGTTTTCCAAACACACACCCCATGTCTTTCGCACATACCAAACGCCAAACCTCATTAACTCTTCATATTACATTTCTCACATTTACCTCCACTTTTCTCAGCGACCAAACGCGATCGGAAGTTATACAACCAAACGATAAAACCCTAATGATTCATCGGTTTGATTTAAGATATAACTTATTCCAGGTAAAAGTAAGAGATTGTGGACACAGTCAAGAAAATTGATTCAATTAGCTATTTAAAAAAACAAAAAATAATAAAATTTCAGCCAACAGTTTTACTGTCCATTTAATTCTTCGTATTTAAAAAAGTATTTTTTTTTTTTAATAGCAGACAATCTTCTGTATAATATTGATAAAGATGAAATAAATCATTTTAATTCTTTATTTTTATTAAAAAACACATACAATAAATTATATATAAATTTTTCTCCATCTCTAATAAAAACTAATTAAAAATAAATATTATTATTTTAATAATTTTTTTATTAAGATATTATTTTTTAACAATATTAAAATAATAATTAATATAAATTTTTTTTAACTATTTTTACTATATAAATTTTTATTTTAAAAAATATATATATTTAAATAAATTTACATAAAAATTTAATTATTTTATTATTTTTAAAATAATTTCCTATTAAATTTTACTTTTATTTTCCTTAATATCTCATATTTTATTCTATTTAATTACTTACCAATAAAAATTAATATTTTAATAAAATAATTATTGAAATAATATTATTTATTTTTAATTCATCTATTTTCTTAAAATTAATGGAGTAGAAAAATCTTTTTAGAATTTAAATGACTAAATAATATTGATTTAATAATACGAAAAAATAGGATTAATAACTGATAAATCAACTTATTTAACCTAAATCAAGTTATAATGAATAGCATTTTATGTTTTATAAGTATAAATAAATTGGTTTCTGTTTTGAAAATTATGGATAAACATTTAAGATTTTAAAATTTACTTAACTGAAATACATATTATTAATAAACGTTTGTTTTTAAATTTTATATATTTATAGAAATATATTATATATCTTTATAATTATATAATTTTAGTCAAATTTGAAAATGTAGAATAATTTATATTATTCTTCTCTTGTGTTTATTTTTAATTTTTTTTTATTATAATTAATAAAAAAATCTAAAATGCTTTTTTTTCTCGACAATTTACTTATTTAAAAAGTTTTTTTCTACTTAAAAATTAATACACAATTATCATTAAATTATTGAGTAAATAATAAATCTTATCTACTAATTTAACATTAATATAAAGTAAAATTTATTTAAATCTAATGGATATTTTATAGGTAAATTTTTATTTTTAATTTATCTATTGATATATATTGATTCAATTAATATTTTAAATCAAAATCAAAATTCATCTACAAGTACCTCTCCCAACATAATAAAAGAGGAATGTAGCATATATTTTAGTTAGTTGAGTTATATTAATTTAATCTCTTTATTATTTTTTATAATATTTAATTTTTTTGTTTTTAGTATTAAAAAGTGATAAAAAATAATTAATGATTAAATTTTAATTTTTTTTACCTTTTTATTAATTTTATAATTATTGTTATAAATAATTTATAAAAATAATATCTCAATAATAATTAAAAAATATGAGAAATAAATACAAATAAAATAAAAAATTAATTATTTATCTTTTTTATTAAAAGAAAAGGCAATTATAAAAAAATCAAAGAAATAAATTATTCTGATACAGATAATTAAAAAACTTGTATTATTATAATCCATGTAAATAATAAAGGATTAAGTGCACAATTATTTTCTAAATTTTATCCAAGTTTACATTTATATCTTCAAAATTTGTTAACAATTTAATTTTTTTAATTTTTATTCTTAATAAATTGTCAATTTAATATTTTTAATTTAGAGATAAAATAAAAACTTGTGATTGAAGTGTAGAAATTAAAAATTTTAAGAAATGAATTGAATTAAAAAGTTTATGAACTGAATTTTGGAAAAACAAATTGAAAATTTAAGTATAAAAATTAAAAAAAAATTAAGAATTAAATGTGCCAATAATAAAAAACTAACTTTCAGATTTCTTTTGGCTTTGATTTGTAGAATTATCGGGGCTTTAAATTTTATTATTATTCTTACTATAAAAAAGGGAAATAATTACCTTGTATTCAATATTTCGATCAGTTTTACCAATATCGCTATACGATATCATTTTTGTCAGATTGATTTACATTTTTGTCCCGTAGTTATATTCCACGTACTTTCCAGATTTCATTGAATTTATCATATCTCATCTCTATCTCTATCTGTATCTCAATCTTCTCTCCAAGTTTCCCCTCTTACTTTATTGTTCAGCATCGACTAAGAGTTCTACCGAAGAAAATTAGAGTAATATGTTGTCTCGGGTTTCAGGTTTAATTATCATACGGCCTTGGCTTTTCGTTTCTTGGGCTTTATTCCATTAGAGTACTGATCACCAAAAAGACATAGATAACAATGGCAGAAAATTACTAGAAAAAATTTAAATTTTTCTTTTAAGTAATGTTTCTCATCGATTAAGTTTTAATATGTAATTATTAAGGATATTTTAATGGAATTAAAGAAACTAAAATTATTAAATATAAACACTTTGATAACTATATTTTATATAGTTATTTTCATCTATTTTATTAATTATAATTGTTATATTCTTTACCGTTTTTAGTTAATTCTAGTTTAATAAATTAGTATTTACTGTTTTTTATAAATTTTAATAAAATTAAATAATTTGTATCGAAAGCGTACTTAATTGCAAATTTGTGTCCAAAAATATAATTTCAAATAAAAGAGTATTTAATTGCAATTTATAAAAGTCAAAAATATAATTTAAATTAAAATCGGACTTAATTTTAATTATTAAAAGTTTAAAAAATTTAATTTAAATTAAAAGAGGGCTTAACTGCAATTAAAGAAAGTATAGAAATTAATTTAAATTATATTTGTGGGTCAAAATACAATTAATAAAAAGTTAAATTTCTACGCAGAAGAAGAGTCACTCGTGCCATTCACAACGCCCAACACACATCGCTCGATTATCCCATCAACGGTCAAGATTTAGCGCGTGAAATCCAGACGTAACAAAAGCGAGTGGGCCGAGAATTCCTGAAGTGCACAACTCGGCACACGTGGGGCCCACTGGCCGCGCAGACTGGCGTGTAGGGTGGGACCCACATGTCGGCTGCGCAGAATTTCTCCGAGGTGCATCGCTCATCGTTGGATCAGTTGAACGGTCCAGATTGAAGCACGTGGAACCAAGTTGTTGCGTACCGAGCCGCTTGTCGACAAAATCCCGTGCGACACGCTTCATCCAAGCAGCGTGCACCCTCGCATTTCAACAACAAAGAAGCAGCCATGTGTCTCCTAAATATTACAGCCAATAACATGACGACATGTGGCGTGTATTTGGTAAAATAAAAATGCAGAAACAATGCCCATTTCCAGCCGTTGTAAAGTTTGAACGCGGGAAAATCGCGTGCGTTGCGGTCCATCCTTTCTCCATGCGCCCTACCTGTCCATCCAATGAAAAGCTGCCACGTGTCTCTGAATTTCTCACAGCCAATCACATGGCGACACATGGCATGCGCAAAAAAAGAAAAAAAATCAGAAACGCGTAGCATGGTTTTCACGCGTGGTATTATTTTAATTCCCCAATTTATTTTTGTCCCCCAATAATAAAAAAAAGAATAATTGGAAAGTGGGGATATATTTTACGCGAAAAAAATCATTTACGCGTTTTTGTTTTTCGGTTTTGGAGACTTCTTCTTCTTTTTCATTTTTAATTTTCAGGAGAGAGTTCTCTCTCGTTTTTCATTATTTCTCTCTTGAGATTTTTTTTCATTTTTCCTCTCTACGTGTCTGGTTTAGCACGCAGAACGTTTTATTTTGACATTTTTGTGTGTATTATCTTAGGGAAATTACAGAGAAAAAAGTTGACGAAGAAGAAGGAAAGGGAAGAAATTATTTTTCATTGAGTAATCATGAAAGAGTTTCTCCTAACTCATTTTCTTTTCATTTTTGTTTCTTTGCAATGTTTTATTTTTGTGGTCTTGTAATTTTAATTTTTGCTATGAACTAATCTATTTGTTCTAGGATTGCAGTGTAGCGTAAATTATGAAACTTAAATTAATTATTTTTGAATGGTTTGTGGAACTATTTTAAGTTGTTTATTTTATCTATTTTTAATGATTTTAATTATCGGAAGATTAATTAACTGATATGTGAAACTTAAATAAACTTGAAAAAGGAATTTTTGTGTGTTGCTCGGGATAAAATAACGTGTATACATAAGGGATAGAAATATACTTTTATTGTATGTGTAACTTTTTGAGAACTCAAAACTTAATAAATTTGGTTGAAAGAGATATATTGGATGTGTTTGTATGGAGCTTGAAAGAGATATATTGGATGTGTCTGTATGGAGCTTGAAAGAGATATATTGGATGTGTCTGTATGGAGCTTGAAAGAGATATATGGATAAATTAGTAGTTCTTGGTTAACAACTTAAAACATGAGAGCATAAATCAAAAGAGAATAAAATATTCAAGTGAATTAATTTGGGTAAACTGCAATCCTAGAATTTTCATAAAAATTGTTAAAAAGGAAAAAAAAATATTAATTAAGTCAAACTGCATAAAATTATTGATTGTTTGAATAAAATCAGGTTTAAATAATTTTAGTAATTAACAAGAGTTGGTAACATTTCTCTGTGGGAACGATAATTTATTTATCATATTATTACTTATGACCATGTATACTTGCACGTTTTTATGTTCTGCAAAATAGACAACACACTTTTTTTCATCGTTATATGTAATATGTTATATCTACATAAATTTCATATGGAATATATCATGTACACTAGAATTCTATATGTAACATATTATATATACTAGAGCTCTATATGAGGCTAAGGTTACTTTATGTATCAACAATTGAAAGTTTGATGTACGCGATATTCTATACGAGACCAAACATTGGTCATGCAGTAGGAATTGTTAGTAGGTTTATGTCAAATATAGAAAAAACTCATTAAAAAGTAATCAAGTGGATTTTGAGATATCTACTAGGCAACGTAGAGAAGTGTTTGTACATTAGTCAAGGAGAGTTAAAAGTATAAGGCTACGTAGACGCAAACTTTAGAAGTGAAGTTGATCATCGAAGAAGCACTAGAAGTTATATATTTACTGTTAGAATTACAACTATTAGTTAGATGTTGTAAATACAAAAGATTGTCATTCTATCCACTACAAAAAGGTTAAGTATGTAGTAGTGACTAAAGTTAGTAAAGAGCTGATATGATTTCAATGATTGTTAACTGAGTTGGGATTCAAACAGGAGAAGAATATTCTACACAATGATAGTCAAAATGTGATACACTTGGTGAATAATTCAACATTTTATTCTAGAATCAAGCATATTGAGTTTCGTTATCAGTTTATCAAATCTCTATTATTGAAAGATTATTTATTACTACTAAAGAAGATTTAAGGAAGGAAAGTTCCAACGGATATGTTGACAAAGAAGGTGGTTATGGACAAACTAAAGTTGTGTTCAACTTCAGTTAGTCTGCTAAAGTAATAAGATTAGAAAAACTGTTGCATTGATCGAGGTGTGAAGACAGATTAAAATCAGTCTTCAAGTGAGAGATTATTGGTCAAACTTACATGCACTAAATGGTACAATAAATAATAATAAAACAAAAAAATGGTTGTCAATTCAATAATCCAAAAAAATTGAATGGACGGTGTATCTTTTTGTTGAAAAAAAAACAACTAAGAATTAGTTGTCAAAACATAGAATGAGGCTTCTGCATCTATAAATAGGACACCCCAATATGTATTTTGTATTATCCTATTGAGAGAAAAACTTAGAGAAAAAAGACTTTAGTGAGAAAAAAAATAAGAACATTTTTCTTTGATGTAATTGAGTTGTGAGTTATAAGTGTTGTAAACACTTTATATTATTTCTATTTTTTTAATAAAAAGATTTATAACAAGTCTAAAAACGTAAATAAAATTAATCGAATTTCGTTATCAAATTTATACATTATTTTCTCATAATTTGACTCATACAAAATTCGCATAAATTTTAGTCATGTATTCAAGTAGACTTAGTTTTATCTAAAATAAGATTTGAGTTAAATGTATTTGCAATGAGTTTTGAAGAGAGTGTCAAAAATTTAATAGGAAATATTAGGATGGTTTCAATTTTAAATATAGTTTGGTTGATTATTAGGTTTAATTGTTTTTTTATTTAAAATTTTAAATTTAAGTTTAGTTTCATGAAAACTATAATCTCGAAATTATAAATTGTTTTATTTTATATATATATTATATATATATATATATAAAGTAAAAAAAATTATAATCAAATATTAGAGAAAGAAACAAAATAAAATGAATAAAGTATAGAATATTTATATATATATATATATATGATTTTGAAGATTTTTTTAATTAAATTTAAAGTATTTAGAAGCATTTTAAATTAACAAAATTTGAAATTCGATTTTGGAGCTTGAAACTATAACTGTTACTCGACAAAAATTCTCGAATTTATATTTCGGTTTTAGTTTAGAGCAACATATAAGATTTTGAGTAATAAAAAGGATATGATCACAATTATTATTATAAATTTATTTAATAATAATATTTTTAATAATTAATTATAAAATAAAAAATAAAAAATACTAAATATAATTATGTTAATATATTGAAATTGTTTTATTATAAAGATAAAATAAAAATTATATAAAGTAACCTTCTCAAAATTTACAGTAATATAAATAATAAATTAATAATATTAAATATTATTAAATTAAAATATATGTTAATTTTTTTTAATAATAAAAATATATAAATTAGTTATTTTTTAAAAATAAATTTTAAAATATTATATTTTTAATGCTATCGCATAAAAGAAAAATATTATGAAACATGATTTTTAAAGAAGCATTCTATATCTCTACTTCCCTTGATTTTATTATTTATTATTTATTAATTATTTTTTATAATTTTATTAAAATAATAATGTAAACATGACTTTATATAAAAATTATATCATAACTATATTGCATTTGTTTGTAGGAATATATCTTTATCACTTATCATAAATGATAAATAAAATTTTCCAAAGGAAATGCAGGGAACTCCACTAAAATCATATCCACCTATCATTTGGATTCATATAAGTTCTAGTTTGATGACTACTGTAGCACCTCTCTTCACAGCCATGGAAGACCACTCTCCCACAACAAGCCCCTCTTCATTTTCTCCTTAGACTTTGTGTTTAATCCATACATTCATTCATACACGCAAAAGTTCTTCGCTGCTCAACTTTCTTCAAAGCAGAAAAGAAAAAACGAAAAAAAAATGTCCTCCTCCTCTCACGTATTCAATCTTCATACCTCAAAGAAGCAAAGCTTCATAACTCATTTCACTTCACAATTCATCAATCAACTTCAGGTGAGCTCAATCTCTTACGCTGTGCCATTTTCTACCTTGAATTTACCTCAACTTTTCAAGTTAAGCAAAGAAAGATTGAAACCTGTTAAAGCTTCAGCGACCCCTAGTGTTGAAACTGCCTCCCCATCTTCATTTAGAAGTAAAAATCCCAAGGAAATTAACATTTTGGTGGTGGGTTCAACTGGGTATATTGGAAAATTTGTTGTTAAGGAGTTGGTTAACAGAGGGTTCAGTGTTATAGGAATAGCTAGGGAAAAAAGTGGAATTAGAGGTAGGGTTAGCAAGAAAGAGACTTTGAATGAATTGAATGGAGCTAATGTGTGTTTTTCAGATGTGACCCATTTAGATACTTTGGAGAAATCTTTGGAAAGTTTGGGAAAATCCATTGACGTTGTTGTTTCATGCCTTGCTAGTCGTTCTGGTGGTGTAAAAGACTCATGGAAGATAGATTATGAGGCAACAAAGAATAGTCTTATGGCTGGTAGGAATTTTGGGGCTTCACATTTTGTATTACTTTCTGCTATATGTGTGCAAAAGCCTCTTCTTGAATTTCAGCGTGCCAAGCTCAAATTCGAAGCTGAGTTGATTAGAGAAGCTGAAAACGATAGTGGATTCACCTACAGTATTGTGAGACCAACTGCATTTTTTAAAAGCTTGGGGGGTCAGGTTGAGAATGTGAAAGATGGTAAGCCTTATGTGATGTTTGGGGATGGAAAGTTGTGCGCGTGCAAGCCAATGAGTGAGGCAGATTTGGCTTCTTTTATTGCAGATTGTGTTCTGAGTCAAGACAAAATTAATCAGGTTTTGCCTATTGGAGGTCCTGGGAAGGCTTTAACGCCATTAGAACAAGGGGAAATTTTGTTTAGACTTGTGGGTAGAGAACCAAACTTCTTAAAAGTGCCAATTGAGATTATGGACTTTGCTATTGGAGTTCTCGATTTTCTTGTGAAGTTTTTTCCTTCTATGGAAGATGCTGCCGAGTTTGGGAAGATTGGAAGGTATTATGCTGCTGAGAGTATGTTGGTTTTGGATCCTGAGACTGGACAATATAGTGCTGATAAAACACCGAGTTACGGTAAAGACACTTTGCAAGAATTCTTTGAGAGGGTACTTAGAGAGGGAATGGCTGGCCAGGAACTAGGGGAGCAAACAATGTTTTGAGACCATGTCTCTTTTAATAAATTGACTGTCTTTAAGGTATGAAGCTCCTCTATCAGCATAGCAACCTCATTTTGTAAATGTTGCGAGAAACGGCTTTTGATTCATTGTTGTGATTCTTGTAGATATTTGACTATGTCCTGTATTTGCTTCAATTATAATTTAAGTTCTGCATGAATTGTTTGTCAACAGAACTTTGAACTCCTCTCCTCTCAGTGTTGTAGTATCGTAGTCCTCTTATTGGTCTCTTGTTCACCATTCATTCACGTGTGATTAACTACTTTGTATTACTCAAGTTTTTAGACTAGCCCAACTGGAAGACACCAATTTAGTGCATGAAAATTGAACCAGGAATCACTATACTATTGTCTTAAAAATATTCTAACAATGTCTTCAATCAATTGTGTTTACTTTACATAACCAATCAACTACAAACAGAAGAAGAAGAACCATGGAACAATATACACCTCACAACCAGAGAATAGCTACATAGAAAAATTGACTTTTTCACATATGTAAACAGTAAACAGTAAACAGTGTGGTTTTATATCGCACACAATCTGTATAAATGTATGCCCTCTAGAAAATCTAGTGGGGGATACGTTTATGTATCCTGAAAATGTTGAACCAGAGGAGCAAGACCAGCAAAATAGAGCCAATCAGTGCAACAAAAAGGGAGCTTCCTATGTGTCGGCAGAACTTGTCGAAGTTATTGCAAACCTTTCCCCACTGCACGTGTTTATTGCCCTTTAGCCCAGTGTATGCAATACCACCAGCAGCGCCCAAAGCCGAAGCTAGCACCCCCAACATCAGCTGCATCACAAACAAAGCACGCACGAACAGGTCAGATATGCCTTTTTACAAAATACATTAACTTGCTTGAAGATGGTTTCTGCATTAGTAAAAATTCATGTTGCCTATAAATTGTTGCTGTTATTATAGTGAGTAGAACATAGATCTTACTGTATCCCAAAATGCAAAGAGAAACAAGAACTTTGCAGAGAAGTCGGACTTTTGGACAATTGATGTTAGGGTAGTAATGATGCTGTAAAAGGCTGTAACTGCTAGTGCCACCAAAAGGTATCTACAATATGAAACCGAAAACCAAGTGTTTAAATTAGTGAACCAATATAGAAAAGAATAGTCATATTTATGTAGATTTAAGTGTATAGTATGACCCTCTTTCATAGGAAGAATTTCATTTTTAACCTCTCTTCGATACTGAACGTATGTTCAAATTTTTAGAAGGCGTTAAACATATTGTTAAATGCATGTCTATAAATCCATTAAACATGTATTCAGTTTCTTTAACGTTTTGAACAAATGCTCAATGGATATTCTCAATGTTTATTTTATAATATTAATATTTTTTTTTTATCCTTTTGTTTATAAAAACATATTTATATCAAAAAATTGAACACATGCTTGGACAGGGTTAGAAATAAAACTAGTTACAAGACTAGATTATATATGAAACGGAAGGCATATTGCTTAGAAATAAAGGTATCAACATGTTCACATCTATCTTACATGGACTCGGATTAGGACTCATATAGAATGTATAGTTTTGATTTTTAACATATTCGGACATAACCCTTTACTCACATGAAAGCTGGAGCATCATCAAACTTGGCCTGAAATTTCATTGGCAAAGGCAAAGTAGGCGTGGGGCCTTGCACAGTTTGCTTACTAGTAACAAGAACTACGAGGCTTGTTATTGTTGCTGCAAATAACAAAACTCTAAGAGTCACATCAATTATAGAATAGTCATGAGCTGATGGAGGAGGACGATGTGTAGCTTCTGATTTGGGTGGATGGGGTGCTTCCTTGGCTACTTGTGTTTCAGTGGAGGCCATTTTTTTCTGGGAGTTGGCTCTGTTTGTTTCAATGGAAAATCCTTATTGAAAGTGGTAAGAATATTGGTATAGATAGTTCTGAATGCTACGAAAAGTGAAGCATCATTGTGCATATATATATATATATATGAATATGATGAATGATGGTGTTTTGGATTAGACCAAAGATTCCACCAAAAAATAATAGATGGAGTTTTCTTCACGCCAAGTGGGGTATGAATGTGAAATGAATTAATACAATTATACAATATTAAAGTGATGGTTAATCGAAATTGAATATATAAAAATATACTTTTAATAATAAAATAAATACTATTTAAAATAATTAATTATAATTTTATTTATTTTTATTTTTATATTTTTTATTTTATTTAAAAATATGTGATAAATTAGTTAATTAATAATAATATTTTAAATAATATAGTAGAATAAGAATTATGTTAAGATTTAATTTTTTAAAATTAAATATATATTTTAATAAATATAAAAAAAATAAAAAGTATGGTTAAATCGTAAAAAAATATTACAAATTTATAATCAATAATTATTATCTAAATATATATAAAATTAATATAAAATAATTATAATTATTAACATAATCTACTATAAATCTTATTAATATAGATTTTATAAAAAGGTAAGTATTTTAAATAAAATATTTGTATAAAATTAGATTAAATAATATATTTATTATATAGATGTAATAAAGTTAAATAATACGATTACAGATGAATTTAAACCAAATTCCATGGCATACAAGTGGCGCAACAGTAACTCCGTCAAGGTAGGTGGCCTACGCGGCTAAGCCTCCTGATATTGATCTGAATTGGGGGTGGGTCCATTCCAGTTTTCAACTCTGGAAGCTTTATAAAAAATCAAACCTTTGATTTTTCCAATTAACATTTTTCATGTAATAATACTTTTGCATAAATTATCTTCCGTTTTACAAATAATTTAGGACATGTTTTATAATAATTTTAATTTTTTTTAATCAGATAGGTATGGCAATGATTTTTAACTTAATTTTTTATATTTTTAAATAATTATTATTAAAATAAGAAATAATTCATAAATATTAAAAATAAGATTTTTTTAATCAAATTTCAATTTTTTGATTTTTTTTTTATTTTCACCGAATATCTTTCATAAAAAAATAATTAAATTTTAAGACATTTATATTTATAAATATTAATATCTAAAAGAAATGATAAAAAAAATTTATTTATAAATAATAGCCAAAAGAATTTCATAATTCTCTAAGTTTTTGAGAAATAAAAAACATAAACCAAAAAGTTTGGGTTACATTGTATTTACCATACACCATCTTAATTATAATTTATTAAAAATTTATAATAAATAATTATTTTCTTAAAATAAAAATAAAAATCCTGCTTGGTTGTATCAACCACAAAGAGAGTTGTTCACCCCTCTTATATAAATTTGTGTTCTTATATGGAAGCCTAATGATTGGATAGTTCAACATAAATCACAAGCCACCATAAAATTGAAACTTTAAATGAAATTCTAGTTATGGAGAGAGATTTCCACTTGATTGAATCTTAGCATATTTTATGTATATCTCAAATACAACCCTTCATGGACTTCACCATGATAAAGAGGAATTGATTAAGCAATTTATAGGATAAACGTACACGTCAAAATCAACTTTAATTTAATGAGCTTCTTATCTTTTTTACAATTATAATAATTATAATAATTATAATAAATAAATTAAAAATCCTAAAAATATTTTTTTTTTCCTTTTATACACTTAAAATTATATTTTTAAATTATTTTAATATTGGTTTTCACAATATCCTTGTTGGGTCAACAAAACTTATTGTCATAATCACTCTGCATCTATGACAATGACTGAATTTCGTCCCTTATTTTTAGGTATTATTTAATAAAAATTGAGACCAGTTGCGTCAAACCCAAAATTGCAGGTAAGGTCAAGATTTAGGCTATGTATAGTTGGACCACGTATAGTTTTGAGCCGAGTAGGATTAATTTTTTTATGATAAATGTATGTTCAAAGCTTAGTCATAAAAGATTTGGATAGATTTGAACGTTGGTACGTTAAACATTTTGTATTATCTCTTCGTATATTTTATTTAATATTTATAATAAACTTATAAGTTAAATTATAAATATTCATGTTTTATAATTCTATTATTTTTATAACTTTATTGCTTAAAATAAATATTATATCTCATTATTATATAATTCTAACCCACCAAAAAATAAATGAAATAAGATTGTATGAGTTTATAAAATTCATTCAAGTGGATCGCTGGTAGATTGAGGAAATGTTCATCCAGGAGGATTGCTTGTAGGAGTTGGTTAAGGTCGTTGATACATATATATAGTACTTATGGTGGTAATTCAGAATAATAATAAGGTTGTCATTATAATTGTACAATGTAAATTTGGTTTTGTGTAATATTGTTGGATAGTATTGTTAAGTAATATTAGTTTAAACAAAAATAGTCATAAATTATTAAGTTAGTTTTGTCCGAAACTAATCAATACTTCATTATTTTTGATTGGATATTAGACTGTGTTAATTTTCAAATTTTGAAAAAACAATTTATAATATTATTACAATATTTAATATTACTTACTTATTAAAAATTTAATTTTTTCAAAATTTTAAAAAAATTAATGAATAATTATGAATCTATCTACTTAAATAATTTTAATATTTCAATAATACTATATAAAATTAATTAATCTCCTTGCATAATTTAAATTTAACTCGTATTGAAAGTTTTTTAACAAATTCTATCTTCACTTTTTATTGTGCTATTATTTGGAAGATTACTTTAAAGTTTACAATTAATTTATCTATTATAAAAGTAAAATATGTGACAACAACAAAAATAGTGAATAAAGTTGTCTTCTTTACATGTTTGGTTTGTAATATAAGTTTATAACGGAATATTTTCATTGTATTAGTATTTGATCTACAATATATATCTTGAGAAGATCAAACACTTGAGTATCAAATATTATTTTAACGAGAACGTTGTGTTTTATAATGATATTATTGTCAAAAATATCACTACATAGATTCTAACAATTGTGTTAACCAAACATATTTTATGTTGATAAATTCAAACATTATTTAGACTTAGGTTGTTGTTTGTAGCATGTAATTGCCTTCGAGTTTTTGAGGCGATAAATGCTTTATATTTTGGGGAATTTCTATTTAAAGAACTTAGTTTTATTTTGAAGGTGAAGATTTGTTTAGTTGGTTTCAAAATATTATATTACAATTAGAATTTTATTATTAATAATATTATAGATCTAAAATATATTGTTTTGTTATAGAATTAAGATTTATTTGGTTTCTTAATTAATTTTTTTTAATATTATTAAAATTTAACAACTAATACAATGATTTTTAATCAATAAATCATTTATATATATATAATAGCCTTCTCTCAAACAAAATTGATCACCATCAAAAATATTGAAGTTACATTCCTTAATTAAGTCATCTTTATTTTCTTTTTCAATCATCTATTATTTGTATATAATTTGGATCTTTTATTGCAAGATTTGTTGTAACATTCTTTTTCTTATTTTGTGTTGTTACATTTGTTGATGGAGATTTAGTTGTATTTAAGATTTGGTTTTTAACAGTTTTTTAAATAATATTGTTTATATTCTTCGTTTATAGATTTTATTTAATATCCTGCTAATAAAGTAATCAAATTACTTGAATATGTGTTATTTATTTATATATTATTTATGTAATATAAATTGATTTCTAACTTTTACTTCCGCATTTCCCGATTTATAACAGCAAACATATGAAATCAATGCAGATTGCGGAATCAAAAATCCAATACCCCATAGAACTTCACTGATAATAACACATGACATTATACTCAAAAAAGTTCAAGGTGGTGTATTTATCATCTTTCCTTTTTCATCGAGAGCACTTCTGATCTTTAGAAAACCTGTTGATGTTCTATTTCTTATAATAATAAATTAGAAGCACCTAACTAGGTGAGGTGGAAGACGATCGTTGTATATATGTGGCGAACCATGAATCTCAAGAGCTCAAAATTGAGACTTTTTTAACTCGTCTTATCTAGCGTTTTTCTATAAAAACTCCCTCTGTTTTTCAATGCTTCATCACATAGAGTTAATATTCTTTATCTCTCTCTTCTTTTTTCCTTTTAAATCTAACAAAATATCCTTCAAGGATTTTAGCTTCTCACATACTGCACTGTTCACGTTGCTAAACAGTAAATACCACAATCACTCGTGTCAGCTCCTTCACCTCCTCACCGATACTGTCTTCTTCGTAATTTATTAGCAAAAAATATATATTATACCATTAAGCGTGAAAATATAAGTTAATTAAATCGAAGATTAGTACTATTTTTTTTTTAAATAAATAAAAATTTAATAAAAGGTAAAAAAAAAATTAATATGATTAATAATAAGTATATTTCATGAATAATAAATAACACACCTATATAATATAAATCATGTATAACTTTTCTTGGATTTTTTTTCTCCTTTTATGGAGAACATTTTCAATACCCCTTATTCACATAACATCTTGTGTACCCACTCGTTAGATGTGAGTTAATTATGTAAGAGAAGTGGAAGGGCGGTTGAGGTTTAATGAATTAAGTCGTAAACAAATAGAACTTCATTATTTATTAAATGAATTGAGAGGTTAGGTTAAGACAAATGAATAATATCTACGAATAAAAAAAAATGTAAAAAAAACTATCAATTCAATTTTTATCCTATAAATTTAGAAAACGGATCAGATTCGAATAAAATTATACTAATAATCATATTCATTTATACTCAAAATTAATTATATTAATTTAATTAATTTATATATTTATTAAATTAAATTAAATTAAATATCAATTAATAATTAAAATACATTAATTTTTCACGTAAATATATATAAAAAAAATTAAAAAGTTTAAAACAACAATTTTTTTTAAAATATTTTTTAATAACTATCCCAAATCGCTACTCAAGAATAAATAACCATCTCTAAACCATAACAATTTTTGAACAATTTTGATATAAATTTTATAATCTGATTCGTAGACACTTATATCAATAACCATACTCCACCCATTGCTAGTTATATCCTAGACGAATCAACCAATGTATAACCCATTAACAAAATTTGCCCCCTAACTCACAAACCCCGAATCTGAAGCTTTTAAATGGTTTTGTATTGGTGTTAAATGAGACGACCGACTTCACCCATTTATTACAGGTTTGGGTATGGGTTATAGCTATAGAAGTCAGTTGTAAACGGGTCAATCCAACCAACCCATTTAGTAACTCTACATTGAACGGAAGTATTCACATTTTTACCGTTATATGCATCTTAACAAGAACAAAACAATCAACAAGTTATTATGTCGAGTGCAGTGGCCGTAACATATTATCATTTGGCATTATGTGGATACCAACAACTTCTTGGCATCTTAATCGGCATTTCTCAAATTAAGTCTAGAGTCTATAAAGACCTATACTATTGGCGACAATTCAGATTACAACTCAGAATACGAACCCAAACCGACGTAACACAAACTATTTTTTAATTAGAATTAACTACTAAATCTTTTATACTTATAAAGATATTGAATTTCTTATCGTTATAAATAAATAAATTACCTAAAATACTCTAATTATGCTCACAACACAACCTACACAAATTGCCACCCAATTTTATGAAGTTTGGGAAGATAGTTTCCCGAGGGTCCACTCAGCAGTGTCACGAATGTGCACACACTACCAAGATTAACACATCTAAACACGATGCATCACACTTACCGTTGGAATACAAGATTGATAGCATAGAGGCAATGCGGCAAAGCTTCCTTCACACATTCTGTAAGAAGCCTCTTACAGGAAACTGTATTATGAAGTCCAAACTTATTGTCGAAGATTAACCAGATATTTTAACTTATAGATAATGACAGTTACTGATCGATCTTTCACGATAACATCGATGGTTATGAGAGAATACTAAGAGTATGAAACATTAAGGTAATATATCGATGACGAACCTTGCTTTGCAGCATGCTAAGTGCTAACAATCACGCACATTAAGGAGTCTTTGAAATAAAACCCATAACCTGCATTTGAACAAGATGCAGTATTTTCCTCCACAGATAATAATCTGTTCGGAAAGGAAACCATCAAAGTGACAATTAGGGTAGAGAAATATGCCATAAATAATATAACTTAAAAAAACCGATGACAAATTGATTGGTCGTGCTATTGCCAGAGCCGAGGATGTTGTATGTCTCTTTGAAAGGAGATGAATAACTGATTCTCTCTGCCCAGTTGTTGCTGGAACATAAGGTTCTCTCCCAATAAAATATAGGAAAAGTGTAGCGCTTTGGATTCATATAGTAACCTTCATTTACTTCAAGAAAGAATTGCGTATCTGCTGGCTAGATCTTCCATGTTAACACTAACCATTAAACCCATGTTTAATAGAGCATTGATCATTGCAGGAATATCAGATTTCAAAGACGCTGCTAAGTCCTGGGCCATGGACAAAACATGAATATAGGTGTAAGTTCACTAAAACCTGCCGTTAAAAAAAATGCTCAAGGTTCAAACAAAGTAATTGCATGTAGCAAGTAAAGACAATATCTACCTGCCGTTTCTCCTCCTTTTGGTGCTTAATAACCTCCAAGGGCCACTCACTTACTAACTTTTGAAGTTCAACATTGATGCTTGGCTTCTTTGCGTCAGATAGGTTCTGGAATACAAAAACTTCAACCAATCAACATATAGTAATATGTTAATAGATAAACCAGAAATTACAATCCATCCAATAAGCTACTGACCGTACACCCACAACTGTAATGCAACGAAGGAGAAAATTAAATCATAATTTTGTCTTTTCTCGAAATATAATTAACTGAAGAATATGATAGCGGGTAATTAGAAGAAATCAGGGGAAATTCACTATATGCTTCTAGACTGATATTATTGTTTAACGGTTGTGCTACAACAAATAATGCCTAGGCTCTGACTTGTCTGAGCCTTCTAGCAGCATTTGATAGCATGATATGTTATTTATTTATCAATTTATCTATCAACACCATTCCTGCAGCTTTTCTGGGGCCTGGACAGGATATTCTCATAATAAAAAACAATAGAGAACCTGATTTAGGACTTCAATTACAGCAGCAGCCTTCTCAGGTTTACATTCTAGTAACAGACCCTGCAATGAAAAAAATGAGCAGCATTTCAAGGATGATTCTGATAAAAATACCAACTTAGGTTTACACGGTTCAATAGCTAGGAACCATGTCTCTGTTACATGAATACACAATTAAAACCACTAATTCTATTCGACCAATATACTTTAAAACAAGAAACATATGATACATCTATATAAAAAAATCCTTACCTTAGTACATGCAAACCCAGTGATAAGAGTGTGCCGCTTCATTGACTCGGACCTCAGTTTCTCAGTTTTCCATAGTGACTCGGTGTCTCCTACAATTAAAAGAAATAAAAAGCTTAGCACGAATAGCAGTGTACATAAGGCTAAATATCTGTCTAGTTTAGTGGCTTTATTAAGGGTTCGTGGCCATAAAACCTAGCAATATAAGCACAGTGATACTTGAGAAAACAAGGTAGATAATACAGCACAAAATCTATAATTCAATTGAACATGGACATCATTAGATGAATGAATTGGGATGGATGTCCCATTAATCCATGGTACAATCCATTAATTTTAAGAACTCATCCCATCTTGCCCCACATACTTTTCTTATGGGTTGGGATGGTATTGGGATTAGATAAATTTGAATATTTCATTTACCCCAAATGGTATAAGTAAAAATAAAAAATCAAGATTAAAAAACAAGGAACAAGACTATTTATAATATGAGACTTTAATACAAAGAAAAATAATGGAAAAAAATGAAGTGACATTACGTTTAAAGTAAGAGTTATTAGGTATATGGGATATATGGGATGAGATGAGTTTTATTTAGAATGAAACAATTTTGAACCATAAGCTCATTAAAGACGTTAAATAAGACATGAGATGGTATGGTATAACCCAATTTACATCTCTAGACATCAAGAAGTCGTAAATCATCTTGAACATGGTTCATGTAATAAATAATTCGTCAATATAATGATAAGCATGAGTTAATATGACAAAAAAAAAACATGAATTACTATGGCCCCATGCAGATGCTTTTATGTTCTTTTACTTATTACAACCAAGGATGTAAATGTCAACATTGTTGGCGATATTGTCTCGACAATGTCGTTTTTTTGCACCTCTTGATATCGAAACGTGATGTCCATATATTTTAACCAAATTATTGCTAAAATGTCAATAAAATATCATTGTCGTTAAAATATGTTGAATATTTTGGATATTGTCGCTAAAATATCAACAAATATCGCTAAAATATTGAACAAAATATCAAAAATATTAATTCTTGATTTTTTTTTCTTTTCTTCTTCTTTCTAAGTAATCATTTCAATTCATTTTTTTCTCATTTTTATAGTAGATAATATATTCTCTCTTTTTTTTGTTTGTAGCATGTTTACTATACAGTATTTTAAAAATAAATAATCAATAAAATATATTTTCATACTGTCAAAATTTATCTATTTATAATACGTACAATTAGATAGTTTATTTAATTATTTCAAATCTTTTAACTACTCGTTCTATAATATTTAGCAAAAAATATATATATTTTATTATACAATATTTTGATTAATTGATCAACTTATTGATTAATATAAATATTTTAAGTATTTAAAATACATGTATTGAATAAAAAATTAGTTTAAGATATAAGCAATTGATTGTTTTGATTTTTTATAAAGTTTTATAAAAATATTCCATATTTTTGATAAAATTTTCATAGTTTTCGTGATTTTTTTTAAAGTTTCTGTCGATAACAACAATATTTTCAACATTTCCGTAAAAATTATATCTCGACATTTTCACCGACATCAACATTTCAAATCTTGATTATAACAATGTCAAAGACCCGAAAAAAAAAGTGCACAGCTTAAATCTATAAGACCATCTCTGCCAGCAGCAGCACTTGTGACTTGTATGTGAATTAGCAGGCTACAAGCATCAGTAACTCTATAAGCTCATAGTTAACAGAAAAATATGTGGATTCTTTACAGTAGTACATTCAGCTCAATATTTTCATGTTCAGGTCCTCTCTGGCCAAGAAATCAGCATCAAGAAAAGATTGCAGGGTAAAAATATACAAGAATATACAAATTCATAACATAACATTAGAAAAAAGAGATCAGCAAAAACCTATTTTAGCAGCAAAATCCAACCACAATTCAAAGGAGGTTTGCCGTAGCTTGACTCCAGCAATAACAAATCGTTTTGCATATTTGGAGAGCAATTTCCATTCACCGGTGTTGTAACAAATGCTGCAAATAGACAGACATTCCAAAAACAAAGTAAGATGATGAAAGATCAGAACAAAAACATTTTTTAGGGAGGGAGAGATAGAGAGATGGGGAGGGGGAGAGATAAGGAGAGAGAGATTTCAACATGGTATAAAATGGGCTACTAAAGGCTACTTAACATATGTTTTCTTTTTTATTTTGACCAATTTCACAGACTGCTTGTACAACTATTATTGATTTGGTTACACTTGTCTGAGATAACACCAAGATCCCCCCAAAGTTTTAGGTGTTCGATTTTGAAGGGAAGCTTAAGTTCACAAAGGGAAAACACGATGAATAAGTATAGCCTGCATACCTGACAACAATATCAGCTGTACCAGGTTGCAATCCTAAGTCATTCTTTTTTAGAAGTTTCATTACATCCTCCATCAGTTTCACATCATTGTGATCTTTAGCAAATGACTGTAATCATATCATAGAACACGTTAAATTTTAAAACCAGAGAAATGAAACATTTCAAAAGAATCATAATTATATAGCACCAGTAAAGCATGAGCAGATCCAACTGTAGGAGTCAATCCATACACATTATGCTTCCACAAGGTCTTCTTACCTGAAAATAAAAGCATCCTTATTGCTTTTATAAAAATGATATGTTATACTATATGAGAAAGCATGGAACTTTGGAGCATATATGGAGGGGGAAAAGAATTCATGTATGCATATTATCAAATTTGATTATTGAAATGCATTCATATGGCATACCAAATTCAATTTCCCCAACACGAACACATGCCTTAGTAACTTTTCTACAGAGATCTTCGTTGAAATTAACACTGATTCTAAGATTTGATAATCTCTGCAACCAAATATAAATTGCATACGTCATTCATGAGAGGCAGGTAATAAAAGTTGAGAGCTAATAGAGATATGAAAGAAGGAACTAACAAATCTCCGGAGCATCTGCAATGCCTCAAAAAGAGACTTAATGTCCTCGTGGTTTCTACAACTTTCAATCATTGACCATAGCAAAGCATTGGGAGGCATTGATTCTTTAACATGCACTGAATGGTGAATTTCATCATAAAGAGTCTTCACAGCCTCTGCATTCATGAGGAAATTTGAAAAATAAAAAAATGAACTTACAAAAAGAAATTCAAACAGTTTATAGAAAGGAAATCAACAACCTGTTAGTCTGCCTTCTTCAGTAGTGGAATTTGAACAAAATTTTGACATCCTTGAATAAATTGCCGTTGTTGCTAGTTGTGAATAGTTGTTCCAGAAAATTCCTATAAAATTAAACATTCTAACGTCAAACAATGTTCTAGTCTAATCACATTGGCTCTGTTTGGCTGTTAAGTATTTGCTTAAGGTAAAATCACTCTCCAGATCCCAAAAACCGCCATTGGCTCTGTGTATAAAGAGAAAAATTCATTGAAAGTGCAAAACAGAAGCCATTCATTCTGAAAGCTAATACTTTAATAGGTTTAAATTGGTTCTTTCCAACCACTTTTCTACTATTAGGATTTCTCAGCAATCAAACACCATAACTTACAAAAATTCAGACGACAATTTGGAACACAAAATAGAGAGAGAAAGGAGGAGAAATTCCAGTTACCAGAGGTTAGCGGAGGTTGAGATACGAAGGAGGTATTGTTCCGACATTGATGATAAGTATGCGGAGCTTCGACGATTGGAGTATCAATAGAGATGAATCGACCAGGGTAGAGAAAAATCGGGGGCTTGAAGACCCTAGAAAGTCTGCGAGCATTAGAGAGTGCTTGCATGGTTTGGGGACCGAGTAGAAAGGGGTGAGTGGGGTAATGAGTCAACTCGGCGAGTTTCGAACGATAAGTTAAATGTAAATCCTAAAGCCTAAAGCTACAGAGTAATCAGGGTTTAGGGGAAACACCAGGAAGAAAGAGAAACATAAAGAATGCAACAGCGATCAATGGCTGATTCTCTGTTTCTGCGCTGTTCATTAAACACGTGGATCTTATGTCAGTATTTTTCTCTTTTAATTTTTTTAAATAATTACATTAATCACAGTCACGCACCATTCTAAAACAGTGTAAGTTTAATATAACCATGGAAGATTTTTAAATTTTTAATATTTTAATAATATTAAATAGTATAATTATAATCCTCTAAACAGCCACATTATTTTTCTCTTACTATTTTTTTTAATGCTTTTAGCCTTTTTTTTCTTTTCTTTTTTTATATCTTTAATCAATTTTTAATCATATTTTTTAAATATCAATAGTTTTAAATTTTTAAGATTAAATTTTTATTTTTTTAAAGTTATGAAAATAAAATCCTCTGGTTGAAAGAAGAAGAAAACTAAGTTGATTTTCTAAAAATTATGAGAATTTTATTTCCCTCACCCTACTAAAATATATAATTTACGGAAGTGAACTCACAAACACTTAGTGCTTATAATAACCATGTATAATTTTATTACAAGAAAATTATTTATTTCATAACACTTAAAGCATGTTTACTTAATAATAATAGTAATGAGAATTAAGTTACCAAGATTCTTATAAAACAAAAAAAAAATATTTTCAAAGAATTAGGGCACACATAAAATATAAAGAATTACAGTAAATTCATTGCAATGAGAAGGTCCAAAATTAAATTAAAAATATATATAACAAAATAGTTATGTCAATACACTACAATTTTTTTTTATATATGAAACATCATTTAAAGTATTGAACATCTTAATATTTGTAATATAATAATATATATATTTTTAATCAAATTAGACTTTTTATATACATATATGTCAAAATATTAAATAAAACAATTCTTTACATTAATTATAAACTTTTCTCTACTATTATTCATCAAATAAAATAATTATTTAAGAAGCGTATTTTACATCAAAAAATTTAACTATTACCCGATCCTATAATCTTTTACCATTTATTTAACAAGTTAACTTTTTCTCTGAATCGATTTTGAAATTTTTATAAAAATGGAAGACAAATATTGATGAAAAAATTAAAAAATACGTCATTTTTTAATAAGAATAATTATATTTTAATATACCTTTACATTCAATCATTTCGGACTATTTGTGACTCAAAATATGATTGGAATGGTTATATATATATATATTATTGGTTTGTATTTAAAATACAAAATTTGTATTTTTATTTAGAGTTTTTATTAAATCTTATGTATGGTAAATTATTAGTGATTTAAGGATAAAACTTTTAAGTCAAAAAGTTTCTGTGTAATCAAGAGACTATATTATTTATTCCTCTAATGACTCTTAGAGTTCTTAATTACTCCTTGCAACATGTTCAATTTATTTTATTTATTATAATCAAATTTAATTAATAATGGGTAAAAAAATATTATTATCTATCTTGTAAATTCAATTTTTATCCTATAAATTTTAAGATAGATACACTTTCAAATATTAACCGAGTATTAAACAACAGGTAAAATTTAAATACAATTATGTTGATAAGTGTACACGTTCGTACCTAAAATTAATTATATTTATATAATTAAATTATATATTTATTAAATTAATATGTTTAGAATTAATTAGTGTTTAAATTAATAAATTTAGAAAAATAATTTTTTTCATATATTCTTTAATAACTATTCTGAACCGTTATAGGTGGATAAAAATGTTTTCAAATTATAATGATTTTTGGACGATTTTAAATATAAATTTTATAATTCAATTCAAAAATAATTATATCAAAAATCATGTTAATCCGTACTTATACTATTATTAATTCTAATATATGATTAATAATATTATTAGGGAGTTGATTCTTATTTGTCATTAAATTAATTGAATAATATAATGGTAATGGATAAAATTTATCATACAAATGATATATTTGTTAAAGTGCTTTATACAGTTATTAATAAGGGTAATTCACAAATTAGTATTGATAAGTAACTTAAAGGTGAATAGATTTTGATAATTTTCGTTGCAGATGAGTTATGTACCTGGGACAAGGTGAAGTAAAAAATGATAACTTGATCATAGATATTCACTCAAAATAATTATGTTAGTATAAAATATACACTGATATGCTTGTAATGTAAACATTGTAATTATGTATACTAATATAATTTGCATGTGTATAGAATCTTAAATAAAAATGGGTAAAAAAACTACGGGTTAAATTATCCACGTTATTGATTCAGTTTTATCTAATAAATTTTAAAAATGGTTACAATTTTAGATAAATATAGAATATGAAACAACGAGTATGATTATACTGATAACTGTATTCGTTCATACTCGAAATTAATTATATTTATTTAATTAATTTATAATTAAAATTTATTTAAAAAAATTAAAAAATTTGAAAAAATATTATTTTTTAATAATTTTAAATAATCATTCCGAACTATTACCTACAAGTAAATAATATCACTGCTCTACCATCCCTAATCCAAGGAAGTAAAACAAAACAAAAAATATGGTTGCTCATGATATAGAAAAAGAATCTATAATAAATAATAGAGATGTTAAATGTATCGTTTCTAATTATTATTTTTATTAAAATATTACTTTAAAAAATAATATTTTTATTCTAATTTATTTATTTAAAATAATTAAATTAATAAATATCATTTTTAATCTAAATAATCAAACAATATAAATAACTTAATATAAATAATATCTAATATCATACTCCTTTGTTTATAATTGTCTTAAATATTTCAAACAATAAAAATCAGTAAGAAATCCTATAAAAAAAATAACATTACACGGGTTACATATATTAGTAATGCTTAATTTTGTAATAAATTTAAAAAAATTAATCACGAATTATTTTATTTTACGCTCATTGTATCACGACGAGTTGTGCAAATCGGGATCGATTTTAATATATATAAGCTGTATAATATTATTTAAAAAAATTATTTTATTTATTTCATTATGCACCAAGATATTAGATTGTTATAAATAACATAAAATATAGAGATGACATTAATTAGTATTCTTTACAAACACCTTAAGTTTTAAACTTCTCATCTCTCTCCAAACTGTCACCTTACACCATGATTAATATTATATACATGTTATGTATTAAAAAAATTATTTTAAATTATTAATATATTTAAAATTAAAAATAAAGATTATTAATGTATTATTATAAAAGTAGGTTCATATTTGTATAAAGGATACAGTGCTTAAATAATCATTTTATTTAGGTTAAATGTGTTATTTAGTCTCTTAGTTTAGAAAAAAATATTTTTAAATATTTTTATTCATAAAAAATGTATTATTGCTTTATTTATAAAAAAGTATTGAAAAGAGTAAAATTAACTTTTCATTAAATATAACATATGTATCACATGTATGTTTTTATTTTTTAATAATTATATACATAAAAAATTAATTAAACTTTTTAAGAAAAATATTTCTTTCAAAATTAAACAAAAAATTTGTTGTCTAATATATAAAGTCACAAATTAGACAATAAAAACTTAATTTAAGTTTGAACAAAAAATTAAAAAAAATTGACTAATTTTTTAATTAAAAATTACTTCATTAGATATATATGTATGTTATTCCATTATATCTAATAAAAAATTGGATAGGAAATTAAATAGACTTAAAAATATATTTTTTAAAGAATAAAACTAAACAGCCCTAAAGCCTAAACAAAGGGATCTTGTAACCTTTTTTTTCTTTTATTAAATAATAATAGTACTAAAGTAACAAGTTATTTGAATGATACAATTATTCTTACTTATATCACATATATTAAGCATACAATGAAATTTTTAATTTAAAACATAAATAGATAACTTTTAGTTAAAAGAATACTATTAAGGTATTGAATTCGTTTATAACTTAAAAGGATCAAATAACATGAATGATCAATTAAGGTACTTCTATCCATGTCAAAGGATCCTAGAAGCAGAAGCTGGTTTAGGTTGAAGTCAAATCTAAAATTTGGATTGTTTTTATATTTTATGTATATAAACTCGATATTATTTAAATTTAATAAGAATAAACATATTAGCTTAACCAATATTTTTTAAAAAATTATACAAAATGACACATTTAAAATTTATAATAATAAAAATAAAACTAGATAAAATTAAACGATATTGAATTAAATAAAATTTTACATTAAAAATATCTAAATAGTCATAGTTCAAAGTTTAATGGAAAATGATGGATTGAATTTTTCTTTAATTGTAAAAAATATTAGTTAAAAATATTGTTTTTGTTGTGATAAATTTAATGCATGCTATTTTTATTTTTCATATTATTTTATTCAATGATACAATTCACTTTGAAATATATATTTAGTCATTAACAATTTTAAACTAAGATACTCATAACCTAAACTATTAAGGTGATAGATAACCTAATCTTATAAAAAAAGTTGGAAAAATATTATAAAAAATTATAAATATTTGTTCTAAATTAAAAACAAATATGAAATAATATCACATCTTACCTCTTTAATTGCGCTCATCTTTTACATTTTTTTATTATTTCCTTTTTCTTCTCTACTTTATTGATTGTTATGATTTTTAATCTATTTAAGTAAATAAATCACATTTATTCGTTTTGTTTTATTACTATTTTTTCTCATATATTTTAAGTTATTACTATTAGATGAACTCTTCATCTTTATAATTTATTGATACATAATTTTATTAGTACTCTTTCATAATAATGGATTTTATGCTTTGAAATGTGTATAAAATATTTTTGTAACACTTTATTATACTTATACTATTTTTTAAAATTATACTGTCAATTATTTTGTACATAATTTTTAATTTTACTACTTTTTATCATGCAATCGTACCTTCTTACAAAATATATCAACCCACTTAAGAATCATCTTGTAGCTTCTCCGTGACTTCTGTGACGCTTTTCTTCGTTCAAAATAGAAGATGAATACAACTAGGACCAATCTAACAAACTATTGGTACTGGGACCCAAGCACATCTGAAATGAATACAATGTCATAGAAAATCTGCTATGTGCCTTTGATCATACTTTGTTTTTAAACAATAACAGAATGTGGCTGAGTGACTTAAAGCACCAGCTGAACAGTTGTGATCCGTGTAAAATAATGACATTTTGAAAGGAAATATATATATGAACTGACAACCATACACATAAAATCATTTATAGACCACATTTACATATATACAAGTTTATGATATACACATCCTTTTTGCCCAAGCTCATCAATTGAATATTAATCAGCTTTAAGCTTTGAGAGCAAATATTGAAATAATTTCATTGTCCAGGGACTAAACCAACCTGACTTGCTGCTTCTTCACTGTTAAGCAAGAAATATTTCACGGTGACTAGATGAGTTCTAAAGAGTTGTGCTCCCAACATCCGGCTTCGTTTGCAATTTGAGAAGAGAACTTGCGGGATTTTTGGACAAGACAAAATTTCCCTTGTGATCGGTTCTCCGAAACCCCCCCAAAACAGGATCCATAACTATTCTGCATGCTTGAGATGCATCACCCTCCATTTCAACACCATAATATACTAAATGATCTGAAATGCTGTTTCCACTCACTGACCTGCAAAGGTTTCCAAATACTATCCTTGTAAACTCATACTGCTGTATTATTTTCAAATGAAATAATTTGGAAATATAATCGCATATATAATGTTACGGGGCAGAAGAAGACCGGCCATAAGCAACATATCTCCCACTTGAAGAACCTTACAATTGCAACAAATGATGCAATATAGGATGATAATTATATAACAGTTATCTAGAGGATTTTATTTAGGATATATAAAGAACATATGTTATCTAGGCATTTAATTATGTTTTGAATTTTGATATTTATCATTAGGATTTAAATATTATTTAGTGTTTATCATATTAGTCATTTTATCCCTATAAATAGGACTTGATATTGTACTGTGAAAGCAAACTGAAATTATCAAATACAATATAACCTCTTCCCAATACCTGTAATTCTTCTCTCCCAAATCTTCTAAACCCTAAACCCTTCATCTATTATTTCTCTCATTTCATCAATTTTCTCTTCTATTCTTTTCTTTGCTCAGTTCTTCGTCAACAAAGATACAAACACCATCCATATTGTAACAGCGAAAATAGATTACCTGCTACATGTTGGATCTTCCCCCAAGTTATCACAGACCTTCTCAACTGGGTAAACAAGACTTCCAAATCCAATGTTGTAAAGCCACACCTAATTACACATACAGAACCTCTCAGTGATCTAGACATGAAAAAAGTTCCAGAAAAAAACTACTTGTAGTTTACTACGGTGGCCTGTGACTAAGAATATTTCATGTAGTGTCTACTCTTATAGAACTTTGGCCAGTTGGGTTTTCATACTCGATGGGAATGCAGAGTATACTGAATATATATTTCACTTGGGAAAGAAAAATACTACCTCTCTCGGAAAGTGGTGGTAGGTCCGTCTGGGAAAATAATAGTAGTACGGAGGTAAATGAGGCACAATATCATGTCCATTTGTAACACGTATCATGTTTGGCACAAGCTGGCTAAAGTTGGATGCAAAAGCTGCATTGCCAACTCGAGGTTGACCAAATGTAATGACTTGGACATTTTTTGCTTTGTGACTGACCTGGAACAGACGAAATATCCTTTCCTTTATAGTTATACATATCACGTAAGTAAAGTCCAGAAAGTGCGTGTGTGTATGAGTAGATGAGATACAAGGTGAGCCAAGGAACAAATTCAGGGCATAATATGCATGATAAAGCTCTGTTGGTGTATAAACGTATCATTACCACCAGGTCAAGTCCGCAAAAGGAAGCCATTGCCCCTCCCATTGAATGCCCCGTCACAATGATATCGAGATCCCCAAAATATTTCTTAGCCTTTTTAATTGCTCTTAGAATTCCAGGGCGTATGGTTGTGTTGTGGTAGGCAGAATAAAACCCATGGTGCACCTAAACAATGTGAAAAGAAATATTATATACTTCCAGCATTGATTTAAGTTATACAGTCAAAGAAATTTCTCATATCATACAAACCATTGCATCTGGCATGCCAGGGTAATTTCCGTCAAGCTGTTTCCAATACAAGTCCTCGATCCAATTCTGTATGCTGTAACATGCAGTCAATCAATAAGTATACAAAAGTTGGAACTTGAAACATTAACCAACTTCACGGCAAAAACTGAAATAAGTCAAATGGCAGAGACAAAACACACCTGTAATAAACAAATGAAGTCTGTTACTCTAGTAGTGCTAGTGCTTAAGCAACTCTATTTTGTAAAAAAAATTAAACAAACCAGGGAAAATATAAAGACATGCATTATCTTCTTTGAAATTAAAATAAATAAATAAATAATCCAAGAGCATGTGTTTGCACATGTAATGCATTTTGTTAAGAGTTTTTTAAATTATGTCCTGTGCATCTACTCAAATGGACATATGTGCTATTATTATTAATAGTCCAGAAAAACAAAGATCATAGAAACCCATATTTTGGTTCCCAGTTTTTGTCCCTTATGTTTCGTAAGTTACAGATGTTTGATTCCCATTTTTTGTGTCCCTTATGTTTCACATGTTACAGACGTCTTCACAGCAACCACTAAAATGAGTCAAAAAGCCCATTTTAGCATTCAATCAGTAATCCAGGAGAAGAAATTTTATCAAGAGAATATATTTGCTCTTGAACCACTACAAGATCTACCTGCGCTCCTGAGTCCCTCTGAATGCAATTATAATAGCATTTAGGTTCTTTGCCACTCCAACATATGACTGTAGAAGGAGATCATACTAATGTTAGCACAGGCAGCAGAACAATCATTTAACTAATTTTATAAATAACAGAATATGAAACGTAGCTAGCAGGCCAGTATATGATAGCTTACCTGTAAACAGTGTTGGACATCAACTATGAGATCTATCACTTCAAATCCCTGTTTACAGTGGAATGATGATTTCGCTGAGTATTTTATTCATGAACATAAACCATCTTGGGGCAGAGATTAGAATGTAAAATATAAACTCCATTCATTTTCTGAGTATCATATTTAATTGAAATAATGTACATGTCTAAGTACCTCAGTTACACCATCGCACCTTGAGCATGTCCAAGTAAACAGCTCCGTCAAATCCGACAAGTACACCTGTAAAAGAACATGAATGGACTGTGTCACCAATGCAATTAGAAAAGAAATTCAGAAAGTATTGTACAGATGTTAAAAATCTTGGGAAAAAACAATCTTAAACAAAATAGGACTTACTTAATCTAGCAAGTAAAACTACATGGTTTTACCCTATTTTACTACATGCCACAAATAAAATTCATGATTCCATGGAAGTTTTCAACCACAAACAGTGAGTTTTGTCCACTGGCAACAAAGGTCACAGGTTAATTCCACATCAATGAAATAAACAACACTCATTCTCAATCGGCATGAAGGAATTGACGAGGAGGTGTCAGGTCAAATCAAAATGATCTCATAACTTCTTTTACACCGCTGGGTGACAACAAATACCACATCATGTTTGCTATCATACTGGTGTTAGATAAATGTCATGTTTATGTCTTAGCAAAATACCACCTCGATTTTCTGTCTCATAAAATATAGGGGAGAAGGGGAAGCATATAGACTTCAAATACTGTCTTCTCCATGTCACAGCATACCAGATATGACAAGTATGTTATATCCAATTTGTTCAGGGAAAGGAGGGAATATCTATTTTAATATTTAAAGAAAATTTATCAGATAAATTTATTACACAAATATAAAGAAGTACGATTTTATCAATATAAAGGTACCACAGAAGCATAATGAACAATGGTTGTGGTCAACTCGTGATTATAGATAGCATTGTAATCCTTGTGCTTGATTTTGAGCTCTGCAATTAGTGAAAAGAACATATGTCATAATGCTTACCATAACTTTACCCCCACCTCCTACAAAAGCAGAAGATTAAAAATAAAGAGAGAAGGGAAACATCAATAGAAAAAATATATTAAAGATCAATAACAATACAGAACAGCAATCCCTACACAAAATTACAATAGTGTAAAATTCAGAACAGCATGGAAAAGATACTTCATTTTCAATGATGAACTTGACACACAAGAAGTCTTGAACAGGGAAATGTTTTTAATGGAACAGGTTCATAGAGATGAAATAAACTTTTTGTTCTCTTTTTCTAAAAAGTGGTATTAGTGTTTCAGCCAAATTGTTGCAAGAGTGAACTAAAATTGGAACAACTTCATCTCACAATGAACCTATTTCATGTAAAACCATCACCACTGTCCAACTTTTTGACTGCATCACTGCATAAATACAGGCAGTATCATAAGATTCGGTATTCAAATTAATTCTGAAAGTGCACCAGTAGTGTTTCAAGTTTCAATTCATAATAACATATATAGTCGAGATAGCAAAAGCAATAACGTACAATTATTTGCATCCATTAGTTTAACTCATTTGTGACTCAAATCAATTGCGAGTTCTAACCAAATCTTCCCAAGAATACTTCCCCATGCAAACCCAAGTCAGTAATAATCCATTTTCAGATGACAGTGCCACGTTAAAAGTTAAAACAGTAACATAAAATTATGAGAATGCTCATTAACCTTATAAAATAATTATGGGTTATTGTCTTCAGGAGTCTTTTGAGGAGTTCGGTACCATTTTGGTTCAATTATTTAGAAAAGGTACACATTTGTCCCACAATTTTTAGACTCTGTCAATTAACTGCATAAATTTAACTAAGGCACACTTGAGGAATTTTTTTCACACGATTTCAAAATCGGGTAATTAAATTAAACTTAAAGCTAACAAGTACAATTTATTCCATACGCTTAACTAGAGCAACAATTAAGGTTACTTTTTGAATTAATTTCAAAATCGAATCATTAAACAAAGTACAATTTTCTCACATTGGAATGGGTTTTGTTCAAATTAACCTTCCGTTCCACTTTTACACAAAAATTACAAACTAACAATGTTTTAAAATTGGGTGAGGAGTGCAAGAAGTCCCATAGTTTTACAAAAAGAGCACTATGATTTTGTTGCTTTCAACTGGAGCACTTTAGTGCCTAACTTGAAAAAAAATGCACTTTAGTCTTCAAAACCCAAAGCTACGAGACTTATATACACCTTTTTGAGGGACTAAAGTGCATTTTTTTAGGATTAAAGTAATGAAAGTTCCATTGCATCAGGAAATGATGCAGCCAATAAAGAAACAATGCAGGTTGTCAAGTAAGGCTGACAGAGAAGATCCAGCTTGAAGTAAAGCTTACAGAGGAGTGTTCCGACAATAAAATCAGATTCAATGGAGTTGCTTGTAGAAGATTATAGCTTAAAGTTAGTTAAGCCAGCTCAGTTTTTTGTGCTTGAGTGTCGTGGTCACGTATTTTGGATGTTTTTGTTATTGAATTTGTAATGGCATGTGCTCATGTGCTAAGTTTGTTATGAATATGATAAGATAAGTATAAATGGAGTACAATAGTTTGTAATACACCTATGAAATGAATTACAAGTTACATTTGCTATCTTTCCTTTCTCTCATCTCTCTCAGCTAAGTTTCTTTTTCTTCTTCATTTGTTCTTTGCATGTTTTTCAAGTGCTTGAATAAGTTCTTGAAGATCCCTTGATGTTTCATCTTTTCTTTTGAATGCACCTTTGAAATTTATGAGACTAAAGCATTTAAGTTGAAAGCTAAGGTATTAAATCACTCCTTTACCCAAAACTACAAGGCTACTGACGCCCTTCTACTTGTTAAAATTATAGAATTTATGTGTACTTTTTAGAATAAGTGATCCAAATTATAGAACTTATGTGTAAAATCACTCCTTTACCCAAAACTACAAGGCTACTGACCCCCTTCTCCTTTTTTAAAATTATAGAATTTATGTGTACTTTTTAGAATAAGTGATCCAAATTATAGAACTTATGTGTACTTTTTAGAATAAGTGATCCAAGCTGGTGCTTCACACTGATTATGTCCTTTGAGGGTCACAATATCAATTAATTGAACTAAATTGACACGTTTAGTCTTAGAGAGTCAGTGGACTAAATGTGCTTAACCAAAAAATTATTGTACTAAACTGCACCACTTTTTGAAGAGTTACGGGACATATAAGGCACCAAAGCCGATCAAAAATGAAAAATCTACTTAATTTGGTTAAATGAAAAGGTCAAAATTCAAAACCTTCATGCATAAAAAAAGAAACTAAAAACACATAGAACAAGAAACTGACAGAAATTGCATATTTACCTCTTCTTCCACAGGAGCAAGTAATAAAACAAATAGTTATTGCCAATATTATAGCTAATATCAACCACCTACACTTTTCCATACTCTGATACCAAAAAAAAAAAAAAAACAAATTACGCTAACACGAATGTAAAACGCCATATTAAAGCAAATAAAGTAATCTCCATAGCTGCAACTGTGAGAATATTTATATATTTACAAAAAAAAAATGCTCAAATTTTATTATTTAATAACGAAATTGACTAATTTAGGCAATAAATCAAAATAAAACGAACCAGGAAGACTTCGGAGCCCCGAATAGGATCGGATTCTAGTGTTAGAGTTGACTGTACAGCTGATATTTGATTGAATTGCAGCGTGTAATAATTTGCATAGGCGGAGAGAGGAAGAGAAAAATAGAAGCGAAGAGAGTAAAACACGATGCCAAAAATAGTAACAATGAGAAATGAGGGAATTGGAGGAGGGAGACAAAGTCCGAAAACAAAATAGACGGACCAGAGTGGTTATACTTGAAATAACATTTATACCCTTGTTTTTACTGTTATTTTACCGTTATGTTTCTAGAATTATTGTTGAAATTTTAATTTCGTGTGGGTACTTTTGAAAAGTCGGACTTACTCGTGGCGTGTAGGACTGCACGTGCTGACGTGTACTTTTCATTCGGATCAGATTATTTTAGTATTCGTATCCATATGGTATAAGATTTTTTCCTTTCCTTTCTTCTCTCACGGTACGACAACGCTCACCTCAACGATAAAAATTAAGTTAATATATACAGGTGATATTTAAATTTTAATTAAATTTACCTATAATTTTTAAAATTTATGATTCATCTTCAAAAAATTTAAAATTTTACACATAAATATAATTTAATTTTACATTTAAATATAATTTGATTATTAAAATGCATATATATAAATCAAAAATTTAAAACTAAGTATAAAATTTAAAAAATTTGAAAACTAAATTATACAATTAAAAAATTTAGAAACATTGTTTAGATATCTGAACTAATCTAAATATCGAGTTTTATACAAATTAAGTCCAAATTCATTCCAAGACGGAAGATATAACACCCTATACATCCTACCTATTGGACAAACCAAGCTCATATAGCTTTAACCCTTATCAAAGATTGAGCCCGATGTCCGCTCGAGCTTAGATCGAGCTCGACGTCATCCCGAGCCCAAGAAAGACCGAATCCAAGGTCATCTCGAGCTCCATCACAACACGATCTCGTAGAAAGCATGGTTGAACTTGACCTGGATTCCTTACACATTATACCTTATATTAGACCATGCCCTCCTGACATGTATTTACATTTATATATTGTTTATCTTACACATGTATCATTTATGTGCTATAAATATATGAATCATTTATGAGGATCCACATATTCAACATTTTGTATTAATCTCTCAAATCTCTCTCTAGATAAGACATATATATGAAGTTTTAAAACTTTAGAGATCAAATCATACGATTTAAATATTTTGAAACTTATACGTGAATTTAATTAAAGTTTAGCTAACAATGATAAACTTAACCTAAAAACTAAATATAAGTATAATTTACAAATAATATGTAACAATATACTATATGTAGTAACAAAGATACAAGTTAAGAAGGCAAGTTGTAAGCTAATCAAGCGAAAACGACCTAGTAATTAAGATGAGAGCAATTTAATTTGTCTTATTATTGACAGTGAGCCTTATATTTATTTGTATATTCATAAAATTCTATAGACTTTTTTTTAAGTTAAGAATAAGATTGGACAATTTTTATTATAGGATAATCTCATTACATATCAAAAAAAGTTCAAAAAAAAATTAATTTTAAAATGATAGATATGAAAATATCATATGGGTACGGTTCCATTTGATTGGTTCACATCCATTTTGAAAAGACGAATAGGCATAATCAATATTTATTTATGTATATATTTTATTATTTAAATTCAAACTAAATATTAATGACATAATATACATTTATAGAAGGTAATCAATATTCTAAATAGTTATACTTATTATTCATTATTTAAATATTAATTATTTACTATTATGATATTCATCAAAATCTTTAATAAGTTCTCATAAACAAGAAATGTACATATAATCACTTGAACTCACCATTCAAACTCTTTTATCCTTAACTCTTTTATTTCATAAACTTATTTAAGCATTGAAATAAATATGTCTTTCTAACATGTTTTTTAGTAATTTTCATATCTACGTGTCCATATAATACGACCTAACATAAATCAACTTCAACAAAATAATAAAAAAAATATTATCGATTAAGAGCACTTAAGCCTAATAAATGAGACAAATAAGCCTCCGTGAATGAAACAATTAAGTCTTAATGAGTAAGGTAATTATTTTCTAAGATTTAAGATAAAAGAAAAATATAAAATTCAATTAAAATTTAAAAAAAAATATAAGATGTACCATGTAATAATCTTATTAAATATAAAAGTTAAAAGTTCTTTCTCATAAATTATCCCTAGTATATTAATTATGCACAATGAGCATTTATGCCTCAATAAATGAGACAAATAAGCCTACATGAATGAAATAATTAAGTCTTAATAAGTAAGATAATTATTGTCCAAGATTTAAGATAAAGAAAAATATCAAATTCAATTAAAATTTTAAAAAATATATATAGATTTATAATGTAATAATCTTATTAAGTATAAAAGTTAAAATTTCTTTCTTATAAATTATCCCTTGTATATTAATTATGCACGACATAAAACTTCCTAGTGTAATTTTTCATTCTTGAAAGCGATAAGTTTTAATAATGTGAACTTTGCTTTTAAAAAATCATTGTATGAGCTTTAGAGATAAAAACGTAAAACTAAATGAAACTTTATTGGAAATAAATATCTAAAATAAAGTATATATCAAATAAAATAAAAAAATAGTGATTTTTAGGAACTATATTTTTTTTTTTTTTTTTGTTGAAGTAAAGTGATGATGCAATTATTAAATCAAATATTATAAATATGAAATACATATATATTAAAAAAATGAAATGCATGAACGTATATACCAAAGAGTACACGCAAAACAATAATTTAAAGCAAAGTAAGTTTAGATTTTCGAATAAATACGGTTAAGTTTGGTTTAGAAATAGAAAAGAAAAGAAACAATATTTTTTTATTTAATCACTAAAATTAAAGAAATAATTAGTATTATAGTGTTTAATTTACAACTATAATAGAATAAAAAATATATTATATATTACCTAACATCCCTATGTTTAGTAAATGTTAAATAATATAATATAATTATTGTTTTTTCGTAAAAAAAAATTATTAAAATTATTATTTTTTAAATAGTTATTACTTAAAAATAAAATATATTATTAAATTATTATTTTTTAAATAGAGTTTAGGATTTTGAGGTTTGATGTTTAAGATTTAGGGTTTAAGGTTATATTTGTGGGTTAAGTTTTAGGGTTTATGGTTAAAATTAATATTTTTTTAAATATGGTTTAGAGTTGAGTTTAGAATATAGGGTATAATATTTAGGATTTATGGTTATATTTGTAGTTTAAGATTTAGTGTTAAAATTATTATTTTTCTAAATAAAGTTTTTAATTTTAAGATTTAGGGTTTAAGGTATAGAGTATAGGGTATAATGTTTATGGTTTAATGTTATATTTGTGGGTTAAGATTTAGGATTAAAATTATTATTTTTTAAATAATGTTTAGACTTTTGAGATTTATGATTTAAGATATAAGATTTAGGGTTATATTTGAAATTGAGATAAAATTAGAACAAAAATTAAGACAAAAATAAAATCATGATTAATAAGAGTGAGAGAAGTAATTGTCGTTTCTTATCTTTTAAAAATTTATTTTATTCTCAATTTTTAGCATAATCAAACATAAAATTTAAAATAATCAATTTCATTTCATTGAATCAAAATTAACTTATATTCTATTCCATTGAATCAAACATCATCTAATATATCGAAAAGCAAGTAAAAAAAGGGCGGTGGTTGATCGAACAGTAGGGTGGATTGCAAAATTCTTTGGTGGGCAACCGACCCCGTAATAAAAGTGTCTGACTTTGATATATGCAAGAATTATACATATTAGGGGTGAGCAAAATATCCGATCAATCCGATCAAATCCGATAAAATTAAGTGGTTTCTATCCGAAGTCGGATCAGATTCGGATTCGGATTCAGATTCAGATTCGGATTCGGATTAGAAATATTCAAATCCGTATAATCTGATCTGATCCAATATATTTAATATAATATTCCAAAACCTAACCTAATATATTTTTCTACTGCATCCATCACTCTCCCTGCCTACCTGCCTCCATTGTTAAGTGCTTATCTGCTTCTCTGATTCGCAGCTACTTCTGCTTCTCTATTTTTCTACTTGCTGCTGCTTCTGCTTCTCTGCTCGCTCGCTGCTACTGCTACTCGCCACTGCTACTACTCGCCGTCGTTGCTACTGCTGCTGCTGCTCATGCTTCTCTACTCGCTCGCTGCTGCTTTTGCTGCTGCTGCTACTCGTTGCTGCTGCGGCTGCTGCTCGCTGTTCGTTGTTCTTCATCATCCTTAACTCTTAGGTTATATTTTTTGATGACATTATAATAAAACTTTGAACGGTCATAATTTTGTGTTGTGAGGTCTGTTTTGGACGAATTTTTTTATGATTCCATATAACTTTTCGATATCTAGGCACACCAAACTGTTAAAGGCGGTTTTTCCAGAATTTTTCCCCAAAAACGCTGTTTTTCGCCAAAAACACTGTTTTTCCCAAAAAACGTTGTTTTTCATGCTTTAGTTGAGCTATAATAATTTTTAAACCAATTTTAAAATATTGAGATCTATCGTGGCTTGGTGGAACAAATTTCATCATTGTAGTACATCATGGTTATTTACATAATTATAAAAATCAATATCATAAAACATTGTTTTATAAATGGTGCATGTTAATTGAACATTTCATTCGTATTATTAAAGTTTTAGTTATATTATATATAAATGTTCAATACATATTTTAAATCACATGAAATTAAACATTCTCTACTGGTGGTCGTACAATTAGTCCATACAGGAGTTCCTTATCTTCTAAAACTGTACAATCTTTGATTTGCACTCAAAACTGGATTCGTTCATCTCCAATCATTAATATCCAAGAGTCGCTTGATGAAATTGAAGCTCTAGAATCAAGTATATTTCATAAAACTTTCAAATATATATAGATTTATTTGTTATCAAATATATATTATTATGTTTATTAGCTCATTATTTATGTATATTTTTAACTTTTTAATTTTTCATTGTGCAGATATTCTTGATGTTATTGGTGATTTAAACCTTGAATGATTATCAAAAAGTTGTTGTTATTAATGTTCGTAGAGTGAAGTTAATTTATGTAATTGCTATTTGATTTTTTGGAGTTAAATTATTACTATGTATATTTGGAGTTAAATTATGTAATTAATGTTTAATTTTTTCTTTTTGATTATTTTTGTTGAATTATTTTTAATCATGTTGTCACTTACTTTTTTAATTTGTGTGAAAAATATTTTTATTTTAGATTTTTTTATTATATGTAATTTTTTATTTTATATGTTGAAATTAAATCATATTTGGATTTGTTCGGATTGACATTTATAGCGGTTCCAATCGGATTGATATTTCATAATTTTTTTAATAGATTTAAATAAAATTTCGGATTTAATAATTTTTGAATTGGATCAGATTCAGATTAACTTAAAATTAGCAAATTCAAATTTGTTCGGATTGGCATATACAACAGATTGGTTTCGGATTGAATAATTTTTGGTTTAAATAATTTTTGGATCGGATCGGATTCGGATTGACTTAAAATTGGCGGTTTTAGATTTGTTCGGATTGACATGTACAACAGATCGGATTCGGATTGAATAATTCATAATTTGCTTCCGATCGGATTGGATCGGATTCGGATTAACCTAAAATTTGCGATTTCGAACCGATGCTCACCCCTAATACATATATACTTCAATGGTTAGGATACAAACAGTATTTTTTAGTGTTATATGAATATGAAACTTTGATTGGGCATGTTGACTATAATAATTTAATAAAGGTATTATTTTTATTTTTGAAATATAATTTTTATTGATTATATTGTATTTTTTTTATTAAATATTATGTGTTTTTTATTTTTTTAAAATACATTAATCTTAAATTTTATTAAAAAAAATAAGTTTCGTAGTTCTCTTTAAATAAAAAAGTGATTTTAGAAAGAAAGGTTGTGATTAATTTGCATTACCCATGAAAGCATAAATTGGAGAGATTGAAGAAGACCCAAGCATGGTGTCATATAGGACTTTTGATGTACTACGTATTTAAAAACTTGACTTAATATTATTATGTTTATTATGATATGTTAATTAAAAAATCTACTCAAAGTTTTTTTTAAGAACTTTACAATATTTAAAATTAGGAGTTATGAGTTTATTAATATAATAGAGATTAATATTGAATTTAATATAAAGAATCTAAGCCAATATATTTTTCATCTTAGGATCTAAGCCAATATAGAATTTCATATACTTTTCCTATTGAGGTCTAAGTAGAAATTTTTCTCGATGCTTCTACAGTTGTTAATTGTTTTATTGAAATATATTCTATCATTAAGTTGATATATCATGCAAATTTGAGATAAGTATATATTTTTAAAAAATAAAAATAATAACCTTAAAACTTGTAATTATAAAAGTATTATTTTTTATGATTTTCATACATTTTTATTATTAAAAAAATTGTCTAATATATCATTTCCTAATAAACGTCATCCAATTGAATATCATTCGAATTCAAATACAATCATTTAATTATGTTCAATATTATTAAGATATTACTTTTAAGATGAATAATCATCAAAATTTATTACCGTTAACAAAAATATAATTTATACATATAGTTATTAGTTGAGGTAGCACTTGTCCAACAAATTTACAAAAAGATCGCTAAAATCTATTTTGCAAAGATGATTAACTTATGTTGAAACATTTTTTTAATGAAAGTGGGGCAAATAAGTCTATTACATTTACAAATAGAACTTATGTAACCTTTTTTTGTAAATATAGGAGACATGTAATGCCCCACTAATAATTAAAGTTTCATGAATTTGAACTATCATTTTTTTTATTTTTATTATTATAATTTTTAGGTGTGTTATTTTTTAAAAATTATTTGTGTATTCTTTATACAAATACTTGCCATATGTATGATAGTATATCCAAACTTAATATCCTATTACTTTTTATTGTACACATTTTCACTTAAAAATAAATTAAATATTTTAATAATTATTGTGAGATATATTATTTATTAGCAATATTAATTGATGTTATTATCTTTTTTTTTCTAACACCTAGATAATCTATGAATAATTCATCATAATTTGATGCATTAAACTTAGACAATAAGATAGGAGAGTTTACTCCATCATTTTCTTCATCGGAGCTAAAGTGGTAGTCATTATGGTGTGCTTTGTTAATTGTGATAAATATATGATAGTTAGTGTCATCATCCTCTGAGTTAGCACATTTTGTTTATTGTTAGCACATTTTGCAAATATATGACCAAAGCCTTCATAAGTAAAGCATTGACGATTAATAGGCTTAATTTTCTTACTATAAGAGCTAGGAGGCTTGAATTCCCTTGACTTTCGGTTTCTCGAATGATTGGATTGTCCTTTGTTAGATTGATTTCTATATTGACCCTTATTTTTCATAAACTTCTTAAATTTTTGTGCTGGTAAGACTAGTAACTTATTATTCATATCCTTATCACTATCAAAGATGTTTTTTTGGAGCTTTTGAATGCTACATTCTTGTTTTTCTTTGATAGATCAAGAGTAAGCTCATAGATTTAGATTGACACGACAAATTCATCAATGTTTAGTATGTCCACATTCTTGCTTTCATCTATCACTGTAATTTTCATCTTATAGTCTGTTGTTAAGTAGCTTAGGAGTTTGTGTACGTATATAGGTTATGGAATTTTCTCACCAAGGTTAGAATAAGCATTATTGATATTACAAAAACAAACATATAATTGACCAAAAGTTTTAGAGTTGCTTATTTTAATATAATAAAATTGAGATGTTAGCAACCTCAATTTGTTTTGTTTTACTTGGAAAGTTTCCTTATGAACAAGAGCAAGTGCATTCGATGCATCTTTAGTCGTCTCATAGTTAGGGATGTGACAAAACTCATTCGTTGACATTGTAGCAAAGATTGAGCTTAGACCTTTTTGGTTGGTTCTACTAAAAGTGCATTCTTCAACTGTCCACTCTTTTCATGGCATTATGGTTATTACACCATCTTTCGTTACTGAAAGTGATTCCCAACCATTAAGAATAACATCACAGACTTTTTCATTTTGTCTGAGAAAGGTTTCCATATGAGCCTTATAGTGAGGATAATTATACCCATCAAATAATGGGGGTATAATAATCTATCATTTTTCATTTGGTTCATAAGTACGAGTGTATGTCCTTAAGGATCAAACTTACTAAGTGTGTCTAGTGTATACTCTGATACCAATTGAAAATTTAAAATACAAACCTAATTAACCTAGAGGGATGAATAAGTTATTTTTAAATTTTATCGATTTATAAATTAATAACCTAAATAAAGTGGCTATACGTGCAATTGCATATAATATATAACGTGTAGAAATTAAATAATAATACACAATATTTTTAGATAGAAACAGTCTGAGTCATAACTATGACCTAAGAAGAAAACCACCAGTTCATCGGAATATATAACTTTCTACTATGAAAACCAAATGTTCAAATACAAACTCGATTTTATGCTACCTTCTACAAGATATTATCCTAATATACCTTACTTACGAGTCATTTCTCTATTTTACAATTTTTCAAGATTAACGTGAGTGATATCTAGACCAATATTCCAATAAGTTTCATTGATTGTGCACTTATCAAGTTATCACAAATTAAATTATCACTGACCGAATCCTCACCTTTTTTTTATTAGTACTTTATACTCATATGTTACTAATTGTTCAGAAGCACTTCTCTTTTATAGTTGACGACTTCTATGCCTTTCGAGATGATTACTATGGCTATTCTTTTGTCTTCAGCTTTATTTTTTGGTTTTATCCTAATATGTATATATAGGTGATAACGATAACCTAATAGTATCAGGGTTATTTTAGATTTAATTATTTAAAGCACATTTAAAAGATTTAATAATATAAAAAAGTTATATTTAGGATACATCCTAAAAGAATTGAAACACATCTTAAAAAAATTAAGTGATAATTTTATAAATCGATATCGAGTTTATATAAATCTTTTAGCAATAAAAATAATTTAAAGTGTCGTGAACATATGCTAATGAATGAATGAGTATAATTCTATATTTGATAGTTATAAAAAATATACTTGAAATATGACTATCTGAAATTGTAAATTTTTTTTTACTTTATTTGATAGATTTGATAACAAGTTTGAGATTTATGTACAAATGTTTTATCATGAAAGTAACTAATACTTATGGTCATTACACCATATATAAAAGTCTAAATTACGTTTAAAATAATTTTGGTAAAAAAAATGCAAGTATATTTTAAAATAATGACATATCTTGACCTATAAATTTTATTTTAGATTTTGAGAAAAAAGAATAATGAGATCGATATTGGCTTAAAAACTTTATGCATGTGTTAAACATAGTTTTAAAAATCAAAGAAGTTAATTAAAAATATTTATCAAATAATTTTGGTTTTAAAAATTTTTCAACCATGAATCTCTAATTTCTGTTCAAAACATGTATTTTATAATAAATTTCTTTTAATAAATTAATTATAATTTTTTAAAAAATTATATTAAATATGGAGTAGAAATTTTAAAAAATGCAATTCTAAAAGTTTAAAAAAGTAGTACGTAGCTTGGATAAGTTGAATGGTCGTAGTAGTAACAATAATAATAATAATAATAATAATAATAATAATAATAATAATAATAATAATAATAATAATAATGTGTTTTGTTAGAAAGATGTTTTAATATAATAACTCACTTGGCATGACTTGATGATTTAAAACGAAAAGAATTGAATAATAATAATAATAATAATAATAATAATAATAATAATGCAATCAATTACACGTGCATGTTACACATTTATCTTTTCTTCATATATAAAATAAACTTTTTTGAAATTTGCCTGAAAGTGAAGGAAAAAGAAATAGATTAAATGTATATATGAAATATCTATGTCGGTAATATATAACTAGCTAGACATGAAATGCATGTAAATCTTATTCCCTAAGTTTTATATATATATATGCTTGAATCAATGCTATTACTCATTAGTCAATATTATCATTATGCACGAGATTCTTCATTCACTAATGAAGCTCCACCCAATAATAATAATAATAATTCCTAATATATATATATATATATATAGCAAAATTAATAGATATTTCCTAATCAAGATCCCGAAGATAAAGCAATTCTATATTTCCTAATCTTGCAATTAAGCACGTGCTAATCATCATCCTTCTTGCTAATTATAAGAACATGTGATCAATAAACATCTGTAAGATAAGGTAGCCGGTTGATGCCAGAATCAAAACATATTCTTGGCAATCTCAGTGAGATCTTTATAATAGAATAAACTAATATCTGCATTAATATTTTAATGTAAAGAAAAGAAAAATGTGAAGTAATATATCTGACATGATATATGCACAATGTATAAAATATTACATGATATTTTACACTTCGTTATCTTTAGGATTAAGATTTAAAGAATTTAATTAATAGTTTTTTCTATCCATTCACTTATAAATATCAACCTTTGAGCTAAGAAAATATATAAAATTATATAAAAATTTACTTCATATATAGATATTATTATCTTATTCTTATATATATATATATATATATGACTCTTTATCACTTTTTATTTTTGGACAATTTTATTCTTGATAACTATTTTTAAACAATTTTATCAATTGTTTGCTTTAATTTTAAGATTTACCATTTATTCTCTAAATCCAAATCTTTTCTCAATCAAATTTGTTGAATATTAATCAATTCCTCGTATTTGCTAATTTCGCATTTTTTTTATTTTTTATCAAATTATTTACAACAAATGCCATTTTTTACATCTAAAACAATTTTTTCTCCTATTTCTATTTTAAATAATATTTAATGATTTTGTATATAAAATGTTAACAAAAGTCAAAAATGATATAGTTGTCATGCCCTTAAAGTTAATAATATAATTCTTTTTAAGGGATTAAGCTATATTTATGTTTCATGTATAATTATGATTTTTAACTTTTTCATGGACATTATTTTCAGCGTATTAACATTTTAAATCCTCGATCTTTGTTATCAGAGAAAAGCTACCCCACATTTCTTACATTAAATCAAAAGAGCTTTAAGAAAAAAGAGGTATTATTTGATTATTTAATTTATTTTTGTATAAAAATCAAAGAAGCACAATTTTTATTTTATTAATATTTTAAATAAAATAATAATATTTTATTTTATTGATAAATAGATAAAGAGTACAAATGACTTTTTGTTATGTTATTTTATCATAAAAATTATTAAAATGTTGAGTGAATAGTAAATTTTTTATTTATCATAAAATTATTAAAATATTAAATAAATAGTAAAATTTGTCCTTCTTTGATATATTTTACAAAATAGAATAGATTAAATGATATATTTTAAAAAATAAAGGATTAATTTATGCAAATTTATTTATAGAATGAGCTTTTGGTACACCTCAAGTTTCTTATTATTAGAAATATGAGTACGTAAATAATCTTATCAATTCATTTAAATTGAAAAATCTGATATGATCAATAAAATTTAGATAAGATTAGATTGAAAATTTTTATAGTCGGTTTTGATTCGAATTGAAAAGTATATAATTCGTTCGGATTCAGATTGAATTTGTATTGATAAATTTTATAATGTATTATATCCGATCTGAATCAAATTACTATTAGATTATAAATTTATACATATATTATTTTATAATGTGTTATATTTAAATATTATATATACTATAATTACATTATATTATTATTTAGCTTAAAAATAAAAATAAATATTTATAATAATTATATTGTCATACTTCTTATACATTTGAATTTATTAGTTGTGACTATAAATAATAAATTTTGTTAACAATACAATAATTTAAAATTTAAATATTATGTATGTTGTGTTTTATATATAATAATAATTTATAAAAAAAATTAATGTCAATTTAATCTTATTCAATCGGTAAAAATTCGATATGTTTGGATTCAGATTAATTAAATCATTATATGAGATTCAGATTAAAAAAATTAAAATCTATTTTAAATTATATCGGAATTAAATCATTATATCAGATTCGGATTAAAAAAATTAAAATCTATTTTAAATTATATCGGAATTAAATTTATCAAAATTAAATAATTTTAATCAACTATTTATCTCTAATTAGAATATCTTTGATCAATATGTAACATAATTTTGGTTACTAATGGCTTTGTGAGGCCATATATAATGCATATTGTTTGTATGTGTTCGCTCTGTCTTTTACGACAAAGGCTTGAATTATGAGTCAATTCAATAGATTATATACGATTATTTGTTTACCTTTGCATACTGATCCAACAAACCAGTAATACCAACAAAGAGTCTTTGTTTTTAATATACGATTATCTATGCTAATTAATTTGTTTAATAATTTTCGGTTAGAGTTATATTACTTATTTGTGACTTTATATTAATGCATTCTAATTTAAATTAATTAACTATATAATTTTTACTTACTTAATCTAGAAAAAAAACATGTTAATGTGTTTTTAATTAAATAGAAAACTAATATTAAAGTTCTAATATAAATTTATTGATACAAGTGTACTCCTAAATTTATATGACACTAATTTTTTAACCAGTATTAATTATTTATAACTCTTCTAATAACCCTACATAGAATCTTGGATAGTTAAGAAAAAAAAATTATTTTATTCGAAGTTATAAATATAATTTATTTTATGTTACTCTTCTTCTTGTATATTATTAGGTTTTTGGCTTAATTAATGTTTCGTGGCAACTATCTTTATTATGCATGATTGTTTCTTCGAAAGAAAGAAGTTAAATTATGTTACTTACTTGTGAATTTTCTAGTATTATTTTTCTTGTTACTATCTTTATCTTTATTATTATTTGAGACAAGGTGGGAGGGCTTTTTGGGCTCGAATATAAATTCTTTATGTTTTATCATTTAAGTGTTCAAAATATTTTTGTTTTTATCTATACATATAAATAAGTTATAAGGTCAATTTAATATCTTTATTTATGTAAAAAAATTATCATTTAATCTCCTTATAAGTTAGAAAATGTGTTATCTAATCTCTTTTGTTTTTAAAAAAAATATTAAAAAGAGATATTTAATTGTTTTAAAATTATTTTATAAAAAAACTTATTAAGTATAATCCGTCGTTTCACTGTTCAATAATAACTCTCAACATTATTTTTTTTTTATCAATAAATTTTTTATAAATATTAATAAAAATACTTATGTATCCTGTCAATTCTTTTGAGTTTAACGTACTACCTATCCTCTTTCCCCGCTCAAATTGAAAAGACATTTATATTCTTTTTTTATGTTTCTAGAAAGAGAGGCCCAATTTTATAACAATAATATGTTTTTAATCCTTTAATCTATCAACAAAAGAATTTATACAATTTGATCCCTTTATCAACCAAAAAATAATAAAAATACATCACGAGATCGATTAATCGTTTATATATAAATATTTGTCATAAAATAAAATAATGATTAACTTTCTTAATTTAGGTAATTAAATAATATTTTTATTCAAATAAGATAAACCATTTATCCCATATAAATTACAAAATAATCCTCTTTCAATTTTTTTTTCTTTGTTTGTGTTATTTTATAATGCAAATATTGTTTTAAATATAAACGTAAATAGCAGCAGGTGCATTGTATTCGTGTATATATATATATATATGAGATTTTCCTTTTGTTATTGCTTTAAGATTTTGGATATTGGAATTTGGAGAGAGAGAGAGAGATATATTATTCTCTATTTGTCGGGTCTATAAAAGTAATAAAGGTAGGCAAACGAGAATATAACATATGGTTCCTCTTATTAACCTTTTTTTTTATTTCCCAACCTTTATTAATTGTGATATTGAGAGAATGGAATAATAATAAAAGAGATAATCATACAAGCTAGAGGGGAATCTAGAGGACCAACTCAATAAAAACCATAAGCTATATATTATATGGTGTGATGCCAGGATCCGCCTTCGCTTGCAATTGTCTTATTATATCTTTAAATTTTACCCATAAACTTGACATTTTTTAAAAAAGGTATTGTTGAAATCGATTTGTGATTTGATACTTAAGTTAGTTGTTATATGGATAAATTTAAATAAAAAATTATTTAAAGAATTTTAACATTTTTAGTTGGATATAACTTATTAATTATTAGCATAAATAAGTTTTTATCTAAATTATATATAATGTTTATTGGATGATTTTTTTTTATATATTTTTCTTAAAAAAGAAATTACTAAAATTATAAACTGTGCTTAAAATTTCGTTAATAGTGATGTACATAGCTTAATTTTCAAAAGGTCCATGATTCGTCCACTAAGTATATCAAAGTGACGCGCACCTACATACGTAAAATTCTTTAAAAAATTATATATAATAATATCTTTATTTATACTAATATTTAAAAATAATACTGTTATTAATTGAAATTTACTATCTTCGTATTACCATTATTTTATTTCTATATTTTTTACTACATATTTTTGAGCTAATAATTTAATGATAATTCATTTAAAAAAATATCAATTTAATATAATTTATTATTTAATTTAAAAATTATCACATATACTTTAATATACATATAATATTTAAATAATATTTTTAGATAATCAATTAACTGATTATCTAAAAATAAATTTTAAATATTACACGTGTATTATAATATATGTGATATTTTTTAAATTAAATAACAAATTACATCAAATGAATACATTTTTTTTAAATGAGATACCACTAAGGTATTATCTCAAAAATTTGAATAAAAAAAATATCAAAAATAAAATTATGATACTACTAAGATAATAAACCTGATTAATTTATCAAAATTTAACATTAAATATATTTAATTGGTCAAAAACTTTTTTTGACTAATTAGAACGTTTAATGTAAAATTTTGTAAGTAGCGGATTTTATTTTTAGTAAAAATATATAAATTAAGTATAATAATAATAATTTTTATAATTATAAATTATAAAAAATATTATAAATATTAACAATTTTTTTTATATATTATCACTATAATATAATTATAATTAAAATAACAGTTTATTAATAAATACAATTAATTAGATAATAGAATCGATTGTATTTATTAATTAGTATTACTATATATCAAGTATAATTTGTTATAGAATTACTATAAATAAAATATTCCTAAATGTTATTATTTTTTTCAAATTTGTTACAAGCTACGTACGTACGGAAGCATATGACGTAGAGTGAGAGTGAAGATCATATCACAATTGTGAATTGAACCAATTATCAGCGCCCTCGTTTCAGATCATATGCTATATTGTGGGCTTTCTGTTGTTTGTTATTTGAGATATATATGCAGTGGCAATTTCATATTTAATGCGGTCATCATTTAACAATATATATAAATGCATAATAAATAAATAAAACATTTTCTATATGTTGAAAGCAATCTTAGGCGGCCAAGATTCGAAACCTAACTTCAAATTTTAGAAATGATCAAAGAGAATAAATAAAGAGAGTAGCTTTAGGCTTGACTATTTTGATTGTTTATATGAACATTGTTAACTTCAATTACGTTTATTATATGTAATGAAAATTAAAATAGAAATTAATTAACATGAATTAAATTGAAAGAAAATTGATTTTTTTTCAATAAAAAACTATTATTAAAGAATCAAAATAAAAATATTAAATTACTTATATATTTAATTATTCTATGACGTTTGGTTACTATTTACTGTATTATATACCTTTTAGGAACACCAATGACATCTTATATTGTATTTTTTTATTATTATAAAATGTATAATATATTAATATAATTGGATAAAAATAATAATAAATAATATAATAAAATTATTTTATTTTATTTATAAAATAGTAGGAAATTTTTATATATCAAAATATTTTTATTATAAAATTCTAATTAAAACAGCATTTTTGTTATTTACACATTTTAAAAATTAAAATGTATTATTTTTAATTTGAGTTAAAAAAGTCAAAAATATATAATTCTAAAATTAAAAATTTAACTAAGTTTTATATCCACTAAATTTTAGGTTTATTTGATGTATAAAAATTACTATATAATCATACAAATTTTATTATATAGAATACAATATAACTAGCATTAGCATAAAATTTACAATTAAAGTCTTTATACTTACTTACTTTCTTTTTTGCTAAATTTCGGTACTGATAAATCAGCAGCCCCTTAAAATCCAAAATAATGAAAAAATAAATTAAATTATTTTTATATATTATAATTAATTAAAATGATAATTATTTTTTATATAATTCTATAAATTTAATTATATTTATTAATAATATTACATCAAATCCTTTATAATTTATCAAAAATTTATAATAATTGAAATTTTTGTGTACATTAATAGATATTTCACATTATAATCTATCTCCGGTGAGTAAATATCACAATCATTTCAAATTTTCAAAATCTGTACCCCAATTTTTTTCCATACAATTTGATGTTGACATATCAGTTGATGAACGTATCCATTTCTTATATAATACAATAAATAGATTTTATTATTTTTATATTATTAAATTTTATAAATATGATAAAAAATACTATTGTATATAATATTTTTATAAAATTTTATGTTATACAAATAAAAATAAAAACTTGATAATATTTTTATAACAATTATAAAATTTAATAATATAAAAAATAAATTAAATTTTTTACAATAATTTATCAAATTTAATGATTGAAAAATTTATTTATTAAAAATATAATACTTAACAGGGTAATAAATCAATTATAATTTATATGAAATATAATAATTAAATATATATTATTAAAATTTATGTTAATATTTATTACTTAAGGGTATTTATTAAATATATGTAATTGAAATTCGTGATAGATAAATATATATTTTTAAATGAAATATAGAGGTGAGGGATAATGTTGGGGACCATAGGGCAGCCTCTTAGCTGTTTTGTGCTGTACGGCCATTTTTGACCAATTCCTATTAATTTTAACCTTAATTAAGTAACATAATTTTATAGATAAATAAAATTTTATTTTTAGTTTTTTATGTGTTAGATATATAATTGTTTATAACATAAAATATATATTTAAAAATATAGTGTTATATTTTTTGTAATAATAAAAATATTTAAAAAAAAATTAAAAGTAGAATATTTTTATATATTAATGTCATGGGACATATGCTAATCGGGCATTAGCTCCAACATAAACCTTTTATGCACATGCCGAAGTCTAATTGAAGTTCAAAGGTTTTTTCTTCTTCTTTTAATAATAGAGAATTTTATTAATAATAAAAATTAACTTTTTATTTTTTTTGCTATACCAAATAATAATAAGATATCTAATAATTTTGTAAGAAAATATTTGTGTAGCTTCCTTTTTGTTTTATAAATTATTTTTTTACCTATTTGATGTTATTTTAGTAAAAAACTTTACAAAATTGATTCTTATATATATTACCAATAGAATTCAAAGGTGTTAAACTATAATATAATATATAATAGAGTAATATTATTTATTGTATAAAAAGAATATCACATATTAATTAAGAAAAATATTAATGTAATATTATTTACTTTGAAATTAAGATTAGATATATTATTTATATATTATATAAATTTAATATTTAATATTAAAAATACCTCAACTTTACATTTAATGTTAAAATTCCTTTTAATCTTTAAATCTCGTCCAATAATTTAATAGAATTACCTTATCTGCTTTATATGTACACTTTTAATTATGAGAATATATAGTATTATCTTATCTTCTGGCTAATCTTATATTATAATTGGTATTTAATATAAAAGTAATACACGAAATAATTTATAATTTTATTAAAAAAGTTTGTATATATAAATAAATTATTAAAAAAAAGAGAGTTAATTAATAGAGCAAATTTAATAGGAGTACTTTTGGTTCAGCTGTATCACTCTCTAATAAGTAATAATGACTTTCTATTTCCTTTTCCTGAATTGGATGCGAATCTATGCAAAAAGGAGGTCCCAATTGGATAAATGGTAAATTCAACTAGTTCAACGAAGTAGCAGATGCTACAAAGATATAATTTTTCTTTTGTGACAAGTGTGCAAGGAGCCAAAGACATATAGGTTCGCTCTCTCTTCAATCTCTTTCACGTTATAAAAATAAATCAGTAAAGATATATAGACACCACCACATAACATAATAAAATTAATTATAAAATAATAAAAATAAAACATTTAATTCTAATGTTTGTTTGTACGAATTGAACAGAACTGCGAAACGTCTTAAAGAGAATTACTTAGTTCACGACTCAATCCAAACAATTACTTTCAAGTTACTAGTAATATTGTTTCTACACTGTTTTTATAAACTTACTTCAACAAAAACTTATAATTATAAAATAATATTTCATATTTTTTTATTATTTTAAAAAATTTAATATATTATTTTATTTTAAAAATCATCTAATTAAATGTCGTTTAAATTAAACTATAATTATATATACACGTTAAATTTTAATGTTAATAATTTTAGATTTTTAGAGTTTTTTTTACATAATTATTCATTATTATTTATTTATTCATGTTCGAGCATATAATTATATGAATATAGATGTGATAAATACTATAATTTGATTTATGCTTATAGAAAAAAAAATGTACTTTTTTAGCATATATATATCATTTTCATATCACTATCCATCAAATTGCTAAATCTTGAAAAAGACAGAAATATCTAATCAGAACATTCTCAATATTTCACTTCACTTTCATAAATATGATCAATATCTTCCTTAACTCAATCTCATCCACACCATCATATACTACTCAAAACCCTATATAAACCCTTCCATGCATGCCTTCCCATCCATCCACACAACTCACATAAAAATCCTCATAAGCTAGACACTTTCTTTTTTGATATTCTAGTAATATCGCACAAAAAACCCATTTTGCTACCTTAATTATTATTCCTTAACATTGTTGGGCATTGGGTCTTTTTTTTTTTAAATATAAAATTAATTTTTATATATTTCAAGAATGGACAGAGTATCAAAGATGGTATCTGAGAAGCCAGTGGTGATCTTCAGCAAGAGTTCTTGTTGCATGTGCCACTCAATCAAGACACTTCTTTGTGATTTTGGTGTGAACCCAACAATTTATGAGCTTGATGAGATCTCAAGAGGAAGAGAAATAGAACAAGCTCTCTCAAGATTTGGTTGTAGTCCTACTGTCCCAGCTGTTTTCATTGGTGGTGACCTTGTTGGTGGAGCCAATGAGGTCATGAGTCTTCATCTTAAGAGGACCTTAATCCCAATGCTTAAACGTGCTGGGGCTCTATGGGTGTGATACTATACTATGCAATTAAAGCGCTTTTATAAACACTCGTACTTTTTAATGCGTTTGGTAATAAAATGAAAAGCGCTTTTAATGCATATGTATAAGGCTCGTATTTAATTATAACATAAAAAGTGCTTATTTTTTCCAATAAAAAGCACTTTTATTATATATCTATATGGCCCACATTTATAAGTGTGTGTGTGTGTGTTTTTTTTCCTTCTCAATAAATATGACATGATCAAGGTAGCTATAACAGCTTCTTGAACAAGAGAGACTATTAAAACAATACATACGTGAGTTATTTCTATAATTAACTAGATATATATGGTAAGCTGCTTAGATAAGCTTCTTGAAGTTTTACTCAAGCTAGCTTTTTTTGTAATGTAATGTTTTTTTTTTCTTGAGTGCTAATAAAAGAGTTGCCTTTACATAATTTCAAATATAATTCTTGTTATATATGTTACTTTCATGCATTTTGGTGAAATATGGATTAAGTGCAGCACCATTTAGTCCCAAACTATTAATGCATAATTCTTTAATTAACACTAACATCAATTGATTTCCTCTTTTCTATTCCATTAAATTTCTTGACGTTTACGCGCGTGTACTCATATTCTGGCACCTATTAACTAATGCATATAGTTGTGCATCTATATTATGTAAATGTTATTCACATAGATGCCCATGATTATTAAATTTAAGATTGCATGTGATACTAATAATTAAACTAAAAGTTTTATTATTCCATTACAACAAGATTAAAATTTTAAGCAAAATTGTTTGAGTCTTTATTAACTCATAAATCACTATATATGTTTGAATAATGTGAGATTAACTGTCATTTTTATTAAGTTAAAAATCTAACAACAAAACCTTGGATATTTATAAATATAACACCAAATCACATGAATTAAGGGTAATAAATATATCATTACATTATGTCTTTAATGTATGTGAAAAGTTAGTGTCACATAGTCACGTGACAATTGAATAAACTTCACAAATTACCATTAAATTTGATCATTTATATAAAACTATCAAAAAATTTAAATATGTTAAAAAAGTACCATCGTAATTTACTTAAGCGTTACAAATATATCATTCACAGAATGACTGAATTTCATATTTTTATTAGTATTTTTTATATATAAAAAATTAAATAATGTGAACTACACATAAGATGGTTATACAAAGTTTATAAATCCATAATTATTGAGAAACTTTGCTAGAGTTCATATTTTAGAACAATTACATATAGATAAATTAAAATTTTGACCCAAGTAGGTAACAGGAATCCAAAAAGAGATGAATATATCAGCCTATGAAATCCTTTCACGATCTCTATTTTAACTTGACCAATCATGGTCTCAAATCATGAATCAAGCAAATAGCACATCAAAATAAACAATAACAACAATATACTTAATTTAATACACCAAATCAATAACCAATAAACAAAAAAGAATAATATGTGGTAAATATATTATAGATAGTTTGCCTCACAGGCTGTTGTCAAAGCTATCAATATGCAAAAATATAAGTAATAGACGCATAACATGTGAATCAGGAAAATATACAGTGAAAGTTATAAAAGATTTTTAACAACATCGTGATTTTTTGGTGTAAAAATATTCAATAAATGATGATTATGCTCTCATAACATTAGAGCATACACAACACAACATGTAATGTGATAAACCATATAGGATCCAACATATGTGAAAAGATCCATAGGTTTAACAATAATCAGTTCACTTGGAATCAATAATTCACAATGTAAGAAGATATAGACATAAATACCTTTATCAGTTGAAACATCACACTCAACTGTGCCTAAGTTACCAAATGTTGTTAAAAGAGTACTTGATCCAAGTAGATTCTAATTCATCCCTAGAGTTCTATCACCATGTGACTTGATCAACTATTGATGCCTCATAAACTTTTAACATGCTTTCATGTAGGCTACTTACCTATGGGCTTTAATGTTATCATCACATAGATTCATCATCTGTAGAAATTGTAAGAACATCACAAAATCCAGCCAATATATGATGAATCAACATCGAGAGAAACTCCTTAAATAAAGTGGCTCTTCACTAGCCAACTATGCATTTTATCTCTCATTCAATCTCATATTTTTTACATCCATCCTAGTGTTTAAAAGTATGAGAGAGACTTATATATGATGTTCTACATCTAAAAAATGACATATTGTTTTTGGGAATCAATACTTAGAAAGAAAGAAAAATCAATAATAGATTAGGAAAGTATGGAGCCAAATAGGGAGAGTTTCCCCCTCAAATTATAGTTAAGAAAAAAAGAGAAAGAGATGTGAGTTTATAGAAAAATTATGCCTCTCAGATACCTTATCGACCTATAGGCAATGACCACTCGATTAGGTCTATAGTCAATGAAGAAACTTGTTGGTTTGCCACAGAGTAAACCCTTGCTAGCCTTGCGTATCACTTAATGAGGTTTTGCCCTATTAAGCATGTTAGCAAGGTCAATGAGCCTTCATTAAGGCTACGATAAGCACCTTAAAAAACACAAAGAAAGGTGTTTATGATTGTAGAAAAATGCTCCATCCTTAACATGATAATACCACAACAAACAAATGTCTAAGCTAACAATACAAACTAAATACAATCTATTATGAATGCGTATAAGATACAAACAAATAATTATATCCTAAGTGTATGTGATATTTAGCTATTAGTAATCAACCTTACAAAGGATAGACATAACCATCGAATAAAATACATACTTTTTGTTTCCTACACAAATTAACATGAACTTATTATCTCCTATTTTAACTTTCTATGGTAAAACACTGCACAATTTTAATATATATAAAATCATACATAATATGTTCATGTAAGATATACCTAAAAAGTTCATTTTTGTGAATAAATCGCGACACAAAATCAAGACACCTTACCACACTAGACTCTAATGTATATGTCTTGTTATGCTCTACATATCTTCATGTTTCACTAACCATCTTGATGATCTATTTCATGTTGCAAGTCTAGATCATCTATTGAGCTCTAAGTAAACTCCAAACTCCAACTAAGCTTTAACTATATTATGTTGTCTATACCTATACACACAAAACAACACATACTCGTGAAAAGAAAACATATAGATATACTATGTAGTCTAACACCTACTAACAAGTCACCCTAAAATATGAGAACTTTGATAGGCAAAACATACTTAGTATGCAACATAAAGACAAACACAATTTACATGCAACATAATGAACAAACTCTTCCTAAATATACGAAACACTCCCCTTAAATGTATGCATATTAGGTAACAAAGATACATTACAAATTATACTTATCAACCACATGCAGCAAACATAATGCATAAAAAATAACACAAACATATGTGGTGCACTTCTCCTCCTTTTTTATGTGAAAATTGAACAAAACACAGACATAAGTATGTAAACAAAAATATGCATATATATATTAAAGAGGTCGTACAAAAATACATACTACTCTAACGATCATACAAAACAATCAAACAAGAGAATGCATACTATCATATAACATATCATATTAGTTATCTTATTTATGCATTGTTTATACAAAGCGATGTTACAAAGAATAAAAAATATAAAAGTATCACCATGAACATAAGCATATCAATAAATCATAAAAAAGGCAAATATATATAACAAAGGTGTAAAATAAATATAACAATTCCTTTAACATCAAACATTTGACAAACATCTCCCCGTTAAAGTATACATGTCACATTATTACAATATTATGCATTATATAGTCTTAAACTCTCCCTAAACAAATGCATCTACAAACTGCAGATAACATATAAAAAAATGTTAAAAGAAAAACATAACTTAATGCCGCAATAAAAGAGATACATAATAATACACTCACGAAAACATCAAATAAATTCATATATGAGATGACAAAGGTGACCTCAAAAGTGAGCTAAGCAAGTGGTTGCTTATAACCCTACTAACACGCATCAAAAGAGTTATTCGAATACATCATTTTTTTATTAAATTTTATTTAATTAGATATCGTTAAAATTAAATTATAATTATTTAAATATATTTAATTAATTATTATTAAATAATATTTTTATTATTATAAATTTTAAATATGATTTTATTTTATTAAAATACTTAACCACGTTATTACCTTGTTGTAACGACACTCTTTATAGAGGGACAACTCTCACTCATACATTTCCAAAATATTAAAGTTTCAAGCTCTTTTTTATTTTTTGGGACACTAGTGTTCCTTTGTGCTTTTTGTCACTCATGTTTAAAAGAGTGGATAATTTCTTAGGTGATATTTATTAATGGAGAGATTATTATGTTTTTCTCTCTATTTTTACAAACAAAAAAATATTGTTATATTAATCTAAAATTTTAATATTATATCATTTCATATTTCAATAATAATTCATAAATTTTTTTTAAGATTAAAATAACAAATTAAAATACACAAAAATATTGCTCAGGTTTAAATAAACAAAAATATTGTTTAGGTAAAAATAATAATTTCTCTTCCTTTCGCAACAAATCTTAACATTAGATTTTATAGATTATTATTGGACTAAAAGTTATTTATTTAACTGTGACATTTAATATTATAAAAAACATACAAATTTATATAATAAATAAACTTTCCCTCCGCATTTGATCAGAACCTCTCTTTTTTTCTGTAGAGTAGCTTTCTAGAAGCATCAAAACTACTGTACAGTCAGTGAGTTAGTTCAATCTCTATTCGTGCGTACGTTTGTGTGTGGATATTTTTTTTTTAAATTGTTCAGTCCGTACAATGGAGCGGTATGGTCAGACTGCAACGGAGGGGGTAGAGTCCGATCCGCAGCAGGAATGGCTCGCTCAGGGACCTGAATCAGGGTTGGAAGGTAAACTTCATTGCGACATTGCATTTCGTTTTTGTTTCCAAATTTGTATTGAATTTAATTTCGAGGTTTTTTTTTTTGGATTGCGATTTGTGGATTTGATCTCAAAATTTTTTGTACAGAAGGTTTGATCTCGATTGTTTTTTTAAATGCAGCGTCTATGTGGCAGTTGAGCATGGGAGGTGAGGAATCTTACCCTGAACGACCTGATGAACTTGATTGTATCTATTATTTGAGGACTGGATATTGTGGGTATGGTTCTCGGTGTCGGTTCAATCATCCCCGTGATCGTAGTTCGGTAATTCTATTGAATGTCTTTTTTTATGATTAAATTTATTGAACTTTAGTCGATTGTGATTAAAATCTAACGTGTTCATTCAGTTTTTTTGAGTTCAGTTAGGTTTGGTCTTGTTTTATGTGGCAGTTGAGGTACCTTTGTTTCGTAGTATGTTAACTTGGTGACAATATTTTCTAAAACTTGGTATTTTTCTTTAATGGGGTTGGTATGATTTCATTGTATTTATGGGAACAAATATTTAGTTTTTCCTATGAACTTAGTAAAATCTATATATGACGATGTTATAATAGAATATGTATGTTACTTTTTTTACTTGTTAAATCTTTAAGACATTTGCATCTTAGGTTATGGGGGCTACAAGAGGTGGAGGGGAGTACCCAGAGCGAGTTGGCCAACCCGTGTGCCAGGTAAAAAAGCCATTTTGTTTGCATTAGGCAATGTGCTTTTTCTTTTTTTTATCAGGTACTAGTTTTCAGCTTTAAGTTCTTACAATAGTTTGGAGTTTGAATTTCTATTTATTGATATTTCTGTCCTTTCTTAATTGGCAGTATTATATGAGGACAGGGGCATGTAAATTTGGTGCTTCTTGTAAGTATCATCATCCTCGACAGGGTGGAGGCTTGCTTGGCCCTCTGACACTAAATTATTATGGATACCCGTTAAGACTGGTCTGTTTCTCTTTACTCTGTAAACGCTCCCTTTTCCACCCCCTAAAATAGCAGAGAAAACAAATTAAATTCCCTGTTATATTTGAGACCACATTTACTGTATATGCTTCAGCATGCTGATTTATTCTCCCTTTATAATTTCTTAAATGAAAATAGAGCGAGAAGGAGTGCTCCTACTATATGAAGACTGGCCAGTGCAAGTTTGGAGCATCGTGTAAATACCATCATCCACAGCCAGCAGGTTTACAACTTCCAGTTCCATCGCCTGCACCTCAGGTTACACCTGGACCTGTTTCTACACCCACAATATATCCACCTGTGCAGTCTCCATCAGCTTCCTCACCACAACAGTATGGTCTGGTAGTTGTAAGGCCTCCTCTGGTACAAGGCTCATATGCCCCAAGCCCTTATGGTACAGTGTTGGTTCAATTTCCTAGTTGGAGTCCTTACATGGTGGGTTAACTTCTCTTGCTTACTATCATTTTCAGGTTTTATGTTTTTTCCATTGAACTGACAATTGTCGTATAGGCATCTATAAATTCACTTCCCTCTCCAAATGCTCAACCCACTGGTGGTTCTGGGACCCTTTATGGGATAACGCAACTATCTCCTTCTGCACCTGCATATGCAGGATCCTATCAGCCTATGCCTGCACCTTTGACCCCATCAAGCAGCAGCCAGCAAGAGCAATCTTTTCCCGAAAGACCTGGCCAACCTGAATGTCAGTATTACATGAGAACGGGGGAATGTAAATATGGTTCCTTCTGTAGATATAGTCATCCACCAATTATGGCACCTAAAGCAACTGCTGTCCTTAACCCCATGGGACTCCCTATGCGGCCGGTGAGCATCCCCTAGCTTTATTTCATTTCTTTGAATGAGACATGGTTAGCTATGGAAGAGGAACTTGTCACATGAAATTTGTCAAACTCTTGATTCCACATAATTGCTTCCAGTGAAGTTCAATAGGATGTTGTATTGAGATATTACTAATGCTTTGTTAACGTTTTATTTCATTCAGTAATAAATTACTGGATAGCCCTTTTCTTTAATATTTTTCATTGTGGACATTTTAACCATACATCCATTCTGAAATGCTCCTTTCAATCTTTCTGAAGTCTGCATCTAATTCAGAACCAATGTCCATGACAGATCGCCCCCTTTTTCTTTCATTTTTCTTCACCATCTTATTGATTGCAGCTTCTATTACAGCAAGGAATAGATTTATTTCAGATCTTTTAATATACATATATTATGTAAGAAGAAAAAAGAAACAATCCTATCAAGTCCTTTTAGTTGTCTTCCCCTTTTGTCTTTCCAATTTTCAGCCAGCAATGTGCTTTTTATGTGAAAGAGTATAGCAATAATGTTTGGCTATGTGAATGTAAATGATAAAATTTACAGTCCCATAAAAGCTTGGGACTAGGATGAATGGTTGCATTATTGGCCATAAGCAATGGTGGATCATATACTCTGGTCATTCATTCACCAGTCACCATTTGTCCCTTGTTGAGAAACACATTTTCTCCAACATGATAAATTACTTTTTGAGTCACGCTTTCTTTCATAGGTTAATTTGTACTTGGCCTCTGTCTTCAATGATACAGGCTCTTCCTTATGTTACTATTCAACTTTGGATTCTAAATCCACTTAAACTTAGTCATGATGTGGTTGTTTCTATACTAAAATTAGGGAACATATAAATATTTTTCTTTGCAACTAAGAATATTATGCTTATGAACCATGATTCATGGTGCCTATTAAAAGAAGGAGAAAATATAATTCTCACCGAAATAAATCCAGGCAATGGATTTGTTGTTCTAGTTTCACCCCCTTCCCTTTGTTTGACTTGTTATAGTGCTTTTGATGCTACCGTGTGCTTTTTCATTGTTTACATAACTTCATATGCCAGAACTACCGTAATGGGCTTTCCTTTTGCCGTTCTACCGTATTATTAACAAATCAAATGGCATTATTCTTTTTTTTTCTTTCTCACTTTAGCATAGGCTCTATCCTGATTTCATTGTCCCTAGATGGCTTTCTATATGCTCTGAACAATACTATCAACAGCTGCCTGACCATTATCTTACCTGTTCTTGTAAATAAATTTTGATGTTTTAATGTGCCACAAAACTGTATGTTGATGTGACTGGCATGTCAGCATTTCCATCCTAAGCCTAATGGAAATTTTAAATGGCACTCGTGTACTTTAAATTGACATCGGCCAAAGAAATTGATGTATCTTCCCTAGTGCATGTGTTTTTCTTCATGCATGTTATGTAACGTGGCTTTGCATGGTATATGTTCTTTGGAAATTTGAAGTCAGCAAGGTCTACTTTGTAATCCTGTAAAAAGTTAATATTCCTATGATTCATCTAGTCATTTTAAAGCACAATAATGTGCACAAATATGATTGAGTGATCACTACAGTCAAAATCTGCAACTGTGTAATTCTTGATGATGGTGATGGTGATTATGCTTGTCGAATTGTGCCTACCCAATAGGCAGAGCTATATTTGAATTCTTCAATACGTTGCTATTTGGTATTGATTTTGTTGTTTTGCGTTTTAAGTTTGTTTCTTCATTCATCGTACTTGGTGATATTCGTCTATCTTGTCCACTCACACTGTTGCTGGAAATTTGATATTCTCATTCAGGGTGCTCCACTTTGTACTCACTATGCACAACGTGGAGTGTGCAAGTTTGGGCCGACATGCAAATTTGACCACTCAATGGGAACACCGAGTTACAGTCCATCTGCATCTTATCTACTTGATATGCCAGTCGCACTTACCCAGTAGGATCCTCTATAGGTAAGCTAGCCCCATCCTCCTCCTCATCAGAATCACGCTCTGAACTTATTTTAGTATCTAGTAAGGACTCTACATCAGCTAGGATGGCTTCTTCGGCAAGCATTTCTAGGAGTTTGGCTGGTTCAACATTTTCAAAGGGTGGTACTGTTTCTCATTTGAGCCTCCAACAGTCTGCCCAGTGTTCTAGCCCTTCAAGTGGGAGCAGCAGCAACAGAGAGTCACACATTTCAATGTGATCAAGATAATGCCATTTCTCATTCTTCTTTTTGATAAATTTCCTCAACAGAAGCGTACCCTTTTTTTGCTTTTGTAAGTCAAGAAATAGGAGCTTTAAACCTCACTCGTGGCACTCTCTTGATTCAGTTGTAGCTCATACCAGCTTTGTTCATCTCTTTGTCCATATAACCTCCATATTGGCCATTTACTTTTATCTTGATAAGCCTCGGCCAACCACAATTAAGTCTCGAAAACCCCATAGCCTTTGAATTTTCTCTAGAACAACAATAAAACTCATCACATCCAATTCTCAAATCTCTCCCAAGCCCTCCGTTGGAGGAGATTATTGTTTCCATTTTGGTTCCAGCCTTTCATGCGACAAAAAATAATTTCCGAACCTTGGTAATTATCCTTTTCATTGACCATGTCTTCATGTCTATCCGTTTAAGTTTATTTGAATTTGGGGTCACACTCACACCTACCTTTTTTATTTGTTCCAAGATCTATTATGCAAATTAGTTATTCATACCACAAGGAGTCATAAACATGCTACATTATATGTGATTAGATACATAATTTTGTTGTGTATACTGGAATGCTTGACTTATATACAAATTATCAATAACCTTCTTGGAAGGAAATCAAGTTTTGCATTTGATCATTTGCAAAGAGATGATAGCTTTTGTGATCATCTCAACTATGTAACAAACACCTGTATATTGAGGTGAAATGACAGTTACATGATCCTGAAATGATGGAGGTGAGAGCTCTGCCTCTAACGCGGGTAATAGAATTAGTAAATACAACCAATTCCAGAGATGTAATAATGAAGGAGATTTTCTAAATGTCATACAATATATTATTGGACCTGTTGATCAAGTGAATTGGACTGCAGCATAATATTTAGATGAGATGTTTCTTATGTTATTGAAAGTTCACGAGAAATTGTAATCAATTAGTACATAATTTATGGTGTGTTTGATAAGGATTCCATTTTATATTTTATGTTTTTTGATTAAATAATTAATTTTGGACTTTTTTTTTGTAAAAATAATCATTCATGCACTTATAGTAATTTCTACTCGGTGATTTTCAAGAATAGAAATCAAAAATCAATATTTATTTGATTTCTCATTTTTTCCCTTCAAATACCTAGAGAATTAAGAAAAAAATTTGCTATTATTAATGATTTATTTTAATCATTTCTTTTTGATATATATATAAGTCATAGGATTTATTTTTCTTTAGAAAAATATTTGGTGAAGAAAGAAAAATCCAAAATATGAAATTTGATTAAAAAATTTTCTTTATAAAGGTTTATAAATACCCTATAAAATTAGTTGAAAAAATCAAAAATTTAAAATCAAATCTTTATTGAACAAAATCTTAACTAAATTTTATGTGAATAATAGTTTAGAATCTTACCTAACTTGGTTGTTGAAAATATTCTAAAAATAAAATGAATTTTGAAAAAAGAAAGAAAAGAAAAGTGTATATTATGAGTTTACTTTCTATCCTACTTTATTTATAAAAACATATCTTTTGAGATGTTTATAAGGTATTTAGTTGAGACTTGAGATTTAATCCTAAATGGTACTCATTTTTTTGGAAGGGAAAGAATATATGTAAGTGTTGACTATCTTATATGCGCGTTGCTACTATATTGTATGTGTATAAGTACGGTGTCATGTCATGTGACATATACTTTATATATATATTTTTATCTAAATTCTCTTTTTTTTTCACTGTAAATTCTTAACTTATGTTTTTCTATTTTATTTTCAAGCACCATAGTTTTAATATAGGTGTAGTATTTTAGTTTTCTACAATATATTAGAGTTTCGAGATAAATAAGTTTTCTAAGTTGTTTTATCTTAGAGATGGCATGGTTGTAGATTGCTTGCATATCTTGAGAAAAACAAAACATCTTAAAAAAACGATCTAGTCTCTTACTCAACTTAATTAGATTTTTGATAACGTCGTTCTTTTTTATTATTTTGTAGTAACAATTTTAAAACAATATTCCATCTGTCATGTCTATTGATTTAATGATTGTTGATTTAAATAAATCTTTTTTGTTTTAAGGGGTTCCATTTTACAAGATAGTGATGAAAAATGTTATTTTTTTTTATTAAATATTACAAAACTTGAGCTGTCTGTTGAACCTATTGAAACCTAAACTAAGAATTGTGAGTATAGGATATAATATAATTTTTTGTGTAAAAATTCATTCTAAATGATTTTTTATGACTTATATGATTATTATAATTCGGATAAAAATGGTAAGGAAATCTTGGATGCACTTCAAAAGAAATATGATATTGGGGAAGCTGGAGCCAAAAAGTATATGGTCAGTCAATATTTGAAATATATAAAATGATTGACGATAAATATATGGTAGCTTAGTTATATGATTTGTTCAATTCCTATTCTTAAGCGAGGATAAAAAAATGTTGTTAGGTGATTCCCACTTCACTATAATTGCTGGTAGTGGTAAGGTAGCATTAAAGTTTACCTTTGAAAAAGTTGTCATCTTGATTTATGTTCTGCATACTTTAGAGATGAAGAATAACTTACTTTCGGGCTATCTTATCAACAAAGCTAATTTTACGCAAACAATTAGGATTAATTTATATCCAATTATTAAAAATAATATGTTTATTAGGAAATGATATGCTATTAATGACATGTTTAAATTAAATGTTGAAATGAATAAAGTTTCTTCTTCTGCTTAAATGTTATGTCCTTTCAATACTTGGCATGTTATACTTTGTCAAGTTAATAAATGCATAATTAATAACATTAGTAGCTTAGGACTCATTGCTAAATTATCTTTGAATGAATTTGAAATATTTTATTTTTATAATCAAGTTAAAATTATTAAATACTCACATAAATGAGTAGTTAAAGAATCTAAAGTGCTTGATTTAATTCATGTTGATATTTGTGAACTTATGATACTTTGAATAGAAATAAAAACGTTATTTTATTACTTTCATATATGATTGTTTTGATTATACTTTTGTGTATCTCATGAAAAATGAAAAGTGAAGCGTTTAATATGTTCAAAATATTCTTGATTGAAATTGAAAATCATTTTAATAGAAAAATAATTCATAGTGATAGTAGCACCGAATATGATTCTATTATTGCTAATCATTTTTATAATGTTCATGAAATTATTCATGAAAAAACTATACCACATCCTCTTGAAATTAATGGCAAAGCTAAAAAATAAAATAAAACCTTTAATGAGTGAGTTGTTGTTATTTTACTTAACTCTAGTGATAGCATCTCATTGGTGGGAAGAAATTCCGTTGACTTCTTATTATATGCTTATTAGAGTTCCTAAATTTAAAAGTAAAAATTCTCCTCATAAAGCTTTGAAAATAAGAAAACTAACTTATCTTATTTTAAACTTGGGGTTGTTTGGTTTATGTTTATATTCTTGATCTAAAAGAAATAAGCTTACTAATAAAGTCAATGAATGTGTTTTTATTGGGTATTTTATGAATAGTAAAGCTTATAGATTATTTGACTTAGATAATCATGTTATTATTGAATCAAATGATGTTGATTTTTATGAAAACAAGTTTCCTTATAAATTGAAGAATAATGGGGGTTGGATTTTTAGTAATTTTCTTATGATTAGAACTAATAAACCAAATGAATAATTAGATACATAACTTAGTAGGAGTAAATGAGTTCAAATTACTAAAGTTTTTAGATATGATTTTCATGCTTTTATCTTAAAAGAAGATTCTCAAGCTATTCAAGAAGCATCATCTTCTTTAGATGCCATTTTTTAGAATAAGATATTAATGATAAAATGGACTCTCTTGAGTCTAATAGAACTTTGATACTTAATTGATATATCTCTAAATATAAAGACAATAAGTTGTAGACAGATACTTAAGAAAAAATTGAAAACCTGAAAAAATTTAGATTTCTTTGAAACTTTTTCACATGTTACTAGAATAACTTTCATATGTATGATATTTAGAAGGTTTACATGGAACAATTTAAAGGTTTTGTGTTCTCTTCTCTGTTTCTCCCTATTACTTCGTTTGCTTTTTTTTTTCTTTACGGTGTTCTTTCTACGTAGTATCTTTCCTCATCTATGGCATATATATATATTAATCTCTTAAATCTCCAGCCGCTTCTTTATCATATATATATAAATATAATATAACTTTAATCTAATATATATATATACTTTCAGGTTTTCGCTTTTTCTTTCTTTCTTTCTTTATATATATATATATATATATATCTAGAGGCTTGAATCTAATATATACTTTCCAATGATGTTTCTTTCTTTCTTTATATATATATATACTTTACGCTTCTGTTTCTTTCTTTCTTTATATATATATATATATCCAAAGGCTTCAATTTACGTTAATTTTAAACATTTTTTTCACAAATAATGGTATATCATTTGTTTATAACTAATAATTGTTTAAAATAATTAACTAAACCGAACTAAACTATTTGGTTACAACATTTTTGATACCCAAATGGTTTGATTCGTTCCAATTTTGTTACATATTTTTTATTCAAAATCGGATCGGATTGGACCGGACCGTGGACATCCTAGTAGATGACTTGCTTATCTTTGGTTCTATTATTCATGTTACGAATAATGTGAACTATATATTATATGCTAATTTTGATATAAAAGATCTCGGAGAAGCGAATATGATCTTTGGGATAAAGATTACTATGTCTAAAAAGAGACTTTCTTTATATTGGTCTCCTTATATTGAGAATTTTAAAAATATATATATAATTACTTTAATTACAAACCTCTATGTACTCTTTATAATCCTAGTGTAAAGTTGTTCAAGAATAAAAGAAACGATGTTAAATAATTTGAGTATGCGAGCATCATTGGTAGCCTACATTATACTACTTATTGCACTAGACCCAATAGCTTATAATATGAGATTACTACGTAGGTTTATCAGTACACCTAGTATTTAGTATTGGCATGCTATAGAAAGGATTATGAGATACCTAAAGATAACTATGAACCTTGGATTACATTATAAGAAGTTTCACACTATTATAGAAGGATACATCGATGTTTATTAGAACACCATTTTTTGAAGACTCTAAGGTAGCGGCTATATATTTAACTTAACTAGTTGAGCTATTTTTTAGAGTATAAGAAACAAACTATTTTGGTTCAATCTACAATAGAGTTTGAGATGATAACGCTAGTTATTGCTAGCTAGGGAGTAGCTTGGTTAAGAAGTCTTTTAGTTGATATCTCTTTGTGGGAAAGATCGATTCCAACTATTTCGATCCACTACGATAGTACCATGTCTATTGTAAGCACAATATTGTTAGAGAATTTCTCACTACATAAACTATAAGAGTGGATCATGTACATATTAATAATAACTTGGTGGATCATGTACGTACTAATAATAACTTGGTTGATCATTAGACGAAATGACTTGCTAGAGAGAAGGTTTTCAAAACCTTGAAATAAATGGACTAAAGTCTGACGGTAACCCAACTTATGAACTGGAGATCCCAAGAAATAAGTTAAATAGGTAATTGCAAGTCATAAAGTAATATGATATGAATCATGTTATTATAAATTATATTCCATATTATTATAAGCATGTAGTTTTGAAAGTGATATAAGGTTGAGTTAATTATTAACTCTTAATGAGTTACTCTATGTGTGGAGTGGAAGTAAAAATCTATAGGAATGCTCTTGATATAATCACCTACATGAATGTGGAATTGTAGTTGCTTCTTATAAAATTTTGGGTAAATTTTACTAGAATATTCACTATATTGGAATAGATGTGCATAGTCATAAACCATGGGTTTTTAAAACTATATCTTGAAAAGATTATGTGTGATCGGGTGCAAGTGTCATGGCATACACTTTATTTTTTAAATGTATTTTATTTAATTATTTTTTATTCAAAATTAATTAATTTGAACCAGTTAGAGAAGACTCAATTTGTTAAACCTAGTCTTTCTCTACTCATTCTCTCCCAATATTCACTCAATGCACAACAACCATTATGTTATCGTTATTTCTCTAATAATTTTGATTTTTTCATCAATAAATAGAAGCATTGACCTCAATCATTAGTACACCAAAACACAATTCTCTCTTATTTTCTCCCTAAAAATTCTTAGCTTATGTTTTTATACTTTATTTCCAAGCAACATAATTTTAATATAGATATAGTATTCCGATCTTTTACAATGCATTAGAGTTCCGAGATCGAGAAGCTTTCTAGGCTATTTTATCAATGAGATGACGGGGACATAGATTGCTTGCATATATTAAGCAGAGCCGTGAAACGTTTCAAGAAATGTAACCTAATCTGCGACTCAATCCAAACATATTTTTTATAATTTCATTCTTTTTTATTACTATGTAGTAGTAGTAGTATGTGAATAATAGCTTAGAGGAATGCTTTAATGTCACATATATGTAAAACTATCATGCATTAGCATGTGTGTAAACAAGATATTTAGCATAATTTTTTTTTATCTTAAATAACAACTTTAAAAATTATAAAAATAAATAATACTTAAAGTTATATTTAACGTGATCTAATTAAATTGATTGAATTTTAATTTGAATAGAGTCTAACTAACTAGTGTTTAACCCAAATTTTTAGGTTAATTTTTCTCTTTAAAGTAAAAATATATATAAATTAAATATAAAACATATTATTTTTGTAACTATAAATTTTAAGGTATATTATATGTTTTTTTTTTCTATTTAACCAAAACTACATATATTGTGAGGAGTCAGCGGGGAATAAAACATGCTCACTGGCCATGCATGTACAGCCAAATGAAGTATAATCTCATACTACCATGCCCCCAGAAAATCTGACCATATCGTCGAATAATAGAAATGCTAATTACAATACATATACCTTTATAAGATATTAGTTATGATATATTACTTGTTAAATTTATTTTAAAAATAAATAATTTTTAAGAAATGATATTGATCACAATTTGATACATGTATTAATTTACATGTCACAATATAAGTAATATTTATTAGTATATGGACCCATAATTATTTGAACATATAACATCTAATATGATAATACATACAATAAATAAATAAATTAATATAATATTATATATAACCTTTTTATTTCTAAAATTATTTTAGGACGCGACGCACCAAACTAGTTTGAATGCAAATGTGTACGAATTTGTATGCTCTTAATGTTACTTACGACAATAAATCGCGAATCATTTCAGTTTTGTATAAGAATTTTTTTGAAATGAAGCAGGTAAATAGATACAAGGTATATATATCTTGGTATTAAATTTTTGCTTCAATTAAAATGAATTTATTATTATTATTATTATTATTATGTATATAAGTCAAATCTTGAATGAAAGTGTTCTTTGTACTAAGAGTTATTCCCATTGAATAATGGTACTTGTGGCAATTAAAAGAGAACCATTAATGAAACATAACCTTTTGATTGTCTAGAAAGTCAATATGAAGCAAGCATTATTAACAAGCAATACATCAATGCTGTCTGCACATGCTGTTAGCTTTATGATCTATTCCTTTTTGGTTAACATATCATGAGTTTGCATATGCTTTGTTAAGGTTGTCTTAAAAAGATTAGGCAGGATGCTGAAAAAGGGTTTGCATCAATTTTTTAACCATTTATAGTAGTATCATGCATATAGATTAATAATTATAGATCGAATAAACAACCTTTGGACTCATTTATGTGAAAATTTATAAAGTATATATATATATATATATATATATATATATGTTATCAAATTTCAAAACATAATCCTAAAATAAGGTAAGGTTTTATATAAATATTATGCTAATCTCACCTTCATTTTATTCTAAAAGTTTATAAAAACGTCTCAAAATAAAAATAAAAAACCTAATGTTTTATTCCTCAAAGTTATTGAGTATTACACAGTTAAATCCTTTTTATTACCGTTAAATAATAGTTTCAAAGGTTTCAAAACAAAAAAAACTAACCCTTTTTCTCTAAATTATTATATTTTAACATATAAATTCTAGATTAAAAATTGAAAGAACTAAACATATATGATTAATATGACACACTTAATTCCCCAAACTTAACATATTTGGAGACCTAAGTGTGATAAAAATATAATATGGTATACTTAGTTACTAAACTTTTAATTTAGAACTTATCTATTAAAATATAATAATTTAGGAACTAAATAAGTGTTTAATTTGGAGGTGAAATTAATGTTTCAAAGTATAGTATGGTTAAAAATTATTTAGCCATAATAAAATAATATGGCTAAGAGCTTAAGCTATAGAGCTCCTTCAAACAACTTAAACTTTCTTATCAAATTTAAATGTCTTTAGTATAGTTACATAAATGAAACAAGTGCAAGGAACATTAAATGTCACACACATACACACATAAGCGCGCGCACACAAAAAAGAAAAGAAAAGAAAAAAACTATCGTAACGGGCACGATGCACCCATTCTAGACCCATGAATTTGAACACATGCATGTTTAATTTTCTGCAACATGATGAGCATGTGTTTAATGCGTGCTTCTCGTAGTCGATATTCTGTTACCTTGGAGACAAAGTCCATTCAAAACCAAAAAGGAGGAACTGATGGAGAACATGAAATTGAAGTAGTAGTAGTAGTAGTAGTGGTTACTGAAGACATTGAACCAAAACCATCTGAATTGTCCATCATTGGCAAAATAGGTTCCTCCATTGATAATGTGTCATTGGTATTACTATTATTCATGGTTGAGCTGAACCCCCAATTAGTTTGTAATACTTGGTTATCCCAAATTGATCCATTATTGAATTGATCATCATAGTATGAAAAATCCTCATCAGGATCAATACAAGGAAGTGTAGAGCTACTACCACTACTACTCATGTCCCAATATGATGACTTAGCAGTTTCATTATTCCATGAGTTTGTGTTATTACTATTGTTGAGTACTTGTGAAGGAGGTCTCAAGCAACTATCAGGAACAATGCAGCCCAAGTAACCGGAATTAGAAGAATCATCAATATTGGAAAAGAAGAAATTTTGATGATCATGATCATCGATCCCCTTTGAAGTTTCATTATTGAAGTTGGTGTTTTGTTTGGTAGTTGAAGAAGTAGTAGTAAGGAGTTGTGAATTAGGTGGAAAAAGATTTTGAAGATTGTTATTATAAGGAGGAGTGAGAAGAGAGTGATCAAAAGTAGTAGTATTGTGACGAGTGCTGTAAATAAAGTTAGTTCTAGCTTGAGTTCCTTTCATAGATAAAGCAGCTCTATCATAAGCAAGAGCAGCTTCTTGAGCAGTATCAAAAGTGCCAAGCCAATGTCTTTCTTTTGTAGTTGGGTCTCTAATTTCAGCAGCATATCTACCCCACGGCCTTCTTCTTACACCTAAAAACCTACCTGGTTCTGCTTGTTTTCTTCTTCCTCTTTTCTCACCAGATTGTGAATTTGGAGATGTTGTGTTTTCAACATGATCAGTACTAGTTTCATTAGCTTTTTGGGTTTTTGAGGTTGACATGGTTTGAATTAGTATAACAGAGAAACACAGAGCTGAGACAGAGTAGTAGTAGTAGTAGTAGTAGTAGTAGTAGTAGTTTTGTTTTGGTTTTTTGAATGAAGTGACCTAGCTAGCTGGAAGCTCTTTTAAAGGCTCTGATGTTGAGAAAAAGAAGAAAAAAAGGTCTTTTAAAGGCTCTGATTTTTTGTTCTGGTAATGTTATCATCATGTTGTTGCGTTCAAAATTACAATGTATTTTTATTGGAGAAAATATAGAGATAAAGATGGAATAGATATGAAAAATAACAAATAAAAAATGAAAAACAAAGTTGATATAATTAGGAGAGGTTTCAAAGTAAATTCGATGAATAAGTTCACGTTATTTTGGTGTCCTCTAGTGATGGTGTTGGGTTGAATAAACAATCAATATTTTAATAGATTTGTTCCCGTTATTGTCTTTGATTAATTTAATAAAAAGTTACTTAGAATTTTATATCCTATTAAATAATAAATATCCTATTATATTATATTATATTATATTATATTTAAGTTATGTTATTATATGGTATCAAAAATTATAAAAAATATTTATTTTATTAATCAAAATAATTTTATTAAAATAAGACAATATATAAACTGTAATATAAAAAATATTATTTTCGGATTACTAATTTTTAAAATTTCATTGTTTTAACGGTATTAAATTATTATGTAAATTTTTTAATTGATTTGGTATTATTATTTTCGGTTATGTAAGTAACAATTTTTTTTTATTAATTATTATATATTTTTGAGAATACATATATATATATATATAGGATTAAATAAAAAAAAATAATGCAAACTAAATTTAAATGTTTTCATAAATAATTTTTTTACATATATTATAATCATTATCCATCAATAATATTATATTATTTATAATTTATAATAAATTTACTTTATTTATTTATATAAGTAATGATGATAATGATTTGAGAGTACAATTAATTTTGTGAGGTTATTCCTAGAAAGTATAAATTGTTTGAATTTGGATGAGGATGCATTTTGCAACACTCCTTGCTTGCTTGCTTGCTGATCCATATGCACGTGTAAATCCGCATTTTATGCAAAAAAAATAAAATAAATAGATTAATAATGAATTTTTCTTGTTTACTTCTCTGTCCTCTTCATGGTTTTCTGAAGGAGCAGTTAGGATAATTACGTTATATATTGATATTCTAAGATTTTTTTTTTTGTTAATTACATTCTAAAATTATAAGAAATATTTTTTTTAAAATTTTATAATTATATATATTTTAATATTATTAATAGATAAGATATTTATTAATAAAAATAATTATATTAATAATAATTTGAATACAAATAAAACTTATTATTTAAATTTTTTTAAAAAATTATTATAAATTTTATGCCTGCTATCATGGAAACATTAACCCCACAAATAGAATAAAAACGCAAAATGTTTCCTTTCAAAGGACCCGCTGGTCAAAACGAACATTAAAATATTGATATTTAAAACTTTATTAAAATTTTAATTTACAAAAATATAAATGATATTATTAAAAATGGTGAAATTTTTAATAAATTAATTGTTAACAGTTGAAAAAGAAATTAAAATTATCAACAATTTTTGCTGTTGTGATACATTTTGGATAATTATAAATATTTTAATGGGTGAAAGGTAAAATATTCTTTTAATTTTGAATAAATAATAAGTTTAATTTCATAATTTTAATTCATACGATACTTATTTATCAAAACTGCCCTTCATCCTAATTTAGTCTATATGTTCAAATTTTCATCAATTATTAAAAAAATCAAGGAGAGAATCGGTGAGTACTGATTCTAATATTTGAAGTAAGGGCTTACTCGATCGAATGACATGAGCTAACAGTATTTGATATCATGCTTAGATATATATACTTAAATAATTTTATCTATCTTATACCACCTCTAATCCAAATACATGCAGTGTTTTTATTTTAATTTATATTGACACCTTTATTATATTCACATTATTAACGTAAATTAATTAATTGATATATCGAGTTAAATTTATAAATATGTATGCTAATTTGTCAAATTAAAACATACTTTTAAAAATTTAAATACTAAAAGATATAACAGATAAAAGTTTAATTTTATGTAAGAAATTGATCAAATGTCAAGGCTATTGATTAATAAATCAATTATAATATTAAATCCAATGGAAATTATTAAAACAAGTTAGTTCAGTGAATTATTTATAAACCAAATCTATTATTAAATTATACGAAGAAGAAAAAAATAATCATTTTCTTGCACACTAGCTATAATTGAGGCATATAAACCAACTTAAGTATTAATGAAACATAGATTATATCAAATACTGTTAGCTCATGTCATTCGATCGAGTAAGCCCTTACTTCAAATATTAGAATCAGTACTCACCAATTCTCTCCTTGATTTTTCAATAATTGATGAAAATTTGAACATACAGATTAAATTAGGATAAAGGGCAGTTTTGGTAAATAAGTATCGTATCAATTAAAATTATTTATTTAATTTATTTTTTAAATATAATTAATAATTTATTGAGCTTGATCAAATTTGACACCACCAATGTCACGAGTTATATTAAAGAAACTTGTGTCGGATTGAGACAACCTCTTTATACCACTACTTCAGATTAATTTCGATTATATATATAACCTTATATATAATTGGTTATATAGTGTATTCTCTCATTTTATTAATGAGTTTTTATAATTTGTTTTTAAAAGTTATAAATACTGTGTAATTATATATGTGCCCTTATAATCGGTTATTTATTGTATTCTCTCACTTTATTAATGAATTTTTATAATTTATTTCTAAAAGTTATGAACACTGTACAATTTTCAATTTCATTATTTAACTTTACTCTAATATATATATATATATATATATATTGAAGTAAATTTCTATTAGAATATATCTTCTAGATACATAGGCTCATAAATCATTACAAATCTACGTTAAAGGAATAACATTGATAGGTTTCATATTCATTTTGATGTTTAATTTAATTTTTGACTTATAGAACTTATTTAAAGATTTTAATAAATGATATAATTATAAATAATTAATATATAATTATTTAAAAAATTAGTGTTTTTTTATAAATGTTCATTGAGATAACAATATTTATTTTAAATTTAAGTAATAAAAAATATACTTGATTGTATCATGACATTTAACTTTTTAAAATCGAAGTAAATCAATTAAATAAATAGCGAGACATATTGATATTTCTATCCGATAATATATAAATCATTGGATTTTGGGTTTAAATGATATTATAATTATAAATAATTGATACCCGTAACTATCTAGCAAATTTAGTGTAACAATAAAGATAAATGGTATAATTAGACTAATTGTTTTTAATATTGTCAAAATTATCACTAAATTAGCCACGTGCTTAGCACCTGATTGATTTTTCAATGGCTTTTTTTGAGTTTCCAGTTTTTGAATGTTCAATCTCTTTTTCCTTTGCCGTTGCCGCCATTAATGTAGCACTTAGAGCTTCTTTAAAGCTCTGATCTGCGCTAACCCAAAAACCCATTTTATTTTGTTATTGTCTCTCAATTCTAAACCTTATCTCTCCATTCTCGTCCTTTATCAGTCCGTTCTTAGCCATTAATTATAAACCCTTCAAACTACTGGCCAAGAAGAAGAAGATTGTTTCATTTTCCTATAGAAAATGGACAATCCCCCGACCCCAAGATGTTAACGTGGAACCGAAACCATGGAAATTACCTCTTGGACTCAACGAAATCCCCGTAACTTTTTTACGCAATTATTTTTTTTTATTCCCAGATATCATCGTTAACGAAAACCAAAAAAAAAAAAAAAAATCCCTATAAAATCAATCACATGCTAAGCACGTGGCTGATTAAGTGAAATTTCTTACAAAATTCAAAAATTTTGGATTAAGTACTGGACCATTTATTTTAAGTGTTGGATTAAATATGTTTAATTAAATAGTTACATAATTTCAACTTAAAACCTTCAATTATTAAGACAATAAATATGAGTTAATTTTAAACCCAAATTAGCTTTAAAGATCATGATATATAGTTTCAAATTATTGGAATATTGAACTTATAAAGTATTAATAATTTGAAATTAAATAACATGAATTAAAAAAATTTAAAATATATATTTGAAGCAGATGGAAGTTTGGAAACTTAGATCAAATAATTTAATAAACAATTTAGCCATAATAATAATAATAATAATAATAATAATAATAATAATAATATGTGCACTAACAGCTATAGTTGACCTCGGTCTTATTGCAGGAATTTGAGTTGTATTAGTTTTCAAGTTGTTTTCTTATATTATATGACAATTCAGAATGTTCAGGGGTCCTATTATTATTATTATTATTATTATTATTATTATTATTATTATTATTATTATTATTATAAGAACAATTCAAACTCTACATGCTCATATACTTTAACTCCGAATAAGTTTATTGGATTGCATTAGTGAATAATTTCACTCTTGACTAGAAAAATTATTCTGTAATACTTTGCAAATCCTGTGGTAATACCCTCAGATTTTTAAAGTAATATTACAACTATCTCTAAGATTTTAAAAATGTTACAAATATCTCTAAGATTTTGTTAAATTTAACATTAGTAAATATTAATTTTTTATACATAAAAATGATAAAAATAATAAAAATATAAACACTAGATATCTCAATATAATTCTCACAAAACATGGTAATAACAAATTTTTTAAAAAAATAATAATACAAAAATCAAGATTAAATCCTAAGAAAGTAGATGGATTAAAGATTATCACCAACAAGAATAAGGAAAATATTTATGAGAAAAGATATGGTTTATAATGGAATAAGTAATAAAGAAATAAATATTAATATTACATGTATAAAAAGTTATAATATACTATTAATTAACAAAGAAGTTATTATGAATAAACTATAAAAAAAACTCCCAAAGACAAAAATTAATACATCCAAATATTAATAAAAATACATTTTATAGAAAAAAAAATTGATATAACAATAAAATTAGCATTGTTAAGTAATAGAACAATAAATAAATAAAATGTTTTGTTAGAAATTATCCATGAAAATCTATGATATCATAAATTAAAATTTATAGCATACCTTAGGTTTAATCATTAATATTAATGTTAATAACTTAAACCAAATATTAAGTTTAGCCTATAAATTTAAAAGATGAGATTTTATGAAAGAAAGAAATAATTAATTTTTAGTTCACTACATAGTAAGATATTTATTAACAAACAGTCATAATAATTCAATATATGAATAAATAAATTTATAGAAATAAATAAAAAATTTCAAAAAATTGTACAAATAATAAAATCATAAATATTAACAGATTTTGAAATACTAAAAGAAAACCTCTTGTGAAGAAAAATAATGTAGCAAAAAATATATATATTAAGATTTACATTTATACATTTGAAGAAGAAACCTCTAATAAAAAAAGAAAAATAACATATCTAAAATCAGAACTTAAAATAATTAAAACATTAGTTTATGATGTAATATTATGAAGAAAATGATAACGTTATTATTCCAATAATATTTAAAAATAAACTATGTGATATAAAATTCGATTTTAATAAAAACTTAACAAGCTTAAGTTTTAAGAAAAATTATCTAACTAATATATACAAGTGTGAACATATAAAATATAACTAAGTATTAACTCCTATATAAGTCATAATGTTTAGATTGTAGAGTTTTAGGATCTAATATTTAGAGTTTAAATTTTAGAATTTTAACTTTTGAGTTTAAGATTTAGGGAAAAATGAATTTTTTTTATGCAAATAGATAAAGGTACGAGAAAGAAAGGAAAGAGAAGGAAAAAAGATAAAACAATATAAGAAATAGAGAAAAAGGAGAAAAGATAAAAAAAAATAGATAAATGAACCTTATTTTTTATATGCATAAGTACATTTTTGAGAATATATATACATTGAAAATACCAGGAAAAAAATTATGGAAGCCATTAAGGGAATATGTAGTAGAAAACTATGTATTTTTTTTAAGTTACCTATATGTAAAACTATGCCAATAGCTGGGAAAAAAATCCAGCAACATTATTTCTAGTACACCCCTAATTTTTCATAGTTTAATATTAAACAAATATTACTAATCAAAGTTCAACTTAAATATGATACAATTAGTTAGTGTTGAATATAATAGAATGTTTGCGTTCAGCTTTTTATTTGTATTAAGAATATAGAAAAATATATATAATAAAAATCCATTTGATTAATTTGTTTGTGTTATTTAGTTTTTTATATTTGAAATTGTGTTATTTATTCTCTTATTTATGAAAAATAAATAACAAATTATATTATTTTAATAATTTTTTATTAAAAATTATTATTTTTTGTCAAAATTGAAATCATAACTAAAACACGAGTCAATAAAAAAGTGACAATTAATATAAAAATACATTCACAAAATATTAGTTTTAATATATTTTTTTAAATTTTACCATTTTACTTTAATATAATATTGATTTTTATTGTTATTAAAAAATAGAACATAGATTTAATAAATTTATATTTGAATATTATTGATTTTATTCTTAAAAATTTCATATTAAATTTCTATTTTTTCTTATTAAATATTTTTATTTTAATCATTTGAAAAAAAAATAATATACTAACTCATTTTATCAAAGTTAAAAGAATACATAATATAGATTTTAATTTAAGTTACTCAATCAACTCATGTAAAGACATATACGACATTTCATCCAAAAATATTGAAAAACATGCCATACAAGTTACTTTATTTAAACCTTAGAGTTTGCTTAATTTATTTGTTAGAAAAATTATCTTTTAAGTCTCAAAATATATTTTCTAAATTAAATAAATAAGTCTAAATAAAGTGACAATCTTGATATATAAGTTAAATATAATAATGTTATTTTTATAATTATAAATTTAATTAAAATGTCGTCTAAAATACTTTAGAGTCTTAATTATTAGATGAATCATAGAAATTGTATAAGTTTTTTTTACAAATTAATGAATTTATTCTGACTTATTTATCTATTTTTAAATTTGATTAACATGAATCAATTACTTTATTAAATTGAATTCTGCTATCTTTTTATAAATATAGTAAATTCGTGATGTTTTATTTAACAGATAAGATAAAGAAACAAAGATATTAAGTTATTATTATTATTATTATTATTATTGTAAATTTGAAGATATATTATAATATAATTACTTCTTAAATCTTTGTGGCATAAGAAAATCACACGAGGGAATGGTCATTGTCATTGTCTGGTATCGCCAAAAGTAGACAGAAAAGGCCAAGTCAAAAGGAAATCAAAAAGCTCAAAAGACTTGAAAGGCAAGCCGGATTAAACTGCCCAAAGGAAAGCTATAAGTGGGGCAATCATCCATTTTAGTCACTCTTCCAAGAGGTTTTGCATAACTTAATCCTTTTTTTTTTTAATTATTATTATCAAACTTTGTTCTTCAGGTTGAATGGGATTAAAAAGAAATGGCATTGGGAATGGCACTTAAAAAACAATATATATATATATATATATAATAAATTCAATAATAATTTTATTTTTTTATTAATAATAATTTTATCCAACATTAATATCATCATAATATATTTAATTATAAGAATAAAAAATTAATATATATATATATATATATATTAAAAATAACAAAAATAATTTGCTACATCAAATCGGCCTTTCTTTCTTTTTTTTGTCTTGAATTCTTTTTCAAACAGAATTATTATACATATTCAAGTATGCAAAAATTAAAATGTGCATCAAATATTATTTAATTTAAAATACGTTGTAATTTTTTTTACAAACTATATAATTTAATACAATAATTTACAAATAATATCTTAAAAATCTATTAAGTTTACAAAATAAAATATATAAAAATCTTGGTCTTGATGCATCTATAGTGTTCCATTTTTCAAACCTAATAAAATTTTAAAGTAACACAATTCTATTAAGTTTGAAAAATATGAAATTAAATATATTTATTGAATTTTAATATCATATTTTTCAAACTTAATAGACTTTTAATATATTATTTAAAAATTAATAGATTTAAGTGTAATTTTTCTATCCTAATAGACTTATTCTTATTAAAAGAACATTTTTTTAAGAAGTTAATTTGTGATACAATAATAATTAATATAACATATAATTATTAATTAAAATAGTATAATATTTTTTTAATTTATAATAATAATTATGATATATATATATATATATTTTATACTAAAATATACGTCTTCTCTTTCTTCCAAGTAACACGGAATCTATGACCCTTGACTTCTCCACTAAAGGTTTGAACTTTGAAGAAAACCACTATACCCCAAACCTAATTATAAAATTATGCACTTAGAACATGGTTTTATCTTTACCAACGACCCAAAATAATGTTATATGATATGTACATTTAAATTGTCTTAGACGTAAAAAAATTGATAAAAATGCAACTGGTTTATTTTTAAGAGACTACCATTTGGTATTATCTTATGAAAAAGTTACAATTTAATAACATAAAATTTATTTAAAATGATAAAAATATAAGATTTAAGCTTAATTATGAGTGTATGAGTAAATTATTATAATTACAAAATTTTAAAACCAAATTGTTATTATATTTTTTACAAACAAGAAAAAAATAAAATATTATATTTTAAGTTTGATTTTTCATAATTTATTATTTTAATTATATTTTTACGAAGCTAAAGCTGGTTAGTTATTCATAAGTGTTATATAAGTTAATTAATTTAAACGAGTGATAATTTTATTATATCAATTTTAAATTAGCTAAAATTAATTTAGTAACATATTTTTACCGTTACATTTTTTTATATTTTAAGAGTTGCACATATTTTCCTTACTTTTTTTTTTTAAACAAAAGGAGTTTAAATAAATAAATAAAAAAAAAAGACGAAGCAAAATAGATGCCTTAATTTCTTTGAATGGAAGGTTGTGCTATAAAATTTACGATTTGGAGCAAAGTAAGAAAGAAAGGTCAGTCAAGACTCATCTAAAAAGGTGTGAGAGCTAGCTAGTTGGAATTCAGTTTACTTAAAAACTTATTTCCTTCTAAATTCTAAAGTGATATGCTTTAAAATGAAAATAATAATAATATTAATAATAATAATAATATTAATAATAATTGTAGTAAAAGAGTTTCATATTAACTTAAAAACAGGGTCAGAAGAATTTACTGACGTGGTAGCTTGATCTTACAAACAGGGTCAGAAGAATTTTGCACATTCTCCAAAACAGGCACGCATACTTTTCTACGTCGCTAAAGGTCACCCGGGATTTAGGGATGTCTTTCTTAGAACTTCGGACTTTGACGAGCGACACTTATTTTTTTTTAGGGTAAAACAAAAATATATAAATATACCTTTTACTATTGATTATATATACATTGAACTTATTATGTGTAGTATTTATATATTTTATAGTAAAGTTAAAAATGTTTTATTATTTATTTATTTTCATTACCATAAAAAAAATGGTACTTTTATATTCTTGAGAAATATTTTACCACTTGTAGTCTTTGATTCAAATGTATTGTTACCAGATGTCAGATTATTATTATTAACTTTTAGAAAATGTTTTTTTATATATATAGTTTAATGTATATACAAATACACGCATTGTAATATAATTAGTTTTTATTAACAAATATTAACGCAATTATTTTAAAATTTTACTTATAAAATAGATTTTATAACTTTACTATAATCATTTGTGTTTTGTCTAGGGAAAAGAAATCATATGTGTTTCAGCTACTTTCTGCTAAAAACAACACGGTCTTTCCACGGTTATCATTTATTGATTTTAAGTTTTATTATTCTAACCTTTTTTTCAATTAAAATAATAAAATTTTATATATAAAAGTATTTTTATATTAAAACATACTTAAATTTTACCATTGCTTATAACTTAATAAAAATTATGTTCTAAAAATAGTAATAAAAAATAAATATTTAAAGCATATTATGATAAGTAGACTCATTGGATCTTTTTACACGCTAACGTCTCTTTCAAAATGTATGTTATTTGCAATAACGTTCTGTGTTTTTAATCTATTTTTATAATATTTTAAATTTATCTAGATCACAAATTAATTAAAAAATATACTAATATAATATTTATAAATAATATAAAACATACATTTTTTTAAATCAATATATTATGATTAGAATACTCGTGTTGTTTATACATTATATAAAATTTACAATTATTATTATATTCATTTTAAGGAGTGCAATCAAAAATAAAAATAAATATTAAATTAAAAATTATAAAATTATAAATAAAACAAATAAAAATAATTATATAAATGTGTGGGAAAAATATAAATTTTAAAATATTTTTTAAGAGGTATGAAAAAAATGAACATTTATATTATTATTAAAATACTTTATATTCTTTTTTAAATTAATAATCAAATTAAATAGGAAAATACACTTAATTATTTTCTTTATCATTTTTACTATTTTCAATCTAACAAGAATATTGTCTTATTCATCAAAGTTTAGAAAATAACAATTACTCTTATAATGAAATCTTACGGGAGCGACCGCTAGTATATTAATATAGAGCGACCGCTAGTATTTCCTTACGTTTTTAGTTATATAATTTAAAAATAACATTTTTTAATATGTTGTTAAAAAAATTGATAGAGAAAAAACAAAATCAATTTTAAGCAATTTTTTACGACACTTTACCCTGTAAAAAAATAATTATGTTGCGTACCAGCTCATCTCATCAATGTGCAACAAGATTTGTTTTTATCTGAATCTGTGATGTAAGAAATCAATTGGAGAAAGAAATTAACATAATCGGCTGCTAATTGATGGGAAAGTCATTTCAATTTCAATAGAATTTTAACATACATCATATCATAATTTGTGCGTGCATTTAACATCTTTCTAAATATCGATTCCTCTACTGATTGCTCTCAATCTCACTGTCGATTGAAATGAAATAAAAACAGAATTAATTCCTTTAAATTTTATATTTAGTTGAATTGAAAAATAAAAATAGAATAAAATCAATTTCTAAAAAATCATAATTTTATTACCATAAATATAACCTTAAACCTTAAACCCCAAATTAAAAAAATAATAATTTAACAATTTTAACCCTAAACCACAAATCCTTAAATCCCAAATTTCAAAACTTAAAACGTTAAATCTTATTTAAAAAAATAATTATTTTAATAATATATTTTATCTAACAAAAAAATAATAATTAAATGATATTATTTAAACTTTACGAGATATTAAGATAATATACAGAGTTTTATATTTCATTACAGTTGTAAAACAAACATTTTAATAATTATAAAAGGGCAGAAGAAGAGAATTAGAAGAGTTCCTTCAAAGTTTCACTGCTCATGCTTCTGCATCAAACGTGTTGCTTATGATTGAATGCAGGAGTCAATTGAACTTAAAACCTATTATAATCATTCTACATACCACACCCCCACTAATTCTGATTTCTTTTCTTTTATTTTGACAGATATCTAATACATAATGCTAACTAGTACCATTGAATCTAAATAAGCACCATAATGCTGTTGATAAGCAATAATGGGGATTGGCAAGGTAGACGACCAACAAATCTTTGAAGGAACTGAAGCCTCTAAATTTACAGACTCCTTCAGCCTAAAATCCTAAGGGTAAAAATGGCAAAGAGGCAATCAATCATATGTTCAAATGAAGCGAGATGGAAGTCATATGAATGAACAGTTGGACAGGTGGCTCATTTCCAGCCTTTGATCCAAGCAGAGCTAAGTAAGAATTTGAAAATGTCACTCAAACAAATAATGCCTTGAACTCGCTTACTTCCAGCCTCCACAACGATGAGACGTCTGACAGCTGAAATTCATATGTTCTAATTGGAGATTACCAAAAATGTAATAAAACATAAAGATTGGATACTGCTAACTGGTTAATGGAAAACTTTAAAAAAAAGAAGCCGTAGAAAGATCCAGCAATCATAGTTAGTAAAAGAGCAAAATTATTTAGTCATGTCTAGAGTTAGGCTATTGCATAATCCTATTAGGGGTAAAGGGGTGGGTGTCTCCACTAATTGGTGGACCCAAGGTCCATGGCTGTGAAAATCCTACAGGAGCCAGACTGCAAAATATTTAATAAAAAAAATGAGGACACTAAGATTTTGTTCAACTTTACATGCAATTTTTTTTAATATAAAAATAATATTTAATTGACTTGTTTTCGAAAACATGCTTAAGGAGGCCGTTCCTCGGGTTTGCACATAGGCTTTAAGTGTAGGACACTCCTGCATCAATCCCAGCAGACCCCGTTTGGTAACACACCAAGAAAGCATTTTTTCTTGACAAAATAAAAAAAGCAACCTTTTTTTGTTGCTAAAAAACCAAGATAACAAGTTTCGTAAAGGATAGTTATTCTCTGATGTAGTTGTATGTCTACCATTCTACGTGAATAAATAGTCCACCACTTGTACTTTTATACTAATATGATAATAGGTTTCTTATAAAAAAAATATTACTCCGTGTCTGGCCATTTTCTAGAAGTTGTCAATATTAGATTTAGAAGCATGAAAACAAAAAGGGCAAACCTTACATTTTGGTACTAAAAGTATTATTTTAGTTTAAAATTACGACCAAAAGTATTTTTTTCATTAAATTTAGAACAATTCAATTTGTAACAAATAAGTATCCCGTTAATGTTTATGGTCTATATTCTAATCGACCATTCATGTCCAATTTTTAAGGGTTCTTTTGAAATTACAAGCTCATCATACGTGTGAGGAGAACGTAAAATAAAAAATAAAAAAATTGGAAAATGTTTTTTCTCTGATTATCAATTAGAAGTCAGAAACATTTTTCCTATTTTTTTATTTTACACATGCTCCTTACATGTGTGATTCGAAAATAGGCCTAAAATTTGAAAAGGATGATCAATTGGAACGAAATGCTTATTTGATACGAAATTGAATACTTTGGATTAAATTGACAAAACACTCTGGGTGGAAAATTGAAATTAAAGCAATTTTTTTAGTATTTAAATGAACATTTACCCAAACAAAAATTATAGTCCAGTTCCTAACAAATTTAAAGAGCCTATGACAATCTTACATCATTATTTGAGAACTGTGCTTAAGCTTGAACAAGTAATAAGTAGATATTTGAAGCACTCAAATTAATTTAACCCACATATTTGAGTGCTTCAAATATCTACTAATTACTTGTTCAAGCTTAGCACAGTTTTTAAATAATGATGTAAGATTCCCATAGGCTGGAATTGGACAATAATTTTTGTTTGGGTGTATATATATATAGTCATAGTGATTATATTGACAAGGGAAAATAAACATATAATTACCTGGATTTGCCAAACGATCCATCACTTTATGCAGTGAATCAGAGCGCAAACACATCTGACATCTCTGACTTCTAAGTTCAAATTGAGAGAGAGAGTCTTGCCCCAACTGCAATGCCTACAGAAACCAAAATAATTGGATAAGAAAATATTGGAAATTGATTTCCATCTGTAATCTGCACTGTCAACCATGGGGAACGCAGAGGGGCATGCAACAATACAACTTATTTAACATAATCAGTAATTTTCTTTCAAATGCACCATAAAATGACCACCCTGGCTAATTCAACATATATCCAAAAGATCACAACACTTCAAAATTCTGACATTCTAAACCTTAAGCCTCTCCTTCATGAATAAGCCTCTCCTGCCACATCTAGTAGTAATAAAAACAAACATAATCAGGAACCTCAATGCCCTGAACCAAGCAACAATCTACACAGAGGAGAGAAACCAGATACAATACATCAAAAATGGGTGAAATCGGTTTCAAGAACAAAAACAATGAGTATACCTAAGAGCAGGATGACTGGTTTGTAATCACTGGTAACACTAGTTTTAAATGCATTGTCTTATGCCAACTAATTTATGACAGTTCAAGCCGATAGAAGTATTTAAAACTCATAAAGATGTTAATTTAGACCAAAGTTAAAAGAAATCTAACGAACTTATTTTGTTAAAGATATTCACCCCCAAGAAATCTAACCAAAGTTAAAGATATTCAATTCAACCCCAAGAAGAAAAAACTAACAAAAACAGATTGGCCTATTGCGAGAGCAATTTTGGGTTAGTTCAACCTCTATTTTCAGATTGGTCAAATTTATCCTCGATTCTTTAGTTGTTTTCTCAGTTCCAAATGTCAATCACTTGTAAAAAGAATAAATTTGACCAATGGAAATATGCAGCTCTAGGAAAAGCAAAAACTGCTCTTGCAATAGGGTAACATTAAACACACTAGTTACCTGATGAATAGTCAATTCATTGAGATTGATATGTGTGTAAACTTTATCTTTGGCCAAAGACGTTATATCACTATAAACAAAAAGAACAAGATAAATAAATAAACAGATCATAAATGAAAAATAATAATAATAAAAACACCGGAAAGACACATGTTAATGTGATTTCAAACAATAAAGGAAATTATACATAAATTAAAGAAACATGAAAGCATCAACCCTTTTCTATATGAAATAGAAATTTCATTACAAACAGGGGAAAGTTTTATTTGTAACCATATATCGGATAACTATGGAGGCATCAAACTCTTCTCTATATGAAATAGGTATTTTATTGACCAAGAAAAAGAAATTACAACAGTAAATGTGCACCAGATCAACTAATGGAAAGTCCAAGTCCAAGAATATACTAAAACAGAAAGCAACAAAAGGGAAATTTGCAAGAAATCCCAAGATTCATAACTAACCTCCGACAATATACATCCAGCAAAGAGTCATTGTCATCAACAATAGGTATTGAACTTACTTGAGCTGCAAATCAAAAACATATTCAGATAGTCAAGAAAATTGAAATATAGATCTAGAATTCTTTACAAAAATTGTGAACACTCTTCAACAAGAAATCTGGATGTTCCTCAAGCGTCATTGGAGAGTCAAATAATTCCAAGACTGCAATTTCTTTACAAGTATTCATTAAGGAATAAGAAAGATTCTAATGACTACGAAATGATAATGTATTAGAATCTTCATATATAATTATATATGTAGCAATAAAGCTCTACACATGGGCCAGACCCACCCATCCTAATAAATATGATAAAATCAAAATCATGGAGCAAGCAAGGAAAAAAAATCAAATATACAAGCAGCCAGTAGTTTTTGGAAAAGGCTAACTGCCTGCTTGCATAACTTCAATATGCAAATCAGAACAAAGGTCATAACAAACCAATTCTTTACTTCATTCCTCATCTTTGTCCTTCCTCTAAACCCCTTTCTTCAGATATGTGTTTTTATGTGGAAAGTAACATTCAGCTGAACTTCTTAAACGCCAAATGAAAGTAAAACAAAAATAAATTGTTCTTTTTTGGACACCTAAAGAAACCAATATCAGGTCCAATATAAAATAAAAACTCCAAAAGACAGAAATTTCTAGAATCTAAAATCAATGATAAGCATTCACATTCCTACACTCTACATGTTTGAGTTCATGTCTAGCCACCATCTCCCTATTCATAGAATAGAAAACAAGGATATATCTGCACTTATGGTGTGGAAAACAAAACATACCTTGCACCAGCAGATTCAATGCCGAACTGAGAGAAGCAGTTGGTCTCAACATTGCTAATGGTCGTTGATTCGTTTCTCCAATTTTCGGAACCCATGCACCAATGGGAATGGCACATATTGGCAGTTGGAGAATGGGTAAAGAGCTAGAAGAATGCCTGAAATGCCTGCAAATACCTGAAAGTTAACCGATCTGTTAGCTACCTTAATTGACCAGTTTATTGTCAACCATAATAAGATCTTACATTTAAGTATTCCAGAAAGTGAAGCAAGGTGCAATAGTTGTGGAAAAGAGCCTTCGGAAGATGCATGGATGATTGGAACTGTGGCCACCCCATTTTGCAGAAACTTTAAAGCAACATCCTTTAAATTATCATGTGGGCCAGCCTGCATGGTCAACAAATTTTTTTACAATTACCAAGGATTTCTCAAACAAATACAACACCTTCCCACATCCATCCTCTTAAGGAACAAGGACACATTCATAATAAATCAAAAGGTAAAGAATTATCAGTCTAAGCATTAAACAGAGAAACCTGAATTACGGTTCTCAGAAACGTTGTACACACTGCTATGCTTCTTTCCCGCTAATGACATTTTACTATTTGATCATAATTATTTATCAGAAAGACATCACCAAAAGGAAGGGGAAACTCAAAAAAGGCTTTGAAAGTTCATCTAATTAGAAGGCAGCTTATAATCTAATTAAGTTAGTGCTTCCTGTTAAGATTCATAATAGCCTACAGATATTTCTTGTGTCCATAGAAGTGATCTTAAATTAAAATTAAAGAATATCTTTTAAAGTATCTTCCATCAAACCAAACATTTGTAGAATATTAAATTGTGCTAGATCAAAACCATAGAATGGCTGTAAAACATAAACAGACAATAAGTTCCTTCGAAGGTCTTTTCCTTTTTGCTCCAGTAACCCTTGAAGATCAATCAGAGTGGATTCTGAAAATAAAAAAGGATAAGAACTCACATGGATAAGACATCTTGACAATATTCTCCCATGCCCATCAGTTTGTCCATTCAGGTATGCTTTTCCTTCTTTCCAAGCAGATATAGTATGTGTTTCGAGCTCTTCCTCAGTCAGATTTGATCCATGATTTCCAAGCTGAAAACAATAGGTAATGTAGAATGGTTAAAGATTATCATAAATTATCACAAGAAATTTGTACTGTGGTTGAATGATTCAACATTGCATCAAACAAACAGATGATGGTTGCACTAACAGCAACAAAAGTTGGGTAAACTCAAAAGCCTCCTATCAGTTTGGTGAGTTACATGAATAGAAGATCAGCTAAGCAATAAAAAAAATAGTGAAAAAAACTGATCCAACATCCAAATTAAAACATAATGAAAACATAAAAGTGAAGGGTTGAATAAACGAGTTCAGAAGCAAACATTCCATAGTTATAAACCATCACAGCCTATTTAGCAGCCAAAAAAAAAATCACAGCCTAACAATATGAATCTAATATCAATCTCAGGAGCCATTTTATCTATAGAAGGAATTCAAAGCAATAACAAAATAGGTATTTTGGCAAGAATTCCAGAGATAAAAATTTACTAATAATTCATACTTACTTCTCTTAAAATTAATATAAAATCCAATGCACTAAGAATACCAACAAACTGTCCCTTGCAGAAATCCCAAAGAGGTGCCAAAGGGATACCCTGCAAACAACTTGAATCAGATAAATGCAAATAAATTTTCTAAATCAAAATCAATAACTTATGCAAGAATGATAACATCATGCAATAAATGGAAGGGTCCCAGAATAAGAAGATTTCAACCATTTCCAGCTTCAAATGATATGGCATGATGTACCACCAATAAGAACCAGAAAAGCAGAGAAGGTGGAATGGAGAGAGGCCCATGAAATTAGAAAGTTGTTCTGCATTTATTTCTGTATACTAAATGTTAACTAAAAGAAAAGATAAATTACATGGGATTTTATCAATTTGCCACAAGTGTACCTAACTTTAGATTATAACCACATGAAAAATAAAAAGAGAGAATACCTGCTCGTGCAAAATGTGAAATGCTTGCTTTACAGGTAGATCAACATCCAAGGCTACAACCTGTGTGACAGAAGAGTTTAAACAATGGAAAACTCGGATGAGCTAAATTCAAATAGAGGGTCCATGGACAAAAATCCAAACCTTGCCTGACTCAGGGAGTAACTCATATGCTGAATGAGAGGACAAGAATACAGAAATGCGATCACGGCAGCCCTGTAAGTTATCCTCTGACATACTAGGAACTACTTCAGGCAAACCATCCTCTGTAACACATACCTGTGTTACAAATCAGAACCAGATTACCCTTGCAATTTTGGAATAGCATACAATATATTCAATAACTGAAGCTTAGAGGCCATATTCTAGTAATATTATGCAACTAATGCAAAAGCTATGACGGTTTACACAAAGCTACAATGTTGAAAAAGAAAAAAGGGAAAAGTTGACAGAGGGCACAGATTTGTGGAGTAAAAGGAAAAAAAGTAATGGATGCAGAGCAGTAGATATGCATACTTTAAAATACCCAAAGATCAGCATAACCACCATCATAGTTCCTAAAGTGAAGCACAGTGATGGATAAAATAATGCAAACATCCTTGACTTCAATCACACTTTCAAGCAATCAAAAATGACACTCTTACCAAATGCCAAAGGGCTTCATTATCCACATCCATGTTAGATCCAGAAGATATCTCTGGACTTACATTTCCGGGTATAATAAAATTAGGGTCTGTAGCCAAAAAAATTGTGTTTGCTATTCCAAATTGACCAGTCACGAATGGTTGATGTTCATCATGTCGCCATTCTCCATCAACAAAAAACTTGTACTGCATATGTCACATGACTCAAACATAAGTTATTTATCAAAACCTTCACAGCAACATTTTTAATTCAAATGGCAAGTATTGAAACACAATACAGACTTAAACACCTAGATGAATGACAAGATTACTACCTTCTAATATATTTTCACGGAAATAGAATGTTCATCCATGGGCTTGTTTGTTTTTACTTTAGGGACACTGTAAAAGTTCTTCTCACAATATTTAAGCACTTGAGGACCAAACCAAAAAAATTATCACAAGCGCTTTCAGGGTTTAGAAAATGCATTCTGTTCTTGCTAACATAAACACATTATTCTGAAATCGCTTCTATCTGACACCACTTTTAACAAAAGTACAAGCGAACACAACCTAAAACTCTATGTAGAAACAAGAAAACATTTTGACTATGAGAGGACAAAAGGCAATTTAGCTGAACATGCATGCATAAATTGAAAACGGCGGGGAAAATCCCCTTACATTCAATAGTTCCCATATGACCAACTGACCTGGTGACATCCAGGTGTTAAGCTGTAGATGGCCTGAAACACAGTCGGGCAACCCTCAACCGGTGTCATTGGAACAAGATCAGACCATCTTCACAAACAATTACTATATATTAAAAATTGAAATTAAGCAGCTAGAAGAATAATTCAGGCCTAAAAATTACCGTCTCACCTCTTAAATGAACCACTAAGAAACACACTTCTACCCCCATAAGGCCACACGAATCGCATTGGGATCAGCAGCGTGTTCGGATCCCGCGCAGGCTCCATATTTGCAGCAAACATATATGTCCCACGAATTTTTCCAATATTTACTCAAATTTTACCGACCTCCAAACGACGAAGTTCTCCACAACATAACAGCTAAAATATTCACTGTAATACAAATAACAAAAATACACTAAAATCATACAAAATTCACCCCTCAGAGTAGCTAATATCCAAAACCAGACCCAAAGAAAATATATAATTACACCACATTCTCAGTCACAACAAATAAAACCCGAAGCTCAAAATGAAAATGGCGAAAATTGAATTCAAAATTTAAAAATTAAACCACCTGTCAACTACGCAGCAACATACCATGCTCTGCAGTCATACAGACAAAACCCTAATCCTAACCCCAAACAATCGAGAATCGATGAGAATGCGTGTGGAATATAATCTGAAAACCTTGCGAACAATTATTGCGTAATTCAATTTCTATTAAGAAAAGTGGGTGAGAAAATCGAGAGAGTCTGAGTAGCAAACGAATCAAATTTTCGAGCCCTAAAGCAAAACGGAAGTATAGGTAGGGATTTTTCTTGGCATTTGCACGAAAAAAACGTTAATCATTTCAAATTTCTCAAGCAATATTTAATAAAAGCATAAATGTTCTTTCTTCTTTATAAACTTATTATTTTCAATTATCTTATATTTTTTATACATATTTATATTTTATGTTATAAGTTACACATAAATTGTTATATTTTTTAAAAAAAAAAATTTATCTTTTTTCAATTCTACAAAATATTTAAAATCTGTATAATAATGATAAAAAAACATATATATCAAAAATAAATATTATTTTGTTTTGAAAAAAATTATAATAAGTTCCAACAATAGAGAATTTTTTTAATCAAACAAAAGATAAGATAACAAATAGAAAAAATAATTTTTTATTATTATAAAAATAATTTAATTTAAGTAATTTATATAATTTAATATTTTTAAATTTAAAATAAATATAATATACGTAATTATTTTAAAATTTTAAAATATTTGTATTCAAATTTTTATGTTTATATATATATATATATATATATATATATAATACATAATTACTGATAAGAGTTAATAAATTAATCTCAACTTTTATATATATATATATATATAATACATAATTAGTGATCATAGTTAATAAATTAATGTTAATTTTATTAAACACATGTAATTTATTAAATATTAAAATTAATAATAATTAAATTTTATTTTAATTAAAATTATAGTAGTATTATTAATATAAAAAAAGATTAACATTAATATTTGAAATAACATTTAATCTAGTCTAATAATTTATTACTTAATTAATAAAAAAATAAAAATTATAAATAAATTATATAAAGAGAGTATATAGTGATCCTAATTTATTACCTAAATTTTTACACTATCAAATCCTAATTATTGAAATTTAAAAGAATAATTTTTTTTCTTATTCTTTATAAATTTTAACTATTAAAATATGATAATATAAAAAATTAGGACTCTTATAATGAGCCATCGTTCAACTTCTAATCTACACTCAAGAAAAAAAAATGAAGTGTAAGTCGAGCACATAATTTGTCTTGAATGTCAAGATATTTGTTCTATCAAAACTCGAGATGATTAAATTATGATCCCTCAATTCTCAACAAAGTCAAGCCTTTTATACGTATCATACACTTCGCTCTTACTAGAGATAGAAATGCATGAGGTCAACAAATAAAAATTTAAGTATTAGAAAATGGGAATACATGTAGGAATAATATCATAACTTCCTTAGAAAAATGATCTATATCATCATGGATACAACCAAAAGATCTCATCGCTTGGAAGAACGTGATCCATCACTCGAGTTATGACCCATTATGCCCTTCAACCAAGTCACTATCGATTAGGACTATGCCAACCATGTCATCACTAAACAAATTGTTCCCAGATGGAGTATTGTCGAACAAGATTCCTCTAAATCAACCACTGTTAGACAAGACACTACCAACCAAGGTACCACTGAATAGACTATTAACGACCACGGACTCACCGTCCTGCTTACTACAAGGTATGGTTGGATGATTGGTACACCATAACACCATCTGGGATTATTTGATTTACTCACATTCTTAGCTCCACTACGTAAGCCATATTTTTTGTTGCTCGTCTATTATCTTGTTCTCCATAATTTAGTTTAATATATGTTGCTTATACACGATAGCATAAGTGTAAGTACAACGAGGTGTGCTAGTATCTTGATGGTAGAAAATACTCCAAGTGTAATCCCACACTTCTAAAAAAGTGAAATGTAATGTGAAAATTTTGAAGAATTAGAGAAGTATTGTCATTTAGAGATTTTCTACAAAGACTTGAAAAGTTTGTCACTTTTCATTACCTTCGTAAAGAGGCATACTATGTAGTCCAGAAGGTGAGGACACTTGTAACACTAGAGTTAACTTTTCAAATGTCAAGTTTGATTTTGACATAACTACAGAGAGTTTGGTTCATGAATCCCAAAATATCAACAATGACAAAAAACTTATGCACACATCTTAACGACTTATATAGTTCAAACTCTATCAACTAGAACAACAAAAGAGAACATGAAAGTTGGCTAGGCACCATTAGTAACTAAAGAAACCAAGTTCTCCAACGTCAACAAAACTACAAAATATCTTCTCACATATGTATCCATATCTAGTAGACTTGACTTGGGGTTGATCTTGGGTGTAAAATAAACACATGTTACATAAAAATATATCTTAGGTTCTAGTCAGTAAGAACCATTCATTAACTAATCTAGTGAGCGTTAAGTCATCGTACTAACATATTCTTTAGATATTACACATGGGATAAAAATTTATAATCATCTAGAAAAGATAATTTAGAAAACATACAATCACATAAGGTATCTAGATAAGCACTTTCCCACCTTATGAATATACATACATCTACGACTATCATGTATGACTAATAACCTACAAAATATGACTATGGCTCCTAACATTACAATATCATCAAAATTGAATGTTAGATATTAGATCTTTATTCTTTCCTAAACATCTATCATGTATGCATATCACTAACTTAAGCATCATAAAGCCTTTAGTCACCAACCCTCTAGTTGTCAAAGATCGAATGAGTTCTTTTTGTGATCGCATGATGACAAAGAGCAATAAAAAATAACAACGACAGAAGATAATAAATCCTTAAAATATCACAAACTTTAAGCAATAATTATAAATGTTCATCAAAAGTGCTTTAGGTAATGATAAATTGTAAACCATGGGTGAAGAATGGAGAGAGAAAGAAGTAAGTAATATATGGATTAAAGTATTCTTAATCCTTCTCATAATAGTTTTACTTTAGAAGCCTTGGTTTACGATTATGGAAGTATGAGACGAAGGATAACATGAGCGCAAGAGTGATCACCTCCTCGACATGCTATCTTCACTCGCCAATGCTTGTAGTCATCAATGTTGCACTCAAGCAACTCATCCTATACTCAAAACTCAAAGAGAGATATGGCTTCCAAACAATATAGAGAAATGAAGCTTGTTGTTTTCGCTAATATAAAATAAAATATCAAAAGCATTATGCGAAAATTGGCAAATTGCATCTTCTATGACAGTTTAGAAAACAAAGGATACATTTTTCCTTTAAAATGACCATGGGTTTTATTGTGTAACCAACGCAAATTTTCCTACTACTAATGATTTTAACTTTGGTAACTTTTTAGCATATTTTTTATCCAACAGTACGGTATAATTTTGGTAACTTTAACCCTAGCCAACCAAACTTGGTAAACTTTCTCAAGTTCTCTTGCTATATTATAGAGTTTTTTCTTAATTATTCAAGGTTCTCTAAACTTTAAAGCTACTATTGAAATTACTAGGAGCTTGTTTTGTAGCTTGTTATGTTTTCTATTTTTTATGTTCAAATTTAAGTTTTTGAATTTGGTGTTATTTGATAAGTAGTTATATTTTCAAGTTTTATTTAATTTAATAGAAAATGAGTTCTACTTTTTTAGTATAACTTTGAGATTTGAAAAATAAAGCAGCTTTCAAAATTTGTTTTTATTTTTTTGTTTTTTCAGATTTCAAAATTTCACAATTAAATTTCATAACATATTCTAAGATCTCATTTTTCATAAAAATCATGATTTGCCTCTTTTATATGGCCATTGTCAATAAAATAAAATTAAAATTGAGAATCTAAAAGCAAAAATAAGTAAGAATTAGAAAATAAAATTTGTAACCAAACAAAATTTATAAATTATAAAATATAAAACTACTTTCAAACACAAAAAAAAAAGTTTAAAAAAGGTTAGAGACTAAAAATTATAATTTTTCTGTCACTGGGGATGAGAGATGATAGATTCATAGTTTGGCTCCAATTCCTTGCCAAAGAACAAAGAAAAAGTCTCAAGCCTCAAGATGCATAAATTAATCACGAGATAAGAAGAAAAGAGGAGCAACCCAATCCAAAAAACAAATAAAAACAAGCAAACAGAGGGGGGGACACAAAAACAAACAAAACATTGGAAAAAAAAACTATGAAAAAAGAATTTTGATGGTCTATTTATCACCAAAAATCCCTGCAAATGCAAGAGCCATTTTTGAACTGATGAAATCTGTTTACATCTCTGACAACAAACTCTCTGTCTACTATTTCACTAATGAGTTTGAAAGCCTCATGACAGTCTCTACACATTCTCAGGTTCTTCATTATTCTAATGATGATTCCCTTTGGTACATTTATTAACCCAAAAGCCAATGCTAATCTCTCACTATGCAGAGCCACTATTTCCTCCTTGGCTTCTTCCTCTATCTCAACAAACACCAATCCTTTACTACCTCCTTCATATCCTCTTTCCTTCAATCTATTCCCCAAGTCCCTCAACAAATTGAGTATGTCCATTCCCTGTACACATGATGATACATCTCCAGCGTAGAACACATAAGTTGAATCCTTAATCTCAATCCAACTACAACCCGGTTCTTTGTGAACTCCACTATGCTTCATTTGGGAACGAAGACTACAAACATTTTCCCACTCTCCTGCCAATGCATAAGTGTTTGCTAATGTAACATATGCAGCATCTACTTGTTGATTGGAATCTATTAGCTTTTTGCTAGCTTCAATAGCTATATCTATTCTTCCATGAAGCCTACTAGCAGAAAGGAGGGTTCCCCACAACAGAGACCCATCAATATCTTGTCCTTGTATAAATTTTGCTAGTTGGTAGGCCTCGTCAAGACGCCCAGATCGACCAAACATATCGACTACACAAGTATAATGCTTTGTGTTTGGCAAGATTCCATATTTTAAGTGCATAGAATTCAAGTGCTGAAGGCCTTCATCGACAAGTCCGGAATGACTACAAGCATGCAGGACCCCTAGAAAAGTGACATCATTGGGTTTTATTCTTCTTTCTACCATCTCTGAAAAGAGTTGAAGGGACATTTTCCCAAGTCCGTACTTTGCAGCAGCTACAATCATTGTTGTGTAGGAAACAACAGAAGGGTACGTAATTATTTCGAACACTTGTATAGAATACTCAACGCACCCACATTTTGCATACATGTCAACCAATGCACTAGCAATTACATCATTTAAATAATGACCTCCACGAATTACTACTCCATGTGAAACTTTTCCAGAAATTAACTTACCTAAGCTTGCACAAGCATTGATAACACTTGCTAACATAAAATGATTAGGACGATCCACCATCAGGTGATTGAATTCTCTAAAAAGCTGGAGTGCTTGATTGCCTCTAGCATTCTGGGTATAAGCAGTAATCATCGAAGTCCAAGAAACGACATTCTTACAGCCCATCAAGTCGAACATATATTTAGCTGCACCAACATCATTGCATTTCCCATACATATCTACAAGCGATGAGCATACCACTATGTTAGATTGAAAACCAAAAACTTCAACAAGGGCATGAATTTCCTTGCCAGTTCTAAGGTGGGCAAGGATCGAACAAGCATTAATTGCAGAAGCAAAGGTAAACTCATTTGGCATAACTGAATATTCAGCCATCTTCAGAAAGAGCCATAGAGACATTCTGGGTTGGCCTGAGTTTATATAACCAGCTATGAGTGAAGTCCAAGACACGACATTACGCTCAGACATTTCGTCGAACACTTGGCGCGCAGGATCAATTCTTTGGATTCTAACATAACAATTAATGAGATGATTGGTTGTGAAAGTATGAGTTAGAAACCCAGACTTTAGAAGGTTGGAATGCAAAGAGGCTGCAGAAATGAAGTTACTACAGTTTTGAAGCTGTTGAATCTGATGAGAATAACTATAAATACGTGAGAGTTGATTTTTACGAGAGGGGGTTTGGTTGTTGTTCTTGTTCAGGGCTAAAACAACAGTGTTGTTAAACCTCATTGGCATCTTTCTTTCCCATCCCAAATGGTTGTCGTTTTGAGTAGGAGAGGTTTTTATTTTATATACCATCATTATGTAATAAATACGTGAGCAAATTTTACTAAATCCACTACATATTTAGTGATATAAAATAACACAACTAAACAACAATTACCTTAATTCAATTAGATACATTCAATATTAATTGAAATATAGATATATATAATTTAATTTAAACAATATTCGTTTAAAAAACTTTAAATATAAAATAATGTAATAGATATATTTATAATAGTAAAAATATTTGAATTTTTCACAAAAATGTAATTAAAATTTTTTAAAATGTTATTTTTCCAAAAAAATTTAGACAATTAAAACATTCACGTTATCCCCACAAAATAATATTTATTATGTTACGATAATATATAATATCTTAAAATATAAAATATTAATATAAGTCAATATTTTGTATCCGTTGCAGAAATACCGTGCTGCAATTCGAGTAAGCCATATATTCCAGTCCCTATCCCACCAAAATCTCAGAAACCAAAAGGAATCCATCTGCTTGTTTAACGAGAAAAAGGAGAAGAGACATAATTTGTTGTTATTTGGTTCAGACTTCAGTGAAGTATTTCTCTAATTTTCTTTTATATTACAAGTCACTTAACACTCCATTATTATTCATTTAATTTCACTTTTAATACACACAATAAAAAAATATGTTAATTTTCTTAAAACATTAAAAAACATATATTAATTTACGTTAAAAAATAAATATTTTTTCTTTAAAAAATTTACAAATAAGACTCCATTTACCAATAAGATTATGTCATCTAAACATATTTATGAATAACGAAACAATAAGAAAACATCAAAGAACTAATCCTATATTAGTGGTGTCAAACTTGTGTGTGCTAGTTGACACTATTATTCTATCAAATTATCTTATTTATTTTTAAATCGATATTTAAATTTGTGACTTACACAAATTAACAACAACAAAAAACAACTTCATTAACACAAAATAAATATTCTTGACTTTGGTTGTAACGAATACCAAAACTTATTTTAACAAAACAAAGATGAAAATGATTATTGGTATGAGAACCTTGAACATGCGACCCAACTGCTCAACACACCAACTGTTGGTGACCCAAGACTTTACGGCTCTTCATGATGCGCACAATTGAGGCATCAATGGCATACCGCCTGTTCTTATCAACATCTTCGATCACTTTCTTCTTCTCATCAAGGTGGAAGAGGAATCTGGCATGTGGACCAAGAGATAAATATCCCACATGTTAGTCGAAAAATTGGGAAAGGATGCAGGAGAATGTTGATGCAAAGGACAATACATACCTTGATCCTCCTCATTTTGTCAGTAAACTTCGTGTTGAACTCAAAAGTATCAGTAGGAGCAATTGTTTTCGTGTTTGGTTCCTTGTTAAGGATGTTATACTTGGCACAAGACAAGGAATGGAGCAGTCTAATAACGCCATCGTCACTCAAGTTTAACTGAGTCACAATTTCTGGATAACTTAGTCTATCTGACGAATTAAACAGCAGCAAGGTTGAGGCCTGGAAAAAATAAGTCTAAGCAAAAATAGCCATCTGAATTACAATAAGAAAGAAAATAACTAGATGGGCGTTCACACCTGATAAGTTGTCACAATCAGCTCCATAGTTTTTGGTTCAAATTTCCCACTTAGATTGCAAGTACCAAGGGAGTATATCCATGTAAATTTTCTATGCTTTGTTTTTGTTTGATAAAATTCTCTGAAAACCTCGACACACTTAACCTAAAAGAGAGGTAAGTAATATAAAAGAATATTAGCAAATGTAAAAGATGTCAAATTCTTTTCATTTTTAAACTTACTAATAAGATTTAAACCAAGATAACCGAAGTTACGCGCATGACTAACACCATCTATACGACAATATGCAGTTTGTGAGAAGAAGATGCCATATTACTTACCATTTCAGCAGGAAGGTTGAGGTCAAAAGACTTGTAGCTTGGCCAAAAGCCAGTGGTCAGAACAGATACCGTCAAATTAATTCCTGGATTTACATGGGGATTATTGCTTAGATACTCCTCAAAGTTGGTTTGGTTTTCCTTTGCCAATGTCAAATCCGTAACCTAGTAGTAGAAAGCAGCATTTTTAAGACTCTTAACCTGAAAATATTCATGAATAGATCGATTAGAATTTTAGCAAATACTAGCCATCCCCTCCATCTTTGAAGTGAACTGTCCACCACATTGCTGCTTCAATTTCGTCAAAATACATCTTTCATGGTCATCATTGACACTCTTGTCAAACAATAGGTGTCGAGCAAGTTTTTTTCCTGCAGGCCAATCCATGAGCCATGATCTGATATCTAACATCTCATATACACATGTGGATAATTCCCCGTCTAAGATAAATAGTAAACAGTACCTGTAGAATTCGGCAAAGAGGTCTTTGTCAAAATTTATGCAAGCAGCTTTACCAGCTGCAATTCATCAAGATTTTAATTAGAATGACATGTATCCATGAAAATTAAATAACTGGAATTTGTGAGTACAAAAGTATACCTTTTCAAGTGTATCCTCAATGGCTTCATCACTCAGTTTCTCACTTCCACCTTTCTTGAGAATGTTATCACAGAAAGTAGCAAGAAGTTCTGCACTTGAATTTCCAGCAACCCCCTTGTTGCAGAAGATCTCAAAAGTCTCCGTTAGGGCCTGCAAAAAAACAAAACGCAAGGATTTGGGCATATTGCACGTACAATACTACTTCACAGTCCAACTTTTACAGGGTTACATATATCAAAAACGTAAAACTCAAGGCATATATGATTCCCAGAACTATTTATCCACCAAAGGAATCAAATAAATTAAATAGAAAAAATAAAATATGGAGTAACTTAAGTTGTGCAATCATCAAGAATAATCATTCATGACCAGATAAAATCAAAAAACATTTCTACATACCTTAGAATGATGCGACAACAATTACAATCACAATTGAGCCTGGTTTTTGCTGTAAAGTTGTGACTACCAAACACATACTCACTCCACATACACAATAGATGAGTTTGAGCATGATTTCAAAATTTGAATTTTCAAGAGCCAAGAGCCCATTTGGACATCAGTAACACTAGAAGGGGGGAAATATTAAAGGAGTGATAACTATATGCCGTTGCAAGCTGGGTGGAGAATAGGAAAATGACAATCTCTAATTAATAAAGATGAGTTTGTGGTATGAGAAACACATGAACTAAAATTGTGGAAGGTGAAACATTTTGAGTATAAGTTCACGAGTGTCTTTTGTTTGGCTAGTTTTTAATTCCCACCAAGTCACTAACTAATATTCTTTTTCAGTTAATTCTATCACATAAAATTGTTTTTATTCTCACTTACCTATTACTTTTAAAATAAATAATCTTTAGAGAAATACAACCAATTTACATTCATTCACAATATTCTATTTACATTAATTAACAACCAATCATTTTATAACATGAAATACTTTTACGGGAATAAAACTAATGGTAAAAAAATGTGGAAGGCAAAACATTTATGTGTTTAAAACCATAAATAAAGAGTTACAAGAATATTAGAGGTCATATGAAAGGGAGGTGAAAAGTTAGGAAATCAAATATGATTTTATGTTAAATATTACATATTGCACTTGTAAAGAGAATAATTTAATACCAATAGATCATTATTTTTATAAGTAATTAGTTAAGTTAAAACTAAAAGGTTAGACCTGAAAAATATTGTGTTTCTCTGATAATTATTATATATATTTCATATTATTTCTGTTTTGTTTCTGTACAAGAGTATTCATCTATGTATACTAAGAAAAACGAAACTAAAACCTAACCCTAGCAGTAGTTGTACACATGAAAGCTATTGTACACTCATATTTTATGGCTCTACTAACATTATTGTCTGTCATTCTTTACTCCACTAAACATTGGTGTCTGTCACTCCTGCAGCATGCACCACAACACACACTAACACTCTCTCTCAAGTTGTTGCATATATGTCTCTTATGTCCAACTTGTCAAGTGAGCTGTAGAAGTTCTTTACAGACACATATTTTGTGAGTATATCGGCCAATTGATCTTCTGATTTAACAAATGGAAGCTGAATAATCTTTTCTTCAAGATTCTGTTTAATGAAGTTTCGATCCACTTCAACGTGTTTCGTACGATCATGTTGAACTGGATTGTGGGATATGACAATGGTTGATTTGATATGACAAAATAAGTTCATTTCAGAGTTAGGAGCAACACCAATCTCAATTAGAAGTTTTTTCAACCAAAGGAGCTCACATATTCCCTTGATCATTTCTCGAAATTCAGCTTTAGCGCTAGAGAAGGCAACTACCTCTTGCTTCTTGCTCCTTCATGTAACAAGATTTCCCCCCACAAAAGTAAAGTACCTAGTAGTATATTTCATATCCTTGATATTCCCTGCCCAATCTGAATTTGTATATCCAACGACTTCCAATTGACAACTCTTTGAAAACATAAGTCCTTTCCCAGGGGAGGATTTTAAATAACAAAGTATTCGCATGACGGCATCCATATGATCTTCACTTGGGCAGTGCATGAACTGACTCACGACACTCACAACATAAGCAATATTAGGTCGAGTATGAAATAAATATATGAGTTTACCCACTAACCGTTAATATCTATATTTATCTGTTGGTACTTGGTCCACATATTCTCCAAGTTTCTGATTTTGGACCATTGGAATATTGACAAGTTTACAATCTATTAATCTTGTCTCTGCCAGTAGGTCTAGAGTATATATCCTTTGGGAAAGGCATATACCTTGTTTTGATCTTGTTACCTCAATGCTTAAGAAGTATTTGAGCCCTCCCAAGTTCTTCATTTCAAACTCATTTGATAGTTGTTCTTGAAGCCTAGAGATTTCTTCTTTATCATCCCATGTAATGATCATGTTGTTTACATAGACTATAAGAGTTGTTATTTTTCCCAATTGATGTTTTAGGAAAAGAGTGTGGTCAGAGTTGCTTTGTTGAAACTCATATTTCCTCATTGTTGAATTCAACCTGCCAAACCATGCTCGAGGTGATTGTTTTAGTCCATACAATGCTCGTTGTAGTCTACATGCAGTTTCTTTTCCTGATGTAACAATATATCCTGGTGGGATATCCATGTAAATCTCCTCTTTAAGGTCACCATGAAGGAAGAGATTTTTCACGTCAAGTTGGTGCAATGGCCAATCTAAATTTCCTGCAAGAGATAACAAAATTCTAACAGTTTTTAGTTTAGCCACATGTGAGAAGGTTTCTTGATAGTCTATACCATGTTTATGTGTATACACTTTTGCTACTAGCCTCGCCTTGTATCGATCAACTGACTCATCTGCTTTATACTCAATGGAGAAGATCCACTTACATCCTACCATCTTCCTCCCTTGAGGTAGCTCGCTTAACACTCATGTGTTATTCTTATGCAATGCCTTAAATTCTTCTTTTATAGCTTGAGCCCAAATTGGATCAAATAAGGCTTCTTCAACGCTACTTGGAATTTGACATGAGAAAAGTGTTTGTGCAAACGCCCTTATAGGTTCTGATAACCCTTGAGTAGATACATAGTTGGCTATTGGATACTTGGATTGTCGTTCTTCTCTGTCTGGAGAGTATCGATTCAGAGGTTTTCCTCGATTGTGTCTGAAAGGTAAAACATAACCAACATGTGTATCTATAGCATTAGTTTGTAAAAGTGTGATAGAATAGCTTACCTCAGGAGTATTCTCAGCAGGAGGATCATTGGGAACTAGAGAGTGGAAGGGTGCATCAACCACTACATCTTTTGGAGATTCAGTCACTAGTTCAGATTCAGTTCTTAGAAGCTCAAGTTCGGGTCTAGGTATTGGCTCATCCATATTGTTGACATTATTTGAGAATGTCGAATTGTTACTAATGTCTAATACTTCAACATCAAGTCAATTCCATTCTTCACTATAACTCTCCCCCTGAAAAGGGTAATTGGATACTGATGATGGGAAAAACCATTCAGATTATAGGAAAGTGACATCCATGGTAATGTAGGTTCTTTTAGTAATAGGATCGTAGCATCGGTATCCCTTTTTTGTACGTTATACCCCAAGAATACACATCGGACAACACATGGATCCAACTTAGTTCGTTGATTTTTATGGAGGTGGACAAAAGCAACACATCCAAAAATTCGGAGCGAAAGCATCAAAATAGTAGGCAAGGGAACATAATCAGATAATACCTTTAATGGAGTCTAAAATTGTAAGGTTTTTATGGGCATACGTGTAGTAACAGCATCACTCCAGTGTCTACTAGGCATATGTGCACTGATTAGTAAGGCCTGAGTAGTTTCTAAAATATGCCTATTCTTCCTCTCCGTAGTCTCATTATGTTGTGGGGTTTGTGAACACGAGGTTTCATGGAGAATATCATGGTTGTCCAAGTATGCGTGAAATTGTTGATTAACATACTCCCTTCCATTATCATACCTAAGAATCTTAATTTTTTTACAAAATTGTATCTGAATCATGGTGTGAAACAAGTGAAATGTAGAAAATACTTCATCTTTATGTTTGAGAAGGTAAAGCCATATCATTCGGTTTATGCCCTGAACCGACTCTACATTTTATTTGTTTTAATTTTTAATTTTATTTTTCGTATAACAGTATATATAAATAACATAAAAACACTAAAATATAAATAATAATACAACAAATAATTAACAATATAAATATATTTAATTACTTAATAATTAAATTTATTACAAAAACAAATAATGCATATAAATAACTTCAATTACAAATAAAATAATGTCGTCAAATTATGCCATCGAGTAAGCTTGGTTGGCTTAGAATCTTGATTGGCCTTCACAAGCATTATCGCAAAAAAAAAGCTGATCCATATAACAAATATTCTCCTACATACATGAGCACGTAAAACATCCATAAAAAAAGTAGTCTAAACTTCAGACGTACGAATGAAGAAATTAAATCATTATAAATATTACCATAAAAAAGAGATTAGCACGTACAACGACATTCGATGAACTCATATTAGCATTATTAATCATTTGTCTATATATGAAGTTATCTGGAATCTCTACTACTATTTTTTAATGCTATATATAATGAACTCTAAATATGAAATCAATTGCATGTAACTTCGATTTCTTGGCTAAGCTTGTGTGAGTTTTGGTGCCCTTAAACATATGAAACACATTCATATGCACCAAAACTCATACAAATCAAGAAACAAATCGGACCGACGTACACCTGATTTGTACATTTAGAACTCATTATATCATTAAAAATACTAGCAGAGATTCTAGATAAATTCATATTTATAAACAATGCATTCCCCTAAATACATGAGCATATATATGATTAATCATCATCAACCAAGTGATTTCAGACACAAGAATAGATATAGAAGGCCAAATCATTAAAAAATTTACTGTTATGTTGTCATATGCTATTCAAGATCATCAGAATCTTCTCCTGATTCTTCTTGCGATGATATAATTTGAACCATGTGTTCTGCCCATTCCTCTCGTAAATCATCAAAAATTTGCTGGTCGTAACCCGTCTTGTTCCAACCAAAGAACTACATGTATTCAAAATCAAAATAAGAATATGATTTCATTTATTTACAAAAACAAACTCAAATATGTTAAAACTTGTATGTATATGGGTAAAATATATTACCACATCATCAATTGGAATTTTGATATTTGTGATGATTTCGCTCATAAACTTCATGACATAATAACCACACATGACTCCATTATTTTGTTGTGGAACCTACAAAAAAAAGTGCATGTATACATGAATTTTCATATTCGAACATCCTTATTATTTAATTGTAAAATTAATAAAATTATTAATATTGAATTGTACATACCATAACTTTTGTCCATATAAGCTTATGAGATTTTTTAAGGACAATGCCCCTAAACTTGTTCCACAACTTCCATGCCCTATCAAGGTATAAAACGATTAGTTTTTATTAAATATTACAAAAAATAATAGAAAAAACTAATATGTAACTAAATATAACTCTTACATTTCAACAACTGCTTTTGTATCTTTACTCAGTTCTATGGAAGCTGAGTCACAGTACCAAGCATGATTATTGAACATATCAATGATTACCAACATCCAATGATCTTGGCCTTGTTCAAACCTTAATGGCCAAAGGATTATCAACTTTTGATTTCTGCTAAGCGTTAATGCTCTATCACATAATTATTTAGCTCTGATGCTAACATCCTTCTCTTGATATTGATTGACATATGAAGAATCATAAAACATTGCTAAATGTGATAAGTGATTATGTTGAAGTCGATAATAGCAAGCCCTATATATGTATATATATAATTAGATAATATAAATATAATTATATATGTTCTGCATAAATAAAAGAAAACTAACTAGATTGAGGACTCACCTTGTCCACACTTGAATTATACTTAAATCGATCATTTGATATTCAAATATTTGCAACAAGCACTCGATCGATATATAAGTTTGACCGATGTCTACACCAGAAATTTCAATAGGAAGTGGCACAGTCTATCCATCATTTATGCTAGATGCCCTCCCAACAATAGTCATCAAAATGCTAAGATTTCTACTGAACTGTAACGCATAAGTATGACTATATTTTTTCCAAGGCTTCTTCTTGAATGACTTGGTGCACGATGATTGGCCACTAGTCATAGATTTAGCACGAGATACTTGCTTGGTATCTCTTAAATGTGCCGCATTTAAGAGTTCTGGTATAATAGACTACCAAAAAAGTATCATATATGTATTTTTAGTAACAATAAGATCACATTAAATAATAGTAGTAAACAAGTGTTATTTTTTAAGTTAAAAAATAGTACCATGTCAAAATTTAGAACAACTTGAATCGACGGCCAAGCCACATACTGTCCAACCGCCTCTTGGACTGTGGTAGCATCAGAAGGCACAGGTAGTGGACAATCATGAAACAATGATTGATCAATTACTATTCGCCAATGATTAGGCAAATATTGATTATGAATCATCCGATCATCGCTCAATTGTTGTACCGTTCCAATAGCAACATAGTCCGTTGACGAAGGATGTTTCAACAAACATTTCATATTCTGTAAAAGTTTAAAGTGTTATATATAAAAAAATAAAACATATAATAAGAATTTAAAAATTAAAATCTTACCACATATGATTCATCAAATAGAGGAGGACTCTCATGTGGGGCATCTATTGGATGTACATTCTCACCAATATGTTCATCTTGGCTTGATTTATGGTAAGAATGTGCAGATTGCATTGGAGAAAATGAACCACTACTTGATTGCATGTGCATTCCTGGCATATAATGAGGACTAATAGGATGTCTATATCTCATACTGGATGTAGTTTGAGCACAATGAGATTGTGTGGATGGCATGCATGGCATGGATGGTGGCATGCTTGGCATGGATTGTGGCATGCCTGGAATGGAAGGTGGTATGCCTGGCATGGATGGTTGCATGCTTGGCCAATATGGCATGCCCTGGTTGTAGCATGATGCCATGGCTGACAGTTGTTGTGATTGATGTTCTTTTAGAGTGGCAATCTCACTCATCACGGAGGCCTTAAAGGAGTTGAATTCTTCTTCAATTTTAGTGTATTTCTCCTTACTTACAGTCTGAGGCTTATGTTTTGGAATTTTAAAATACTTCATAGCACCATCATATTGGCTACCTCCCCTAACACGACCAGGATGCTCGCGTCCGATTGCATGATATAAAGCATCTCTCCCAGGCTCTTCGATTATTTCACCCCTGTATATTTTTTCTTGAACAGCTCTCTACAAATAATAAAGCACACAAACATATCATTCATTATTACATCAATTATTAAGTATCAGTCAGAATTTTTATCAAACGAAATTACTAACCAACTTATTTAATTGTTCTTCTCCTCGTTGACTCATCGGTCTTGCATTCTTCGTTTTGGGAGTCTTTGTTTCTATGTACAATTCCATTCGGGTAACATGTCTACCCAATTCAGCTTCCTACATAAATTAGGAAAATTTTATTAACAATGACATGAAATTAAATTGAGAAAAATTAATATAAAAATATTTATAAAATTAAGACAAATTAATAATACCATTCGAAATCTAACTTCAGGATTTGAAGACCTCCCAGTACGGTTAGGAAGAATGTTATGCATTTGGACATTCTGATGATCTTCTCTAATAATTTGAAATTCTTCTGAACGTTTATAATCCACAAAGTCTTTCCAAACTTGAGGTGTAATCCAGGGGTGTCCTTCAGGGATTTTGTATATCACATTCTCATCAAGTGTTTCCAAATATGGAAACACATAATTTTTCGCCAATCTAGAAGTCTTGTATTCCTTCCACGCCTTATTTGCAATCTTATAACACTTGCCTTGCCAATTGTCATCGACTTTGTAACGATTCTGTAAAAACACAGTACAAAAGATTAGATATAATACACCTAATATAATATATATATTGATTATAAAATATAAGAGACTTACATAAATGGTTATCCATATTTTGAACTTTTCTGCATCGGCAACCTCAGACCAATGATTTATATTGATTGGTATACTGGACTTTGCCAGTCAACCAATAGAAGATTTCAATTGTTGATCATTTTCCCCTAGTGGATTACCAGTAGCATCAAATTTAACGAGTATTCTATCATGTGGGTTAAGTGAAGCATCAGGTATATTCGCCCAACCCCTTCTTTTCAAATACCTCAATGGATCATTTGGATCTACAAGCTGAATATCCATGAAATATCTACAAAAAGTGGAGAAATATAAATTAATTGACAATTTTAGGAACACACATATATACAAGAGTTATTACAATAATATAGAACATACATTATGTTTAATTAGGTTGTTGATCGTATACATATATTCCTTCACAATCACTACGAGTCCATGTCGAAGAATCATCATCATCAATTAGATCATCACGTACATTAGGCAATTTATTTGAGAAATTACTAATATTGGTTAATGTATTAAGCATAGAGTCATCATCTTCTACAACATTACAATGGTAAAACTCTTTTTGTGGAGGCGTTAACACAATAGACCATATTGGATCAATTTGATCGCTCACGTAAAATACTTGCTTTGCATGAAGTGCTATCGTGAAAGGATCATCTGTGTGACTTATTCTGGATAAATTTACAAGGGTAAATCCAAAATCATCTATTTTATATCCAACATTGATAACATCTTCGACCCAATCACACAAGAATACTGTCTCATGGAAGACCTCATAATCCAATTCCCAAATCTCTTGTATTATACCATAATATGTTCTATCAGAAAGTACAGGATTAGCATCTTTTAAACTGACAAATTGCATAGTTTGTGCAACCATCTTCACCCCACTATTTTGATTTACTTGGACTTTGTCCCTAGCTTGAGTCGTAAACCTCGATCCATTTATTGTGAAACTATGAAATGATTTGACATCGAATTTTGGGCCATGTGCAAGCCATTGTAAACTTTCTGATATTTTATGATTGGGTTTCTTGAGTTCACCTCGAATCTATGTATACAAAAACATGAAATGTGTTTAGAGCAAAGTTTTAAAACATTGAATATATATAGGAAGATACATGCATGATTTTTTGTTTGTGACACTTACGTGGTTGCGAAACCAATTAATAAGCTCTCGCTTATGTTCATCATACAACCATTTTTCTCCTCCTTTTTTTTTATAACGAGGATCGATCTTCAATAAGTTTAAATGCATCCTGTAACGTTATTAAATATATATTAAGTTATATATCATCATTAATAGTTAAATAAAAGATGAAACAATGAACATCACTTACTCTATGTACGGTTGTGCCTCGTTATTATTTACCAAAATGATTCGGTGTGCTTTTTCCCATGAGTGCGATCAATAAATAATTTCTTACTTCCACCAAGCATAGGGTTACCTACTCGGATCATGTGACGTTCTAAGAATAACTTGTGCGTAGGATTCCCAATTTCAGTGCAACCACTAAAGTATTCAGAACAAAACTCAATGGCCTCTTCAGCAATGTAGCATTCCACCATGCATCCTTCAGGTCTATATCTATTATTTACATATCCTTTAAGGACTTGCATATATCTCTCAAAAGGATACATCCACCTTAAGTAAGTAGGACCACATAATTGAACCTCTCGAACTAAATGAACACATAAGTGAATCATTATATCGAAGAAAGAAGGAGGAAAATATTTTTCAATTAGACACAAAGTTTCTACAATTTCTTTCTGTAAAGAATTTAACTCGCCAATTGATATAGATTTCTTGCATATTGTATTGAAGAATGAACAAAACCGAATTATTGATATTCGAACATGTTTTGGAAGAATTGATCTAATAGCAACTGGTAATAACTGTTGCATTAAGATATGACAGTCATGTGATTTCAATCCATACAGTCTCTTATCGGTGATAGACACAAAATTTCTTAAGTTGGATGAGTAACCATCAGGAACTTTCACACCTTCCAAACATTTACAAAACACGTCCTTCTCTTTTGTTTACATTGTATATGATGCTGGTGGCAAGTATGTTCGATTCTTATCATTTTCCACCCTTGGTTCCAATTCAGGTTGTATGCCTAGTTTCTTTAAATCCAATCTTGCTTTAATGTCATCCTTTGTTTTTTCAGGTATATTAAGTAAAGTACCAATCAAGCTTTCACATACATTCTTCTCAATGTGCATGACATCTAAGATGTGACGAATGTGTAGGTCTTTCCAATAAGGCAATTCCCAAAATATTGATTTTTTTCCAACAACTATTCGGTTCAAAATCTTTTTCATTTTCACCAATTTCATTAGTTGACCTCCTTCGTTTCCCAGACTTGGTGAGTTTTTTTTTCATCTTTCCATATCGTTTGAATGTCATCCCATTAAATTGCCTTAATATCTCAATACCTCGCAAAGGTCGAGTTGCATGATCATGATCTTCTTCACCATCGAACGGTTTCTTTTGGTATCTAAACTTGTGTCCAGATGGCAAAAATCTCCTATGTCTTCTATAAGACATCTTTCGTCCGTGAACAAGATACTTTGCAGAAGTTCCATCACTACATATAGGACATCCCTTGTAACCTTTTGTTGCATGTCCTGATAAGTTTTCATAGGCAGGAAAATCATTAATTGTCCATAAAAGGACCCCCTTCAAGTTAAAGTATTCTTCTTTATATGCATTGTAAACATTTACACCATCATTCCACAACGTCTTTAAATCATCTATCAGAGGCTGCAAATATACATCAATATCAACACCAGGTTGTTTCGGTCCTGAGATCAATAATGTTAACATCATGAATTTTCTTTTCATACACAACCAGGGAGGAAGGTTGTATGTTACCATAATTACTGGCCAACAACTATATCTACTATTGAGAGAACTATGTGGATTAATTCCATCAGCAGCAATGGCAAGACGCAGATTGCGCAGATCAGATGAAAATTGAGGAGATAAATTATCTACTACTTTCCAATTTGGAGAATCACAAGGATGACGTAGTACCCCATCATCAGATCGATTATCTGAATGCCAAGTCAACATCTTTGATGTATATTTACTATTGAACAACCTTTGAAAGCGAGGGATCGGAGGAAATTACCAAAGAACCTTTGCAGGCACGCCTTTCTTATGTGTTGTACTCTCATTTGTACCATGCTTTTATCTCGATTCTTTACACATAGGACAATCATGTAATGTCTCATATTCTTTTCTATAAAGAATGCAATCATTAGGACAAGCGTGAATCTTATGATATTCCATGCCAAATCGACTAAGAGATTTCTTCACTTCATACATTGAAGATGGCAATTCAATACCCTCAGGAAACATATCGACTAGTAGATTTAGTAATTCTGTGAATTCCTTGTCAGAAAAACCATGTTTTGCCTTGACATTGTACAAATGAACCAATCTTGACATCTTAGTGTATTTTTTGCATTTTGGATACAACAGCTTTTCGGCATCTTCTATAAGTTTATTAAAGGTTTTGGGATCATCCTCGCGTAATTCATCTTCAACACCATGAAACATATTTTCTGTCTGTACATTATGATATGATGTATGTAATCCACCCACATTCTTATTATACTTTTCTCCATGAGTATTATCAATATTTTCTCCATGACAATACCAACATTTATAGCTCAATAGAATACCATTATGGATAAGGTGATACTTAACCTCATCAAATTCATGAAATCCCTTATTTTTACATTTAACGCATGGGCATCAAATCATACTACTTCCAGTATTACTAGTTCTACAAGCAAATTCCATGAAACTTTCAACTCCAGAAATATAGTTTTGCTCAATTCTACACTTTGACATCCAAGATTTGTCCATTTTCTATTAATGACATTAATTAAACATATTACTTAATTATGTATTATTATATATAAATTAATTTGATTCAAGAGGTGAACGAGACGAACGGTAGGGTTATCAAGGGCAGTCCGACGAGTCAGTCAGTGGAAAGGCGAACTTTGGCCGATCAACGCTTCCATTCAAAAAAAAACTTCTTTTTTATTTTTCGTCTGAATATTCAGGAGCTAAGACCATTTTGTTTCCTAATTATTAGAATATATATCAAAACATACATAATGCAAAATAGTTATCATTTTAATCATTTTACAAAACCATTTATATACAAATTAAAAAATAAGCAGTTCATGTTTCATGAATATATATATAAAAACCAATCACGCGGTTGATTCTAATTTCTAAGCATGTTACTATATCATAATTACAAAGAAATATTAATTATACGTATAAATAAATTTATCCATGCAAACCCACAAAACATTTCACATATTATTGAATACATACAAGTAATAATTCAAACATTATTATTACAAGCAAACAAAAAAACATAACTAAATCAAAAATTTATACAAAATATAAAACAAATCGATCGAATAATAAGCTAGTTGCATGCATTCTGCATAAACTAAGTCAAACATATTTTTTAGGTGTGGTCAAATAAAGTGACAGATAATAGACTTACTTTTGTTTTTCAGCAATCTAAATTGTAAATGTATCTTAAGTTGATATATATTTACAGAAGTGCTCTCTGAATGAACTTTTAACAAAAGTGCTTGTGGAACCGCACGCGTTGGATATAAAACCAAAAGATATATAATACATTTGAAGTAGTTAATTCAAGTTATTTAACCACACAAAAAACTGCCCAAGCAAAACCCAAATCGAGATGTTAGGTTTTTAATTAACGAATAAAAATACGATGTTCCTAATTAACGATTTACATTTACACGCTGATAAAATTAGCACAGATTCGGATTGATTTTGGATAAGCAATAACAGAAAATACCCATAAACAGATTTTAACATTTTGCTAAAAAAAAAAGAACTGACAGATAATGTGAGAAGAGAAATATAACTTACAAACGTCTGTTCAAGTGGTGGTTGGAGGTGGCCGGAAATGTAGAACGAAGGTGGCGCACGGTTAAGATTTTGGGAGAAAATGGGAGTGAGGAAAGGAGAGAGGAAGAAGAAAACTGAAAATCTGCGTACAAAATGAGACGAGAGGGCATATATTACGTGGATAGCGTTGGTTGACGTGGATAATCGACGCTACGTTACGTGGATAGTGTCGGTTGACGTGGACAACCGACGCAACGTTACGTGGATAGCGTCGGTTGACGTGGACAACCGACGCTACGTCACGTGGATAGCGTCGGTTGACGTGGACAACCGACTTTAAATTCATTAAAAGTCAGTTTTTGGAAAAAACCGACTTTACACATCGACTTATATACCCCTTTTTGTAGTAGTGTGGGGTTTATCTTTCAGGAGGAAGTGTTGTCTTTGTTGGGTTTTGGAGATTGTTAGGATGGAAGTTGGATACAGAAGGAGTTAGCAAATATAATGGCAGAAAAGGTATTCTTCTGATCCTTTGACAATGAAGCTTCTCTCAAAGCATTTCTACTTGAATAAGGTTTTTTTTATGACTCAACTTCAGAGCAGCTAGAACGGTACCCCCGATCCTAGCCAAATAACCAATCAAATACCCATAGATTAACACAATCTGTTGAGCGTTCGTACACCAGATCAAACCAGTTAAGAGAGGAATATAAATCAACGTAGCACACCAGATCAAACTAGTGTCAAGTGAGAACAAAAATCAGAGTATTTCCAGCGTAGCATGTAGCTATTTTATTCATTAGGAAAACATTAAGTTTGCTCTGATACCATGAAAAATATTGTGTTTCTATGATAATTATCATATATATTTCATATCTTTTCTGTTCTGTTTCTGTACAAGAGTATTCATTTATGTATACTAAGAAAAACGAAATCAAAACATAACCCTAGTACCAGTTGTACACATGTAAACTGATACACACTCATATTTTATGGCTCTATTAACATTATTGTCTATCATTTATTACTCCACTAAACATTGATATCTGACACTAATACTGCAGCATGCACCAACAACACACACCAACAAAACTAATAAGAACGTGCTAAATAATCATTTTATAGGTTAATAACATTTTCATATTTAAAAGGATAATTTTGTATTTTCCTTTCTAAAAGGCAAACTGCCTCCTTTAAAATAGTTTAACAAGATTGGAACTTGTTTTCGGGGTCCCATTATCAACCCAATTTCCGGACAGCTGCCAGAATTCTCCGCTTAGTTTCTTAAGCTTATTAGATTAAATCCCTTTTCATTTGAAATTTAAAGATTCCGTCTTTTCTTTTAATGCAATTGCTTGAGCATATTCAAGTTTCTTCCTTTTTCAATTTTACCCAATTGATATTAATGTTAATGAATTGTTAATTCTTATGTATTTCATGGTTTATGTATGTAGGACGTGTTTCGTAAGTTCATTGGTCAACCAATTTCAGCTATATGCTCCAGTCGAACTGATTTCTATCTTCCAATTATTCATTTGTTATTAACGATTGGAATTATTACATGATGCAGATATTTGCTATTTTTTATTATGATAGGATGTAGACGTAGAGTGCATAAGCAAAAGGAAATCTGGTGGAGTAGTGTAGCATCTTCCAATTGTAAAGTGTTTCAATCATTTACCTTTCGTTTTTTTTGCTGGAAAATAGTTATTTGCCGGTTTTTGGTGTTTCACTATAATAAATAAAATATTACACTTTTGGCATCAGTTTTTTGTAGCAATATCATGTTTTCTCTAATGCAGTTACCACCCCCATTAACCATTTTTTGCAGGTTTGGCCAGGCTTTAATTTTCTATAGGGGTCAAGCAATTTAGGAATGATTTTAAGAGGGAAATGGTTCTTTAGGAAATCGATTGGTCACGTGCTGCTCATGTGACTATTTCTGTTAAGTTCTGTGAAGCATATGACGGTAATGGTATTTTTTTAACAGTCACAAAAGTATAATGGTAATTATGTTACATTTTTTATTTTGGAGGTCTATTTACCTAATTATTAAGTATTACATATCTCACTAAACTTCACAGGTTGAGCACCACAATAGTGAAATAGATATACCCCAGCAATAAGCATGGCCACAACTTTGGATGGATTTGGGCAATACTGCACAAGAGCATACTATTGTTTCCTACGCAATACTCATCTCACTAAACTTGACAGGTTGAACACCACAATAGTGTATACAAATTAGTGCAAATAAATTTTACAATGATGCCTTCCTTGAAACCTAATCTATCCGGGCTGCAGACCATATAGATTTTAGCAAGACAAGATTATCAAGGAACTAACCTTCTTGTTGCTTGCAGCATCTTCAGCCTGTTTGACCAATGCTGTTCCTTCGGCAGTTACATGCTGCAGCACCACGAAAATCGTATTCCATTTTACAAAAATCAAACAGAAACACGATAGGGAAAAGGGAGGAATGGGATAATAAGAAATTCAAATATCATGCTTCGCCCTTGATAATCTCATTAAGACAGCAAAATAAGTACCTAAAGGTAAATTTAAAATGAGTTATGAAACCTGTTTAAATATGGTTGAAACAGGATCTAAGCCTCGAGGTATCTTAGAGAAGAGCCGGAACATTCTAGACAAGTCCTCCGCCTAAAAATCCAAAAACAACATGGAAATATATGAAAACTATTGATCATTTAATTCCAAATTTTTACTATTACAATGGTTAAGTACCTTATCATCTCTAAGCAATGCATGACATTCAGAGTGCTCTTTCTCAAGTAGTTGAGTTACAAACACAGACAACAACTCATGTTGAACTCTCTACAAAATATCATGACAATGATGAGTCAGATTTTCAAATAACCAAAAGAACGAATATAACAAAAATGCGTTAACATTTATCATGTTTACCAAATGTGGCTGTTATTTTTACTTTATATTTTTTTTATTTTAATTAAATATATGTACTAAATATTTTTTAAATAAATATCAAAAAATAAGAAACGTTATTAAACTGTATGAAAACTTCTATTATCTCATAACTCATAGTTATTAATTAAATATATATGAAACTGATACGAAATAGTTATAATTATTAGCATAATGTCCACATGTCCATTCATAGTAATGGATGATTAAACTAACAAAATAGAGGTTATTTGTGTTTTGCATGGAATGGTGAAGGGTTTTCTATTAGAAGTTATCCCTTTTCCATGTACTTATTCGACGCTCGAGGCTATGTTGTGAGCCATCTAAGTATGCATGGTTCGTACTTTGGATACAAATTTTAGGAATATGGTAGGTGAGATGTGTTAGGATTGATCCGATTTACAAAGAAAGAAGCTAGAGAGAAGTTAGAGAAAATTGTAAAATGTGTAGATCTTTTAAAGAGTCCATTTATATATAAAATGTTACACGTACATGTGTCTGTTACATAGGGTATACATATATAAGCATGTCAAGGGGGCATAAAATTAAAAGCAAGCATATTTATAGTCTGAGGTTGATCACCTCATAACTCGGGATGGTGGTCGACCCTCTAGATACCAAAGCTCTCCAAGGTAGGTCTCTATAACGAGTGTATTCGTGGGTACGAGCATAGGTAGGTACTTTGAGGATGACTCATCGTTATTTTATTAGTTCATTGATTGATTTGGTATAACCGATTCATATGGTAACTTCATTGTGGGCCCAAATAAGACCCTTACAAAACAGTAAATTTTAATGTAGAGGAAAATGATAGCACTTCACAAGAATGATGATGTATGCATTGAGCTTGACCTCGGTCCGTAGAATTAGCTAGACATTTGACTAGGGAACATTCTTTGTGAATGGCTTCAAACGATGTTGGTTATGAATATCACAAATGGAAGAAAAGAAATCTTTAAAAAAGGCCTATTGCTTCGTACAAAAAATACATAGGACTTACCAAGAATCTAATAAGTTTGATAAGAGAGAGTCCAATATTTTAAATGTGACATAAGTGTCACGGTGAGATTGTGGTAGAGCTTAGAGTCTAAACACATAGAGACTAGGAACAAAATTACGATACTATGTTAGAAATTCAGATCTAATTAAATCCAATAAGATCTTATTAAATGAAAAATTGTCTAAGTTTATAAGCATCATTGCTACCGAACTTCTAGCCGATATGAGACCGAAAGAAACTTAACAATTATGATTTATGAATTAAAGACTTGACATTAACACAATAAAATTGATTAATTTTGATCCTTTATTTTTATACAAAGGAAAAAAATATTAAATATAAGTATTGATTACATTAGCAATTATAATTAGCATGCATAAAACATATTACATTTAGAAATTTCTCCTTATGGAGATAAATTCACATTCTAAATCTATCAAGTATATGGGTAGCACCTTGGATGCAGATCGGAGAAAGGCAAGTGATTCGGTTGCGATTGAAATATATTGACTTCTTCTGTCAATTTTGAAGTAGGATAATTGTTTCTTTGATACTAAAGCGGGATATGCCAATCATAGTTAGCAAAAGATGGGAAGGGTATTATACGGACAAACTTGTGTATAGTTGTAATACATTTCTTTTTATATAAAAATACGTTACAAATTATGTATAAAATATGATACTGTAAAAACACGAATATATTTAAATACGATTATGATTATTTAATTTTGAAAAATAATTTATTAAAAATTCAGTAATATGTATATATATATATATATATATATATATATTAAGATATTATTTAATTTTTTTAAATAACATAAAATATCAATAATAAATTACAATCGAAGATAAGTTAATTATTAATACTAAACTTAATTTAATTTTAACATAATTTACCTAATGGTTTAACAAATAATACACTTATCTTTTTATTTTAAATATACCTTAATTAATGTCATTTAATTTTTTTATCTTTTATTATATATTATAATTAATAGTCTTATTATTAAATATTTAATCTTTATATTTATATTCAATTATATTAAAATTTTACTTATTTATTTATATGAATTGATAAACAAAATTCTTAATATTTTAATAAATTATAAAAAATTACAATTTAAATATAATTAGTAATTACTTTTATGATGTGTTATTGCATTATTAAAAAATAATAATAGTAATATATATATATATATATATATATAAAATAAAAAAATATATTTTTGAATAAAATATTTTTCATTTATTATTATAAAAAATATTATTCATATATAACAAATTTTATCTCAAAAGTATGAATATTTTTTTATAAATTTGAAAATTATTCATAAAATGGAAGATTTTTTTTAATAAATTATACCTACAAATTAATATAAATATAATATATAAAATCACTAAATACGATAACGATATCACTTTGGGCTCTACATTTTAAGTGATGCAATACTAGTGCAAATTTCAATAGGTGAGAAATTACATGATGAAAAATAAAAAAATGAAAACATTTCATAGCTCATTCTGTAACGTATTAGGGCCTTTTTGGCTCAATATTTTATTCTTTAAAACAAAAAACTATTCTTAAAAACAACATATGTGTTTGGACTATGTTTTTTTAGCATTGTTTTGAAAATCAAGTGATTCTAAAAACAAAAAAATATGAGAATAGCTCTAAGCTGTTTCTTATGTTTTTAAGAATAATGAAAACACATAAAAAACAATCTCCGCGCCTCTGACCGAATGTTTGGTACGGTGATTCAATATTAATTACAACTTTTTCATTCAAAATTTTGAATAATAATTACAATTACTTTTAATATATTATTACAATAAAATATATAAAATATTTATTTTATTTATACTATTAATTATATTTCAACCCAACTTAATTTGTTAACATTTTGGGATTAAAAAATTTATAAATGTTATAAACTTTATAAGTTTTTAATGGGTTGGATCCGACTACTTAAGAAATATACTTTTGAATATTTTTTATAATATTAAGATATTTTATATATTTTTATTGTGATAATATCCAAAATTATTATGATAATATTATTACCTAAATATATATACAATGATAGGGTTTAAACTATACATTCTTATTAAAACATTAATTTAACAATTTCAATTATGGTATATAATATTTTATCTATTTAATAACAAAATGACCAAATATTACAACTATAATAAATTTAAATTAAAATAATTTTACCAAACACATAAAAAATATGTTTTTATATTTTTTATTCTTTATAATAGTTTTTTTAAAATAATGACTAAACAACTCATTTTTTAAATTGAAGGAAATTATTTTTTAGTAGTGATTTAAAAATAATTTTTAAAAACTGTTTTCAAAATAACTAAACCAACCAAACCCCTATATGCTATGTTTTTTATGTTCAATTTTAAAAGTTACAAATTTAGTGTATAAACTAGTTATGTATTCAGTATTCATTTTAATTAGAAATTAGTTCCATTTTTAAGTCTAATTTTGATCATAAAAACATAAGCTTTCAAAGCTTATTTCCTTCTTTCCTATTACAAAACCTTAAGCGTAAGAGAAAAATATCATCAAAATTCTTTCCTCATTATAGAAACAACACTGCCCTTCATTTTTTAACAATTTAATAGTAATGTTATAAAGAGAACAAACATAAATTTTTTTATTTTTTATTTTTTCAATTAAATTAGATAAAAACTATTATAACTTAAATAAAATATAACTGAAAGAATAGAAGAAAAAATAAAAACATTTTTCTTTATCTTTGTGAAATCATTTTTTCATAACAATAATATTAAATTGTTACAAAACATAAATATAATTTTTAGAATAAATATAAGACTCCTTTACAATCACCCACCCTAAATTTAAAATCCTACTCTAACAGCACCTATTTTTTGCGAAAGCCACCATCACGATTTTTTTCCTAGAGGCCAAATGGTATAGAAGACTTGCCTTAAACGATACTTTACTGATAGTTAACAAAAACAAATCACGCTGAAAAGCAATTGCTGATCATATTTATGTTCCATATCAAACAAAGAAAGAAATAACTTGACAGCATCCAAATATTTCACAAATTCGAGTCCATTTAGAAAAAGAAAGAAAGAAAAAAAAAATTCTAGATAGAAAGAGTTCCTACTTCCTACTGCTGAAGAATTTCAGCCTTCTTCTTCTGCCACAGTCGGTCAAGACCGCTGTCAGCATCCCCCTACGAATAAAAGAAAGAAAATACAAATCAGAGTTACAAAATAAAAAACAGATTGGATTACAATGCACTAATCCCCAGAGCACTATCTTTAAACATAGCAGCAGCAGAAAGAGGTAGTGAATTTTTACCTACGGGACAAATCCCTATGAGGATTATCCAATTAGAAGTAAGAATAATGGGGAATTGTGAACAGAAAACGAAGATCTATATTTTATAATATGAGGTGGGATATGAACGGATATTGTATTTCCTAACTAGTTGACAACCATACTTGTGATTGTTAAAAGTTACAACAGATATATCCAGATTAATAAAAAAAATAAAAATAAAAACTGAAATTACCTGTTTGAGTCCCAAATTTTGGCATAGTTCATAAAGAAAGGATAAGCTAAGCAAATTTTTTGATGTAGTGTTGAATGGGTAGAATTTTCAAATACTCATGTGAAATGGGAAAAGTAAATGGGTGTGGAATTAACCCTATTTTGTGAGTTGGCCTATAAACATAGCAAACTAAAAACATGAGCGGAGCTCAGACAGGGATAACAAGGATACCAACTCAAAACACTTAGGAATCTGACCAATGTAAAGACTAGAAACAACTCAAAAAATCTTGTATACCACGCCAGTCCATACATATGTGATTTAACTAGATACTAGCATTCTTACTCACACAAGACAGTTTCAGAAACTACAAAGAATATATTGTAGAGACTAGAAACAACGTAAAAAAGTGCAAAACTTTTAAGCTAAACTCAAAAAGTAAAAAGCATATAACAGATCAACTACTAACTCTGACTCAACAAGACATTTGCATTCTTTGAGAATAAACAATTACACATGTAACAAAATCTAAAAACTTCGAAGTAAACGTCTAAATAAATAATACTTTGAGACATAAACTTCAGCAAAGCAGCAGCTACCAATTTGCAAAATTTCTGTTGTCAATCTATCTATAACTATAATGGAACGAAAGAAAAAACTAGATGAAAAAATAATAAATTGGATCATAGGCCAAAAACAAAGTTTATAATATACGATCCTATTTGGGATTTTGTCTAGAAAGGACCCCTGAAGGTGTCATTTTCATTTTAAAACCTCAAAAATGTATTTTTTTTCAATTTAAGACCCTTAACAAGTTAGTCTTTGTTAACCTGTTTTAGCCGGGTTTTTTAGCTACTAAATAGCTATATAGTATTACTATATATGTATATAGTGGAGCAAACTGTGTAAAAAATAAATAAATAAACAAAACTGGTAATAGTAGGGTAAGAATTTGAAATGGGTAGTAAATTGAGAGAAGAAAAAAAGGAGAAGAAAAAAACATTTTTGGGCCTTAAAATGAAAATGACACCCTGGGTCATGGGACGATAAAATCCCATCCCATTTCAACAATACACAAACAGGAAGACGATGAACAGTAAAAATCCTAATTACATAACAAATTCAAATGGAGGCAATCCCGCATGTCCATCCATTGCAACTTCAAAATAAGAAATTTATGAAACCAATAGAGAAAAATTTAAGCAAACGAACCTGGGCACGAACAAATCCGCAAAGAGCGAATGTAGAGAATTGGCCAGTGTAGACACCATTCTCATCAAGATGGCCAATGTTAATCTGAACAGCGGCGTGATCCTTAGATGTAATCAGCCTGTTTGTGGCAGAGCTGTAACAAATAGAAACCAAAACACAAAAAGTTTTAAAAAAAAAATGAAATCAAAATTGTACGATCGGGAGAAAATGTAGTGTTGAATACCATTTTCTGGGAATGTACAACTCGGTGATAACTCCTTCTTCGTTTTGCATATTGGCTGGATTTGAACAACTCTTAAAATTCAGAAGAATTGATGCTGAAGTGAAGAATGGGCGCTCGTGGGTTAGGGTTTACGAAGCAAAATGTGTATAATAAACGCAATATACGACTGTCGTCTTTAGATGGGCCGAGCCTGGGATAGGGCATATATTTTTTCGGATGGGCTTAGTGGAACGGTCCTTGCTGACCCATTAGTTTCATTTAAACATGTTTATTTCTTTTTCTAAAATGAAAGTAATTTTTCTAAAATAAAAAAAAACAGTAAATAAGTAAACAAGAACAGAGACATTTAGCAAATTGTTGAAGAAAATATTGCTCTGTTGCGGTCATATATATTTATTTGTGAGTGGGTGTTGGTAGCTAAGTTCACCTACGGCAGCCAAATGAGTAGTTTTCTTGCCTCATTCTTAAGTTACAAGTTTTGTATTCGTATGTTTGTACGATTTAATGATTTAAATCTAATGAATAATAATAATTATTATTTCTTTAAAAAAAATTATTTTCAAAAACAAAAGAAAAAATATTTAAATGTAATTTTTAAGGTTGCTTCTACTATTATAAAATAAAAATTTGATTTTTTTACATAAAAAATTAAAAACAAATACTCTTAAAATAAATAATTTATTCATTTGTGACTTTAGTGAAGAGTAAATATATTACAAAAATTATTTTATTAACAAATAGTTAATTAATTCATTACTTTATTAAAAAATATATACACAATAATAAATATTCTATAAGCAACAAATATTGACATTATCACAATTTAAATATAATTGATACTTTATTTAACAAGTAAATAAAATAACAGGACAATAAATATTAACTTACACGATAAACAAAATTTGATAGATAATAAGCATTTTTGCTTAAAAGTAATATAAGATAGTTGACTAATTTTTAATTGATATTAAATAAATGCATATAACATAATCTCAACATAAAAAAATATGATTGTTTCAATATAATTATTATTGCTAAAATAAAATTCAAGGTTTATAATGTAAAATCAATACAAATAAAATTATCAAATACAAATTTTATAACTATTATTTATTATAATAATATTTTGATGTTGAAAAAAATTAAAATTAAAACTTTAAATATATATATGTGTGTGCGCGTGCAAATGCGAATGTGAAAAAGGGGAAGAGTTTGGAGAACAATTAAAAATTTGAATTTTTAAGTTTTTATATGCAAAAGATAAGTAGAAATGTGATTAAATAAAAAATTAAGATTAAAAGATTAAACTATTATAAAAAATAATAAAATAATAAAATTGTTTTTGTTGATATACTTGAGGAAAGTGTAGCCTCACCCATCCTTATTTTGAACAAAAACTATCTAGATGATGCTCGTTAAAGCTTTTGAAAACATTAGGTGATGATTGAAGTTGAGATTGACTTGGTGGAACATAAATACTAATGATATTGGAGTGAATATGTTGGTTTAGTGAAGAGATGTTAAAGAGATTGAATGTAGAAATGGCTCATGAATCATTAATTAAAGTGGATGGTGGTGGAATTTGGAAGGCAACCAAAGGCTTCGGTTATAATTGTATTCATCGTACTTTGAAGTCGTCTAATTAAATATAGGATGTTAAATCATCTCAGTGGTGATCATGAAATGAAAGTGGAGTGTTGATTTAGAGAATTTTGGTGTTTTTGTGAAAGACTTTAACGGCAAGGTATTTTCCAACATGGTTTGCTTGCACTTGGAGTAATAATAATTATCAATTCAGTTAGATTTTTCTCAAATCTTTCAGGACATTCCTACGGTATATCATCAATCCAATGAAAATTTGAGGTTCTAACTCAAGTAATTTGACAGGTATTAAGGGGCTTTAAAAATATGTAATTTAATTATCAAAATCCTAAGAAACTAACGAATGGATGAAGGAGAAAATATTGATATCATGAGATGTGCAATCAAATTGACTATTTAAATAAATTTATAATGCATTCATTGTAATGGAATTTTTGTTATATTAATGAAAATTGTATTCCCTTTTGTGATTTTTTTTTATTTTTTATTTTTAGCAAATTAGGTTCAGTAGTACTAGTTCAAGTTTGTCGTTGGGGTGACAAAAATTCAAAAAACCAAATTAACTAAACCACCGAGTCCCCCATAAATCGCATAAAACCAAACCAAAGCTACCAGACTCACCAAATTTTTAAATGTTGCCGGTTTGGTTTTATTTTACTATTTTAAAAAGCTGAAAATTTTCATTTAGGATCGCTTTCGGTATTTATGAAATTTCGTTAAATATAATTAAACTAAGCCTTTTACACTAAACAAGTTTTTCGAAATTGTATGTATATGTTGCATCTCTTTATTCCCAAACTCTTAAGTATGTATGGTATGTGTTATTAAGAAAGTAATAAAACATAAAAAAAAAAAAAAAAAAATTGTAGCTTCTTGTTTCCATGGACGGTCAAGCATGAATCGAAGAGACTCCATTATTTTATAAATAAACTTCATCTTCTCATTTTAAGTGTAAGTACTTTTGGTTTATGTTGGTATACCTATGAATAAAATACAATCCCAGTATTTTTATTTAATATTTTTGCCTGTTATTTATAAGATTGATTAATGTTAGCTCATTATCACATACACAAACACATTTAGTATACAATTATGTGTTTTGTAAGTTACACACAATCACATTAGATTGCATTTAATTTGTATGAGTGGGCTATATGTTTGTTTGTTGTAGTTGTATTATTAATGGTATTGTTTTTTTAGAATTAAAAACTTTTTTTTCTTGTTTTAGTTGCTTACTAGCTTTTTGTTACTGTCACACTTAGTTTAACGAAATACACTCGATGAGATCAACGATGGTTCATCGAGTGGATAGTAATGAGGTGGTTTAGTGTCTTTTATGTTTATCACATTATAAAAAAACTTATATTTAGTATTAAAAATAAAACTATATCTATAAATAAGTTTATGCAATGTATTTTTTTTATTAAAATATATTATTGGTCTTCAAATTTTAATTAAATTTACATATAAATCTTAAACTTTTAATACGTACGATTTGATATTCAAATTTTTAAAACTTTAAAATCATGTAATTCTCAAAATTTTAAAACTTTTCACATGAATCTTAAATTTTTTATTCATAAATATGTATTTTAGTAGGAAAATTATAATTTAAGAGTTTGAAAACCTATCTATGAATTTAATTAAAATTTAAAGATAAATAATACAATTTAGGTTTTTTTTCTCTCATTGTGAATTTTTGTTTATTAAACTATGCGAATGGTTTAATAGATTTTGCTAAAATTCCACAACCTGGGTTGTAAAGTTCCCTCCTTTTATGCTTTGAGTTTCTCAAAGGTAAAGGTAGATTATATGTAATTTTTGCTCTCTAATTTATGAATAAAATTATTATAAATAATATATTATAATAGTATTATCCCATGAGAAACTTATATATAAGTTAATATTATGATATTTAAAAATGTTCAATTTTTATATTGAAATAAAAATTCCATCCTTATAATTAGTGTTGTTTTAGAATTTTTCATTAACATAAACGGGATTTACTACAAAAATTATAATTTAAAGAACTTTAACAAAAAAAAAACCTAAAAGTAAAATTAAGGTGTATAAACAAATACTATAATCTCATCCCAAACTTACAATTTGATTCACTAAGATACTCAAACTTTTTAATTTTTTTTAATTAAATCTTACTGTAGCTAATAACATATGATTAACATAGGAATCTTTTATATATAGGATAAAATGTCCATGTAAAATATAGAATTCGTACGATTCATGTAGACATTTTATCACTGGTGAATGAAATTAGTAAACTAATAACGTATTATTAGCTAAATAAAACCTAAGATAACCTTTTAAAAAGTTGGGGTGTAACTTATATAAGTTACACAACCTTAATAAACCGTGTAAGTTTGAGACGTTAGAATGAGTTTAGCAATAGACAAAACTCATTTTTATTACAAAATTAAAGGTTATGAATTTTAATTACATTACATAATTCCTAGTTCGTAACACTAATAATAATTTATTTATTTTTCCTTTTCACAGCTTCACGTTCAAACTATAATTATTAAGATGTATCAATAATAATATTTTTCAAATTCAAAAAATGGATAAGATATGGATATTTTAGCAGCAATACTGAGTATATTTTTGCTATTAGGATAAATTATAATTTTACCTATAATAAGAATTTGGGAAAATTACATAAATAGTCATCTTTAAATTCAAAATAACACAAATAACCCTTATTTTAAATAATACAAATAGTTTTATTTTTATTGTTATTGATTTTAGAATGTTAGTTTTGTGTCACTAAGAATTTTTTGATATGAGATTTGGCTACCCGTATCCTTGCACAATACAACTCTCTTTAATTTTCCATGAGAATAAAGATAAAAAAAATTATACTAAAAATAACACTCTAATAAATATCAAATAATATTTAATTAGTTAATATTTAAGATTAAATTTGATCTAATTAACCAAAATTTAACATTAAAAAAATCCAATAAATAAATGTTTAATGCAAAATTTTCTTATTATAATAAAAATATATAAACTAAACATAACATGTAATATTTTTATAGTTATAAATTTAAAAAGAGTAAAAAAATATTATTTCACCGAAAAGATGAATGAAAACCGACCATGATCGTTAAAAATGACATTCATGATACAAGGCCTAAATATTATTCCATTAATTTTCTGAGAAGATTTACCTAAGTTTTTAAACTTTTAAAATCTAAAATTTGATTCACAAACTTTAAAAAAATTATATATAAATTTCTAAACTTTTAAATCTTTCAATTTAATCCCTAAATTTTCAAGTAAGTTTTAACTTAACTACTAAAATACATATTTATAAATCAAAATTTTAAGTATACGTAAAGTTTTAAAAGTTTGAAATTAAATTATATGATTTAAAATTTTAAAAACATTTGTGTGAAATTTTAAAAATCTAAATACAAAATCCCAAGTTTTAAAAACTTCAAGAAATATATATGAATTTAGATAAAATTTAATTACAAATGAATATAGTTTAGCACAATATTTTAAGTATTGGTAAAAAAAAATTAATAAATATAAAAGCCAAATTTCAGGTCACGTACTAATGAAAATCTGCAAAATCTAGGCGTGCCCATGAATCCATCATTTTGCCAAAATCTTCAATATAAAACCATTATCTGGAATTTAATTAAAAGCAAGCCTCCACATGCAACATCAATTATCAACCTGTAAAGCACGCAAAATCGATGAATGTGATATGGCATCTTAGCTTCTTTTAGAGAACACACCTCATTTGTCTTTTGTCTTATGGACATGAACAGTACATATTAACTTATACATCAAGACCAGGGACCACCAAAGTCCAAAGTGGAGGGTCAAATGATTCTCAATTCCTTTTGTGAATTGTTTTTTACTTATTAATAAATGTATAAAAGTAATTTGTCCTTTTAACACTTGAATTTGGGTAGTCGATCACTGATTAGATGTCGATGATATATAAGTTCCTCGTACTCATATATTCAACACCTGAATGGGACAGTATGGGCAAAGAATTCAACAGCACAGCAGCAAAAAGGAATAAATCACATTTGACATGTTTATAGAACCATGGAACATCAATCTACTCGAGGGTTCAAAAGGTACATCAATACATTTTCATTCAAAATCCGAAAATAAAGAGAGGCAAGCAAAACAAACCAACTGATTTAGACCGACAGTGGGTGCTCAGGAGAAACTTATGCAGAATCATCCGGCTGACTTGTGTTCCTCCTGTATTTTGGGAGGAGCTGAGGAGGATGGTGAGCCCTCCACTCCTATCTCGGCTTTGAGATCGTTGATGCTCTCCTCTAATTCATCTATCCGGCTTCCCATCTCATCAAGTGCATTATATAGTCAAGGAGACAACAACAAAACACATTTCCATAATGATGGCAACTCGACATGAGATATATTGCAGTTCCATACTTAAGCAAAGGCTCTACATATACTTTGTTGGGACCAAACATTTGATGGCATATTCCATATTGGAATAATTAGTGATAATCTGTGAAGATCTATCGATGATATGCTACTAAAGTGTGTAAAACAGAACAAGTGAAGCCATTATCAGATATAAATAAACTACACAATTTCCAACAAGCATAATTCAACAGTGACAAACTCTTTAAAACACCACAGGGGCACAGCCTCCTACTGGAAAATCCACGATCAACAAAAAGGCACTGACGAGAACAATACTAGTATTTCACTATTTCTCATGAGACCTTAGCTAACCAGATATGTAGAATGAAAATAAAAACCACACAGGCTCCTGTATCAAGGGACCAACTTGGTGACTTCAGCCCCCAATTATGTCAGATTACCAATTAGCACAATCGATATAAAGCAAAAAATGTGCAAGAAACACGAAAGTAAAAAGGATATTCTTCGTAATTATGGAATCAGACATTGTCTGGAACCTAGATTGCTGCAAGAAGCAAAATAAATAAGCTGCATGTGTTAGAAATCTACGTGCAATCAGCAATTACAGTAGTTACAATTGCAAAACCTCAGTTATAGTGAAAAACCAACCATCTGTTGGAGCAAATTTTGTACCTACAATAAAGAAGAGATCAGTTAAGGAATAGTTGAGTTGTGACAAACTATATCACATGAACATGAGCATGAAGATTGCATTTTTATTGCTAAGTCGCTAGGTTTAGATATACCATGGGATTCATAAAAATGAAGTTCGTTATTTATAATTATTAGTGCAAAGTCCTACATAATTCAGTGACAGAAAGCTTATTAAATAATTGATAATTAATCCATCATTCACGTTTTCTTTTGTGTCAATCACTATAATAGGAATCCTCTAAATTGTCTGATAATGGCTAAACGTATCCTTCTAGTTCTAACACATGATTGAAAATCTTTCCAGTCATATTTTAGTGAACTTTTAGGGGTTTGATCTATTGTATTGATATGATAATCTGAATACAAGGTTTTGATTGAAAATAAAAAGTTGTTAGGAACTTACAAAAGCTGTCATGTCAGCAGTGCTCTGTTTCGAGTCATCAGTATCATGTCCATCCTGCCAAAAAGAAAGAAACAAGTAAGATGCTTCCCTAACCTGTAAGTTTATAAGCTATAATATCACGAGAGAGAAAAAAAACATAGTCAGTTGATATACAAGTTATGCAATATAAAATTAGAATTATTAGATGATCAATTGCAAAAGGCAAAGACCAAATATTTGCTTGGAGAATTGTATATAGATGAAAGATCCGCTGTTATTAAAAGAACGTATACTTGACTCATCAAATTATACATGTGTATCCAATTAAGGAAACAAAAAATGCTCACACTTTATACTCAATGCGAGAAACACACTTAAATAGCACTGGCCAAAAACACCCACTCAAACATGCAGCGCCCTCGCCTGCACACAAACTAACATCTCTCACTTTCACTCGCACACCAACCCGCTTTTGATAACTCAATCACAGCTTTATCAGATACAAAACCAGTACTTCTATTATAGATTCTAAAGTCGGCTATCATAACCAACTGTACACTCGATTTTTATTTGCTTATACGGCTAGATATATAATTGCATGGATAGCAACATTTATGGCAATTTAAGCTAGATAGGTATCTATGGGAATTATCTGGAGAGAAATTAAAAGTAATCTAGAAAGAGGGAATTTTTTTTAGGAGAAACAGAAACAGTGATGATTGTTAAAAGAGGCACCACCATCTTTCTCGCTTTTTCTATAATCTTCTACCTCTATCTAGAAATCTCCTATAACATACCTACTTCTACGGTTCTTCCTAATCCATGTCAAAAGATAAATTGCAATGGCTAAATTAGCTTTAGAATGAGAAAGAAATACTTAACCTTTTCATTAACCCCAATCGGGTATTTATACAAATATGTTAATCCTATTTCAAGAGGATAATAAATACAATCATAAATACAAATATTTACATAATAATAATAATAATAATAATAAATGAATAAATATTTCTAGAATAATTCTAATAATAAATATAATAAAAGTACATTTTAACTCTTCCCTCAAACTGGAACATATATATCACACTTACCCTATTTGGATAGTGATGTATGGAAAGAACTTCTCCTAACAGCATGAGTCATAATGTCAACTAATTGATCAACACTTTTGATGCATAAGACTTTAATGACGCCAACATCCAAATTGTCTTTGATATAATCTCTGTCAAGTTTAATGTGTTTAATTCGATCATGTTGCATTAGATTATTCGCAATCTCGATTACTGCACTATTATCACAGAATAAAGTCATAGACTTCTTAAGACCTAAACCAAGGTCACTCAACAAAATCTTTAGCTAAGAAATCTCCGTAATACTATGATGAAGAGCGCGGTACTCAACCTTTGTATTGGACAACGATAACACGTTTTGTTTTTTACTCCAAGTCACCAAATTTCCTCCAATAAATGTAGGGTATCTTGAAGTAGACTTTCTATCCATTTTGGACCCACAAAGTCAAAATCAGTGTAACTTGTATGTCTAAATGTCCATGTTTCGAGAACAAAATACCCTTAGTTGTGGAGGACTTCAAATAGGCTAAAATCCTATTCACAGCTTCCATGTGCCAAGTACTCAGATTATGCATGAACTGGCTTACTATACTCATAATATAAGATAAATCAAGTCGGGTATGAGTCAAGTAAATCAATTTTCCTACTAATCTTTGCTCTCTCTTCTTATTAGTTGGAATTTGATCAAGATAAATAGCTAAACCATGATTCACTTCAACAAGTGTGTCTACAGGAGTACAAAATTATCAATTTTAGTCAAGAGATCTAGTATATATTTTCGTTGAGAGAGAAAGAGTCTTTGTTTAGATTTAAAAATTTCAATACCTAAGAAATATTTTAGATTTTCAAGATCCTTCATTTCAAATTCTTTAGCCAAGTGATTGCATCTTTATATCTCACTAACATTAGCCAAGTGATTGCATCTTTATATCTCACTAACATTATTACCTGTAACAATCATATCATCAACATAAATCAAAAATAAGGTAATATCATCATTATTTCTTTTATAAAAAAAGAGTGTGATCTCCTAGGACTTGTTTAAAACCATATTCCTTTATTGACCGACTAATCTTACCAAACCATACCCTGGATGACTATTTCAACCCGTATAGAATTTTCTTCAACCTACACACCTTCCCATCGTCAATTGGGAACCCGGGATAAGGATCCATATGCACCTTCTTTAACAAATCTCCATAGAAAAATGCATTATTTATATTGAATTGAAGTAATGATCAATCTAGATTCACAATAACATAAAGTATAATTCAAACAGAAGTTATCTTGACCACCAGAGCAAATATCTAATGATAACAAATCCCATAAGCTTAAGCATATTCATTTGCTACTACTCTAGCCTTATTCCTCTCTCATGCTCCATCGGAATGAAACTTGACAGTGAATACCAACTTACAACCCACAATCTTCTTCTCTTTTGGTAATTCAACGAACTCCCAAGTACAGTTTTTATGGAAGAGATTCATTTCTTTTAACATAGCTACTTTCTACTTAGGATCTTCAAGAGTCTCTTGAAAATGATTAGGGATAGGTATAGAGAAAATCCGAAGGTTTAGAGAAACCCAATTTATTAGGTTGTTTACGAGTTTTAAAAGGATACCTCCTACCTTAATCATTATCCCGTAGGTTTAGGATAGTAGGTACTGACACTACAGTGTCAAAAGGTATGCCATAAATGAAGATATCATTAGTAGAAGATAAAGGATGAACATGTATCTCATTGTTAATCTCGAAAGATTCATTTGAAGGCACGATAGTATCATTAAGAGGAGTATCTGAGTTAAAAGGTGGCACAATAGCAATAACGTCTTTATTTCTCCTACTATATTGCGGGGGGAACATATGATGTGGCCTCAACTCACTAGTTGGTTTCTCTTGAAGGAAAAGAGTGCTCCCCCTCCAACCATACAACCAAAACTTCTTTTCCTTTAACCATAATTTCTCCTTTTTCTTACTCTTAATCTCCCCTTGAAAATGAGTCAAAGAGATGTCATCGGATAAATAAAACTCATGTTCACAAAACTGAACATCCATAGACACAAAATATTTATGGGTAGGTGAATAAAAACATTTATACCTTTTTTGTGTGTTAGAGTACCCCAAAAAACACATTTAAGAGCACATGGATCGAATTTGTCTCTATAAAGTGCATGGACATGAACATAATAGACACAACCAAACACCTTAGGATAAATATTAAGTACAAAGGATAAAGAGTGAAAAAGAGATAATTTCCTCGAAAGAGTCTAAGAGTCAAGAATACAAGCATGCATTTGATTTAGAAGGAAAGTTGCAGTCGTGATAGCTTTAACCTGAAAATGTTTAGAAGCACACATAATAAAACATACGGCAAGTGTCACCTTAAGAAGGTGACAATTCTTACGCTCTGCTATGTCATCTGTTGTGGTATATAAGCACATGTTGTCTGATGAATGATGCCATGATTTTGAAAGAAAAACAATGACATATTGATTCACGAACTCACGACCATTATCAAAATAAAAAACCTTAACTAGTACATGATGCTGTGTGACAATCATTTTATAAAATTGAGGGATAACATGAGTAACATCACCTTTAGATTTCAACAAAGATCCAAGTGACTAGAGTGCAATCATCAATAAAGGAAACAAAATACTTATGACAAAAGGTATTAGAAGTAGAGAAAAGACCACACACATATAGACACAAGCAAATAGAACATGACACTTTTATTATATCTAATTTTGAAAGTAGCCTTATTATTTTTGGCAAAGATGCATTATTCACAAATTAAACTAGAAACATAAATATTATAAAATAGTTTAGGAAACAAACATTCTAAATAAGCAAATGATGGATGTCCTAGACTACAGTGTCATAACATAATTCTTGCTCTATCACTTCCTCTATCCACTTGAAAGCCACAACAAAGGTTACTAGACCCCTTCTTCAAGTAATAAAGACCTCTGCTCTCTCTACTAGTGACAATCATCATCTTTGTTTAATTACCTTGAAATACACAGTGAGTAAAATAAAAGATTAGAGCAATCAAGATTCTTAATGAGTTGACTAATTGACAAAAAAGTTATTCTTAAGAGTGGGTACAAATAAAACAAAGTTCATGAAAAAGTTAGTGATAGCGGGACATTGCCAGCTCTTAAAATTGGCATTGATGTCCAATTGGTAACCTAAACAAACTTAACATGAGAGGAAGTTAAAGAATCAAAAACATAAGGGTTACTAGCCATATGATTAATGGCTCCTAAATCAATAGACCAAATGTAAGAAACAGAAGAAATAAATGTGAACCAAAATTACCTTCTTAAGTAGTTACTCGAGAAACCTAAGAGTCAAAAGCAGCAAATTGAGAAGATTTCTTTTTCCACTCAACATGCTTAAATTTGTACCACTTCGGACAACATTGTTTCTTTCAACAAACATCAACAGTATGATTGGAATTATTGCAGTGGATGCACAATCAAGAACCAGGGTTCGCAAATGTAAGATATGAATGTGGCCTATTTCTTTGAACAATGAGAGCTGATTGTTCAAGGTAGTCCTCAGTGCCCATCATGGCATGTCTCTGTATTTCACGACGGACCAGAGAATAGGCTTTTTCTAGGCATGACAAAAGAAATAGCCAAAACTTGATTGCTAACTTGATCCAAACTTCGATCTAAACCAACCAAAAACATATAAACCAATCCTCAACGGTACATTTTTCTAAGTTTTTCAATATGAATAGTACATGTCATATCATTAGACCTATGTTAATCTAACTCCAAGAAGATTGAGTTCATCTCATTATAATATTCCGCAAGAGATCGACCATCTTGACAAAGTTGAAATAACCTCTTCATTAGCTCATAAACCGATAAAGAGTCAAAAACGACTAGGTAGTTCTTTCTCATTACATCCTATACTTCTTTTGCAATTCCACACTGAACAAAGCGAGACATCAACTTGTCTATCATGGAGTTAGTAAATCATGATTTTACTAAGGCATCTATAATTTCCCATTTATCATAAATTGGATCATCATCGTTTGGGGCGACTTTTCTGCCTGTGATATAACCTTTTTTTCTCCCTATCAACAATATGCATTTTCAAAATTTTGAATCAAATACGATAGTTAGAACCATCCAATTTAATATGAATAGATAATGAAATATCGTGAAAAATAGTAGAAATAGTTTTACTGTTGGACGAGGCCTCAGTGTTTGATAGTGGATCTATTTGATCTTTAGACATACTTATGACAATAGTAGAATACTATTGAATTAGTGTTTTTTTCATTTACTAATAATATAATCTCAAAAGTATAAAAAAATAGTATTATTTTTAATAAAATATAATATATATATATATATAGGTGGTTGATCTTGAAAAAGCCATAAAAAATGTAACAAAGAAGGAGATAACCCGAGGAGAGTAGCGGCAACAACGACAATGACTAAGGCTGAGAGAAAACCTGTCGACCGAGTCTAGGAAGGTTTGACGTGGAGCTGGATTTCGACGACAACAGAGAACTAGACTAGAATCTCAAACGTCGACGATGGCATAGATATCAACGTCAATAATGGCACAACGAAAAGAGGCAACCTCTTTTCGCAACATAGGGACAGCAGCGGCATCTCCTGTTAGGGTTTTTCTTTCTCTTAGGGTAGTAGAGTTTTTTTTTCCTTCTCTTCTTTGCTCTAATACCAAATTAGCTTTAGAATGAGAAAGAAATGCTTAATCTTTTCATTAACCCTAATAGGATATATATACAAATAAGTTAATTCTATTTAAGGAAGATAATAAATACAATCATAAATACAAATATTTACATAATAATAATAATAATAAATGAACAAATATCCCTTAGAATAATTATAAAAATAAATGTACATTTCAATTGGCTATAACCTAACCGCAAAATAACATGTCTGTCCAAACAATTATGAAAGATAAATAAATCAAGTAGAAAGATGGGAATTATAGGCGATTACAGCCCACTAGATAGCAAACGAGGACTGTAATAGATCAAAATGTGAGGAATGTGAGTTTCAAGTAAGTAATAATAATTGAGTGAGAGAGTGTCGAGAGCAGTACACTACAGTGAGAAGTAAAAAAGTGCTACAATAAGTGGCCTAGGCGTCCCTGTAATTGATGTGAAATTGTGAAAGTGATTTATGTGCATTGACAGTTTTTACTTGTGCAAACTTATTTTGTACAAGGGCGGGTGGGATTATAAATATGTGTGAGCTCTTTCACTCTAATAGTCAACACTGCTACCAACTAGTACTAAACACTTTGAAGCCAAAAAACAACAATTCAAAAGAATCAACCTTTCTTAAGCCACTACCAACTCACAAATGAGAGAGAGAAGGTATACTCGCCTGCATAGGAGCTTCCCAAAGACCAGCCTAGCAAAAAGCTCAAGTACTCAACTAGCACCATAGATCTATTAACAATTTACAAAATGTAAATCACTCGAGGAGATTTGTCTGACTAAATGCTTAACAATACGTAGATCAATATCAGTCCAGTACACTACTCTCTTATCATTTGACTTGTTCATTTCAAAACTATATAACACCAATCTAAGCCTTCCTAATTCATAAGACTACACTGAAGAGTAGAGCTTTACAAAGATTCATCATTTGAATTTTCCACGATAGTGGTTGTCTTGTCTTTTTGTAAGGCCCATCAAACTTAAGAATTTTTATTGACAATGGAAGTTATCACAGTAATTCGATCCAAGGACCTTAGTACTTTAATACCATATAAAAATATCATACACCAATTCTCCTACAAGCTCCAAGAGGGGCTAACAAGTCATTTATAATTCTTAACTATCCTAAAATTTCTTGGAAACACAATGTTGATGAATTGCTTCCAAGGGTACAAAGTTACAAACCATCTCATCTGGAAACAGGCATATAGAAAATAGAAATCAAAGAGAATATAAATTCAAATAGTTATTTATAGTCCAAATCGAAAAGTATAGAAGCATCGTTACTTTCATTTCTTCTATAATTTATCGAGTTTTCTCAACACCCGAATAAAACTGACCATGACTAGTAAAGGATTATTAAAGAAATGAATTAGAAAGATCCAAAAGAAAGAAAATACAAAAATCTTCTGAAATTTGAAAACTGATGATTCATAAAAGCAAATCGACAACAATTTCACAGCGCGATTTCATATCAGATATGTGTGAATTTTTCCAAACCCTAATTCGAACAATTAGAGGAAAAATATTTACAGCATAATAAACCATTAATACCATTCTGAAGCTATCTCTAGTTAGTTGGCTCCGACACTCAACGTTCTAGCGATTCTTAGAGCAGAGCAGGCATTGGTTTATCAAAACTGCGCCCTGGAATAGTTTTTATATTTTTAGCTGTGGTATGCAGTTGAATTACGATATTGTCCCTGTTTTTGTCTGTTCATAGATTGGTTGGGTAGGGAATTAAAAGGTCTATCCCAAATAAATTAATAAATTTTAGTACGGATGAAATTAAAAATTAAAGATGTAATATCAAATAACAGATTACTATTTATTTTTAAAAAACGATTACTAGAAAAATAACAAATTATTAAAGCTTGAATCAACTATAAATAACATAAAAATAATAATAATAATAAAGTAAGGAAAAAGTAATATCTAAAATTTATATTTTGAATAAATTTTAATTTTTCAATTACCAACCGATACATTTTAATATCCATAATTAAAACATTATGTACAAAAAAAAATCTATAAATTTATATCTTTGGGATATTTTTGTTCTTAAATTATACTAAGATATGATATTCTGGTCCGATTTAAGAATTAAAATGTTTAATTTTAATAAATTTTAGAGAATAAAATATATTAATTTAAAATTTAGAATAAAGTATCTAAAAATCACAAATTTAATAACTTTAGTGTCATACCACAAACTTAATTTTGAAATGTTGTTAGACTTGATAATGATTATGAAAACAACAATATTATCTTGCATCGATTTTAAGGATATTTACGTAATAATCATTAGTTATAGGTAGTTAACAAACGTTGATAATGTATATCAAGAATAAAATATAAATTTTATATATTATACACATATTATAGTAACTCACATGAAAGTTTATTGTTTGATACAATAATGTAATTCTCATTGTACTTATTAATTATATTGTGTCATATTAATTGTGATAAATAAACTTTTTCTTTACTAAAATGGCAAAGTTATTGTTGTTGTAGATGTAAACTTAAGAAGAAAAAAATCACAAAAATTATGATTTTTTTTATAAAATATCAAAACAATCGATTACTTGTATTTTAAATTAATTTGTTATTTAATAAATATATTTTAAAATTCTTTAATATTTATATTGATCAATAATCAATTAATTAAAATATACAAAATATTATAAAATAAATAGTTTGTATTGATTACTATCATAATAAAATATCGATAATATGAGGAGAAACTTCATTGGTAAACAATATATTCTCTTTGTTATATTATAATCAATCAATCTCATTTTGCATGTACAATTAATATTTTTTAATTTATCTTGATATTTTAACAATTTTTTTACTATAATATTTAAGACATTTTAGCAAAAAAAATGATATTTTACAATAATTTAATGATAAAATAATTAAACTATAATTCAAAAATATTTTTGACAATTTCTCCAAAAGACATAGACATCGTAACATTTGATATCAAGATAATATCGTAATATTGTCTATGATATTATCAAATTTTCAAACTTTAGTAACAATTTCTTTATCGTTTAATTATATTTTTTAATATTTATTCAAAAATATATTTAGTTTTAAAATAAAAATGTTAAGATAATACATACTCTACTACACTATTTAACATATTAATATTAACTTATATCTTTTAGATATTTAACACATGTTTTAAGTAAAATAAAAAATATATAAGAATAAATAAAATTCAATATAATTATTTAAAGTATTGTATATTTAAATATTAAAAATGTACTTTTTTTTATGTAATTATATGTATTAAAAAAATTATTAGTATATATTTGGTGTTGATTAACCACATATCAATATTACAATAACCATCACTATCCTACACCTAATCAATGAAGATTATTTAAAAAAAATAGTTAAATTTTTATAAATAAGCAAACTCATCTCCATCACTAGTTATTAATTGTGTAATTTCACAATACATTAGATAACATAATTTTTAGTAAAAAATTGTAAATTGATCACTTTATTTTTACAAATTAAACACAATAATCATTTACTTTAAATTGGTGCGTTTTAATTATCATATTGTTATATTTATCAACACTTTAATCATTTAGAACAATTTTAATGATTTTTATCATTTTATTTTTCACCTTTTTCAATATTTAATATATTTTTCTATTCAAACATTTAATTATCCTTTATTAGTAAAATTCAATTTGATAAAACTTAAGTTTTTTATCAAAAATATTATCCAAAAATAATAATTAATAAAAAAAGATTAAAGTATCCAAAAAATACAACAATAATATGATTAAAATATATAAATTTTAATAAATATAATTAATATGCTTAATTTAAAAAAGTAATATAACCAAAATATACTGTTATCCTGAATTTTAATTAGCAAAATGTATTAGTTTATACATTAATTGTTTTTGTTTTTATTTTTTACTTTTACAAAACATACTTTATTTCTCTAATTTAAAATTGATTGAGCATTTAACAAAGATCAAAACTGTATTATAGAAAATGGAGAACGATGTTAAGTGAGGTGTCATATTTTTTAATAAGTGAATATTTTAATTAGAGTATTTTAATCTTATAATTTTAAAAAATAAATACTTTAATCTCATATAATTAGTATTAAATATGCAATTTAGTATTTTTTTGAGCTTTTTAAAAAATAAAGTTCATATTTTTTTCAAAATTATAATGCTAAAATATTTTTGTTGAAAGCTGAAGGACTAAAACACAATTTTTATAAAAATACGTTATTTCGTGTGCCCCTTATCCTATACAAAATGACAATATTGTATCAAGGAATGCTAGGATGATTACTCAAAACTACATTTACATTTATACAACTTTTTTACTATAAAAAAAGTTTTTGACGTTATCATTCAATTAAATGCATTTTATATTTAAATATGTTATATCATATTATTTAATATTAAATTTCATTCAATATTATTAAATTATTATATTAAATTTTAAAATATTATTTTTTTAATTTATCTTATTCTTGTTTATTTATTTTGGATAATCAACTTCTTTAGACGAAGAATTTTTTTTCAAACATCTTTCTTTATCGTATATTCACATGATTGTTTTCTTGTTTTAAGTGACTGTTTTGTAAAAAAAAAAAAAAAAAAAAGGGAAAATGATTGATCTCAAAAGGATTGGAACCTATGTTTCTAATGCGAGAAAAATAAATTACATATATATATATATATATATTATATTTTTCAATATAAAAAACATTTATTTTTTATATTATATAAGTAAAATATACGTAACTAATAAATAAAAGTTAGGATATATAATTAAATCAAAAAACCCCTATTTAGATATGAAAAAAGGGAGTTGGTAATTGGTATATTTGTATGTTTCGAAATAGATGAGCGTGATTATTGTATATTTGATCCATGTTATTTAAAATAAAATAAAAAGTAGTGAATTGTCTATATTTAATATCATGATTAGATTATCAAGAAAGCCCAGTTGCCCAAGTGAGCTGTGCGTCACACTGTCATATGAGCCAGAAGAAAGTCAATTGCGCAAAGTGATATGCGTGTCACATTTTCATATGAGGCGGAGGAGATTATTATTATATAATCATATTAGGTAATTATTATTTTTTACCCATCAAATAAAATTTTATTAAAATAAGTAGTCATCTATATTTTCTAATGTTATCAATATTATAATATATATATATATATATATATATATATATATATATATATATTTACTTATCTACCAAAATTTTAAGATATACATAGTTAAATTTCAGATCATATACAGTGTAATATTTAAATTTATGCTGCCATTTCTACCTATCTAATTCCAACCGAATCTTAAAATAACTGATAAATAATTATTAATTAAAATAATAAAATATATTTTTTAAATATATAATTAACTTTTATATTAATCTATTTATCAAATTTAAATCCTCTTTCTCTCGTTATTTTGTTATATCAAATGGGTAAATTATATTTAATGTGACCAATACTTTGCATTTATACTCTTTGTGCCATTTTTATTAACAACATTAGTTTTATTCGACCACATACCACTTACGTGATATTTTCTATGGGCAAAATGGTTATTTACATTGCAAACCCATTTTATATGTTTGGTTAATTTTTAAATCATAGTGCAATAATCATAATTATTTAATTAATAAATAAATTTTAATTAATTTGTCATAATAAATTATAATTTTATTAAATTGATTTTTTTTTCGTATCTTACCTCAATTAAAAATAATCAATTTATATATATATATATATATATTAATTTTTTTACCAAAATATATTTATAAAAACATTTATTAAACTTGATCACTTACTTAGTGTATATTAAGGTTGATATATTCTTAAAATACAATATAAACATTAATATTTATTAAATAGAATTATATAAGTATTATATATTTAATTTTAATTAATGATTATTTTAAGAATACTATTACAAATATTTATTCAAAATTTTAAAATCAATTTTTCATATTTTAATAAAGATAACTTAAAAAATATTATTTATAATTATATTTTTATTATTAAAAAAATTTCATTTAACCATTCAAATTTATTTCACAATGAATTCTATTTAATTTCGTTTGGTTTGATATTACATGAGTGATTTTTTTTTATGAAATATTAGAGTAAATTTTTTAAAAGATTGATATTTTTTAGAATAAAAAATAATAATGATATATAATATTAAAAATTTAATATTTTATTGTATAATTCAATATTGTTATGTTTTAACAATAAGGTTATTATATTTTTATTATTATAAATTTTAATATTATTCAAATGATATTTTTAAAATCTTCATATTTTTAGAATAATAATTATTATTGTTAAAAGAAAATTTTTATTTTTATAAAATGGATAATTTAATTTTTAAATAACAATAATGTTTATTGATTTGAAAATAACACTTTTCTATTTTTATTGTTATAATATTTTATGTGCTTTCCCGCTAACCTTCTCGTCTTCTCTTGGTCTTGTTCGCGTCCCTTAAGCTTCGGCTTAGCTCATTCCCATTCCCAAGCAATCGAAAATTTTCTTTCTATTTCGACAATCCATTACTTCATAATCAACCCATTTTTCTTTCATTACATACCTTCCACTAATTCTAGATCCATCTTTAAAATGAAAAAAAAACTCAGTTCAATCATATTGCCTAAATCAGAATAATGTTGGACCGGTGCTTAGGAACTCGTAGAATCCTTCAGATACAGAGGGCGATTCGACACGGAACGGTGACGTTTCTTTTTCTCTTTCTTACTATAGTCGTCATACGAAGCACAATCGGTGACCGGCAATTTCGGCACTCCCGAGCAAGACTTGAACAAGATCCGAAATCACTTCTACGCGCATAACCGACGCGTTGAGCTCCACAGAGTCCTTGAAGAAGTTCATCCCGAATCCACCGGCACTGCCGATCCGAACAATTACGCTACATTTGATATTTCGAAGACATTGAAAGATGAAGGTCAAGATGAGAAACCCGATCCCAATAAACCGTACGGTCTCGGACCGAAATTTTCGGATTGGGACGAACAGCGAGCTGAGTGGCTGAAACCGTGTGAAAACCCGGTTGGTTATCATTACTTCTGAAATCGATCAAGAACAAGATTGATTACTGTACGCTTCATGGGGTTGAGATTTTCTATAACATGGCATTGCTTGATGCAGAAATGGCTGGGTTTTGGGCTAAGCTTCCATTGATTCGAAAGTCGTTGCTTTTTCATCCGGAGATTGAGTTCTTACGGTGGATGGTTAGTGATGCTATGTTTACTGATATGGTTTTTGAGGTTCCTTGGAAAAGATATAAAGATCACAACTTAGTGATGCATGGTTGGAATGAGATGGTGCATGATCAGAAGAACTGGATTGGTTTGAATACTGTAAGTTTTTTGTTGAGGAATTGTCAATGGTCATTAGATATTCTTGATGCTTGGGCACCAATGGGTCCAACAGGGAAAATCAGAGACGAAGCTGGGAAAATTTTGACGCGGGAGCTCGAAGATGGGTCTGTTTTTGAAGCTGATGATCAATCTGCAATGGTTTGTTTTCCAGTTACAGAGAGGAAAAAATGGGGTGAGAAAGTTTATTTGGAAAGTGGTTATTATTTGCATGGTTATTGGGGGATTTTGGTGGATAGATATGAAGAAATGATTGATAATTATCATCCGGGTTTGGGTGATCATAGATGGCCTTTGGTTACCCATTTTGTGGGTTGTAAGCCTTGTGGAAAATTTGGTGATTACCCAGTTGAAAGATGTTTGAAGCAAATGGACAGAGCTTTCAATTGTGGGGATAATGAGATTTTGCAATGTATGGATTCACTCATAAATCATTTGCTAGTAGAAGAATCAAGAGAGTTAGAAATGAAACCAGTAACCCGTTTCAAGTTAAAGATGAGCTTGCTCTGCTTCATCCATCATTTAAAGCAGTCAAGTTATCATCATCATCATAGCGTTTATAATGTGAGTTTTCAAGTTACATGTTGAAATTGGAATCCTGTAATTGTGTGTGTGTGTGTGTTTTTTTCAATCCCTCTTTCTTTTTAATTCCTTGTGTATATCTGTTAGTTTGTACTTTAATGGACACTTATGTCTGCTAATAGCGTTGATTGTTGCCTTACCTTTATGTTAGTAGGAGGTATATACACTCAAATTGTATTGATTTTTGAAGTAAATAATAGATGTTAATAAGTTTGATTTTTCTAACCGATTATATTTCTTACATGAATTTCGTGCATTTAGGTGATTTGTGTCGGATTAAGTAGAATCACTTGTAATAATATTTTAGTAACTTTATTTCCTCGTGATATATTTTATTTTAATATAATTATATTACTATTATTTGGAAATTCTTTTTCTTAATTTTTTTTAAAGATTTAAATACACAAGTTGTCGGAAAGAGACAAAAAATAATAATAATTAAAGTAAATGAGTAACTTCCTTAAAAATGATAAAGATTTCTTTTCCATTAAGAAAAGGAAATAACAAAAAAATTGAAAAAAAAACAAAGGCACTTAATTTTTGTACGCCATGAGTTAGTTTATATATAGCACTAGCTTATACAATATTTAAATAATAAATATATTTAACAGAAATTTGACAAACTTTTGGATAATAGCAGACACAAAATAGTTAATTCGAAGGAAAAGAGAGAAAAAAAAGAAAGAAATGAATAAATAGTAATAATAAAATTATTTAAAAATGATGATAGATGAGGAAAATGGTAGAATAAAAGATAATATAGAAAAATTGATATTAATCATTTTAATCCTAATTTTAATAATAAATTACTATGTTATTGTTTAAATAATGATTAAATTGTTAATTTTTTTAACAAATAAGTGAATTATGTGTAATATAAAAGTGATATAACTAAATTATTCATTTTGTACCTCCTTTTCATAAGTTTATGCTACTTGGAAAATATTTTGTTTATGTTTATATTAAAATTAATTCCTAACAAAAACGACTTTGAGAAAAAACTTTCAAATAGAATCATATTTCCTTTTAAGAAGTATAAATATATTTCTTGAACATTGAAAATACTTCAAATTTTTTTTTTTTCTATACAGTATTGAAGCTGCTTTTTTTTCCTTTCTTTCCCTCATGTAAGAAGCGCTTTACCATAAACAAATAGCCCCTTACAAAGTTATGTCAGACGATTGAGACAAGGAGTGCTTGGCACAAAGTCATAATAATATATTGGAAAACAATAAAATTAAAACTACTCGAATTTACTAACTAATTTTTCAACCTTCAATTTAATAAACATGAGAAATAAAAACGAGTTTTGTGACTTGTAAGCATCCATATTAGAATAAAGTTCTTAGGTTTTAGATAAGTGTAAGATTATATATATATATATATATATATATATATATGTTATCACCTTAAACATGATCACTTCTCATTTGATTTTTTACATAAATTGATAAAAATATCCTTAATTTTGATTATATATTTTTCAATTTAACTTGTAAATATTAGACGATTATTTAAATAATTATAATTTGATCGATTGTTGACTCCAATTATTGAAGCTAAATTTAACACATGTTCAACTAATCATAAAATTATCTAATTAGTTGAAGTTTAGTGTTTAGTGATCCTATTAAATGAAGTCAAGTTAGACATATGTAAAACTAACTTAATAATTTTACAACATCTTAAAATTTGAGAGATATATTAAGAAAATAAATTCATGGATTTGGTACCATATATGTATACATGTTTTAAAATTAATATAACTTTCTACCAGAGAATATTACATATAATTAGGTTAGGAATACATAGTAGAATATAATTATCTTGATTATTTATTTTTATAAAAAAAATGTACTAAAAGTGCAGAGAAAATCAACTATTAATATTAATAAAAACATACAATATATTATATATAAAATTTTATTATTTTTTATTCATATTTTTGAAGAGTTTTAATAGTGTTTGTTAAATAGTTACAAAATTAATTTTTTTGAATTATACTGGAGTTTAATTTGAAAATTTTATTTGATACATCTTACATGATTATAGCATCACATAAAATAATAAAAATCACATCCTTTAAAAAAGTAAAAAAATAATTTAACCATATGCGATGTTGAATTCGAAAACAATTTGTTTGTTTTGAAAAACAAAAATTATTAACACATGAAAAAAAATGTGTATAAAAGTATTTTCATAATACAAATTTTAGAAATTTTGAAAATGCTTATTTTTTCTGAAAATATTATAATATTATTTTAATGTTTTTAAAAAAATCTCTCCAATATTATTTAAAATAAATGTTATTATTTTCTGAAAAAAATTCTACATGTTATGGTTACGTCAACTGTTTTAACATATTGTTAAAAGAAAAAAGAAATATGTTGAAAAAAATTAGTTACCAGTTATACAGGTTATATATAATTATTTATATACATAATTATTAATGCTAAAATTTTGAACTCTGTATCTAATAAAAAGAAATTACTATGTGAATTTTTCTCCCTAAATAACTAATACTTCAGTTATTATTTATTATAAAAAAAAATCCGTGAGTTATTCTTGTGATAGTTATGATAAGTGTTCGAAATTTTTGAATAATAAACAGTATTAATTAATTATTGTTTGAATATATTTTATATCAATTAAATTAATTTTTATTTTATTTAAATAAAAATTTATAATAATTTAAAATTTTATTGGTATAAGTTATCATATTATTATATAATTTAAAAATAATGAATAATTTTTTATTAGTATAAATAAAAAATTTAATTATTAATTAATTCTTTTAAAAAAATTGAATAAGATTATCATATAAATTTAGTATCGAGTAATTAAACCGTGTTTCTTTTAGGCCCAATTGCGTGTGTCGAAGACTCGTAGTACAACATTTACTGTCCCTGTGAAGGCTCCATTTTTTTCGAAGGCAGGATAGAGAATTATTTTGACGACATGGTCTTTCTCCAAGGAGATACGAGTTGTAGTTATGGCTTTTGAATTCTATGGGAGCCTCAACAAGCAATCGTAAGCGAGGAGACGATTGGTTTAGGCCGAATCACGAAATCAAGTCCTTGAATTCGCCGAATTTTCACGTTTCGAAGAGAACCAGATTGTCGTTTACGTAGCAGAGCCCCGACCGACTACTATTCTCGTTGAAAAGCGCTGTTTCAAGGATCTTCCAGTATCCGGAAGCAAAGCCATCGTTGCCCAGACTTCACGCTCCTTGTAAAACATTGAAATTTGGCTCCAATTCATCGAGTTCTAAGCGTGGTTGGAATCTTAAACCTAGTGGGGTTAGTCAGAAGGAAGGCTCGGGTCACGCTATGGGTATTTTGTTTGGCCGTTCAAAGAAGGCTGGGAAAGAAAAGGAAGTGATTGAATTGGATAATGAAGTGATTGAATTGGATAGAGAGGTTGAAAATGGTGCAGTATCCGAAGATTCTAGCATAGAAGAAGTTTATTTTTCTGTGCCTCCTGATGTTGTAGAATTGGACGCTAGTGCTCAGCCATCTTCTTCTTCAATTGTCTCAGAAACTGGGAAGAAATTTAATTCATTGGTAATAATTGACGAAGTTGATGTGTCAGATGTCTCTGCTCACAGGAATTTGCTTGAGAGTATGGAGAGGCAGCGTACACCCAGATTGAAGCAATTGGATTTAGACATTGAAATCCTTGAGAGGCATCGGTCTTTTCTTCAGTCCTTGCGACCTAAGAAGAAACCAGAGGAGGTTAGATGTCTTATTTTTTCGACTTTAATTACTTTCCAACAAGGATGAAAATTTCATCGACGACATTGTCGACAATGTGACAATGTGTCTGTTTTAAAGGGGTCGATATTGATACACATTGTCTCTAACAATTTCGACAGATCATTGATATCCAAGAAATGTTCATAGAATATCACGTGATAGTTTGAAAATATAGATATTGTTGGACATTATTGATAAAATGTCGAATAATATGATAAGATGTCTTTTAGGATTAGCTTTATTTATTTTTTAAAACTAATTTACCATTAAATATCTTTGTGTAGTTATATATATTTTAGATCATTTCTTTGAAAGTAGAACAATGTTTTGTAAAACTTAAGTCTCGGTATTTTGACCGACCTTGACATTTTAAACCTTGCTTTCCCGGAAGTGCAGCCTGAGCCATTTGTCCCTCTTACCGAGGAGGAAGAAGCATTGGTCAAGTGGGCATTTTCTTCTGCCAATCGGTATGTTTGTTTATATTTTGTTTCATATATTATTCTAATGAGAAGAGGTGTTTTAGTATTAATAACAAAATACATGGATTCATTCGTGTAGGAGGAAGGTCTTGGTTACTCATGAGAGTTCTAATATAGAGATTACGGGTGAAGTTTTGCAATGCCTTAGACCAGGTGCATGGCTTAATGATGAGGTGCGCTTTCAGCGTTGAACTATTAATCTCGATTTTTGTTGCGGGACAGTAACAAGTGTCTATCTGTGACCGACTTCACAATAGTGGATGGAGTCCTTAATTGAATTGCACTGAATCGATAACTTGAATGTACATTTGTGTTTTCTACTTTACAGGTGATCAATGTCTACCTTGAGTTGCTGAAAGAGCGGGAAAAGCGAGAACCTCGGAAGTTTTTGAATTGTCATTTCTTTAACACATTTTTTTACAAGGTTTATTGCATGCCCCTTAACTTCTTCACCTTCATTATGGGTAACAATGCTATTTTGTATTTGTATTTCCCTCTCTCTCTCTCTTTTTTTCCTTTTTTTTTCTCTGTTCTTGTTGATACCCCATAATTTCATTTGCCTGCATTTTTATTACCTTCAATCTCTGGAAGAAACAAACATAATTTGGAAATAATGCCTATCTTGGCGTTCAAAAATTTGCAATCAATACTAAATCTGGTGGTATCTGTATGTTCCTTCTCTCATATTGTTATTGGTCATAATATGCTTATAGATGTTACTCATGGGGATTGCTTTGTAGTTTTTATGAAGTACATATACGGTATGAAATTTTGGATACATGCATGAAAATTTTGACATATCATTTTCATCATACGTGAGCTCAATACTGTTGATCATTTAATGTGTGCATGAGAGCTTATCAAAATGTGACATGTCTATAGATTTTAAAAGTTGATTTTGATATTATCTAATCTAAATAATACCCAAAACCTATTCTCTGTCTCCTCTTACCTGGCATCTTTCCTCTTCCTGTTTGAGCTGCTTGTGTAGCAGAAGTTCTGTGTGTTTCCCATTTTTTGTTCTTTTACTAAATATACAATCCAAATGTGTTTGCTCAGTTAATAAGTGGGAGTGGTTATGATTACAAATCTGTAAGAAGATGGACCTCTCAAAGAAAGTTGGGATACAGCCTCGTCAAGTGTGACAAAGTAATGCTGCTATAATCAATTTCCTATATGTTTAATTCATTATTTTGCTCAATATATTTATGCATTGGTAATTTGGTTTTCTCCATTGTCAGATATTTGTCCCTGTTCCCGAAGAGATACACTGGTGCATGGCAGTTATTAATAAGAAAGAACAGAAATTTCAGTATCTTGATTCTCTAAAAGGAAGGGATACTAAAGTAATGGAAGTATTGGTATGCTGCTTTTCATCTCTGTCTGACTCTTTTGATTTCATTTGTTGATGCATATTTGCTTGCAAAAATTTCAATGATGCTTTGCGATGCAAGAATTTGTTTTTGTGAAACAAATTGTTTTTTTTAATCTATATATGAAATTCACTGTAACCTCCTGGCTGTTGCTATTGTGTTGTTGTCAATGTTGCATAGCTACCTCTCTTGTTTCAAATGTAGCACCAATATATGTGCTATTGCTACCAGATCACAATTGATTCTACCATGACCTCGGTTTGAATGATACATCCATTACGGTAATGGCTTATTCACCTATGCTCCCGCAGCCATCTCTAATTATCCCTGCTGTCAGCAGCAACAGCATCGCTAGTCCTACTGTCACTATGCCATGGAACTTAGAACTCTTCATTGTTGGATCCATCCCAAATCCCAATTATTTGAATTACCTGACTTGTTCATTTGTAAATTCTTCTTAGTTCTCCAACCTCAGTCATAAAATTTTATGAAGTTTTTTAAATATTTTACGGAGGTGCGGGATTCGAATTAGGGAGTTCCTTAAACTGTACACTATATGCAGCTGACAAATTTTAATGGCAGTTGATTTTATAAATTAGTATGATATTGAAGTCACTGAAGAATACTGTAGCTTTCCCTCCAAGTTTGCGTCTTCTTTTGTGTTTATTTAGTGGGGTTGCTTTGGGGCACTGATCTAATTCTTTTTTTAGATCAAGCGCTACTTGGCATAATTCGAAACTTGAAATGGGTAAAGAATATATTTTACTGTCAGACTACTAGGCGAACGACACACTGACATCTCACAATCAATTCATTAATGTTATTTATTATTTGCTTGTCAGGCTAGATACTATGTAGATGAAGTAAAGGATAAGAGTGGAGTAGACATCAACGTGAGTTCTTGGGAACAAGAATATGTTGAAGACCTTCCTGAGCAAAAGAATGGGTATGCACCTCTTGTTTGGTTAGTCTTAACAGTTCCCTTTTTCAAATCAACAATAATGACATGTTTGATACACAGTATTAAAAATGTTGACTAAATAATTTTTATACATTGAAGTTATTTGTTTGCTTGTGAAGCCAAAATGTATTGTAAATAATAAAAATTATACGGTTACATAGAAATCTAAACCTACCAAAGGGTGTAGATCTAAATCGTCTTAGTATGTATTGATGTGAGAAAAATATTAAAAAAAAAAATTATACTTACAAACTTCATTATAATACAATTCAATAGAGTTCAGTAAATGCAACTATATCTAAAATCTTGTTCCAAATGAAGTGATGAATTTCTTTTTAACAGATATGATTGTGGCGTGTTCATGATTAAATATGCTGACTTTTACAGCAGAGGCTTGGGTTTGTTTTTCAACCAGGTAACCTGCATAGAAGTTAGAAAATGCTTCATCTTCTGGCTTTTTTATTTTTATTTCTATTTCATCAGAGATTAGACAATACCTGGAGGTGGGGGGTTTGAACAACTGATGTCCCTATTCTTATTCTTGCAAATTGAATGAAAATGAACTCCAATTCCATACACATCCAAGGAATCCCTTTGATATCATAGATGTAGAACTATTAGTGCTGTGCCCATTAACCAATTAAAATCTTCACAATTTATTGAATTACACTGCTTGAATTGAATTTAATTGGGAAAAAGAAGAACTCGAACTGAATTTATTTAGGTTTACCCTTGTAGGAACACATGCCGTATTTTCGGAAGAGGTCAGCCAAGGAGATTCTAAAACTTAGGGCTGACTGATTTGATATAAAATTGCCAAGCAATTGAATGACATGCTGCCTAAGTAAGCAAGGTTTGAGGTTATATAGCTTTTGAGGTTTGAGTAAATTCTATTTGCACAAATTTCTCTTCCCTACCATTTTCCTCTATTTGATTTTTGGAAAATTACGTAAAATAATATTCTTAAAACTTATAACAATAAAAATAACACCATAATAATATTAAAGTATCCAATTAGAAGAAGTTATACATTGAATGGATTGTATTTTAATTTGAATAGTATTCAACATGGAATTATGAACTTTTTTTAAGAATTATATATATATGAATTTTTTTCTTTCTACTTTTAGTGGCTTGCTATTAATATTGGTGTAAATATTGAAAATTGTAAGAAAGTGATCATAGATTTTGCTAGTTAAGAGAACTGCTTTGCTCTCTCTCTCTCTCTCTATATATATATATATATATTATACACACTAGAATTGAATCCCTAATCTAATATTTTACTCACAATGAGGCTTTGATACCACTGCAATACAATAATGCGAGCTGGCTCATTATCAACAAGTTTGGTTAACATTAAAAAAAAAAAATGTAGTTATCCGCAATTGTCTTTTTTAGACAACTACAATCCTAGCTCGGTATTATATCTGTCTAAATTAGGTACTGAGGTTTAATACATGTCTCTCTAGTGGAATTCAGCCTTATTTTGCTATTAATGGATGGAGAGCTTAACTGCTTGCAATATTCTCATATGACATTATATCCTTTTTCTCTTATCCTTATGAATTGCGATTTTTTAGGAGTGGTAATTTCTAACACTAAACAATACCAACTTGAATTTTAATGACAAAATAAGTCGACTTGTTTAACAAACTGCAAAATAGGTCGGGCACAATAATTTCAATTAATTTATTAAATTAATATTTTAATATTATTTTACCATTAACAAGATATGTTTATCATATGATTTAACACGATTGACCCAATTTCCTGCTCATCATTTTTTAAACTTGAAATGATGGATTCTTTTCGAAATTCCATGCCACATGAATAAATATTAGGCATGACTTTATGATAATGACAGCACCAAATGGAAAAGAAAAAAAGAAAGAAAGAAAAGGAAATAACCACGTTTAAGGAAAAGTTGTGAAAATGAACATGAATAATGATTGATAATAAAAAAAAAAAACTAGTGGATTTTTTACCACTTATTCTTTTTTTCTTTGCTTCCATAAAACCATAAAAAATTCAATTCCAATACACGTAAACAGCGATACATTCACAACCCATGAAAACAGGGAAATAACACATCAGACTTTACTAATTAATAAACATAATCACAATTGCTGATAACAAACGCTACATGCAAGATTAGATATATGAGCAGCCACTAATCCGCACTATATTCCCCAAATTGACTTGTTTGAGAATTGTTCAGGAGTGATTGTAACATGCAAGTGAAAGGAAAAAAAAAGGTTTAAAAATCAAAATTTCTAACAGTTTATTTGCAGATAAAAGAAGAAATAGCATGAACAAATAAATAAATTAATTACTAGTGCAGCCATAGATTGAGTATGTAGTTGCGGTTTAGCCTTAGCGGGGCACTCTTTTCCGACTAAGTATCTCTTGTTCTTTCAATCGATGCTGGAATCTTGTAAGACGAGCTTGAAGACTAACAAGACCAGCAGCCTTGCGTGAGAGGACAAAGTTCAACTGGGTAACATAATTGTCTATAAGACTTCCTGGCTGTTCCACTTCAGCCAACAATTTCATTTCCTGGTCACCAAAGACGCACAAAAAGATGAGATCTTGGCAAAACTCTTTCAATTCAAGGTGTATTGCACAAGAATCAAAATCATTGATTCGCATATACTGAAGATAGTATTTATTCTCACTCGCCCCAGACTTGCATAACAAATAAATGTAAATCAGGAGGGAAAGGAAGAAAATATAGTTGTCCTGTAATAAGCTGGATTCTTCTCATTCACCCGAGATACTTACTTGGCCTTGTTGAGAGAGAGGGAGAGAGCAAACGACACTCAACATATATATAAGTAGATTAATAATATCCAGATGAAAAGGAAAGAAAAGCATACAACTTTTAACTTACTTCACGCACAATCTCCATTGTACCCTCAATCTCTTTTCTATGAGCAGCAATTAAGGCCTCCTCTTCCTACAATAATCCATTTATCATATAACAAATTAAAGGTATAAAGAAACTGCAAGAAAAATGAATAGAAGAATAACTGAATTTTGAATAATAACATATTGGAAGGAACCAACCTCAAGTATGGCATTGATGTTCCCATTAGGACTTTCAGATTTGTGTTGCCTGGATCCAACATTAGTAGAGTCATAGTTCCCTGTATTATTATTATGTTCAGTGCTTGTGGTCGATTTATCCGATCCACTGCTATCCTTCTTAAGCCAGTTACCAAACTTCTCAGATTTTTCATCTCTAACTACGTTTCTTCGAGGTGGTGAAACCTTCTGCACTTTTTCTTTGGCATCAACTGAGTTTTGGGAGTATATATTCTGATTATTAGAAACACTATAAACATTATTCACTTCTAGCTGCTCCCTAACCATTGAACCAGAAGCCACCCCTTTTTCCTCCTGTCCATTATGGATGTAACCTAATGACAAAGTTGCTGGCTGCCTGTCGAAATCAGCAGCAGAACTAGACAAGAAAATTTCTTCTTTCAAATTTCTTCTACTTGTATCTGCTACTTTCACCTCTTGATGCCACTCATACGCATCCTCTCCAAAACCAGAATCCAGCTGGGCCGGTGCAGATGAAACATCCTTATTGATTGATGGGAATGAACTCACAACTTGGTCCTTTTTTGCATTTCCACTGCGGGAGAGACTTTTTACCCTGTTAATTTCAAATATCTTTTCAGTTCACAAGGTATAATAATTTACCATTGTTCAGAATAAATAACGCATTTTTGTGGAAGATGAAAACAAACAGTTGTATACCTGTCTGCATATCTTAAAGTGTTTAGTGTATGTTCGCATGACCCTGCATTTGGTGAAATGCAAGAGATCATAACTGTTTTAGAATTTCCAACAAAAGAATCACGGAGCACTTCTGTGAGTTTGCTTCCACGAAATGGTATGTGTAACTGCTCATTGTCAAGGGCACGAATGCATTCTTTAAGAGCCAAAAGACTCTTGTTAATTTCTGCTCCCTCAATTCTGAAATTGAACAAGATCAATTAGGATAATACAGCATTCAATAAATTATAGCAGTAATTTTGATACCAAAAAAAAAGAAGATAAATTATAGCAGTAATTTTGATACCAAAAAAAAAGAAGATAAATTATGGCAGCAATAATCACCAAGAAATTAAAACAAGCTGCCGTCCTAAAAATTTCATACTATATATATGCCACAAAACAGAGCAAAAGAGGAACATAAGTTGATTCAGGTATAAGCACAATTTTTTCAAACACCTTGGATTGAAACAGATGAGGATGTTCATTTACACTTTCCCCAATCAAATTATATTTAAACCAATCATGTTAACATAAGTTGATTCAGGTATAAGCACAATTCAACTAGACACTTAAGAAAGAACAAATGCATTGATGCAAAAACATGAAGATAAATGCTGCCCCACATGACATGGTTTGCTGCAAAATCTGAGAAAGTTAATCTGAAGTCAAGGAAGAAGCAGAATATTTTCTCTTCTTTGATTGGTTCAGCCTGAACTGTGATAAACACAATCAGACCCCTCAACATTTCAGCATTGCCAAAGTGCTGAGGATAAATGCAGAAATTAGACATATAATTTGATACACACGTGCCTAATCTTGGAAAAGCAGAACGAAAATATAGTAATGAAAGTTCAATACCTTGTTTGTCGATCATTTTCAGTGGTGTCAGCTCCTCTTTCACTGCCCGCAAGATCAATAAATGAGATCTTCCCAACTACTTTTCCATTTCTAGGAGCATTCATGTCAATGTTCCTCCTGGAATCTTTTACTTCATTGTGCTTTTTAATGACAAGTTGTAAAATAGCATGTGACCGAGATGACTCCTCATTAGCACCAGTGGACCCTGTACTTCTAGAAGCACTGCCTCTTTCTATATACTCTTTAACAATTTGTACATCTGAAACTTCAAATTCTTGCAAGCCAACAATACAGACTTGTTGACGTCCATCTTCTCTCATGCATAGTTTTCTGTTAGGAAAAGTGGTCTATAAGATACGGCCTTCTCAGTTCTCGCGAAACACTATGCAAATATAGTCGCAAACAACAGAAGTTGAAGGAGGCCTTCTCAGTTCTCACGAAACACTATGCAAATATAGTCGCAAACAACAGAAGTTGAAGGAAGCATCGGTGACAGAATCAAGAGGTTTCTGAAATGCAAGTATCAATAGGATCCCAAATTTTAAACCCTACCTCCATGCAAGCCCCAAAGAAAAAGGTACAGGATTTATAATACATACTCCCCAAATTTGAAAACCTTCCTCCCATGCAAGCCCCAAAGTAAAAGGTACAGGACTTATCATATATCCTCCCCAAATTCTAAACCCTCTCTCCATGCAAGCCCCAAAGTAAAAGGTACAGGACTTATCATACATCCTCCCCACTTTTCTGACCCCCTCCTCTCTCAATAAAAAAAATCTATTTATTTAAAGTTTTTTTCGTGCTAGTATACATGCAAACTATCCATCCCATATCCCATATCCCATATCCCATATCCCATATCCCATACCAATTATATAAGGTTAGGAAATACAAAGTAATAGTACATCATAAAACGACAGAGAGCTCTCCAACAAAAAAATTAGTAAGGTTACTAACTTCCTATCACTGAGAAGATCAAAGAGTTTTCCACCATATATCTCAAAGTAGCTAAGCCACAATTTAAATCTCTGATTACGATAGACTGGCTGATGAAGTAGCCTGACGATGTCTTCTGCAGCTCTGAGAGGTAATGGTTTCATCGTAAAAGTCTTGCCACTGCCTGAAAACAAAATAATATTACAATTTCAGTTATTAATATCAGAGCCTAAAGTTGCATATCTTTAAAACAAGCAGTACTGGCAAGAACAACAGGACACGAGGTTAGACATGGATAATTGGTTATGATGAATCTTGATCCACAGATGTGTCAGTGATTGTGCTTGCATTGCAAAGAGAGAAGGTATTTGAAAACTCTGTCAACTCAATGCAATCCATGATTTGCAAGTTTCTGAATTAGCACTTATCAAATAGTACAAAGCTCAATACAGCCATATTAAAATTAGTACAATGTGTTAGTATCAAACAACCTTGGGCAATTCTTAAGTCAAAAAAGGCAACTGGTTAAGAGCACAAAAATACCAAAAATCAAATGCCTTTGCAAAATGCAGATTGGTTACTGTTTCCTGAGTGACATGGAAAGGAAGCTATGAAATAATAGAATACCTGTCTGACCATAAGCAAAGCATGTTGCTTTTGTTCGCTCAAAAATGGTAGGTATAATTGGTTCTACAGTAATACGGTATACCTGTTTCAACAAATATGTAAAAGAGTCATACTTATACCAATTCCTAATTGAAGAGGAAAGCTGAATTCACATTTTAAAAAAGGTACAGTGCATCAGGAAAAAAATTATATATAGGAAAAAGGCAGACCATTCATTGAGATAATTGATTCAACAAGACTGTTACCTTGTCATTCGTAACATGCTCATCAAGAACAGCATCAAAGCAGAACTCATGCTTCTCCACATATGCAGTCAAATCCACCTACCAAGTAAGGTACAATGTCACATTTTGGGAATTAAGGTACCAGAGACAGGACCTCCATATTGAGTGCTGAATCAATTCAATCTCCAATATAAACTTGGTAAAACATTCAGTATATTAAAAAGTTCCTTGTCAAACAAAACAGACCTTTAATTTGGGCTCATTGACTCTTAAATAGGTGTTATCGCACACAGTTACAATATCATCTTCTTTCCGAGAAAGCTCCTTCTTGTTTAAAGGTCTTTTCCGAACCTAACAAGAGTTCAAACTATGTCTCAATATCATCAAAAAGCTACTTATGGATGTGAGATGGGGGTCAATAAAGTTATTTATTAGAGATGAAAAAAGATAAAAGCAACCCCACAATTGCATGAGATAAATGATATGATACATTTGTCAATAATAATTATTTGCTTGGCAAAAAAAATACATATAAATCCTTTGAAATGTTCTCGACAATTAAGAACCAGAGTGGGAAATGGTAAATTTACCATGTATAGGGCATATTGTATATAATACAAATATATCAAAAAAAAAGAAACCAATTAAGGACCATACTTAAATAAAATATTATCCTAGTTAATAGTAGAATAATTGAACATGTAACAAATTGTGATAAAAAGAAAGGTTCCTGGAGACAAATTCAATCATAACATCTCACATTCCATTCCACGTATTCACACAGCCAAATTAGACACACATACCACAACTTTGATCTTAGCAACATTATTTTCCTTTGTACTTTCTTTTTCATTCACTGATAATAAAACAGATGCATCTGCATCAGGCTCTCCTCTTTGCTGCATTTCACCACGAACATTTAAATCATTATCAAATGCTCCTGTTCCACCAGGCATGAATGGTGATGGCTCAAAGGGTTCTGAGATAACATGCTGCGTTGTAAACATATAACTATCAGTGGAGAATAAAAGAAACAAGAAAGGAAAGGAATAACACGATGCGTTGTAAAAATATGACGCTGCTATTTGGAAACCTGGAAATGAGTCTATCACAAAGATAATGTAATCTATTTACATCAGCCAAAATGCCTTCCCACAGCAGAAAAAACAAACAAGCAGCACTAGAACAAAGGGGGGAAATTCTAAGGAGCCCAAATTTTAATGAGTTATTTAAACTTTAAACATGTTACTTTATAATTTTTATTCCGAAATATCAAAGCAAAAACTTTTGAAAAATCAAAAGGGTCAGATAGTTCCCCCCCAACAAGAATGTACTGGAACAAGAGGAGGAAGTTCTCGAGAGCCCAAATTTGAGTGAGTTACTTAAACATGTTAATTTATATTTTTTATTCGGCAATATCAAAGACAACACTTTTGAAAAATCAAAAGGGTCACATAGCTTTTATTCCCCCAATAAGAACGTATATTTTATACAGGTAATATTATATGATATAATTTTCTAGGCGAAAAATAACCACAATTGAAGTAACCCCAATAAGGGTTGGGGTCAATGGTCCCAGAGACCCAAAATATAGATCTGCCAATGAATGCAAGAGCAGAGAACATCAGAACGTGCCGATAATTACAAGAGTAACTGATGTCTATAGGCATAACAAATTTTATAGATCACATTCACAAGAAAATTATGTTGGGAGGTCAACAAGACAAAAAAAATGGGAACCAATTGAAGAAACACAAACTAATTTCTTAGAGTAAAGATCCAAAAGATCCTACCTCAGGTAGCAGTTCTGTGTCATCCATAGCATGTAGGTCCAAAAGACCAGCTCCAAAGTCCCCCCTAAACTCAGGAGAATAGAACCCATCTGAGGCAGCCATCCCATTTGAAGTTTGGGCAGTAGGTGTGTAAGGCTCAGAACCAGATTCTCCGTTAACATTGAGGTTTCTCATTATCTTGAAAAGCCTCTGTTTCTCTTCAACAGATTGAACTCCATAACCCTTTGATAAAAATTGAAAACCATTAACCATATATATTTCTTATATAATTCACATGAAAAAAAGAAGAAGAAGCAAACACGACATAAAATATTTAATAATAAAATTGACATCTTAGTGTCCAAGAAACTAATTCTGATATCATGAGTTATGCGACTAAACATACCAGCAAAGCAAACTAGGATTTTCTAACTAGAACTTCCACAAAATCTATCCCTCATAAGAATATAAGCAAAATGCAGAAGCTTAAAATTGATAAACCATATGAGTGCTTTACTAATCGAAATGAAAATATTCTCCAACCGCTGATGAACCAATTGTTAGGCCTCACTAACAAATAATACAGCTAATAGCATACACTACCATTTATCCCTCCCATGAAAGCCAAATCCTTATGTTTCCAGGAAAGACAATAACCCATAAAAAACAGTTTAAAATTATTTAAATTAGGAAATGGGTAAACAATATTTCAGAACAATTTAGAGGTAACCAATTCCTCACCTGCATAAGGGGGCGATTATCAATGCAAGAGGAAGCCAATGGAGAGGCCAGATGCTGCAGGCCAGCAGACTGGAGCCATCGAGACATGACAGCGTCACCGGCATCCCCAGCAGGTCCGGCATTGTGCAGAGAGCTGCCGCTGGCATGATCGTACAACGTTGTCGTTGCAGCGGCATTACTTTGCTGCATCTGACCACCCATGTGGCGCTGCGATCGTCTTTGGGGAGCCAAATTGTATGATCTTTATATCACCAACTGCTTCACATATGCACCAAGATAAAAATACAAATCAGAAAGTAGAAATCACAAAATATTCCTTTGCATTCAAATACCTGAAAAGAAAAAAAAAAAAAAAAAAAGAAAGAAAGAAAATGTTATGTATACTTACAATGAAGAGTGGAACTGAATTGAGAACAGGACATGAAAGTATAATCCAAAAATGATTCAAGTCTTCAGAATCCGGCATGCAATAGAATAAGATATCAGAATTGCAAATCTAACCCTAAATGTAATACCGACAAAGTTGATAAACAGAGTAAAAGATGTAAAAAAAAAAAAAAAAAAAAACCTCAAACATTCACGATCAATGAACCAATGCAGAAAAATATAATTGAAAAAAGAAAGGAAAACGTGATCGAATGCGATCAGATCTGAGTTAGAAATAAGAAAACAAAACCCTGTATTAATTTATGAGAGAAAAGGGCTTCAAAATGTCGAATTCTCTCTCTATATTCTTCAGCGATGATGGTGGTACTGGTAGGGGTTCCCCAAGCAGAAAATGTAGGCCTTCCTTGAAATACTATTTTAACTATTTTGTTCTTTTCTAAATTTTGAGAGACAAAGTCAGAGAAATGTCACTGAGTGTAATTTGGTTTATTAAAAAAAAGTTTATTTGTAAATTTGAAAATTATTAAACGACTAATTTCATGGAACAACATATTACTGCTGAAAATGTGAAATCTCCTTCTAACCAATTTAAGAGTGTTTGTGGAATAATAAGAAACGATATGGGAAGAGAAGACGAAGATGATAATAATAATAATAATAATAATAATATTCAAAATTAATAAATTGTTAAAGTGGTACATATTAATATAAAATAATGATTTTGGTTAAAGATTTGGTTTATAATGGTTATAATATTTGATCATTTTGTTACTAAACATATTCATTTATACAATTTGTTAAAATAATTAAAATTATTAAATTAATAAAAGGTTATGATTTTAAACTCTATCATTATATATATAAGTAATAAAATAAAATAAATTAAGATAAAAATAAAAATATTTAAAATCATATCAAATTAAAATAAATAATAATATTATCACAATATATTTTTATTATTATAATAAAAATATATTACATATTTATTTTATTCTTAATACTATAAAAAATATATTTCTTAAATCATGGTATCCAATCCTTTAAACATTGATAAAATATATAAAATTTATGAGTTTTTTAATCTTAAAATATTAATTATTTAAAAATAAAATAAACATTTTCCAAACACCTATATTGCTTTTAAGAATAGTATTATGTTTTAAAGAATACAAAGTTATTTTTAAATTATAAGTCAAACACATTCTAATATTTTTTACCTAAATTTTCAAAGATTAATAATTAAATATCATTTTATTTTTTATATTTATCACGTTAACCTTTTAATATTAGAATCTAACCTATTATTTGCATACACGTTCGTTTAACTTTAATTATACTTTAATATATCTAAAATAATCAGTTATATTAATTATTAATATTAACATAAATTATAAAAAATATGAATTTTAAAAATAATTGGTTATGATTAATATTAATTAAAATTGAGAAAATATTCATATGAGTGATGCATTATATTCTAACTTAAAATATTAATATGATAAATAAAATTTAAGTATTAATTTTAAAAAAATTAACAATGAAATTGTTAACTATTTTTATGTATTTGGGTATCTATATAGACCTAATTTGAGAATAGACAAACTCTTAAAAAAAAAAGTAGCTATGACATACTTAAAAAAGTTCATATACTTTTTCAGTTCAATATTTCTAAAAATATATATATATATATATATATATATATATATGTAAAAAAAATTAAAATGTAAGACTATTATTGCAGTTAAGGTAAAAAATGATGGAAAATCTGATGCCTGTCGCCTGTCGCCTGTCGCCTGCACCTGTCACATTATCTTTAATACAAAGAATGGACGGAAATAAGCAATCAAAGTTAGTAGAACACAATAGAAAAGACACATTTTTCTTTAAGCCCAAGTCTAACCTTAATTAAAAAAAAAAAAAAAAAAACCCCACGACTAATTCTTTCAAATTTGAAGCAAACAAGCAAAACAACTTTTCCCTCTCACTTAAAAAACTATTCAATTATTCAATAAGTTTTAAAAACAATGTTAAATTATATTACTTGTAATCAAATTTTGATTATATTTATATATAAATTAATTTTTAAATTTTTATATACATAAATATATAAATTTTCAAATCATATAATTTAATATTTAAATTTTTAGAAATTTATATTGAAGTAACTGCAAGAAATATATTAGATATTAAAACGACTTAGATCTCAATAGCTCTTCGTGCGAGTGAATGGAGTTATGAGCGACTTGGGTCTTTTTGGATGAGATAGTAAATAGGGATCTGTGAGTTTAGACAGTGAAATCTTTAAAAAAAAAAACAACAGGAACAAAAAAAAATGAATAAATAAATATAATTCTCAAAAACCAAATCTATTCTAGTTCTCGTTTGATCCTTTAATACAAACATTTTGCTTATGGAAACAAATTATAATTTGTGATCTCAATGGATGAAGATGCATATTATTGAATGAGAAAAAATTTCTTACATCATAGACAAAATCGCTCTACCTATAATATGGGATATAAAAAATCGTATGTTAAAAAATCATAAGGTGAAATGTTGGCTTATGATATCTACGTCTCTTGATATCATAGAGCATTATCTCCGTATATGAAATCTGAAATAATATTTTCAGAGCTTTTTATGATAATAATAATGAGATGTATGTCTATTATTTGTATTAAAAAGACTTCTCAACTAAATAATGTGTCAAATCATTCTCACTATACTATAGAGAGTTACTAGAAATCTTTCAAGAACCAGATCATCATTATCAAGTAGTCATGAAGGATCCTGATGATGTTATAGCATGTCGACAGTCTATTGAACGAACCCAAGTACACATATTTCTTATTGGTTTGGATGATTTTTTTAATCAACTTTGACGAAAAAATTTATATCACGAACCACTACTAAGTTTGAAAGAATGTTATTATTAGTCTGTCGTGAGACCATATGATTTACTACTTTAAATAAAAACATTAAGAAACCTGAAGCTTCCATCATGATTTCCCGCCATCGATCCAGTCAGACGTCATAAGATCGACCAAAATCCACCAATCCAAAGAATTCTAATAGTTCAAACAAACCTATGCATAAATGCATTCACTACAATCAAACAAGTCATTAAAAAAATAATTGCTTTGAACTTATTGGATATCCAGAATGGTGGGACCCAACATGGTATCGGAATTCCAAGCGACCGCAACCACCTACTACAATAGTCATTCAAATAAAGAAAGATGATGCTACTCCTACGCCATCAATATTGGTCACAATTACAAACAATAAAGATAATGTCTTAAACATTTATACACTTTTTTTTCATAATAGGTGAATAATTGATTCTGATGCTACTGATCATGTGATATTTGATGATAGATAAGTCTTAATCTTTAACTAATCCTTTCAAAATTGTGTCTTCACGATCGACGATAATACCACCCCAATTATTAGGCATGTGTCATCACATCTTATTAATACTTTCTAACTTGATTTTGTGTAAGTTGTTACCTCCTTAGATTATAACCTTTTATCAATCTCTCAAATCACTATTATCTTATATAGTGTTGTTATTTTTTTATTTGATTATTGTGTGTTTAAGGACATTCAGACTCAATAAATAATTGGTTATGGTGTTAAGAAAGTAAAGCTCTATTACTTAGACTTGGAGTCAAAAACTTCCAATAGATTACAACAAGCTTTAGCAGTCTAGAGCACTGGTTCACTAAAGAAGATCATTGAGATTTGGCTCTGATATTGACGTTTGGGACGTGTCTTATTTGGTTATTTAAAAAAGTTATTTCCTAACTAATTTACAAATTTGGATATTTATGTTTTCAAATGTGATATGTATGAACTTGTAAAAACCCATTGTACTTCATTTTCTTTGATTTTACATAAAATTCCATTTTCTTTTATGATTAATCACTCTAATGTTTGGGAATCATCCAAAGTTTCCACATAAAGGTTCACATTAGTTTGCTACCTTTATAGATAACTGTATTCGTATGAGTTGGTTATGTTTGATGAAATCCAAATTATAAATTACGTTGTTGTTTTAGAAGTTTCATAACGACATTCATACATAGTACAATGCCCAAATGCAAGTGTTGCGAAGTGATAATAGTGGGGAATACCATGGTTCTGAACTTAAGCAATTTTTGAACTCTCATAGCTCAATTCATTAAACAAGTTGTCTGAATACACATCAATAGAATGGTGTGACCAAACACAAAAAATAGACACTTATTGGAAGTTGTTTGTGATTCCCTAATCAAGGCTTCAAAGCACCCTTCCAGACACTTGTAGAAGTTGTTATTGGTCTAATAGTCCCAAACCTAGCCTCTTTATGTATTCGAATGTGTTGCCTAATCTTCACAAACAACAACATAATAAGTTAATTCCTCAAGCCTTGAAATGTGTTATTATCGGATATGCTATTCATAAAAAAAGATATATATACTATCATCTACCTACTAAACACATGTTTATCACTATGGATGTTATCTTTTCATAAAGATACTATATATTTCTCAAAATATGACTTTTAGGGGAAGTATCTTGAGGAAATTCGAACTCTTGTATACGACCTTGAGGAAAATGTGATGGAAGTATCTTATCAAAATGTAGATGATTTGGATCCCAATGGTCAAAACTGGGATTTGAGTAGTGATAACTTACACATTGACACAATAAGCATAAAAGTGAATGAGTTGGAATCTAGTGGTCAAAACTTAATTTTAAGTGGAGTCTTAATGCTAAAAATAAACTGGGATTCATTAAAGAGACTATATCGGACCAAGTGAATATAATCCTAAACATTCACTATGGTAACGATGCAATAATATGGTTCTTTTTTGGATTCTTAACTCCTTAAATCAAGAGTTTACTAATAATGTGCTCTATGTGGAAACCCTTTTTAAAATCTGGTTAGACTTACAAGAGTAATTCTCACAAGGTGATTTTTCTCATCACTATCAGATCCAATGTTTTATTGTAGAGTTGAAGCAAAATCAAGACTCAATCTTTGTGTATTACACTAAAATAAAAACATTATAAGATCATTTGAAAATGTGTAGTGTGACGGTTTCATGCAAGTGTGAAAGACTTAAGAAACTATCCAATTGGGAAGAAAGAACCAGACTTAGTCAATTTATTATGGGATTGAATGAAACCTATTCAACATTTATGAGACAAATCATGCTTATGCAACATTTATCCACTATAAAGAAAACATATTCTCTTTTGAGGAAGAAAAGTAAAGAGGACTAGTTGCACATAAGATGCCATGAATGTTAAAACATCAAACTTCAAACAATCAGGTTTTCCTTCATAACGATAGGACTCTTCTCAAACATGGACATCTGGATCATCAAATGCACAAAGGGTATATGAAATGACTTCATTGTACTTATTATGATAGTAATATGAAAATTTGCATGACTATCACAAAACAGTGTAATTGATATAAGATTAGCTGTTAGATCTTTAAATAAGTATCTAAGCCATGTGAGTTCACAAGTTACTACAATATTGACCTATCTTCAGCTTATGTAGATTATATTGAGATTGTTTTCTATTTTCTTGTCTTCTACGAAATTAGAGAGTCTCCAAGAAAAACACAATAACACGATGTAGATATTCAGGTCGCCTAACAATTTGCCCGATTTTCATCACAATAAGCTCTTAATTGTAGTGAATTATTGGAAGAGAATTATAAACCAAGTCTTGGGTTATTTTTTAAGTATCTCATAACAAAAAGGCATTATCCCAATGAGTTTTCCTTGGTGCGTGCATAAATTGACTCAAGATATTCACAAAGAACACAATTTTTGGTCTATTAATTTGAGATAGATCAATAGTCCCATTAATCTCTTATAGTGGGAAGCATCAGTTAACAATTCACCTTGATCATTTGTAATTCTTAAATTTTGCTACATAGGAAAATCAATTAGTTGAGCTCCAAGAAATCCAACATCATCAATAATTTTAAGTGTGTATTTTTACTATGATATGTAAATCTTATCCTTTGATCTTGTTACTTCCAAATGAGAAAATACTATAGATTACCAAGATCTTCATATGAAACTACTTGTGGAAGAAAAACTTAAATATCTTAAATAGCTCTATCATTGTTTCCTGTGATGATCATTTCATCCATGTAAATAAGCACCATGGTTATAGTATAGCCCTTATTTTGCATTAAAAAAAGGTGAGAATGTGATTGAAAAAACAAGACATTTTAATAGTTTTTGAGAATTTAAAAGACTAGTTCCTGGGTGTTTGCTTTAGTCCATAAAGAGATTTATGAAGTCAACATACTAGCTTCTCCTCCTATCGACAAAAGTCTTGGTGATGGAGTCATATATACTTCTTCATGCAAATGACCATGAAGAAAATCATTGTTAATGCCCATTTGAAAAAGTGACCAATTTTGAGCAACTATTAAGGTAAGAATATGACATATTGTTGTTAACTTAACAATCGAAGCAAAGGTCTCATGATAGTTTAAGCCTTCTTTTTAAGTGAATCTCTTAGCTACTCAGTAAGCTTTGTACTGTTTCACTAAAATATATGATTTATACTTGATTCGAAAGACCTATTTACTGCCTATGCGATGACGTCCAATAGGTAGTGAAACTATAGACCATGTCTTTTGATTTTTAAAAACATTAAAATCAACCTTTATAGCTTCACATCACTTTAGATGAAGGATGATTTGGTCACAGATAGTAGGCTCAAGAGCGTTGAAAATTGTGTTAACAAATATTTGATGGAATGGAGATAATGAATTGTAGGAAATAAATTTGGACGGATGATATTTGGTACATTTTTTTAGAAGAGTTTGATTGGCTTACAGGTGTAGAGGAAGACAACATACTAACTTGGATAATCTTGTTTATCACCAACACACAAAATATATCGAGCTTGATTGCCATGTTGTTAAAGAAAAAATTCAAATAAGGTACATTGTTATAAAGTTTGTTCCATTACATCTTCAATTAGTTGATATTTTCACTAAAGTTTTAAGAGTAAATGTCTTTAAGAAATTAATCAACAAGTTGAACATTATATATATATATATATACATACGATATAACTTGGAAAAGAGTATTAAGATTTGATTTAACATAATTTTAGGAATTACACTTTGCTTAGAAGATCTTAGCTTTAGTCTCGCTCTTATAGTGGCAAAATATTATTATTTTTTATATAGCTTCTTTGGTTTAAGGATTTTATTTCTGTAGACATTATATATATGTATATAGTATCTCTTTGTAAATACATACTGACATAATAATGTTATAATATAATGTTTTAACTTTTTATATAGATTTTTTAAATTAGGTGTCTGTAACAATTTAATCATTTATATTATAATTGATATAATTTAGCTATTTAGTTTTAGGAATATTAATCAGATAAAATATATTTATTATTGGTGTGGTTTAAATATATAAAATTTGAAATGAAAAATGTGATAGATTAGTGTGCCAATTGAGTCAAGACAGGGTGAATTCATTAGAGATACGCTTAGGAAATTATTATTTTTATAATTATTTTAATTTTGTTTCCCTGTTTTAGGAATATTAGGATACATAAGGAAGAGAAATTGAGGCGTAGCTTTAGCTTGTGAGACAGTGTGTGTTTGAACAGAGCGGAACAATTTGCACGTGAACCCTAATCCATTTCATCAGAAATGTTTGGACACAGTGTCTCTACTCTACTTATTTATGTGATTTCTTTTTTGCCCTAGATTCTCTGCTTAATATTTTATTTTTTATAATATGATATTTTCACTTGTTTTGGCTTTGAAAACTAACTAGGCAAATTGATGCCTATTTTATCTGCAAATTAAGCAAAGAACAACAATATAATCACAGGCACCAACTGCAATGTGTCAATCCATTTGTGCACCGCAATTAATAATAATTATAATTCTTTTGCACTAATAATATTGGGTTAAATTCTTACAAAAATTGTCTTATTTTATTGCATATATTTATATATAACCAATTTTTACAACAACAAAAGAATAATACTTAAAATTAAATTAAGATATTAAAATAAAAAATTTGATATAAAATATCTCAGATTATAAATTTATTTCCTTATAGTTAGTAGGTTTTGAGTTTAAAGGAAAAGTGAAACTAATTAATGAGTAACGACAAATAAAGGTATTTGGCGTTAAAAAGATACATGTGATATTTTTAATTGAAATGACAGACAATTTAAAACTGACGATCAATTTGGAACACCTAAGAGCTATGAATGGATAAAAGTTTGAGTCACCATTATCATAATCCTACAACTCCTAAATACCTCCCATTATAACTTTGTATGCTTATCAGTCTTCAGTAACCTTTTGTCTACATGGAGTTCAGAGTGCAAGGAAAAAGTATATCATATTAAGGACATAGTTGACTAATTGGCTTATTTTATGTTGATAAATTAATTCTTTTTTTTTATCAATGATAAGTTATTTTTAATAGAAAAAATCTATTTATAAAAAAATTATGATAAATAATAAATGACATAATATATTATTATTAATAAGTACAATTAAATTCATGTAATTACATTAAATGATAAATTGACACATCTATTATAAGTATAATATAATTATGATTATAAAAGTTCTATTTTTTTAATGAGGAAATTCATAAATGCATAACTTAGTGATATTTTTTAATGGGATTGTTTTAAGAATTGTGATATTTAAGTTTCAAATCACATTAAATATATGAGTAATATAGTTATTAAAAAAAGGAAAATTTTATTTTAAATCTATTCCTAAAGAACAAAAATGTGTAAGTATATTTTTTTAAGAAGAAGAAGAAGAAGAAGAGGGGAAAAAAAAGAAAATTAAATATCTTTCTGAAAAAAAATATATAGTTTTTTTAGCATTAAGATGCTTTAATATAAAATCTATATATTAGGTAGGTAAGCTTCTTACATCTATTAAATAAAATAATTTATATCATACAAAATATACATAAAAGTTATTTTATGTTTAATAATAAATTTCTTTTAAGGAAGAAACACAAAGTTTGGGTTGAGATTAATTTTATTCCATGTTTGATTGAAAATGTTATTTATTTATTTTGTCAAAAGTTAATTTTACATCCATCTCAAAATTAAACTCACTCTCAAGAGTACTTTTTACAATATTTGACGAGTAGAAGCAACCTCTTAAACTCCTAATACTTCTTCTTTTTTGGAAGAAAAAAAGGTGTTTGCTATAACTTAAAGCAAGTGAATTAAAGTGGGATTTTCTACTATTGGAGGAGTCCTAATTTGAATTAAAGTTTCAATCATTACATCTATACCAAATCAGCACTCACATCCTTTTTACATCCACCGAATTTCTCATAACACATTTTTGCCATTAGCTAGCATTATTTCTCTCGAAGAGTTACTGTATATATCTTATATTTATTTTAACAATTTAATCTTATTCTTGTAAAAAAATAATTATATAAAGATAATTTTTTTTTTCTGTTTTTGTAATTATTTATCTTTTATTTTAATTTAATTTTTTCTTCTATTCTTTCTATTACAACTTAAAATTTAAACTTAAATATTATTTTTATAATAAATACCATATCTTAATAATTATTATTTCTATTTCTTATAGGTAATCTTATTGTCAAAGATGTTTTTACATTTGGTAAAGTAAAGTTTATAATTTTACAAATATCAGTTCACACCTTATAATTACAATTAAATTGTTTACTTTAGAAAATGTTTTTCCATCGGGAATCCAATAATTTTAACAAATAAATATAATCAATTATATTTAAATTATATTATATTTAGTGATAAATATATTACTTGATTTTTTAATTATTAACTAATTTTAAATTTTGATATCATTGATTTAAAACATACTTCACATGAGCTAATATAAATTATTGTTTCTTAACAAAGAGAAAAAAGAAGAAGTTAATTTTTGAATTATTGTTTCTTAACAAGGGAAAAGAAGAAGAAGTTAATTTTTGAAATGTTAGGGTCAATTCTCACTAACATAAACTTCTAAACCAATTGATCATACCAAATTTAGTGTCATATCTATATCTATATCTCATCCTCATTATTTTATTTATTAACAGTTAAATTTTCAAAACAATTTTTTAAGAAAAAAAATAAAGAGACTTTATAACTTGGAAAAAACTTACAACATTTTATATTTTTTATTAAGAGTAAACAATTTTAAATGTCTCAAACTTTAGATTAATTAATATATAAAATGGTTCTCAATTTAAAAAAATTTACAATTTAATCCAGAAGAACTTACATTTAAATCATTTTAATCATACTTGGGTTCCTAAAGCTATTAAGTTTGAGACTTAAGTGTTATGTTTATCATAATTTTTTTAATTGTAATTTATGTGTTAAAATATAATAATTTAAGGATTAATGTTAAATTTTTCAATTTTAAGATTTTTTTTTGTGTTAAGTGTTTTAAAATTTAATCACTTCAAAAATTATTTTGTCTTATTAATGATGTAATATAAAAAAACAAAGAATCTTCTTGTTTGCTTCACTTTAATATGTGTTATCAGTTTAGATAGGCCCTCGACAATGGAGGCCCATCTACTGACTCAATAGATGTCTAGCCCATAAAAATAGATGTTTGTATTTAACTTTCATTATTAATAAAAGAGTGATATATTTAAATAATTATTTTATATTAAATTAAATGTGTTATTTAATTCATTTGTTTAGAAAAAAATGTTTTTAAATCCTTCCATTTATAAACAATATGTCTTTAAACTCTTTTGTTTGTGAAAAAAAAATCAAAAAATGATAAAATTGATTTTTTTATTAAATACAACAGAATAACATATATATGACATGTATGTTCATATTTTTCGATAGACATATACATAATAATTAATATTTAATTAAAAATAATTAAAAAATTTAAGAAAAAAATTTCTTTAAAATTAAACAAAATTTTCAATAAATCTTAAACAAAATTTTCATTGTCTAATATCCAAAGCTATATATTACACAATAAAAATTTAATATAAATTTGATCGAAAAGATTAGTTAATTTTTTTAACTATTTTTAATTATAAATTATTTTATTTGATATATGTCTATTGACAAGTAAATATATGTGTGTCAAATATGATATTCTTTTATATTTAACGAAAAATTAGATAAAAAATTAATTTCGTTTTTATATGACATATTTTTTTATAAATAAATGAACTAAAAATACATTTTTTAAATAAAGTGACCGAATAATCTAGAAGATCTAAACAAAGGGATCAACATAATCCATTTCCATTAAAATAAAGAATCAATTACATGTTAGTTATATAATATAAAAAGTTGTTATTATATATAAAATAAAAATTATAAGATTATCTAAAAAATTAGTACTAGATATTTCATTTAGACTTTCCAAAGTTTTAATTCTAAAATTGAGTATTTTTATTTTATTTTTAAAATATAAGAAAAATGAAAAAATAAATAAAATATTAATTTAAATAAATTTTATAATAAAAATATTTTGATATGTAAGAAAATTATATAAAATAAACTAAATACTATTTTAAATATAAATTATTTTATTAAAATATTTATAATCAATTTTATTCGAATATATTATATATATTGTCACCAAAATTTATACAAAATAATTATATTTAATTTATAATATGATTTCACTATATATTTTTCTTAATTTTTTTAAAAAATAATTATATAAAAACACATTTAAAATTGATTCGAATTTCTTGTAACTTAATGTTGTGTTGTTTTTTATGTAATACCGTGTGACGATGATTGAAATTTATTAAATATATAATAATATTTATTATTTAGTAATAATTATAATTATTTTAAAAAATAGAAGAAAAAAATTCAATATAATTTTTCTTTGAATTATTTTTATTATTATAAAATTAAAAATTAATGTTAAATTTTATATAAAGGTACGAAAAATACTCTTAAAATAATTAGTTAATTAATTTAATACTTTAATAAAGAGTAAATAACAACAATAATTATTTTATTAGTAAATAGTTAATTTATTTATTATTTTATTAAAAATATATACATAATAATAATTATTTTATGAACAATATGTATGACATTTTATGACATAAAGATGTGTAAAATACTTTTAAAATAAATAGGTAATTAATTTGTTGATTTAATGAAGAATAAATAACCTTAATAATTATTTTATTCGTAAATAGTTAATGAAACTTTGTGAAAATATGATATTTTATTTAATAAATAAATCGAATATATATAGTATTACGAGATATGAATTTGACATGATAAACAAAAATTAATCAAATTTAATAAGTAATTTTATGGATATGATCTCGATACGAAAAAATATGATTAGTTTAATAAAATTGTGACCCTTAAAATAATAATTTAATGTTAATAATATAAATTCAATACAAAATAAAATTATCAAATATAAGTTATATAATTATTATTTATTACAAGAATATTATGATATTTATTAAATATATATGAAAAAATAAAAATAAAATAAAATCTAAAAAATAAAAGCAAAATGAGACACATAGAAAGAAAACAAAATGTAGCTTAGAGAACGGACAAACAATCATATTATTGGTACATGATAAACAAAACATAATCAAATTTAATAAGTATTTTTATGAATATTTTTACTTAAAAGTAATATAGGTTAGTTGAATATTTTTTAATTGATATTGGACATAATATGATCTCGATACTAAAAATATGAGTAATTTAATATAATTATGATTTGTAAAATAATAATTCAACATTAATAATGTAAAATTAATACATGATAAAATTATCAACTATATAACTATTATTTATTATAAGAATATTTTGATATTTATTAATATACAAGATAAAAAAATAAAATTAAAGCTTAAAAAAAGAAAAATGTAACATATAAGAAGGGCAAAAAAAACATAGCTTACAGAACCAAATTATTAGGAATTTTAAAATATAACACTAATTTTTTGAGACATAGGCATGTATGAGTTGAACATTTAAATTTGATAAATATATAGTAGTAATAATTGATGAACAATAATAATAATAATTTCAAATTCTTTATTTTATAAAATAAATAAAAAAGTAAGTATTTAAATATAAAATTTCAAGTTACTTTTATTATAATTGAAAATTTGATATTGAAATATTTTATAAAGTGATTTGTAAAAATACTACAAATTAGTAATTATTACTTCAATAATAAATATATATATATTATAATTATTTTATAAGTAATAGAATCTAAATATGAGTGATTTGTTACGGTAAATAAGTAAAATATAACATAATGTCAATTACTATTTTTACTATATAAGAAGTTAATCGTAAATGAATGATAAACATTTATTAAATTTAATAAGATTTTTTTATTCATATGAAATTGATTGCACTCATTGAATGAATAATCATGAATTGACTTTAGAACTATAATAATTATGAGTGGTTGAGAATATCTTTAAGATTTTTAATTAACCTTAGAATTGTAATAATTATTATATTATGAATAAAATGGAGTATAATTGTTCTTTTATAGTAAGTTTAAATTAGATATCATCTATGTACGGACACATGAGGTTCACAATTATCAGGAGGATATTAAAGTTTGAGTAAAGTTGAGACATAACCGGTGTAATAAAAGATGACGAATAAAAAAAATCGTGATAGATCCATTAAATTTAGGTATAATAGTTATAACTTTTAAGTTAATTAAAGATCTTTAATGTTAAAATATTTACTTATATCAATTTATAATATTGATAAACAAAAAGATAAAGATAGAAATAACATGATGTTATGATAAAAAAATTAAAAAACTTATTTAATCAATAATATACATGAATTATAAGAGTTAATAACTAGCTTTAAATAACTAGTTTCCAATTTGGTATCAAAGCCATAAAAATAATAGCATAATATGGATGAAAAAGTTAACATCATTAGATTTAGAGACATCAATGATATTAACCATAAAATCTAAGGATATTATATCATTTTTTACAAAATTTAAGAGCATAAATGAAGATATCTTAAACCCCAAGGGCACTTTAGATAAATTTCCTATGTTTGGATAGAATTAGATCTTAACATGAGGATCTTGGAACATGTTTTAAATGGGATGGTAAAAATTGGTTCATGATCGAACTAAGCTATTTTAGTAATTCGATTGATAAGGTTTGGTCTTGCTCTTGCTAAGGCTTGCCAAAAAGTTGGTCAAATCGTTAAATAGTTGGCAATGGGTCAACGAGGTGTGTTTTTCTATAAAGGCCACCTAATTTATCAGATTTTTTACCTAGAATTTAGAGAAACTCTACACAATTATTTCAAGGCTTCCTTATTCCATTCTCTTTTTATAGATGAAATGCATTATTGGCTAGTGTAAACTAGTATTATTTCAGGTTTTTTTCCCGATGTTGGTTTTCCCTATATTGGTAAGGTCTTACAAGGTCATAATGATTCCTAAGTAAGTAGCTTATATGGTGGCAAATTTTGAGTCCATTGGTGAGCAACCTATGAGAAAGTAAGCTATAAATTATTTTATCAATCAATAGTTCACCATATCACGTGGTGATGAAGCTTTAAGGACGAGTTAAGATCTACTTGAATCAAGTGTTGTGTTGACATCATTTGGAAACTTAGGCATAATTGAGCATGTTGTTTTATTTTATAGATATATTTACGTTTATATCTTTTTAAGTCGTGAACCGTTCATTTTTTTTATAATGAATTGCTTGTTAATAGTTGTTGTGACCCTTGGATGTTTCCACATAGGTGTTAGATTCTATGTGATTTACTATGTTACATGTATTATGTATACTCTATTATGATGAAAGTATAATCTCATTTATCGAATATGTTTATACATATAAGAAGTCTTGAAGTGATTGAAAATTCTTTTATAATTTTCATTGTATGTTTTTCTTATTCATATTTTGTGTGCTTACAGCTTATTTATTATATATTTTTAATCTTGATAGGAGCTTGTAAGACACATCATTACTAAAGTATTTATTACATATTATTATTTCTTATCTATTGTTTGTTTATACGGCGTGTAAAATTAAATATATTATTATTATTATTATTGATTATTTATCATGCTATAACATTTCTACTAATATGCTCCTCTAGCCCAACCCAAGCTTTAGGATTCTCCACTATTCAAAACTTTTGAATATAATTTCTTGAAGCTCTCAACTCCAAGAATTGATACAATCACACCTAATGATCCCCCATTCTAAGATTTCCCTCAATCTAGTGATACCTCAGGCCAAGATTTACAATCAATGAACTGGAAGAGTATTTTCTTGCAATAAGCTACCTCAAATAGTAGATATACAAATGAAGATTCAAGATTTTACATTCTCATGATTTGATTTACAAGTTTAGGCTCAAGAGATGAAAGGAATTGTTTTAGAGAAGTTTAGATTGTTGTTAGACATGATTAAAAGTATGCAAAAGTTGTCAAAACAGGAATAAAATCTCTTCCCACATTCATCATTAGAGAAGAGATTGTCAACATATTGATTTGCTTGAGAAGATTCCCTTGTTTCATTTTTCCTCATACATTTCCTCTTGTCTCTTATAATCGAAATCTTTGGAATAATAGAGGCAAACTGGATGGGCAGAGATTCAATGAGAAATATGAGATTTTTTTTAAGGAAAATGGGATTTTTATAAGAGAAGTAAGTTTTGTGAGGATTAATGAAGAAAAATTGATTTAAGAAGAAGATATTGGATAAGTGGATGAGAAATAATATTGATTTTTGTGTTAGGGTAGAGAGAAGGTGAGGGAAAACAAAGGTAAAAAGATGTTTAAAAAAATCTCACATAATTGAACGCTAGCTAATTATATTTAAATATCATATTTTAATATTTTCTATGCAAAACATTGATGATTTTTTTTTCAAGAGAATGATCAAGTCAATCAATCATAATATATGCGGAAAAGAATTATATAATAAAACACCAATAATAAATATAATGCTAATAATCAATCACTTTCACAAATTCAATCAAAATTCTCGATTAGTAAAATAATTTCAATCAACAGAAAAGAAATTTTAGTAACATTTAACCATTTCAAAGTACATTATTACCACTTAAAAAATTTGAACCTACAAACAAAAGTATAATCTTGTACACAAATTGTGTGGTCCTTAAAAGGTTAGTTATAGTACCAATTGGTACACCCTAATTTGATGCATATGTGTATTCTTTTTAAAATGACAAACATAATTCTTATGACATTTCATACCACAATAATTGCAAATATATATGTGTAGGTTCATCTAAAAATTATGTTTTGACAAGGTAATTTCTGTAAAAATTTATTTTGTGTATGTTTTACAACTAAGATCATTCTTGTCAAATATATTTGAGTGCCAAGTATATTATTCAAAGACTTGTATGGTTTGTGTAATAACTTTGCTTCCAAATTATAAGAGAAAGGTCAAAAGTTCAAGCACCACAAGTATCTTGAATAACAAAAGTATGTCATTCAAAGAATTTGTTCCTTTTATAAACTTTCCTTTTTCAATATTTTTTTTCATTTTGAATGTCACTAGAGCACTAGAAAGTTTCCCATGAGATCCAAGCCTTTGCAAAAATTTATTATTCTCTTTATCAAATTTCTTAATCTCATATGAAAGGGATTTTAATTTTGTTTTTAAGAAAAGAAATTTCTCTTATAAAGCATGTAAATCCTCAAATATATCTTGTAATTCATAACAAGATGCATTATCATTTAAATCATTATTGGAACCAATTAATTGTATGTCATCATCCTTTAGAGCCATAACATGTGTGTTACTTCATTCTCTTTTTTCCTTGGAGCAATTCTAATGATTATCATCCCAAATAGTTTGGAGAGCAAGTTTTGTTCTCCTTGTTTTGATCATCCTCATTATATCTTCTTATGGATTTTTCATGAGCTTTAATTGATCCCTAGGAGTTTATGCAAGTCTAAAGTCTTGAGATTCTTAAGTTCTTGGATGACGATAACTTTGGATTCCCAACTTTTTGACCAACATCAAAATATCTTGATAACTAACTCACTATTTGAAAAGGATTTACCTAAATATTCCAACTCATGATTTACAATGTTAGTAAATCTAGTAAACTATGTCCATAATAGATTCATAAGTTTTCATTTCAAAAAGCTCATAATCATGAATAAGAAAATTAATCTTTGAGTCCTTGACGTGGAGTAATTCCCTCATGATTTGTTTCAAGAGCTTGCCAAATGGCTTTGGCACTAGCAAGAATATAAATTCTATTAAATCTTCATCTACTTAAGATATGTAACAAAATATGAGTTGATTTTGCATCAAGAGTTTTGGCCCTATCATTTTTATCAAGTTCACTTTTAAGAATTGAGACACTACAATTTTGGAATTCTTTTTCATTGATACATATATCCCATTTATAGTAAACTCCCAAACCTCTTTCTATTTTCCAATATCTATAATCATTACCATTAATTGGTTGCAAATGTATTATCATTATATTTTTCCGATATCTATAATCATTACCATCAAAAGATGGAGGTATTGCGGGAGCAAAACCTTCTAAAGTAGTGTTAGAACTTGAGTTTTTTTATTGACAACAAACTAGTAGTTCAATAATATATAACTGATTTGAATGTGTAGAAGATTTAAAATTTGAATTCCAATTACGGTTGTCCAAATAATGTAGTTATTTAAAAATAAAATACTTAAGGTTTTCATTCTAACTCAAAAAAAGTTAAGGTTTAAATATGAATTGATTGTCAAACTCTTATACCAAATATTGTTTGGAGATTATAATTAAAACAACTTAAGAGGGGTAAATTAGTTTGCTGTAAAATTTCAACTTTTGTTTTTGCAAACTTTTCGTATAAAAATTCAAACTATGTATAATCACAATAAAACAATAATAATATTCAAGCAAACATACAGTTAAAGAGACTAAGGGACAAAGATAGTTAGCCAAGCAATTTATTATCATGGTTCTAGAAGCCTCAAACCCTTCTCTTTATCCGCACCTCTAGCTCAACCCAAGCTTGAGGATTATCCACTACTCAAAACCTTTGAATACAATTTATCGAAGATCTTAACTCTAAGACTTGATACAATCCTACTTGTTAACCCCTCACGCTAGGATTTTCCTCAACCTTGTGATATCTTATGCTATGACCTTTTTTCACTTAGAGATCCATCATTTTAATATTTTCACTTATTTAGTGATACTATGGGTGTCCACGGGTCCGATCTGGTCCGATTTTGGTTAAAAAACTTTAATCGGATTGGACTGGACCGTTTGATTTATAAAACCATTTGGTCTAGTTCGGTTTCTAGTTTGATTCAATTTTTTGACATATTTAATGAGAAATAATACGAAATTTTTAATATATTACTAAACCGACCCGATCCGGTTCGACCGATCTAAAATTAATACAAACAATATCGGACCGTTTGATTTGTTAAACCGTTCAATCTGGTCCAATTTATGGATACCCTGAAGTGATACCTTACACCAATATTTACAATCAATGAGTTTGAAAAGTATTTTCTTACAATAAACTCTCTCAAAGAGTAGATATACAAATGAAGATTTAAGTTTTTGCACTTTTTGCAAGTGTAGGCTCAAAAGATGAAATAAATTATTTTCAAGTGTAAGAAAATTTAGATTGTTGTTAGAGATGACTACAAATGTGCCAAAGTTGTAAAAAAAAAAAATTTATAAAGGTCTTATATAATCCCAACTAAAAATGTTACCATTAGAGTGTGAGACTTTTATGTCATTATTGGATTCCTAAATAGATATCCTATTGAATTAATTATTATGTGGCATTACTTTATTTTTATTGCAAGAAATATACCATTAGATGTTCTATTAAGTCTAGCAATTGTGATGCTCTCGAGCTACGTAAACAACGTTAATCAAACATCTGTTATGTATGCCTATAAAATGTTCGATTGGTTAATTTCAAATCTATATTTCTTAAATAAGATGTCCAATTGGTTTATTTTAAGTGTACATTTTGTTATATTCATTTGATGCAATATCAAAACATCTATTTTATCCAAAAGATATTAAAAATACAAATTTAGACCCAATTACTTTATGCCTTCAAAAACTATTTTAAATGACTTTCTTCTAAGAAATTAAATCAATTTTAAAATATTATAAGTAATTTTAGTTGGGAAAATAATTTTCAAAATTGGTTTTAAAATGAGCCGATTTGTGCAAATTAAAACTAAAAGTTAAATACTTACTACAAATTATTATACCTAGGATTATACTTGAGATATTTAAGTCTTTCCAAACTGTCCATTTTGAATCTTTAATCCATATTCCTTCGAGTGTAATGCTTGTGTTCATACTTATTATCACACTTAAACATCTTATTAAATCAATTTAACCTATAGTTAATAAATCATCAAAATCAAATTGGTGAACAATACTAATATTAGATAGTACTCATGTATTTATGTTTTATATTTTGAATTACTTGTTCGCAATCACACAAATTATAATATAATTTTTAAAAAAATCAATACTACTATATTTTTGAGATTACAAGATGCTCTTATAATATGCAAAATAACTTTTCTCAATTCCAACGATCGTCCGCTTATCTCCAACTCGTGAACTTAGCCGATACAAAGCTATACGATAGCACCTAATTTTCCAATTTGGCTGTTCGATCTATGCTATGATTTATCATTCATGGATGTTGATAAGATCCTTCCATTTAGCAGCACCTTAGCAGCACCTTCAAAGAATCTCCGTTTTAGAACCGTACATGAGATTTTCATCTCATACGACTCCTCCCTTATGTGCATAATGAGAATAATCTATTACATGAAATAAAAAAAGATTGAAATAGTCTCATTATAAACTGAGCGGGGCTGGTGTTTTTACAAGAAATAACTAGCCAACCTTCTTGTAAAAGATCTTTCCTTAACATCACAGGTGTTGGTACTAAATAAAAAATGGTGACTCCAACAAATTCTTTGTCTTTAACGCCTTTAAATTTTCGGGAATTAGTAACTTCAACAATCTTTGATGGTTATACGGGTACCCCTCAAATTTTCTTTTTTTTAGCCTATCTATAATATGTGAATGAGACTTTATCTTTCTGATCTATAAGAGAATGTACAAATATTCTTTAAATATTTTGAATTTAAATGAGTTTCTTATTATTCAATGAGCATCTTGTATTTCATAAAAATTAGGAGAAATATAGAATAGCAGGAACATTTAAATGGGTTTGATTCTCTATTGGATCATAAAAACCCACCTTTTGAAGACCTATTCCTTTTCTTCTAGATCGAACATCAATTGCAACGATTCGATAAATGGCTCATTGGGATAGATGTAAAACATATCAATAAAATCATCAAATAGACTATGATTTAAGTACTTTTTTTCTTATCCTTTTCTTCTTTTTTGTTCACAACCGAAAAAACTATTCGCATTTGCACCCCATAACTCGAGATCAATTCAGAAGTACTTTTTTTATTGATTTTTTATTTTTTATTATTTTCTTTATTATTAAAGAATTTAAAAATAAATTTTCTAATTATTTATGGTTTTCTTTTTTATTAGAATTTAATTAAAAATAAAATAGAATGAAAAAATAATAAATTAAAACATAACAGACAGAATTCAATTGGTCTAATTCGGGGCCATAGGATCTATTTGTATATTATTTTATAACCATATCGAGATAAAATAATCCCAACATGTCCTTAAATTTATTTATGGCCCTCAAGGAGCCGTATGAGATGAAAATCTCATGTACGGGCGAAAAGGTTTACTACTTTAATTCCTGTTTGACTCAACCGTCTTCCGAAAATGGATGCGATCGTGTTGAAGTGACAATTATCTCATTTGCAAACACATCTGGGTGGGATTAAATATATGACAGGGTTACCTGATATTGTAATAATTATTGATCAGTTGAAAAAAATCTATAAAATTAACAACAACAATCCAAAAGAAACCTCACTCTATGTTATTGCGTCTATTTCTCTTTAATTAGAATAATTGAAGATTTTTTATTTCTAAAACAAAAATCTTTTATTCGATTTATTATCAATATATATATTTTTCAATAATTTTTCTATTTTAGTCAATTGAATCCGTTAAATTATTATTCATATTCTATTGAAATAAATCAAAATTGATAAGGAGTTGTCAATGATGTTATATTTTCTTTCAAATTTTTCAAAATATAGTCATAATTATAAAATTGAAGGATTGGACACATATAGTATTATTATTATTATTATTAAAAAATAGAAATTTAATATAAAAATTAGTCTAAAATTAAAAATGTTCTTTTTAAATAATAATAAAACTAAAAGTGTTAATTTTTGGGTCACAATCATTAAATTTTTTAAGGGAATATTTATGATCTTAATTTAATGATTAAGTATTTATAAAAATAAACTTTATAATATGAAAATAACACCTAATAATAAAAGTAACATATAATTAATTATACTTTAATATCATTATCTTTAGATAAAATTATCGTTAATAAAAAATAATTATAACAATAATAATATTATTAAGATCATTTTCCCTTTAAGCACTACTAGTCTACTAGTACAGTATCATAGAAATAACAATTCTTCGTTCATTACTATGTTATATAAACTCATATTATATATGCTAAAATATAACTATTAATAATAATATACCAAATTTAATACATAAACTTTCCTTTTCCCTTGTCATTACTGTTTCTCTATTAAAGGGTGCCTTTTCCATCTTCTTTTTCCGGACCCCACTATTCTCCGCAGCTTTGGAAAAACGTTAAGTCGTTAACATTAATACTATCCCTTCCTTCCAATAACAATTAATTAATAATAACAATAAGAAAATTAAAAAATAAAATAAAAATTAGAAAAAGAGGCAAATGATTGAATTAACGCCAAGCAGATGCGACTGTGAGAGTGCGTCCCATCCAACCAAAGCAAATCCTTCCATTTTCTTCTTTAACCATAAAACCCGAGTGGACTCGATAGTTTCTTATTGATTCAGAAACGTTTTGACTCAGTGGTTTCAACTCCAACCCAGCCATTCCCATACGCGCCCTCCACTTCCCAAAAACCTCGCACCTCTCCACTCGCTCTATCCCTTCAGAAGCAACCGAGTTAGTAATCTTCCTATTGAGTACCTCCTCTATCTTTACTCGTTCCGAGTTGTTTTCTCTCGGAAAAGTGGACTCAATTGACTCCAGCAGATTACCGTAATAAGAACACGTCTCGTTCACTCGCGCCAAAAACGTCGCCGTATTGGTGTTCAATTCTTGCTCGACCAGCGTCACCACCTTAGGCGCTAACCCTTTCACGCGCCTAAGAAGCTCGTCACGAGGATTTTCCGTCGAAACGCTCTCGTCTGGAACTCTGTACAATTTGAAAGCGAAATTAACGGCGAGTGGCTCTTCAGGTTCGCAATCAATTAACTCGCGGTTCAACTCTGCGAGTTTCTTCTGACCCATGATCATAACTTTGAATTCCAGACCAACTCCGAGTATCTTTGAGACTTGACTCAACGTATCACGAACAGTTTTCAATCTCTCTTCTCCATTATTATCAGCAGCAACGGTGGTGATCTTCAACAGAATTGATCTTCCATTTTGACGATGCGAAGAGAGAGTTTGGAGAAGATGAATATACTGAACAGTATGACCGATATCGAAATCAACTACGTGAACCTTGTTGTTATTGTTTGGTTGGTCGGCTAATAATATGGCTTCAAGGATTGCGAGATTGGCAGCCACAAAACTCAATTTGAAACATGGAGATAGATCGTATAACAACTGAGTAGACCTGGCGTGTTCTTGTCCAAAAAGCTCAGTCACAGATGGTGGTGGATTGTCAACTGGATTAAGCCGCGATTTCAAAGCACGGGTCATTAAGTCAATAACTCTCTGTTCTGAATTAGGTTTGGGTTTCGATACCTGAAGAGTCTGAGGTGAAAGGATCTCAGTTGCGACATCTGTTTTTCCTTCGTAAATTGCCGTTGCAGCTTCCATTAAAGACTGCTTCGAACATATCGTTGTTGACGTCGGAGAAGCCACCGATGACGAAGATGAGGAACACGACGAGGTGGGTGAAGCCGAAACCGGAGGGTTATTGGGGTTTATAGAACTCTGAGTCTGATTCTGATTCTGATTATTGTTAGTGCCAATCAGATTTTGTATCGTCTCGGACCATTCGCTGTTGGTGTTAGTAATCACCGAAACGACGTCGCCTTCCACGTTTTCGTTATCATCGTCGTCATCGAGTAGTTGTTTTTCAAGCTGTTGAAGAAGCAGGTGGTTGCTATGAGTCTTCTTCTCCGAATCCGAATCCATCAAACCCACAACTGGACTCTGAACCTGGTTCATATAAGGTAGACGTAGACCCAGCAAAGTCTGATTCTGCTGATGAGAACGTAGTTGCTGAAGAACAGAGAAACCAAACCGTTGTTGGTGTTGGTGTTGTGATGAATCTGACGAAATCGAAGACGAAGAATCCGTTGTGATAGAGGAAAATTCAATTGGAGACAAAGGAGAAATAGGAGAGGAGTGTTGGTAAACCCTGGGTTTAACGGACCTTAAATAGTTTCTGTTCACGGGCAATAGTCCATGAACGTTGCTAGGAGGTAAGTACTCTCGATGAGATTGAAACTCCGCTAGTGTTCGTTTTCCGATAAAGTTTGTGGGGGATGTTTGACGAGACATCTGAGAATTTGCTAAAGTTGGGTCTAAGAACAGACCTGGAAGTTGTTGCGATCTGCTGTAAAGTGGTTGAGATTGGTTGTTCATGGATCGCCCATTTCCACCTCCAGAAAACCCAGATTGCATTTTGGTTTTCTATTTTGATCTTTTCTTGAAGAAGAAATTGAGAGAGAGAGAGAGAGAGAGAGAGAGAGAGAGAGAGAGAGCTTAAGGGCTAAAGTATTGGCTTTTCAAGAAACGCATTCGATTAGATTAGATTAGATGAGAGAGAAAACAAAGTTCAGTTTTATTTATTAATTAATTGCCTTGAATTCATTATCAATATAACAGAGAGAGAGAGATAGAGAAATGTGTTTGGTGTGTTTGGTTTTAGCTTTTTTATTTTATATTTCCAAAATTACTCTACTTGTGTACGTATGCCATTAGATCTTCATCGTTCATTTTTTTTTAGGATCGTATGGTTGATTGCGCTTTGATAACGTGTAACTCTTTTAATTAACGCCGAATGCTGAGCTAACGCGTGAACATCAGTTTCCAGTTATAGCTGTGATACTCGTAAACGATTCGGAGGATTGAAACATAATATATATATATATATATATATATTTATTAATATATTACTGATTTGATAAAAGGAGATTTTATACTATCTTGTACGTACTCTCTCTAATAATTTCATTCATAAATTATATTTTTAAAAAGAAAAAAATAATAATTTGGTAATTGTCTATATCTCTTATCATATATGTAAAATAAAATTATTCTTTGAAATTCATTTTAAAAAATTATTGAAATTATTACATTGATACTTTTTTTTAAGTGTAAAACTTGTTACGAATTATGAAAGTTTATAAATAATAAGTATTTAAAATTGAATTGTCTTAGCTAAATGAAGTTGAGTTAGATAATTACCCCGAAATAACTGTGAGCTCTTCTTTCGTTAATTTTCATATTTAGTTAAATGTTTCTCAAATTTTAATGGAATCATGATATTAACACTCCCTTTATCGTCTATACATTAATTTCATAAACAATAATAATTGACAAATTAACAATTATACTCACAACATTTCTTTACCATTGATGTTGATAAAAGTGACACTAGATGCAAATTATTAGTTTATTCTTTGTGTATTTTTCATTGTATCACATAATTTCAAAAATATTGTAGAAATGATTTTTTTAAAAAAATTGATAAAATATATCAATTTATGTGCAAAACATGTTATTTTATTATCCTTTCTATTTAGTTTAAATTTTGGAAAAACATTTAAGTAATTAAATAAAAATACTCTAATAATACTGAATAATTTACTTTTCTAATGCATATCATATCCTTAATTTTTTTTATCTTACGGGAAAAAATGTAAACTAAAAAACAATTTCAAAATTCATGAGCCAATACTCATTATAGAGGGTAAATTCCCATACAGTCTGGAACGTCTCAAACTCTACTTGTCACACAGTCTCTTACTCTGGACAACATTAAGAATCACATTCTGAAGCTGATTAGGAGCTCCACGAAACTTCTTGATGTTGATAGGAGCATCCTTGACTCCATATTATTTAGGTATTAAAGTATAAATAATACTAACACAAAATTTAAAGTAAATTAAAAAGATTATTAAAATAAAATGTTAAATAATATTCACTATTCTGATAAAGATGATTTAAATTGAAATTTAATATCAATTTTATGAAAAATCTATTTATAATGAATTTTAAGTTGTTATTTTATAAACTTACTATGAGTCAAGTTTATAAAAATAGTGTGGGAACAATATTACCGATAACCTGAAATGAATTTCTTGGGTTGAGTCGCGGACTAGGTCGCTATTTTTAAGACGTTTCGCGGTTCTGTCCAAATTTGTACAAGCAAACACATCCCCGTCGTCCCCAGGATAAAACAGTTCAGAATCTTAATCTTTGTCTCAGAACTTCACTGCACTGATGAAGACTGGAATGCTACACCTGAAAATTTGTTGCTCGGAAAACTAAAAAGAAAACTTAGAAATTGTAGAGAGAATTGTTTTTTCGTAGAGAGATGAGATTGCATATTGTTGTGTAAAAATTGAGAGCTGAAGCCCTCTTTTTATAGGTTTTAGAAACCGTGTGACAATTATGGTAAAAACGATAATGTTTGGAAATTAAGAGCGTAACGGTTATTTTGAGTAATGAAGAGTAACGGCCATTTTCAGATTAAAGATGAGTAACGGACATTTTTGTGAGTAAATACGAGCAACGACTCTTTTTCTGAATAAAGAAGACAAACGGTCATTTAACGGTCATATTCTTAATAAAAGAAAATAACGATCATTTTTCTGAAATATATATATAACAACCATTTTTGTAAGTGAAAAAGTTTTCCTTAAAAAGAATATTTTACCAAAAAATAAAATACCACCTCACACACACGCACTCGGACTCTGCTCGGCTCGACACGGCTAACGGCGGCGGCGCACGTGCGTGCGCGTGTGGTATCACATTTGCCTAGGTCCTCTCCCCTTCCACAAAAGTGGGTGCCCCTTGGGGCCCAATCCTAATAAACAACTCTTCACTATTTATACCTTTTTAAAATAATATAAAAAGCAATGTGGGACAAGGCTTTATAATTTTTTATTAACTTCACATTTTCCAACAATCAATTTTTTATAAATTTCACCTTTTTCCAACACTTACTTAAAATTTGAAGTCAATTTAAGTTAAAAACTAACTTTAAATAGATTTTAAATTTAAAAATATTCAAAAATAAAAAATATTATTGTTGACGTATCCAATCAATACTACGCATGGAAATTAACGTAAGTGATACACATCAATCAACACTACGTCACATGTAGTTTGGTTGGACACGTCAATAAATACATAATGTAGTATCGGTTAACACGTGTGATCGATACGTCACATGACATGTAGTGTTGGTTCTACATATCAACCAATGCAATACACGTAGTGTCGATTGATGTGTAGAATCAACACTACGTAGCACGCGTAGCATTATAGAACCGATTTTAATTGGCTTTTTTTCCCTTTCCTTCTACTTACCCTATCTCTTCGACGGTTCTTAATGTTGTTCCTATTTTTTTTCTCTCTCACATATCACACATGCCATCTTTTTGTCTATTTTTGACCATTTTTAACCACCATTTTTTACGTTGTCAGTTGAGTTTTGTTCCACTACATATACTAATCTAGATCCATTCCTTTTTTAAGCTTAACATTCGATATTTTCTTACTCATTTTCCTACACTTTATCACTTACTAAACATATGTTTTCTTCATTTTTTCACTTGTTTGATTCTTGTAAGTATTTCAATGAATAATTTTGCATTTATTATTGATATTTTTATTTATTTTTAATGAAATTATTTATTTATTTTTTATGCATATTATGCGTTATTAATTATTTGTATATTTTTTTTTTGTGTTATATTGGTTGTTCATTTGTGTTCAAGCTTATGAAGACGAGTTATTTTTTTTTTATTTATTTATCTTAACTAATTTCATATATTTCTTATATATGTATAATTTATTTTGAATTTAATTTTTTTTGAACTTATTATTACATATATTAAATGATATATTTTTTAATTAGGTAGGTTGGTATATATGTATTTATAATTTATATTATTAGGCTGTTATATTATTAGGTTATTATAATTTATATTATTAAATTATTTACATGTGAAAATAATATTATATATTGTTAATGTTATAATGAATTTATTAATTTTTTGGATTTTATGTATTTATTTTTATATGATATTTTGATTAATATTCTAATAATTCATAAATTTCATAAAATAAATTTTGAAATGTATTGGTGATTAATACATGTATATTTATTGAGTGCATATTTAATATGTTTAATGTTCTTGAAAGAAAATGGACAAATATTGGATGTTAAAGTATATAATTAAGCACAATTATATTCCTAGAGTTGAAACTTTTATAAAATTTGCTCATAGAAATAGTAATAATGAAATTAATATGATTTGATGTCTATGTGATAAATGTAAAAATGGGAAATTTCATATTAACGAGGTTAAATATGGCCTTATTCTATAGTGATATTCTTTTGAGTTATAAATATTTGTATTACCATGGAGAAAAGATTGATGATACTCATGATGAAGAGCTAAATAAAGATATGAGTACATTATATACATCCTCCTACGATAGGCACTCTAGACATAATGTACAGACGAAAAATATGTTTTATGTTGTGGAAGATGAACTACATAAGAATAACCTCAAAACTTTTAGAAGATGTCGAAAAACTGTGTTATCTAGAATGCAAGAAATAAACTAAAATGTCAGGATTGATTCATTTGTACAATATGAAGGTAACAAATAGTTTTTTGGACAAAGGATTTACATAATTTCTAAATGTACTAATATGTATGTGTTCTAAGGGTAATGAGTTGTCATCTTCAATATATGACATGGAGAAATCTTTTAGTCGATTTGACATGGAATATCATAAGATTCAAGCTTGTCCAAATGATTGCATTTCTTTATAAAAAAGAATATGATACATTAGATAATTGTCCAATATGTAAAAAATTGAGTTGAAAGCATGTTACAAATGAGACAACACTTAAGAAAGACGTGCCTACAAAGGTTGTTTGATACTTTTATCCGGTTCTTCACTTTCAGAGGTTTTTCAAAAGTAAAGAGATATCAAAGATGATGACTTGGAATTTAAAGAATCGATATAATGATGGAATGCTACATCATCCTTAGGATTCTCCAACTTGGAAAGTAGTAGACAATTTATCCCCTAAAATTACATCTAATCGATGCAATCTTCATCTTGCCATTGCTACCGATGAAATTAATCCACATAGTTTCCTTAGTAGTTGATATAGTTGTTGGTCAGTAATTATACCTGGTTATGCATGAAGAGAAAATTCATGATGCTAACATTATTGATATCAAGGCCAAAACAACTCAAAGTTGATATTGGTGTGTATTTGCTACCTCTGATAGATGACTTAAAATATTTTATGGAATGATGGTGTAAATTTATACAATGCACATAAGGAAGAATACTTTAACTTAGGGGGGTATTTTTATGGACAATTATTGATTTTCTTACCTATGAAAACTTATCAAGACATGCAACAAAATGTTATATAGAATGCTCTATTTGTAGCGATGACACTTCTGTAATTCATCTTGTTCATGAGCAAAAGATGTCTTATTGAAGTGATAGAAGATTTTTGTCATCTGGACACAAGTTTAGATACAAAGAGAAATCATTCTATGGTGATGAAGATCATAGTCTGACACCAAGACTCTTGCAAGGGGTTGAGATACTAAGGCAATTTAATGGTATGACATTCAAATGATATGAAAAGATGAAAAAATACTCGCTAATGGAGGGAAATGAAAGAGATTAACTAATAAATGAGGTAAAAATGAAAATGTTACTCAAATAGTAGAACATGATTGTTGGAAGAAAAAATCGATATTTAGAGAATTACCTTATTAGAAAGACCTACATATTTACCACATCTTATATGTCATGCATATTGAGAAAAAAAAGCATGTGAGAGCTTGATTAACACGATACTTAATATACTTGAAAAAAGAGGATGAAATTATAAGAAGATTGGATTTAAAGAAATTGAGTATATGTCCTGAATTGAAACCAATGATTAAAAATGATAAGAATTGAACATACTTAGCTTCAACATCATATATAACGTCAACAAAAGAGAAAGATGTATTTTGTAAATGTTTGGTGGGTGTGAAGATTCTTTATGGTTACTCATTCAACTTAAGAAATTTTTTGCTATGACTAATAAGAAACTTTATGGATTGAAAATCACATGACTATCTTATTTTAATACAATAGTTATTGTCAGTTACTGTTATCTCAATTCTTTCAAAACATGTTCGATTATCAATAATTTTTCTTTGTTTACTCTTCAATACAATATGCAAGAACTATATCAATTGACGAGAAAAACTCTTTACATAAAGATGTTGTGGAGAATTTGTGTATACTTGAGATTTTTTTTTTTTAATATAATGATTAACTTATATATTCATTTAGTTTGAGAAGTTCAATTGTGTGAGCCTACTTATTTAAGGTGGATGTATCTTTTTGAGAGATACATGCAAGTCCTTAAAAGATATGTATAAACTAAAATAGTCTTTCACGATACATGGTAGACCATTACATCATTGAAGAAGCTATTAAGTTTTGTTTTGAATACTTTATTAGTTGCACTGAAATTGAGAATCCTATGCAAAGTTATTCTCAAAATATGGCAAGAGCCAAGTAGGTAACCCTATGCTTGGTGAAAGTAAGAAATTCTTCATTGATCACACTAGATAGGAAAAAACGCATGAAATTATTTTGTCAAATAACAATGAGGTACAAGAATACATAGAGTATGTAATGACAATGCATGTCAGGTTTACCCTTTTCATATAAAATAAACTTATTATTTATTTAGCTATTAATGACATGCAATTGATATATCATAATCATACTTTTAAATTTGTTGGTCTTAAAGACTTTAAATTTAATATTTCACATAACAAGCTATATCAATTTTTTAAGCCTCTTCATTTGAGGTCACGAGAACATTAAGGTAATGTTGCATGTTTACTTATTCAATAATAATACACAGATCTTTTAACATATACAAGTTATTTTTTGTGAATTCATAATGTTAAATTGTTATTTTGAATTTAAATATGTAGTTATTTGGTTGGAGTAAAAAAGACCACTCTAAACAAAATTTTGAATGTTTACTATAAGAATGGGTAGAAAACATGCTTCAAATTATAATATCGAAAGAAGAATCAGAAGATGAATATCATGATAAGGAATATCATGTGTATCTTATTATTATGTGCTTATCTTGTAAAATTACTTATCCGTAATGGATATATGTAATTTTATAACTAATATAACGTGCATATTTATATTTGCTTATAATATTTAGTAATATTATAAATAAATTAAATTTGTATATATGCCTTGTATGTAAGTTTTTTTTGTTATAAATTGGTTCTTAATTAATTAATTAATATCCACTTTTAAAATGAATAAAATATTTTAAAAACTCTTTTAAACATATTATGATTCTTCTATTATTATGTGATTTAAAACATGTAGGGAGGTTATAAAAAAATAATTAAAATACATTTATTAGTTATACCATTTGAAATTGACTTAAATTTTAAAGTCAACTCTAGGTTAGAATCGACTTAAATTTTAAGTCGATTGACACGTAGGTTTGATTTAAAATTTTAAGTCCGTTGATCTGTACGACCAAATTAAAATTTAAAATTGATTGATACGTAAGACTAACTTTAAATTTAAAGTTGATTTTATAGTTGAATTGACTTAAAATTTAAAGTAGATTATATCTTGCAATCAACTTAAAAATTAAAGTAATATAATTTTAAGTCGGTTTATGGAATCAACCAACTTAAAACATGTTTTAAATTGGTTAATAATCGACTTAAAAACTTTTTGTTGTAGTAGTAATTATAATATAATATATATATTTATGAATAAAATATATGTATTTAAAATTAAAATTAAAAATTGATAAAATATTATAGATCATATATTATATGTCTTTAGAGGTAAACATGTTGATTTAGTATCATTTATTATACTTTTATCTTATTACAAATATAAATGGTTAGAATAAACGGTTGTAATGCATGATATATATATATATATATATTGTTTCATAGAAATATACGTATGTAATTTATTTTGAGTTAATTATTTTTTATTTTATTTTTATTTCTCATTACATTACATGTATAACTAATAATCTAAGTAAAATAAAAATTACTTCACTTATAAATATATTAAAGTTTTATTGTTAATATAAATGATATCACAAGTAAAATAAAAATACGATTATATTAAGCTAATTTTTTTGTAATTTACCCCAACTTACATTCCCGTATAGACCCCTATATAGCCCCGTCCACGCTGATTACGCAACTTAAAAGTTACACATTAATATAATATCAATACCATTTAGAATTTTAGACTATAACACTAATAAAATATAACCCAAAGCCAAGCAACCAAGACGATAATGATAATAATGATAATAATAATAATAAATCATTGAGTGAAATATGAAGTGATTAGGGTCTCACGGAAGATCCAAAGCATTGTTGTTTTATGAGAACCTAGTCCTCCCTTATATTAAAGCATTAAGTCACTGGTACACTAGACATCATATATCCTATTTATTGTTCTTTTCTTGTTTGAATAATAATTTAGGAAATACTCACTTTTATAAAATTATAAAAATAAAAAATATTTGCAGCATTTCAATTAAATTAAATTTAAATAATAATATTATCACAAGTTATTATATTATTATTAAAAAATAATTTATTAATAACAATTTTATTCAAAATAATAACTCTCAAATAAAATTAATTATAGGATACAATAAGTTATTTAAATATTTATATTGTAATAATAATAAAAATGATGATGATAAATTTGAAAGATATTACCTTTAAAAGATTATATACGAAGCGACCTTGTTCTTTTTAGCAAAGGTCAAAGGTGGAAACTCTTATGAGAATGACTTTTCATTTTAAAGAAGGAATTTTTAGGAAATGATTTGATTTAAAATTATAATACTCAGGCCCTTTCCTTCTTAAATTCTCTTTCCTTCGAATAAAATGGTAGAGATAAGAAATTTACCAAATTCTTATTCATAAGTTTAGTTTTTATCCATAAAATAAAATGCTGGTTAGGCAAAACTATCATTTTCCATACCAAATAGTTTGTTATGTACTTAATTACTTCTCACCATATAAGAATACAATATATATTTGTAAATTATGTTAAATATTACACCTAAATTTATAATAATTGAAATAATATTTAAAATATATAAAAAAATTAATGAGATAAAATTTAATATTAAATGTATATAAATATGTAATTTAATTTGAACGATATTTAATGTAAAAATTATGAGTTGATTTTTTAAAAATATATTAATTAAATATAAAGGGTATTATTTTTATTTTTTTATTGTTTTCTAATTTTTTTTATAATGGTTATTTGAAAATATTCATCACAATATATATACAAGTATTTTTGTTTTCTCTTTTGATATAAAAGAAGCTTTTAATAATGCCATAAACTATGTGACGGAAAGGGGAGTGCCGGGTGATAGGTTGGACCATGACCATCCTCTTTTTGATAAATTTTTATTATTATATGTAATTGATTTATACTTTTAAATATTTTATATAAATAAAATAGATATTTAATTCACATTATAATAAAATTATTTATTTTAGTAAGTAAGTTAACAAAAATAAAACTTTTTGATATATAATTTTATCTTTTGTTTTAAATAATTTATAATTTTTAATAAAATAAAAGATAACATAATTCCATTATTTTTTATAAAAGTATAATTTAATTTATTAGTTATTAGATAGAATAATATAAATTTATTATCATTTTTTTGAATATGTCATCTAAGTCTACTTAAAAGATATAGGTCAAATTTTTAGAAATATAGTTAAAATTTGTAAAAAAATATTTTTTTATAAAAAAATAACGACAATAAATATTTTAATTTTTTTAAAAAAATGAATAATTATTATCTTAAAAAAAAAAAAATAGATAAAATATTAAATTATAAAAATATATTATTGAGATTATTCATTGTACGAAAATAAACTATGATATAGTTATGAAAAAAAAAATTAAATATTTATTTTCATTATTTTAATAAAATAATTTTTTTTATAACATATCAATTTTATTCTAAAAAATTTGACCTGAATAAAATTTTAAATATTTACTTTCGTTAGTTTAATTAAAAAAAAATAAGTTACAAAATATTATGTTTACTTGAAAATTTGAACTAAATCTTTCATATAAATTTTGATAATCTTTTCAAAAATAATAATGTATTTATAATATTACTCTACCTAATAACTAATAAATTATATTTTCATTAAAAATAACGAATTTTTACTACCAAATATCTTTTACTATTTCCGTTTTACATAACTATTTTTATATATAATCATTATCACTTCTTATATTCTTTCTTCACTCTCTCACTCTATGTTTAGTAGCAACAAAATATTCTCTTTTTATAAGTAATAAAATTATAATATATCAATTATATTTATACTTCTGTACACTTCTAATTTAAATATAATATTTTTTAAATATTTTTAATCATGTGTTACTTGGCTTTCATGGCTCGTGTGTGGAGAGGCATTTAAATTCACATTAAATATATATATAAAATATCACATTTACCACTAAAATAATCCACCTAACCACTGATCCATGCGATACTTTCATATTTATTTTTGAGTCATCATTCCATACTGTGAACCTTAAATCATATATAGGTAGCATTCATGTTATATATAATATATGGCTTAATTTAAATTATCAAAACTATAAAGTTTTTTTTGTCTTTTCAAAATGAAAACCTCACTATATGAGTGATTGATCTGTATTATCTTAAATTATCGATTATATAAAATAATTTTTCATTCATTTAATAAGTATTTCTCTTATGAATGCCGTAGATTTATAATAAAAATGTTATTATTTAAAACATATATAATAAATAAATTTCAAATCAATGCTAAAAATAATACTTAAATTTATACTATATTCTTTATCAGGCAAACTAAAAAGCGATAAACCATTATAAATTATAAAGTTTGATCCCCTCAAACTATGAGTAGGTAAAATCAACCATGCTCTATTTTGTAAAAACATTATAACTTGGAAGAGGTAAAATTTATCATTAAGAAATAAAAATTACATTATCATGACTAAGTATAATTTAATTGGGTTGCTTTTTTAATTTAATTTATCTTTTAAAAATTTATTAATTACTCTAGTAAACACAATCATCATGTTACTAATATTTTAATATAACAATATTTATTGAATATAATTAGATAAATTAAATAATATTTACTTATAATATTACATTATATACTTAAAATTTATAATAAATAATTTTTTTTATTTAATGTTTTTAATTAACGATACGATAATCAAATACGAGAATATCTAAAACTAATATAATAAAATATTTTTTAATCAATTGATATAATATAATTTATTTATCAAATATATACATACAATTAATATAATATAATTTATTTATCAAATATATACATACAATTAATATAATATAATTTATTTATCAAATATATACATACAATTAATATAATTTACTAAGCCTAAGTGGAAAAGGTTGTATATTGAATTTTTTTTAAGAAATTGGTTTACATGAGAATAAGAAACACTCGCCTTTTCAATTAAAACGGAGAGAAGAAGAAATGGAAGGAAGAAAAAAAAAAACAAATTCACTTTACCTCTAATCCCACACGATTCGGAGGATACACGATAATACACGCGCCTTTGAGTATGCATTAATTATTATGGAGAAGTTTTTTGTTTAAAAAAAAAAAAAGAAAAAAGAAAAAAAGAAAAAAAAGAAGAGAGAAGAATGCTATGACATGATGACTTTAAAGGCATGTTCATTACTATCAGTGCAATCGTCAATCCCCACTAAAGATGAAAATATCTTGTACATAGTTCACGATGTGTCGAGAATATATGTATTTTGAAATCTTAATATCAATATACAGTATTCGTAATATTAACTAATAATATAATATTATTAATAAAATTTTGAATCGATTAAATAAAATATTATTTATAATTAATTTTATTTATATTTTTAAATAATTTATCATTAATTATTTTATCTAATTTTATTAAAAATAATTTTTTTTATAATATTTTAATTTATTTATCAAAATAAATATTAAATATTTTTATATTTATATATATTGAATAGAATAATCAATTTAAAAATATATAATTAATAATTTTGAAAATTTATTGAAAAATTTATAATTTTATTAATTTTCTCAATATTTTTTTAACGATAACAATCTTATCTTAGGTATATATAAAATTTAAGTTTTAATATTTTAATTAATATCGATATTTTAAATTTTGATACGTAAATTATTAAAAAATATTATATATTTTAAATATGAAATGTATCATAAGGTATAATAATATTGATAAATATAATAAGTTTAATTAAATAAAAAAGCAGATGCGACTATAAATAGTATTACTTGTAAATTATAAATTTTCAACCACCTAATAATTAACACGTGTCATCATTACAATTTTTTATTTTTTTAATGGAATAATACTATGAACTCCCGAACTCTGAATTATTTTTCCTGCCCAACCGTAGTTTCCACCTAGTGGGTACCCTCCCCACCCTAGATGGACACCTAGCAGTGTTTTTCAATTAGTATTGTCAATTGAATTGTTAGATACTTTATTACTTTTATAAATACAGTACATTAGTAACTTTTTTTAAAATTTATGGATTTTTATCATCTTATTATTATAAATTTAAATATTTTTATTATTTTTATGAAAAAAATTATGTTAGATGAGTTTATTAATAAGAAATTGATAGATATTTGGAAGAAAAAATATCTCAAAAAATTAAATAAGAATAAAAATTAAAACAAAATTTTTTATTAAAATTATCTTAAAATATTTAATATATATATATATATATATATAAATATAAAATAAAATGATTAAAATATATTAATTTAAAATAAAAGTATCCAATTGTCACCCGCTTGCACTTTTTCCATCTCAATTTTCCAACTTTTCCAATGCTTAGCAACATTAAATTAAAAAAAAAAAATCAATTTCTGCGTATTCTTTCCATTCGAACTCTTGGAAATAAATAAATAAATTTAACGAAAAGCTGCAGTAGCTCTTCATGCTAGAGCAACTGCTATTAAGAGAGAAATAGAAACTTTGAGTAAATAAACAAGAAAACAAAGAACGTCGAAAATAAAATAATAGAAGATGAAAGAGATATTGTATGCCTCTCTCCAAAGGTTGTTGATCCAAATAGTTAGGCATGCCGTATTATTACCTTTTGTCCTCTTTTGCACATGATTGTTGTTAAATTTGTAGCCAAAAGAATAACAAAGACATACAACTATAGTTATTTTTTATATATTTTAAAATCTTTTAAGGTTTTATTCCTTTTTCTTTAAAACAATCTTCAAAAATAAAAATTCTAAGAGAAAGTATTACTATAATAACGATCTTTTAAGTAAGTTATTAGCTATCTTAAAAGTCATTTTAAGTCGGTTAGTTGAACAAACTTAAAACGAGAAAACTTAAAATTTAAATTCGGTTCACAGGTTGAATTAATTTTAAATTTTAATTTTTTTAACATATTTTACACATTTTTTACTATTATTATTACCTGTTTTCGATCATATAATAAAAAAAATCAAAATATGTTTAAAAGAGTTTTAAATAGTATAAATAATTAAAAAATTAAATATTAATTAATTACTTAAGAATTAAATTTATTACAAAAAATAATTTATATATAATACATATATATATATATATATATGTGTGTAACTTAAATTACAAATAAAGTGATAACACTTTTTTTGTCATAAAATTTGTGATATTTCCACTTTATTTTATGAAAAAGAATAATAACTAACTATTACTCTTACATTTCAACAACTGTTTTTGTGTCTTTACTCAATTCTATAGAATTTGAATTATAGTACCAAATATAATTTCCATATAGGTAAAGGATTATCAACATCCAATGATCTTGGCCTTTTTCAAAATTTAGTGGCTAAGAGATTATTAACTTCTGATTTCTCTTAAGTGTTAATGTTCTATTACATAATTGTTTAGCTCTGATGCTAACATCATGTTCTTGATATTGATTGACAAATGATGAATCATAAAACATTGCTAAATGTGATAGGTGATTAGTTTGAAGTCGATAATAACATGTCTTCTATAAAAGAAATATATATAAATAATTAGATAATATAAATATAATTATGTAGTCTACATAAATGAAAAATATTTACTGATTGAGGACTCACCTTGTCCACACTTGAATTATACTTAAATTGATCATTTGAAATTCAAACAATTGCAATATGCACTCAATCGATATATATGTTTACCTAATGTCTACGTCAGAAATTTTTCTAGGAAGTGGCACAGTCCATCCATCATTTATGTTAGTGTTGCTCGCAACAATAGTCATTAAAGAGCCAAGATTTCTCTTGAAGTTTAAAGCATATTCATAACAATACTTTTTTCATGGTTTCTTCTTGAATGACTTGGTGCGCGATGATTGTCCATTAGACATAGATTTGTCACTAGATACTTGCTTTGTATCTTTTAATTATGCCGCACTTACTAATTCTGATATAATAGACTAAAGAAGAAGAATTATATACGTTAGTAATAATAAAAGAATAATAATATAATAGTAGTAAAAAAAGTTTTATCTTAAGTAACAAAATAATATTATATCAAAATTTATCACAACTTGATTCGACGACTAAGCCATATATTGTCCAACAACTTCTTGGACTATGGTAGCATCAGAAGGCACATGTAGTGGACAATGATGTCGCAATGACTGATTAATTACTATTTTCCAATAATTTGGTAAATATTTATTATGACTTATTCGATCATTGTTCAATTGTTGTACCGTTCTAATATCAACATAGTCCATAAATGATGGATATTTCAAAAAACATTTTATATTCTGTAAAAAATTGAAGTGTTATATATAATAAATAAAATATAAAATAAACAATAAAAATAATAAACTATCTATATAAGCTTTAAATCTTACCACAAATGATTAATCAAATGAAAGAGGACTCACATGTAGGGTAGCTATTGTAAGGACATTCTTGTCAAAACATTCATCATACGATGGATAGTAAGAATGCATAGATTGCATTGGAGATATTGAACCACTACCTGATTGCATCTGTATTCTTAGCATAAATGAAAGACCAATAGGATGATTATATTCCATAGAGGATATAGGTTGGACGCCACGATATTGCATGGTTGCCATGAATGGTAGCATGGCTAGTCAATGAGACATGACTTGATTGTAGTATGGTGTCATGTGTAGGGGTGTCCACCGATCTGGTCTGATTTTGGTTAAAAAACTTTAATCGGATCGGACCGGACCATTTGAAATAGTTTTAATTAATACAAACCGTACTGAATCGTTTGATTTATAAAATCAAACTGTCCGGTTCGGTTTTCGATTTGGTTCAATTTTTTGACATATTTAATGAGAAATAATGCGAAAATTTTAATATATTACTAAACCGGATCAAACCATTTGATTTGTAAAACCGTTCAGTTCGATCTGATTCGGTCCAGTTTTACAGTTTGGTCCAATCTGATCCGATTTATGGACACTCTTAATCATGTGTTGTGAATTATATCGCATTAAAATAACAATCTCACTTAACACTGAGACATTAAAAAGAGTTCAATTATTTTTCGATTTATAATAATTTTTTTTACTAATAATTTGAGACCTTTGTTTTAAAATATTAAAAAACTTCCTAGTTTAAAGTCCAATTATCCAAAATCAACAAATTTGTCACCTAATTACATATATTCTATTTGAATACATAAAATATTTGAATTTTAAATTAAAAAAATGGTTGAATAGTATAATTATTTTAAATATTAAAAAAATTAATTAAAAGTCAACTTTAGTCAACAACAATCAGCATGTTAAAGATTGGAGACAAAGTGAAATTGAATTTTATCTTCCATTTTGTGATATTTTGGATAAATAAAACTTTAGCTACTAATTTCTTATTTTAAAAAAGAAAAAAAAGTTATGCAATTTTTGTTTTATTCTTGTATTTAATTACTAAAAGAGAATGATCACTTCTGTTGTAAGTTAATTGCATGTGCTCAAAATGGCTAATAAAAGGACACTTGTTTGAGCTCAGTACAATTTAAATGGGTTTGCACTCATTTATTTGAACAACATAAACAATAACAATGGGGAATAATATCAAAAATAATTCTTGGAAATGCAAATATGTGAAGTCATTAGGAACAAGAAATTTATTTTATTCAATAATTCAATCAAGATAAAAAAAAATAAAAAAAAATATTTGCGTCAAACAATAGTCTTACACAGCATTTCAAACAAAAAAAAATATATTAAAAAATATCACTTAAAGAAGTCATAATTATTCTTCATTTAGGGTACTTAATAATTATTATGATTATTTATAAGCCCCATATTTTTTTTTCATTTAAAAAAAACAGAATAAATAGCAGCAACCTATTTTATTCCCATAAGGTAACAGAATTTCTTCTTAGCTTAATTAATTTCCAAAATTGTCATTCTAATAATTATATTCTAGTAGCTTTTTCCCCCCTACTAGTTGTTTCACATTCACATAGTAGAAGATGCAGATACAGACAAGTCCTTTTGATCTCCAAAAATGCGAAATCTGAAGTCAGAAACCATAAGAGGAAGTCCTTTATGGAGAGAAACGGTAGGTTCCCAGCCAAGAAGCTCCTTAGCCTTTGAAATGTCTGGCCTTCTCTTGTGTGGATCATCCTCTGTGTTTGGCCTGAACTCTATTTTTGCATTTGGATCTATTGTCTCTTGCACCACCTCCAAATTTGAATACTTAATTAATTATTAATTTTCTTCTATCGTCATAAACAACAAGCTTATACTAACTTGAGTCAGCTATAACACAATAATTCATGTATAAATTAGCATAATCATTTAATTAAATCATTTCTATACAAGTAATGGATTAAAACTAGCATGTATGATTTTATTCCTCCATACTTGGACGGATCAAAATATTGTTTCATTTTATATACAAAGTCTCATAGGCGCATCTCTTTCAAATATGCATCTCTTTCAAACAGGTTTAACTGGCTCATTAAATTCACTCATTACACTATTGACACTAAAAAGCTCACACAATGCAGTATATATGTGTGATAGTTCCTAAGCTAAAGGTAATGGATGTGCAAATGTGAGACTATTGTGTAAATGTGAAACTGTTGTGTGTCGTGTGTTTGGAAGAGGAATGATTCATACAACCTTGTACCAGATACCAAACCAATAGATGTTAATGACATCCAAAGATATTTAAATAATTGTCTAATACATGTTTGATTAAGGAAATATTTTCATCTTATTTGTTAGAGAAGAGTATTAATTTTCTTAAAAATTTAAATTATTAGAAACTTGACCAACAATTATATTACTTGTTATATTTGTGTTTTTACACTCCCTGTGCATTTTTGTTCTTGTTTAACTTGTTTTTAATACTCTCCTTAGATTAATAGGTTATCACTTATCAGCTAAGTAGTATGATATGAGTTGAGTATATAGTTTTGAAAATCCATAAAATTAGATAGAATCCCATCTATTTTTTACTTAAACTCAATTTTATATCAACTTATATAATAAAAAGACTAAAAAACATTCATTTCATAATTTTAACAAAATAAGATTAAGATCACACACATCTCTGGCAACCACTGCATGTGATCCCATTTCGACGATCCCACTTATACTCCAATAGACATTATCAATGATTCTATCGTAACTAGTAGATGGAAGATATTACATGCAGATATAACATGTTACATTCGGTACATCATCAAAATTATTGTAGATGTAATATATCACATATAAATATATATATTAATGTAACATGTTACATTTGTTGAATCATTTACTACTAGATTACATAAAAAAGATACATATTACATCTTATGGATCATTGGAACTTTGATGGATCATTGTCAATAGTATTCAAAATTCTCGTGGGTCATCGACGAGAATCATCGTAACTTTATCAGTGGTGGTTCATATAAATATTATAAAATCTAATTTATATTCATTTTATTGAATTATGTTATAATTATATTTTGATATTTATGAAAATATAAATATAGGTTTTGGGATAAATAAAATATTATGTTAATATTATCAATCTTATTGAGTAAGTAAATAGTAACTGATATGTAACTTTTTAAGGGGTCTGGAGAGAGATTTTAAATAAGTTAGAAGTAAAAAGAAGAAGAAAATCTAAGTAAAAGTTTTAAAGAAGAGAAAAATCAAACACAAAACTTTATAATGTAATACTATGTTAGAAGAGAATTAATAACCAAATTTTCTAAAAGATATACTAACTTCTCTCTTATATTATATTCGGATTTTACATCGTTAATTTGTAACATATAATTCTAAAAGAAAATTCTCTTAATTAAAGTTAAAAGTTGAATACCTGAGCAAGTTCAAGCATGGTGAATTCACCAGGGTTGCCAAGATTGAAAGGACCCACGTGATTTCCTTCCATCAATCGCATTAGACCTTCCACCTGTTACGTACATATATGATTATATAATTAATCATATATTATTATTAAATATAACAATAATATATGAAATAAATAAATAATTTTTTTTTTGAAATTATATAAATAACTAAAATATTTGGACCAATCACATATGGAGTTCTTTTTAAAAACTTAGCAGTAGTTTATTGTATTTGTATCAAAAACTTTAACGAGTAATAAACAATTATTCTTCTCAAGTAAATTTTATTTAAATTTCTAAAAGAAAGTACCAGGTCAGAGACGTATTGAAAACTCCTGGTTTGCTTTCCATCACCATAAACAGTTAATGGCTCCTTTCGTAATGCCTGTGTCAATGCATTGCATTAAATGTTAAATTGAAGATAGATGTTGGAGTAATTATAAGAACATTATATTATGATACATATTATTTTTTTGGTAAAAACAAAAAGTTATTAATTGTGATATAAAAAAAAAGAACATTATACTATGATATATATTGGGGAGTATAAATTGTGATATAAAAACATTTTTCAAAATAAATTCATATTTAAAGAAACGAAAATCTTTACCTGAGCAACTAAGTTGCTAACAACACGACCATCATCAATGCACATACGTGGTCCATAGGTGTTAAATATTCTAGCAATTCTCACCTATAATTATAAAATAAAATAAAAAACGATTATCTCTTGTTAATTGAAAAATAAATAAATCCATTGATCAAACGACAAAAATCACAAATAAACATAAAAAACATCAAATATATTACTCACACATCCTGTCAAAAACACACATATATATATATATATTGATTATCTTGAGTCATTGTAGATTATAACTGGAACAATAATACTAAAGAATTTTAAGTGTTTTTATATTTGATTTTACTCTTAATTTGGAATGGGAATAAAAATCATTTTAACAGTAGCAAAAAACTTTTCTTTCACACTTTTAAAAAAAAAAGTTAAGAGTGTTTTATTTTATTTACATAATTATATTATATTTATTATGTTTTCCTTATTTTTTCACATAAATTTTATGTTTAATTTTAATTTTATTTCATTAGTAAACAAACGCAATAATAATATTATTGTTTCAATTAAATTTAATTCCAATTATTATTATTTTAATTTCTATTACGTTTTCATTATGTAGACCAAATGTTGGGCTGTTTGGAAACCTAATTACAACGTTTTTAAATCAATCGACTATTAAAACTATAATTGAAAAATATTTTGATTTTTAATTTTTAATTTATAATTAAATAATTAATTTAGTTTTTTTATTCTTTTTTGAAAATAATCACCTATGTATTTATAACAGTTTTTACTAGTGATTTTTAAAGAAAAATAAAAAAATTATCTAGAAATTATTTAGTAATACTTTCTATTTTTTGATTTTTTTTATTTCAAAAACTTAAAAACTATGAATTTTTTTTATTCTTTATAAATTTTAAAATTTTAATTATTTTATTTCAATATTTTTACATGCTAAAGCATAAAACTTTAGGTAAAACATAAAGAAAATGTTTGGTGAAAATAATAAAATAAAATCAATAAATAATTTGATTATGAATCTTCTTTTTAAATATTTATGAATCATCATATTTTTGGTAGTAATTATTTAAAAACGTGAAAATGAAAATAAAAAATCGTTATAAAATATACTTAATTAAAAAAATCATTATAAAAAAATCAAAAATCAAAACTATTATCAAATACCTTAAAAATAGTTTCTCAATTCTATACTCTCTTTTTTTTCGGATCAAACAAAAAGTCCAATATTTTTTCAAAGAAAAGAATAAAAAACAAGAACCTCAATGCCAAGGCCTCTGTGATAATCCATACTCAACGTTTCAGCTGTACGCTTTCCCTCATCGTAACAGCTCCTTACACCTGTTTACACATAACAAATTAACATGCATAAGCCCTTTGGAAAATACACGTGGGTATCACGTGAGACAGAAACTACTAACCAATGGGATTGACATTGCCCCAGTAGGTCTCGGCTTGAGGGTGTTGTAAAGGGTCACCATAAACTTCACTGGTGCTGGTTAGAAGGAATCTGGCTCCCACTCTCTTTGCCAGTCCCAGCATATTCAATGTCCCCACAACATTAGTCTTGTGTCACCCACCACATCACATGTTAAGGACACCCCTAATCACATTATTAAGCTCTAATATAGTAATATTAACAATTCAACTTTAACACGAAAATTGTCTGTAGCGTAATGGCATACATATGAGCACAAAGGTTCAATGTACAAATAGGTGTATGAGTGTATAGTTAATTATTAAAAAAACAAATTTACTTCAATACATTCATTTTCTCCTTTAATTATAAGTCTTATAAGAAGACTTACTATTACAAATTAATTCATAGTAATGCTTTACAAACTAATATTCTATGAGAAATGTTTTTCATGATTAGTTAGTAGTATTTGAATATTGGATTTCGAACTCAGAAGCAACATCATATAAACATTAAAATCCCAAGTTACATGGGTAAACATGATTCAGAAAAATAACCCACAAAATCAGAAACTTTTTGTTGCTAAAAAAAAATTCAGAAAAGCATCAAACTATATAATTTCCTTCTTTAATGGTCACAGACATTTTCATCTGCTCTGTTATTAAGAAGAAGAAAAAAAATGTCACTACCTGCTTCAATTTTTATCAAAAATAAAAATCTCAACTCAAGTTAGTCAATCTCAATTTTCCCAAATACTAAACAAATAGATAACAGAAAACAGAGCTTATATAAAATGGAAAAATCAATAAAATTATAAGAAGGATATAATAGTCTTAACAGGGTTGAACTTGTAATGTACAGGAGAAGCAGGGCAAGCTAGATGATAGATCTGATCAACCTCCAACAAAATTGGCTCAACGACGTCGTGTCTTATGAGTTCAAACCTAGGGTTCCCAAAATGGTGCATCACGTTATCTTTCCTTCCTGTGAAGAAATTATCAACAACGATCACACTATCTCCTCTCCCAACCAAACGATCAACCAAATGACTACCGACAAACCCAGCACCCCCAGTCACCAAAACTCTCAAACTCTTTCTCTTCAATCCCAATGGCACTTTCCCACCAACATTCATTGAATCCAACCCATCATTCGAATAACTCTCAAACAAGACTCGACGAGTTGGGAGACTCGATTTCACGGGTTCGATTACAGATTCAACAGAAAAACTTTGAATTTGGTTCGATGATGGTCGGTTTGATATAGGAATAGTGTAGAAGAACAGAGCGGCAATTGTAATACCAACAAGAATGAACAGAAATCGTTGTTCTCCAAGTATATAGCGAACTGGATTTGTCGATTTTCGAAGAGAGGTTGTTGCTCTTGGTTGGTTAATGCTTTGTTCTTGAGATTGGGTTGCTTGATTTCGATGTATTAATTCAGAATTCATTTTTCTGTGGGATTTCTTTTTCAAGGATTTGAAATAAAATCTACGCTTTGAAGATTGAAAACCAAAAAGGGCTAAAGCAAGAGAGAGAGAGAGAGAGAGTATGTGGAGGAAAGAAGCTACTTTTTTAGAGTCGAAGAACGAGGAGGTTTCATGCATGAAATATGGCCATATAATCGCTCTTAAAGGAGAACGTGGATGGTGAAATATGTTTATATAGTTTTGTGTTTCTTGTGGGAGATGAGAACGAAAGAGGTTTAGTATATTAGGCAATAATATTTGGGGAATACCTAACCTTCCAAATTTTATGATTTAGATTTCAAACAGGAAATTGACAAGTAAAGAACAACATTTATGTTATTATTATTATTATTATTATTATTATTATTATTATTATTATTATTATTATTATTATTAAAGTAATTTATTTCGTTTTTTTTAAATAACAACACAATTAATTAATTAATTATTTTATTTTATTTTTCATAATTTTTTAATTATTATTGATATATAATTTTTTTATAGATTGTGTTTAATAATATACAATAATAATTATATAATTAATAAAAATAAAATAAAATAAAAAATTTAAAATTCAATTATTTATCTTAATATTAAATTGTTAAAAAAATAAAAAAAATTCATATAACTAATATAACTTAAAAAAAACCCATACACATTTATTAGAAAGAATTAACACATTATCTTTTTATTTATGATATTTTATGTTATTATTTAACGTAAATAAATTTGTATTCAAATTTCTAAATTAGCAACTAGATCAAAAAGTCTGAATGTTTAGCGTAGTAGCATCAATGTCTTATTAAGTGACATATAAACATCAAGAATGAGGTAAATTTTTATAAGCGTGTGAGTTGTAGGATGTTGTTAGAAAAACATTATACCCTCTCTAATTTTTTACATTCAAAATTATTTTAAACTTTGTGTTTAGTATCATAATTTGGTAATTATATTTATTGAGATCGATTTGATTTATAGAGAAAAATAACTAAAAAAAAGTGTAAAAAATGTGGTTTTTTTATGAGTCCTAAATATATATAGAATATTACATATACACGTGTCAATTATATAGTATATACATGTTATAGCGTGCCAGAAGGGTATAAAAGCAAAAAAAATGCATTTACAGTTTGAGGTTGATCACCCCATGGCTCGGGCGGGTGGTCGATCTTTCAACACCAAAGCTCACATGAGTAGGTAAGTCTCTCCCACGAGTGTGGTTATGGGTATAGACACAAGGAGATCATTTCTGATGGCTCGAGCTATTAGTTGGATCAGGCTTAGAGTCGATCTATATATTCAAACATCCAATCCCCCTACATTTTTAGGTCAGTTCTTCAATATGGGTGGAATAGTAACAACTTGACAGTAAATTTGGAATGTTCGATTCATCCTAATAAATGCTTGTCAGTTGATTGGAGAGAAAACACATCCACATCTATATAAGGGGGAGCTGGGGCATCTCTGCATTTCATCATTTCCTTTTTCATGTTTCGCGATATTTTGTAGATAGAGACCATCCATATAGAAAGAACTTCAGACTTGGCCTCTAAGGAAAGCCTACAATATCTCACTTTCCTCAGGCCAGCCAAAAAGTGATGACATAGGGTCCTCCAATGAGAAAAGCACCTCGAGTGAGGAGGATCTATCTTAACCTCAACTCTCTACCTCTACCTTTCACCCAGATGATGTACCTATAATTAGGTTGAATGTGCCACAAACTCAGATACTAATTTCGAGGTCATGGTGGAAGAAAATAAGGAACAAAAGGACTAGAGAGTCTACAAGCCGTACCAAAGGTTGGAAAGGACGTACAACATTCCCTCATTGGTTCAAATAATGGTTCTTATGTTGAGGGCTCTTGCAACGACCCATCTCTAACTAGGTGGTCAACTTTCCACAAAAAGGTTTTATGGTTGTGGGTTAGATTTCCTCTGTATCATTTTATAAGGAACTTTTTGGCTATGAATCAGCTTACATCAGGTCAGTTGATGTCTAATGGATAGAGGTACCTACTCTACCTCATATTGATATGCAAAGAGCTTAAGGTAGAGCTGGAGATGCCCGAGTTTAATAAGGCCTACGTGTTAAAGCAGAATCCTATAGACCCGAAGGGAGTTTATATGTCGGTAAAGTAGGATTGGGGCACAAACGTTGCTCTTCCAAAGAATGAGAATAATTGGAAGGAATATTTACTCTACGTCTCAAGTTGGTGGGAAACTCCAGATAGTGACTCGAGGATAATAAGGAACACCTGGGGTGATACCAATGTGGTGATAAGAATATGGGCTCTTTCATCATGACCTTGAGTGAAGAGGAACAACAACGATTGGTTGATATCTAGAACTATCTGTCCGAGAAGACTTTGTGGAGGCAATTATTAAAAATCACACGTTGTGTTGTGTGTGTGTTGATAAGGCGGGGCTCAATGGAGCTCCATCACAGGATAATCTGTAAACTTCGGGTATCCTTTAAGTGCCAGACTCCTCCCATAGACTATGGGAGTAGCTTCAAAGTAGTACTTGACACTGGTGAACTAGGCCTGAGACTTAACACATTTTTTTTGCTTGACCCCTTAAAACTATCACCTCATCACCCTTGTCTTTGCAGATATCATGGAGTTCAATTATGATGATCTATTGGCACCGCTTAAGAGTAAGCTAGCTCATCAGGAGGCGAGCTCCTAAAAAGCTACACCTCCCTCACAAGAAATGGTCTTTTCAAATGGGAAGAAGATGAGTAAGTCCTCTGGGCAGGAGGGCCTTCTGACCTCGTCTAAAAGGAAAAGTAAGGTGACCATTGACCTCTTCAGGGTGTGATTGATGACCTCACCATAGACATTGATGGGGTGGCTTTGTATCGGGCATGGTACTAGGGAAGTTGGACCAGTACGTGTGGCACCTTCCCTTAATGGCACACAAGAGGCAACTTGATGACATGTGCGAGGATGTGGACTCTAAGGTCGTGATCAGTCACCTTTTGTACCAAGTGTGTCAATCTACCTCTCTTTCTTTTTTTAACCTCACATTGTTTGGCTTGTTTTCACGTGTATATTTTTTAAGGACTAACTAGGGCTTGAGGTATAGAGAGTTAAATCATGAGCTCATACTAGAAAAAGGAGAGTTATGCTTCGACTTAGGCCAAATAAGGCTAACAAGTGGGAAGACGAAGTCATTGACAAGGAAAAGAAGCTATCCAAGGCCATTATCAAGCTAAATAATAACTTGAAGTGCTTTACGGAACTCGAGGAGGCCCAAAGAAAGGTCGAGGTTGAGTTCAGGATGGTTTAGAGAAAGGTAGAGGCTGAGGTAAAATCCTATAGCCACAGGCTAGTTGAAACTGAGGAGAAGGCAAAACGTGAGCTTGATGCACGTTCTTTATGAGATGACCGAATAGCTCTCCTCGAGTGTTGAGATAGGATATGGGTTGGCCTTAGACTTCTTCAAGAAAGAGGCCAAGAAGAGGGACTTAGGGGAATACTACTATTGGATTTTGGATATCTCGGTCACTCCCTAGTATTTTCCCACTCAATTCTAAGACGAGGGCGAGGAAAAGGGCTCAGACTCTAGTGAGAGTAGTGACATGCCCGAGGTAATAGACGAAGAAGATGGGACCAGGGACCTTTGATATTGACACTGGCCCGGGCCTCATAATCATGTAAACTTGAAGTCCTATATGTCTCTTCCACATCCTTTAAGCCCAAAACTCCTAATTGTGTGGTTATGGGCTCACCCTTGTAATTTTTTATTATCAATAAAAAATAAGATGACTTTGTAAACAACTTATATTATGTGTATAATTGTGTATTTATATCATTTATAATATTTATTTATGATGTTGACCTACCTCTTTACTTTTGGGATATGTGTCATTAAAAGTAATTAATATCATTCCATAATCAATACCTATTCACCATGTTTCTTTGTGACAAATGCCTACTAATCATGTTTCCCATTTGCCCTAAAATAACTCTTCTCACGTGAATACTAACATGCATAGTATGATGATTAGATCAAAATATGAATTTTTGTTCCTTTTCCTCTTGTTAGGAAAATCATAGACAATAAATAAGTTTTTTTATGTAAAATAAAAAGTTAGATTAATCTATAATCTTATTCTGCATATTACATATATTGAATTAGATTATCGTTATGTTAGAAAAAATTGTATTAACAATTAATTTATCGTTCAATTTTCATACTTTTTAGTTTCTTACAATTGAGAACCAAATTTAGTGCCATTAAGATGACATTAAATTTGAGGGAGCATATTAGTCAAGAAGTTAAATTTGAGGGAGCATATTAGTCAAGAAGTTAAATTTGAGGGAGCATATTAGTCAAGAAGAATTTTAGGTGTGTGATGACTAACTAATCACTTTGCTTTCCATATCTGGTACATTATAGGTCTTCGAGCAAGTTGGGTAATCAATTGCTCAATTGGGATATACTGATGATTTAATCAAGCAAAGTGTTGCTCAATTGGTGTATACGACAATAAATGTTATGCATTGTATAAAGATGAAACTCATACACAGAGAGTTACAACCTTGTGATTCTTAGAAATATCTAAATCTCTTACAACAATTTAGAGAAAAACATTAACTAATATAAAAGCCAAAATACAATGTACTTTTGTAATTTAACTTTTCAATAACAACAAAAAGAAAAGCACCACTAGTTTCTTTCTTCTTCACATCCCTTTCATCTTCGTTTGCTCATCATACTTTCTCTTCTTCCTGTCTCCTGTTTTCTTTATTTTCACAAAATATCCTTTTTGCCTTTGATCATCTATTAAAATAATGTGATAAAATGATTGATACCAAATGTCTTTACTAGCACTAATAAATATTATTAAGAAAACACACACATATATATATATATATATTAAAACTTCGAGAACAATGAATTTTATTTTAATAAATTGTATTATGTTTATGAATATATGATGTTTAATTAATTTTTTAATGATTGACAAAACTAGTTATTTTTATATAATAATAATATATATACTATGAATCATTAATTTCATGTAATGCGAGCAAATATATTTTGCAGTAAAATATAAAAAAAATAGTACTATATATGAAATCAAAGTGACAACACCTATCATGAATTATGACATTTTACTTAACAATTGAGAGATTCTTATGAGTTATGACGTTTACTTCACCTGTTATGAAAAAGGTTTTAACGATGCAACTTTATCGTATTACATGAGATAATGTACTTTTTTCTACTATCTTTTGTTCGAGCGTTTTTCTAGCAATGTTTTTAAGTAAACAATATGTCCATGTCAAGAACTGTTATAATACATATTATATATTTCAAATCTTTATGTTATGTATTTAAATAATAGCTATATACTTTGGTTAGAATTATTATCATTTTAAAATAAAGATTTGACTAATATAAGAGATTTAATTATTAGCAAATCATATATTTGAAATTAATACTATTTTACATTTTGAAATAAATATATATATCTTAATAACCTTATAAATAGGGATTTTATATTGTATTATTGACACCAAAATGATAAAATATATTTTCTCTATGTTTTCTATTCTTTGGTATTCTTATTATTTTATTTATATATTATAATTTTATAACATAAACTAATTTTTTTATCTATTATTTTTAAAATATATAAAATAATGGATAATTTAATATGCGTAAAACTCTTTTTAAAAAAAAAAATATATATATATATATATATATATAAGTGAGAAGGCAACCAATTATTTATTTATTTATATAGCAACCAAATATTTAGGCGATGATACTGTGATATGAACTTGATCTATTAGATAAAGACTGAACTTAACAATGGAAAAAAAAAAAAACTCAACCAGGTAACATGGTAGTTTTTACCTACCATAGTTAAAGAAAATGGGAAAATTATAAAATAAAAGTAAAATTATAACATGTTTAATAATAAATAAATTTAAATATTTATAATTTAATTTAAATTATATTTAATTAAATAATATTTAATAGAAGATAATATATCGAATCATTTTAATAATAATTATAAATTGAGAAAAAGAGAGAAAAAACCGACATCATATAATACAGATAGAAACATATTTTTTTTATGTGTATATTATTTAATATATTATAATTTATTAATTATATAATAAAAAAGTTATAATTATTTTAAAATAGTAATACTGTTGTAACTAAATTTATTGTAATTACTACAGCAATTTTTTGTTAGTAAACTTTTATACAATAATAAAAGGAAAATATATAATTAATTATAAGAAAAAAAAATGATAATTCAAATACTTTTTTATTGTTATGATAATAAAAGAAATTATATAGTAAATTTATCATCTCATGTCTTAATTTTATTAATAAATAATTTACATGTATCCTTTTCAATTAACAACCGTATGCATACAAATTACTCCTGCTGATACCTTGACCATTCTTCTACCTTTCTTTTATCTCCTTCCCCTGGTCTGCATTCTCTCTCGATTCCGAAATTGGGATCAAATCTGAATCTTCATCAGTTGCTTGTTTAGCTAACCATATTAGAATTTGGAAGCTCCTCTGTTGAAATTGTTCAATTCTTTTTCTTCTAGGGTTTTGATTCGAATCAGATCTCGTTTAATCCCAAATCATCATAATCAAAACCCAAATGGATATCGCTCCAGAACAGCTCCAATTCTTGACCATTTCAGACATTGTTCGAGAATCAATAGCGATTCCTAAGCAGTCCCCAAAGACATTCTACCTCATAACCTTAACCCTCATCTTCCCTCTCTCCTTTGCCATTCTGGCCCATTCTCTGTTCACCCACCCTCTTCTCGTTCAGCTCCAAAACCCATCAGATCCCACCAAGACCCAACACAGTTGGACCGTTCTTCTTATATTTCAATTCTGCTATCTCATCTTTCTCTTCGCCTTCTCTCTTCTTTCCACCGCTGCTGTTGTCTTCACTGTTGCCTCTCTCTACACTTCCAAGCCCGTCTCATTCTCTTCCACTGTCTCTGCCATTCCTAAGGTTTTCAAGCGTCTTTTTATCACCTTTTTGTGGGTTGCCCTTTTAATGGTCTTTTACAACTTTGTCTTTGTTGGGTTCTTAGTTCTACTCGTTGTTGGTATTGATACCCAGAACCCATTTTTAATGTTCTTCTCTGCTGTGGTTCTTTTCTTGCTTTTCTTGGTTGTTCATGTTTACATCACAGCTTTGTGGCATTTGGCTAGTGTGGTCTCGGTCTTAGAGCCTGTTTATGGTTTTACCGCTATGAAGAAAAGCTATGAGTTGTTGAAAGGAAGGATCAAGATGGCTGCTGTTCTTGTTTTTGCCTATTTAGCAATTTGTGGGGTTATTGCAGGCATCTTTGGAGCTGTGGTTGTTCATGGTGGGACTTATTATAGTGTCTTTACGAGGATTGTGGTTGGTGGCTTTTTAGTGGGTGTGCTTGTCATTGTGAACTTGGTGGGTTTGTTGGTGCAAAGTGTGTATTACTATGTTTGTAAGAGCTACCATCATCAGGGCATTGATAAGAGTGCTTTGTATGATCACCTTGGTGGATATCTTGGAGAGTATGTACCCCTGAAAAGTAGTGTCCAAATGGAAAACTTAGATGCCTGAGAAAGGTATTTTAGCTCTTTTATGTAAGTTGTAATATCTACTTTTAAGTGTAATCGTGTCAAGGATAACAAATTGTGGAGTTCTCTTCTTTGGAGTTCCTAATTTGTGTCCCTGTTTTTATGAAAGTTGTATTACCTTAGCCTTTTCTCCTCTTTAGAAATTTAAATTCTATGTCAACGTTGTTGTCTTTTGTGTTTTGGAACGATCTATAGATTAATGTAGTATTGTATTATGTTACTGTCTACATATCAATACTATCTGTAATTTAAACAGGTGCTGCTTCTGATTTTCTTTGCCTAATTTGCTGCTAAACTTTAGATCGATTGAATATAACACACAAATGTAAGTGTTTGGCAAGAGAGAAAACAAGAGAACAGAAACTTTTGAATATCTCATTAAGAAAACTGAATCACAATACAATCACTAATGCTGATACAATGATGAATTTATACTACATTTAGTTTTAGTCTGTCACTTAACTAAAACACAGAAGAAATCTTCACTAAACAACATATCCACATCAGCATTAACTCTAAAGGAAACTATTTAATTGTGCACTTCACTGTTCTTATTTTGAACCTTTTAGGAGTCTCACAGTTCCCCCATAGGCAAATGATACTCTTCGCAAATTCACAATATGATCTAAGCTGCAATGTACCTCCCTAATTCTTTTCTTTGGCTTATTTGGTTCTGGAACTTAAACTGAGCTTTGCATGCTGAGCAATAAAGCAAGAACCCAATCTGTTCTCTCCAACTCTAGCTTCAGCTGGGTTTGATGATGATGATTTTGTTTGGATGGGCTCTGGTAGGACACAAGATATGCATAGAAAGGGTTTAACGAGCATTCAATTTGAGGTAACCCCTGTTCCTTTGTATTAGACATGACTAATATTTGATTTTACACATGCAAAATAGTACTTAAATGCCACCGTAAACTACAAAAATTGATCAATTATTCTGACTAGATTCCTATGATGAGACCTATGTTTTAATACAAACCATAGCCATTGGACGGTGGAATCTATCATCTTTAGTTAGTACACGTGATGGATTATAGAATAGTTATTGTGCATTTCTTTTCTTTGTTAGGGATAATCTGATTTTATAAAACCAATTAGCTCTCCTTTTGATATCCCCTGATGAATAGGCCTTCATTTTCTGTAACTTGTGTTAATAATATTTGGATAACTTGTTGATCAGTACATCTGTTATTGTAAACGTAATTGGTATGAATTAATTGGGAATTTACTGATAATTTGTTGTTGTGTAAGATGAACTATTATGCTTGTTTGAAGGATAATCGACAGCTTAGGTAATTTGTGACAACAATATGGATCATGGATTGCCAAATCTGCAAATGAAGTGATTTTGGTAATTGAAGCATACAACGGGGTAGTGATGAATTTATCTTAACCATTTGTTTTTAATAAAAATGGAAAAAAATGTGGACGAGAGCAACGATTATTACTATTAAGAGACATATGACATGTGATATCTAAGATTTTCTCCATACATGCTCATTAATTTACTGTATTATAAATACAATTATTTTTGTTTTTTAGCAAATATATAGAACACTAACTACAATTTGGATGCTAATGGCATTTGTATTCTTCTAATACCAGGATGAGAATGGAAAATCTATAAACTATTATTTTTCATACTCAAACTGAAAGATTATAATTATCTCAAATATTTGGATATTACAAATTGTTCAACTATAGCATTCACTAATCAAAATCAAAGAAAAAATTTAAAATCCACTGCATCTCGGTTCGATTAGGTATTTTTAAAGTAATTCCAATTCTCATCACATAATACCCTGCATTAGAAAGCAAATTAGTCACTTAGTTAGTATGAGAATACTAAGCAAGTATAAATTGAAGGAAAAGAAAACAAAATCTGTATAAGTCTGTCCTGGAATTGATAAACAACCATCAACTAGAACCCCAAACCAAATTTTGTAAACATCTTAGAGGAAGAATGAAAGGAATATCTTATCGGGATAATTGTAAAATATCTAATAGAGTTAATTGTATTTATTTCGATAAATATGCTCTTTAAGTGCTTGAATCTGCTTTGGATCACATCTAGACAAATAGAAGGACAGCGATCAATAACACGAAATGCACGCCACTATGTGAGTTAGTATTGGTTTTGTTCATACCTTACCTTTCATGACATCTTATAACAATTATGATCCTTATAAGCATGTGAAAAGTAAGCTTCTCCACTTGAAGGCATAAATGGAAATCCTGAATATAAAGATAGATGTTATAGTATATTTGTAATCTATTATTGGGTTTTACCTCTCATAATACTAACAAAGATGCTAAAAGTGACTATGGAATGGGTTGGTTCGGTTATAAAATGAACCGAATCAAATTGACACACATGGAACAATTTTAATTGGTTTTGGGTTTTGTTCGGTTATTACTTGAAAGCCCGTGACTTGAAAGCCTTTGACTCAAATTGTTTATTGATCGATATGAATTATGTGTAATTGATACGTAATTATACGTATCATAAACAAGTAATATAATGATGAGAAAAAATTATTCCTTTGGAGATTATGTAATTAAAAACATATTTTAAAACTAAAAAAAATAAAGATTATGTGTTTTGAGAAAACAAAAAAATAACTAAAAATAAATAGCAGTAATTAATTAACTCAAAATTAGTAGTTAAGAAGATATATGAAAAAAATATCTAGGTAATATTTAATCTCCCAATTTTATAAGAATGTAAAATACTAAAATTCCTCCAATATAATTACCAATAAATTACATGATCAATTAAATCTAATCTAGTATGTATTTCTCTTGTAAGTAAACTACATACCATATAGTAGTTAACCTAATCACACTCTCATATCAATTAAATTTCATATTACTCATTAAGTTCATCAATTATATATCACATACATAAAAATCATACATTTTTACTTAGAAATTATGTATATTATTTAATCAAGACAAATAATTAAATAATTCTCTCAAATATATTTATTTGCCTTTATAGACCAATTGTGAACAAATAATTAATAACATAAAAATCAGATTAAATATTATAATTAAATTGAAATCATAATTGTGGTAAAATATTAGTTCATCACATATAAAAAATTGGGTTTATAAGACTCCTTAAACTAATAAAGTAGTTAAACATAATTAAGTTCATAAATCTTATATTGTTTAATAAGAAATTCATACAAAATAATAATGAAAGAAGAAGAAGAATAAATACAATCAATCTCTAAAATTGTAGCATTAGTCTTCTCTTAAATCTCTATCGAATTATATCTTTTTTTGAACTCTTTTCACTTTTTGGTCGTTGTTGTATTTCTCTCTCTTAGTTTTGATACTATCTATATTGTATGGGGTGTTGCTTTATACTTATATTGAAAAAATTGATATATTTTAGAGTTGTATTAAGACTGGGATATGAAAAAGAAACGCGTCTCACACACGCTATGCCTTTCACGCACGTTGAAATCGTATATATATATATATATATATATATATATATATATATATATATAAGAGGTGAAAATTAACTTGGGTGATGTTGGCGAGAGAATATGTGTGTCGTGTGCATCCACCAACCTGCTAAGTATATTCATAAAATCTCATAAATTTTCAAAAAATATAAAAAATTAATATTTTCAATAAAACAAAATAATTAACTTTTAGATCCTTTCACCTACATGAACATAATTAAACACAAAATAAGTATTTTTTATGATATATTATTACAAAACAAGACACATAAGTGATTTAAAAGTGACCAAATAACACTAATTTCTTATAGTTATCACACCTTTAAGCTTAACTCTTTTCTTGCTTTCAAGCAAAGTCAAATCTATTTAGCTAACATGATATGCACAATATATATATATATATATATATATATATATATATATATATATATTAATACATGTATATTTAGCGAAAACTATCCTCCTCAAAAGTCATACAATTTCATTACAAAAAGATTCACATATCTATCAATACAAAGATATGAAGGTTTTTGACAAATTGATTTTGGTGTATGTTGCGCTTGATATTATTCAATATACTTATGAACAAATTTCATATGTTTATTTTTCACATTTTTCTCTACTAATATAAATATGTACTTAGTTAAATATCAATAAGGGTTTTACATGTGTATAATGTAAGATTTTGGTGAGGGTCGATAAATGAAGACATTTAGGCTATTTTTACATCTTAACTTTCTTTTTATTCATCATGCACTGTTTAATTATAATTGACATTTTACTTGATATTTTAGTACACTATATCTTTCCATTCTTTCCATATTCCTTTATTCCTCATCTTTTTGTAACTTTACAATAACTCCAAAATTATTTTCAATTTTTTTTTCTTTAATGGGATAATTGTATTGTGAGTTTTTTTTCTTTCTCTTTTTTAATAAGTTGTATTACATTTTACATTACTCTATAGCATAACACATGATTGCAATTTTTTTATTTTCATTCAAGCTAAAGGTACAAGGGTAAAAACTTTACATACTTGTAATGTAAAACTTAGGTGTCAGTCAATGAACGAAGACATTTAAGCACTCTCAATACCTCAACTTTCCTTTTATTCATCATGCACTTTCTAACTACAATTGAGTTTTAACTTGACATTTTAGTGCACTATTTTCATATTCTTTTATTCCATATTTTTTTTGTAACTTCACAACACCTCCAAACTTATTTTCAATTTCTTTAGAGAGATAATTATGTTGTGATTTTTCTATTTTTTTCTTACTCTCTTTTATAGGGTGCATTACATTTTATCTTACTCTGTAGCATAACACATGATTGTATTTTTTTCTTTTCATATAAGCTAAAGGTGCAAGGGTAAAGGTAATGCTTATTGATTAGGCATAAAATGTGACTTAAAGATATGAAAGGTTCTTTGATTGGCTTAAGTAAATGAATGCATATATTAACAATGGTTAACTTGAAAGACTCAATCGATCTAAATAAGAACTAAATAATCTCTATTGTAAAAATAATATTCAAGATTTTACCTCAAGGGATGAACAAATAGATTCTAAAACCTCGTATATCTTATCAACTCGCATAACTCAATACAAAATTTCTCTCAATAAGAACACCAAAATCAATCATGAACCTATGTGTAAAATTTGAATCAATCCAATTAAAACTAGCAAGCATATCACATGATTAATGCAAGTAACTTAACAAATATGTTACATTTCTTATCCTAGTTATAACAACCAATTTTCATCATTGAGTTCATATATTTCATATCAAGCATTTATACATTTAATTTCCATATATTTATTAATTTTTACTGAAATCATGATTGAAAACATCCTAAAAACCAAATTCCCTAAAAATTAAAAATTCATACAAAATACTAAAGTAGAGAATGAGGTTCCCTCCCCCAAACTTAAATTGTATATTGTCCCTAATGTGCATATATAAATATAAAAAATTAAAAGGAAAGAAAACTTTCTTAATCTTGGCACACCATATCTGTCGTTGAAATGCTCAATCTTGTTGTGCCATTGTTTTTCACATTAATTCACCTACAAAACAAAAAACAATAAAAATATAAGTCAAATAACGTTGGGTTACCTTCCAACCAGTGTCACATTTAACTTTCTTGATTAGGTGGTTATATTAAGTCCTAAGGTATACCCCTCTATGTCTATTTACTTTTGAGTTTGCACGGAAATAGTTTGAGTTTTGATTTTTTCAATAATACTTTATATTCTGGTTTAAAAACACGGTGCTCAATTATTTTATCATGCCATATTTTTGTTTTTTTTCATACTTTTTGGCATTTTGATATATACTCCACCATAGCTCATCTAATTTATGTATTTCTAACATCTTTTTTACGTCTCTATTGAACTCTTCTGTTTGCCCACTTGATTGGGTATGTGAGTAAAAGTATGAGGTCTAAACTTTTGTCCCTTCAATAGATGGTTTGAACTTAAATCCTATCTCAAAACTCTCCACAACCACATAAGGTAAAGAAAATATCATTCCATACTTTCAAAATTAACACAGATTCAATTGTTTGTTGGTGATTTTACTTAATTGTTTATATCATCATGTGTAAGAGTCTTAAGTGTGGATAACTTAATAGATTCTTTTAAGTTATCATCAAAATTAGTAACATATATCTTAAAAGCATCCATTAGAAGTATCAATATCAGGGGGTTTAGATGCTTTAAAAACTTCAAATATTATTTGTTTGTCTTGCACTCCCATGGTAAGTACACCTTTTTATACATCAATGAGTGCTTTTTTAATTGCTAAGAATGGACCACCTCCTCTTCCATATTGAAAATATGAACTTGTCAACTTTTACTAGCACATCTTCTAACGCACCCTGAGGTCTTTTAATTGATCTATTTGCCTTTTGTAATGTTACTGAAATGGGTTTGGCTTTACCAACCCCCAATCTTTTGAAAATCGATAATGACATAAGGTTAATGTTGGAACCCAAGTCACATAATGCCTTTTCAAAGTGGATGTTTCCAATAGTGCCAGAGATGTCAAAACTACCTAGATCTTTAAGTTTTTGGGGTATTTTTCTAGCAAGGATGGAACTACAACATTCAATTAGAGTTATTATTTCATTATCTCTAAACCATCTTTTCTTAGATATGATGTCCTTCAAAAATTTGGTATAAGAAGGCATTTGTTCAAGTCCATCTGCAAATGATATGTTTATGTGCAGTTTCTTAAAGACTTCTAGGAATTTTGAAAACTCCATATATGAATTTTGTTTTTGTAGTATTTGAGGGAAATGAATAATGGGTTTGTAGAGGTGACTCTTTTTGGCTGAATTATTTCCTTTCCATTACTCTCTTTATCCACTAATTATTCCTCATCCCTTTTAGTTTATGGTTCCTCCTTTAGAGTTTTATCACTCTTCAAGGCTATGACATTGCAATGATCTCTACCTTCTATTCTTGGGTTTATAATTGTTTCACTTGGAAGGTTACCTTGAGGCCTTAGACTTATGTTCTGGGCCAGTTATCCCATTTGGTTATCTAAATTTCGAATTGAAACCTCTTGAGTGGATACTTTTGTATTTATTAGTTGGATGAAGTCTTTCATCATCGCCATTGATGCATTTGTATTTTCCTCTATATGTGGCATTTTTCTCTTGGGCTTGTTGAAAACCTAGTGGTAGAAATGATTGACGATTGAATTAATTACAACCTTTATTGTTGTTATTATTCCAAGAGAAATTTAGATGTTGTCTCCATCCTAGGTTATATGTGTTCGAGTATGGATAATTGTTTCAGTTTACATTATCCCCATAGAATACTAGTTTAGGATTATCTAGACAATTATCAAACAAATGGGCTCCCCCATAAAACACACAAGACACCTCTAAATCTAAGACTAGGTTTGTACTCGCTAGCGAGTTTTGAGCCTTAAAAAGATTGACCAAAGACGACACTTGAGTTATAAGTACCGTGATATATTTTACCTCATGCATTTTGACTATTCTTTTGTTGGTTACCATTCTGTCCATTGGACATTGATAATTATTGTTAGCCATTTTCTCAAGTAAATTTTAAGGTTGATTGTAGGATTTAGTTAGTAAAGCTCAATTAGTGAATGCATCAATAATGATTCTTGTTTTAACATTGAGACCATTGTAGAAAGTCTCCATTTGGATCCAACGAGGGATACCATGGTAATTAGACTTCCTTAGCAACTCTTTGAATGCTTCATATACATATTCTCCTTCATATTGTTGGGAGAAGGTAATGACATTCCTAAGCTTGGCATTCTATATTAGTGGGAAGTATTTCATCAACAATTTCTTTGCAAAATCATTCCAAGTCATAATGGAGTCAAGTGACAAATAGTTTAGTCAAGTTCGAGCACAATCTCGCATTGAGTAAAAAAATAATCTAAGCTTAAATGCCTCTTCAGTCACACCACTAAATTTGAATGAATCTCCAACTTACACAAACAATTTGAGATGAAGATGAGGATACTCCGTTGATAATCCGCTGAATTGTCTAACTTTTTCTAACATTTGAAACATCACTGGTTTTAGTTCAAACTAATTAGCTTGAATGATTGATATTATAATACTTAGATTAAGTCCTTCAAACATAGTTAATGCATATTCATTCATAGTTATGTCCTTATCATCCACAAAGGTATCTAGTTGTTCAAATTTAGCTCATTATTGTTTATTTTTATAGATTAGCTATTTTTTTACTCGGGTGAAAACTTATTGTTTTCGTATTAATATTAAAGTACGCTCGATTTCAAGATCTGAAGGCAAGCTTTCATCCTTAAAGACTTTGTTCATGTAATAGACTCAAATGTTTTTAATAACACTAAATTAGATGTCTAAATTAAAAATAAAGGACTAAATAACTAAATAAATAAATTAAATTATGATAAATAAATAAAGAAAAATAAATAAAGAGATATAACTAAAATAAATAACTAACTAAATAAATTAAAATTAAGAAAAATAACTATAATAAAATAAATTAATTAATTTTTAATATTTATAATCCCTTATAATGATGCCAAAAGCTTGATTGGATACGAATTATATTTAATAAATATACAAATATACGTATCGTAATAGGTAATATAATGAGATCGTTCTCACATAAATTATATTATTAGAAACTAATTTTTAAAACAAAAAACTAAAAAATAATTTTTTTTGTTTTTATATTTTAAGAAAGAAAAATCAAAAGAATTAAAAATAATTAACAATGATTAATTAAATCAAAATTAACAACTAAGTAGATATATGAAAAAATATTTAGGAATAATTTTCTAAAAATGTGAATAACTAAAATTCACTAATATAATTACCAATTAATTATATGATCAATTTAATCAAATCTACTATGTATTACACTTTCAAGTAAACTACACACCATATAATATTTAACCTAATCATACTCTTATGTTAATTAAATTATATACTACTTATTAAGTCCATAAATTATGTATCACATATATAAGAATCATATATCTCTACCTAGAACTATGCATGCAATCTAATCAAGACAAACAATTAAATAATTCTTTTAAATCTATTTAATTGTCTCTATAGATTAATTGTTAGCCAAATAATTATAGGATAAAAATCAGATTAAGAAATATAATTAAATTGAAATCATTATTGGGTAAAATACTAGATTATCACATGTTGAAAATTGGGTTCATAAGAACCCTAGATTAATAAATTAACTAGGCATAATTTTGTTCATAAAACTCATATTTTTTTGTAAAGAAAGACATAAAAATTGATAAAGAAAGGAGAAGAAGAAGAAGGAGAAGAAAATAAAATTCATATCTTGAATTGTAATACCAATCTCCTATTGAATCTCCACCAAAATTGTATTTCTCTTTTCTTAACTCCAAAAATTGATAAAACTTATGTTAATTTAGATCCATTACGATTTATAGGGTAATTAGGAAGTTAAATATAACTCAGGTAGAATCTGAACCATCATATCAACTTTAGATAAGGACTAAGATGAAAAAAGGAAAAATTAACAACACTAGCCAATATGAGTTCGACACATAACACACATGATTTACTAGGTGAATTAGAGTGCGACGTATGTTGGAAGGACTGGTCTCGATCAACGTAGGTATCAACACGTGGTGTAACATGATTCGTGATTATGAATTTCATGGCGCACAGTTGGAAGGAATGAACGGGTACTATGATGACAGGTGGCGAGAGCATTGACCAAGAAATGAATTTGGAATGAGTGCTGTGCTGACACATGGCATGGCATTTCATCACACTGTACACATGATGTTTCCCAATTGAGCCTTTCCACTTGTATGACACCCACATGGTAGTTTTTGATTGGTTATGCATTAAAAAATTCATAAAAAAATTACAAAAAATATATTTTCACCTTTTTTTTATTATAAAGATCGTATTTTAATATTTTTAATCCAAAAATACTATTTATTAAATAAAACGAGAAAATATTACGAAAAAATGTATTGATAACTCTACTTTCTTAAAGTCACCATGTGTGTGTTGCACATGATATCATTCTATGCTCTCATGAAATCAATATATATAAGCATGTTAATTAATTAAATCTTAGAAAAAATTTCATAGGTCTATTTTTCACATCCCTCTCTACTATTATAAATATACACTTCGTTAATGATCAATAATAGCTTTATATGCTTGTAATTTAAGGCTTAGGTGAGGGTTGATAAATAAACACATTTAAACTCTTTTTACACTTTAGCTTTATTTTTATTAATTATGTACTTTTTAACTACAATTGAGATTTTACTTGATATTTTAGTACTCTATCTTTCCATTCTTTTCATAATATTTAATTCCATATATTTTTGTAACTTCACAACATTTTCAAACTTATTGTTAATTTTATTATTTTCTATAGAGGGATAATTTTGTTTTGAGTTTTTTTCTTCTTCTCTCTTTTAATAGGGTACATTACATTTCAACTTACTTTATAGCATAACACATGATTGTAATTTTTTTTTCTTTTATATAAGCTAGAGGTGTAAGGGTAAATGTAATACTTATTGGTTAGACATAAAATATGGTTTAAGATATAAAAGATTCTTAATTGGGCTCAAATAAGTGACTAAAGATATTAAATTTGGTTAGCCTAAAAGGCTTAATTGATCTAAATAAGATCTAAATCATTTAGTTAAGTGAATTGGTGATTTTTCTCTTAGGTAATGGTTGTGGCCTAGGTTATATCCACCTAAAAATATCGTTTTTTTATTTCTACACTATATTATTACACGCGATTGCATACTTAACCTCTTTGTCTAAGTTAATTAAGTCTATAATTTATAAATTTTTTATTGGTATCAGAGCCAACACTAAAATACACTTAGTGAGTTTGATCCTTATGAACCAAATGAAAGAAGGTGTGTTATTTGTTAGACCCCACTATTTGATTGATATAATTATCTTTACTAAAAAGTAAGGATGTGACATTCAAAAGATTTAAAAATGACTCTCTTGCTGTCAATAACTCTTAGTTGAAAGACACATAAGTTATTAAGTTGATTGCCACAAACTAATGTAGTTATGTAATGAGATTTTATCCATGACTCAAATGCTTTTACAAACAACCATTTATGAGCTTTCGTTGATTTTAGTTCTAATTCTTACATCCATTACTCAAACTCAAGTATTGTTGTAGCTTCTACATCCCTTTAAAAATAATAACTCAAAACTTTCTCCTTTGACTTACTTCGCATAATTTTTATGCATGTGCTATATGCATATTCTATACTCTAAATTAAGTACCATGAACATCACTGTTGATATGGTTTTCTTCATTTCATCACTCATAATAGTATAATAGTGTTCTTCACAAATTCCCAGTCTATAAACAAAATTCTAACAAACCATTTTCTTTTGATATTTGATCCAGTTTCAAATATAACATAAGCCAAAGGGTATATTTCATTTTCCACATTGACACCCACGACATATAGAAGAATGCCCATATTATGTCATTTCAAATGACATCCATCTACTCCTATAAATCTTGGATAACCTCTTTTTCATTCTTCTTTAACATTATCCAAACAGACATAAAATCTCTTAGACTTTATAACACTTTTTTTGTCATTCCCTTTTTTTAGTACAATTGTAATTTCAAAGTTGATTATATTAAACTGCTCACCGTATGAAACAATTAAGATATTGGTATTTGTATTCTCCATATATTAATTTCTTAGCCTTGGTCTTAGCCTTTTTCACAACATATTTACTCATTTCAAGAATAAACTTTTCTATAACTATATTTTGAACTCTTGTATATTTTTCCTTAGATTCATTCACAAAGAATTCTAACACGTTTTTTAACCCATTATTCCTTCTAAGAGTGTAAAAATCCTCACTATGAATTTTGTAAATAATAAACATTGAAATTCCAAATTATTACTTAGCAAATAACTTCGTCTTGTAATTCTCTATTATGTCTAAGTGCATATAGTGTTATAGTATATCTCAGTCACCAAAGCTTCAAAAACCATTTCAATATTAAATTCAATTGTATCTTTATATAGTCTAATCTTCTTAAATATATGAACCCCATGTCTACGATACCCATCACCACAAATATTTTATAGTGTTTACAATTTAAAACAATAAAACAAATATTTTACACATCAATTAAGTTTTTCCAATTTGAAACAAATATTTTACAATAAAACAAATTTCTGTTACAAAGTAAAACATGCATGTATATATATACCACTTCGGTCATAACAAAAGTATTAAAATAAAACCCTAACACATTTGGGGATAACAATGCACTATCATTATCACAAAAAAGAACATAATTTTGTATTCTTTTCATAAAAAGTACCACATTGTTTCTTTTCATACAATAATGGCTACACAAAATCGTATTCTTCTTGGACATAATATGACAGAAAGAATATTACCAACTTCAACCTCTCGACAAATTTCTTCTTCAATTTTTTTGGTTTCTCAAATTACCTCGAATGGTCCGATTTGTTGTTCAAAATGGGAGCTTGAATCAACTAGTTATTTCTCGAGTTCGAATGGTAGAAGACACAAATGATTAGGTGATTTTTCTTTTTTTTCTTTGTTTCATAATGTCGAGAATATATCAAAATTACTCTCAATACTTCTCATTATTTTCATACTTTTTTTTATAAATAATTTATTAATAAAATATTTAATTAAATATATTAAAAGTTTGTATTTGATATTTTTATAAGTTAAAAGACTAAATAACATTTCCACTCAAAGAAAAGGGACCTTTATTATATTTTTTTTTCCTTTAATCATATCATTTGTTTTTTTGTTTTTAAGAACAAGATGTTTTTAAAACTAAAGAACTATTCTTATATCGTTTTATTGGAACTAATATTCTTATATCGTTTTATTCTTATATAATACTATAAGTAGTTATTATTTTAAAAAATATAATTAATTTGGAGTCTACTTACAAATAAATAAATAATTTCACTTATAATGTTTCAATAAAAATAAAACTTAATACTCACGTCAATATATAATCAACTTGAAGCTCGTACAAAACTCATAGAGCATTTTGTCATCTTCGTATCTTGTAAAAGAAAACATTATTTGTATAAACAATTGAAAAAAAATGATTAATATTGTAAACAAAAATATTGAAGATTTTGGTTAAAAGGAATAATTAAAAATAAGGGATTTACGAAGCTTTAGCCATTATATGTCAAACGCTCCTAACCGAGTCCAGAAAACATAGAGAAAAAGTAAATAGTATTTATCAAATTCATTATTTTCTCATATTCTTCTCACTCTACCAAAAAAATTCATTAGTCATATCACCTAGATATATGAAACCATATTCGCAGAGTGTCAACCAAAAGCAGCTGCTTATAGTAATTGTACATATAATAAACTTACAGTGTCAAATTTGACGAGTTTCATAAGCTGCTCTTAATGGAAGATTTGAATTCTCAGTGTGTGATATTTTCGAATACTTTAAGTGCCTATTTCACCTCAACTATTTATACTCATGTTCTGCAAAGGCACTGGTAGGCTGTGGAAAGACACTTGCAGTTGACCTGCAGGAAACCACCTGTGTTTTCCTGCAGTATTTGATCTGTGGCAATGTATGTATACATAAATTAGAATTCAATCAAATTATATAAACCTAGGCGAACAAACTATTTGGGAAGTCAAATAAACCCAATTTGGATGATATGTAACTAAAAATACAGTATTTTTTTAATGAAAAACTAAAAATATTATTTTCCCCATTTTAAATAAGTTTCCATGCACTCAATTACTCTGAGATGGCATACAACGAAAAATTTGTTAGTATTAGATGTGAACTGCCTGTAACTGCTATAAAAATGTTTAAATTTACAGAGAAATAGTTACGTTTACAGAAATCACCTCAAAATGATATTGATGAGCAATAAAAAACCTGACCAACTGTTATTTGAAAAAATACGTTACCTCACATCTGCTAGAAATGAAAGTTGGAGTGAATTTACTAATTGCAAGAAAAGGCATAGAAGTTGGATTGAGTGCATTGTTTAGGGAATAATAGTGAATATAACCCAAATTACTTATGCAACGATCATACGAGAAAGTTCAAAGTATTCCTACCTAAACATGACAACTAAAATTCTAACAGCTGGATATTATGACTTCATAAGAGCAGATAGCCATGAAGTAGAATTACTTGCCAGCAATAAGGTTCTAAGTCAGTCAGTGCTGCTGCCAAAAGTTGAACTTTGAGGAACAGATGGAGGTACATGTTGGGGAGAAAGGTAGAGTCCTTCCTTATTGTTTTCAGTGCTAGCACCTTCAATATTTGGTGAATATGGTTTTGTCACTTTCCTTTTCAGCGTTTCCTGAATAACATAAACAAAATGAAACTTATCAATACAGAGAAAAAGTACGCTTTGGAAAACAGTGTTACCACATGTAGATTTTCAAATATTCAGCAAATCATGTTTCTTTACTTCAATTTTGTTTTTCCTTTTAAGTTTAGCAAACCTACCAAATATTTTGACAAACATGATTATTATGAATACAATTTACCATATATCAAGTCTCTTGTTTTGAAATGATAGTAATTAGTAAATGAAGATAAGTAGCTGACCTTGGACTTGTTTGGTCCATAAGTGTTCCTTGCTAGCTCAATCGACGAGTAAACTACCATTGCCTGTTGCGTTCCTGGGAAGCACTTTATGACACGGAATTGTTCTTTCAAATCTGCTGATCTAGCTTGTAGATATAAAATGAGACGTGAAGGTGGTGAACTTGGGGCGTCTTTCTTTCCCTGCATTAGTTCCATTGTTGCCAGATCATCCCAGAGGACATCCCACACTATTGAACATGGATCCTTTGCTGGACTGAACTTCCTTTGACCAATAATGTTGGAAGGTTGCTGAAATTCACAGAAAGGTATAGTTAATTTTGTTGCTGTCCCCTGCTTGCAGTCATTGTACAGAAATGAAAAGCGAATATTATATTTCTGGCAAAGCCAACTTACTTGCAATAATATCACTCTTCGATGAGTGACCACCAGAACTTTCCCTTTGGGCAGTAAAAAGTGGTCTTCATAAGCATCAGACAATGCAAATTTTCCACGCACCTTAAACAGATCAACTTGACTGAAAAATGAGCCTGATTCTGCCAATTGTAGTATAACCTTCATGAAAAAAAATACGTTCAGAGCCAAGATCCTAGAACATGAGCAGGTCATCAATGAATTAAAGGGAAAAGTCACAAAGTAGCTCGAGTTACCGATATTGACAATCAAGTTTGAGTTATCCATATTTCACAATATGTTTTGGTGCATTATTTACTTTTTTTTCTTCGTTTTTTACAATTACACACCCTTGTGTCTCACAACTTTACTAAATCTAGATTGCGAATTCCAACAGCTTAAAACTACATTGTGAAATAGTCTAAAACTTGAAACTATTCTAGGTGATTAGAGAGAAATTATCACTACTTTAGAATTTCTAACACCATAATTTTATTTTCATGAAAAAAATAATCTTTTATCAATGATAAAATTCAAGAACTTAAGGCCAACATATATTATAAAACATCTAAACATACATTTCACTCCCAAATTGTAACCCAAAAAATTTAAATTCTAATTTGTAATGTGAGAAAAAAAATAAGCCTGCCTAGCTTATGAATCAAAAGCTCTTTGTAACTTTAAACAATTATGAAAGCTTTTTCTTTGTGTTCTAGTCTGCAGGGTGGCTTGAACAATAGAGAGGACGGTTGAGTAGGAGACGTGAGTTTGGTTTTACAATAGGATTTTCTAATATTAACTCCTATTTAATTAGGTCTTACCTTTTTTTTAATTTAAAAATATACATCTTTAAATAATTCCCCTTAGAGAGTATTTCCTATTCCATATAAAGTTATAATTATATCTTCGAGTTACCTTTTTTAATTATTACTGTTTGCGATGTTGTGTACTAGGAGGTACCCAAGTATCCAAGTGTGGTATGTATACAGGGACAGGGTGACCGATGTGTACGACCTACCGAGGGGACATAAAGACATGAAGTGCAGAAAAATACAGACATGATCTCATCATATGATAGGATTTTCCATTGAGATGGGTAATGACGTCTATATATAGACTTATGTGACTCATTATAGAGATCTAACTCTGTCAAATCTTGTAACACTTGTAATTCTCTTTAAACAATTGGCGCCTACCATGAGACCTTGAGTTTTTCAATCTATATTAAGAATTTAAGACCCTTCATTTAAAAAATCAGGAGAATCACTTAGTGTACTAAGAAATTCACTTTTCATCATGTCCAATCATTGCACTACATCCGTTTCAAAAAGAAGTACTATTTAGAGTCATATTAAGCACCCCCTACCCCAGGGCCCTAGGACTGCTTCTATGGAACACATAGCTCATCAAAGCAACCCACCTTACGAAGATTGGGATATCATTCTAATAATTCATCCGACCCAATAAAAAGGGTGGAAGTTACTAAAATAGTGACGCATGTTGCTAGTTTAGTAAGTGTTAATTTTAAAGACGTATCTGTAGACAAAAGTGTTCAAATAGAAAAATTTCAACAAGATGTGGTGAAGTTACAACAAGCATTTATCCAGTCCAAAAATGGTCCGATCCAAAAATGATAACAAGAAACTCTGCACACTTTTGTTACAAGAAAACTATTCAAAAGAAGTTGAAAGCTCTTTCCAAACTATTACAGCTACTCTATCCCCGCAACCATCACATCCAACAAGAGCTCGTCAAATTTCCAAACCAAGAAAACATCACTGTCAACCCTCTAATCCACCACAAGCTCAAGAACATGGCTATCCTATCAAACCAACCAATGACTGACCTGAAACACACACACAAATGCCTTACACAAAGACACGTGCTAATACCCAATCAAATCATCTCGATAATGAATGGGATGAGAAATGGAAAAAGATGAAAGAAAAAATCTTTGATCAATTAAAAAAATAAAGAAAGGGACATCCAATGAATGATATTGAGACCATGTGTGACCAATTATCAACATCCCCGTTTTCTACCGAAATACAATTAATAGTAACCCCATCTAAATTTTCAACCCCAAAATGTCTACCTTATAAAGGGATATACAACCTAATAGCCCAAGTCATACACTTAAAAATGACTATGGCTCCAGTGCTCATCCCGAAAGAAAAAGAGAACTTTTCAAGACACGACATAGAAATGGTTTTTCAAACTTTCACTTAAAAACATTATTAATTTCAATTAATTGGTCAAGACATTCATCACAAATTATGCCTACAACAAACCTATTCGAAAAGAATCACACAATCTGTTCTCCATGGTCCAATAAAAAGAAGAAACAACAAAGAACTATTCTTTTCTTTTCTTTTGAGATAAATATCCATTTATCCTATATTTCAACGTTGATAATTTTGGGATGAATTGGAACTTATGCTTTATGTTATCAAGTGTCAAGAAGCACTTTAACTATAGCATATTATTCATTATTTTTAATGTATGTTTATTATTGATTAGATTATTTTCTTTTTCTATCTTTTAATTACACTAATATTAAATTTTATTAGTTTAAAGTATCATGTTATTACATGTCCACTAATAAATGAATAATTTATCCAAACATAAGGCCTACTTGAGGAGAAAGAAAGACATGTAAATATAAAGATTAACGAAGTTAAAATAATAATAAAATAGATGAATGATGTATATATGGGTGAGCATTTTTTTTTTCAAAAACCAACCAACCAACAGTTCAAGTCTATATATATATATTTTAGGTTAATTAGTCTAAATAGATCAAAAAATATCAAAACGGATTTTATGAGGTCGATTGAAGGTCCAAAAATTAAAAAAATCTTCCAAAACCAAACCAAAACTAAACTTTTAAAATATATTAATTTTTTAAATATATTTTTTACTTATTCATATATATAAAATGTACTCATTATAAAAAAAAAATCAAAAAGCAATATGAAAACTTTTAAGCTTATCTCATGGAGTTGTTACATGAAGAGATTCAAGGACGAGAAAATAGAGATTTCACAGTGCCCTAATTCTATTGCTATCGAGACCTTCAGGAAAGAGATAAGAAGGGACACGAGATTGCTTGTAGAACTCACTAAAACTACCCCTATTCGCTGGAAGTGTTCTATGAGAAGGTACAAAAATTTATCAATGTTGAAAGAGAGATGAAACCCAACAAAGTCACCATATCAACATCTCAACCAAGCCTACTACGAGCAAGAATGTGGAAAGGAAATCTTTCGTGGATAGGCATCCCAACCCTCTTCATTTTAAATCAACAATAACACTCAGAGAAAGGCTATAGACATGGGGTAAAGCTTTGTTATCTTTCAAAGGGCCACCATTGCATATGTCCCTTACGAATGTCATCTAAAAGATGGAGAGATTGGAACAAGTGAGGTGGCCTCAACCTATGCAAGCACCCCAAATGGACCCCAATAAATATTATGAATTCCATAAAGTACTAGTCACTTTACCAAAGATTGCAAACATCTTAAATAAGAGATCGAACAACTCTTATCGGAAGAACATCTGGGAGATATAATAGACGAAAACAAGAACAGAGCTCCTAGACAAGAAAATAGGAGATGTAATCCAAGGAGGGATGTAGTTCCTCTTAATCCTCCACAGAGAGAAGATAAACAAATTCAACCACCTCAAGGCAATACTCGCATAATTCATACCATCCATAGTGGTCTAACTATGTCAAAAATTACACATAATTCTCACAAGAGACACATCATCCAATGTACATCTCAATGCTTGAGGGACCAACATTTATCAACGTTCCTTGATATGCGGATAGATCCTAAAGAGATCACCTAACAACAAATGCCTTTGGTCGGATTCAACGGCAGTGTTACTATGTTTGTGGGAATGATACAACTTTCTGTCTCGTTGGAAGGAAATATTATACTCACCAATTTTGTTGTCTTGAACACTCCCACTTCCTACAATGCAATATTATAACACTGCCATGAAAAATGCAAACTCCACCTCTACCTCTAAATAGCAATTAAAGAGTTTCTACCATAAAAGACCGACTTCGACAAGCCATTTACATCACCAAATATTGAATATGGGTCATAAGGTTCATTAGGTAGTTCCAGTCAAAGATGAGAGAGTTTTGAAGATTAGTTCCACATTATCCCCAAATGTCAAGAAAAACTTCATCCAATTCCTAAAGAGAAATGTGGATCTTTTTGCTTGGAAACTAGAAGACATACCTAGTAATGACCCGAACATAATCGTCCACGAGTTGAACGTGGATCCCCAAAAAAGGTTCAACAACGAAAACAAAGGTTCGCAAGAGAAAAAAAAGCAACATTATCAAAAGCAAGGTTGACTCGCTCAAAAAAGTAGGACAAGTTAGAGAAGTAGACTACCCTATATGGCTTTCAAACGTGGTATCACATGTGTGTGGACTCCACTAACCTTAATTTTGGTACAACTAGAGATTATTTTCCCTTATCGCATATTGATCAATTGGTTGATGCCACTACTGATTTTGAAGTAATGACTTTTATGGATGAGTATTCGAGTCATCATCAAATCTGTATCCATCCAAGGGATAAGGAGAAGACGACATTTATTATTGAGGAATGGACCTTTTGCTACGCAAGGATCCTTTTGGGTTAAGAAACGTAGGCGCAACATATCAACGATTAGTAAACAAAATGTTTGAACACCAAGTAAGGAGGAATATGGATGTTTATATTGATGACATGATGGTCAAAACTAAGTCCACAAAGGATCATGTTTCAGATCTGAAAGAGGTTTTTTCCATTGTCAGACATTTTAAGATGCATCTCAATCCTAAAAAATGCATTGCAAGGAATTGAGGCTAACCCTGATAAGAATGCTTTTCAATCCATCAAGAAGTACTTACGAAATGCACCTATCTTAGCAAATCCCGAAATAGGCAAAATCCTATATTCATACATAGCTTTTACAAAAAAAGGAAGCTAACGCGGTTCTCGTGGTAGATAGGGAAGGAAAACAATCATCCGTATAATATGTTGGCCACTCTTTGACCGGACCACAACAAAGATATCCACCTATAGACAAGGCGGTATTCAAAAGAAGGATGGCCACTAGAAGGCTCAAATATTACTTTGATGCTCACAAAATAGTCATCTTGACATCTTATCCTCCCAAGAATATTCTGGGTAAGCCAGAACAATCTGGTCGTCTGTCTAAAATTGCTATTGAATTAAGTGAATTTGATATACAATATAGGCCATGATCGTCCATTAAAGGACAACTGGTTGAATTTGTCACTGAATGGACAAAAAATGAATTGGTAATTGACCCCAAAAACCCATCCAAGGAAAATTATACACGTTGCAATGGTTACCAGACTTATGGACAATATATGTGGATGGAGTTTGTAATTCCAAAGGGTCGGGGGCAGAGACAACCATTTTTAACCCCACAGGAGGATTGATTGAAAAGTGCATCGAAATTGCTTTCCCAACCACCAATAATGTGGTTGAGTACTGTTAAAGATGTTAGTTGTTTATTAAGTGTCTATGACTAGGTGAATATATTAGTTGTGTATTAGATGTATGTCACCTAAGAGTGTCCCTAACTTTGTATATAAATATGTAGTGTCTTTGAATGAAAATAAGAAGAGTGATTCTGAGTTTCACATGATATCAAAACATTTGGGTTACAAAATTTGGGAAATTTTTTTTTCAGTTCAAATTAGGGGCTGATTTTGGGTATACATAAATAAGGATTTAGTGTATTTTTGGGTTCCAACTCAGAACACCCTTTTAGAATGCACATTTTCTCTCACCGTCGGCACAGGTAGGAAGACCAGCTGCATTCCGGCCAAACCACGAAGTCCAATCATCAGACGAGCCGCAAGTGAGCCACAAGTACCACCGCGACTCTCTGCCATCTTTCCACGCGTCTCACCGCCGACACAGGGAGGAAGACCAGCCACCGACTGACAAAACCATGAACTTCGGTCACCAGACGAGCCGTAAGTGAGCCACAAGCGCCACCACGACTTTCTGTCATCTTTCCAAACGCCGGCGCGTGACAGCGTGTCCGTGCAGTAGTCTTCTCCGATCGACTTCGTGCTTGGTTTGGAAAATTTAATCAAGGTATAGAAATGTTTGGTATGATGAAAAGGAAGTCTGACCATTCTGTGTTCTACAAACAATCAGAAGCTGGTATCATTCTTTTAGTTGTGTATGTAGATGAAATTGTTATTACTGGAAGTGATACTACGGGAATTTCATCTCTTAAGTCTTTCCTACATACTTAGTTTCACACGAAGGATTTGGGGATACTAAAGTATTTCTTGGGTGTTGAAGTCACGAGTAAAAAAGGTATATTTCTATCTCAGAGAAAATATGTTCTGGAATTATTAACTGAGACGGGAAAATTAGGAGCAAAACCTTGTAGTGCTCCAATGACTCTGAACATCCACCTTACAGGAGATGGAGAACTCTTTAAAGATTCTGAGAGATATCGAAGAGTGGTTAGAAAGCTGAATTACCTTACTATGACTCGTCCAGATATTGCATATTCGGTCAGTGTTGTTAGCCAATTTATGTCATCCCCAACAGTTCATCATTGAGCAACGTTAGAGCAAATTGTGTTACTTGAAAGGAGCACCTGGATGTGGTATCTTGTATGAAAATCATGGACACACTCATATTGAATGTTTTTCAGATGCAGATTGGACAAGTTCCAAAGTGGATAGAAGATCCACATGAGGCTATTGTATTTTCATTGGAGAAAATTTGGTCTCATGGAAAAGCAAGAAACATAATTTTGTGTCACGATCGAGTGTAGAGTCAGAATATAGGGCTATGGCACAATCTACGTCTGAGATAATATGGATATATCAACTCTTGGATGAAATAGGTCTTAAAACTTCAATACCAGCGAAATTATGGTATGATAACCAAGTTGCTCTTCATATTGTTTCTAATCCTGTGTTTCATGAGCGAACTAACCACATTGAAATTGATTGTCATTTTGTTCGCGAGAAAATTCAACAAGGTTTGATTTCTACATGATATATAAAGACTGGAGAACAACTAGGAGATATCTTCACGAAAACTTTAAGTAGGGTTCAGGTTGATTATCTTTGTAACAAGTTGGACATGATTAATATCTATGCTCCAACTAGAGGGAGAGTGTTAGAGATGTTAGTTGTGTATTAAGTGTCTATCACTAGGTGAATATATTAGTTGTGTATTAGGTGTATGTCACCTAAGAGTGTCCCTAACTTTGTATATAAATATGTAGTGTCTTTGAATGAAAATAAGAAGAGTGAATTCTGAGTTTTATAAGTACAAAGCGCTCTCACTGGCATGTATGTCACCTAAGAGTGTCCCTAATTTTGTATATAAATATGTAGTGTCTTTGAATGAAAATAAGAAGAGTGAATTCTAAGTTTTACAAGTACAAAGCGCTCTCACTGGCACTCCGCCAACTTCACTCTAGAAGTAAAGAAAGGATTACTCTACAATGATTCACGTTTAATAGTCAATCAGGTCAATAACGCCTTTGAAGCTAAGGAAGAGAAGATGAAAAAATACTTGAAAGAAACAAAAAAGGAAATATCAAACTTCCAATTCACTTATCTTGCTTACCGAGCCCAAGCATCCCTATGGATTTGCAACGAGGCTATTATTGGCCCAACTTACTAAAAGAGTGCATCAATCATGCCAAAAATTACTATAGATGTCAAAGACATGCCAATATACCACATTTTCCTACACATGAAATGAAGGCTGTAGTCAACCAATGACCCTTTAAAAAATGGGGACTAGGCATAATAGGTCCTCTTCCCATTGCCCCAGCCAAGAAAAAATTTCTCATTGTAGCAACTGATTACTTCTCTAAATAGATTGAGGTAGAACCACTGGCACGAATATAAGAAAGCGACCTAAAGAAGCTCATTTGGCGAAACATTGTATGTAGACTTGGTTTGTTGCGAGAATTATATGGCGCGAAGGATAAATAGGTTGAAGATTTATATGGTGTTCTATGGGCCACCAAAGCCACCCCAAGAGAAGCAACAGGAGAGAATTCCTTCTCTTTCGTATACGAAACCGAAGCTACCATCCCCTCCGAGATACAAGACCTACATTGCACTCAGATCTATCCCAAGAGAACAATGATAGAAGCACAAAAATGAATCGTTCAATGCTCGTACATCAAAGCAGAGAGGTCCAAAAGTTTCAACGTGGAAGATTGGGTTTTGCGTAAAACTCTAGGGAATAAAGTAGAAAATACTTTTGGAAAGTTTGTGGCTACATGGGAAGGACCTTACCTAATTTACGCCATTACTCCTAGAGGATCATATAAAATAGAAAAAGATGGAAGATGATAGGATTTGAGTTGGAATGACGAACTAATAAAGAAATATTATTTCTAATAGATCATGTATATCCATCTATGAATTTAAAGATATTTACACCAAGTGCAACATGTCTCGCGATTAAAATAACGCGATAACCCTTTAGTATAGAGGAGGCTAATTGGACCCCTCCGTTAGAGATGCAGGTGTAAGAGGTACAAAGCCCATCCTAAGAAAGAGTTGAGTTCGCAAATATAGACCTCTTCTTTAGGTTCATAAGAATGAAAGGCGAATTGATTTTCCCATTTATCCTTGTCACCCGTCTCTCGCAAATAAAATAACGCGATAACTCCCTAATATGGAGGAGGCCAAATGGACTCTCCCACTAGGGATGCAGGTGTAAGAGGCATAAAACCCATCCTAAGAAAAGGTCATGAATTCACAAATGTGGACCTCTTATTTGGGTTAACGAGTGACGAATTGATTTTTCCGCTTATCTCTATCACCTATCTCGCAAATAAAATAACGCGATAACCAAATGAGCCCAAATAGACCCCTCTCATTAGGGATGTAGGTGTAAGAGGCACAAAGAGTTATGAGCTTGCCATAGTGAACCTCATCTTAAAAAGCCCCACATACAGAAGAAATCTGAAAAGTTGGAGTTTTGTATTCAAAAACCAAATGAGTTACATTCAAGAAACTACATATTTACAAACTTTCCAAGGCAATCAATGCACTGAAAAAAAAAGAGGAAAAAAAGAAAATTAAATTATAATGGATAACAAAAAAATGTTCCTCACGGGGTCCACGACATCATCACGAGGTGGCTCATTTGAGGAAGGACCTTCAGGAGCACAGGGTATGAGAGGTGGTGTACTTTGAGTAAGTGGGGGTGTAGTTGGTGATGTGCATGGGAGTGTTCTCATAGCATTCTAAACACTTTGAAGAACCCCGTATGTACCTCGTGAATGGGGGACCGTTCTAAATTTCACAACTTAGGCCTTGAAATTGGTCATCACAAAGGACATTCTCTCACGATAACCACGAGCACAATCCTCCATAAGCTTGACAATCAACTCATTTAAGGAAGCATTTTGTTCCATGACTTATCTTGTGCGTTTTTCAGCCACACAGGCACGCTCCTGAGCTTATTTCACTAGTTTGTCTTTTTCAACAACAAATATTGACACGGCCTTTAAGTTTTGAGTACGATCTACCAGATCATTGCTCAAATCCATGATTTTGGTTTCTTGCACCCCGAATAACTTCTCACACTCTTCCAAAACCTTATCTTTTTCCTCAAGTGCTCTTTGAAATTAGGCAACTAGTGCTTCCACTTCGTATGTACAGGCACGATAGGCATTGTTAGGAATTTCTCCCTACCCTAATAGTGAAACAGATTGAAAAAATGAAATGATTAATCTACATAGGGTATTTAACTTTTTAATCAAGACAAGGTAACTCTATAAAAATATGAGAAATTATAACTCCAGCATGTGACTTGCAACCATTTCTCTACGGGTAAGTCCATGTTCCCATTCACACCCAAAGTGGTGATACACATCCAGTAATACCTCAGGTTTTCCAAATACCCATTCTTCAAAGATAGTTAATGGGGTATCTTTAATTTGGATTTTTTCAACTTCCATCGTCCATACATGTTTCGAGATTTAGAAAGAGCACGGGTTCAATGTCCACTTTGTAACCCTCACCGGCAAAGTAGCTTCCTTTTCTTTTGAGGTGGTTTCATTGAAGATTCTACTACCTTCATTCCTTTCCCCTTGGTAATTGGCACAAACGGGGTACTCTCTGAATGGTTGAGGCTTCCACCTCGTGAGAAAGGTGCATGTGTTGCTTGTGGGACTCAATTTCAATCAGTTCATTTACCCCGAGACTAGAAACCAAGTTGTCTATGCTTATTATGGGGAAGTTCATTCATGCATTACAAAAACTAAAAAAGATAAGTATGAAAATAAGATGTTTCAAAGAAAAAAGCAAAATACCTCGTGTAAAACCTAAGGGTGGACTACGATATTCCCTTCACGCCACAGAGGCCATAAAGCGAGACTCGATAATGTCTTTATATGTCACGTGATGGGTATTTTGAAGCTCGAGGCGACGAACCTTTTCCCTATTCCCGTGACCAAGACGGAGTAACATTTGTTGACCCCGTGGATGCGATGTATCAAAGTTATGATTCCAATGTGAATGTACAGGAAACACGAGCTCGTTGTCCCAAATATCACCCCCAACATAGAAATACTTATCCTTCCACTTGGGTCGGCTATTAGACAGTTTTAAAATAAGATTAAGGAGTGTGATGGCCGAGATGTATGCTCTACCTTCATCCACCCCATTTCTTTTTATATAGTACATGGCATGTAGTCAATTTGAAAGGTAATTTTTGAGCTTTTTAGTTCTTTCACGTCGTGGTTTTTTTTTTCTCTCTGCACCTTTTGGCCCACACGAGGTGTTAGATGAAGAAACTCAGAGAGAAATCAGGGTGCTCGACTCCATCACTTCACTTGTTTTAGCATGACTTAAAGTGGTCTCGCGAGATGTTTGACTCACTTCGGATGTCCCGGAGTGCTCTATTCTGAAACGTGTGATTCCTTGCATAAACCCTATCGATCGGACTCTGATTAACTCCCATACCCGTATTTCTTTACCCTGTGAGTTGTATTTACGAATTATAGGATATAACAGGTCTTCGATCCCCGAGGTAGACTTAGGAGGGACAGTACTTGGTTGGGAGCTAGTTTGCTCGACCATTAGATTAAAGATTCTTTTTTAAAGTATGAGTTAATGGAAGCAAGCACCTAAAGTTAGGCAAATCGCAATTAGAAAATGTGAAAAAATAGGTTGAGTTTCCTTTAGCATAGACTGGATTTCTTCTAACACGAGCTGAAACTCTCTAAAATGAAATTTTGAATATTCAAGATAGAATGGAAGAATGAAGGGGTAAGGCCCCTAATATAGTGGTTGAGGGAGCTGAGTTGTCCAGAAGAAGCTGAAAGATTATAATTGTAAAAGAATTTGAAAGGATTTATTCTAATGAATTTAATATGGTTTAAATACCTGAAAGGTGAAAAGATTTTTCTAGTAGTACACATTATTGTGGTTAAATGAGATTGATTCTTTCATGTTGCTTCGATATAAAAGAACATGACACTTAATGTTAGGGTGCTATGTGCTAGGGGGTACCATATGTATGTGGGGTGATTTCAATATATGAGGTATATAGTGTGCAAGATTACTACTACATAGGGTGGTTGTAGAAATCGTGCTCTAGAAGTATGACCCTAATGAGGTGACAGAGGCATACAACCTGCCGAGGGGTAACAAAGACATGAAGTGCAGAAAAACATAAACATGACCTCATTGTATGGCATGATTTAACAGCAAATCATACGTGGTCGTTTCATTGAGATGTTGACACCTGAGGATAATAATGTCTATATATATGGACCTATTTGACTCATTATAGGGATCTAACTCTCTCGACAATCTCTCTATCCCTGTAGCACTTATCTCTCCAAAGAATTATTATCTTTAAAATCTTGGGATATTGCATTTTATATATTACTTCTTTTTTTCCTATATGTTACAAACTGTTTAAATATATATTATTGTTTTTATATTCTAGCCAGAAACTATAATTTATACTTAGACAGTTAGATTTAAGAGGAAGGAGAATACTGTAATTATTTTGTTTTTGTCCCACAAATATTAAGAGGTAAGACATTGGCTGGCTATGTAATTAATCGAACTCTTAGAAACCTTTTCATTTATCTATTTCTGTTCTCACATGTAAACTCCTATATGGTCCAAACAGTGGATTCTACTATATTGTCTATATGTCACTGCACCTGATAGTTGAATACATAAATATTCTTTTAACAGGATTTAAACAGCTGAGGAAGTTTTAGTGCAACAATAACAAATCGAACCTGTCCCTGTGCTCTGTACTCATCATATGGCCTAAGTAAATTATCACCACTAATAACACGAGGGAATCTCCTTCGAAGGAGTTGTTCATCAGAAGTTATAGCCGATACTATCTTCATTCTCATTGCATTGGCACCCTCAGTAGTTTTTGACAAAAGATCCAGAACACCGCTAACTGGTTGTGCCGCTGCACCAATTATTCCTTTACCAACCCCTTGAACAAAACCCTCAATACCAGAAGTTTTTGCACCTTCAAGAGGTTTTGTTAGTATTCCAGTGACTCCTCTGAAGAGGCCTTTCGCAAGTGCTCCACCACCGCCTCTAATAACATCCCCAAAGTCTTCTACCCCCTTGGTTTCCTGACAGATTAAATAATATGAATTGAGAAACAACAGTTTAGTATAAATCTCAAAGATTGATCAACTAACAAAACATACTTCAAACCAACCTGTCTCTGCCGGCCTTGGATAAACTTCTTATCCATTGATAAGGCCGCCATTCCCTTGCTCATATGTCCAAGTGCACTACTTGCATTACCCAATATGTCAACGCCTGAAAGCAATTGAAGAGGTTGGCCTAGAAGATCCTTTCTAACATTTGAAGTAGCCATACTTATCATTGAGCTTTGCCTCATGCAAACATTTTCTTGGAACCTCTGATTTAACTTCACCTGTGTATCAAAAGCAAAAGAAAAAAAAATTAGTTTTTTGTTTGTACAAAAAATCCATTCACCCAATTATCTGGATAAACTGTCCACATTTGTAGAGTTAAGCATGATTTCAGACTTCTGATTGTTGGATTGAATTAGACGAAAAAATTTCAAAATTAGTGTTGAGATTGAATTGTCTACTGAAATTTTGAAGTATGCAAAAATCTCATCCAATTTGCATATATTAAAATGTAAAATATTTTTTTGTACATGCTTAAGAATCAGTGGCTGCGGGATTTTTTTGTACATGTTTAAGAATTGGTGGCTGCGGGAATAGAAGGGGCTGTAGCCCCGTCAAAATTTTTGACAAAAAATTGGTAGCAGCAATGTAGATACTTACAAAGTAATAGTAATTAATTTTTGTGACTCAACCAAGTTATATACTAGTACTAATTTGACCAATTTAGTATTCAACCTCTTCATTTTGACTAATTTAATATTCTAATTTTTTCAATTTGACTATTTGGTAAAAATTAGGCAATAAATTCGTCATTCAATCTATTAATTATTACATCAAAATTTGAACATTTTTATATGTTTATTTTGGATCCTATTGTAAAGAAAACATAGACCATACTTATTTAGAAGAAAGAAAACTACTAAAAAAAATTTACATTATGTTTTAAAAAAGTGATTCTTATTAACTTTTCATCCATTGTAGAAAAATTTAGGTTTTTATTGTCTTAGATTTACTTTTTTTTCCCAATTATATATATGAATATGCAATTTAAATTGTTCAACATACTTTTGGGACTAAAACTATTCTTTAAATTGATGCAAAACTTTAAAAAAAATTATCATATTCTTATGGGTAAGTAGCAAAAACAATGGTGCAAGTACCGATAAATATGATAACTAGGAAAATGTATTAAATAACATAAATGTTTAGTACCAATTTGGTTCTTTACTCATGCAAAAATGTTGTTATATTGATACAAAATTAAGAAAAAATAACTTTATTAATAAAATTTAACATAAAATTACTAATTACAATTAAATTGATTATGATGAACAATTTCACTATTAGTTTATATCAAAGATGTTATAAATGTAGTGATTGTAAACTAAATTTACCAATAAATATAAACTTTTGTATTAAGTTTACGGAACGAAAAGTAAGAGAATTAAATAACAAGTTTAACAAAATCAAGAGATTAAATTTATCAATTACTCGTATAATATAATAGTTAAAAAGTAATTAGCTCCTCCTGAAATAAATTTCTGAGTTCACCCCCTATAGAATTCTATTTTATAAGTTTTGAGATCCTATTTTGATTATGCATAACATTATAGAACGTGATTCTCCTGATTTTTTTTTTTTGCATGAGCTAATGCTCTTTATTTGAGATACATTAAATTTTAAGTACCAATCCACATGTACAATGGATGGGATTGATTTGGATGGAAATAATTTGTTGATGAGTTACAGATGACTATATTCCTAATCTGCAAGGATTGGATAGGACTGTAAATTAATAGGAACTGTGCGGTTTTGATCCACTATATATGCCTAGTCATTTCCGTAGATACAAGAAAACCTGGTCATAAGAATACGACTATCTGCACAACTAGAGATCAGATACTGGACATTCTGACGCACTGTTGCCTATAAATGTTCTCAAGAAGCGATGGCCAAATTCACTGATGTAGAGGTTACCTTAACTATCCTATTGAAGTACCATGGAAAGGTATCTGGAAAAAAGAATCTGAAAAAGAAAACAACCAATCATACTTACAGGCATGTTCTCGGTGTTGCCTAAGGCAGTCATCAAGGATGCCCAAAACCCAAGTACGCCCCTAGGACGTTGACCAGGTGACATAGCCATCGATACTTTCAATCGAATTTCCGATATGTTTAGAACTCTGTAAGCAACAAATAAAATTCCAAAGTCAGTAAATGTAAGATATTCAAATATGAGATGAAATTCGGTCAACCTACCCAATTTGGATGATTGGATCAACTGAAACAGCAGTTGTTTGAGTATCATATAATCGTTTGAGGTTGACATGTTGGACCATTTCATGAAGGCGCCATATAATAGGCTCATGGATGTTTATGAGAAAGGCAGAATTCTCAGGCCCCTGATTAATTGAACATTGATACCAATACAACTTGATAAATAGAAAAATAGGTAATACAGTTTGTTATACTTTATTAGAAGTTTGATAGACTTACGTGAAGACCAATGTAAGGATAGACACTTAAATCCAATGATCCATTTGCTTGCATTGTCACAGAAAATTTTAGAACATAATCATTATCTTCCCCAGATTTCTGTGGTCTTAATAGAACTGGCATTGGTGTCAATGGCAACTGATTGTCCACTTGTATCCTATGCATTCTTAGTTTGAACCTACAAAAAAAATTTAGGTCAATGAACTAACAACAGATCATCGACCATGAAAGTAATATTATTGATTATAAAACTATTTTGTGCTTTGATTTTTGAAATATTCATTAGTATGAACAAAATATCACATGTATGTAAATGAACACATCGTGCACTTTCATACCTTGTCGTTCAAAATCGGCCCAAGTAATGGCAGGGCTCTCGTCAGGACTCAAGGCCATTATATATTACAACTAAATTTTATTATTGAATTTTTGATGTTTAAATATAGTATATTTATAAATTCAAAATATAAATTACTAAAATATTGAATATAAAAATATAAGCATATATGTGTACTAATTTTTATTTATATTATTTTAAAAATTACTTTATTATAAGAATACTCTACGAATAAATCTTTTCATACTTTTTGACAAGTATGACAAAATTTCTTAATGAGTCGCAAAAATTAATAAATTTAAGATTATTTATAAAATTTATTTTATGAACACAATGAAAGATGTTTTTTTTACAATTTACATAGATAAGAACTTAAAAACTTAATTTATGTGAAATTTTTTAAAACAAATTCAGAATTTAAACTATTCCGCTTTAGAAAAAGGGTCGGTCCTTACTATCTCGAGTAATTATGTATCTTTTGAATGTTAAGATTTAATAATTTAAACTCTTAAAACATATATGAGTTTAAATAAAAAATTTATAAAGATTGTCTACTTCCATGTACAAATTTATTTTTATGTTATTCAACAAGTAATAAATTTATTACATTTAAATGGATAGAATAATTCATTTTATACATGCGGACATGTACAACTTTTTATTGTAGATATATAATAATAAACATTTATTATCGAAATCAAACAATTGAGTATTTATTGATTAAAAAGTTAGTAATAATGTAAAACTAATTTGATGGGTATAAAATTAATTAAGATAAAGAGACTTTCTTACATAAAAAGGGTCATAGATCTGCCTAAAAAGAAACAAGATTTTTTTTTATCAAATTCTACTTTGAATGAGGTGGTATAGACATGTTACTTAGAAATAATAGTTTTTTTTGTGCCAGTAGATAAAATTAGGTTTGACAATCGTGTTGTGTATCACTTGTGTTAAGTCCGCGTCGTGACATATTTGTTGACACAAGTAAAAATTTAGACAATTTTTCAAATAAATTACTTGTAATATAGTAAAAGATAATAAAATTTTAAATTTATAAAGCAATTAGTGATAAAATTTAATGCAATCGGGTATTAGTTGTGTAATAATCATGTTTATGTAGTGTTGGCATGTCATGTCAAGATTGTCACCCCTCCCAAGAATTTTAAAAAAAATCCATTTGATCTGGCACCTCCCTCCTTCGACTGGGGCCCTAGGCAGCCACCAAAATGGCCTTGGCCTTGGACCGCCCTGAATTTGGAGTAACTCTATGCACAGATTTGTTTTTCCAACGCCATGTTTCTTGTTTGCTCAAGCTTTTACTCTCAAAGATGGCACAAACATGTAAATTTAAATGGTTGAAGATTTTAATTTATATCTTTGCTCAGATTAAATCGATAAGAAGCAACACTACCTGCTGATCCCAGATTCCAAACCAGTAGAATATGTAAGAAGAAGATTCTGAACTGACAAGTACAGTATTTCTTCAGGTGTATGATCAATGATGGATATCCCAAGCTCATTAAGCTCAATAATAGCATGAAATTCACACACTGAGGTGGGTGGTGCTTGCTCCTGGTTTCTGTCCCTTGTAGACAGCTCCTGCGATAAAGTGGGACCAACTCTTGTACTCAACGTTGCAGAAGGTCCACTTTCTGGCATCCAGTCACTGATCTTGACCACATTCATTCTTTCCTCTTTTAATATGGTAACTCGTAGAGCTCTTCTACTTTCCAGATAAATGGGTTCATGATCAGAAATTTGATCAATATCATACTTCTGAGATTTTGATGGACCAGCCCCATCTTCTAGAATTTCAAGCAGTCGTCTTCTACCAAGATCTTCCCACAGAAAGGAAGCTGCTGAATTAGGAAGAAGAAACTGCCAAGATTCATCTGTACCATCTACTTGTCGGATACGAACAGGTAAAAACATGGAACGGTTTTCAATCCTGTTGTCACAAACTTAATTTTCATTGCTGGATCTAGTCCAAAGATCATACAAGTAGCAAAACGAAGAGACACTTTAACCATAATCAAATGAAAGGGTAGAAGTTTTTCAGTCAAAAGCTCCATGAGTCCCTTTGATTAGTTAAAAGGTAAACATGAGTCCCTTTGATTAGTTAAAAGGTAAACATGAGTCCCTTTGATTAGTTAAAAGGTACACATGAGTCCCTTTGATTAGTTAAAAGGTACACATGAGGCCCCCTGTTACTCAGTGGTATCCCAGTAGACCCCTGTTTTGTGAAAAGTTACGCATTGGCTCCTTTGTCTATAAAAATGTTCACTATTAGTCCAGATTAATGGTACCTTAAAACAATGGGACTGATGTCTAACCACCTTAAAATAAGGGGACAAATGTTTTATTAATTATATGGATTGAACATATTTGCTTTCAATCAATTTAATAAAAACATACAGGAAAAAAAACTGCGAGAGTGAAACAGTGACCTGTAAGGGCTTGATGCTGAGTTTGTGCAGAAAATAACTTCATAGCTTGAACTCTTTGATCCGGTTCTCACCACAATTTTCATTTGCAGCTGGTCACCTCCAATGTCCTTTTTCAACAAAATTCGCATAACTCCTTCATTACAAACACTAAATGGTGAACTCCATCTGTATCCATCAACCCTCAACTGAAAAGATAAATAAAACATTTTAACATGCGTACCCAATTTTCTAATCAAATTAAGTGCCACACTATTTTATCAATAATGGATAAAAACATATAACTGGAAAAACCTTCAAGAGTTCAACTTTTGCAGATGACTGCCAATATAATTGTTTTGGAGAATCAGTGGGATGAATCCATGTCATTGCTTGAGAATAACATTGCTGCAGGCAAAGACTATAGCCAACTCTGTTGATGAACAAGGTGTGGGGATGAAAATGAATAACCTGAATGGCAACATTTAGTAATTATGAGTTTAATAAGACACCAGCCAGCAAACATCACAAGTTCAAAGCTTGAATAAACAGATACCATCAACATACATAGTTCTGATGGTTAATTTTTATGATGCAGACCTCTGGAATTAAGAAAAAGGTTGATGCATCACCATCATTCTGTAGTTTCCTATATTTTTAAAATAAGAATAATTTCTACCGTAACAACCGTTTTAATGTTCAGTCAAAGGCTGAAATCTTTTACAACTGATTGCATAACATTAGGAGGGAAACATAAAATGGACGAGGATCTCTTATTTTATCAAATCAAATATCTTTAATAAGTTACGGAGCTTTACACCTAGTTTAACAAATTGATTCTTTAAAAATTAATGCAATTCAAATGTATACAATATATCTCAAGTCAATGTTTTCATATTTTAGGTTATTTTAGTAAGATGAGCTAAGTGAGCTGTATCAGCTTCTGGTGAATCTTTATTGTTCAAACAGCTAGACAGTTGTAGTTTTAGAAGGTGAAGTTCCGGGAGCTGTGAAATTGAAGCAGCTATGTAGATCCCTTAATCAGAAAGAAACGAAACTTTTTAGGAAAATCAAACTTTTGTAAATGTTCTTTGAGAAAAAAGCTGTTTGTGGCTTCACTGTGGGCTTCTATTACTCAAAAATCCAAGAAGCATTCAGAAAGAGATTTGGAGCAACTGGGAAGCTTGAATCCATTAAAAAATCATTTTATTAAACCAGCAGAGATCATAGCAAGTACATCTTTTCAGTACCCATCCTTTATATGCATTCTTGAAATTCTTATATACTTTAGGAAGTAAAACTTATATGGTATTCAGCAAACTACTAAAAATTCTCAGAAGATTAGGTAGTAACCTTTGTTCTGTCAGAAGTCATATTAAGTTTGGCTGAAAGCTTGTAGTAAGATCCATCCGAGTTGAATGCTTTGACGTCAACTCGTTCCTAAAAGAGAAGTAGAGTTTTAGCAAACAAGTAATTGATAATTCAAGGCAAGAGAAACATTACCATTTTATTTTTTGGGAGTGGGTGTGTGTTGGAGTGCCACTGAAAAGATATGCAACAGGAACTACTAGTGTAATATGCATGAACATACAACATGAAAGTAGGCTTTATAAGTGCATGGGTCACCCTTCCCACTGGGTCTTTTGGCATCGGGGGAGCCCATTGCACTTGGTCATCGGGTCTCTTCAAAAATAAAATAATGTTATACCATACAAAATTCACGAGAAAAAGAGAGCTAATATACTCAAAATTATAGGAAATGGCCCACATTTTGTGGGGAAAAAATCCAAGATGATGAGCCTTGTGAAAAGAGACCCAAAAAATGTAAATTTCAATTGCCTTGACTGTCTTTTCAATACGGATGAAAAACATAAAGGCACCATAAATCTTCCAAGAGCAATAGCAACTATTTATAGCAAATACTTCTCTCGAAATACCATTTCAGCCATGCATACCTTGTTTTCCAGCTCAAGCAGAGAAATCCCAGGGCTATAAATTTCTGAATGCCGTACAGCAACAGCAATGCCCACCCTTGGAGACAGATACGTATCCTTTTGAGTTGGAAACAACATAACCCCACTGTGGCCAGCATTATCTTGTGGTGAAAGCATACTAGGAGTGTGACTAGTGTCCTCAATTACTTCAAGTACTTGGATGTTTCTCCCTGTTGAAGAATGCTTCCTTTCCAAAGAGAATGACGGACTTCTCAAGGCCAATTTTGCAGATTTGACTGCTCTAGAAAGTACTTGGGAATCTGTTTCTGTATGGCCATGGGACTCCATCTCCACCACTTGGTATGCTAAGGGAAGAGATGAATTGTTGATGATCCAATAGGGAACGAAAAATCTAATTGTTTTAGGTGCAGCTGTTGTTCCTCCCATGTCATGTTCAATTCTCACACGCAATCTCCTGCTTAAAAATGTTTATCAAGATGAGGACTAGGTAATAAAAAAACTCCTTATAACAAACAATAACAACCAATATTTCAAACAATTCAACAACACGCATCAAGGAAATGCTTATACTTGCAGAGGCTATAAAAATTGGTAAAGGTAACTGTTGAAAACTCTGAGTAATGGTTATATGTGAATATCCCTAGTTTTAAGGAGCTTGTTTCTCTATAAAACCGTGGGTCTTCCCAATGATTAATATACTAAATCATTTTGATCATCCCTGTTCATACTTCTGATAGAAATGGATAGCAACAAGCAGTTAAAAAGAAAAGCTTGTTTAAACGATGCAATCTGTTTTCTTATGTAATTTGATGCTTTCTTCTTTTTAGTGGATTACTAGTATACTAGTTGTACACTTTTATTTCGTGTTAATGAAATGTTCTGTTTCTTATTAGAAATATTATGCAACTGTTAATTCCAGACATGACTTGAGGGAAAAATAATGAGATTGCAAACACTTTTTCTTCCACTCTATTTTTTAATTTTGATAAGAAATAGAATAATATTAGTAGAAATATATATACATATACAACATGAAAGCTAGCTAGAATTTTAGGGAATCAAATTAAGTTGAGACGACGACGAGGAGAAAAGTAAATAAGGGTATTTCAATTCCCCCGTAATAATAATGGAAGAATACACCAGTATTTATTAGAAAATAAGACAATAAAATTATAATTCTAATTCTAATAGGAAACTTAATGTGAATTAACTTATATGGAAAAAATATTAATTATATACTCCAACAATATTATTAATCTCTGCACTCCAAAAACAGGAACATAAACCTGACAAATACCTTATTAGCTTCAATCTAGACAAATTCACAGTTACCACAAATGCAAAGTAGAGATGACTTTTTGATAGAAATATCATTAAGAACCAACAGAATACAAGCAGTGGAAAACGTGTTAGCTGAGAAAATAAGATCACAATTCACAACTCAGCCAAATTGAACAGTCCCAATGTTAAGAACGGTAGGCCTCCTAGTTCATCCATAAAAGTACCGCCCACTAACAAGCCAAGGACAACAACTATTTCCTTTAAAGGTAACAATATAACCCTTTTAGAGGGACTTTATTTTTCATAAGGATTTCTTCCATAGAAAATTACAACAATTGTCTAAGCAATTAGAGATCCTACTCTCATTGTTTTATCAAATGGCTTTAACCAAAGCCCATAACAATTCAGACCACATTACCCCTAAAAAATCTCTCACCCCAAAAAATTACCCCTAGATACTATTTTCTCATCCTCCTATTTATTTCCCCAGGAAAAACTTGCTGCTACATTTAACTCAACTAAGTCTATACCAAAATGGTAGTGTGTACAAGACCAACAGAGAGAACGAGAGATGAAACCACAAACCTTTTACTTTGCTGGTTCACCATCCAGAATGAAGATACATGACCATTGGATGAAAGGTTTAAAACAAGAACCGGTTCCTGCAGGAAAAAAATATTATACGTTCTATATCATGCATACATTTCATATTACGGATATGAGCTGGAAGAGCATCCATAATTAGGGTACAATCTCACCTTCTCCATGACCCAACCACCCTGAATGTGCAATGTAAGATACACAGGTTTCTGTATGTCAGCTGAATACATATGCGCAGCCCCTCGTGATAAGATTATTCCATTCTGCAGCTCAAAAAAGTTTCCTTCTTTTGATTTTTGCCAGAGTGTGAATTTAGCAGGACATGGAAGCCGATTTTCTAATTTCAAAGGAGAGTTCACAGATATTTTCCAATCATAAACAGGGACATTCAGTTCAGTATGAAGAACTGATGCATCCGTTCCAATGCTAAGCCAAAATAATTTACTTCCACTATTTGAGCAATACAAAAGCATATCCTTCTTCTCTAGTTGATTTAACTTGAAGGTAAGATTAGACTGTCGAGAGAGTGAAACAGTTTCCACAAGAGCCTGTTCCTTTCCATATGCATAGCCAGAACCAACAGCTTCTGCACAACCCCATGAGTATGGAGTTTGAGGATGATCAATAGAAGGACGGATCTGTAAGCAGCAGTCAGATTCACGGGATGTACTCCTCCACGGTAAAACTACAGAGGATCCAGGGCCTATAGCTGGAAAATCCCTCGTGTAGAATTTCATCTGTTGGTCAGAAATTGGCTGCCTTGTACGAACCCAACGTCGTTGACGAACAACATCATGAACTGATTTCGTGCATGACTTTGAAGAATTTGGAGGCCACTTTAGACTGTAAAAGTCAAGACCATATGCCCAGCCATCTTTGTCAACAAACTGAGATTTATCTATACTCCACCCAGATGCCCATCGCCACCCCGATGGGAGGAGAGGTTCAAAGAAATCCTGTAATAAAACAGAAGGATAATGTACAAATTGTAGTGGGTAAATTTGAGAATAAATTTTTTATTTACTAAGAATAAGATCAAATTCCTTAATGGCAGAAAGGACAACTTTCTTAATATTAATACTCACCTTTGATGATTTTGAGAAGTTCCGGGTGCTCCAGGGCCCAGCATCTCCATTCTGTGATCCAGAAAAGCTGCTTATCCAACCAGAATTTCGTTCATAACACTGGTTTTGAAATACCTCCTCTGTTATAAAATTACTGCTAGCTTTTGATTTTGGTTCTTCACCTTGAACGGAAGAAACATGGCATAATGAAATATCTAATTTAACATCTGATTCATTGACCACTGTTACAAGACTTCTGAAAATCACATGTTTCTTTCCATTTTTCATAACAACTTCCATGGCAATAAATTCACCATCTAATGATTTTGGAACTAAAGAGAGAGGAAGCAATGACCGAACGCTCTCCCAAGTACCCTCTGGGCCAAGGCTAACCGAGAAACCTACATCCTTCTCAGCCAGCTCCTCTATTGTGTCCAAATCTCTTTGAATGTTAGGAGATGTTTTTCTCTCAAAATAAGAAGTAGAAACAGACACTTCTCCATATTCATGCATTTCTTTGTGATTGTTATCTGGAACCTGAAAAAATAACAAGATAAAGGAGCACGGAAACTCACTTCAGCACTCAACAAATGAGAAAAGATGAATGCATTGAACATGCATTAGCTAATATAACTCACCCTCCTATTTAATGGATAAGAAATGATATTTTGATGGTCGTGAGCTTGATGGAACATTCTAGCTGAGGCTACTTTCCTCAAAATGTTTGCACCATGTCCAACAGAAAACGACAGTGAACCAACAACTTCACCTGCATTGTTTGAAACACCACTTTTGAGAACAAAACAATTGCCACTACACGGACAGGGTACAAAAAGTTGAGGATTAAAAAACGAAATACCATTGCAAAAGAGTAGAGTGATTATCCATTAGGTAAGAAAGGGTACAATGAACATTAAAAGTAGAGTCAAGCAAAGGTTCCAAAAAATTCAATGAGGCAGCACCTTGGAGCATGGCAGCTGATGGGTGCCTTAAAGCTAGCGCCTCCTCTACGTAATTTGAAGTTTACACCTTTTATCGTGAGGCGTACGCCTCGATGCAACATAAGGCTTACGCCTTCTTCATGAAACTATAAAGTGTCAAATTGTATTGTTTTTAAACTAGACCTAGTTCTTTTTATAAAACACCCAGTAGCCCATTAAATGAAAAAAAAAAGAAATAAAAACAAAACGAAGAAACAAAAAGACTCCTAGAAGATAGAAATAGATGTAGCAATGAAGAAGGGGGAGAATGGGTCGATGGTGTCGATGCAAATGAACAAGACATTGGAATTAGATATGATGATGAGTGAGGGTTTGAATTATTAGACGCAACAGATGAAGAGGAAGAAACTAATAATAACGAAAACTAATCAATATATTAAAACATGTTTTGTGACTTATTTGTAGTTCATTTTGAAACTTGTTTTGTGACTTCTTTTTTAATTTGAACTTGTAATTTAGACATTTATTTATATGATTTGTGACTTTATATCTGAACTCCTTATGCTATTCTTACATTTAATGATTTTTCTTAACATTTAGTGTATTTTTACTCTATTTAATAGATTATTAATAATTTATGTATTTTTTTTCAATTTTAAATGAGCCTTATGCCTTGTCTTATTTTGGGCAACCGCCTCAATACCCGTTTCTACCTTTTGGAAACTTGGCGCCAAGAGCAATAAAGAAAACAACATTTTCAGGGATAAATTCTTTTTGAAATTTGGGGAAGAAAAAAACAGATAATTGCATAAAATATCCATATTTTATAAAGTATGTTAACATTCCACGCATAAAAGGAGGTTTTAGCCAACTCCTATAGTAATCCCAAATCTAGGAATCAACAAATTAGATCCATAAATGCGATTCAATTCACAAATACAAATTCTTATCAACAAGAGCATGCCAGACACACCTTTTCCAGCTTTTGCCGCAAGATTTGTCACCTCAACTTCCAATTTAGCTCGGACCTGAACCAATTACACCCAAATGAATAAATACTACACAATTGATGAGACCCAAGAAAGGATTAAGTATGGATTAGGATAGTAAACCCACATATAAATATAGATGCAAAAATGTCAACTACGAACGAATTATGGCACAACGTAAAATACAAGCTAACCTTCGATATTGTATTCTCACAAAAGTGCATTCAAAATATCATAATGGTGCAGTATATGCAACAAAACTGACTAGCATATCGCAAAACATGACTAGCTAGTATTAATCTTAGCACTTAAATGTCATATATGTTTATCATCTTAAAGTGATGGCAGCCATAAAACTAATCCCCAATGTTGAACAAATTCTAAGCATGCAATTAAAAATATTAGTTGCAAGCACAATGATGATCATGAATCTACCCTTAATGAGAAAGGAGCCAATATAATAAAATAAGCAAATGATAGAAAGTAAAAAGATAATTTGACATGCCTTCCGAACAACTTCAAATATGAAAAGTTCATTCCACTTGGCAGTGCCTGCATCCACACCATGTGCTTTAGAAGTGAAAGGCTTAACGCATTTTGTTCTTGCACTCTGAGGAAAAAGCTTCTGCTGCTCTGTCCCTTGGCTTTCGACAACAAGACGTAAAGCACAAAAGAAGTTGTGACTATTTCCATCATCTTTTATTGGTAAACCCTACAATAAATTAAAAGAGTAAATTATTATTTTATCCTACAAGTAGCAATTAAAATAAAATGTTTAAATGACAATTAACAATTCATTTAATTTGAATGATTATGAAGGAGAGAGTAGAAATATAAAAAAGGATAATGCATAAGCAATTTCCAGATCGTAATAGATTGAGATAATATCGAGAGATTATATGCATATTAATAGGGACAATAAGGCCTAAAACCCTAATCCTAAAATAATAATAATACGAATCCTAAACTAATAAGAAAACTAAATGATAATTATCTAATATTCTAATTCTCTCTCTCAAGTTGATCTTATATACATACAACTTGAACATTACAAAAAACAATACAATAGAAATAAGTAGAGACCATAAATAACCAAAAGCCTGTAATATATCCACCAAGCTAAAGTTGAACTTCAAAGTTGCTTACATAAAAGTAATCACTGAACCAACCAAAAATAATGAATTATGCCAGTTGGTAAAGGACATTAACCTTGATTGAAATTGTAGATTACATGTATTAGAAAGACCTTAAAAGCGTAGTGTCACGTCCCGCTCAAACGTCCCTAAAAATCCAAACAAATGGTGCTTGTCTAAGGAATCTAGACTTTTCTACAAGAGAAGGTTCTAGAGTGACCTAGAGATGTCTAGAATAAGCTAGAGTTGGATGGACTCAACTCAAGCTTTGAAGACCCTAGAATATTCTAGAGCACGCTGGAGGGTGCTAGAATGGGCTAGAATATTCTAGAACGTGCCGGATGGTTCATGAAGGATGTAGAAGCCACTGGAAGCTTACGGAACATCCCAGAACGTGCATGAAGGAGCTAGACAAACCTAGAAAACTCTAGAGTTGGCTAAAAGGTCCTAGACCTTTGTGGCATATTGTAGATAAAACAAGAACACTCTTGTATATTCTAGAACTAGAAGAACCTAGAAAGTGGTGGCATAGCCTTAAGCTTAGAGTCACACTATAAATAGACTCATTGGTCTTCATTTGTATTCATCTTGGGAATTCTGAACATCTTGTAAGATAAACTCTCTCTAAAGCAATACAAAGCATTCTTTGCAAACTCTCTTTCTAGTCTCTTTGGAGTTTCATTCGGATTCGAAGGCAGGCTTAGTGCAACGGACGGTGTTAAGTGCCGCATAATCGCTACTTGAAAAATAAGGTCGTAACAGTAGGGTAACATTGAAAAAATCCCTAAAACACAAAGCAATAAAGAAGGTGACGTAGGCTAAACCAGTTACACAAAACTAGACTTTCCGGAGGTTGGGATAAATAGCAGTACAAATAACGAAAACACCAAGTAAATAAAGACGGGCGTAAATAGCTATCGATACAAGTAGAAAAACACACTCTAACACTCTCCTTAAGTTGGAGTATAAACATCAAACATGTCCAACCTTGAATGAAGTATGAAAATCTTCCCAAAGAACTTTATTTAAAGGATGTTTCAATTGTACTTTGATCAAATGCTACTTGGTGATGTTTTTGACGCAGAAGACATGGCGAGAATAATTGAAGAATAAAGTTATGAAAACATCAATAATTTTAATCAATATCAATAAAAGTCTACAAATATGACGTAAATAAGCCTTCTGATACGTAAAATAAAAAACTATCCAAATTTTATAAGGACTCAAATACTAATAAATCTGATCTAATCTAATAATAGATCCTAATCTAATAACAAATATGATAAAAATAAAACTCAAAAATTTGGAACCCTATTTATTTTAAAATTATAATATTTCTAATTTTATCCTACATCATGTTTGAACTTGTGATTAAAGTAAGGAGAATAAGTCTTATCCATCATAGATACCTGAACCACTAGTGTGTCAATTGGTGCTTCTAAAGTTTCTATTACACACCCAAAGGTCCCAAGATTGCATGATTGTGATAAAAGAGTCAAGTCACAAGTCTCTTAAATTCGAAAGACTATTGTCCAAAGCCACACGTTTGTAAGTACGTGGAAAAGGTGGGTCAAAATCTTCTGCTATGGTATCACATTATAGCTCACCCAAGGCTCTTATTACTTCTCCTCCTTCCAAAGTTATTTTAGTCCACCTACTCGACGCATTGTCAACCATCCTAGACCACATCCTCTAACTCCTACTCCAAGCACTCTAGGTCCACCTCGAAAGTCATCTAACCTTAGACAACTTTCCTATACATCTATTGTTTGTGTCTCAAAATCATGATTACCTTGTGATATAACTCCACCACATCCACGTTGCCCACCCCACTTTGTTGAGCATCAACCAAACAGTTCCTTCTACTACACCTTGCCTGACCAAGTCTGCCCTAGAAACTTTTTGTGAACCTTTTCCTGTACTAAAGAAAACTCATACATGATCTGTTGGTCCTTCTGCTGTCCCATTTGGTTTATAATGTGTTGTTAAAGTTTTCAACAAATGTTACTTATACATATTTTAAATATGATGGTTTCTTTCCTAACCAAAAGATTGAAATGTCTCTTTGCTATTTTTATGCATTTTGCACGTAAATTTCTTCATCTCTACTCAATATTGGTTTATGATTGTTGAACAACTCACCAGGAGCAGATTTTTCTTGGCTGAGGAGAATAAATCATAAAAAATATGATTTTATTAGAATAACATTTAGTAAGATGTTTGGTTCCTATTGACATTATTGCCAATTTTGAAGTTTAATATTTAGTTTTATATTGATCCCTTTACTTTTATGGCGTAAGCCAAAAGGTGTGGAAGATTAGAGATAGGATATGGATAAAAGATTGAGGGAAGGGGACAGAAAGGAAGGACAATTAAAGAATAAAGTTCTCAATAATCAATATTCATAATCAAAACAATCTAATGTCGAAATTACATTGTATATAAACCTATTTATAGGCATGATAAAAGACTTACCTAATTTTTAAGAAATCAAATTTTATTGATTCTTATCCTAATCCAATAATAAATCTTAATATGATAAGAATTAAGATGAAAATAAAATTCTAGAAATCTAAGACTGATAAAAACCAATTTTATCAGGTATCATATTAGTTGTTAATCTGGTGAAATTTAAATGATGTAAGTAGAAATATAAAATAGGTTTTGTAGAAGCAAATAATAAGAAATCCAAAAAAAAAAATGAGAGGAGACCAGAAAATCAAGCAGACACATTCAAATTCTCAATTATTCATAATGCTTAAGATTACATATATATATTTTATAGAGATAATAAGACTTAAAATCCTAATGCTGATAGGACTCATAATATGACTCCTATACTAATAAGAAAACCCAATAATAATTATCTACAATTTTAATTCCCCCCCTCAAGTTGAGATACATTTAGCTTGGACACTTACAAAAAACATAAAATAGAAATAACACCATAGATCAAAGTACAATCGAGAAGCAGCAGCATAAAACATTACTCAAATATACACTTCAAAATGGCAGATTTAAGAATACCCAACTTATCTCACAAAGCAAATATATCCAGATAAATAAAATAATAAAAAAAACACCTTGGCTTCAAGTATCTGCACAACAACATAATAGCGTGGTTCTCTGGACGAATCTGCAACATTTAACCTGTCAACAAACCTTGGAGGTGGAACCCAAAAAGAAACACAGTCACCGTGTTGTAACTGTTCAACTTTGTCAGCATTTTGTTCAGCCTTTTTTAGAAACATTTCGCTCCCAAGCTTATTTTCTACAATGATAGTCTGAAAGTCATCCTCATCCAATGCCGAAAAGGTTTGATCCTCTCCATCTCTGTGCAGCTGTACAGGTTCCTGCAAACAGAAGGAGATTATAAAGCAGTTGAAAAGCTTATAATCGATAAAGCACAAGAGCTAAATCGGCAACCTCTTTCAGTTTGGTTGCTCTCTTTTCAAGTTCTAACTGTCTTCTCCAAGAAAGTATTGTCCCAACAAAAGTTTCGAGACTTGCAGCACTGACATTTATATTTAGAATATTGGTAACAGCAATACGCAGTCTCTTCCCAAGTTTGGATGGCAGATGATCAATGGTATCATACGACTCAAACCTTGAAAGTGAAGTAAAATGTTTCATGAGTCAAACAACTATATAAAGAATCAAAAGGGCAACTACTATGTTATAAAAATGAAAATAAGATTTGCTGAAGAATGAAGAAAGTGATACTTGAAAATTCCATCAAAAGGCTCCACAAGTGGCTCCCAAGCTTCCAATTGAGTATTGAAGGTTGATACAGCAATTGAAGAAATCAGTACTGCATTCATGGCATCTACTCGACCATGTGTTGCGAGTTTAATATTTGTGATTGTTGTGTCAAATAATGGTGTCATCTGAAATGGTTTGCACGGACACAATCATTAAGTAAACCAACAATAGTCTTAAGATTAAAGGTGCTCTTTATTCAAAAAATACCATTCCACATAAATTGTCTAGAATAGTCAAAGAAAAGCTTCTCAGCTTCAACTCAGCAGTTATGTTTTCCCTGGTCTTTGGCTTCATAGAATCACCAATAGTATATGCCAGTCGACTAGATGGTTTTTTCAGATCACCACGGGCAAGAAATGTGCTGGCCTACAAAGACATTCAACAGACATGGCCATTTAATTTCCCTCTTTAGGCAACAGTTGGGAATTTTCAGGCTAAAACTTAACACAGTAAATAATGGAGCAATAGTAAGACACTTCAGAATAGGCAAGGGCAATGAAAGAAGATTGAAATATCTGTAACATTATCTAGATAGGGTAAATGCATATGTAACACAAGTTTGGAGGAAAAAGAAAACGAGGGGGAGAAAAAGAAGTTACTGCATGGCATCTTACCTGCTTCATGCTAATTTTCTAAAATCAAACTGTTTCCTATATCGCAAGGGGTGGGGGATTGGGGAAGAATAAGAACATAAAATATCCATCTCAACCTGATTTTCAACTTTCCAAATGCTCCAGCATTGAGACGACTTTGAACTTGAAGATCTAGAAATTGGCATCTCAAGGATATTAGCTTGATTTACCAGATCCATCCTAGGGCAACAAAGCATATCTGCAGGTGGAGCTTGATCTGTTCTGGAGACTATGCATCCAAGAGCAGCATAACCAGGGGGGGCAACAGGATACCAGAAGAAAACCTCATTGACACCCTTGCCAACAATATGGGAAACTCTGGTTAATTGCACAGGTTTAGCAGAGATTTCAAGATTATCAGCCTTGAAAATTATGCCCAGAGCTGGTGGTTCTAAGCTGAAATAAAGAACTCTTCTTGTTACTCATAAAAAATGAACAGATTTACTAAAATCAATCAAAATGACCCAAAAAAAAGGGTTTCTTTTTCCAAAAGGGTGTCAAAGTTTAAAAATAGGCTACACCTCTACCATTAGAACCTTTTTCCTTCTTTTCTTCGCTGCTGACTTTGGTTGCTTTTGGTTGACCTCAGTTATTGTGGTTGAATTTGTTAGGAATTGAATTTGGACACCACCAATGAGTCTGGACCTACGCTACACCATTACCATCATCGGCTCAAACCATAAATGAATTTTGCGGTGGTGGATGTGGGGTTGAAAATGTGTAGGGATGAAAAATACCAATTACCACCACAAAGGTGTTTTTTCGTTCTGGGGTTGTGGCATTGAGTCTCTGGGTTTCAAAATTTACCAAATCGACCAAGTACGACCAAAATCCATAAGTGTTTCTTAGCAGGTAGGCGGTTGTAAAGATCCTATCTCTAAACTTTTGTACCCTTTTGGACATTTTTAAACTTTGGGCACAAGCACAGCCCCTTTATATAAAATCCCAAAAGATGCGGTAAAAAGACAAAGAAAGACAAGCATGACTTACCCTTCAGTAATGCAATCACCCAATATAGCATAACCAGGACGTGCAATTGGACGCCATATTGATATTTGTCGATGGAGGTCACCTCCCTTATCCCACCAGATTCTCTCAAAGTTAGGAGTTGACATGTAGCAGGAAGCTGCTTTTGAAATTAATCTGATAATGTCCCATCCAGATGAATTTTCAACCTGGTTAGATTTTTGCAGACTTCCAGGGTCATCACGACCAACTCTCACCTTGGCAGCAGATTGTTTAGAAGAATGATGCTGAATTGAATTCCAAAGGAGAAGGTGATTTAGATTATAAGTATTGTCTATGGGAGGGCATCCAGTAGAAGCATGGGCCAAAAAGGATGCAAGAACATTGTCTATACGCCAAATACTAAACCCAGACGCAAAATTCACATTTGCTGGAGCACTTAGTATGCACTCTGAATAAGTCGCTGAGGTTGTGAGATCAGAGCGTATGCAATAAACAATGTGGTTTGATGGTGGTTGTTTTCCTATATTTACTACACATCCCAGAGCTTTATATCCTGGTGGTGGAACAGGCATCCAAAGAGAACATTCACCATCACCACCAGACTGGTCTTTATTTCCATTGGATCCCAGAATGCCTGAGAACAAGCCGATAAGAGTGAAGCAAATTGGTTTCCTCACACGCCCATAAGTATTACCCACTGCCACCACTGCCTGTGATGGAGGAATTGGCCTGAATACATATTATAGCAAAAATAAGTAATTATTCAAAATAAATATAAAGGGGGGAACAAATTAATTAATTATTGCCTAGGAAAAATTCAGATAACACAGGTCATTCCATACATCAAAGATAAATTTATCTTGATGAATGTTCAAAACCATCCATATGAAGTTTACCTTGATGTTACACAGTCTCCCAATATTACATAATTAGTTGGAGCTTGGGGCCTCCAAAAGGTGAGGTTGTAACCTGGTCCAATTTCTGAATAAATATCCAAGAGAATTTATCAGAATTCACAGAAGCCACACAAAAAAAAATACAAGAGAACAATATTAAGAATAATTAAAAATGTCAAAATTGCTTAGAAGATTGATCATAGTAGATGAATCAAAAGGACCTTTTGGAGACTCCCAGAGTCGAACGAAGTTTGTACATGTAGCAAAGGGTACTGCTTTTCCAAATTGCAATGCAGTCATTACCTGACTATGCAAATTAAGAATAAGAGAAATAGCACTTAATGAAAGATGGATGCATATATTGCTTGACACTAAAGACATGTTTGTTTTATCCTTAACGGAAGTATATCCCCCTGAAATATCCACTGGATCAAGAATAGTAAGGCCAGATCCACCCTCAACAGTAAGATCCTTCACCAGAGCTCGTATCCATGTGTCATTTTCTTTTGACGCATACCTGTTCAAATGTTAAGGTTTTAGTATTTACTCAGTTTGATACAACTTTCCAAAAATATATTTGTAGGACTCCCAATTTTCCTAGCAAACGAGAAAATGATGAAGCAAAATCCTCGGTCACTTTGAAAGACAAAATACATGCATACAAATGTGCATCAACACATTGTTGATAGAAAAAATCTATTAATTCAAAATTGTTGGAACATTAGTAGGTAAATGCAGAAAAAATTTAGAAAATAATAAAATATTCATTACAAATCGCCAATCATAAAAATAGTGAGAAGTTATTGTATATTTATAGGAATAATAAGATACTTAAACCCTAATCCTAATAGGACTATATATACAACTCCAAACTATTAAGGAAACATATATTTAATATTTAATATTCCAACACTTACCTCAAGCTAAACAATATACATTCAACTTGTACAACTACAACAGACATTTAAATAAAAATAAGCAAAGATGCTAAACAATAACTAAAAGTAAATAACAGATATGTCAAAGTTGAAGTTGAAGTGAGATGCTACTTGCAATAGCCTTCCCACAAGTGATAAAACTACAAGTACTTTGTTACCTTTTTAATAAACGAAATTTATTAAGAACAAACGAGTACAACATGTACACTTAGGAAACATAACAAAATATCCTAGTCAAACAGAACTCATACCAAACCCTAAAATTGAGAGATAATCCCTTCCCAGTTAATGCCCATAAGATATTATGAATCATCTTTTTACTTTTTAGGAACTATTAAAATGACTCCCATAACAAAACCAAGAATAAAGTCTTCTCACAAAAAATTACAACCACATGGTGGAAAACTTAACCTAAAAACACAAGCTGGATGAGCTATCTACCAAAACAACACTAAAATAAAATAATGAACGTAAGTCAAAATCACATTGATACTCAAAGTTAAAGATATAAAGTGGGTTGTTCCATCTCATCTCATATCCCATTTAATATCTCTAATAGGTTCAAGGTTTAGAAGTGTTCTGTACTATTTAAATTTCATCTCATCCCATCCTATCACATTTAGATTATAATCTTAAAATGCCTCACTTTATATATAATGTCTAATCATTTTTCTTTTATTAAAATTTCATATTATAGATAATCATGTTTTATTTTTTTCATTGTTCTTGTAATTTTACTTGTCCTATTTAAGTCCATTTGGAATAAAGAGAAAAATTAACTTATACCATCTCAACCCATCAAAAATTAAGTGAAATAAGATGGGATGAAAACTTAAAATTAATGGGTTGTACTATGTGTTAATGAAACACTCGATTCCAACCCATAAATATCGCTAACATTCGGGTACCCATATGGAAAACATAGGCAAAACTCTTTTGTGGTCAAATTATCTCCAAATTGTCAAAATATTTTGAAAAAGCTTTAGGAAAATACTGTATTCATATGTGATATTTTTTGTTTTATCATTATCATAGGGGTTATAACATGAAGTTTTATTTTTTAGTAAATTTATTAATTGTCATTAGCTCTACAAAGAATTAATTCAATATTGTTAATATCTTTTATATTCCAATAAAATCGAAGCGTGGATCTTTATAAATATCGGTAATTTAATCCTTGAGAAGTAATCATCTTTGTGCAAAAGATACTGCACATTTGTCTCTCAGGTTCTGCAGAAAAAGAATGCAGTTGACCTTTTATTTGTGAATTCAACCAAGGAATATGAAAACTCAGGTTGTTCTAACATGCACGCTGAAGGAATACAAAAGGCCTTAGGCGTATCTGTCTCTTTTATTCTAAACATTGCTCTAGCAAAAATGGATGACAACTATTTGTAAATCAAATATATTTACAAAGAAATACAATAACTCTTACATGAAGCTTAAATCCAGTTTTGCACGAAGCAGCCTTTCCCCACATGATGAGTCATCCAAATAAGATTTTGTACCATCATAGAAGGTCAGCTCCGGAGATACAACCTAAAAGCATTAGATGTAGGATAAGGCAATTTAGATAAAGGAAATAAAGGCAAACTTTAGAAAGAGAAAGTGCTCGCACTAAATAAATCAATAAATGCATAATGAGAGTAAGCTAAAGAGCACCAAATTGAGAAAGGTGCATATAAATTTTCCAGCGAAAGCACAGATTATTTCTGAAATAAGAATTGTGTTGTCAGCCCATCATAATTAACTGACTTGTGGATGCTTCAAGTTTCCGACAGATAAACTCTTAGCTAAAATAAAACAGAAAAGAAAAAGGTAACCACACAAGAAATTTGCAAATAACCTTTTTCATAATAAAGTAACGACATCACAGCCCTCTGATGTGACTTTTAGGCATCTAGAGATAATTAATTTGTACACATATACACAAGTCCTATTTAAAATAGATTTAAGTAACCCTAATTATACACAAAGTATAATGCCTAGGAAAATCCTAGAATGACTAGAATATATAAATACATCTATACAAGCTAACTGAGATTGAGAAAATCTGCCAGAACTATGACTGAACCTATATCTGAATGCAGTACAACAGGTTAGAATAAAAAATTTACTTCACCTGGGTTTCAAAAGTGAAACTGGGAAGCCTATTTGGATCGGATTCAGAAGATGACCAAACCTTTGTGGCATCTGATGATTCATCCCTGTTCTCTACACTCTTTACAGCATCACCAGATGAGGAACTGTCCAGCAAAACAATATCTACTCCATCCTCAAAGGATACTGAGTAGCTGCTATCATTACTCAAATATGTATATTTTTGCAACAAAGAACCATTCTGGTAAATGTAAGAGAAACATAGAAGCATCCGTAAGATGGTGGGAAAATAACATATACATTTGTTGTTATATCATGTCAAGAAGTCAAAAACAACAATTATTACCAAAAGAAAGTCATATTGTACGTAAATTTAAGGATCATGTGGACTTAATTATCCAAACAGTCTGCAGTGCTTTTCAATATAGAATTAAAAAAATCCCAGAATTAACAATTCAATAATAGAAAATAGGTATATGCTCGCATGAGCTTTTAATTGATGCAAATTTTGCTTCAACTTTCTTCAAGCTAATCAGTTGAGATGGGTTCCATAAAACATTTAAAAAAATTGCTATAAAAAGATCAACAGCTCCTATTCAATTCCAATTATAAACTTATGTCATATTAAATTTTCTCAGATCACTCTCTCTGGTATACAGTCGGAACTGCCTTTTAAACCTCTACTTTCACTTTTTTCCATCCCTTATAGATTCTATTACACTATATAATAATTAAAACACCACTAGTTATCCACATAGATACATGTTAATTGTTAAATTAAGTACCTCAATTTTGACATTACGGAAACGCAGCCTCTTTCCACACCCAATAATTATAATAGGTAGAGGCCCCTCCCAGTGAAGTTCTTTTCCATTTGTTTCCTCACTTAAGGAGATAGTCTTTCCACAACCATCGTATGTATATTCATCAATGCTAGAACAATCTGCCACTAACTGTCTACTCGGTGACAGATGCACCACATCATCTTTTTGTCTGTATATAGGTTTGGAGAGAACAATGCTATTGAGTCTGCCAACAGGATCATTCTTAGGATCCATGGTTTCTTCTCTTCCAGTAATTGTTCCCAAAGCAGGCACAAAGAATTCACAGACAGCAAGAAGGAAGTCAGGCACCACAAGAACTCGAGGCTGCTGAACCCGAACCACAAATGACTGTGATGAGTTTCGCCATCTATAGTCCATCAAGAACATAGTCGAAAGTGGTAACTCCATGTGAAGACCAGCTTCAGATTCAGATATTCTAAAGCTTCCTTTCTTTAAAAAGGGAAATTTTCCTGCAGAAACGTGTTTTAACGCCTCTGCAGCTGACCCAAGCATTAAGCGCATTTCAGGTTTTGTACCCGGTCGAACATCAAGAACAGAAAATTTTGGGACAGTTACGTAGAGGTCTACTTCAGACAAAGATGTCATTCGATATGATACCCAGAGACCTTCAAGCTGCAAGGTAAGAGAAAAGAGCCATTAAAGTGTACCATCCATGAGAAGATCTGTAGATATCAGCATACTGGAATGACAATGGCATTAAAAAAAATGTAAATACTCACAGCAATATGAGCTAAAGGTGATTCCTCATGGCTGCTAGTATACAGCTCCAACAAGGCATGATCAACTACAACTGCCAATATAGTAACAGTACGACTTAGAAGAATTTGACTATTCATGTTGACCTTGTCAGCCAGCAGCCGGATTGTATCCCTTGAACCAGATTTGTCACCACGGAAACTAGGTGGAAGTCTTGCCTCTTCATTCAAATTCATAAGTGCACAGTCCAGAATGATTTTATATTCATTAACAGACATGACGCAGTGCAATAAACAAACCTGGTTAACATGAATTCCATAAAAATCCAAAAATCTTCCACTCTAACATTTTTTCAACAGCTAAAAAATTTAAAGTAACACAAATTATATACAACAATTAAAAAAAAGTTACGAACATGTGCATGTTCATTAAAACTTTTACTCTTTAACATTTTTTCATAGCTAAAAAATCAAACACACAAATTATTTAAAACTCTAATTCCATTAATATTCTAGTATAAATGTATGCATTAGAATACATATAACAATATTAAATATATCTCTATCTTATAGGAATTTCTCTTGATATATGATACTATTAATAACTTGAATAATGAATAGTTTAATTTCTATAATCCTTTTTTTTTAATAAATGAATAAAAAGGGAAATAAAATTCATTATCTTAAAAATTACATGTAAAACTATAAAATATATCATAAAATTCCCTTCTTAAAAATAAATGAATAACAAAGGCAAATAAATGTCGTTATCTTAAAAATTAAATGTATTTTTCTCGTAACAAAATTCTAGGCGTGATTTAGACTTATATAATATATATATATAAGGTGAAACAGTTTACAGCACAATTAAAAACAATACAGAGAAATAGATTAAGGACCATTGTAATAATATGATTTAAAAGTGATCACTGACAATTTAGGGTATAGCTTGGTGCTTCCCTTTGTTAATGGATTACTAGTGAACTTTGCACTTTTGTAATTAACGTAAATTATGTCATTTGTCCCCAATGTATTGGGGCGGTTGCAAATACACCCTTAACCTTTTTGATCGTTAAAAATATGTCTCAATGTATTGTTCCATGTTTTATATATGCCCTTTTTGTCAATTTCATGTGCAGTTTAATCAAACTCCGTTAAGAAATTAACGGTAAGTGTTATTTAATTAAAATTCATTAAAGGATTTGACAAAATGGCATATATGCAACATAGTAATTTGACGTCAGGGAAATTTTTCATAATTAAAAGGTTGGGGGCATATATTGATTTAATATCATGTTTCTTATCAAGAATAAAATCATTTGGGTATCTACCAACTCAAAAGTAAAATATTTGCATGTATGCCATGCAGTCCCAACTACATTCTTCAGCTCTCATTACAAAAGTTTCACAGTTACCCAAAAGAGAGAGAGAGAGACGATAAAGGAAAAATCAATAAATTAGAGTGGATATTTGTTAGAGGGAGAAGCAAGTCCATGATCAAATCAACAAAACAAAAGGTTAAAACTTTCTTATAAATGATAAACAAATTGTAAAACTCAGAATTCACTCTTTTATTATCATTCAAAGACTACCTATTTATATACAAAGATAGAGACAATATTAGGTGACATACACCTAATACACCGCTAAGACACTTAATACCCAACTTACACCACTAAGACACCTAGAGTTAGACACCTAATACACACACTTATAAATCATCTTTAACACAAATATCCACATGCATGCTCTAAGCAACGGTGGCAATATCTTAAGAGACTGTCTAGTAAATAAGGTAACAAAGAATTGATGTCTGGCAAACCATGAGTGCAAAAGTTTCACTATTATATATGAAGTATGTGCAGAAAAAAAATGAAAAATAAGACGATCTAAACATGAATGCTTAAAGAACAAAAAGATTAGAACATGTTACAAAGAACCTCCATGTTTCCACAGAAAAATTTGACCTGTATTTCAAGAGAAATTGTTGGAACTTTTTTGAAGACATCTCTCAAACTTCTTCGCACATAAATGTCAATTCCTTTACATTCCTGTATCATTGGCTTGCCAATGCGACCATCAATTCCCACGAATGTATTGATCCCTAGAATCTGCAGTGCAAATATAAGCCAAAGTTTGGAATTTGAACCATGATACTGAAACAAAAAGGTTAGATACCTCAGCATGAAGGACATCAATATGTACTGCTGCAGGATCATTCTCAGCAACACCATGCCAGCTAAATTCATTAGTGATCTTTAGCTGGCCCAAATCAAGCTGGATGAAACTGCCAAAAAAAAATTCTAATATCAATATCAAAAAAGATGTCTATTTCAGAAATTCTAAAAAGAGAAATGCTAGTAGTTCAAGTGTATATATATATAGATATATTAATAGACACTAAAGTGTATTTATTATTTGTACATGTTGTAATAGGAATACTATTTATTCTTTATTTTATCCATATTCGTGGTATATTTTATGATTTGTTGTCCGTCCTTAATTAGGATTTGTAAATATGTATAATACCCATTGGGGCTAATGAACAAAATTAAAGCCTTTCATAAATCAATTCTAGTAAATTCTACTAACTCTTTGCTTGTAGAATTCCTTGGAACAATGATTACTGGAGTGTCAAGTGAAAGATCCAACTTTAGTGCTGTAGCTCCATCAATCTCATATTTTTGAATTAACCATTCAAAACCTCCAACTTTATCAACAAGCTCAATTGCTTCTTCAGTACGTGGGGTAGCGAGCTCCATAAAGTACTGTGAAATCTGCTCAAAGTATTCATAAATTCCTAAAAGTAAATAAATTAGACAAAAAGCTAGAAAATTAACTTCATAAAGCAGTCATATCACATGAATAAATACCAGCGTACCAAATGAGAATATAAGAATTGAAATATTAAATAATTATATATTATGTTTCCTTATTAGTTAAGGAGTCCTATTAGGATTAGGGTTTTAGTTTTATCAATCCTATAATATAGATATAAACACTCAATATTATAAATGAATGAGAATTATAATATCTTTATTTGATTTTCTAGTTCGCTCAGCCTATTTTGATTCCTTAATATTTTAGCTTCCACGTTGTTTCTTTTCCCTATTTTATATTTCAACTTTCTATCAGAAACATGTTTGTTCCATAACATTTCTAATCTATTTTTTAAACCTTATTTTATTGTCTCTTCTTATTCGTTTTGGTCATTATTTAAAAAAAAAATAGATCAGATTTCTTCATTGAAAAAAAGACCCTAGCTGACCCTAGCAATGAGAGACATATTTATATTACAGACTAATAGAGTTTGGGGTTGTGAGGATCTCAAAAAGGAGAAAATTATGGTGGCAAAATACATTTCGAGCTTTTGATTGGACGGTATAGCTTAAAAGATAAAGACAAATACTTGAAGGATAAAAAACAAGGGATAATCTCAAAAAATTATGTTTACTATGCTATCTTAACTCCCTAATATCTACTATTAAAAGTGTTAGTGATGCAGTCAAAATCGTTACGCATATCCACATCGCTTAGGAAGCTAAGTAGTAAGGTATTCATAAGATGTGAGCCCTCTTTGATGGTATGACGCATTCTGGGTTTACCACTGAAGCAAAGTCTTAAGGATCCATTAAACTGGTGAGTCGTAACCGTGGTCAGCCGAACTCACAATTATAGTCTGAAGCGAACATTATCATACTGTGGAATGGAGTCTCTCTATATCAGATGGTATCAGAACTATGACCCAACTAGACCATGTGAGTTTGCATCCTTACGAGAACGTAAGGCCCCCTTAAAGAGGTTATATAGTGTAGTCAAAATCACTACGCATATCCTACATTGCTTAGAAAACTAAGTAATGAGTTATTCATAAGGGGTATACCCTCTCTAATGGTATGCGTGTTTTGAGTTTATCCTAGAAACAAAACCGTAAAAGCTCGCTAAACTGGTGAATCATGGTCTCAAGCCAATTGAATTCACAATTATGATTCAAAGCAAACAATATTGTACCGTGAAGTGAGGTATCCCTGTATTAGTTAGATTATGTTAGCCCATGGTGTTAGAAATGTAGTAGTCACCAATTCACCCAAACCCTAACATGGTTTAGAACACGAACCCTACAAGCTCCCAATTGTTCAACTGTAAGTGTTGGACCTACAAAATATATAAAGCCTACACTTGGGAGAGAATATATGAATATATAAAAGATATGTTGGAAAATCTCCCAATAACTTAAATTTTTAAAAGTAGAATTTTTATTTTATTTTTTATAAGAAACAACATAATATATTTATATATAAAAAATACTTATAAAATTATAAAATGTGAACAAGCAATCAAAACGAGTGAGCAATGGAGGCACGTGCCAACCCAAGTAGGCACATGCACCTCTCTAATTTTTATAAATGTTTATCTTAATTGTAATATATGTATATAATTTGATTAGCACTCCCTCTAAAAATTATATTAATTTTAAACATGATATATTGTAAATTTTGACAAGTTTTTATAGACTTTTGTATCAAAATATGTAATTATATCTTATACCTTTACATGTAAGAGACAATGAAATTGTGACATTTCCTTTCATATTTATTCTTTTAAAAAAATTATATTTATATTCAACATTTAACACCATTCTCTAGTAGAGTGATATAAGTTTGGTATTTTCTTAAAAATTAGCTTAATTCGAATCCTTATCCCAAATTGTTTGATAAATAAATGTTCCAAACAATTCTTTTTAACAGTAAAGTCATTTCCCCAAAGCATAATAGGGGAGATTCTTTGAATTTGGCCTACTTATAATATGCTCTACTTTATTTAAATTTGTGACTTATAGGGAATATTTTATATTAATTCGAATTGTAAAAATTTTGTTTGGCTCATTTATTATTTTTTAATACAATGTAGCTATTATTTTAATTTTTATACCTATATTTGTTCACAAAAATTTCGTACTAGTTAACCACTAACATTTTTTTTCCTACTTGTCGTTTACATAATGCCCCCTTGAACAATAATTCTAGCTCTATCATTAGAAGCAGCCCACTAAAAGGAATAAAATCAAACTAAAAATAGCTTATTCTTTACAAACCCCATCACATATTCATAGGATATGCAATATTCCCAATTGTAGCTTATAAGAAATTGAGAATAATTTTTAACTCTTTTGAAACTGAACCCCATGAAGAGACCAAAAATAGAACTCTCCAACAAAAAAAATGCTATCATTTTCAGTTTCTTCAAAAAAATTACTATTTCTCTCAATCCACAAAATCCATCAATCACACTATTCACAACACTGTAGCCTTCATAAAATTCCAATGCTTGTGAAACTTTTCTATCTTCAAAGATTTGCAAGATCCAGAATGATCCATTGAAAACCCCATGTTACTTTGCAGGTTAGACCAACTACTGTGCACAATTGGTGACCAACACACTATGTGAGGATATTTCAAGATATTACACTTCTCCACATCTTCAGAATTTTCTAGGAGTGTTCTACTCTTACTTTATGCTCTGTGAATCAATTTCCTACTGAATCTCTCCTTTTAGTGGCTTTCTCAGTTAGACCTCTGGTCAACTTCAGTTACTATTATTTCATTCTAATTTATATGAAGCATCTGCTTCGTATCAGAAAATAGACCAGCTTACCTCCTGTACAAACCTATAGAGGAAAACGATACGAACAGCAGAAAGTCGACCATGCAAGCTGTAATCATAGCCTTCATAATCATCATCTTCCGAGCAATAAGAACTGAAGTTGAACTGGGAAAAATGACAAGTAATCAAATAAAACAAGTGAAAGAATTGGAATGCAAGCAAACAAATACAGTTTTTTTTTTTTTGGCTTTGGCTATTAGAACACAATTTGTTTACAACGGAGAAGTTTGTTTCGTAAATTAACTAATATGTACCTTGATTAGGGATTCAACACCAGGATTGCGTATATCACAAAGCCAACCCCAACAGTGCTCGGTCCCAAGGGACATGTCACAAAGTCTAAAATTTCCTAATGTTCCTTCTAGCGAAAGAGAACTTGGGTAGACCTTCAATAAAAGAATGAATAAGAAAATACAGAATATTTATCAAAGATATCAATCTGGCAAAAACAATTCTCATTTACCTTTCAGAATAACATAAGAAAAATAAAATAATGAAAAAAGCTACCACAGGAGAGAAAAGACGTTCTAAATAAACATCATTCATTGGTTAACAAAAAACATTCCCCATAACAGCTCCAATAAATGGATGAGTTCTCGAAACAGAAGAATGTGTCTAGGAGATCACCAAAAATTCTAATCACCTTAGTATCCAACAGAAAATGTTCTTGCACCAACATTGCAAGCTGAGAACCATCTTCCTTGTTAAGTAACACCGACACACTGTCAACATTCATTTTCAAGAAGAAGACAACACGACCTTTTCCATAGCCCAGCAATCCTTTAACACGTCCATCTTCTTCAGTTTTTTCTGCTTCCATCAAAGATTTTTCTTTTGAAGCTCTGGTTGTCTCATGGTCACACTCATCAGAATTTACGGAACTTATATCAAGGCCAAAATCAATTAGGGACACAAGAGTGGGTCTGTTACAAAAAAACTCTAGCTTTGACATGCGGACACTCATCTGATATTTGAAATGAAAGAATTAGCAAGGTCAATTTACTATTAACATAGATAAGGTATCCGGAATGTTAAAGTTAATGATAAGCAAGTACCTGTGTATCTACACCATCATAATCAGATGAACTAGGACTCCTAGTTGAGAAGGTAACAGAAACAAAGTTTGAATCATTGCACTCTGCCTCATAAAATATTTCACCCCAAGTGGCACTTTCCTTTCCTAGTTCCTTTTCAGGAATGACTGCAGAATCAATTCCAGAGTGAATTTCTGTGTCCGGTAGAGCAAAAAACTCTGGCAAAGCATCCTTAAATGAGTCATCATCTTCATAAGGTGCTAGAGACGTCTCCTTCTTGTGAGAATTATTGAGGGGGGAAGAAAAAACATTTTCATTCCTCAGCACAGAGCAAGCCAAATAACATGGACTGGTGAACAGGCGACCTTGAAGCTCATCTCTAATTGTTAAAGAATGAAGCTTCATCTTGACATTCAGATCATCATCTATACGAGTCAAGTGCACCTACAAAAATTAATGGCTTCAAATGTAATGGAACAACCTAACAAGTTTTTCGATGAAGCAAAAGTTGAACAATTTTGCAAGCGCTGGTGTAGCTGTACAAGATTTGATGAAAACATTACCGATTTGCTTTGATTTTTCTTGCAATAAGAGTTTCATACACAGGTGATGGATTATGAATTCACAGGAGCAAAGCAAGGTTGGATTTCTGCTAGACTTTTTCCTCTTAGTTTCTTTCATTAAAATTAACAGTTTTCTAAAAAAAGTTCTATCCAAGTGGAACAGACAGCTTCTTAGAAAGCAAAGTAGGAAATGCGCTTGTAGAAGCCCCCAAAATTATTTTTTTCCATAAGTACAAGCTAGCCTTTTCTGTGTGTGCTGCCGTAAAAATGAAGGAAACTTTTAATGAATCTATGCTTTCTCAATGATGATATATGACAAACAACATATTATTGATAACTCTCAAGGTTTGTCCAACTAATGGCACATAAGCTAAATTAATTAGTCATGTAATATATTATTGTATTAAGCAATTAAGAGAATTACGGGAAAATGCAAACATGCATAGTATCAACCAATTTTTTCAGGGATATAGGTTAAAGTATTTTTCTATACTGAAATTGTATTTCCTTTATTAAGAAAACAAAGGAACACATCAAAGTTTCATTTTCAGGAACAAAGGTGATAAAACAAATCTTGATAATAAAACTTGCAATCCAGAGAAAAAGAGGGAAAACAAATCTTGATAAAGAAATGGACAAGCTTTCGATCACTTTGTTTCTGTGTGGACATGCCCACTTCCAAAGAAAGTTTAAGTTTTTGAAGGAGTTGATTAATATTGGGAAGGTAAAAACAAATTATCAAATTCAACTAAAGTTTAAGTTTTTCTATTTTCCTAACTGGTATGTGCTTTTGCAAAAATAGCTCAAAATATACCCATCATTTATTTTATATTATACAATTACTTATCTTCTTTGGTCGAAGTTACAGAAAAATATGGGAATACAATGGGCTACTTAAGAATCTTGTCAATCTTTATTTATGGAAACATTTTACACGTATGGGAGGAGCAATAAGGCTTCAAAAGCTACGAGATGGGAGCAATCCATTAGGTATTATGGATAGAGAAAAATAAAATATTTTTTTATGATAGTGAGAATGATAGTAATTTTTTGTAGATAAAATTTTATTTTTAGCATATAATTAGGTGTCAGTTTCAAAAGAATTGAAAAATTATTCTCAATTTACCATAAGTTTTAATTGGGAAGCTTTTTTTCTAGTTAGGTTTTGAATCTTTGTTTTTGATGAGATTAAATTATTATTTGGTATAATTTGATGCTTCTAATCCACTTTATATTTTGTAATTATTATTTTTTTAATATAATATAAAGTCTCTTATAGGGGGAAAATAGCAACAAAAACCTTTCCTCCACTGGCAAGAACCTCGAGGATAAGGGATTCGTCAAGGTTTTCATCAACTTTATCTCCAATCTGCACAATATTGAAGGACAAAAAGAAAGAGTTAAATAATTCATCCAGCAAAATAAAGAGAATCGATGCCCAACCATTTTCTCAAATAAATGAAAATGTCAACTATGCAAAACATATTGTGAAAGAATCATTTGTCAGACAAATGCACGAGAAAAGCATGAGGCTTAACCTTCCCATATATAAATATCTTTGTCTCCACCAATGCCCCACTAAGGACAAACTCAGCAGTCTTTAACTTTGTGGTTTGAGGTTCACCAAAGTCAGATGTAGCATCACTTGTCTTTCTTAGTACGTCTACTGGTAGAGGTGTCTGCATGCAGCATGAAACATATTATCAGGCAGTGAGAACTAAATTATGAATAAATGAGAAAAAAAATATGGATAAAAAATATTTATATTATACAGAAGCTTGGTATGTCGCTTTTATAAGTCCTTTCAACCAGGAAGTCTTCTCAGCCTCATTGCGAAACTCTATAATCAAGGTACTAGAAGACTCCAAAGCCTGAAAGAAAACAATGCAAAAAAAAATGCTAAAACTGACAGAAAGGGGAAATATCCAATTCATAAAGTCCACAACAAGATGCATATTACAAATTATGAATAACCAACAGACTACGCAACCTAAAACAGTAGTACGACTTAATCAGTGCGGAACAAATGGAACATGAGAAACTTTCATTCAGAAAGTTCAAAAGCAACAAATGTTGCTTCTAAAAGTGTTTTACCTTCTGAAGGTCCAAGCCCCTGTAACTTACAGCAACACAGAATGCTAAGCCACCAATATTTGATGAAGGAACATCATGTATTTGTCTACCAGACATGCTGCAGTAATCCAAAAAATGAATTCTCAGATAATGGTTGTCAAACACCAAGAATATAAATATTTCACATAGGAAATAAATAATAATAAAAATTTCAATTAAAACAGATGTGACAGACAAAATATAAGAAGCTAACAAAAACCTTAAATATCGCTGGTAATTCTGAGACTTTTCAGACTCAAAAACATAAAGATATAATCCCGACAGCACAAGGAAACCAGATTGCCACGTAGCAACAGAATTTCCTATCCCCTGAATTTACTCAAAATATTAAAGAGAGTAGTATTAAGAATAGTATTAAAACTATCCACGAGAGAATGGGAAATAGAGAAAAAGAGGAATATTTGGTTTCTTTCATATAAAGAACAGACCCTCCAGACTAGTATCTTGGCATCAGTAGCAAGGTCAGCAGAACTCCATGGGGTAAGCTGAGCTTGCAGATTATCAACAGCATGCTGGCCACAGGGTTCCATTGCGTCATTTAATATGTTTAATAAATCTGTGAGTCTGCGATATCTTGTTGGTGAAAAGTGAAACCCAAGCTTTGGCACTTGAATAGAAATGAGTGTGGATGGGTAGCTTGGGTGAGGTACTTTGATCTGGGTAAAAGACACAAACGCACAGACGGTCAAAATAATTATTCAATCAAAAATCCATAGAAAATGAATTGCAGAAAATGCCAATAAAACAACAACATTAGGAAAAGCTTACCTGATCAACGAGTACTGCCATCCCACATCTATCTATCAATGAAGAACAATTATCACCTTCTGCTGGTGGCCGCATACCATGTTTAGGTACAACCAAACTGCAATTTTGGCAGTCAGACCCAGAATCTGTGAAGAAGGCAGCAATATCTCGTCCAGATATGTAAAACCGAGTGTATAGATTCTGTTTCTGTTCAACAGACTGAATGTCCTGCAAGATTATTTCATCAATATTTGAAAATGCAAAAGCATCCAAAACAAGCTAATCGCTTCAGTCAAACAAGCATACCACAGTGTGCAGAGTGAAATGACCCAAATCTAAAAGCAAATGGCCATCACATTTGGATGAACCTGAAGTTCTGATAGGAAATCTAACTTTTGGAGCATCAAAGTCAACATCAAGAGCAAATCTGAAACATAAAAAAGAAATGGAACTGTAACATTCAAAACTTGCTTGCTTCCCAGCTTAGGCAAAAAATAAAGCAGTTCAAAGAATGAAAAAAAATCTGAACTTGGTCTCCAACTACCATAAACAACAAGGATTAACTCCCCACGGTCTAATCAATGACACCTTCTCTCTCAATGGTCTTGGCTTAAAATGACAATTCTATTATGCCCTTGTAGACGCCAATTGAGGTGAATCATGATTTAATTTCCAATCCATCTTAACTAAAAAGGAGAAGTATTAGAAATTAGTAGGGAAATTCATTTACTTACTCTTATTCGATCTTATTTGTCTTATATAATTAGTATGGTGAAATAATTCATGCATAACGCAAGTAATTGATTGCGAACTGGATCTCAACCTATCTGAAACCCTCCCAAGGAAAATATATTTTGTTCTCCGGCATGAATTCATAAATATCATTGGGTTACATAAACCCTGACTTTGCGGGTTCCAAGGTGGAAAGAAAGCCTACTTCAAGATATCTTATATTTGTTTGAGGAAATTTGGTGAATTGAACTAAGAAACTGAATAATTGGAGAACAAATTTTTCAATAATCAATAAAAGTGTGCAATTACAATGCCAATAAGCCTATTTATAGGCAAAATAAAATATCATCTTAACTCTAGAACTTAAATTTTAATAAATCTTATGCTTATACACTTATAAATCTTAATCTACTAACAATTTCAATTACAATTTTTATCTAAATAACAAACCCTAATTATTTTCAAATTCTAATAACTCTATATTTAGCCTGCCTCAAAAACATAATGTGGTATCGTTATGTAGTGTTAAATCTCAATATGGCACTCTTCATCATGCTATTACAAAGCTTTTTTGGCTGACAATGACATTAAGTGAGCTTGGCTTTGATCCTAAGGAATCTATGGTTCTATTATGTAACAATACTGCATCAATTGAAATTGTTAATACTTCATTGCAACGTGACAGAACGATGCACATTGAACTTAACAAAGGACAAGTTGGATTTTGGTGTCATCAAAGTTTCTGTTGAATCTTAGCAATTGCAATAGTGGAAATTTGATTCTTAGCGATCTATAATTATGGAAATATTAGGAAATAATTAAGAGATAGTAAAATTAGGATATTTGGTTTCATTTCTTATTTTTACAGTTTGCATTATAAATTAGTAACTAACACCCTATATAAAATATATGCAGAAATACAAAGAACAATTTATTCTAAATTCCATTTTAAACTTCATAGTTGTCAAATGGGTTCGGGTTAACCCGTTTACGACCTTACTTATATAAAGCTTAACTTAGACCCAACCCATTTAATAATAAGGTATGAAGCACAACTTCCTAACCTGTTTCATAAACGAGTTTGTGAAAACCCCGATTAAACTGGGATTTAAAATCCAAAGTTTAAATTCTCAATTCAAAATCAGATTATGTTAGCTGTAAGTATTAGTTCAGATTTGATTTGATTTTTTTTTCTTTTATTATTTAGATTCTGTAAATACTTATAAAAGAAGCTTAGTCTTGTACAATATTATCAGTTCAGAAATTAGTAATAAAACACACTGTTTTATTCTATATGGCATCAAAGCCTTGAGCCCTTTAACAATGGAAGAAATCTCAAGTTAACCTCATCCCTCTGATCATATGGAGAAGATGGCCACACCCATCTCTGGTGAAACCGAATCCTTCACCCTTCAACTTGCCGTTGAGAAATTCAACAAGAGGAATTACAGAGAATGGACTTAGTCAATCAAACTCTTTATTCGGAGCAACAAAAAAATGGGTTACCTCACTGGTGAGAGAACCAAACCCGAGGACCCAACAAGCTTTCAGAAATGGGAAGTTGAAAATTCCATGATTATGTCATGGCTTGTCCACTCGATGCAACATTCGATAGGAAAAACCTATTTGTTTCTTTCCACAGCCAAAGACGTGTGGCTCGCTATGAAGGATACTGTTAAATTTGGACCTAACTCCATCTCAAAACCCAGGTTATGAAATGAAGGATTGCCCTCATTTATATATGTGTTTGATATTTTATGTCCAATCGATGTGGGACATTTTAACACTCCCCCTCACATCGGTAGTTCATCGATGGACAGTGGTTGGCTTACAGCTGCGTGCCACGGGGTGAGCTTGACTGCTTTGATACCATGTTAAATTTGGACCTAACTTCATCTCAAAACCCAGGTTATGAGATGAAGGATTGCCCTTATTTATATATGTGTTTGATATTTTATGTCCAATCGATGTGGGACATTTTAACAGATACCTACTCCGATAATGGAAACTTTTCTTAACTATATGAAATCAAGACTCACCTTTGGCAAATGAAGTAGGGAAGTCTCAATGTCACAAATTATTACATGGAAATGTTAGGGCTATGGCAAGAACTTGATTTAAATGAAGAAGAAGATTGGGAAAGTGTATCAGACAATATCAAATACCAAACCAAATTGGAGAACGAACGAGTGCTTGAATTTTTAGCCAATCTCAACCAAGAAGTTGATGATGTTTGGAGCAGGATCCTTGGACAGCAGCCTTATCGTCGACGAGGTAGGCATTCTTTGAGGTTAGAAAAGAGGAATGAAGGAGGGAGGTGATGCTGAATGAGACAGTTGAAGGTTTCGGGAATTCTAGGGCTAGCAATACCCTTTCAGCGCATGGGCCAAATGAATCGAGTGGACTGGGCGCAAATAGGCTTAACCTATCTCATGGACCAAAATTATAGAAACGAGTTGGATATCATTCATCGGGCTGAGGACTAACTGACTCCCAAATGGACCGAGTTTCGGGCCCAAACCCTTTTTCTAGTTACTCTAGCTCAGCTGCTGAAAATGAGCCACATAGGTTGTTATCCCGTGTGCTCCAAAATAATTCCGAATAGGCCAACAGAAAAGAAGGCCCTAGTGCGATCATTGTCGTAAATTGAGTCATACTAAAGATACGTGGTGGGAATTGCATGGAAAGCACATAGCCTGGAAATCACGACAAAATAACAAATTCCAAAACGAATCTTTCAACCCCAAACAAATGGAGCAATTATATAAAGTATTCTCAAAATTTCAAATGTCCCGTCAGTTTTCTACCTATGTTCCCTCTAACTCATTAGCTCAAAAAGGCAAATTTTTTTACTACGTTAATTACGATCTCAAAAACAAATAACCCTTGGATTATTGATTTTGGTGCATTATATCACATGATTAATAACCAATAACTTTTTTCGTCTTATATACCTTGTGTTGGAAATTTAAAAGTTAAAATTGCATATGGTACCTTTTCACCAATTGCGGGAAAAGAGACTTTCTTACTCTATTATCCTTAAATCAGTTCTTCATGTTCCCAAATTGTCATGCAATTTATTATCTATCAACAAATTAACAACCCATGCAAATTGTTATGCTAATTTTACCTCTTCATCTTGTATATTTTAGAACCTATCATCGGGGAAGACGATTAGTAATGTTAGAGAATGTAAAAGACTACTACTTTGAGACAACCAATATGAGTGAACGACATCGAATTGCAAATTCTAACTCTACATCTATCCCTAGGAATAATGATTTTATGTTATGGCATTTTAAAATGGACCATCCTAATTTTCAGTATTTAAAACAGTTGTTTCCATCTTTTATTCAAAATAAAGAGTTATCTGATTTGCAATGTAAAATATATAAACTTGCCAAACATCATCACACCTCATTTTCAAAATCTAAATACACAACTTCTAAGCCATTTTCCATAGTCTATAGTGATTTGTAGGTACCATCTCGATATCCAAACCGTACTCATACAAAATGGTAAATCAGTTTCATCGAGGACCATACTCGCATATGTTGAGTGTACTTACTAAAAGATAAAACTCAAATTTGAAATGTGTTTATCAATTTTCACTCTATGATTCAAACTCAATTTCAAACATAGATCCAAATATCAAACACTACAAAACAATTTTCCCATCTCCAATCTTATTTCCTACATTCCACTTAAAGTATTCAATTGTACAGCATTCGTTCACATTCACTCACATGATCAGAAAAAACTAGACCCACGTGAGTTGAATGTGTCTTTATTGGCTACTCCCCTACTCAAAAAGAGTATAAATGTTATGATCCCTCTACAAGAAAGATGTTACCAGTCTTAATGTCACATTTTTTGGAACTACATTGTACTACTCTTCCAAAACTACTCTTGAGGGAGAGAGTGTGAGTGAAGATCAATTTTGCTCCTTTGACCTTTCATTTCCAAAACCTACTACTAGCTTCAAAACAAACCCTAGCCCTGAACATGTTATACTTGTTCGCCCTACTGTGTCAAATATGGAAAATGATTTAGGCTTAGGGGATACGCAGACACCCAAACAGACAAAGACATACTGGTTTACAAGGAGGTCAAAATCAAAGTACAAAAGGGAAATTCACACTCAACACACAACAAGAATCCAACCCGATAATGGATCAAAAGAGCCTTGAACCTTCATTTAATCCGAAAAACTCTAATTCTAATGATGATTTACCAATTGCTCTAAGTAAACAGAGTCGATAATGTACCTCTCACCCCATATCAAGATTTGTGTCATATAAAACTTTGTCTCACAAATTCCATGCTTTCACTACTAATCTTGACAGGATAAATATTTCAAAAAACATTAATGAAGCTTGAGAGATACCCGAGTGGAGAGAAGCAATGATGGAAGAGTTATGAGCACTAGAAAAAAATGGAACATGGGATGTATTAACTTACCGAGAATAAAGAAGCCAATTGGGTGCAAATGTGTCTTTACCGTAAAATATAAAACAGATGAAATTGTTGAATGGTACAAAGCTCGTCTAAGTTGCTAAAGGGTTCACTAAAACATATGGGATTCATTACATGGAAACATTTACTACATTCGCAAAGCTAAATACTATTCAAGTTCTATCATTAGCAATGAACTTAGACTGGACCCTATAACAATTGGATATCGAGAATGCCTTCCTCAACAGGGTATTAGACGAAGAAATCTTTATGACTTTACAACCTGGTTTTTGTGAGAAAAACAATTAAAATATGGCATGCAAACTTTAAAAAAATTTCTACAAACTCAAACAATCACCTAGAGCATGGTTTGATAGGTTTTCAAAGGTGATAAGAGACCAAGGTTATCAACAAGGACAATCATATCACACATTATTTTTTAAAAATTCCCAAATCAGGTTGAAAACAATCTTAATTGTGTATGTCAATGATATAAGAATGATAGGTGATGATCTGAGAGAGATAGAAAGACTAAAGAAGGTCCTAGCTACTGAATTTGAAGTAAGAGACTTGGGTAGATGCGGTATTTTTTGGGGACGGAGATGCTCAATCACAAAAGGGCATGTCTCTGAAAAAGTATATTCACGACCTACTAAAGGATACAGGTATGCTTGGGAGCAAACCAAGCAACACCCTAGTTGAGACTGGTAAGCAAATGGAGATTAATAATAAACTAGTAGAAATAGAGAGATATTAGAGATTGGAACAAAAATTAATCTACCTATCACATACGAGACCAGATATTGCATTTGCAGTCAGTGTAATAAGTCAACATATGCACACTTTGAAGAAAGCTCATTTAGAAGTTGTGTATCGAAATCATAAGTACCTTAAAGGATCTCAAGAAAAAGGACTCTTCTTTAAAAAAAAGGAGAAAGAGAAATATAAGTTTTTTCAGAAGTCGATTAGGCAGGTTCAATTGAAGATAGGAGATCTATTACTAAGTATTGTACTTTTGTTTGGAGTAGGCTAGTAACATGAAGTAGTAAAAAATAAAATGTGGTAACTAGTAGTATTGAGGCTGAATTTCAAGCAGTTGTACAAGGAATTTGTGAAGGTCTATGGTTGAAAAAACTCCTAGAAGAATTACAGATCAAAACCAAAGCTCCACTCAAAGTTTATTATGACAACAAGCAACCATCAACATCTTCCTCAATCCAGTTCAACATGATTGAACCAAACGTGTCGAAGTGGATAGACATTTCATAAAAGAAAAAGTTGAGAATGGCATCATCTGCATGAGAACAAATGGTAGATATTCTCACTAGAGGACTTCCGTAACAAAACTTCGATAATTTTATAAACAAGTTGAACATGATTAACATCTATTATCCAACTTGAGGGGGAGTGTGAAAATCTTGATTAAGGATTTAAAATTCAAAGTTTAAATTCTCAATTCAAAATCAGATTATGTCAGCTGTAAATATCAATTTAGATTTGATTTTCTTTTTTTCTTTTACTATTTAGATTTTGTAAATACTTATAAAAGGATCTTAGTACTGTACAATATTATCAATTCAAAAATTAGTAATAAAACACACTATTTTATTCTATAGGGTTGACCCATTTAAATGAATTAAGTAATAATGTCAACAAAATTTAACATATATTATCTAACATATTTAATATAATAAATTCTAATCGAAATCTACAAAACCAAATTAATTTAAATATTACTTCAACATAATCATTAAAAGATTAGCTAATATAAAATAAAAACTATATCAGTAACCATAAGTACAGTGATACATCAAAGCCCTAGTGTTAAAGTCTAAACACCAACGAAAAAGCCTGACAAAATATATAAATATCACGAGTTCTTTAGGTATTAGATCACCTAGATTTAAACTCACCTATGAGAAAACAATCCCAAAGAGATTTTGAGGCATATAGCCTCAATAACTGTATTTTGTACCACTTTATAATGCAAGACTCAACCAATAAAGGCCCAAGCCTCAAATAAACCAATTAAGGCTAAGCTTTAATTCGGTGGAAAGATGAAGAATAGCAATTTAAAACCATGTTTATGTCCCCAAAAAAAAGCAAACAATAAATACATTCACCAAAGGGCTTCCTCAACAAAATTTGAATGATTTCATTTGCGAGTTGAATATAATCAACATTTATTTTTAACTTGAGGGGAGTGTTGAAATCTCTAATTCTTAGCAATTGCAACAATGGAAACATGATTCTTAGCAATCTACAATATGAAAATATTAGAAATTGAATTAGGAGATATCGTTTTCATAAATTACGATATTTAGTTTTGTTTTTTATTCCTAAAGTTTGTACTATGAATTAATAGCTACCCCTATACAAAATATATACAGAAAACAAAGAATAATTAGTTCTAAATTCCATTCTAAACTTTAGTTTCATACATCAAGATTATTGATCAACTAATTGACATTATAAGTCATGGTGTTACAAGAAGTTCTTTTCTTAGATCACTATCTAAGTTGAGCAAGTATGATATACGTGTTCCAACTTGAGGCGAGTGTATATATTACTTGCACTTTATTCCTATGTTATTCTAGGAATATTCTCTATTGTTTATTTTATTGTTATTTTATATATATTTGAAATTTATTTTCCTTCCTTAATTAGGACTTATAAATGTGTATAAATACCCATTGGGGATGATAAATAAAATCAAACATTTCATAAGACAAATATAAATATAATATAATATTTTTTATAATAAAATAACATGACTTAACCTGCTTTGTTCTTCTAGTACTGTTTGAAACTGTTCCTGGGCCCTTCGTGTGACTATTTCAATTTTCATCTGCATTGAAGCAAACGACATGGAGTTGGTCCAACATTTAAATAATGGAAAATCCAATTCTAAATATTAACAATATTACCTGCAAAGCAGTTGAAGTTTCCATTGCAACAGTTGGGCTAACAGCATTACTCCTCCTCACAAAATTTAGAAAGCGATTACAACTTTCCTTCAAAACCTGCAAATGTATAAAAAGCTTCAAGATGTTTGGTGAAAATAAAAAGAAACCCAAAGATTTTATATTACAGCAGGCATTGAACATGATAATTATTAGATAAAAATAAAATAAACAAACCAAAAAAGTAGACAATCATGACAAATTTATAGCCAAGTTGGTCAGCAATTTTTCATAGTTCTCAAAAAAGTGCAACATTTTGAGCCGATTTTGTTAAGTACAAAATAAAAGCAACTCCATAATACTTGTACGTTTTCAAATCTTCAGTTCCAAAATCAATAAACAGTCTACAATTATATTTGTTAATGTGCCATCAAATGAGAAATAATCACAGAAGTTTTCAAACTAAAAAAAGGTGAAACCTAAACAGCTTACAGCACAACCAAAAAATGATGTAAGAACAATAAAAACTCAAACCATTGTCCACTCCTCTCCAACTCAAAAGGAATCTGATCTTCTAGATATTCTTTCAGACAACGAAGAACTAGAAGATCATGATGTGCCATTATCTGAATAATATTACGGAATATCATTACAAATAATATTGTGGTTAATACATTTTCTTTGAATGAGTCGCCTTTATTAAAAGAAGAAAAATCTTGGATTCAATTTTATTTGCTAATAAATTTTTTGAAGAAAGAAAGCACAATAATGAGGAAGAATAGTTGTACAAAGCTGATTTTGAGAAAGCTTGTGATCAATCTAGATTAGGGTTTTTTGGATGATGTGTTGAAAACTAAAGGCTTTGGAGGGAGATGACAAAAATGGATTAGGAAAGTTTGAACTCTGTAAATTTAAGAGTGTTACTTAATGGAAAAGCATGGTTGGTTCAAGGCTTTGAGAGGTCTTGGAAGAGCTGCATGGCGTGAAATGACAAAGGATTTTCTAATTGGAAGGGATAGGATAAGAGTCACATATTGGCAACTTTCGAATTACACTTTTTTTCTTTTTTTTTTTTAAAAAAACTCCTTGGGAGGAATCTGAAATTACAAATTTGATGCTGATTAAGAGGATTCCAAGTCATTTCCAGATTAAGGATTAATATCGTTATATAAGCCCAAGGCCTAACTCAACCCAATAAGATCTCATTGAATTAAAGGTTGCCCACACTTATAAACTGCACTATAGCCGAACGCCTAGTCGATATGGGACAATACAATCCTTCAACACCCTCTCTCACATCGGACAGGGGCAACGAAGGCCACAAATCACGATGAACTCAGGACCTAGCTTTGATATCATGTTATATAAGCCCAAGACCTAACTCAACCCAATAAGATCTCATTGAGTTAAAGGTTGCCCACACTTATAAACTGCACTACAGCCGAACGCTTAGTCGATGTGGGACAATACAATCCTTCAACAAATATGAATAAAAGCACGTTCTCTGGTTTAAATATGGAAGAAAATAAAGTTTGAAGTTTGTCTCTAATGTTTTATTGTGAAATTGAAAGTTTTCCAAATAATTACTTGGGTCGTAGTTGAGTAATAATCCAAAAACTATGGGCCTTGAGATCTTGATAATTGAAAGAATGGGAAAAAGCTAGATGGGTGGAAAAAAAGCTTTTATGTCAAAGGATAGAAAATTAATTTTGGGGAAGGAAGTTTTGGAAAATATTCATGTCTTTGATCAAACTTCAAACTCCCATAAAATTGGCTTACAAGATGAGAAAATGATGAGAGATTTTCTTTGGAAGGAAAAGAGATAGGAAGTGAAGATCACTCATTAAATTAGAAGATGGTGTCTCAAGGAAGTTTGGCATTGGGTATCATAGTTTTGTGGTATAGATATATATTATTTATAATTTGAACAAGAAATGCATGGGGGAATCTTAGAAACTAGTAGGGCAAGTTCTAATCGTCTCTGGAAGCTATCTGTCAAGGATACAAAGATTTCATTTCCCATACTTAACCAATAGCAGTTCAGGCCCTAAAATAACATACAAAAGTTTGTTCTAAAGTAGCGTGTCATTTGTAAATATCTTGTACATATGTACATTTCTAGTTCTATATAGAAATGTATAAACACATGTAAGAATGTATAATCTGTACATGTAACTACATATATACAAACTATGTACAAGTTTTTTTTCTTCTTTTTTTTAAAAAAAGAAACAATATATTACATTATAATAAATAAATATACAAAGTGGATCAGTAATGCACTTACAAACTATACTAAAAACTATGAAAAAGGTGCATGCTATTCTGGTACTAATTTGATTATGCTACAACATGCAAATGCTATTTTGAGCCTCAAATCGACTAATTGTTGGGAATGGTTGAAAAATAAAGTTTTGAAAGACCCTTGTGGAGTAATATCCAACTGATGCAAATTTTTGTTTGTCACTTTCCTAGTCCAATGCAAAGAACTTTGCTGAAATGAATTAATGTTAGTTACCTATATAAAACCCAAAAATAAAAATAAAAAATGGAGGATGTATTTTCTGTGTGTGAAGGTGGATTTTTGTTGAGCTTAGATAGTTCTCATGTTTACTTCATGTTTTCTTATATCTTGCGAATAAAATGTTATGTTTATATAAAATAAAAAAATCGAATCTAAATTTAAAAGGTTAAACTTTCCATTATTTTGTCTCTTATTGGATAGGAACAAATTATGTAGTCAAAGCGGTGATAGAAATTGCAACTGTAAACTAAAATTCAAAAAATTGCAAGGGGAAACAAGATTTGTAAATCACTTCCACCCTTTTATTGCTCTTATCTCTCAAAGATTAAGGAATCACCGTAACATGGCAGGGAGAAATTGTGGCTGAAAGCCTCCAGTCGACATTTTCTCCAATGGGGGAATGTACGAAACAAGCAGCCAATGCATTCACCTTCTGCTCACTACAGATGCTCTGCCAAAAAAAACAATTAACTGCAGCAATTTGAAAAAATAAAAGAATGATTTGATTTTTTCACCTCACTTTAAAGGTCAAAGTATTATCAAACAAATAAAGTAAATGTAGAATGTGAAATGTTGGAGGGGGGAAAAAGTCGATACAAGCTAGTTTCACAAATTTTATCATAAACATAAAAAGTTACCTATATATTAACATTTCTATTTTTTTCACAATTGTTTCACTGTTATAAATGTGTAAAAACAATGTTTTTCAATACAATCATAGTCTCTTTTGTCATAGTCAACAGCCTGGAACCTTTTGCACAAATCATATGTAATCTGAACAAACCTCAGTGAGTGATCCTTCAGGTGAAGTTAAGCCATAATATCTTAACACCACATCACATTGGGTACTGCGATTTTTAAATTTGGTTGACACTTGAAGTTCTTCAAATCTACCACAAACAATTTCAGTATGGTCAAAGCTGATGATTCTGGCAGCAGAACGCTCAACAGATATGATAACCAAAAACTGAGTCATATTCTGCATGTCCTTTCTGGAGCTATATGTCAACTCATTATCAGGCTGGTAACTCAGTAACTTATTGACTGCCTGCCATTCTTCTTTCGTCAGTCGTTCCTCTGATAAATGTGATTCCTCAGAGTCAGTGGTATCCTTAATAGTGTCTTTTTCATAGGAGCCCCTGAAAAATTATAAACTCAACCAAATAAAACTACCAGGAAAAAAAATATTACTAAAGAAGCTCATATTAAGACTAACCAAAGAACATAATAGCAAACAAACAATACAGGAGAATGTAGTCTATTTCAAGAAATGTATAAGGCAAGTAGGATCAGATTATACCATCCAAATGAAAACCAGCTTTTCTTATTTAACCTCTTCTGCTCGGCTGCTTCCTTTGATTTTACTGATTCAACTTTAGCATGTGCAAGTAACCTAAATGAAACCCATACAAATTTAAAATAAAATAAATATAAATACTATGATAACAAGTAAATGTATGGGAAGAAATGGTTGAAATGTCCCAAGTGGAATAATGTATGTGGGAAACTTTTAATCTAAATAAATAATGCAAAAATGACCCCAAGATGGGCTTCAACAATTCGGACAATCCTCTGGTGCCCTTCTTAAGACAGACATGGAAGAAGTTTTAATCACTGAAGCATATTGATTAAGGCTAGCTAACATTGACATTGACTCCAAGGCACAAGGATTAAGACAATTAAATTTAACTAAAATATATTCTACGAGGAGGAAAAATTGGGGAAGCAGTGCAGTCTTTCAAACAGGAGAAAGCTCTGAGGATGAATAAGAAACAAAGATCAATGATGCATTAGAATATACAGAAGTCACCCCATTCGGGGTCCAATTTTACCATATTTCATGAAGCATGATAAGTAAATTTTTCAATGTAGAGTTTGTGAGTGAAATTCTCACATAACCGTGTGGAAAGAGGAAGTTAAATGGGTATGCAAAATTTCCAAATACTCGTGTAAAGACTCCACATAGACTTGTAGCATGGTACAAATGTTTGGAATTAAGTATATGCCAATTGTGTTGAAGTTAACATTAAGAAAGTGAAAAATAAAATGAACCGTGAAAGAAACATATTATAAAATAAAGAAAAAAGTTTACATCCTCACCATAACACCACTCAAATAAAATAAATGATCCATTAATTGATGGGGCTATCACATGATTTTGATAGCAAGACCCATGCACGACAAACAATGAAAAATGGATCCCACTAGTACAAATTAGAATTATTCGTAAGATAAGGTTAACTCAAGTTAGATTGTGAATATTGATATAACTTAACGATAATGACATAATAGATATTCAACAAGCATGTAATGGATAACCATAATACTCTTATGTACTTTAATCATATATTCCCTAAAATCACAAAAAAAAACAACCTAGCCAAAAAAGTTCCCTCTTACCTTCATCCCTTAAACCATTACAAGCCACTAGTGCCAGGTTAGTCTTCAAAGAGTATACAGAGACTTGTAGCAAAGACTATTTTAAAACTTTTTCTCTAATGGCCTGATTTAACACAGTTTAATTAAGACTGGCTGTTAATATGGAGCAGTCTATGTATTGACTTAACATCTAAAAAGCTTGCCTTCCAGCTAATCTCCAATAGTAAGTATAATTCAAACCAACCATAGGGGCATGTGGTTAAGAAGGAATCCAAGTTAGCATGTCCACAAAACAGGCTATTGGTGAGTTAAACCAGAGCTTCTGTGTCTACTTTGACAACTTTAGATCATTCAGGGTTTATAAAATTTCACAGCCAGTCACTTTTATTTAATTTATTCACATTGCAGATACCACTGTTTTCAAACAATTTTGAAATTTAGTATTCTTACAAGTTACCGATTAAAAAGAAAGAAAAAAGAAAATAAAACATAACAAAAAAGAAAAATACAGCCAATCTTGATTATAATAATAACAAGCAAACTTTTTCCCCTTTTATGAAAGAAAACAAAATCTTATTGGAAGAAAGATAACAAGTACAAAGAGAAAGATCCTAAGCAGAGTGGATACTCTCACATTATTGGCAAGTAATGACGAGTCAGAGAAAGACAGAACTCTTGGATCATCTGTTTCTGCTTTACCCCTTAGCTTATGGTTTCTTGAAGAAACTAGCTGAAAAAATACCTTTGCTTGCTGGAGAGTTTCTCAGGGGTAGGATTGAAATGGAGCTATAGAAGTCTGACTTAGGGATTTAGCTCTGAGAGATGAGAAGGAATAAAAGAATCTTCTATGGAAGAATGTTATAATCCTGAGTTCTTCATGGGCTGCTAAACTAAAAATTTCTGGAATCTGTTTCGGATTTTATTATAAATGGGAAACTAGTCTTCTTCAACTGGATACATTTTATGGTTGATGCCTTGATGGTCTTGGTATTAAAAGGTCTTTCTCTCGTGGGTTGGGAACACGTGATTGAGAGGATTGCATGTCCTGCTCATTGGTTTTATTTTTCCACTTTTAAAAAAATACTAATTTTATCAAAAAAAATATATATCAGGTACAAATCTGGACCAGGGTCCAATAACACCAGCTCCTAAGTATGACCCTATTTCAAATTATTTTCCTTTACAGTAATTTCAACAAAGTAATTAAAGAATAACATACCTCCAGAGTAAGATCACTTTAGAATCCAAATCTTTCTCAATTTCTCTAATTTCTACACAGCTATCATTTGATAATTGCTGCAAACAATTAGCATAGAGCTGAACATAATGACGACGAAGCTGACAAAGATGCTGAATGCGGTCCCATGAAAATCGATAACTGAATCAGAAAAGTATATCCAAAATTAGTTCCAACTTCAGAAATTATTTTAATTAAAACAAATTTTTATTTGACCATCCACTCCTAAACCAAATAGCAAAAAATGAAAGGTGACATGATAATGGCCTTCAACTGGGTGAAGGCCACATCATCTAATGGTCAATGGTTGGTCAACCTCGGTCAACCTCAGTCAACAGCCTATCAAACTTGATCAATGTCCAGTAAACCCTGATCTCGGCCATTCATGCTTGGTCAGCGGTCAATCAACATGTTACCGTTGGAAAGAGAAAGAAAATGAACTTCATCTACCGTTTTGGGATATTTTTTAGAAAATAAAACTTTTAGCTACTAAAATGTGTACTTTTTATAAAAATAAAACTTTATGCAATTTTTGAGTTATTTTTGTAGATAAATACCCTGCAAATACCATAACATAGTGAAGCACAACTTACAGTACATAACTTAAAATACAACCATTCGTGGTGATAATAATTATCTATTAGTTAGAATGAGAGAATAATTATCTAATTGTTAGGATTTACATTTATGTAAGAGATAAGATTTAAGTTTTATTAAGTTTGTAAGCCATAAATAAGAGATTTAATCTCTTACTATGTAGCCATCAATTAATAATGGAATTATTTACGTTACAGATTCTTTGCTTCTCTCTCAAAACCACAAGATTTCTCTTACTTTATTATGTTTATGGATCTTTACTCAGTCCGTGTCTTTAACCTAAGAATTATTGTAGTCTTTGACCAATTATTGCTCCAATTACTTATAGTATCCTCAATAAGGAGATACTAATGAAATTCCAAGGCAAGTTTGATGAAAATAGTAATTATGTACAACTATCTGTGAATGCACTCAACTTTAACAAGCAGCTAGTGGGTTCTATTGTGACTATATGCTTAACTTTTTATTATTGTCAAGTGCTATCTTTTGAGTCATGTTGTAACTATTCAAGAGGAGTATAGATATTATCTATGACCACCTTGAGGGGAGCGTTGGACATAATAATTATGTATTAGTTAGGATTAAAGATAATAATTATCTAATGGTTAGGATTTATATTTTTATTAGTGAAAAGAATCTTTTATTATTATCAAAAGTCTAAGTCCTATTTGGTTTGCAAGCCTAGAAATAAGATATATAATCTCTAGTTATGTAACCATCAATTAGTAATGGATCATTTACTTTTCTAATTTTTGGCTCTATGATTTATATATTTTCAACAGAGGGGATATCAGAGATAAAAACAGAAGTGCACTACATTACTTAGGAATCATATTAACGTGGTGTTTATATGTACCATGAACCTTACCATCCTTAAGCTAGGATCGAGCCAGCCTATAGTGCATACGGACTATAAAATTTACAACATTAAAAATAATAAAACTACCATATCTTCTTCTGCTGCAGGCCAGCTTGAGCAGCATACTGCCACCACAAGTAAGGACCCTGTGAAACTGGTACCACAGGCCTTAAATGGGAAACTTCAACATTTATTTTGTATCTTGAAACAACTTCCAATAGTTTCAGCCAATCATGGTATTGTGCCTAAAAGAAATTCCAATCAATAAATTAGTCCAACCACTCCAGTTCTTGTCAATAAAAAAGAATAGTTGCATCATCAGTATTTCCTGTGCATGATCATGCAAGTATTTACTTGTTTATAACGAATAAAGATTACTTTTTTATAAGCTAATTGGGATATGGGGGAGGGGCCAAGGATTTGAACCTCTTCCCTCATACTAGTAGAGAGCATCAATCACCAATATACCACCGAATAAGTTCAACCAATCAAGTACTAAAAGAAGGGTAGGAAACAGCAAGGCTATAAGGTGAAAGGAGGTAAGAAACAGGGCCAAAGATCATTAAGCATGGCATATGGGAACTAAATTCAGCTTAACTTTATATCTAGATTGTCAGTTGTATCTATGGTCCAAAGTTATCTCCTCTATTCAACTGAAATGGAATTTGTCTTATCAAACAAACAAAACAATTCAAGTAGCTCTACACTTTCCAGAATAATGGGGTTGCAGTGTTAGTGTCCATCTAAAAGGGGAGAAAGAACCACCAAATTACCAGTGGATGAGTATTCATCTTTAATGTTTTTCTATTCTACTATTCTAATCAACCACGTCTGGGAGATATGTAATTTTAAGTAGCACTGTTTATACTCTAACAAATGAGTATGTTAGAATTTTGTTAGAAACCAACTCTTCTAGACGTTTAAGCTATTAGGGATGTAGGTTTCCCAACAAACTCTAAATATAGTATCAAAACTAGAAGTCTGTTCAAACACCAATAATCTCAATTGTTGAATTTCAAGTATTTCGTTTGCATATTACATAAAGCTAACACTTGTGAAGAATAATAGATGTGTAAAAGTATTTTTAGTCTTTCTCCAAGTAGCTTAAGCTTTTGAGAGTATTAGTTTTCCAACAAACTCTAACAGCGTATAACTAAAATGATCAACAGAAAGAAAGAAAAACACCTCTGTAATTGTTAAAGATACGTCACTTAGAACGAGAGACGCCTTCTCAAAAGGAACTTCTGGATCATTCCTCTCTTGATTTCCAAGACGGTGATATTTTAGGATACCATTAATTGGTGAGACCAAGTACTCGCGATTGACTGCCCACTTAGACACCATTTTACAATCAGCAGCAGGCTCATTTATACTCTCTTCAAATATCTACCGTTCATTTAGAGAACAAAAGGGAAGATTAACAATGGAGGGAGTACAAAATTACATATTTGGTAGACCCTGAGAGCATAAACTACACAATAAAGCTGAATATATATAAAATACAACCAAGTCTCAAAGCATAAAAGCAAACCTCAACCCATTCATTTGGACTGAGATCTTCCCACCCCTTATCTATCTTCCAAAGAGTACCGTCAGTGTCATGATACATAGCGAGCCTCTCAAGTTGTAATGACTGCAGCAGGAAAAGATATATGAAGCCTTGATAACTATAGTAGGATATAAAAATGTATCATACAACAATGATAAAGAGTCAACACAAAACATTTTTATACCACAATTCTAGAATCCCCTTTGTCCATACATTGAGTTTTTGGTTCCACTTACATGGACAGACTGCCCATCATGTGCAACTGTTATATTAGCTTTTTTTTAGTAAAAAATTTATATTCAAATACTATTGGTACTAATAAGAGTTCCAGTTTCCAGCTAAAATATAGAGAAATAAAAGCAATGCCACAAGACCATATTTTACAATGAACCCAGATTGGCATACATAGTTATCATAAAGCCATGAGGACACTGATTAAAATAGCTCTTTTTCTAACAGAAACATCATATTATATTAATAAAATATAAAATCAGTGTAAAACATTCCATAGCTATGATCAAGCTAATAAGCCAGAGCTATGATCAGACATTTTAAGTACTATTGAAATTAGACTTTTAAGCAAATAATATCTCAACATCACTGTACCACAATACATAATACTGAAAGTCCAAAACCATCTAATGTGTAAGTATTGCCTCAAATAATGAAACAAAATGATATAAAAACATTGCACTACAAAATTAAAACATAATAAATGCTTTTGTTGCTATATCAATCAATGAAACAGAATTAGGATAAATGAATATATACATATATATGTCAAACATTGAAGGCTTGCATAAACAATTAATAATAAATATATCAGCTGTGCGCATTGTACACAGAATTACTTTGAACATTAACAATTTGATTCAAAGAAATTAATCCTACTTCAAAGATAATCATAACTTTTTTTAATAAGAAAATACTAATAATAATTTGTTGGCAGGCATTGTTGTATCTATATTAATTAACAAAGCTCTAACCTTCTGCAACTTATCAAGAGCACCACTGGTATCAAAAGTTTCCTTCCCATGTTCATCCATTGTTACAGCAGCAAGCTTGGATAATGTAACACCCACCGAAAATGGATGCTCTGGATAACTATAAAACACACATTTGTAATTAATAGCTAGTAAATAGCATTATACAATTTAATCCCTTTAGATATCAAGAATGTCAAGTAAATGAGGCAGAAAATTTGAAGATTTTAAAAAGAACAACAACAAAAGAAGCAGAGCTCCACCAACCTGACTGAATCCTCATATCTGATATGAACATTGCTAATGGATATCTTCAGATTTCCAATGATTGTAGCGATAAGAGAACCTAACCATGAATTTCCAGGAGATGACTGCAATAGAGTAATTAATATTATAAAACACAAATTGAGAGTTTCTACATTTTTTATAGGTTGTCTCGTGAAAGTTTCAATTTTGAGTCCATGATAACAATTCCAATCAAATTGAATTCTAAAAAAAAATACATGATAGATAAGCATATCATAACTTATTTATGATAAGTCCTGATGAAAGGATCAAAGATGCTAACAGGACAAAATTATAAAGTTGAAAGAAAATATAATTTCAATACTAAAAGCATTAGTTTAAAACATTACACTTCCTTGCTTCGACTTTGATATTGCTTCAAGGGTAGCAGCCTCTGATTCCTGCACGCATAAATACAATTAGTAATTCTACACAGGGTCCAAGATGCAAGTTGTCTGGGAATGCAAAAAAAAACAATAACCACTTTTTCGTTTTATCCAATGTTTGATATCAACATATCAAAACCCAAAATCCTAACCCGTCATTTCGGCATGTATAAATATAATTAGTAATTACTTTGCAGGGACCAACATGCAAGTAGTCTACAAATGGCTCAGGAAGTGTGAATTACTGTGGCTCAAGATAATTTTGGAAAATCTAAGGGTTTAGATGGGAAGGACCAATGAAGTTTTTTCTGTGACAAGAAGTCAGCTATTCGCATCACTCATAATCTTATTCCACATGCCTGAACAAACCACATTGAGGTAGATAGACACTTCATAAAAGAGAAGTTGGATAACAGATTGACTTGTACTCTGTATTTGAATTTTGAAACTGTGTTTGACATGTGCATATTTTTTCTAGTAAGTTCCAAATCAAAACATAAATGTGAGATATTTATTAGAAAATAACAGCTCTTAATGTTATATAAGTCATTTTGGCTTAGCTTTATTTTTTCCGAAGCTTAAAATAAAATATAAATAGCAAGATATGTCTTTATTTTAAAATAAAAGGATATTTTTGTTCAAAATTATTTTAGGTGTGATTTAAACACACAGAGAGAGACAAAGAGTTAAGATGACTGGTTTCTCTAAAATGCACAAATTATTATTTAGACAGCAAATAAATTCAGAGGCACTAGTGCCTACAGACAAACCTACACATTGCAAGTACATTAATTTCAATGCTCAATTTTTATAAGAAAACAAACTGTATATTAACTCATTTTCATCCTAATATGAGGTTGACGCAACAGAGCCAAGAGAACAACAAAAACAATGCCATTGCAACAATAATGCAAAACAAAAACCTTCATTATTAGGAATATTATACTAGAAGACATTACCAAATTTATTTGCGATATTAAGGCATTAATCCCAATAATTATCTAATCATAAGGTTCTTTTTTTCTTTTCTTTTTTTAATAAGAAACTTTATAATATATTAATAAAAGTGAAAAATAAAAAGATACAAAGTGGATCATTAATCCACTTACAACTCCAAAAAAACCAAAAACTAACTACAAGACAAAACTCTTACAAAAAAAACCTTCTAGTTAAGAAATACAAGCTTCTCAATTAAGATTTAAAAGTTAGTTTGAAATTAGATTGCCATGCAATATCCTATTATAGCATCTACGAGATCACAATATAAGTATACGATTAATTTTGGAATGTTAATATTCCTACTTAATAGTTTCTTGTCCTAAAATCCCAAATCTTTTTTTTTTCTAAAATCCTTATCTTTCTTCCTTTTGTTACTTCCTACTGTCTCCGAGTTGCCTCAAATGCTCTCCTATTAAAGAAAAATAGAACACCTTCACACCTAAACGATGAAAATGCTTTGAATCTAAACAAAACAAAATAGCTTATCATTCCTCATTTTTTTAAGATACCATATTAGTTCCTCACCTTCAAAAAATAAATTAGCTTCATATGATCATCTATTTTTGAAAGTGAAGGAGATAAATACTCCTTGAGAAATTTTCTATAAGCGGTACCGGAAATTAGAGACAATATGAATCACAACAGAAGCTAAACGCAAATTGAAGCTATTTAAGATTATGAAACACAAATCATAGATATAGCAAAATACTACATTCTTCAAAATAAAGTACACAACAATCAAAACGTCAAGAATTTCACCTCAATTTGTTGAAGTTTGGCTTGAAATAGTTTTTCCCTGTCCTCCTCCTGAAAGCAATTGTATAAGCAACATACATAGGTAGTTGAAATTTGAGTCCAAACAAACACCAAAACTGACATCTCCGACAAGTTTTTCTAAACTAAAGAATTTAACAGGAGATCCTAAACTTGAATCCCTCTAATATTTGTTCTCTCGACTGTAAAAAGGTTTAGGTGATAGCCTCATGTCCAGCCCAAGCAATGACAAGGATGTTAAAATGTACACCGAAACAAGTATTGGTCACCTCCTACAGGTTTCAACTTTTAATAGAAGTAGTAAAACTAGCACAACTTGACAATAATAAGAAAATAATAAACTTAACAATAATAGTAAAAAAACTCTCCAGTTATAAGATGAGCAACGTAACAAAAATAGCACAAGAATGCTTCTATGTTGAAGTGTATAAAATCCTACCTTGAGAGTCTGGCCACTTTGAGCAGGATGAGCAAGAACAAATACACGATCAACTAAAACAATTACAGGTTCTTTGCCCAAACTTTTCCAAGGAACCTATGATGTCATAGATAAAGTTAGAAAAACTCATTAACAAAGGAAAACATAGATGCTAATTTTTAAAATAATGTAAGATAAAATACCTACTATTAGCAAATCCAAAAGAGATACAATATGAACTACTTGACTCATCTTAAATAAGAAAGTATCAGAGCCTCAAAAATGCTTATAATTTCCCTCTTTTTCAAATAGATTTAATAGAAAGCTAATTTAAATACTATCTAAAAACGCTGTTACTCATATGGAAAAATCATGGAAACAAACTAATTCAACAACATTTATCTTGACCTTAAACCATGTGTAGTAATCAGAGTAAAACACCCAATATAATAGATAGAGTATTAAATGTTACAAATCACTGTTAGAATGTATAAAAGATACTACTCATCTCCCAATAGCTTAAGTTTTTCAGAAGATTAGTAACCAACATCTAACATGGTATCAATGAAGAGATGAGGAAATCCTCTGTTCAACCCCCTGCAATCCAATTATTAAATTTCAAGTGTTGAGCCTACATGATATATAGAATCCCAAAAGTGTGAGTGAGAATGCATAAATGAAATGTTGGTCCATTCTCAACGGGTTAAGCTTTTGGTAGGATTAATGACCAACATACTTTAAGTTACTATTAGAATAAGAGGTCTATGTTCAATCCCATATTGAATTTCAAGTGCTGGGCCTACATAATGTACAAAGCCCACACTTGAAGGGAGTGTTAAATGAATAAAATGATTGGTGACTGTTAAAGATGATTTATGAGTGTGTGTATTAGGTGTCTAACACTAGGTGTCTTAGTGGTGTGAGTTGTGTATTAGGTGTCTTAGTGGTGTATTAGGTGTATGTCACCTAAGATTGTATATAAATAGGTAGTCACTTTGAATGATAATAAGAAGAAAGAATTCTAATTTACATGGTATCAGAGCATTTGGGTTACAAAATTTGAGAAATTTTTTTTTTCCCATTCAAATGGGGGGCAGATTTTGAGTAAACACAATTTAGGATTTGGTGCATTTTTGAGTTCCAACTCGGAACACCCTTTTGGAGTGCACATTTTTTCTCACCGCCGGCACAGGGAGGAAGAACAACCGCAGGCCAGCCAAACCCCGACGTCCGGCCACCATACGAGCCGCAAGTGGGCCACACGCGCCACCGCGACTTTCGGTCAAAATTTCCACGCATCTCACCGCCGGAACAGGGGGGAAGAACAGCCGCCGACCGACCAAACTCCAAAGTCCGGTCACCAGACGAGCCGCGAGTGGGCCACACGCACCACTGCAACTTTCTGTCAAATTCCACGCGCCGGCGCGTGACAGCGCGTCCGTGTACAATTCTTCTCAGGCATACCCCGTGCCGCTCTCCGCCGTCCCCCTGCGTCATCTGTGGTGGTTTGGCACTCATCGCTTGTGATTGTTCAGGTTTGCGTTCTTCCAATTTTGTGTTCTTGTTCGCTGCGTGTTTCGTCGCTGCGTGTTTGATCGCTGTTATTGTTGGATTTTGTTTGTTCGTTTGCTCGTTGTCTTGTCGTTTGTAAGAGTTATGGCTGAAAAGAAATCTAATGTTGTAACGGATATGGTGCCTGTGATGTCTAAAATCACGGACCATAAGCTCAATGGCTCGAATTATTTGGCTTGGAGCAAGACTATTCGAATTTATTTGAGAAGTATCGAAAAAGATACTCATTTGACTAATGATCCTAAAAGATGATTCAAAGCAGACATGGCTTAGAGACGATGCTCGCTTATTTCTACAGATTCGGAATTCTATTGAAAGCAATGTAATTGACTTGATCAAGCACTGTGAATTCGTTAAGGAATTGATGGATTATTTGGATTTCTTATATTCGGGTAAGGGAAATCTTTCTCGCATATATGAGGTATGCAAAGCATTTTACCGTGCAGACAAACAAGATCAGTCACTCACAAATTATTTTATGGAATTTAAAAGGACTTATGAGGAGCTCAATAGTTTGATGCCTTTTAGCCCTGATGTCAACGTTCAACAAAGTCAATGGGAACAAATGGCGGTCATGAGTTTTCTTGCTGGTCTTCCCTCTACTTTTGAGACTGCTAAGTCCCAAGTTCTTTCTGGTTCTGAGATCTCCTCTTTACAAGAGGTGTTTAGTCGAGTACTTCGTACAGAAGGCACTCCACCTCCACCTGCTCAATTAAACGGTGCTTTGGTCAGCCGAAGTAATAATTATGAGCATGGACGGTCAACTTATATGAACAGAAATAAAGGAGGCGGCTCGCACGGGTTTGAAACTCGACCACAGAACCTCGGAGGTATTGTATGTCACTATTGTCACAAACCAGGACATACGAAACATGAATGTAGAAAGCTTCAGTACAAACATCAGAAAGGTCACTCGGCTCATATTGCATCCACTTCTGATACTTCTGAAAAATCAGTTCTTATCTCTGCAGATGAATTTACCAAGTTCTCACAGTATCAAGAATCACTAAGGTCTTCATCACCCTCTGTCACTGCTATTGATGATTCAGGTAAATCAAATGCTTGTCTCATTTCTTCATCTTCCAAATGGGTTATTGATTTTGGTGCCATAGATCATATAACAGGTAATTCTAATCTCTTTTCTACTCTTCAGTCACACACTTCTACCTCTACTGTTACCTTAGCCGATGGGTCATCATCTCGTGTTCTTGGGTCTGGCACAATTACTCCCACTCCTTTGCTTCCTTTGTCGTCTGTCTTACATTTACCTAACTTATCCTTTAATTTGATATCTGTAAGTCAGCTTACTCGCAATCTTAACTGTTGTATCTCTTTTTTCCTGATCGTTGCTTATTTCAGGATCTTATGACGAAGAAGACTATTGGTAAAAGATATGAGTCTAGAGGCCTCTATATTCTTGACACATCGATACCGAAATCTGTCGCTTGCTCTAGTGTAACCTCTCCCTTCGAGGCACATTGTAGAGTGGGTCATCCATCTCTTCCTTTACTGAAGAAACTTTGTCCTCAGTTTAGTAAGGTGTCTTCATTAGATTGTGAGTCTTGTCAATTTGACAAACATAATCGTCTTAGTTCAAATCCAAGACTTAATAAACGTACTAGTGTTCCTTTTGAATTAGTTCATTCTAATGTTTGGAGTCCTTGTCTTATTTTGTCTAAACCTTGATTTAAGTACTTTGTTACTTTTGTGGATGATTATTCTCGTGTAACTTGGTTATATTTAATGAAGAATCGTTCTGAATTGTTTTCTATTTTTTGTGCATTTTGTGTTGAGATTAAAACTCAATTTAATATTTCAATTCGTACTTTACGAAGTGATAATGCCAAAGAATATACATCAGCTTTGTTTCAATCTTATATGGTTCAAAATGGCATGCTTCATGAAACTTCGTGTGCTGATACTCCATCTCAAAATGGAGTGGCCGAACGTAAGAACAGACATCTTCTCGAAACTACACGTGCCTTATTATTTCAAATGAATGTTTCTAAACCTTTTTGGGCCGATGCAGTTTCAACCGCATGTTTTCTTATTAATCGTATGCCCTCATCTGTTCTTCACGGTAAGATTCCTTACAAAATTTTGTTTCCTAATAAGTCACTATTACTAGTTGACCCTAGGATATTTGGTAGCATTTGTTTTGTTCGGGATGTTTGTCCACATATTACTAAATTAGATCCCAAGTCTTTGAAGTGTATCTTCCTTGGTTATTCTCGTCTCCAAAAATGTTATAGATGTTATTGTCCTAGTCTTAACAAATATCTTGTCTCCATTGATGTTACCTTCATGGAAGACATACCCTATTTTTCGTCTTCTCCTCCTCCTGCATGTCAGGGGGAGGATGACGATTTGTTAGTCTATTCTATCACATCATCTGAGCCTGTCTCTGATCCAGTTCCTGTTAGGCCTCCTAAAACCCAAGTCTACTCCAGACATAGACCTTCTAATTCATGTCCTGCACCTGCTCCTTCGTCATCAGATCATGTCCTGAACGATGATCTTCCTATTGCATTACGCAAAGGTAAACGTCAATGTACTTATCCTATTTCTTCTTTTGTTTCGTATAATTGCTTGTCGTCCTCCTCTTGCTCTTTTATTGCTTCTCTTGATTTTATTTTTATCCCTAAAACTGTTCATGAAGCCATATCTCATCCTGGTTGGCATAATGCAATGATCGAGGAAATGAATGCATTGGATGACAATGGTACTTGGGACTTGGTTGATTTACCTTCAGGGAAACGGGCTATCGGATGCAAATGGGTGTTCACAGTTAAGGTCAATCCAGATGGGTCAGTTGCTCGATTAAAGGCCCGTCTTGTTGCTAAGGGATATGCTCAAACCTATGGAGTGGACTATTCTGACACTTTCTCTCCTGTTGCTAAATTGACATCTGTTCGGTTGTTTATTTCTATGACAGCTACTCACCATTGGCCTTTGCATCAACTAGATATCAAGAATGCTTTTCTTCATGGTGATCTTCAAGAGGAGGTGTTTATGGAGCAACCTCCTGGTTTTGTTGCTCAGGAGGAGTCTAGGCACGTTTGTCGTCTCCGCAAATCTTTGTATGGTTTGAAACAGAGTTCTCGTGCTTGGTTTGAAAAATTTAGTCAAGCTATAGAAACATTTGGTATGATGAAAAACAAGTCTGACCATTCTGTGTTCTACAAACAATCAGAAGCGGGTATCATTCTTTTAGTTGTGTATGTAGATGACATTGTTATTACTGGAAGTGATACTACGGGAATTTCATCTCTTAAGTCTTTCCTACATACTCAGTTTCACACGAAGGATTTGGGGATGCTAAAGTATTTCTTGGGTGTTGAAGTCACAAGGAGTAAAAAAGGTATATTTCTATCTCAAAGAAAATATGTCCTGGACTTATTAACTGAGACAGGAAAATTAGGAGCAAAACCTTGTAGTGCTCCAATGCCTCCGAACTTCCACCTTACAGGAGATGGAGAACCCTTTAAAGATTTTGAGAGATATCGAAGGGTGGTTGGAAAGCTGAATTACCTTATCGTGACTCGTCCAGATATTGCATATTCAGTCAGTGTTGTTAACCAATTTATGTCATCCCCAACAGTTCATCATTGGGCAGCGTTAGAGCAAATTTTGTGTTACTTAAAAGGAGCACCTGGACGTGGCATCTTGTATGCAAATCATGGACATACTCATATTGAATGTTTTTCAGATGCAGATTGGGCAGGTTCCAAAGTGGATAGAAGATCCACATCAGGCTATTGTATTTTCATTGGAGGAAATTTGGTCTCATGGAAAAGTAAAAAGCAGAATGTTGTGTCACGATCGAGTGCAGAGTCAAAATATAGGACTATGGCACAATCTGCGTCTGAGATAATATGGATATATCAGCTCTTGGATGAAGTAGGTCTTAAAACTTAGTACCAGCGAAATTGTGGTGTGATAACCAAACTGCTCTTCATATTGCTTCTAACCCTGTGTTTCATGAGCGAACTAAACACATTGAAATTGATTGTCATTTTGTTCGCGAGAAAATTCAACAAGGGTTGATTTCTACAGGATATATGAAGACTGGAGAACAACTAGCAAATATCTTCACGAAAGCTTTAAGTGGGGTTCGGGTTGATTATCTTTGTAACAAGTTGGGCATGATTAATATCTATGCTACAACTTGAGGGGGAGTGTTAAAGATGATTTATGAGTGTGTGTATTAGGTGTCTAACACTAGGTGTCTTAGTGGTGTGAGTTGTGTATTAGGTGTCTTAGTGGTGTATTAGGTGTATGTCACCTAAGATTGTATATAAATAGGTAGTCTCCTTGAATGATAATAAGAAGAAAGAATTCTAATTTACAGTGACCAACATCTTCTAACAATAACCAATTCCTTAAACTATTAAAATGCCTTTAAAAATAGACATTTTAATAAACTATCTTTGATTTCTTTTCGCACCTCACTTTTCTTTTAAATTAATCCTTAAGGACCTTAACCTTTGAAGGTACTCAAATACATTTTCAAAAAAATTGTAATGCATGTTATAAAGGGCATCTTGGATGGAAAATTATAGGTGAGGTCAAGGTATCTCCTACTCATGTGTTTACAACTATCTGATATGAGAGTCATTATCTTCCATGACCTCATCTCAGTGTAGTCTATATATTATCCAAGGATGACAAATCGCACTAGATTTTTTTTTTAAATAAGAAACACACCATTTTATTAAGAGAATATATGTGTAACCATAGTCACCTATATTAAGCAGTTTGTGTCATTTATTACCAATTGAAATCGGTGTATGTTAGAATATATATTTAATATTTAGTTTCTTTATTAGTGTCGGAGAATATCATATTTACGATATTTTTCTTATTAGTTTAGAAATCATATTAAGAGTCCTATTAGAAGTAAGATTTCAATGTTGTATTCTTCCCTATAATATTGGTGTACTCTTCTATCATTATTAACGAAAAAAATGAAGAATTAGAATGCTTTTCTTTGATTTTCTCATTCTCTTCTAACATATTTGGATTGATCCATTACCATTATTGGATTCGAATTGTTGTGGATTATGAATTTATGATACACTGATTGAGTTCAATGTATGGTTAATTGAAGATTGTTTGGCTGCATAATTTCTATTTTTCACGATTCTTAGGTCCTTATTAGTCAGTAAAATTTGTGTTTTACTAATACGACCATATGATAAAGGGTTCATTGATAATGGAATGTATTTTCCAAACCTCACCAATTAAGTTAGGATGTGTTATATTTATGGTAGCTAAATAACATTTATGGTCCCTTAACTTGTATCAATTTTACACTTTGTTTCTTAACTAATTTTCGGTAGATTTGTTCCCAAACTTTTAAATTTTCAAAAATTTGGTCCAAAGGTAAATATTATGTTAAAATTTCACCATAGCAGTCATATTTAACACTTCAAAAATATTTTTCTTTCTTATAATTTAGTCCTTTAACTTTTCAATTTTTCAAATTTTCACACATTAGTTCCTTTTGGACCAAATTTGTGAAAATTAAAAATTATGGAACAAATCTAACAAAAAAAGCTAAGAGTATCAAATTGTAGATTTGTAAGAGTTAGGAGACCATATGTGTTTAGCCATTTATGCTCCAACATGATGGGAGAATTAAAGTGGTTCATCACTAATGGTACTGCTTCCTCAACCGCATGCAACGCTCAAGCCTAGCGTTGCTCCTGTCTATCTCAATTTTCAAAAATCCCTTTTATGTAAGGTTTTATACTGCTGTTTCAGCTTAGCACCATCTCTACTGCTATCCGTGTCTTAAGGACTTTACTTTGCTCATCTACACTCTTATCCCATGTTTGGTTGGAGGGAATGGAATGGAATCAGAATTGATTCCTTCCATTTTATGTGTTTGGTTGGACGAAATAGAGGCCGGAATGGAATCAGATTACTAAAAGAGAAGGAATCACAATTCCTTCTCCCCTCCTTGATAATCATAATTCCATTCCCATCTAAACTTTTTTTTCCAATTTTACCGTCACTTAAAATATAACCTTAAACTCAAATCCCAAATTCTCAAACCCAAAATTTCAAAACCCTAAACCCCAAACCCAAAATTTAAAAACCCTAAACCCAAATCCTAAAACCCTAAACCCCAAATCCCTAAAACCTAAACCTTAAACCCTAAAACCCTAAACCCCAAATCCCCAAATCCCTAAACCCAAAATTCCTAAACCCTAAACCTTAAAACATAAATCCCAAAACCCTAAAACATAAATCCCAAACCCTAAAACATAAATCCCAAAACCCTAAACCATAAACCCCAAATTCCAAATCCTAAAACCCTAAACCCTAAACCTTAAACCCTAAAACCCTAAACCCCAAATCCCTAAACCCTAAACCTTAAAACATAAATCCCAAAACTCAAAACCCTAAAACATAAATCCCAAAACCCTAAACCCCAAATCCAAAATCCAAAATTCTAAAACCCTACACCATTTTTAGAAAAATAATAATTTTAACCCTAAACCTTAACCTACAAATATAACCCCAAATCCTAAATCCCTAAACCCTAAATCCCATATCCCAAACCTCAAAACCCTAAACCCTAAACCCTATTTAGAAAAATAATAATTTTAATAATATTTTTTTTTAATTAAGTAATAATTATTTAGAAAAATAATGATTTCAATAATGTATTTTGTCTGACGAAAAAATAATAATTAAATGACATTATTTGAACTTTACAACATGTAGGGATATTAAGGTCATTTACAATTTTTTTCATTACATTCCAGTGGCAAACCAAACACTGTAATCCTGATTACGAGCTTGATTTCAGTGGTCAAACCAAACAAAATTGTTTCTTTTTCATTCCATTCCGATTCCGATTCCATTCCACGAACCAAACGCCACCTTAGGGTCTTTCTACTACATGTGGCCTATGATTTCAATCAATTGTAGCATCTCAGCAAAACGGCATAATCCATTATTTCTATTTGGCCCAGAGACAAGTTCAAGTTCTTCACTCTGGGCAAGAGGATTGAATAACTAAAACTACTACAAGTTGCTTCAAATGGGGCTGGTCTATTAGTTTCTTTTTATCATTATTTAGTGTCTTTGCTTATGTCTATTGTCTAATTTATTGTATTTTGTAATTTTACAGGTCAAACTTAGATATTATCTAAATTTAGAAATTTATTAAATAATTACTTTCCTTATATGTTTAGGTGTATGGTTACGGTTAGGATTTTTTGGGTTACAATGTCTATAAATATATGATGTAATCCCCATTATCATAAATGATAATAGCATGAGTATTTTCAGCTTTTTTATTCTCCTCTTTACGATTAACTATTTATTTGATCCTTTGTTTAAGAAAAATAGGCTACCTACGGAAAAATAACTTTATTTAAAAACTGTTTATTGAAATATTACTTTTTCTATGACATAATTAAATACCTTTAAAACACGAGTTCTTAACAACACTATGAATGAAATTCAACATTAAATTTTTAAAGAATTTTTAAAGATAATGTAAATTTTCTATTAAAATATCATTTTTTTCCTATTAATTGATTAAAAACAATTAAAATTTGATCATTTAACAATGACAAACTACAACTAATATGATAATAAATCATAAAATATTTGTTTTAATATTTTCAATTGTCACAATTTTTTTGTTGAAAAAAATTATGTATTTAAATAATTTTTGTTATAATATTATTATTGTTGATTTTTCTTAAATAATTTCCTATTAAATTTCACTTTTGTTCATGTTAATGGCTCGTTTTTATCACATTTTAATCCTTTTACAGGAAAAAATAATCTTCTAATAAAAAAATCATTTAAATAATATAAATTATCCTTAATTGACCCATTTTCTTAAAGTTGGGGACTATAAAACACCTGTTAGAATCTAGGGACTAATCAACAATAACTTCAAAATCTAAAGAAATAACTTCAAAATCTAAGGAAATTCTCCGGCTGCTCGCCTTATAATTTAATATATACGGGATGAAATGTAAATCAAATCATTAAAAAACTACACCAATAGCAATACAAACCCCACCTTTAAAGTTATAGTGCCAATAAAACCAGCTTTGACAGTCACTGGAAGGTTCAGTGAATTTAGTGCCTCTGCTTTCAACTTCAAATCTTTAAGAACAACATCACCTGTTAAAAGTTAAAAGAACAAGTAAATAAAACCAAATCTCCATTGTCCTTGTACAGGGTTATAACAGTCCTCGAGTATAGTCGATTTGAATTTCCAACCAATCGTAAAGAAGTGGGCATAGCATATTGAATAAAAAAAACTTCATACTAGCATAATGGGCACAGGATACAAAATTACCATGTTCAAAGATTAACATTAATTCCTCAATATACTAGCCAACTCGTTTATCCTTTATATACAATGCAATAAAAGAACGTGACAATATCCTCAGAAACTCCTTTATATGCACCACCTAACAAACAAGTTGAAAAAAAATAAAAAATAAAAATAACCGTCTTTCAACGATCCCGAACGAAATTTCTTTAGGCATCTTGGAAAAGAAAAAGGTGTTGCCCATAACTTCATAGCTCCATGTATCTTCCACATACTTTTATTTGTCTGTTTGTTCATTAGATAGCCGTCAAAGAACCATTACTATTGCACCTTCAAAGTACCTTACCTAATTACCCTTACGTTGCTTAGATCTCCAAAACACATTCAAGTGGAAAGTAATTGCTCCAAAGAAAAAAAAACAGAAACCAATAAAAATGAGGTAAAGAATTTACTCCGAAGTACAAGCATTGAACAACATTCATTGATGTTAAGGCTGATCCCTAAAAAACTTATTTTCTCAAAAGTTTAATATATTTTACCTTTTGGTAGAAACTAATCTTGTACAACTTTTACAAGAATTTGATAGGAGCACACAAATATTGAGAATTTTTCGGAGATATTCACGGAAATTGTGCATTTTTAGAAAAACTAAGTTTCAGTTTGGTATAAGACTTGGAAAAAAAATTATTTTGGAATATAAAAACACAAGGAATATGAGCTGGGTAAAAGCATTTCGGAAATACAAGTTTTGGATGATATCTTGAAAAAAACCCATGTTTTAAGAAAATTTCTAAATCTTGTTTTTCATGTTTTCTAAAAAATTTACCCAAATATAAAATAAAGTAAAATTTCAATAATATTTCTGAATTTAATAACAAACACAAACTCTAATTTAAAATTTTGAAACACAAAAAGGTTTTAATAATTTTCAGATAATATCGTGGATATTTGTTTTAGAATAAAAAATCAAACAGACCCTCAATGTTTCTTTTTCACATACTAAGTTCTTCATAGAAAGTACTACTCCTAATTATGGTTAACTACCAATCAACCAATTGTAAAATCCACATATATTTTTGCCACAGCAACAACCACATCATTTTGATAATCATATTTACAGCTAAATAAATATAAAAAATATTATTTCCCAAAACCTGTTGATACAAGAGAGACTGGGAAGAGTTAAACAGGTTGTAAATTGGGAAAAAGAGATAAAAAATCATGAGGAGAGAGATATACAACTTGCATCAAACATATAAGTTTTAAGAATAACTCCTAGGGTACTAGGACATGACCTGTAATTTTATTTTATTTTTAATTTTTTTGTTTTTGCATTACACAAAATTAAGAGATAATTCTTTGCTGGAAAATTTCTGCACCTCCGTTTTCATTTCACTCAGGTTCAAATATATAGAAATATTTAGTTCATTAACCCAACTGCCAAGACCAAATATATAGAGATATTTAGTTCATGCACTTAAGAGATGCATGAACAAACATAATTCTAAATCTAGATATATCCTATGTTCATGAATTTACAAAACTAAAACATTAAAAATGCACGAGTACATGAACTTAGACACTTGGATTCATTTTGGATAGATTTTAATAATGCCCTCCTCTGCATCCCTTATTTAAATTTTACATTTTCATGATTAATTTTGGCAATAACTTGGCTTTTAAATTGACCTTTTCTTTGAAAATCTAGCAATAAAATGGGCCTCACATTGCTTTCAATTATCATCTAAGGTTTTCTTTTATCACAAATATTACAATAAAAAATCAGGTTTAATGGAGAGTTAAAAAAAATTCAATTAGCTTCTTGACACAATATTTAGAAAGAACATAGAAGATCTAAGAGCCCAAGAGCATAAGTCCTGCATTGAATGAGAACAGAGTAAATTTCCAATAAAAGAAAGCATAGGAGGATATTTGTCAAACTCTTGCTCTTTCAAGTCCATACTGAATCTAGAATCCCAACCAACAAATTTATTGAGATCCGAAACAATAATATCACAAATATGACACTTCTTGGCATTGAAAAAAATAAAGGTCCCAGAAATGTAATCATTGAAAGATCATCATTCAAACAGCCACCAAATAAGTTATGAAGCAATACATACTTCAATAAACTTACATATTCACCCGAACACTATGACACAGGCAGAAAAAGAACAGACCTTTCCAGACACTGATTCTTAAAGCCTCTGCTGAAAGTCCATGGACATATTCACCCAAATATCTTCGAAGCAAATGTAGAACCTGTCAAGATCACGCATAAAGTAACCAAATGTTGATTTCCAAATGCTTGTTGATACGGCAAAAACAACAGCATAAAATACGGAACTTAAAGTCTTAGATAGGCATTCCTTAATCAATAAATTTCTTTTCAAGCTACCCAGCATTCCAATATTCTTACAACCACCTTATCATAATTATGCTGCAAGGTGCAAATAGAGAGTTTATATTTCATTAACTCCCTCACAAAACTACCCACTTTACCACACTTCAAGTACCTTGTTTGAGATTGAGCTAAAATTGGAGACGAAACAACTTCGTATTGCATCAAAAATGCCCAGAAATTATCATAAATAAATTCAACACATCCCAAAGTATTAAAACATACAAAAATAAATAAAAATCCAGTTAAACTGAGAAACAAAGCTGGTAGGAATCGAACAGCTAGTCAAATTTCATGTACAACATATAATAACTAAACCAATCAGACACAAATAATACAGCACCGAATCAATTAAAAACAAAACAAAACCCTTACATGAGCTTCAAACATTTTGTTGATATGCGCTCGACTGGAGTAAATTAAGTCCGATCAATCCAGTAAAAGAAATTGCTTAGCAGAGGAGAGCATCATAATTGCAAAATCCGATAGTTTCGGAGACGATTGTGGCCAAAAGAAAGGGAAGGAAGTTAGGGTTTGGCTTGAAGTTGTGAAGCTCAAACAAACACAGCTTGTTGGTAACTTCGTTGAAGGAGAAAGAGCCAGAGGAAGAAGACCAATTAAGACAATTAGACAGTAGTAAATTAGGGGAGATGAAGACCTTTGGGACAGTTTTTTTCCCCCGATCAAATTTTGGGACAATTTTTTAAAGAACTTAAACTCCTACAAATGGTGACGTGTACAGAATTGTAAGACCGGGTATTTTCCGTAAATGGTTGATCGTTAGCGCTGTGCTATAGGCAAGATGTATGCGGATCAAATTCTGAAGCCTTATATTTTCCGAAAATAACGAAAAGATTTGAAAAATTAATAAAAATAAAACGTATTATTTTATTTTAAATTTTATTCAAATTTAAGTATAATTATTTAAAATGATATGATATTAAATATCATTTCATTAAACTTCATTCAAATTATTAATGTATTATTTTTATTATTATAAATTTAAAAAAAAAATTCATAATATTTTAATTGTTGATAAAAAAAATTCAAGAAATTCACAAAGACTATATTAACATGATCAAAATTATATAAATTTTTTAAACAATCGCATCAAAATAATTAATTATTTATATTTTAAACTAATATTTTTATTTATATGTATTTATAGTACTTTTGGTATTTATTTTGGTCACAAAATCAATTATTTAATAAACAAGAAATTATGAAATAATTATTTAGATTAAAATTTTAAAAATATGAGAAGTGTCAAATTAGTCCTAAAATTATACTTAAAAATACAATTAAACCCATAAATTTGTTAAGTTAGATATTATAAGTCCTATTATTTTTTATTAAATAATCTCATTAAAAGTAACAGTTATCATATAAATTATTAAAAATTAAGATAAGTAAAAAGTATTTGTCTCTTCTTACCATAAAGGTTAAAAAAAGAAAAAATATAACATAACACAATCTTCATATCTCATGTTTACCCCTTTATCTCATCACCTTTCTCGCAAATTAATTTTTTCATCACTTTCAATCTTACTTTTACTTCTTCCAAACTTGTTTTTTCTATCACAAGATGAAAATTGGGTTCATAAGATCCCTAGATTAATAATTAACTACACATAATTGTGTCTATAAAGCTCATATTTTACATAAAAAAAATACATCTTTTTCAACGCCTATTAAGTCAACACAACGTGATTCGCAGTAACGGATGACATGGTGCACGGATGGAATGCAGGGAGAAAACGCGTGGTGACATGTTGTAGTGATGTTTGACCGCGCTTTGAAGTCAGATTGAATGTCGTGCTGACACATGATAACTCTTGATTAATATTGTGTTAAAAATTCATAAAACAAAATCCAAAAATTATATTTCCCATATTTTTCACTAAAAAATTATATTTTAATATTTTTAACCTCAAAATTACTATTTAAAGAATAAAACAAATAAATATTAAGTAAAAAAATGCGTTAATGACTCTACTTTCATAGAGTCATCACACCATCAAACTTAACTTTTTGTTTGTCCTAAAGTAAAGCCAAATATAACTAAATAAAATAAAATGGGTAGAATATTCATAAATATATTTCTAATAGTACATGCATGTTTCACTAAAATTATCTCTTTCAAAAGTCGTACAATCTTATGATAAGAAGGTTCATATATTCATCAATCAACATTCCATTAATACAATGATATGAAGGTTTTTGACAAATTGATTCATGTGTGTATTGCACATGATATCATTCAATCCACTTATGAAATCAACCTATATAAGTATGTTAATCAATTTCATCTTAAAACAAGTCTCATAAGTCTATTTTTCCTATCCTTTTCTACTAATATAAATATGCACTTAGCTAAAGATCAATAAGGACTTAACATGGTTGTAATGTAAGACTTAGATGGGGGTCGATATATTAAGACATTTAGGCTCTTTTCACACCTTAGCTTTCTTTTCTTTTTTCATCATACATTTTTTAACTGCAATTGAGTTTTTACTTGATATTTTAGTACATCTTTTTTTGTCATTCTTTTCATATCCTTTTATTCCACGTTTCTTTTCTCTCTCTATTTTTCTCTTTTCATACAAGCTAAAGGTACAAGGGTAAAAGTAATACTAATTAGTTGGGCATTGAATGTGGCTTAAAGATATGAAAGGTTTTTCGTTACGCTCAAATGGGTGACTAAAGATATTAATAATGGTTAGCTTGAAATACTTAATCAATCAAAATAAGGCCTAAATAATTTCTCTTGATAAATAATATTTAGGGTTTCACCTCAAGGGATGATCAAATAGATTCATAGTAGATCTCATCAACTCGAATAACTCACTACAAATTTTCTCTCAATAAAAACATCAAAATTAATCATAAATATGTGCATAAAAATTTGAATTAATTCAATCAAAATTAGCAAGCATATCACATGATTAATGTAAATATCTTAACAAATATGTTACATTCCTTATCATAATCATGACAATCAATTTTTATCATTAAGTTCATATATTTCATATCAAACATGCATGAATTTAGTTTCCATATATTTATCAATTTCTACCCAAATCATTAGTAAAAACATCCTAAAAGTAAAAACAAATCCTATCTTTTTGAACTTTTTGGAATTCTTATAAGCATTCTACCATAACTCATCTAATATATATATTTCCATAATATTTTTCACCATTTTATTAAACTATTTCACTTGCCTACTTAATTGGGAATGGAAGGGTAAAAGTGTAAAGTTTAAACTTGTTGGCCCTTTAATTGATGGTTTGAGCTTAGATCATATCTCAAAATTTTCCATAATCGCTTTTGATACACACATTAGAGGTGCATCCCCCAAAAATTTCCCACAGTTTACAATATCAACCTTTGATTCCATGCTTTCAAAGTTAAAAAAGTTGAGTTGTTTTCTAGTGAGTTTATGTCCTTGTTCATAGCATCATGTGTAACAGTCTTAAGAGTGGGCAACTCAACAAATTATTTTAAGTTGTCCCTACATTTAGTAACATCTATCCTTAAGCATTCATTAACACTATCAATGTTAGGAGGCTTATATGCTTTAAAAACTTTAAACAGTACTTGTTCATCTTGCATTCTCATTGTAAGTTCATCTTTTTTGTACATCAATGAGTGCTCTTCCGGTTGCTAAAAATAGACAACCAAGTATAATAAGAATGTCACAGCCCTCTTCCATGTCTAGCGCAATGAAGTATGTCGAAGAGATTAATTTATCTACCTTTATTAACACATCTTCCACCACACCCCGGGGTCTTTTAATTGACCTATCTATCATCTCCAATGTTACTGAAGTGTGTTTAGCTTTACCAACCTCCAATCTCTGGAAATTGATAATAAAATATGGTTAATGCTAGAACCTAAATCACATAGTGTCTTGCCAAAACAGATGCTCTCAATAGTGAAAGGGATGTCAAAACTACTTAGATCTTTCAGCTTTTGTGGTAGTTTTCTATCAAGGATGACACTACAACCTTCAGTCAATGTTATTGTTTCATGATCTTCAAGCCTCATTTTCTTTGATAGTATATCATTCATGAATTTGGCATAAGACGACATTTGTTCTAGTGCTCTTAAAATAGTATGTTTATGTGCAACTTTTTCAAGACTTTCATAAATTTTGAAAACTACGTATCAAACTTTTTGTTTTTTAGTATTTGAAGGAAATTAATAGTGGGTTTATTAAGGTTTTTTTTGTGGTTGAATTATTTCCTTTTCAGTGCCCTATTTATCCACAAGTTCCTCTTCATTATTGTTAATTTAATGATTTTTCTCATCGTTTTGTCTTATATTCCTATTCTAAAGTTTTACCACTACTCAAGGCTATGGAATTTCACTAGTCATTATATTCTCTTAGTGGGTTTTTAATCGTGTCACTTTACCTTGAGGCCTTTGACTTGTAACTTGAGCGAGTTACCAGTAGGCTTATATGCTGATGATCCATAAAATCTAAAGGGCTACCATTAACATAATTTTCGTTAGTGTTTGGAGCTAAAAAAAAGAGAAAAAATACAAAAAAAATTAAAAGAAGATACAATTTTGGTGGAGATTTAAGAAGAGATTAGTACTATAATTCAAGAGATTAATTGTATTTATTCTACTACTCTTTTCTTTATCAATTTTATGTCTTTCTTTATAATAAAAAAATGAGCTTTATAGACATAATTATATGTAGTTAATTTATTAATCTAAAGATCTTATTAACCCAATTTGCACTATGTGATTATATAATATTTTATCCCAATTATAATTATAATTTAATTATATCATTTAATCTAATTTTTATGCTATTAATTGTTTGACCAAAAATTTATCTACAGAGGCAATTAAATAAATTTGAGAGAATTATTTAATTATTTGTCTTGATTAAAATAATATGCATAACTTATAGGAAGAGATGTATGATTCTTATGTATGTGATGTATAATTGATGAACTTAATGGGTAGTATGTAATTTAATTATTATGAGAGTATGATTAAATTAATTACTATATTATAATGTAGTTTACTTGAGAGATGAATAAATACTAGTTTAGATTCAATTGATCATGTAATTAATTAATAATTATATTGGAGAAATTTTAGCGATTAACATGTTTAGAAAATTAGAGAATTAAGTATTTCTAGATATTTTCTCATATATCTTCTTAGTTATTAATTTAAATTAATTAATTATTGATATTTACTTTTAATTATTTTAATTTTGCTCCCTTAAAATATAAAAACACAAAAAAATTGATTTTTAATTTTTTTTGTTTTGAAAATTAGTTTATAATAAAATAATATCCATGGAAATAATATTTTCTTATTATTATATTACTTGTTACGATACGTATACTTGCGTATTTATTCCACATATAATTTGTGTGGCGATCAGAAACTGTTTTACATTCTCCTTAATTTTGAACGTCTATTAATTAAAAAGAAAAAATTATATAAAAAATTCAAATTAAATGCTCACATACGTCAACTTGTCTTTATCTTTACAATTAATAAATGTTTAAGGTTAATAAGTAAGAAGTAAAATTATTCGAAGAAAAAATAAAAAAATATATGTTTGTGAATTTTTTTTTGTTAAGGGATGTATATGGGATATATAATTTGGTACTTTTATGTATATATTTTTATGTAAATATCATGTATAGTTCAAAACAACAAACTTCATAATATCAAAAATAGTGATCACATAGATTTAAAAATTGTAAGATTAATAGTGTTAGAATCATATCGAAGAGTTCTCTTTAGTTCACTATTGTCAAAGATCAAATGGATGACATAGTTTCTACCTTAACTCCAAGCAAAACAATGGAAATGTACCGTTCAATTTAAGGTACTAGTTTTCAAAGACAGTGGATAAGAGACAACTCATTCCAACATTACTAATCTTGTAATTTTTTTATTTTTATAGCTCCCTAATTTTGATATTGTAAATTTTGTAGTTTCAATCCAACACAATAAAATATTATAACAAATTCCATAAAATATGAAATTTATAAAAATAGTTTAGTCAAAAATAATTATACTATTCAAATTCAGTTTTAAATTATTAAAATAAAATATCAATTTTTATTATTAAATTCACTTTATTATTATGTCATAATTTTTCATTAATAAAATAATATTTTATTATTCAAAAAGTTATTAAAATATCACATTTTTACTATAAGAGTGACCTAAGTGTCCTTTTATGGAAGAAAAATGACTAAAATTTCTTAGCGACACAAAGTAACTCGTAAGGTGCCTAATTCAAAGTTTAATATTTAATTTAAAATTTAAGTCATCGTAAAAATATCAATGTAAACTTTATAAGTATTTGATATTAATGGGAAATAATTTTTAAATATATATCAACTTTTTACACAATATTTAGATAAAATAATTCTAACTACAATAGATAATGAAACTATTTGTGTATAAAAAATAAAAAAAGATTTGAATATATCAAATTTAATTTTTATGCAACAACATAAAAAACAAAAACATGGTGAGATAGATAAGAAATAGTAACAAAATCCTTAGTTAGAAAATATTTCATTAGATATAGAAGATAAATTAAACACTTTTTTTAATGAAATAACATAAGATAAAACCCTATCATATATTACAAAATTATTAAAAATAGTAGTCACAAAAAATCCTTAAGATCTAAAAATTAATAAATCTAAAACGATTGTAAACATAAGATTAAGAAACCTTAACAAAACTATTAGAGTAAAACATATAATTTATACCTTAAAAGACATTATTGAATTTGAAAAATAAATTCAAAATATTTTGGAACCAAAAGTTATAATACTAAAAACTTTACCTCACTCCAATTGAACATTCTTAGTCGAAAAATAAGCCAAAAAAAGAAGAGAAAAAAGATAATGGTAATAAAATTCAAAATATTTAATAAAGAAATCATTGATGAATAATATTTTATTCCAAATAATATTTTATTCCAAATAAATAAGAAATATTATCATTAACAAAAGGAAAGAAATATTTTTTGAGCTTTAATTGCAAAGTAGATTTTGGCAAATAAGACTATATGAAAAGTCTCAAAAATTAACAACATTTAATTGCTCCCAATAACAATTCCAATAGACTCTTGTACCATTTGAATTAAAAAAAACTATAGGTATTTTTCAATAATATATGGATAACATCTTTATAAAATTACAAAATATTTACTATGTGTATATAGATGATATTTTGGTTTCCACTAGTGAATCAAATAAAAATTATTTGAATATTATTTATATTCTACAAGATTAAATGAAAGAATGCATTGTATTCCTTGAAAGGAAAGCAATAATTACCCAACAAAAAATTAAGTATTTAGGGTTAAGAATTTAATATGAAAAATATAATCAATAATCTCATATATTAAATAACATTCAAGGTTTTCTGAGTAAATTAAAGAATAAAAAACAAATACAAAGATTTTTATGACATTTGACATATACTGAAGCATATATCAAGAAACTTACAAAACTACGAAAACCCTTACAAGCAAAATCAGAAAAATATTATATTTGAAAATGGACAACAAGATACTATGTACATTGATCAAGTAAAAGAATAGTTAAAATTTTTACAAATTTTATACCATCCAAGACTATATGATAAAATGATAATTGAAACAAATGCTTCACAAAAAAAGTTAAGGAGTAGTTTTGAAAGCAAAAATAGATGACAAAGAGGAATATCTTTATAGATACATCACTATAGTGAAAAAGAATATCTAACTATTAAAAATGCTATTAAGAAATTTGCAATATATGTCATAAGTTCTAAATTCATTATTAGAATCAATAACAAGAATTTTGATTATTTCTTTAGAGCTAATATTGTAGGTGATTACAAACAAGAAAGATTAGTCAGATGACAACAGTGGTTCAATCATTACAATTTCGATGTCGAACATCTTTCAGAAAATAATAATAGTTTAGTGGATGCTCTTATCAGAGAATTAACACTTTTAACTATTTTTATGCTTGTTGGAATGGAACACCTTAATATCAAAATCAAGATAAAGGAAAATGAGATAAAAATCTTACAAGAACAACTCAAGCTTTTATATCTTGAAAAGCCTCTTATGGAAACATAAAATAAACAGGAAGAACTTGATTGTTCAAAACATCTTTTAGAGACCAAAAACACTAAAGAGGAATCTTTATTTAAAAATTTAATCTAAAGAAGATAAAATTTCTAAAGAAAGAATTCAAGATGAAAAGAAAAACCTAAGAGTTCAAAATAAAGTAACAAGCCTTAAATAAAACAAATAAATTGGGTTGATAAAGCAAAAAATATATAAAATACTTATGTGGTATATAATGGCTCAAAACCAAGAATCTATAATAATTGGGCTAAAGCAAGTAAATCCATTATTGAGTTTAGTGGAGTAACTCATAGAGCCTTCACCAACAGTATAGAGGTTGAAGGCAAATAAGTCAATTATAAAGTAACAAAACTAATAACTCCATAAAAGATAATAAGAAATTACTTTGTAGCACTACAATAAAAATTAGTAGCACCAAGTAGGTTGACAACTCTAGTAAAAATAGTAAAGCTTCCAGTATTATTTAGAGAGGCTTCTCTCCCAGAAATATTAAAGATAGTAAGGCATCCAATGTTATTCGAGAAAATTCCCCCATAAATTTGTTAGTCACTAAAGATGAAAATGACTAATATAGAAATCTCAACAAACCACAATAGTTGAGTCTCTACAACTTAGCTAGAAAATCTACCTATGAACACATAGAATGTATGAAGTTATATACTATAGAAAAGGAATTCCCTATAGAGAGTAAATTCAATATTTTAGAAAGAGCTAATTCAATATTTGTTTACAAATTTTTCCATGTAGAACTAATAGAAAATATATATCCAGGAAATAATTAATTTAAGTGAATTAAATTATTTCCTAGAGAATTTCAAAACACCAATCAAGAATTTCAGGAAAAAGATAAGAGTAGGTGACAAACTTGTTTATCTTAGATTTTTTAGTTAACTAATGGACTAGAATGGGAAAGAATTTATCAATCCCTATCACTTTAACAAGATAAGAATTTCCAACACAAATAGAGAAGTTTTCAAACCTAAGACAATTCCAAAAAAGAAATTCAACACATAAGAACTTTGTGCATTAAATGGTCGAGAAACAAGTGAGCTATTTCTTTGCAAAATTATGCTCAATTTATGTGGCAATTTTGATTAGGCCAAATTTACTATAAACTTAGAAAAAATAATAATTCTACTAAGATTAAAGTAAATTACTCGACCATTAAACTCACTATCACTTATAGTAGCATGACCTTCATAGAAGAAGATGGTGAAAAAAATCACCAAATTTGAGACAACATTTAACAGCAATAACCTAGATATTAGTTAAGAAACAAGAAAGATATTATGCTTCTATGCAAGAAAAGTCATCAAAGATCACAAACGCATTTACTTCATCAAAGATCAAGAAGAGAAAGATGTATCATCATCGACATCATTCAAAGGACTATCGACATAAAATGATAAAGAAGAATAAAGGGGAAGAATTGTCAGTAAAAGATGAAAAATAAAAATAAAGATATAGTACCAATATCTTTAGTTGACAGGCTAAAAAGTAGTAAAGCAGATAAATTATTAAAGTAAGGATAAAATAGTAATTCATATATTGTACATAGAGATTCCTTGTACTATAAAAGGAACCCTTATTTTCATTTTGAGGACACAAAAAACCGGAGCACACAACTCAAAAAACACACAGCTTCTACTATAACAACTTTATCTACCTAAAAATTCCAACTAGTAATTATGAGCGACTAAGAATTTCTTTAAGGTTCTTAGTTGACCTTAGAATTGTAATAATTATTATATTATGAATAAAATAGTTTGCAATCACTATTTTCTAGTAAGTCTAAATTGGACACTATCTATGTCTAAATGTAGAAGGCTCACTATTATTAAGAGGATATTAAAGTTTGAGCAAAGTTGAGGTATAACCGGTGTAACAAGAGAAGATAAACAGAAGAGAATACCGTAATGGATACATTAAATTTAACTATAATGAGTGTAGTTTTTAAGCCAATTAAGGATCTTAAATGTTTAAATATTTGCTCATATCAATTTATAATAATGATAAACAAAAAGATGAAGTTAGTACTAGCATAATGTTATGATAAAAAAATTAAAAAATTATCTTTAATATACAAGAATTAACAACTAGTGTTAAATAAGTAACTCCTAATTTGGTATCAAAGTCATAGAAATATCAACATAATATGTATGAAAAAGTTAACACCATTAGATTTAGAGATATAAATAGTATCAATTATAAAATTTAGGGTTATTATAGCATTTTTTGTAAACCTTAAAAATATAAATGAAGATCTATTAAACTTTAGGGGCATTTTAAATAAATTTCCTTACCATGAGGGTATTAAGATTTGAGCAAAGATAAGGCATAATTAGTATAACAAGAAGACAAATAGAAGAGAAGATCGTGATTGACCCATTAAATTAAAGTATAATAATTATAGTTTTTAAATCAATTAACAATCTTAAATGTTCAAATATTTACTTATATCAATTTATAATACTAATAAAAAAACATGATATTAATAACATAATGTTATGATAAGGAAATTAAAAAATTATCTTTAATATATAAAAATTAACAATTAACGTTAAACAAGTAACCCTTAATTTGGTATCAAAACCATAGGAATATTAACATAATATAGAAGAAAAATTAATACTATTAGATTTATGAGTATTAATAATATTAATCATAAAATCTAGTAACATTATAACATTTTTTTGTAAACGGATGAGGGAATATATATTAAACCCCCTGAGCATTATATATATAAATTAGTATATGTACATAGGTTACTTTTAATGTAACCTATTTACTTATATTAATTTAAATATTTTTATGTAATACATGTAATATAAGTATAAGAAAAATACTTAATATTATAAATGATTAAGATTATGCGTTAATGTTTTGTATTTTTAAATTAGAGAAAAGATAAACAATTTAAAAATAAATAAATACAACAGAAAAAAATAAATTATATATATATATTGGTTTGGTTTTGATTAATTTTGAAATTTAAAAACTAAACCAACCATTCATTTTCAAAATTTAAAATCAAACTAACTGAAGCCATATAATTGGTAGTTCCAACTAATTGGGTTAGTTTCATGAGGATAATTTTTACACACCCCTACCCGTTTCAATTACAAGTTATTTGAACGCATCATCTGAAAACATTGAATAAGTCATTATTATGCAATCCTTGGATTCACTCACTTTATAAATTTATCCCAACAAATTGCAGACCTTTAATATCCAAATGATTGTCACCTCTTTACTCAAAATGTTGAACCACGAAAGAAAAGATATTACAAACTACGATTTATAAGCAAATTATTTTGATAAATTACATAAAATAATATTTTTAAAATTAATAACAAAAATAGTAGCTATGTTGCATTCTTGTTTCAACAAAGTAGCTCTATTATTAAGTAATTTTATCTATAAGAAGTTATTAGATTGCTCTCCAATAAATATGTTTTGTGCATAAAAATAATTGAGTATTGCAATACCATAATAAATATGAAGTACCGAAATATATTTCCATACAGTGAAAGAGGTATTCTGCAGACTTCATGCATGTTTCATAAAAATTGTATCCAAGTCCTAACCACTCTTCCCAAGATTAGACGCTCTTGCTTCTCCAGACCTTGGACTAAATGGTCCTTTTCGTCCACCACCCCCACCTTGAGGACTCTGTTCTACTTTCAGTTCACTAAGACGAGGACTGTATACCTTATCAGAGAACCGTCCACTTAACTGAGTCGAGAAATCCTTGGATGGCGTTGCACTCAAACTGGCTACTTTGAAACTGCACACACGTCTGATCTCACCCCGGCTTCGAGTAACCATTCCATCCAAAATCTCTCCACTATCTGCAAATGAAGCTGCCCTACTGAACTCCCGGTCCTGTGATAAACACATCAAAAAAGTTAAATGCTTCCGGCATTGTCAAAAGCCATTCACATAACAACTTAAAGAAGTTCAAGTGCTTTGCTTCTCCCATCATATTTATACGATTAATCCTATATAGCACCACTGGGAGCAGCAAAATCACATACATGAAAAGGTTTTCCGTCATTGATTAGATTTCGTTAAAATACAAAATATCCTTAGAATTGTGATATATTAGTATTGAGTATACCGGTGCTATGAAGGTTTTCCTACTTATACAGTTACATTTATGAGAAAGAAATAACAAGTTTGTTAATTGCAATCTTACTCTTGAGAGACTGAATGGCAAAGCTGGTGCTTCTTCATACTCAGCAGCATCTAAATCTTGAAGGTGTGCCCCCTTGAAAAACTTAGGCAAAATATATTGTCTCACAGGAATTAGAAGCATGATCATCAACGGAAAAAGAACACCAGCAATAGGAACCCATGTAATCCCAAAACAAACAAGCAAATAAGCAGTCTGGAAAATTGTGAACAATGCAATTGTCTTGAAAGGTACAGTTTCAACGAAAGTGGCATGGCTTTGTTCGAGTACTCTGGACAAGAACAAAGCAAGAATTAGATAAATGAAGGAGACTGAAAAGAACAATAAAACTAGTGGCATAGTCGTTACTTATATCTTCTACTTGGAGCAGTGAAAAGTAATAGAATCCTTTCCCAGAATTGATTTCCTGGTAGACTTTCAATAGCCATAAAAGCAAAATATCCCCAAAGTACTGAGGTTGGTATCATCTTGAGAAGAGGCATTGCAGCAACACAACCTCCAACCATTGTAGCTTGAAGCAAGTTGCTCAGCCGCTGTTCTTTTACCTCAACAGGCAACAAGTCATCAATTTCTTTCTCAATATCAAAAACTGTTTCATCAACGGGGACTTCCATGTTCCCGTGGGTTGAAGCCATCTGAATTGTGGAGTCATTCAATTCCTTCAATCCCTGTTCCCGATTGAAACAAGTTTAGGCAAAGTGAACAATCATCAGTTTGGAGGAACTGATTAAGTTTCATAACAATATGACAATACACCATATGGATTAGTCAAAGTTTTGATGAATAAAATCATACCCTGACAGCAGAAGGTTCTTGGTAAACGAGTGGAGTCTGCATCTGATAGTATGCTTCTTGCATGCTACCATATACTTGCTCCAAGCTTGCATTCCCCATCATACATTTCTTTGCCGCCGCTACTAGTCTACTGCGAAGCAGCTGCAGTATAACTAGAAAGTTATTACAGTGGATGTCTGCTATGCAACAGTCATTTATTTGTCATAATTTCTGGATGTATTCTCGTGAAATCTGGGCCTTAAATAACATGTACAGGTTATATGTACATAATCGTATTGACCTTAAAATGGCATATCAAGCAACAATAATTTATTTGTTGTACTTCTTGGATGTATTTTTGTGAAGTATGTACCTTAAATAGCATGTACATGTTGTACATAATCGAATTGAGCAAAACCAACTCTAGTTTTGGTTAATATTTAACATAACACACCTACCTGGTGCTTTAGTGTGGCCAAACTTTTTGTATGCATTGGTGATTGTGGGATAACACCATTGGCTGGAGGGATCCCAATAAGACCGCATATGATGACCTATCATGTAAATAATTAAACTCATGTCGAGTGAATACTAATTACACTACAGTTTGTAACCCCAAAAGACAAAGGAAATAATATGAAGTCATAAGAGAATGTTGTCCAAGAAGGTCGGTAACTTGGTATACCATGAATCCCAAAAGAAGTAAATCATAATGGAAGGCAGGTGGTTTTCTCAGATTGAATTCTTGCTGCTGAGCAAGTTGAGAAGCTACACTATGGTCAAAATAGTACAATACAGCAATCATTGTTGCTGGGATGAAAGCTCCAACTATATAAAAAACAGGAACATTCAACATATCCTGTAGTATAGAAAAGCTATTAGTAAAAAACTTCAAGGTAAAAGCAAAGACCTCAGATATACAACCATACCTTAATAACAGTCCAATTCTTATATGCTCCTGGTGACCATGGATTTGGAGTGAAGAGACGCCGAGGAACTCCTTGAGGAACACTTTTGGCTGGCATGTAAGACATAGCTGTCCAAACCAAAACCATTAAAGGCACACCATAATCTGCTATCAACCCACGTATCAACCCTGTAGGAAGGTAGTAAGGTACCATCATAGATTTTCTCAACTTTAAGACTTCAATTGCCTGAGACTTGCAGTACCTTAACTATTTCTTCTTAGCATGAAAACGGGATAAACTATTAAACCTTACAGATCCTCATTTCCCATTTGATCCTATCTAAGGCATCCTCCAATTAAGTTTTTAGACATTTATCAGTTCTGGTTTGATACCTTTGTGATACCTCTATTAGAGATACTGGTATTCATAAGTACCCATATTCTTGAACTTGTATATTAATGGTACCCATATTTAAAAACTGGTACCCCTTTAGTCCAATTAAGGGTACTAAAGGAGTACCAATTTTTAAATAGGGATACAAAAAGTGTACCAATTATTTAAATAGAGGTACTAAAGAAGCAACAGTAGTAATTAAATGTTGATACTAAATGGATATCATTTTTTAAATATGGATACCTTTAGTATACCAATTCAAGAATATAGGTACTAGTGGGTACCAATACCTCTAATAGGGGCACGACAAGTGTAACAAACCTTAAATATCTATCAATACTTCACTAGGATAAAATGGCATTCAGAATGAACAGGATGAGTATATTTCAGATGTATTTCCAAAGTTAAAGCTATTTCTTTTTTTTATTACAAATTATGATATGTCAAAATCTTTCACGCTAATTTCATTGGTATTTATGATTAAATGTTACAAGAGTGCAATTTTACTTACCTGATCCGTAACGCCATGACCTTGCTTTTCTACTTCTTACTGCAGTTAGCAGAAGACCAAATGAAAGAACCAGAGCAAACATGCCATTTGCAAATCTCCATGAAGATTGAAACTCATTTGATTTTGGGATCTCCTTCTCAGGAATACGAAACTCTTGAATAAGTCCCTACGAAATGCAACTCTACTTCAGAATTAAAAGTAAAGAATACAATCAAAAAACCAAAGGAAACCATTGAAATTCATAAAATACTGCAGTAAAGAATCAAGTTTAGCATGACAGAGAAGACATTTTTAGTACTTTGATTGCTTCCTGCATGAAGAGCATTGCAATAAGAAGGCCAAATAGCTCCCCAGCAAGACGTGTGAACCTATTTATGATGGAACAAGCCCCTAAAACAGCCAGCAGGAACAGCAGTAAAGCAGTCCAGACGCATATCCTGCATGTCGCATTAAACTGAGCACATTGTACAGATTAATCCCCACATATGCTTCTATTCAAAACTTGAATTGAATCACCAAATATATATTGTAAATAATGAAATTGGCCCTAAAATAACATGTGTGTATATATAAATATCTAATTTATTTACACTCTGAACATAAATGAATGTATAATATATACATTATGTACATATATCAAATGTACATACTATATACAACTGCTATGCTATGTTGAGGCTAATTTGACTATGTACAACCTGCACATGTTATTTAAGACCTGGATTCTAATTTACTTGGAAAGAAACAAAAATAATACCAAGCAGTCCATGCTAAAAAGAGTTGTGATCCCAATTCTGGTCTTCCTTTAGCAAAATTGAACAAAAGTATGTACATAATAACAGTAGGTTCTGCAACTCCAAGAATAAGCAAAGGCTGACCCCCAATGATTGAATGTATTATCCCACATAATGCTGTAGATGCTAATGTTTGAACTGCTGAGATAATCCCATCTGTTTATCCAGAACATTAGAGTTGTAAAAAACATAATTCTTTGAAATCCACAAATCGATAGATGTAATAGGAAATAACCATTTTAAGTAGAACTCATTCTTACAAAATCAACTTGCAAAAAGAGAGTGCACAAGTGGTTATTAACCCACTTACCCATCACATACTAAGCAATCTAGACTCAATTATGTCCTTATACTCAACCCCTCTTTCAAAAACAACGTTCATGGTGGTCCATATGGTATGGGCTAGGTGGCTTCGCAGAGCCAACAGTAGCAGTCCTCCCCTACACTTCAGTGACTTCGTGGATCCATTAGTAGTAGTCCTCCTTAGTGTTTCTCAGTCCCTTTGTCTGTGATGAGAGACATCCCAAGGGGCCTATGCTCTAATACTTATTGTAATAACTACTTCGAGTATAACTCACCCCTACAAAACGCTTCTAAGGAAGATGCCCAAGCCCACTCATCCCATCACCATAGAATAAAATATGAGCTCATAGAATAATAATAATAATAATAATAATAATAATACCTGTATTTCTTTCTAATTGTTCTCCAAATGAAATAACCGGAATTGCTGATGCAAAAAATATATAAGTGGTTGGTGCCAAAATCCTGAGAATGGTTGAAAAATCTCTTAAGCTACCAAAATATAACATTGATGATAAAAATTGAGCAATGTTAAAAAGTTACCATCAGCAGTACACAGTTGATGTTCAAAGACATACCTTAAACCAGCAGCGAAACCACCGGTCCAATCTTCCTTGTAACACTTAAATCTCCCTTGAAGATCATTTTTGATCCCTCGAAATGGCACAAAAGACTCTTCCATTGTTTTGCTGCTCATTTTAATAATGCTTATCTAATCTAACCAACGAGGCTAAAACGCATAAAAAGAGACCAATGTCGAGATTGCAGTATTCAACAGCATTAAATCTACGAAAAACACTTGTAGATGTGAAAAATATCAATAAAGGAAGTACCTTTATACAAATCTAAACGAATTAAGCACTACCAGTACCCAGAATCAAAAATCTTAGCGGCAATTTGCACAAGGAATGAATGTAGGATTACAGATGTGCTAAACTTCAAAGTTCAAATCATTACCAAGTTGTATTCAAAAGAACAACTAATACACAAGATGACAACCCTTTAGCTTGTGTATTGAAGACAGTTGTGAAACACGGGCAGAGAAGGATTGCAATAATATCTCCAAATATTTATGCCAAAAAAGATTTTTTTTTCTTTCTTTCTTTTAATATTTCAATCTATTATTTCTAACACTATTAAAATAGGTAACAAAAGATCAACAGCAGGAACTTCGCTGTTAAAAAATAACAAAAATAAAAATAAAAATGAAAAGAAGGCTTATTAAAAGCTTCAATAAATCCATAAGAGTTTAATGTAGAGCAAAAAAAGATTGAAAAGAATTCTTGTTTTTTTTATTATAAAAACATACTTACATTAGTATTATATTTTATTGGGAAAGAATATCATATCATCATTAGTTATTTTAAAAATAATAAATAATTTACCTTTAATAATAAAACACAATCATAATAATAAATATAAATATAAAAAAGTTTAAAATTAAAATCTTGGTAATTGAATAACTTATACTTAATTGATGTTTGAATTGAATAATGGGTTTGGTGACGTACTGGTATTAAAATTTTAAAAATTGCAGTTTAATCTTACAATTTTTGAGGTAAGTAGTGTGAAATTAGAATTTAATTAACAAATAATAATAATAAAAAATTTCTTCACTCTACCTTCTCTTATATCTCTCCCTCACACAAACCGAGCGAACTAATTTCAGAAAATCATTTCCAATTATAGTATTGAAATAGTTTAGTTTCGGTTATAAAAATAAAGCGTATAAAGTAGAATTGAGTTTTAAAGTTTCCAAATTTATATTTAATCAAGTAATATATATATTATTTATTTTTTAATTTTATATATTTATAATACATATATTATTTATAATTATTTAATTTTAATTAAACTTTTATATCATTTGAAAATGTAAAATAACTTGTATCATTCTTCTATTATGTTTATTTTAAACAAAAATTATTATATACATCTAACAAATCTAAATTATTTTTTGTTATTAATAATTTAATTTTCTCTTTAAAAATTCATTCACAATTATAGTTTAAATGATATATAACTTTTTTAATTAAATTGATAATTAAATAAAAAATCTTATTTGTTAATTTAACATTAAAATAAAGTAAAATTATTTAAGTAGATATAAAATACAAATACAACTTATTAAATATATTAAATAAATAAGTCAAATAAACCGACTTTTTATAAGTGGATTTCTGTTTTTAATTTAGCAATCGTTTGATTCAATTTACATTTTAAATCAAAAACTATAAAAATCCAACTTTGTCTTCCCTTATATTTTACCCATTTCTTTTCCATTGTTGCGTTCAGTGATCATTGGTTTAGGTAGGTGTTTGGTGGAGAGAGAGAAGAGACAGAAAGGAGAGAATTTTATTTTAATTAAATTTGTTTTATTGATTTTATTTTATTTAAATTCCAATTTAATAATTTTTTTAGTTTTTGTAAAGTTTTTCATTAATTTTATATAAATTCCAATTTTCCTAAAGTAAAAAGTTAAATTTTACAAAATTGTAATTAAATCATATTTTAAACAATTAGTGTATTAAAATTGCTTAAGTAATAAGTTTAAAGATTAAACTTCACTTTTTATAAAATTATAGCACCTTTATGACTATTAATCCTTTGAATAACTTATACTCAATTAAAATCTTCGTTATTTCTAGTTCTAATTTAATATATTTACTTCACATGTATTGTTTATTTGATTCCAAAATAAATTAGTAAAGTGAATGAATCTCACTTTTCTAATTTTTACTTATTATTTTTTTTAATTCAATTGTGATTAAATTTTATTATAGATTAATAAATGTTCTCGGTCTTAAAGAAAATCAAAATCCATCTTTAATCATTAAAAAAATATTAAAAATTATAAGCAAATAATAATTGCCTAATTATTTTTGTTATTGTGTTAAGCTCTTATGCTTACTATTAATTGGGCAAACTATACTTTATGGCCCCAATTTATGGTACTATTGTAAATTTGTCACCAATATTTGATTTGATAAAAAAAATACCAATAATTTTATCATCCTATTATCCTTCAATCCATTATATCAATAAATCTAACAAAAAAAAATTACAACATGATGTTCCATTTCACATGATAAATACATTTTTTTGTTATCTTTATTAACATAACTAATAAAATTAGATGAAATTCCTTAATGTAACATGGACAGGTAGCTTGGGAATACTTTTTTAACAAATCAAACGTAAGGGACAAATTTTCAAGTGGTACACTAGTTTGGGACTTAAAACATATTTTATTAAAATTAATCATATTATAATATCATTAATTTTAGATAAAATTATATAATAATTTTGACAATCATAATTTGAGATGTATCCCACACCCAAGTTGCTTCACTTTTCTACGAATGGTGGTCATACTCATACATGTACAAAAGTTATATAATTAACTATTTATGATATTAATTTAAAGATAAAATTAACATTTTTTATTTTAAATCATAACTTAAATTTAGACGATCAAGTATGATCGTATCATTTCTTAAAAAAAAAAAAACAAACTATATCAGCTATAAGAGAAACAACTTGAAACGTGGTGTCATTATTTTTCTTCTTTGCAAAAGATAAAATAAAAATGTTAGATATTATCACCTTTCAAATTATTATAATCTCCAATAAAATAATATTAAAGTATAATCAGTTATGAAAATAAAATATATATTAGATAGCTATTGTTGTGACAATATTATTTAAAAAATAATAATACATGTTTTAAAAAATAGGTATTTAATATCTTTATGAAAACCATTCATAACCATAAAAAATATGTATCGATGAAAAACTAGAAAATTAAGATTTTGAATATAAGTTAAAAATATTGGGCCAAAAAGAAAAGAAAGTTAAAAAATAAAAATTTCAAATAAATTGAATTTTGAAGAAAAGAATAGATTAACAAACTAATTAAGAATAAATATTATATCGTTTTAAATTAAAATTCTAAAAATACAAATGAATACAAAATACAAAAATAATAAAATAATTTATTAAAGAAATGTATTGGATATTAGTTCTTAATTCAAAGAATAAACACAAGGACCTTAATTCAAGGAATAAAACAAGGAGCTTAATTCAAGGAGTAAAACAAGGAATCCTTAATTCAAGGAGTAAAACAAGGAATCCTTAATTCAAGAAGTAAAACAAGGAATCCTTAATTCAAGGAGTAAATCAAGGAATGCTTAATTCAAGGAGTAAATCAAGGAATGCTTAATTTAAAGAGTAATTGAAGGAATAAAATTTCCTTATAAATAGCTATACAATTGTAATGAAAACATGAAGAAAATAATACAAACTAGAGAACTCTTTTGTGTAGAGTTATTTCTTGTTTTTTCTACATGGTATCAGAGCAGGAAAATTAACTTGCTTCTGCTTTATTATTATCTTAGCATCTTCAATCTTTGAAATGACTGAAGACAAGCCGCTAGGATCAGAAGCTGAAAGTTCATCAGTGCTTTCCTTCATGAATATGCATGAGGTGGATGTCAACCCAAATCAAAGATTAAGCTCAGTCTTGTTGAATGAGTTTAATTACTTGCCTTGGTCAAGAGCAGTGTCTCTGGCTCTAGGTGGAAGGTCCAAGTTGGGGTTCATAAATGGAAGCATCGAAGTACCTGATGTTTCCTCACCAACCTATGAATCCTGGCTTAGTAAGGATCAGCTCGTTATGTCATGGCTCCTAAATTCCATGGAACGTAAATTAGCTGAAATATTCAGTTACTCTGAATCTGCATACCAACTATGGGAGACGGTCAAGGAAATGTATGGCAGTCAAAATAATGCTGCACGAGTTTTTCAATTAAAGAAAGACATCTCAGATCTGCAACAAGATGGAAAGCCTTTTGTACAACTCTTAGGAAGCATGAAAAGCATGTGGAATGAGTTGGAAATATATCGTCCTCATACAACCGATGTAGCTCTGCTACGAAAGAGAGCAGAAGAAGATAAGATATTTCAACTTTTGTCCAGTCTGGATTCAACATATGAAGATATACGATGCCATATACTCATGAATACGGAACTTCCTTCCTTCACCAATGTATGTGCGACAATTCAACGTGAAGAAGTAAGAAGGAAAGTCATGAACAAGGATACAATGGCTAATTCACCTGAGGCAAGAGCCTATCTAACCAACGAGAGGAAGTACAAAGGGAAGCATCCAAACTTGAAGTGTCAACATTGCAACCATACGGGCCATGTTAAGGACACATGTTGGATTCTACATCCAGAATTAAAACCTGATTTTATAAAGGATAAGAGTTTACAGAAAGTGAATCGTACTGGACTCCGTGCTAATCATGTTTTTGCCTCTACCTCTAATGGGTCTGATCCATTCAAGAACTTCACAGCGAATCCAGCTGAACTCATGAATGAGTTTATGTTGTATCTTCAAAGCAAGACAAGAGGAGCTAGAATTGACTGTGTGGATAGCATAGAAGAAGGAAACTCGACAGCATTGCTAGGCAAGTTTGCGGGCTTCTTGGCAGATACAAAACTCATACCACAAGAGGACATGCAAGGTATCATAAAAGCCTTTAAAACTGCTCTTAAAATAAATATGTTGCATGATTTTTGGGTTGTAGATTCAGGTGCCACAGATCATATGACAAACCATGTGTCAAAGTCTCATAAGTTTGAAAAATTAGCAAATCCTTCTCAAGTTTCAATTGCAAATGGTGAGAATGTAAAGGTTTTAGGAAAGGAAAAAATAAAATTAATGTCAGATGAAATCGAGTCGGCAGTTTTATATGTACCTTCCTTTCCTTTCCAACTTCTGTCTGTAGGAAAAATCACAAATACCTTGAATTGCTTAGCCATTTTTTCTCCTCACAATGTCATTTTTCAGGATTGTGTCACCAAAAAGACGATTGGTGAAGGGTTTTACTTAGATGGTCTCTATTACATATCCAAGAGCAATCCCAGAGGGTTTCAAGCTAAGTTTAATCCTATCCAAGATAATCAATTGTGGCATCAACGTTTAGCTCACCCTTCTCTACCAATTTTGTCAACTTTATTTCCAAACTTAGGAAATGATGAAATTGCATGTGAAACTTGCCACTTGTCTAAGGCCACTAGATTGCCTTTTAATTCTTCCTTGTCTAGGGCTAGTAAGTGTTTTGAACTAGTTCATTCAGATGTATGGGGACCAATTAATGAATCTTTTGATGGTTATAAGTATTTTGTGATTTTTGTTGATGATTTCTCTCGAGTCACATGGTTATATCTTTTAAAGTCTAAAAATGAAGTTATGGAAGTATTTAAGGACTTTCATAATCTTGTTAAAAATCACTTTTCTTCTAAAATTCAAACCTTAAGGTCTGACAATGGCACCGAATACATGTCCCATATCATGAAACAATATTTGAGCATTCATGGCATTATGCATCAAACAAGTTGTGTTGGCACACCTCAACAAAATGGTGTAGCTGAACGCAAAAATCGGGACTTACTTGAAAAAACTAGAGCATTAATGCTACAAATGAATGTACCAAAGAGATTCTGGTCCCAAGGGGTTATGGCAGCTGCTTACATCATCAATAGATTACCCAGTCGAGTCTTGGATTTCAAGTCTCCTCTAGAGGTCATGAAAGGAAGGAAAATTAACCTTTCACACCTTAGAGTCTTTGGTTGCATCTGTTTTGTACATATTCAATCTCATCATCGAGATAAATTGGATCCTAGAGCTGTTAAATGTATTTTTCTTGGTTATTCATCTACACAAAAGGGATATAAGTGTTATGATCCCCAACTTAGGAGATTAATTGTGTCTAAAGATGTTCGATTTTATGAAACTAACCCTTTTTTTAGCAAGTCACATGAAATCACAAGTCAATGGGATGACATCTTGGATGTGTTTCCATTACCAAGAATCGAACTTAAGGCTCCACAACAACAAGATCCCAGCTATGTCAACATTGATGCATCTCTCACTGACAGTAACAAAGAAGGGTCTCGTCTTAATGGTACACTGCATGAAGATGGTGATAATCAAGATGATCCTCACAATATGGTACAAGATGTGAACGAGTGTGAGATAACTCCTTCTGCTCCACGACGTAATCCAATGCGTGTTAGGCAACCTCCCACAAGACTTCAAGACTTTGTCACCTACAAACCCACACATCCCATCTCAAATTATGTGTCATATAAGAGAGTGACACCAACCCATGCCGCATTCCTCAGCACTATATCGAGTTACAGTGAGCCTCAAAACTTTCATGAGGCCAACAGCCAAGAGGTGTGGAAGGAAGCCATGCAAGAAGAACTTAAAGCCCTAGATCAACACAACACATGGAGCATCACCAAACTTCCAAAAGGCAAGAAAGTTGTGGGTTGCAAATGGATCTATAAGCTCAAATTCAAGTCAGATGGATCAATTGAGAGGTATAAAGCAAGATTGGTGGCTCGGGGATTCACTCAAACATTCGAGGTGGATTACAAAGAAACATTTGCACCTGTTGCAAAAATGAACACAGTAAGAGTGTTACTGTCTGTGGCTGTAAACAAGGGGTGGTCCATGTACCAAATGGATGTGAAGAATGCATTCTTGCATGGTGATCTCAAAGAAGAAGTCTATATGAAATTGCCACCTGGGCATCCTCAAAGCAATGAACTGGATTTAGTGTGCAAATTGCACAAATCCATTTATGGTTTGAAACAGTCCCCACGAGCTTGGTATGCCAAGCTAAGCTCAGTTCTCACTAGTGTTGGTTTCAAAAGCAGCAATGCCGATTCCTCACTATTTGTTCGCACAGGAGCTATGGGCAAATTGGTTGTGCTGATTTATGTAGATGATCTGATAATTACAGGTGATAATGCTGACGAGATTTTCAACCTCAAACAGTCCCTCAGACAAAGGTTTGCAATTAAAGACCTTGGGATATTGAAGTACTTTCTTGGTATAGAAATGGCAACCTCGCACAAGGGACTCTTTCTTAACCAAAGGAAATATGTCCTAGATTTGCTTAAGGAAGCTAACATGAGCGATGCTAAACCAGCCATTACCCCTCTTGACAGCAAGCTCAAACCTAGCTTGAAGGGCACACCACTCAGGGATATAAGTTATTACCAACGACTGGTTGGTAAGTTGATCTACCTAACAATCACCAGACCTGACATCACATATTCTGTAAGTATTGTGAGCCAATTCATGCACTCCCCAACACTTGAGCATTTGACCCTTGTTAAAAGGATCTTACGCTACTTAAAAGGATCAGTGGGTCGTGGTATTATCATGAAGAAGAATGACAACACACAAATCATGGGGTATTGTGATGCTGATTGGGCAGGGAATGCAATTGATCGCAAGTCCACCACTGGCTACTGTACATTTGTCGGTGGAAACTTGGTCACATGGAAGAGTAAGAAGCAAACTGTCATTGCCAGATCAAGTGCCGAAGCAGAATATCGTGCAATGGCTTCAACTGCGTGTGAGTTGATATGGCTTAAAGGTCTTCTGTGTGATTTAGGTGTTCCTACAACTCTTCCTATGTCCTTATTTTGCGACAATCAGGCAGCTATGCATATAGCATCAAACCCAGTGTTTCACGAGAGGACGAAACACATTGAAGTTGATTGTCATTACGTTCGTGAACAAGTTCAATCACAGGTGATTCAGACACATTATACAAGAAGCTTCGACCAACTGGCTGACATCTTCACCAAGCCCTTGGCTTCTCATCAATTTCAACGACTTTTGTCCAAGCTTGGATCCATAAATCTTCTGGATCCAGCTTGAGGGGGAGTATTGGATATTAGTTCTTAATTCAAAGAATAAACACAAGGACCTTAATTCAAGGAATAAAACAAGGAGCTTAATTCAAGGAGTAAAACAAGGAATCCTTAATTCAAGGAGTAAAACAAGGAATCCTTAATTCAAGAAGTAAAACAAGGAATCCTTAATTCAAGGAGTAAATCAAGGAATGCTTAATTCAAGGAGTAAATCAAGGAATGCTTAATTTAAAGAGTAATTGAAGGAATAAAATTTCATTATAAATAGCTATACAATTGTAATGAAAACATGAAGAAAATAATACAAACTAGAGAACTCTTTTGTGTAGAGTTATTTCTTGTTTTTTCTACAAAATGATTGAGTCTTGTATATCTTATTATGTAATTTTTGAACTGTGAATTCTATTTAAAAGAAACCTAGCTCTGAAACTTTTAAAAATGAAAAAATGGAAGTAAATATTTTTTTTCTTGTCGTCCCCGTCTAAAATGTGATCTCTCTCCTATTTAAAAATGATTCCAATGAGGTTAATAGCCCAGTTGGGCAAAATAAACGGAAGAGCCCAAACGGCCGACAAATATTAAATAAAATGAACAGTTTTCGAAAAACGGATAGCAATTCAAATTTTTTATTTAATTTTCCAACAAACTTTAACTCGTATTTTATGATTGAACAAGAATTCTTGAACCCAAGCAAGATTCATGGATAACAAGTTTTTCAAAAGGATCATTCTTTCCTTTTTTATGTTTTTTTTTAAATTAATCTCATCCATCTTATATGATTAAAAAATATTTAATTTTGTAACGTAAAAAGTATTAAAATTTACATGACTCGAATGATTAAAAGGATGATATTAACTGAATTATTAGTGAAACAATCAATTTTTAAAAATAATAATTTTATTTAATAATAATAGTATTAATACGTAATTAATTATAAAAATATGATAAATAATTTTATTGTTATAATGACATATATAGTTATACCAATATCATTATCCAAATGTTATTACAATAATGACTCTTTATTAATAATAACTTTATCAAATAAAAATGTTATTAAATTGTAATTGTATATATATAAAAAAGAGAAATGTCAATAATACACAACAATAATTCGTATTTATAATTTTATATAATAAACGTTACACTAATTTATAAGTAATAATAATAATAATAATAAATGAAAATTTTATGTATTTTTATCGTGATCATAGCAAAAATAGTTGAAAAATCATTATTTTAAAAAAAACTTACAAATATAATACAAATTATTATATTTATTTCAAATATACTATTAAACTAAAATTCTTCCAATTTATACTATCAAATTGAATTTTTTTTATTCATATCATTTTGCCATCTCTTCGTGTGTCGGAAAAATAAAAATAAGGATAACAATACAAAAATATTACATAAGTATTTGATTTTTTACAAATTTACCATTAAACTAAATTTTGTTCAAAAAACATGGTCTAACTTTTTTTTTAAATAACACTAATTATAGACAATATATTATGATATTGCAAAAATAAAATAGTATTATCACCTAATGAAATGGTACTTTTGTAATTTTTTAATAATATGATGGTAAGTTTGGAATAAATTTAATTTAATGGTATGTTCGTGAAAAATCAAATAGTTTGATATTATTTTTAATTTGATGCTACAAATGAAAATAGATTTAATTTGGTAATAGATTTAAAACAAATATAATAATTTGATAATATACTTATAAAGGTAATATTATTTTAAAATAAATAGTTCAAAAAAGTTTACTATCAAAATAGTAAAAATAATTGTTATAATATCAAAGAACCAATAAAATTGTAATGAGAGATACATTTTAAGTAGAAATATATTTTTTGGCCGAAAGTGGCACATACTATTGTTTTGATATTTATTATCATCCAAGATCTTAGTGATATTTAAAAAAAATATACATTTAATCAAAATATTAAATGGAAATTATGTTATTTTAATTTTATTATTTGTTTTTTCCTCTTTTTCTCTATTTTTTTTATTTCTAAATTTTTTTATACTTTTACCTATTTGCGTAAAATTCTCTTTCGTTTCATTTTAACTAAACACTAAACAATAAACTATAAATCTTAAATATTAAACATTAAATATCAAAACCATACACTGTAAACATTAAATACTAAATTATAAATCTTAAATTCTAAATACTAAGCATTTAACCTTAAATTTTAAATTCTATATATTAAATACCAAACCCAAAAATAGAAAATAAGAAAGCAAGAAGAGAAGATAAATAGTTAAAAAATAATAATAGCTTTAAAAGGTTAAAATATCATTCAATTTTTCATGCATATTTTTTTTCAAGTATATATATTATGAATAATTTGAATAATTTTAAGATAATAATCAATAACATATACAATAGTAGATACAAAAAAATCAATACCACTATTAATATCATACATTACCCAAAATGTTTCACTATTAAAATTTTAAAATTATAGTGTTTTTTCGAGACAAAATATCGAAGCAAACATTATTAATGACAAAATTTGTGAAGTCATTTACAAATGGATGTGGGAGTAATACAAACCCATGTACTACTTCTCTTTTATTTCTCTCTTTTTTTGTTTTTAATAAACATAAACATAAATAAACATAACATCTACAAATAAAAATGATAAAATAATGGAAAAATCAATTTCAACATACATTTTAAAATACTAGCTAATTTTTAAAGGTATAGAATTAGTTATATATTGATACAAGAGAGAAACCCTCCAGCAAGAAGTACGGTGAGACTCGCATGAGTTCATTGACTCGATAGTTTAACAAGATCTCATGACTTTACTTCAAGTGAGAAATCTCAAAACTCGTCCTATTATGTGACATGTACAATGTGTATGTACATGACGCACGACACTTATCATTCTCCTCATTTCATGCCTTCACCCATCTCCCCTACCACCGTTCAATAGCTCTTCCCCCCCACAATTCCACCCTTATTGGTCCTCTGCCCAACACACCCTCCTTGCTTAGCAATCCTCATCATCACTTAGCTTCTTAAGCAATATGTGACACCTACAAGCATAATGTATCATACATTCCCTTAAAGAGACTTACGTCCTTGTAAGTATGTAAAACATTTTATTTTATTTAATGCTTTTGTTTGTCATTTATAAGATTGACTAGTAATGACCTAGTATCATACATATTTAGGATGCATTTATGTATTTGATTGTTACACATATATTAGATTGCATTGTTGGCTTGGATTTTTTTTTGTTATGGATCATCCTTGTGAGGGCTAGACTTTTTTTTAAATAAAAAACCTTTTTTTGGGTTTCGTTGACCTCATTAACTTGAGTCACGGGATTCATCAAGGTATTTCGCTGAGTGGTCAATAAGGACAACAAGGATTTTCTTCATGGTACCTATCGAGTTTTTTTGGCACTTATGAACCTTCTCGAACGATTGGTGAGGGTAGCTAGGTAGGTGTTTGAGAGAGAAAAAAATTCTATAGTTCACCCCTCCGTCTCTTGTTTTGTGGCCATAATTTCAGAGGGAAGTTTTTCCTATTTAGCTCCAAACTTTTCCAACCCTTTTTTGGTCTATTCTTCTTCTAAGTATCAATTTAAAAAAAATAGTTGGCTAAGTTTTCTAAAGTTGTAATAGTTCTCATAAATGAGAAGTATATGTAGTGATATCATTAGATTACATAAGTGATGAGTCAATGTGAAAGCATGCTATGAGGTTATAAGTCATCAGAAACTAATCACATTACGTAGTGATGGAGCTCCGGGGATGAGGTAGGATCAATTTGAATCAAAGGTTGTGTTGACAACATTTTATAGTTTAGATATAGTTGAGCATAATTCTTCATTGATTATGTATTTGTGTTTATATATTTTTAAGGTATAAATTGTTCATTCTTAATTAATTGCTTATTGTCGTTGATTTTTGTGCAACCATGACGTGTTAAAATCTATGTAATTTATTGTATTATATGTTATATTGTGTATGTTCATATATTGTAATAGTATAATCGTTATTTATTAAATATGTTTATAGATTAAAAAAATCTTAGTGATTAATTTTTTTTAATAACTTTTACTGTATATTACTTGTTTCATATTACGTGTGTTGCTCAAATTCCACACTCCATATCTCCATCTAACAAATAGAAACTATGTAACATAGTCCATGATCAACATACAACGCGGGGAAATATTGACATAAATAAGAACGTAATAACTACTCTAATCAAATAGTATCGTGTATATTATTATTTTTTTTAAAATAGCATTATGCGTACATTGTCCAAAAAAAAATTCATACTAATAATGTGTGCTTTTTTTAATAATGTGGCCCTTGGAATTAGTAAAAGTTTATGCCAATGGCTCAAAGCAAACTGACAATATAACCATGCACTAAAGGGCGATTCCTTCAACCTATTCCAACAAAAAATTACTAGAAGAAGATAAGAAAACGGTATTCCAAGTGGACTATTTTTAAGAAAAATACAATTTTATCTCATACCTACGTCAACAAAAATCCATCATAATAAAATAAGTTTATTATCTTTATAAAATATACGTCTATTTATAAACATAGTGAACTTATATTACACTACCTAATAAATACAAGTAAATTATACTTTCATTAAAAATAAACCGACTTTGACATCACTTCTATCCTAAAAAATATATTATATATTTGCTACTTGAATTAGAATAATAAGAAATAGCATCTTCCATTCATTATTACATGAGCCTCAAACAGCCAAATTTTAGATCTTCCAATAACAAAATACAAGTAATGGAACAGGAGAGCCCAAATTTAAACAGATGATAGAAGATGAACAAAACATTTGAACACAAGAAAAAACATATAAATTAGCTAGTTTCCCAAAGAATGACAGTTTGTGAAAATGCCTAGAAAATGAAAATGATAAAAAAAAAGTATTTGGCATTCTATGGTTTTCATACCAAATTTATCACACAAGTAGTCGCTATAATCATATAAGATCTTGCTCTACTACCCCTATTTCAATCCTGAATACCTCAAAACAGTAGGTGTGACTAACCCCTCAATATTTTATAGAGCTGGAGTCTCCTAAAACTATCTTCCATTACCTGAGAACAATTTCCAGCTTAGGCTGCCAATATTTCACTACCGAATGCTAGCTTCACAATGGTCTTCCAAGAGCCATTTAAAAACCAAACTGGTCATGAACCATTAGTAGTAGAAATACAAGTTACATATATGAACTTTTAGGGGTCGTCTATTAATTTATCAGATGGGGTTTCCACCTCCATCGGGATGCACTGGTTCAGCATTCTCTGGTACTGGTATCAGACCAACAACTTCAGCTTCTCGTGCAGCATTAACTTGTGTACCTGAGAAAAAGGAACTCACCCCAGATTGAGGAGCCACAGGTTGTGTCCGCTCAGGCTCCTTTATGTCAAACTTACTCTGACGTGGTGGCCTATCGTAACTACGGCTGCGGCTGTAGCTATGACTACGTCCTCGTGACCTGCTCCGGCTCGGGCTACGGCTGTAGCTGCGACTACGTCCCCGGGACCAGCTTCGACTGCGACTGCGACTCCTGGAGCGGCTGCGGCTTGGACTTCTGCTATAACCCCATGTTCTAACTCTTTCAGGGCTACGGCTATAATTTCTACCTCTGCTACTACCACCGAAGTCTCTTCTATTGTCAAATCGTCCCCGCCCCCGTCCTCGTGTATCCATATTGTTGAATTGATCGTGTAAAGGACGTTCATTTCTACCCCAACCAGCTTGACCACCACCAGGACCACCAAAACTCCGCCCTCTGTTGCCACGCCCGGGAAATAAATCACCCCTGCCACCATGGCTAGGCATGCCACCATCTCTGGGGCCCCCACGTCCACCAAAGTTGCCATCCCTCAGGCCACCTCGTCCACCAAAACCCACATCCCTCATGCCACCACGGCCCCCAGTATCCCAACGGCCAGGGCCAGCACCATCAAATCGGCTTATTTGACCCCTATCTTTGCCAAATCCAGGTCCACCACGCATGGCAATATCCCGCACCTCTGGGGGCACATGCTGGTTAGCTCCCTCCAGAACTTTTATCAAATCTGCTGCATATTTCCAATCTTGCTCAGAAAAGAATGTGTAAGCCACTCCAGTTGCACCAGCCCTCCCAGTTCTTCCAATTCGATGGACATAGTCCTCAACCCCGGTAGGAAAATCATAGTTAATAACCACCCTGTCAAATCAAAAAGTAACAAGTACAGAAGCATGCAAATGATTAAAAATCCAACAGAAGGAGATTAATAAGCCTACATCTCATCTAGGTCATGATCAGTCAAAATGAAACTTCCCATCCACAAATTTTAACAGTATATACATGGGCAGTACAAAGAAGTGAACTGACCTTATATCCTTGATGTCAAGACCTCTGGCAGCAACATCAGTGGCAACTAACACTGGGGACTTTCCACTTCTGAACTGATTTAAAACCCAATCCCTCTCACCTTGAGACTTGTCTCCATGAATAACAGCAGCACCAAAGTTGCGACAAATACTACGTGCAAGCTGATCACACAATCGTTTTGTGGAACAGAAAATAATGACCTTCGAACCTCGTTCCTGTGTTCTGAGGATCTGTTCCAAGCGCCTCTGCTTCTCCATTTGAGGGACTACTTCAACATACTGCAAATCCATTAAAAAGAGGTTCAACTCATGTGTTCCATGGCTAAAGATCAAAGAAAACAGCGATAATAGAAGAAATAAGATGCATCTTTATGTTGTATTTACTTGCAAACCATACACATTAAGATGCACTCCGGAAAAGTATTAAACTGAAAGAAGAGACTTAGCCAAAGAGGGAGAGAGAATCATTGTGCTGCATACATTCTTCCAAGAAGTTTAAGCTCCTCTTGTCAGAGAAAGAAAGCCTGAATCTAGAAGAATAACTACAATACAATAACCATTAAGATTATGAACTAGTTTTTTAATGCTCGATTTTAAGTCAAATTTACAATTTGGAATCAGTGTGATGTTTGTCAACCAAAATTTCTTCACAAAGAGAGACTCGGTGTGCATTCCAATGTTATTTTCAATTTAATGTCAGTTTCAAGCAAAATGAAAAAGGCTGATTGGAAAAATGATCAAATTGACCATTTGTTACACTTCAAGAGCAGCACAAGAATTGATGAACTAAGTGATTCTGTATACCTGTGTAATGGCCTTGTTTGCGGCAAGCTCATCAACATTGCCGATGTTCACCTGCACTGGATTGACAAGTAGGTCACTTGCTATTTTTCTTACTTCTTTGGGCCAGGTTGCCGTGTACATGAGAGTTTGTCTGTGTGGTGGTATTTCATTCACAATTTTACGTATTTGAGGTTCAAAACCCATATCAAGCATTCGATCTGCCTCATCAAGCACAAGCAGTGAAACTTGCCCAAAGGCAATCCTTTTCATTTCAAGTATGTCATTAAGCCGACCAGGAGTTGCCACAACTATATCTGCTCCGCGCTCTAATTCCTTTAGCTGAGGGCCTTTTGGAGCTCCACCATAGAGGCACTGAATAATGAAGTCAATTCAAAAATATATCAATACCTCAAAGTAATATGACACCAGGAGTTGTATTAAAAATTAAACGATGTACAAAGATGGACCCACCGTGCAAGAGACCCTTGACGACCGGCCAAATTTGATAACCTCATCTTGTATTTGAGTCGCAAGTTCTCGCGTAGGTGCCAAAACCAAAACCGTTGGACCGTGCTGAGGATTATTGAGCCGTTGTCTAAGCAGCATAAAGGCAGGGATCACATAGCCCAATGTTTTCCCCGAACCAGTTTTAGCTATTGCCACAATATCACTACCTTGGAAAGCAATTGGCCAAGTTTGCGCTTGAATTGGTGTGGGAGTTGTGAACCCAGCAGAATAAATCTGAAAGAAGAATATCCGTTAGAACTGATCAGCCGGAACTGCTAAGTTCTTGGTATTAAAAGATAACAAAGTAGCTAGGCTCCAACAAAAGAAAAATGAAAAAAGCCCATGAGTGTATGGTTGCTTACTGAAGCAACTTCAGGCAATAAAAAGGATAATAAAGACATAAGGTGGAGCCAATAAGCAAGAAATCCCATCACATCAGGTGTGAAATGGATGAAGGGCCAAGTACCCTTCTAGAAGATGCACAAGAATGCTCCAACAGTTCAATTTGTTGCACGTATATGTGTGCCAATAGCAGTGCAGCGTACGACATTTGCTCCTCCTCCGGAGCAGATATCGCACCTGCGACAAGTGAGAACTAATAAGTTCAGAAGTACTAGAAAATAATAATACTTGACGAAGAGTGACATGGATCACAGATTTGGTTTATTTAATCCAAAGAGACAAGGTAAAATCATAAAGCAGGAATAGCTGACCTCTCTCAATATCTCATGTGGAAAGCCTGCAGCCTCAAATGACGCAAATGGAGCAGGGACATTATCGCCCTGTAAAATCCATCAAATAACGATGTAAGACGAGGAGATGAAGAATAGGAAGAGAGAACAAATAATGAGAAATCAAGGATTTGAAACAAAAATTAGAGATGGAATGGGAAGATAAGAGGGTAGAAATCACAATAACAAAACATATATATAACTATGCTCAATTACAATGATAAATAGCTATTTATAAGACACCTAATATAATTCAACATTATTATAAAAAATATATACATAATTCGACAAGAACTCAAATTTTAATTGAAAGAGTCAAATACAAGATAACAGTGGAGATAAAAATAAAATTCCAAATACATTAAAGAAATTAAATTAAATGTCTGAAATCCCATTTCTATGTCGCAAGCCCCAACACTTAATCATGTTGCCAAGTTAATATTACAAAAAGGACTACACCTGCACCAGTAGCAAAAAGAATTGATAGTTAAAAACCTAAATTTAAATACATATTCCTCACGGCATAGTGGAACAACAAATATTCAAGATTCTGTATAACTTTAGTAACCTAAGGAAGGTGTATTCATTTAGGATTTGATAAATTTTTTAAAAAATTATAAATATTTTTATCAACTTCTTGTAGATTTTACTAAAGTGTCGTGGATTGTAATGAATTTTATTTCATGGAATTTTATGGATTTATGTTGACAGTAGTTGAACCAATAAAAATTTCATCAAGTCATTACAAATCCTTAAAAATCTTAGGTTGAGAGAATAATGAGTTAAAGATTTTTCTAAGTAAAATTTTAACCAAAAAGTTATTTGGTCCCATCAAAATCCATAAGTTTTTAAAATCATTTAGAATCAATGACTTTTTTAATACACTCAAATTTTTAAAGGCTTCTATAAAAATATAATTGAATACACCTAAACTTTAATGGAATCCTTGAAAATCTTATTTGAATACACCTGAATTTTAAAAGTCCACTAAATTCATTAAAAGTCTTAATTGAATACACCTTACTCTACAGAACCCACGAAGAATCTGTGGGTCATGATTTGAGACACTTTTGTCATTATTTTGTTAGGCTTACACACCCAATGCCTCAAAGCTTTACAAGTTTATATCATGTGGCATACGCCTCACCCTTTTGAGTTATTGGAATCGGGAAAGTTTGCAGCAGGTACGCTTTTTCATCACGTTTTCCCTCCTGGTCCTATTCCTTCTCTCTTCTTTGAAGAGCTAAACTTTGCAGGAGTTTCTTCCCTTCTAAATTCTTCTCTGCTTCTTTTCCTTCTGTTTGGAAGATAAGTTTAATCTCTTCCTCTACAAGTTCCTACTGAGACGTCTTCTTTCTTATTTTCTACTTCTCCTTTCCTTTTCCTTTCATTCTCTGAACTAGAGCTTGCTGCCCGTAGCAACGCACTGTTTCTTTTCATAAAACACATCTCCATTTTAGTGGGACAAATGTTATCATATATGTTATAAACTGGGCCGGGTTTGACTGAGATTTTTGTATTTTACTTCTACTTTTAAGTATTTTTTCACCTATTACACGTATTTTCCTACTTTTTACTTTAATTAAGATAAGTGATTAAAATGTTATACTGAGACTGTTTATATTACAATTTATTAGTATTTCTTTTTGTTAATTAATTGAAAGTTTTATTTAGTTATAGGTTAAATTATGATGACAGATTAATTTGTTGTTATGAATGTTTTAAAATTGAGGCTAACGCTTCCCATCATGAAAATAATTTAAACTGTTGATACAAATATTCTGTTTGTAATATATTCTGCAGCATTCAAAAAAAAAAACAAATACACCATAGAACATAAATACATTAATTAAGACCAAGCAATTAGGTACATACTGTTGCTGTAACTTCATGTTGCTGACGATAAACTTCAGCAGGTGAGAGACTGCTGACATCTGTAGATCCTACGTAAGGAGCCTTCACCATAGCACTGTTTGGGAATGCTGGGCCACGATTGTACATGTTAGACATGGAATGTCCCACACTATGAAAGTCACCAGCATGAGCAGCTACAGCACTAGGAAATGGGACTCCATCCATTCTGATCTCCTGAAAGAAAGAAATATCACCATTAGTGATAGTCTATATTTTGCAAGCAAAAAAGGGTTGATTTATGCAATAATTATAACAAAAGCAATTAGCATATCAATTTAAATTCACATATCAGGGAAGTTTGGCATTAAAGAAACACAAAATGCAAGATAATAATTGTGTAGAACATTAGAAACATAAATTACTTTTTCTGCCAAATAAAAGCAGTATTAGACTATTAGTTTTTTCTTTTCTAAGCTATTGTCATCACATAAACAAATCTGGAGCGTGTAAATAAACTAGGAAAAAAAACATCAAAATGGATAAGATAGAACCTAAAAATCACACATCGGTCAAAAATCTTGTATTTGCATAATTCAAGTATCAATATATGATCATTCTCCATAAGACCATAACATTGCAGGACCAGATTCCAGCTACTTAAACTATGGGTTATCATGCAATGCCCCATATCATATGTAGAGTGTGCATATGAAATCTTTTTTTTTGGCTACTACACTTTCATTTCTTTATTTGAAGAATCATAGAGCATACTAGTAATGATTCAAGGAACAAAAATGTTCATGAAAATCAAACAATACTACCATTAAAGTAAATATACCTGTTGATTTCTTGACATTGGAATGGCACCAAGCATGGGCTGCTGGGGACCCATAGTTATCCCTTCCTTGTCATTTCCACCTCTTCCATGCAAATTATTTTCAGGCCCCCTCCGTAAACCAACAGATGGCATATCAGAATGCTGACTGGGCATTACTGATGGGTCCCTCTCATTTAAGAATCTACTACCATGTGAATGGTTAACCAGATCAGTAGCACCAGTGTGTAACTGACCCATGGAAGAAGTCTGCATATTTTGCAGAGGGCCACCAAAATGCTGAGTTTGACCTGACTGAAAACCAATCTGTGGCATCTGTGCTAAATTAGCTGCAGCAGGAATATTCTGAACAGCTGAGACACCTGCTTGTGAGTACTGGGAAGGAGAAAATCTAATTTGATTTCGGCTCTGAAAATCTTCTTCTTCCCTCTTGGGAAAAACTTCCTTATACTCCTGCTGGTTTGCATATGATTGCCCTTGCACATTATGCTGAGTCTGTGGCTGTGGAGTTTGTTGTCCGTGGGGATGCATGTTCTGCTGATAAGCCATGTTTTGTGGATAAGCCATGTACTGCAGTTGCTGTTGAGCAAACTGTTGAGCTTGTGCTTGTGGCATTTGTGAGCCTTGATTTTGCGGCACTGGTTGCCCGAGTTGCTGGGGATATTGACTGATGGTTTGCTGGGACAATTGCTTCACTGGTTGTTGCAGTGATTGCTGGCTGGACTGTTGGGGCAATTGCTGCATCAGATGTTGAGGCATTTGCTGACCCAGATGCTGCATCATTTGGAGCTGTGTTACTTGTACTTGCTGCGGAGTAGTCTGACTTAACTGAGATCTCTGTTGCTGACCAGCTTGAACCATTTGTGAGCCCTGCTGGTGGTGAGCAACCTGTGTCCCGAGGGGACTCTGTTGCTGAGACATTACATGCCCATGCTGACTAACTGGCTGTGGCTGCTGCTGGGGAGATTGTGACATCTGTTGTCCATGCTGCACCACCAAACCATTTGGTTGCACTGAATGCGCTCCAGGAATTGGAGCTAGCTTGGGTGTAGAAGCTGTAGATTGGCCAGGAGGCAATGGTGGAGGGACAATGGCAGGCTTTTCATACTGGGTTACATTAGTTTCAGGGTTCCAGTAGTATAGCAGACCTGTAGTTCCATCAATCAAACCTTTCCAAGGTTTTGGAAGTGTGGGATCATCAGGTGCATATCGTGGACCAACTGTTGTTGTAGCTGCTTCTGCTGTTGTCATGCTATGCTAATTATTATCTGCAAGCCATAATGACATGTGGCAGTAAAAAACATTACTAGCCTTGTCTTGCTAAAATGGACCTATCAAATGCAGGTTTTATGCCCATAAATTGAATCTATAATTCATATAACCCAGCAAGTAAACCAGAATCTTACAGTAGCCAACGCACCGTGAGATGGTTTTAGTTAAGGGTGCCAATTCCTAACAAGACAAGAGAGTGACCCCAACCCGAGGTGACACAACACGATATGACATAGCCCATTTAACCCGGTTGTTAAATGGCTCAAACACGACACAACATGAAATTATCCCATTAAATTAATATTTTAATACTATTTACCCATTAAACCCAATACAAACACCACATGACCCAAATAAATTTAATAAATCATTTTTTTGTTAAAATAACGTATTTTTGTTCAACTTTTTTTTAAATTTGTTTATTTCCAGTTAATAACACAATAACCCAACCTGAGACAATCCGAACCCAAAAGGACCTGACACGATAAGAAAATATCAATTAATGGGGTTGACCTGATACAACTCATTCATCAAATGGGTAAACACAATTGACCCAATTTGCCTCCCCTAGTTCTAGTAATTACAAATCTCCTTATCCAAATTACAATCCAGACCTAATTAGTCTCAACACAGAGAAAAAGCATACAATGGGAAACACTTCCCAAGCTTGAAGAAAACAAAGGAAGAAGAAACTGAGTCATAACTAAAACAAAAATCAGAAGTTGGAGATGGAGATGGTAACCCCATAAATATGGAGCATAAAAACACCATGATTAAGGCTAACATAAAAAATACAAATAAAACTCTTAGGGATGGATATTCGAAAAATCACAAAGAGAAGGAGCAGCTTTAATGAAACTTTCATCCATTCGTAAAATGAATTTAATGATAATTTTCACAAGAAAATAAATCCTCAAAAAAACCTTCAACAAAATTTTGTACTATGCAATTCAAATATCCACATAACAAACATCTCTAAATGATAAAGCGATAGCATACAACCTTTAGAAGCAATTTCCTAAAAAAACAAAATCAAATTACCTAAGCATTTCAGAAATTCACGATACACAATTTCAAGCATTCAACAAATCCATTAACAAAATTAAATGTAGTTAAAAGTTTATAAAATACTTATTCAAACGATATAAAGCATCATATCAAATCACTAAACTACCTAATATCATACAAGGTCGGAAAATCATCATTAAATCAAAACCTTCGTGATAAGACAAAACCGAGATTCATAAATACCAATTACTAAGAGCCAACCAAGCAGAATATCGAAAACGACAAGCCGGTGACCGAAATGTAACCTTAATCTAAATAAAATGGGCGAGGTTTTTTTTTATTTGTAAAAATCATGAAACCTATCCTCAAATCAATTTAAAGTATCAGCTAATAACCAAAATTTGAGAACCACAGAATGGGTATCTTACATAGAAGAAGGTGGTCTGATGAATAACAGCGAACGCAAAGAGAGTGGGAGAGTGGAGACAATTGACTTAGTACATGGCGGCAATGGAGCTTAGCTAACTGCAATCCTGGAAGATTATTTGACCGGCGGCGTTTGTATGGGAGAGGGAGAGGATGAAATTAGGGTAAGTTTAATCGAACGATCGGGGCTTTGAGCTAGGGTGCTTGGGTCTATTTTGATTTGGTATATTTTAAGGGTTTTTTTTTTCTCTGTTTTTTTTAAGGATTTTATTACCGGTGGTGATTTTGTTTGGGAACCAAAGTTTTGTTTTTATAAGATATATAAATAAATAATTTTTTTATATATTATAATTATAATTAATATAATAATTTTTAATTAGATATATTTATATTTATTTAGTTTTATATATTAATAATATTATACTAATAATAAATAAATGTAAGGTTAGAGTTTAAACTATAATATTAGTTTAAAAAAATAATTTTTTTTTAAGTTTTAATATGGTTCCTAATTTTTACTTTTGTTCTTAATTTTTTTCAGTTAGATTGGTTCCTAATTCTTTAATTTTTCAAAAAATTATTATATAAGAGATTAGATATGTTAAATTTAAAAAATTAAAAATTACACCATAAAAAATAGAAATTAATTTTAACAAAATAATTTTAGCTACTATAATTAAAATTAAAGGTGACTTTTATATTTAAATTAAATTTATAAAATTTGAAAAATTAGACGACATAATCTAACGAAAAAAGTTTTTACGTCAGACTATAAAATTTACAAAATTTAAAGAACCTCAGATATTATTAAGCAATCTTTCGTACGAAAGTACATGTTATAATTTATACACTGAAAGAGTTAATTATGTTTTATATTTATAATATATTAAATAATTTATAAAAATATTTAAAATATTTATTTTATTATAAATATGTTTATAATATATAAATAATAGTAAAAATATGTTTTATTTTAAATATAATTAAATCCTTATTTATATATTATAAATATATATAATTAAATATATTTTTATAATTATTCATATATTATAAATATAATTATAATAAAATAAATATTTTAATTTTTTTATGAAATAATAAATATAATTATAATAAAATAAATGTTTTATATATTTTTATAGAATAATAATTAACCTAAAAGTCAAAGAAAATATTCTGACATTACAGTAATTAACTTTTAGTTGAATTAACTATTACTTATTTATGCTGATTAAATATTATACTCTACATGAATTGTTATACTCTTGTTTTTATCTTTTTATTTAACTCTTATCGAGTTGATTAAAAATCACTTTCCACGTCTCCAACCAAAACTCTATACCTTTTTAAATTGAGTGTAAAAGTTTTCTCTACAAACCCTACAAGTTTCCACCATAATGGCGAAGTTATTTAAATAATCTCTAGTTTTGGTACAAGTTGGTTTACAATCCACTTCTTAATTCTACTCCTACAAGACTTTCTTCAGACAATAAAATTGTGTTTTAGTCGGAATTTTGGTGTCACTTAATTACCCATCTCATGCAATATTAGGAGTTATATTCTATGTGTTATAATTTAATTCAAATAAATTATTTAAGTAATACATTAATCAAATCAAATCAAATTTAATCATTATTAAAATGTTATTCCTTAAACTACAAGCAATTTAAATACATGTAAAATATTTAAACTTAACAATTTAATATTCAAATTAACTCATATAATTATCTAATTCATCTAAATAAATACTATTAATTACATGGCTATGCCAAAATTATTATTTTATCACCGTATATTTATTTGATATTTATAAACTTTATAAAATGTTATAAAAAATAAATATATAATTTATATACTCTTTTAAGATTTTGAAGTTTAATCCCAAACTTAAATATTATCAAAATAATCGTAAGTAGTAGGTTATGTCCTACGATTTTTAAATCTCTTTCTACTAAAGAGATTAGTATATCAAACAGACCTAAGCTTTACTTAAATAAAGTATAAAAAAAAGAATTGAAAGATAATTTTCTTAATATCTAAAATATATATTACAAGATAATTAAAGCACAAACAAACTTATTTTACAAAGGAAAATCAAAACACTCTCAAAAAAAATTTGATGCCTACAACCTGAGCGATCATAACCTTATATAGGCAGAACATGCTCATTATAAGATAAACTAAGATAATTTACATCTTTATCAAAGTAACTTTAATGAAGTAAAGATGCTTACAGCATGTGATAGATTTGTTTGGAGACGTATCTTGGATAAGATTTCTTTTAGAAAGTAGAGTCAAATAGTCCAAGATAGGCCCTGTTCCAATCTTTTAGATATCACTTTGGAAAGGCAGATCGAGTTTTCATTTCTTTCACTAAAACTTCTTGATACAAAAGTAAACAATTTTTTTAACATTTTGGAAATGTAATCTTTTCCCTTCCCCTTATTTTTTAGTTGTTTAACAAGTGAATCCAACTTAACTTTTTCCTTGCTATCTTTAGTAGGGATTATTTTTTTGGGGATTGAAATAACTCAATGATTTTGAAGTCCTTAAAAACATCGAATGGTGTTTTCTCCCAACATCTAGCAAATGATCACCTTTAAGGTAGGGAATTTTTTTAGAAAATGTAATTAGATAATCTCATTTGATTATCCATTGATTTTTTTTATAAGGATACGAAAAACATTAAGCATGATCAATATCCATAACATGGTTTATATTACATTCTTCATATTGTTCATATGCCTTTAAGACATTTTTACAGAAAATATCATAAGTAGGTCCAAAAAATGAAAACCAATTTGAAAAATCATGAAAAGTATAATAGTCTTTAGTTTTAAAATGAATATACCATGTATGCGTCCTCTTAGGGTTTTGGTAGAAAAAAGGTTGATCCAAAAATTAGATGTAGTCAAAATGATTGTAATTAGTAGGTTACATCCTACGATTTTCAAATCTCTTTACCAAAAAGATTAGAATCCTAGTGAGGTTTTGAAATAACCCTTTTGTTTCTAGTGATTTCAACATATTCATATTCTTTTAGAATAAATTCATAAAATTTATTGGATAAATTATCTTTAAGATAAATGGAAGCTAACTAATCAGGTGACTTGTTAATATTTTCATTTTCTATGGAGAAAATATGTTTTCTTGATACTTCTTTAAACTCTTCCCTTTTAAAAATGTTGTGGAAGATTTTTTAATATTACTACTGGATGGAGAGTGCAAAACACTCTTTTTGTGTTCCTTATTTCCCTTCTTCGTGATCTTGCAGATATTCTTTGGTTAAGAAGTCTCGAAGGAAATTAGTTTCTCCTCTAATGATATCAATATCAAAATCAAACAATGAAAGTATTGCTTATTTTCTAACAAATACCTGTTCAAAGGAAAGAATCTTAACATTTTTTTCAAGGATCTCTTTGGCTAATTTATTAACAATTTCAAGTAAGAATTTTTTTATTTAAGAGATTGTATTGAAATTTTAAAATACTAAGAATTATTGCCAAAATTTTCTTTTTAATCATGGAATAGTTCTTTTGAGATTCTTTCCACACTCCATATAGGAAGCATACCAAGGTCTTTTTTATATACAATTTTTGCTTTAGTATCCCTCTAAAACATCTATTTGAGGCATCTATTTCTATAATTTTCAACGTGTCAAGATTAGGTAGAAATAAGCATGGAAGTTCTTTTGCTATAAGCTTTATTATTTTGACATTTATAGTACAGGTTGTACTCAAATCTGGTGGATTCTTTCACAATCTTTCATAGAGAGGCTTAACGTCGTGTTGAAGATTTATGTAAAAATATGCCAAGTAATTCAAGCTTCCTAAAAATCTTTACAATTATTTTTTATTTTCAATTTAATTAGAAAAAATTTCATCAAAAATTATAGATCTATATATTGGGGTTATAAACCATTGACCAATGTTATGACCTGTAAAACATATTTTTGTTTTTAAAAGCTTTATTTTTTTTAACAAACGTTACAAGTCTTGCTTTCTTGATGATTTCAAAAAACATATTTAAATGGTTCCAATGTTAATCATTAAAATTTTGAAAAAACCAATACATCATCAATATAAACAAAACTAAATCTAGTATAAGGATTGAATATTTCGTTTATAATTTTTTTAAATTATGAGGGGGTATTTTTAAGCTTAAATGGCATAACATTCTATTCATAATGCCCAAATGGTATAATAAAAGGGGTTTTGTATCGATCATTCTTAACTATCTAAATTTTCTAATAAACACTTTTGAGGTTGAATTTAAAGAAGACTATCACTTTATAAAGACGATTTAATAAGTCTTTTTTATTAGGATTAGGATATCTATTCCATCTCAACACCTTATTTAAGGGTTTTATTTAAAGATTTATAATTTATGACCAGTCTTAGAACATCTATTTCTAGTTTTGGTGCATTTTCTACATAAAATATAGGGCACAACTAAAGGGAGTTTCTTTTTTCAAAATTTTAGGTATGTTCATTCTTTTGAATGGGTCTAATCGGTTGTTATGTGTGACTTTTTAAAGTCTGAATCGTATGGTAAATTTACCATATGCTTTTTCCTTTTCAAAAAAGCATTGGGCAACTCAACACACATTTCTTTTTCAAATTTCTCTTTAAGAGATTTGATTTTTTTTGACATATCTTCTTATATGATTTTGTTCTTTATCGTTTTATGCCCAACTTCTTTCTTTAAGGAATAAACAAATTTTCATTTATTTTGCTTTCGAGATTATTAATCTCATACCATTTTGTTTCTTTAGAGAACTTAAATTTTATCACATGATATATAAGATCAATGATTATACTTTCATTCGTAACTTTAAATGAATATAGCATACTTAAAAATGGTATATCTAATAAGACCATCCTAGACAACTCTTCATTAAGTAAGAAAGTAGTTTATAGGTAAATATCATTATTACAAATTGTTCCATTTGAAAGTTTATAATTTATTGGAATTCGTCCACCATTCGTGGTATTCAATACCTATGTGATTTTTGAAAAATACTTTGTATGTACGATTCCTTCGCTAATACAGTTTAAATAAGTTCTAAAGTCAATTAGTGCTTCTACTATAAAAAAGTATTATTTACTAATTACTCTAGTAATTTTTGAGTACTATTTATGATTAATAATTCTATCGAGAATATTAAAAAATTGCATATCAACAACTTGTTTAGGGATTTTTGTTTCTATAAGGTAACATTTTTGTCTTTTTCCCCAATTAGAAGTGCTGATGTTTCTTCAATTTCAAAATCTTTATCATTGTTGTCGATCTCGTTTTTAGATAGTTTAAGAGTTTTTATACTCTATTAAAGTTCTAGTATTTGAACTCTAGTTTTAAGATCTTTGAGATCCTTTTTTATTGGATTAATATCTTCTTTGAGATCATTAAACATTGGCTCCTTTTGTACAGATGTATTTTTTATTATTTTAAGGATTTCGTTGAATGAATATTGTTACTCTTGATTTCCAAGGTTTTATTTTAAATATTTCTTTTCTCTTCAATACAAAGTGGTAGGGGATTTTTATTTGGCTACTTCAATATGCCTAGATAAGGCTTGCCTCTTTTCTTCTGGATTTGTTATCTTATCTATAAGATTTAGGATAAGATCTTCTTCTCTAGTTAAAATATTTAAATCCAAACCATTCACAACTATATTTTTTTTCTTTTGTGGATGATGATTTATACAGATAATCGTTTTCTTCCTCACATTCATCTGTTAGAAGGATTTGGAACAATTTCTTTTTGAGATTATCATATATTTTTAGTTCATTCTTTTCTATTGTGTCCTACAATTACTATTGTAATGCCTTTTTATACCGCACTTATAGTAAGCGAGGTTTTTTGACTTATTCTTGGGTGAAGTAGCATCTTTTACTTTATACGTGAACCTTTAAGGCCACTTTTCTTTTGATGAGGATCATCACTTAGGTAGTAGTCATTTAAGCTACACCACTTTGTTTGGCTTTACCTTCTTGTGGGACAAATCTTTTAAGATATCATTTTAACCAAATTGTTCACAAAAATCTCCTAGAGTTTTTTATTGTGAGTTGTTTCTTTATCCAATGTTTATGTTTTAAATCATTACACAGTGTCCTTCTGTAACTACTTCAGTTGCTAATTCATCATATGTGTAATGATTATATGGAATTATACCACCATGTTTTGAATGGAGGCAAACACGAATCATGTTTGAAAATAAAATTTTCTTTCAAGGAATCCCTATTACAATCTTATCTCGTTAAGACTTTAGAAAGAATGATGTTTTTATACCACTTAAATGAGGCAATGTGGGACATCTTAAGTTTATAAGTTGTTCGTGGCTACGATCTAATTGTATTCTTATACTTCCAACAAAATGTATTAAAATAGTATAGACTAGTGTATTAGCTGCATCTTCTTGCTACAAGATATCACTCTTACCATTTGTTTCAATTTTAACGGCATTTAAAAATGCATTTATTTCTTCTGAATCTAGATAATTATCCCACCAGTCTTGTAGCTCACCAACAAATCTTGCAAATACAACTAAGGCTACAATTTTATCAAAAGTATGATGTATCTTTATGGTTGATCTAAATATAAGCATATTTTTGATGACTTAAATAATTTGATATTTTGATAAGTTATCGATGCTCCATTCATGGATAAATTTCCATTCATACTTATCTTTAATAAGGATATCGTCATTATATTGTAAATCAACTAGACATTACTTAGGGTAATAGTCTTTAGATTGATAAATTGAAACTAATTTAACCAGTTTGTTATTTCAAGATTATCTACTTTCCTAGATTCCTTAAATACTTTAAGTATATTTTTAATTTCTCTATCAAAGAGATGATCTATATCTTATTCTTCCATCATCTTAATGGACTTATTTTTGTCAGGAGACTTTTATAATTGAGCAAGAAGATCATTTAATAATTGTAGATACCTTTGAGGTTGTTGATGTAGAGGTTAATGATATGGAATTATTTATAGATTTTTCTATACGTGATAATTGGCAACCAATTGTTTATAAAAAATAAGTTGGTATAATTAGCCTATTCTAGAACTTGATTTACCAAACCATTTGTGTGATTTCTAGTTTTGATGATCCTTGTTTGTATGGTATCGTCATGGCCTTATCTGTAAGATTTATTGTAGCTTATGGAGGGTATATTTCTGTCACCTTTTTCTCTTGATGATAAGAAGTATGTTTTGTAAACTCTTTCATAGTTTTGAACCTCTTTAAGCAAAATTTTCTTCTTAGATGAATACCTTAGTATAAAATTGAATAAATTTATCTCTCATAAAACATTTTTTGTTGTTATCTTATAAGAGAGTAAATACTTGTTTCTTTTTCAAGTTGGCTAGATCGTGAAACATACTTTTAGGAATTTCATTAATTGTATTTCCTTTAGTTTCCATCATAAAAACATTCAAAAATTACGAATTTGAACTTTTATAACCCATCTGATAGAGTTGGCTATCTCGTTTATCGTCAACATATTCCAACTTATAAGTCAATAGACTAATCCTGGTTGAGAGTCTCTAAACTCCTTCAAATAAGGTTTCTATCTTTTATGAATTGAAGAGGTTGGTGTAGCCGGTATGGAAGATGTTAGGTTATTAATCTTCACTCTTCTAGTTGAATCAAAGCTAATTTCCACAAATCTATCTTGATATTCAATTATTTGCTCAAGTTTCGTATTTTGAGGAATTGAAGTTTGCTTTGATCTTGATTTAAAGACCATGATTCGAGTAAGGTAATTTTATCCCAAGGTACTATTTTAGGTACATTTAATCTATATTTAACTATATTTATTTAGATTAACGTTGTCTCTCCTCTTTTGTCTTTTATAAAAGACTTTAAGTTAATATCTATACAAATGGTATTCATGACTTTGAAATATAATATGTAGTTCCTTCCTCCATATCAAAACGATGAGTATTGACACCAATCTTTAAGGCTCGTAAGACACTAATGTCCTTTATATGAATAGAAAATTGGGAAAACAATTGAAATAGATTGGTTGCTCACTTAGAGGCGTTTCTATACATTCTAATAAGGAGTAGGCAAGCTTTTTATGTCTTTTATCTCTTATGCATAAAAGTACTAAATTGTTTAACCTTTCCCTAGTAAAAGTTTTAATGGCTATTTGAATTGATCCTACTTATAAGTAGTTAAATTTTTCTTTATATGAATCTATAAAATTTTGAAATAATAAACTTATAGCTAGTGATTCCCTTGTAAGAGAAATAGTTTCTTCAACATTATACAATTTTGTAAATGTTTTTCTATATTTTTTGTTTTTATAACTTCTTTGTGTTTTAGTATATGTGGCTTTAGAACTTGAGCTATTTGAAGATGAATATCTAGAGAAATTTCTTACCAATCCTTTAGAAAATTCCTATTACAAGAAGTCATTCAAAGTCTTAAGTCTATACTACCTAATCTATCAAGTACCTTATTTGTTTACACTACTGATCATTAGTGATTGATTACACTATAGTGTGTGGTATAGCTTTAGAGGAGAGTTAGATTTGTGTGTTGAAATAAGTTGTAGCAAGATCATCATAGGTAGTTAGGGTACGAGTTCTTACTAATAGATATATTTAAGTTTATAATTTTTATCGACTTGTATCAGTTTATTATGGTTATTGAACTGTTTGCTACCAAGTGATTACAATAAACAACCTGATGATTTAATCACATATGTAGGGATTTTATATAGGTTTATCTCATTATATCATGGTGTTATGCACGATCTACTTATGTGTTAGTATAATCTGAGTTTCTTGTTAAATTAATTTTATACAATAGACAGAATAATTAGAATACAATTGGCATGCTGAACAAGAAAGAAAAGAAAGCATGCACAAAATGAAAGTAGAGAGGTTTTGCAATCATAATCAAATTGTCATCTGTTGGGACATACATGATAAAAACTCAAATTCAACTAACACACGAGCAGATCATGCATAACACAATGTTATGAAGAGCCAATCACTTGACAACAAATAATTTAATAAACATAATAAACCGATACAACTCAATAAAAAATATAAACTTAAATATCTCTATCAGTATAGGCTTCTACCCTAACTAATACACTGCTCTTACTTGTTGCCTATACAACAACGTGATTCAACATATGAGTCTGACTCTTCTCTAAAGTCATACTACACATTATAGCGTGATTAGTTACAAACGATCAGTAATAACAAATGAGGTATCCATTTCAACCATAACCCATTAGAAAACATTGTCTTAAGTACTCAAAACTCAAGAAAGGGGATATTTATAGAAAATTGCTTAACTATTTGGGGTCTTGTCGTCCAAGGGTCGATAAGGGTAATACCACTTCGATGTGGGTAATACTTATTATAACCTTGTTGTTGGCCAGGGTTTGTGAAGAGTTGGCAAGCCCTCTAAAAAGTGATTTTATTTTCAATTTTTTACAAATATCTGCAAGTAAAATGATACAAAATCACAAACAATACAACCTAGCATGCATATTAAAAAAACCATCCACGGGTATTTTTATTGTTTTCACATATTTTTGCTTATAAATGTAACTTAAAGACTCAAAAAAGAATACTAGAGGCAATACATTACAAGTATATTCACAAATAAATGAGGAAAAGTCAACAAATATGAAAAAATTAGACAAAATGGGTCAAAAAGGAGGAAATCGTGCACCCAGCTGCCCAGCCACGCGCCGGCGCCTAACAATATCCAGTTCGCGCATGCCCCTACTCCATTTCGCGTGCGCCGCCCATCCCACCTACCCGTTGACGTCAGTTGACATCATCATCACCTATTACGCGTTTCCTCCATTTTTAATCATTTTTTATCCACTTTTTATTCCTTTCCTCACCTATAAATACCCTCATTCTCTTTATAACCAAACACATCTTCTCTTCTCTTTCTTTCTCTCATTTCTTTCTCTCATTTCATAGTTTTTAAGTTTTTTTTAGCTTTTAGCTTTTCTTAGTTAGTTTCTCTTAGTTTTAGAGTTCTTCTCTTTTTGAGAAGAACAAGTTATGTTTTTGTAATTTATTTGTTTTTCGATTCAATAAATAGGAGTGCAAATTCTGTTTGAAGGTTTTCCAGTAACGGGAATAACAAGAAAATACTATAAGAATTTTATTTTCTTTACAGTTTTTTTATGTTTTATTCTTAAATGTTATATTTAATTTGTCTATGATTAAATTTAAATTTGCTGGCTGTTTGTAAACATGATATAATAATAACGTTGTTATGCTTGCGAAATATTAATTAGGTAAAAATCTTTAAAATGAATTTATTTTATTTTTATTCAATATTTTATATTAAGAATGTTAGAGTTAGAGAGAAATATATTATTTTTCATTATAACCTTAAATCTAAAATTATATTTTAAGGTTTAGTTATCCGGTCTAATTTAGAGTAGTGCTATTTTATTTGTTAGTACAATCGCCCGGTAGTTAGAATGAAGCTCTATTTCAAAAGTTTTTATAAGAATTATTATCTGAAAATGTATTGACAACATGTTTTCAGTAGTGGGTTTAAAACTTGAAAGTTAGTACTCAAATAATTAAATTCTTAGGTCTTATTTGGACACCTTGAGTAAAGTTTAAACTGTCTAACCCCACCAAAGGTGGCATTTAAATGGTTCATTTTCAATCTCTTAGAAAAGGAATTAATTTAATTAACCAAATTAGTTATCAACCCCACCCATATGTGTTAATTGATTTTTTTAGTTAACAAAGAATATCTAACCCCACTAAAGGTGGTATTTATATAAAAAAGACAGAATTAATAAATATCAATTTATATCTTTAATAACCTAAATAATATGATCAAACATAATTAACTTAGTTATTATATCCATAAATACTCGACTATTATAAATGATAAAATTTGCATAAATGTTTATTGAATCTTTATCTATGTTTATTTTTATGTTATTAGATTAGAAACACAAAAACCAAAATATCGTGACAGGATATTTATAATTTAATTTCGTTTTTAACAGTTTGAATAATAAATTAAAAACCACATATATTCCTTCCTTAGATCGACCTTGGGAGTATACTTATCATTTTCTACGAAATGATTCATGCACTTGCGATAGTTTTATAAATATAAAACGAAAGTATTGGCAAGATCGGCGATGCCGGTTCTGTTTATCAGGTATGTATGTGCATGCTTGTATAAAGAGTGTACCTAACTAAGTGTGTGTATGCATTACTAAGTGGTCAATAACCAACCTTACATAAAATAAGATAATACACTAAGTAAAATAAAATAGACTCCATGTTTCATACATTAGAATGCTGACACAAACACAAAAAACTTACAATACTTATAAAATGTAAGTTCTGTTGTCTTTGGGTTGGCATTCCCTTGCGAAAAACACAGAATGTGTATTTTACTTAATACATTTGTCATTTTTATGCATTATTGATTACAAAGGGTTCATGTTTCACATACTCACGTAGATTATACTTCGTATGTTTGCATAATACACACGCCACTTGGGGTTGAGCATATAGTTATCATGTTGAGATTATATGTTTGCATTGTTATTTTTCGAGCATTTATTGGAATTATTCAGTGTATTTAATATAAAAACTATATGTTTTTCATGCTTGTTGAGGTCTCACTGAGGTGTCATTGAAGGCTTACCAAATTTGTTAAGCTCATTGTGTGTTGACATGTAGTTCGCCATGGTGGGCTTGGTGAGGTTACTGAGGATTTTCTAAGTATCAACTAGCGAGTAGGTTTGGCCGTTATTGTCCTTGTTGAGTGGTCGGTAATGGTAGTCAGTGAGCCCACTAAAAGCTGAATAATTTCTTGTAAATACCCTACTATTTTTATTGTTTTAGTAATTAGAAAAAAATGAGGAAAAGTTCTTGAAAAATTCCATCGATTTTGAAATCGTTGTTTTGGTTGAGTGTATCAATGATACACTTTAAAAGTGATTTTGTGATAACATGTTTAAAGGGCATTAATTTAAATGAATTAAAATCAAGGCAGGTTTAAATATCTCGGTTCAGGTGCATGTGAGTTGCCCAAACCTAGGTGATTCACTATATCGAGTTGTTGGTGATTATACCACTTCATATGATGGTGGAGCTTTTGATTGGTGCAAAACTACAAGTGCATAGTATCGTAATTTTATAATAAAGTGATAAGAAGAGTATCATACTTAGAGATTGGTAACTTACTTTTGACAATACCAAAATTATACTAATCTCAATTTTATCTAAAAAATCACTAAGGTTGTTGTAATTGAAATTTAAAATAAAATTAATTTAAAGATTATAACTTTATGAAAATAGAGTCAATAGTGCACTTTTTTACTATAATTTACTTGTAAACGTTTTGGGGAAAATGGGTGAAAATATATTTTTTGGGATTTTTATGGATGGACCAATCAAATGTTGCACGTGCATGCCACGCAAGCAGAGATGCTAACTGGGTAAGCCATGCAAGCACGGAGAGTGAATCACATCGTGCCGCATGTGGGAAGGATGAAACATGTGCCACGTGTCAACACGATGTTCAATCTAAGTTCAGAAATCGGTCCACGCATTATGCCATGTGTCACCACGCCATTGATTCGTGAGTTCGACCAGTGTGTCACACGAATCACGTCGTGCCATGTGTTATTAACTCGACGAGCGTTGACTCTAATAGGTCTCCGATCCCACACGTCGCTCCCTGATTCACCCAATGAATTTTTGATGCCACGTGTCACGATGCGATTGAAACTATTAGTTTTGCTTGTTTTGATCGTAGCCTTTGATATGAAGCTGATCGAACAGTCCAGATCGCACATGAGCTTTATTTAAGCTCCTAATCACTCCATAAACCCTATTTGGCCTCCATTAGCAAAATCTTGGTCATTTTTTTGAGCTAAAAAGAGAGAAAATACAAAAAAATTCAAGAAAAGATGATTTTGGTGGAGATTTAAGAGGAAATTAATACTACAATTTAAGAGATTGATTGTATTTCTTTTTCTACTCTTTTTTTATATCAATTTTATGTCTTTATTTATTAAAAATATAAGCTTTATCAACACAATTATATGTAATTAAATTATTAATCTATGAATCTTATGAACCCAATTTTCAACATATGATTATCTAATATTTTTTCCCAATTATAATATTAATTTAATTATATTATTTAATCTAATTTTTATGATATTAATTATGTGGTCAACAATTTATATATAGAGGCAATTAAATAGATTTGGGAGAATTATTTAATTGTTTGTATTGATTAAATAACATGCATAGTTTATAGGCAGAGATGTATAATTCTTATGTATGTGATCCATAATTGATGAATTTAATGAGTAGTATGCAATTTAATTGACATGTGAGTGTGATTAAATTAATTCTTATATAATGTGTAGTTTACTTGAGAGAATAATACATGCTAGGTTAGATTCAATTGATCATTTTATTAATTGATATTATATTTGAGGGATTTTAGCGATTCGTATGTTTGAAAAGAAGGGGATTAAGTATTTCTAGATATTTTCTCATATATCTTTTTAGTTACTAAATTTGATTTAATTAATTATTACTATTTAATTTTAGTTATGTTAATTTTGTTTCATTAAAATATAAAAACAATTTTTTTTTATTTTTACTTTTAAAAATTAGTTTCTAATAAAATAATCTCTGTAGAAATGATCTTTTCTTATTATTATATTACTTGTTGCAATACGTATACTTGTGTATTTATTCCACGCATTTCGTCTGTGGTGATAAAAAGAAAATAGAGATGTTAATTAATGTGAAGAAAACTTCTATCAAATTGATTTTTATCTAATCACTCATTATGTTTTACTTATCTAGATAATTAAATTTAATTCTCTCTATGTGTTAGTAATCTCCAAAAAAAATCCAAAAGTCTCTTTCGACATTCAATTGAAAATATTCTTATTCATTAATTTACACAAGAGTATACAATTTAATAAAGTAAGAAAGTATTAAGATAATGATTTTAATAATATACAGGTTAATACAAGTCTTTCGATCTCTATATTTACCTATGCCAAAATATTTTACTTTATCATATAATTTACTCTTTCGATAGCAAATCACAAGAAAAAAATCATTTAATTAATGGTTAGTTAATTAGAAGGAATAAATTCAGAATAAATAAGACAAACATGAAGAGAAATAATTCAAATTAACATAAAAAAATCAAGCATAGTTTAGAATTAAATTACATATTTTTCCTAGAATAAAGATGAATTAGTTTATACTAAAAATTAAATTAAACATAAACGAATTTGTCATAATTTTATGAGAAGAACCTAAATAAAATTGAATTGCAAAAAGAATCTATTTTCATAGCATTTTTTTATGATATGTATCGCCTTTATGCCTTTTTTCGCTATTTCTTGTATTTTTTGCCCTTCGTACTTTGTTCCTTCTATTCTTTCTTATATATATACTTAAACGATATGCTTTTAAAATTTTAGATGTTTATTTTCTTCAAATCTACAACAAAATTTAAATAATAATAATAAAATTTAAAATTAATAAAAATTAAACTAAAGTTAGAAATGATAAATTATAGAAAAATGTATTGCTTTGATAAAGTTATTGTGTAAGCTACAACGTTGCTAGCTTAGTTGCATTTAAATCAAGTGCTCCAAATAATTGAAATATTTACGTTTATATTTCTATTTGTTATAAATTTTTGATTATTTACTAAATTGTTTCTAGTGAGTGTTGCATAGTAAATGATTCCGGGTAAGTATTGGATCCTATGTTGTTTATCATGTTATTTGTTATATTTGTATAGACCTATGACATGATATTACAATCATAAATATTATCAAAATGTTATAGTATAGAATATTTTTGATGTAATTGAAAATCTTTTTTCTTTATAACTTTATTGTATTTATTTACTTAGGATATCTATATGTTTATTGCAATTGTTTATTATTGTTTTATGTGCGAAATGTTTTTGCTATGAGCAAGAGAGTTAGGAGATTTTGATATGTCCATATCACTACCCTGATCAAGTGCAGACTTTTCAATCCGTATGTATATTGTTTTTTTCATTCACTTATCTTTTGATACTTCATTTTTTTATATTTTGTATATTTAACAAAGGAAAATAACAGTTATTATTAAGTATAGAAATGCAAAGCATGTATTATGAAATAAAACTTACTCTAGGGTAGAGACAAACATAGAGGATGATAGGAGGAATGGGAACATACACACCCTTGTTTTCATTTTAACATTCAATTTATTTTATTTAAAATTTTAAATATTTAAATAAGAAAATTTATTAAAACCAATAATATATTAGAAATAGGTTAAATAGAAGGGAAGGAAAATGTAATTTTTAATTTATTTTTTAACTTTTATAAGTTATCTAAATTTATTTAAATAAATAAATAATATAAATATTACAGTAAGTTTAGAAATTTATAAGCATGCCATTTATTTTCAATAAAAATAAGTATAAATGTGGAATAATTTTCAACTATAAATGTACGTAAAATATAACTTTTCAAAACTATTAATATTATATAAATATGTTTGTGTGATATTATAAAGTCTCTTATAGAATTATGAGCTAAATTATACCGTTTCTTTTTAAACTTTATCAGATTTGATATTTTGGTTTCTTAACTTTTTCTCGTAATATTGTGTATATTATTTTTTTAAAATTAACAATTTTAATATCTTAGTAATTTTCTTAATTGATTGAAGAATGGAGATTGATAAATAGTTAAGTGTTTCATAGTTCGTTACAATACATATTATTTATAAATATTAATCTCTGCTATTCTCCTCTTTGTCTTGTTATCTTATTTAATGAGAATTCTTACATTACATAATATTTCAACAGGTATGTTATCATATCTCACAATAAATTATATATTATAATTTATTTATTATTTACATTATAATCACACGTGTAACACACCAAATAGTTATAAAATATAAAAAAATATTATAAAATTCTTAAAATTAATCGATTTGTATTGTTTAGTCTTTTAAATTAAAAATTATATTATTTAATCTCTTAACTTTATAAAATTAATCAATTAAAAATAAATTATATTATTTAATAATTTTATATTAAAATATTATTATTATTTTATCAAGTGATTAAATGCGATTAAAACACATGATTTTAACCATGATAAAATTACAATTAATATAAAAAAATTCACAAAATATTTATTTTTAATATTTGTTAATTACTACGATTTTATTTTAATGTTTTATTTTTTATTAAAAATTAAAATATATATTTAAATAAATTTTGTTTGAATTTTATTATTGTTAATTTTTCTTAAATAATTTCATATCAAATATTACTTTTATTTTTATTAAAGTTTTATATTTTAATTACATTTTAATCATAAAAAATAATAATATTTTAATAAAAAATAAAAACAAAATATAATTTATACTTAACAAAATACACTATTCTAATCCCTTAAAATGTATTCCTTTGTCCTATAGCTTGGAGATTTAGAAATAACACCAACCACATCACCATCACGAGACCACCTAGTCCTCTTCTTAAGTTTTAATTCTCACCTACCTACCACCTCCAATTAATCACGTGATTTACTAAACTGAACTCCCACATTTCTAAGATTAAGAACCATTAGACATGAATAAGATAAGATCATAAACAGAGCAGAAAATGATTGAAAAGTCATCCCATACAAATTGAAAGGATAATAGATTATCTTATTGATTCTCCTCAGTGTGAAAAACCAAAGAAAGATCATATAGTCTCCAAGTCATATTCTATGGATCCAGCAAAGACAGAAGCTGTTGATGCTCCACTTAGTTTGATTGGGTTTGAGATTGAAGACTTGTCTCCTACAAGAGTCACTGGTCACCTTCTTGTGACTCAAAAGTGTTGTCAGGTTCAATATATTTTTGTTTCTTCCCAATTTCATTGTTTAAACGAGTCTGTAGCTATAGAATAATCAATTAACAAATGGGTATTTTTTTTTGGGATGAGGGGTGTTGGATTTCTTATAACTTTTACAAAATAAGCGTTTTAATTCCATTGCTTTTAACTTAAACGTTTTAATTCTGTTGAAAAATGATGCATTTTAATACTATAAATTCAAAATTACGTGTATCTTTATAAGATTAAAATATAATCTTTTATAACTAAATTGTATATTTTTTTAAAATTAAGACACTAAAACGCTCTAATTGAAAATTATGAAACTAATACGTACATTTGTATAAAGCTATTGGGTCGCTATTACCCTTCTTTTTTTTAATCGTAAAATAAATAGCAGCCATTTAAGGTATTACACGGAGGGGTGTCTGCTCTAATAGCAGAGGCTTTGGCAAGTATAGGAGCACATATGGCTTCAGGGTTGCAAAGAGTGGCTGGGATTAACCTTTCAATCAACCATTTGAAGCGTGCTGAGTTGGGTGATCTTCTCTTTGCTGAAGCTACCCCTGTTAAAGTTGGCAAAACCATTCAGGTTTCTTTAATTAATTTGCTCTTCCCTTTCTCTCAACTGTAGTCCTCAATTGCTATTATGACTTGTCCTAGCTAGACATTAGTAAAAACTGAAATAGAGAATAAATAACAGGTAAGTTAAGGGGTTATGCATTATTTTAAAGTATATTTTGAATTAATCATATTATTTATTCTTCTTATTATACTCTCCAAGAATTATTATTAATTATCATCCAAATTCCAATGTCTTATTATAAAAAGTGGGAAGAATACAAGAAAAATAGTACACTATTTAAGCTGTAATCTGCAACGTGACCCACTATTCATATTAAGCACAATTTTGTTTTTAATTTGACTTAATAATACATTATCGGGATTAGCTTGTAATTCAGGTGGTATAACTTCTTATTCCATCATCTCATCATCAAAGATCTAAATTCGAATTTATGTTATATTTTATTTATTTTAATAAAAAAAGAACATTAGAGCTTTTTTTTTTTAAAACACAATTTTATTTTTATTAATTTAAAGTATACTCCAAACCAATGATATTATTTGTTTTTTTATCAAGTATTGAATACTTGTGAAACAATTACAATAACTTTATATTTTATTGGTGTGAAATAGTAAATCATTATATACTCTCCAGGAACAATGATTATTGGGTACTTGTTTTTTCATCTATAATCTTTCATTCTAGTTTTCCGTCTACTCTGTCTTCTCCCTTCATGTGCTATTTCTCTTTTTAGACGCTAACACTAGTGTCGTCTACACTAACATAAGGGCAAAAGTGAGACGTGATCTCAATGATGAATTGGTGCCCTTATAAATAACATTGTATGATGTGGCTCTTCTTGAGCAGGTGTGGGAGGTGCGACTTTGGAATATCGATCGGTCAAACTCACACAACAAAACCTTATTAGCTTCATCCAGGGTTACCCTTTTAAGCAACATGCATGTGCCAGAGCATGCAAAAGCTGCTGCTGAAGCTCTCAAGAAGTACGCAAAATTATGAATCTCTCCTATAAGGATAGATGACCTTAAATACAAATGTGTTTATTTTGAAATTGTTGTAACTTGAATAAATTAATAAAAATATATTTTCATTTATTTATTTTGTTATTTAGTTGTTTAATTATAGGAAAAAGGGCCAAAATAATCCATTTGTTTAGTGTTTAGGTGTCATTTAATACACTTACTTTAAAAATATATTATTTGGTCTTTTTAAATTTATATAAAATAATGTAAATTTAAATCAAAGCAACTTTTTTAGTCTTATTTTTAGATTTCAGATTTAAAAAAAATAAAATAAAGACCCTATCTATCTCGAGAACCCCTGACCCAACCCTAATTCTAAAGGACTAAAAAAAGGGTTTTAAATTAAGTCCTAAAACTGATAGAGGAGAGATCGTGGATAGACTTTGAATATTCACTCAATTTTCTATGTAACCATGTTTCCGATGGAAAAGTTAGATGCCTATAGAAAGGGATCTAACTTAGGGAAGAAATAGGATGGTGGTGTAACCATGTTCCCGATGGAAAAGTTAGATGCCTATAGAAAGGGATCTAACTTAGGGAAGAAATGGGATGGTGGTGTAACCATGTTCAAATGAGCACTGTTAGAGGGGCTGACCATAATACACCACCGGCTTGCAGTTCCTGCTATGATTCAGTTGAAAGGCCTTTCAAAGAGGGAATAAATATCCCCACAAATAAATTCCAAAAGGTATTTATTTTTAAAAATTATTAAAATAATAATTAAATAATAAAAATTGTCATTTTTAAGCTATTTTGTACAATCAAAAAACTAATTGATACATTTTAAAACCAAAAGAACCACTTGACACCAAACCTGAAAACAAATGGTTTAAGACAACAATTCACCCTTAAACAAATATTGAAAGTTTAAAGTAAAGATCTAATAAACCTACAAGGTTGGATATGTTATTTTTCAAGATTTACTAAGAATTTAAATTATTACAGGCATTCACACAAAATTATATACAAAAATAAGTGTGAAAAAGTAAAAAGGCACAGACAATTTTTTATCTGACAATAACCTGGGTCAAATAAGACTCAACATGAAAATCATCGTTTTATCGGATAATAAAACTTATTATAAAAATCAATATTAAAGTATAAAAGGTTTTATATTATCCATATTGTCCTAATCCCTTAATGTATTTTAATTATGAGCTATCGCTTTATCTTTACAACTTTTCATAGCATATGCTAGATTCATACTAACATTTCCATCAACTTGAGCTATCAAATCTATCATAGAATAACCTGAAGAGGTTAGCTCAATTACAAAAAGTGTCGTGTGTATTCTAGATGGAATCAAAGACGAAACAATCCTACAAATAGTCAAGAAAACATAAGCAGAAAAAAAGTCTTCTAAAAAATGAAATCATGAGGGGAAAATTAACCATTGTAACAATCACCTACATATACATATCTAACTAGTAATCACCATATAAATTACTTAAGCGTTAAAAGAGTTCTTATCAAACCATCTAGATGATGCAAAATCAAATAAGCAAGAGAGATACGAAGAGGAAAATACCTATGATCTTAATCTCATGCAGAGTGTGGTGAATTAGGATGAGATAGGAGGTTTGTATCTACAGAAAAATTATAATCCTAAACCTACTAGCATTCCTATAGATTAAAAAGTCCTTAAAAATAAGGAGCATAAAACATATAACAAGGAAAAAGGGTAGTTAGTCAAAAAGAATTGTGATTAAAAAATTATGTGAGTTAAAAACTAAGCTAGATCGATCAAAGGAAATACTCGATCGATGGACTTCTTTTCCATATCAACCTCAATCGAGGACCTTTCATGTTAATCGACCAACATTAAGTGGCCAATTTGAAGAACAACTCGAGAATACTCGAGTGATCTTGAGAGAAGCTTGATTGATCCACATGCAAAAATTAAGAAGTGTGAAAATCACACTGAGATTTATCAATCAATGTGGCAAGATGCTTGACCAATCAATGCATCTCGATCGAACCACCATAAGTGCGAATGATTGACTAGGCTTAAATAACAATTGACAAAAACCTACCAAAGAGGATTCAACAAATCCCATGCTAAGCTCTATCGATCAAGCAAATAGATCAATCTTGAACCTACTCCATCGATCAACTAACGTATCCATGTGAAAGTCCACACTTGATACGCAACCAAGAAGAAGATGATGCTGAAAACTTGATGACTTAACACTCACTTATAGTGATAAAAAATAATCAACAATCTAACAGATAAAATATGAAAGCAACAGCCAAGATTAAAAGAAGCATATAAGAATAGGAAAGTAGTAAAGAAAGAAAAACTTTACAATCACAATCAGTACTTCTTATGTGGAAACGTGTTCGTTATCAACATGATTATATTAACACAGCATGCAATCATTCACAACACATCATATAACATGGTAAAACATATGGGATCCAAAATCTATATAGAAGCATCCACAGGTTGCAATAGAAACTATCGATAGTAAGCTATTCACTAAAAAACATATTAATAGTATATAATTCGATAAAAATATAAATACAAATACTTCTATTATACCTAACTGCCCTTAAGCTACCTTCACTATTGTTTGCACAAGAACCTAACCAAGTAGATGTAGCTCTCACATAGACTCCACCACCATGTGATATTAAGTATAAGTAACAGCTACTCAATATAAGACATAGGTTAGGGCAACTGACATACACGTGAACCTATATAACAAACTAAATCTTGATATTTCATTCATTTAATTAAATCTATCCAGAAACATATTTTTACAAAACCACTTTTTTTAAGTGTATCATTGATCAACTGAACTAGAAAAACAATTCCCAAAGTTCGAGTTTTCAAACTTCAAGAGTTTCTCCCTTTACTAAACAAATAAAAATAAGGAATATTTATAGGAAATTCTTTAGCTTTCAGAGTACTCGCCGATCACTTGGAAAGAATAATAGCTATCAAACCTCCTTACTGGCCCAACCGAAGCGGATTGTCGTTGGGCTTAACGAGCGTAGCAGGGCTCACTGACACCTCAACGAAGATAATAAAAATGCAGTTCTTGTTTTGAAAAACGGAGTATTTTCCACAAATACTCAAAAAACAACGATGCAAACACACAACAAACATGTCAGTTACAGAATCAAACCCCCAAAGTAGTGTGTGTATCATACATACAAAATGTAATCTATGTAAGTTTGAAATACTTAAACTTAGTCAACTGTACATAGAAACTGATAAAAACACTAAATAAAATACAGATTCTGTATTTTTCTCAGAGGAATGCAAATATTAAAACGACCTTTGGTTTTCTATGGTAAAATATTACACAATCTAAAACAGATATGATATCTAAACATAATCGAACTAGTATTTGATCCCAACATTGAAGTATTAAAAAGGCTAAAATAAGAACGAAAAAAATCTTAAATATCCTTTATTCTATGCTACTCTTACTCATTCCTTTACCTCACCGTATCGGTGTTGGCACGAGACGACATCAACACCGATACGTAATATGTGTACAATCCAACGAAATTTTTTAGACACGGAAGTAGAAGTTGTGGCCGTGATTGAGGAATGACAAGAAGAAAAAGAAGGCCAAAAGAAAGAAGTTGAATATCTAAAGATGACCATGCGTGAAGATTTGGAGAAGAATAGGAGACGTGAAGCACTGAAAAAGATGTTGAAGAAGAAGACAGGCGGCCCAAAGCTATAAGGAAAAGTTAAATTGGATTTAGCGCATAAGAGAAAAAAACTGGGTTTTTTAAGTCTCTGTATTTGGGCCTTTTAATTTTATGTTTATGTTACTTAGATGGACTGGGCCACTATTAGTATTCAAAAGAAACATGAGTAATATAGAAGCAAAAATAGGCAAAGGTAACTGAAGGCATATTGGTCCTAAATTGTTCATGTTGCTTGTATGGACTGGGTTATATTAATCTTCAAACACTCTTTAACTTTAATAGACTCTCGTATAATATGAACACAAAAACTAAAATTTCATAAGTTAAAAATAAAATATAAAATCCAATTAATATAATTCAAAAACCATTTACATTTTCTTATTAAAAATATTAACCTAAAACTTATAAATACAGTTATCAATATAAATATTATATATATATATATTAAATAAAACTTAATATAATAATAAATATTGAACACATATCTCTATATCTTAAAATTTTAAACTTTACCTACATAATCTTCTGATATGCATCCATTTAATACTTATACGTGTTTCCAAATAACATAATTTTTACCATATATAATATATATATTATATATGATAATTGTTATCAATATAAATTATATATATAAATATTTTTATCATATGATTTTGATTTTTGAACGAATACAATTTAATGATATATGTATTCGAATTGTAATTAAATGTTTTCTTTGATTTTATAAATCACTTATTAATTAAGTTTATATATATATATATTCCGTTTTGATGACAAATAATTTAGATAAATAATATTAAGTGGCATTTAGATGAAACTAAAAGGTGTGAATAAATATAAAAACTTTAATTAATGAATATTTCTTAAAATCAAGCAAAATATTTAATACAATTAGAAATATATATACTATTATATTATATTTATTCAAAAATCAATATCATTTAATAAAATTATTTGTAACAAAAACAATCACATATAAATCCTAAATTATAAACTTAAAACCCTAAATTAGAATAATAGGCAATTGTTACCTAACATGTAGTGACAATGTAGCTCAATATATCATTTCTCTATCTATATATATATATATATATATTTGAGTTTACATCGTAATTTTTGCACCCATGAAGCTTGTCAAACACACACTGGTACTGGATCCTAGAATGTAAGCATCATGTACGTAGTTGCATTTGGTGAAGAGAGGCAAAATGAATGAAAACTAACCTGTAATTGGTGCATAACAAAGTGTTTATTTTTGCCTCATTCAAGGTCTAAGCTATGTTGTTCCAAAAAAAGGTTTCAACTAAACATAAAAGTTCATCAACAAGGAATCTTTTAATACCTTATAGATTCATATCTAAGACTTATATCATTTGATTATGCCATATAAATCGTTACAATTACAAATATGGGAAGTATATGGCTAACCAATCTTTTAATACCTTATAGATTCATATCTAAGACTTATATCATTTGATTATGCCATATAAATCGTTACAATTACAAATATGGGAAGTATATGGCTAACCAAATAACGAAAGTTTCGTAAGTGAATCAGAGTAGGCTACCATGAGACAATATTTCTTTCTAAAGAAATTCTGTTCGAAACTAAGATCCAATATTAAAATAATTTCAAACCACATCCAAAATAGACGATAGATTTACTCTGAAGTTTCTCCGAATAAACACTACAAATCTAGATACATTTTCAGTGGTGAGATAAGTATTTGGAATATGTTCAGCACAACTAAACATTGGGATAAGATCAAATTTTTGAACATTATATCAAGGGAATCTGATCTATGTCTCAAAAAAGCGTAGCTCTATCATGAATTCTTTGTGCTTTGGGGAATACCAAGCAACTGCTTTTGCAGAACCAAGTACCTGCAATGCGTATTCAACAGCAAATATTGGTTCATCTGCACGAACATTCCAAATTTGGCTCCTCAAATCAACTACAATTCCTGAATCAACTCTACAACTGAAAGGTCCAGCAATCTGTAAAATGCACAGTGGACTAATAAGAGGTGATTGGACATGATTACATCAAACCATATATCAGTATGTAATACTATATCACTATCTGCGAATAATTTCCATTAAAACAAATCAGGTTCTTCATAAAATCATGCAGAGAGAAGCAACTATTGTGGAAAACCAAAACATGTGAAGTTATGACAGAAAATAGGGTACCTGCTGCTGGAAGGAGACTGATATACTGGGGCAAACAGCCTGAAAAGTGTCCAAACTTGGCTGTTGCGAATTGAAAAAATCTTGTGCGAGATGTGCGGCACCTGAAATAAGTTTGCGACCAGAAGTAAAATCCAGGCGGGCATGAAATCTAGTAAGATCTAGAAATAGGCTTTGGAAATTTCCATGTTGGGCGGTAAAGGACAGAGATGCAAATAAATCTGCTAGAAGGGAGGATTTTACTCCAGGAGCTTGAAGACTAAAGCCGTTGAAGCCCTGAGAGTCGTTAAATATTTGTGCTCTTGCAGAATTATCCCCAAAGGATGTGGTTATAGCAGCACCTATACGCATGGAAGGGTTAGTTTTGGATATAAATAGTACCAGTTACTTTAAGTGAGACGTATACAGATGGAAGTGGTTTAGTATGAGTACTAGCAAATTTTACTTGGGAAAAAAAATATAGAGTAAATAAAATCTACAGTTTTGGTACAAGGTAGCATGAGAGTCTGGTCACTTACTTTCACAAACTAGACACAATACTCACACTGCTTTAAACTGATGCACTTAGTCATGTTGTTGTTGCATTATTAAGCACTTTCATCATTTTTTGTCATTTTGGCTTCTTTTTTGTCATTTTTTTGGGAGAAAAACTTGTGTAAAATCTAGTTGAACCTTACTAGCAGGGAATTGGTGGATATTTGATAAGGAAAATGTCCCAAAATGGAAAAACAAATGGGGGGAAGTGGAAAATAAAGTCATTAAAAAAACAAAAAATGGAAAAAGAGTAACATTAAAACAATAAGGCGACTCAAATGTACCACTTTAAAACAATGTGATTAATGTACCCAATTTGTAAGAGTAGTGATCATAGGTGCATCTTTTTCTTTTGATACACAATCGTCCTGAACTTGACTATAATTCAATCAAGAGATGAAAACTAAGCATGCTATGCAAAGTCAACAAGAGTTCTTGAAACAATTTGTGCAAGGCAGTATCTTACCAATGATCCCTGAAGCTGAAGCGTGAGGATTTGAGAGGAATATATCATATGGTTGAACCATTTTTAGCTTCTGAGTTGTACTTTTCCAAATGTCAATGATCTTCTTAAAGGAAAAGACACTTTTGATAGACAAACCAGGAAGCAAACTGGTGGGTAATTGGTTGGTCCAGTCACGATCATATGGCTGTGGAAGGCCTGAGTTATGGTGCATAGATAGGTGATAACTAGGACCAGATTCAGAACCAACAGAAGCTAAATCAACGGTCACTGAGTATGGAGCATCCCAATAGTTACCAAACTTGTCAACATAAAGTCCCGGCGAAACCGCCTCCATTGTTAAGTCATGATTGGGAAACTGAAGCACATTAAAAAATATATATATCAATATCACCAATGAAAAAAGACTGAAAAGTGAAGGTATTGGAATATAAAAAAGCATTAAAATCGAAAAACTTTTGGATGAAATTAATAAAGATGCTATGAAAAGATAGTGTTAGCTGCAGCTTGCAAACACAGACAATAATAGCAAAACATAAAGCAACAAGCAGCAGACTGTAAAACTTGCCAAAAACAAAAGCATAAGGGGGATTTTTGCAAATGCAGCAGGGAATTTCTAACAGCACTGAAATGCAATTAATATCACACATGGACTTCTATGCTAAAACTACTCTGTCACTGGCCTCGACAATCTGACCTCTCATTCTAATCAGGGATGGCTGACTGTGAATGCAATCTTATCTAATTTCATCTTCTCCATTGTAGTCTACTTCAAGCCAGTTCCTCCAGAAAACAATTTGCATGTTCATAAATCTATATATTTTGTGCAAAGAGGACATGATGAAAAAAAAAAGTAATTTTCACGAATACAATCAAGTTAAAATCTTTTCTAAAGAGAATGCATAGCAAACTGAAAGACACTGACTCTGTGAAAAAACACGGCTTTCTTCCGGGACATCTTGCCATCACCATATGTGTCTAAACAAAGAAGCAGTATATCATCAGGTGTTAGTGACAACTCCGAGCAAAAACCAACAGCATATAAGGACTTTTCCTTCAGGTGTCTTGAAATGCTCTGCAACCTTGACGAAGCTGAATCCAGGTTCTCTTCACTTCTTTTCATGGCTGATACCATCTTCTGCACATTGAACTGACCCAGTACTGAACCAAACCTGCATCACTTTTTAAAATACAAATATTATTAAATACCAATTGTGTATAGTTTCAAAATACCCATATTCCAAATTCCAAAACTTGGCTGACAACTATTGTAATCTCAAGTACCCACGCACAAAATGTTCTAACAGAGAAATAAAAACACATCTTTTGCTGGGTGCCGAAAATAGAAAATGAAAGAAACAAAGTTAGAACAATGCAAAATTCAAAATTTTAGTCGAAAAGGCCAACATACAGAATGCTCAAACAGCGCAATCGAAGTCCACAGTTTTTTTGGGTAAGATTTAGTCTTCAGGGACAATTTAAAATACTTGAGAAGGAAACAAAATACATTGTCAAGTACCAACATTCTTTATACTAAAAAACAAACAACGTAATAAAAATCAGCCCACAATGGAAACAAATTGTACAAAATAGGAAAGAAAAATATTAAAGTTGAAATATGAAAATCCAATACTTACCAGTTCTGAAAAAAGGGTACGCTCAAGACCCGCTGCAATGCAAAGCCATGACCACCACGAGACTCGTCGCCGGCATAGAGAGGAACAAAAGGGGCAGCCATGAATCGCTGCATGAAATCTAATTGTCTGGGCCTGGAAAGCCTGGCACCTCTCGACAAACCCAACGGAAGTGGATCACCCGGAACCGCTCGGGCCAACCCATCAAGAGTCCTCGGCGTAGATGCGTCCACTTCCCAAAATCCATCACTGTCCATTACCCATCTCAGCTTCCTCATCATTACCGCTTCCCCCAAGTCACAGTTTGCTTGGGATTGTGAAGAATCTTAAGTCAATGAGAGTGATAAGCTCTGTAATGAAAGCTTATGATAAGACGAGAATGTCAAGGAGGTTTTTTTTTGGGGTCAAGAATGCCAATAGGGTTGGCGTTTGAGTTTAACGACAGTGCGTTTGATGTTTCAAGGGGAAAGTAAACAACGTAGGCCTCTCTCTTTTATATCGATTATTACTTACATTAGATGCGATGTAATTTACTCTTTTATTTATAAAAAAAATATCAATTAAAATTAAATCTTATTATTTTAATACTTTTTTTTATCATTTTTATATTAAGTTATTGAACTTATTAAAATGCAAATTTTTAATAATAATAAAATGATACTTAATATTAAAAAAAAGTTTCACACAGTATTTATTTTGATATTTGTTTTCTTGATATTGTTTTATTTTATTTTATTAAAAATTAAAATATATTAAAACACACAAAAAATAATAATATTTTAATAAAAAAATTATTAAAATAATATAATTTGTATTGAATTAATCAATTTTTCATAATTAAAAATACTAAATAACATTATTTTTAATCAAAATATTAAAACACACAAATGATTTAATTTAAATAACATATATGACACCTCACCTCACTCATACACTTCTTTATAACTAGTAATTGTGTCACATTATAAGATGAGAATAACATGATCTAGTTGTTATTTTTTTTATTTATCAAATATAAACCATGCATTTTTAGTCCCAACATTAAAATATTATTTTTTATTAATAGTTTCAAATAAATACATGCAAGGGATGTAAAATAAAAAGTTAAGATATGAAAAATAAATATGAACAAATAGAAAAAAAATAAATAGATGATCATAATCATATAAAAAGAGGAAAAAACTAGGGATATCATCCAAATGGATTAAGTCAAATTTGGATCAAATCCATTACTACCCGACATATTTAAGTAACCAAATTCAACATATTTATTAAATAAATTAAAAATCAATTTTTATGATTTAACCTATTTAACTTTAACTCAAATTCATTTAGACTCGAAATAAATTTGATGCTCATAATATTAAATTATTAGTTAGTTATTTCAATTAAATGATTAGTTTGTTAGTTATTTTGCTTTGCATATAAGGCACCTCCTCAACCTCTTCTATGTAATTTTTTTAGCTTTAAATTATTCTTTTTAGTAAAAAAAATTCTTTTGTTCTTCAATCAAGAATATATTTTCTCTCTTGCAATCTTTGTTTCTCACGCTTATATCTCACCATTTCTTCAAACCTTGAAGCTACGCACTCTTGAAATAGTATCATAGCAAAATTAGAACTTTAATGGCTTTCGCTTTCGCTAATTTTTCTTCTTCTTTTTTCTTACGCTACGGAAGAAATTAATAATCCCTATCATATACAAAATGATGATAATTTTGAAATTCCTTTGGTTTCTCAACTCTTGAATGGAGACAACTATCAAATTTGGAATCATTTGGAATCGATTTATGATCTTGGTGCTCACAACCAAGAACAAAGCAGGTATGTTGATGGTTCTATTAACAAATTTTTAAATTCTACATATCCAATTTTTTTTGCTTGGTCTCGTTATAATACTATGATTTTGTCATGACTATTCAATTCAATATCCAAGGATATTGTTGCAATCGTGATCTATCTAAATACGACTTAGGAAGTTTGAAAAGATTTTCAAGATCGCTTTTCCCAAGCCAATGTCCCTCGCATTTCCCAATTACAAAAGGCTTTATCGGATCTCACCCAGGAGCAAATGTCTATAAGTCATTATTTCACTAAACTGAATGGCCTTTGGGATGAACTATCCAATTATAAGCCAATTCTTCAATGCAATTGTGGAAAATGCACATGTGTAGGTTTCAAATCTTTTTTGGAGTATCAACAGAAGGAATGCATTCTACAATTTTTAATTGGACTCAACGACAACTTCTCACAGGTCCGAGGTCAAATTTTATTGATGGATCCATTACCTCCCATCAATAAAGTATTTGCTCAGGTTTTGCAAGAAGAGAAATAAAAGAAGATCATCTCCCCATCGTATTCCTTCAATCCGAAAGTTTACCTATCTAAAGCTGAAAAATCCTCTATAATGTGAGTAAAAAAATACAATTAGAAAGGAAAAACCTAAATGTAATCACTAGTGTTTTAGGACACACTGCTAATACATATTATAAATTGTGTGGGCCTATATGCATTCATTGTGGTATAGCTTGACATTCAACCGATGTGTGCTACAAACTGCATGGTTATCCAACAGAATAGAGATCCAGAGGGAAAAATGCCCCAAGTTAGTCCAATCATGGTGCAAATCAAACTGTTATTAAGGGAACAATGATTTCTAATCCATCCTTAGAATCAGTTTCACATGAGACTTCACAACTTCCAATATCTTAGGCTCAATACCAACAATTTCTAAAGTACCTTAACTTGTCCAAATCTTCAAATCTTTCTGGTATAAATCACCAAGCATCAAGTGAAACCCTTACCAATTCCACCTAACATCTTTATGGTACTTATTTTTTTTCCTTAGTAGTCATTTACATACATATACACGGTCCAATGAATGGATCATTGATACTGGAGCAACAAATCATATATATGGTGCACTCTGTGTCTATTCTAACTAATGCACTACCATAGCAAATCTATTTGTTAATCTTTCCAATTAGGGGTGTCCATCAACCGGACCGAATTAGACTAAACCAAAAAATTGGACCGAATCGGACCGAACTAAACGATTTTATAAATCAAACGGTCTGCTCTGGTTAATTTTTTTTTCCAAAATGGAACCAAATGAGACTGATGGATACGAGAATTCCCAATGGAAATTCTGTCCCTGTTACTCATGTGGGAACTATAAAATTTTCTCCCTCATTTGTTCTAACTGGTGTATTATGGGTTCCTGATTTTTAGTTCAATCTTTTATGGGTGAGTAAACTCACTTCTTCCATGAAATGTGGTCTCATTTTTCTATTCAATCATCACACTATTTAGGACATCATAATTTGGACGATGATTGGATTGGGTAAACAAAATGACAGACTTTATATTCTACAAAAACCAGCAGCCAACGTTGTTTTTAGTTTTTCTGTTACACATCTTTCAAAACATTCCTCAAGTGATGCATTTACAGATCTATGGCATTATAGGCTAGGTCATCCTTCTTTCTTAAGAATGTCATTGGTGCAAAATATTGATATTTTCTTTCCTATTTCTAAGAACATACATCATGATTGTACAAATTGTCCTCTTGCCAAACAAAAACGTTTATCTTTCCCTTTTCACAATCATTTTTTGCATTACTTTTTGATTTAATACACTGTGATATATAGGGTAGTCCCTTTGTTGTCACCACATATGATGATCATTGTTATTTCCTTACCATAGTTAACGATTGTACACGTTACACATGGGTTTATTTTATGAGATCCAAGTATGAAGTACGTAACATACTTCAATCTTCTTGTTTACTCTAGTTGAAACTCAATTTCAAATCAAAATAAAGTCACTAAGAAGTGATAATGGTCCCAAATTTGACATGAAATATTTCTATTCTTCTAAAGGAGAAATATATCAACTAAGTTATGTAGATACACCTCAGCAAAATTATGTGGTTAACATCAACACATACTCAATGTAGCTCGAGCTTTCATCTTTCAAGCCAATATTCCCTTACGTTTTTGGGGAGATTCTATCTTAAGAGCAACCTACCTTATTAATCAAATCCTTACACCCTTGCTCTCAAATAAATCTCCTTATGAACTTTTATTTAAAGTTTCTCCCACTTATCAACATCTTAATGTATTTGGCTGTCTTTGTTATGCATCTACTTTAGCTCGAAATTGAACCAAATTTGATCCACGAGCTAGGATGTGTATTTTTCTTGGATATACTTTTTCCATAAAGGGTTAAAAACTTTTGGATCTTAACACAAACACCTTCCTCATTAGTAAGGATTCCATTTTTCATGAAAGAACATTTCCTTTTCATGAATCTAATTCATCTACACCTCAATCCTCAAATACACTCATGTGTGTTGCATACTCTCCTGATATTGTTCTACCTCGCCCCATTCCTAATATAGAACCCATTTTATCATCTTCATCATTTCCTTCTCCTATTATTTCTACTCTTTTGGTTCCACCACTTCGTCATTCCAGGAGAACTCATAATGTTCTTGATTATCTGCGTGATTCTTCCCATCCACATCTGCATCAATCAACTCAGGTTTCCAAACTATTCATCCTCTAAATCATCCCTATGACATCACTACATCCCTACCTTATACCCGACTTTCCCATTCCCATAAACAATTTGGTTTAGCAATTACAACTAACTTTGAGCGTCAGTTTTATCATTAAGCTATGAGACAACCTAATTGGAGGGATGCAAAGGTTGCTGAAATTACAACCTTGAAAGAGAACCATACCTGGACACTTGTTCCTTTACCTCCTGACAAGCACACTATTGGATATAAATGAATGTATCGTATTAAATACAAGTATGATGTGTAAGGTTATACTCAACATGAAGGACTACACCATCATGAAAACTTCTCTCATGTTGCCAATTGGCCAAAGGTTATACTCAAAAAGTTTGCAAACTTCCCACTATTCGATGCTTGTTAGCCATTGTAGCTGTGAAAGATTGGATTTTAGAAATATTGGATGTCAATAACACCTTTTTACATGGGGATTTGCATGAGCAAGTATACATGGATTTGCCTCCGGGTTTTGGTTCTCCACATGACTCCAGGGTGTGTAAATTGAACAAATCCTTATATGGACTCAAGTAGGCTTCCCGTTAATGGTTTTCTAAGTTTTCATCTACCATTGTTCAGCACAGGTTCGTTCAGTCCAAAGCAAATTACCTTCCTTTCACACCCTTCCAAGTTTCAAGTTTCATTGCTTTACTAATCTATGTGTATGACATTGTTATAACAAACAATGATCAGGGAGTAGTTGACAACTTAAAGCTCTTCCTTCATCAGTCCTTTAAGTTGAAAGAACTTGGTCCTTTGAAATACTTCCTCGATCTTGAAATTACTTGAACTAAGCAAGACATTTCTATTTGTCAGTGAAAATAATCAAAGTCCTAAAATTATTAAAAAATCTTCAAGAAGTTTGGATGCACGACCAGTTTTCGAGACGTTTGCCTCTTCTACTAAGGGACATAACTCGACTTGAGTCTTGACAAATTTCTTCAGATATTGGCTCTTACCTTGGTAGAGGCTAAGATCAAGTTAACAATTGAATGTTCCAATTCCTCAACAACACCTATCATCTTAAGGAAAACTTTTTCAGATCATTTCATGTAAAAGTTTTCCCAATGGGATTCCTTATCAACTTGAGCACCCATTTTAATCACGATTCTTCTTTCATGAGCTCGAGTTTGAGATAGGTGCTATTTACAAGACTCAAGCTCACGCTTGGTCTTTTCATAAAGAGAAAGCTTATCCTTATAGTTGGACAGCTCGATCTTGAATTTCTCTACCTCAATGTTGGGCCTAGCGTACTCTAATTTTAAAGCTCGAGTTGAGCGTCTATTTTTCAATTAAAATCCATAAGGTGCGAATAAAAAAGATGGAATGAATTTTCTAGGTTCCTTAAAAAAAGAGGACATATGAATTACCAGTATCCCTAATCCCCATTTATATGTGTAGATTTTCTGAGAATATTAGGTTGTAATAGTGTTGTACATGCTGTGAATTAGTGTAGAAAAAACTGGAATTTAGTTGTTGATACCAACTGTGTTATTCCTAAATTAGTGGGAAGTTGTCTACCTTTTAGTCCTATTTATAGTGATGTATATACATTTGAATTAATCAGAGAAAATAAAACAAGAATTCAATTTCTCTCCACCATCTCTCAATATTTTCTACATGATATCAGAGCATTTCTGAAATCCATTTTTTTCTCACCAATTATATCCAAGGAAGATCTTCTGAAATCCAATTGCTCAGTCGCTCTTCTCCGACGTCAATCCTAGTGGTTCTCTGTTTCAGATGTGCATCGTCGTTCATCTCTACATCTCATTCGTCTCTGCATTCTGTTTCAGCATCGAGATTTTGTAACCCAATAGACCCAATCTGCCCAGTTTTAGCCCAATAGACCCAATCTGTTCAGAAAATAATTGGCCCAATTTGCCCATATTGAAATAACATCAGTTTTATGACAATCCGAGCATCAATGGCCACAAAAAAACCTATCATGACCAATTACAATAGAGGTTTCACCGAAAATAATATTTTGCCCATCACCAGTCACAAATTAAATGGGCATAATTATCTTCAATGGTTCCGAAATTCCACTGTCACTCAATCATGTAATACCACCAACGCTTTTAGTGTGAAAGAGGTTAAGAGACAATGAATTATAGATTCAGGTGCTTCAGATCACATGACGGGTGATGCGTATCTTCTTGTAAATCTTAAAATTTCGCAAGAAGGATACACTATCAGAATTGTCGATGGATCAATATCCAAAGTAACAGGGATTGGTTCGGCAAAAATTTCAAATCCTTTTATTCTTGATTCTGTCCTTCTTGTTCCAACCTTTGATTGTAATCTCTTATCAATTACTAAACTCACACGTGATAAAAATTGTATGGCAAAATTTGTTCATAATTTATGTGAATTTCAGGACTTAGATTCGGGTAAAACGATTGGCAGTGCTAAAGAGTGCTTGGGACTCTATCTTCTCAAAAGTGAAGACCTTCCAGAAAGACAAGTCCTTCAATTTGTGTCCGAGGTTTAGTATCAAAATAAAGCTTTATTAAATTTTAATTCCAATAACAATGGTGAAATTTTGTTGAAACACTATCGTCTCGGTCATCCTAATTTCTTATATTTGGAAAACCTTTTCCTTTCATTATTCAAAAATAAAAATTGAAAGGATCTTAAATGTGAATTCTCAAAACATGTTAGAAATGCATATCCTACTCTTCCACATAAAAAATCACATCCTTTCTCTCTAATTCACTCTGATATTTGGAAACCTTCTCAAATCAAAAACATAATAAGGACACAATGGTTCATTTCATTTGTAGATAATCATACTCGAACCACTTGGTTATTTCTTATGAAAGAAAAATCTGAAGCATGTCAGATATTTAAAAAATTTAATACCATGATTCAAACTCAATTTCAAACAAAGATTCAAGTATTGAAAACTGACAATGCTAGGGAATACTTTGCATCAATTCTCAGTGATTATTTGTCAAGTCTTGAGATTGACATCTAAGCTCCTGTGTTGACACACCTCAACAAAATGGGGTGGTTGAAAGGAAAAATAGGGTAAGTTGTCCTTACGGCTACCTATCTTATCAATAGGATGCCTTCTCGTGTCCTAACTTTCAAAACACCTATCAGTACTCTTCTTGAGTCATACCCACTCAAAAAGAATCGTGTCCAACATTCCCTTTCAAATATTTGGATGTTCTGCCTATGTCAATGTACATCATAGAGATAAACTTGATCTCAGATCTATCAAATACATATTCCTAGGGTATTCATCAAACCAAAAAGGTTACAAATGCTTCTCTCCTATCACAAGGCGATTTTACAATACAATGGATGTCACATTCTTTAAACAAAATCCATACTATTCCAAACCTGTTATTCAGGGGGAGAACATAGGCAATAAATACCAGCTTTGGAATAGCATTACCACTCAGCCTCCTATAAATTCTGTCTCAAATCATATCCCACAAATTAAAGAAAGTGAATCAGTATCTCAAACAAATGATCCTAATAATCTCAATGAACCCTCAACTTCTTTACCAACAGATCCAAACTTTCATGTCCCAAACAATGATCCTTTTGTCTACTCTAGGAGGAGAAGAACTCAAGAGAGAATGGAGAACTAAGCATATCTTGAGCCAGTCCAAGAGTCCAACCCGAGTACAGATTGCTTCAACAATTCACAAGGTAACATCACTGAATCTCCTATTATTGAGTCACCTCCTAATTATTTGAATTTTCCAATTGCTATAAGGAAAGGTGTAAGATCTTGCACAAACCAACCCATCTATAACTTTGTTTCCTATAAAAATATCTCACCAGGTTATAAAGCATTTATCAACAACCTTGATCAGATACAGGTTCCAAATTCGGTTCATGAAGCCTTTCAGGTACTTGAATGGAAGATATCTATTCTTGAAGAACTCAGTGCCTTAGAGAAAAACAAGATTTGAGAGATCACAAAACTACCACTGGGAAAACAAGTTGTTGGGTGTAAATGGATCTTTACGATCAAACACAAAGCACACGGTTATATAGAAAAATTCAAAACTCGCCTTGTGGCTAAGGGATTCACTCAGACATATGGGATTGACTATCAGGAGAATTTTGCACCTGTAGCAAAGCACAACCTTATTCGTGTTCTTCTCTCCTTAGCATCTAACTTGGATTGACCACTCTACCAATTAGATGTCAAGAATGCATTCCTCAATGGTGATCTCGAAGAAGAAGTCTACATGGACATTCCTACTGGAATTGAATCTCCTGTTCCAACCAATAGAGTTTGCAAACTTAAGAAATCCTTATATGGATTGAAACAATCTCCATGTGCTTGGTTCGATAGGTTCTCTAAAGTGTTGAAGAGATATGGGTACAATCAATACCAATCAGATCACACACTATTCGTCAAACATTTCTCCAATGACAAAATAGTTATCCTAATTTTGTATGTAGATGATATTGTTCTAACAGGTAATTCTACAATTGAGATGAATAAAATCAAGGAATTCCTTGCCAAGGAATTTGAGATCAAAGACCTGGGCAATCTCAAATATTTCCTAGGAATGGAAGTAGCACGAACAAAAAGGGGCATATCTATATCTCAAAGAAAATATGTACTTGATCTTCTCAAGGAAACTGGAATGATCGGATGTAAATCGGCAGAAACTCTGATAGACTCTATAGTAAAACTCGAGATCAAAGAAAATAGTACACCTGTGGACAAAGATTGTTACCAAAGATTAGTGAGAAAACTCATTTACCTATCCCACACTAAACCAGATATTGGTTTTTTCAGTAAGTGTTGTAAGTCAATTTATGAACAGTCCTACTAAAGAACATATGGAGGTGGTCTATCGTATACTCAAGTATCTCAAGATGACACTAGGAAAAAGGATTACACTTCAGTAAGAATCCCATCAAAAAAATTGAAGTCTTTGTAGATGCTGACTGGGCTGGCTCTATAATGGATCGCAGATCTACCACTGGGTATTGTACCTTCGTATAATAAAATCTTGTAACTTGGCGAAGTAAGAAACAATCAGTAGTCACTCGAAGCAATGTAGAAGCTAAATTTAGAGCTATGGCCCGTGGGATTTGTGAAGGAATGTGGTTAAGAAGACTACTCAATGAACTAGACTTCACAACTCCTGAACCTATCAGCATGTATTGTGATAATCAAGCTGCAATAAGAATTGCAAAAAACCCAGTTCATCATGACCGAACCAAACATGTAGAAATTGATCGTCATTTCATTAAAGATAAATTAGATGGAAAAATTATGGACCTAGTATATACATCTACTAATCATCAAATTGTAGATATCCTTACCAAAGCATTATCTCGAACAAATTTCGAAGAACTGAGTTGCAAGTTGGGAATGATTAATATCTATTACCCAACTTGAGGGGGAGTGTAGATTTTCTGAGAATATTAGGCTGTAATAGTGTTGTATAGACTGTGAATTAGTGTAGAAAAAGCTGGAATTTAGTTATTGATACCAGCTCTGTTATTCCTAAATTAGTGGGAAGTTGTCTACATTTTAGTCCTATTTATAGTGTTGTATATACATTTGAATTAATCAGAGAAAATAAAACAAGAATTCAGTTTCTCTCCACCATCTCTCAATATTTTCTACAATAGGGAATGAAATTAGGATAGACAATAGGACAAATGTCTTACAAGTGATGAGGTAGGTAAACATCATAAACAAATATTATAAATGTACAAATACATATGCAATACATAAACTTCTCAAAATAATATTTTATTAAAGACAAAGTGCAGTTGATTACAAGAGTAGCTCGCGCCCATACAAAAGAAAGGAAAGGTCAAGCCTTTAAAAGTAAATGGCCTCATACCTATGAAAGAACTAAGGATCTCTAGCTCCGTTTCCAACTTGTTCATCTCCCACCCCGAGGTCTACTATCACTTGTCCGGGATTGTTCATCCTAGTCGTCACCCCTATTATGGGTTTGTGTGGGAGAGTACAATGACATAGCTTACATGTTGAGGATCTAGTAGTAGTATTGATCGAGGGATTTCTTATTGGATTCCTTTTTGAGCGAATAGATGGCTAGGTTATAGCCAAATTCAGCGCTCAAAGAAAGCTACTTGGTCATGGCATTGAGGTCACCATTTGTCTTCTCTTGTTCACGAGGAAATGTATCTTTGGCATCGTTAAGCTCATGCTTACAAGCTCCAACCTCAATCTCAAGTTGTCTCTAGGTCTCCCTAAGCATCTCGAAGCACCTTGAGTTTTCATTTAACTTATGTATGACATTGGCTAGTCCTTCTACTTGTTTGTCTTTGCCAATAACACATCATTATTAGGTCGGGTGAAGGCGTGACTCTCTTTTTCTACCTTGAGCTTGTGCTTTAATTTTTCAACACCTCAGACTCTACTAAGCCTGTGAATAAGTTAGGCCTAAAAACGAGCAAAACATGAACTTGATGTGTAAAATATAAACTCGAATTGAGTAAGTAAAAGCTCGAGGTGATACCTACTTGATACAAGACTCTATTGAGCACGACCGTAGAATTAACGTTCTTGCACAAGGCATCGAGCTACTTCTCAAGTACACTGTAGAGGAGGTTATCCATATAATGTTTCAGCCTTTCTGAAGTCATTCCCTCAACTTTTGCAATGAGGTAATTGATAACAAAAATTTTCCTCCTTGAGTCTCTTATAGAGGGAGTATGTGTTTGTTGGTTCGAGGCGACAACATTAGAATCTGTTGACCTAGGGATGTTGGCGATGGCTCAACCACATTCAATGAAATAGGCACGAGGATGGACTCCTCGATGATCACATGTTTTTTTTCCTTTTGGATTGAGAAAGAGTGTCTCTTATCCAAAAGACTTGTTCCTTTTCTTTCCTTTAGAAGAGCTCATTCCTTAGGAGGGAGCTATGTTTTTTTAGGAGCTTGCTCCTTTTCTTGAAACCCTTCTTTAAAGACGCGCTAATAAGGTATCAGTGTTAAACTCCATGATACCTATGAAAAAAAATAAGGGAGTCAAATTTTCAAAGCTCGAGGTAAACAAGAGTGGAAGATTAGAAGTAAGCTCAAGACTTATTCATCATCATCAGGGACAACTTCACACCTCCCATTAAAGTCAATTGGAGGGGTTCAATGTTTCTTGGGTGCTTGATGTTTACAAATTATCCTGTGAGGTGGCTTTACTGAGTCATGTCTCATAAACTCTTAGGCAACAAAGTGTGGGGTGTTCAACAATTTCCTTTGCTTTGTTTTCTCGAGCAAATAGTTATAGATATCAACCAACCTTTGTTTAGTCTCCAGGCTCAAAGTCGTGATAAGGGAACCCATATTCCTTATCATGAGTTTGGTGTCAGCCTAGTTGCTTCTTATCAACCTTATATAAATACCTAACCTTTCCCATCGACTAGACACATAGAAGAAGTATTCTTTCCAGTTGAGGATCGTGTTTATGCCTCTATCCTACTTGATTGACATATAGATCATCCTTGTGTCTGTGGGGTTTTGCTTTAATACATATACCGTATTGAACTCAAGCATTTCCAACTCAACGATGAGCTATCTACATATAAAGGTGAGATAGAACAAGTATCTCCACCCATTTGGTATCAGTTGTCTTGGTACAAGCTATGTCCTTGCAAGGAACTTTCTTATGAAGAGGTACAATGGGAATCTGACCCCTAACCATAAGGCATTTTCATGAAAAGCTATCCATATAGCTGGAGGTGATGCACTATCAAGAACGCCCAGCTTGGGAATCATTATTTGAACCAAAGAGGGAATATTATACATCTTTCTAAGCCTCTTGGAAAGCTAAACCATTGAGCTTAACCTTGGCCTCCCAACCTTTGGTTCGACCTGTGGGTTTAACGGTGTATTTTCTCCTAGATTTTTTCCTTCATGATCTGGAGATCGATATTTGGTTCTGAGGCACGTTCAAATTAATTGTTGGTGTTGTCTGAGGTCGAGACATAGATGTAGAAGGAAATTTCTTCTTCGCTCGAGATGCTTATTTCACTTGAGGAACTTGATGCATCACTTTCTGCTTGACCTGAGTAGCTAGGGTATTGAAGGCTCTCTCAAGAAAAAGAGCCCAAGGAGCATGAAGGCAAAACTACCTTGCTAGTAGCCTATGATGATGCCTCTCTATGCATAGTCTCTACAAAAGATTACAGAAAGAACAACATGGTAAGGTGTAAGGAGATAAAAGTTACCTAAGGATGAGTTTTCAAAGTAAAATATGAATGAAGCTATCTGCTATTATTCCTCTTCTAGTAGCTAGGTATCTAGATCGAGTATCATACCATTTTCCAAAGAAAAAGAGTATGCTAAAATGGTATTCTCTTCTAGGGAGAGAGTACTCTTTAAGAAGGTAGTCTGCCCTCCATACTAAACTTAGGTCTGCTCTTTCTATTAGCTATAGTAGCTAGATGGGAATGTAGCCTATCTACTAGTAGCTCTCTTCTTATAGCTCGGTAGTTGGATGTTTAATAATTCCTTTATGGTTAGAGCAAGCTAGGCTATATAAGAATGGTATTATATCGATCATTTATTTGATTTTCTGTTGCTAGTTGCATGTAGTATAGAATCTATCTCCTGCTTCCTAGATGTAGCTTCTCTTCCTTTCCTTTCTCAAGGGGAAGAAAGGAAAGCAAAGATAGATTGAAACGGATTAGGTAGCTCTTTTTCTTGGATATGGGACTTCCTCTCCTAGTATCTAGTAGCTAGTTTTGAGCCCACAGGACAAAAAGAACTATCACGAGTATAAAGACTACCAAGCCTAGAAGAAGTCAAAAAGCAGCCTTGGGATGGTCTCTTGGGAGAGAAAGCAAAAATTCCATCATATCCATATTAGACTAATGGATCACGCTTTTTCATTCACGATTTTTATGGATTCCTCGTCGATTCTTCCCCTCGTTCCTTTTCTCTTGGGCATCTCACTTGAAATGCAAAGCATTCTTTTCGATCTTGTACGCACGTTTGAACATCAACCCAATCTCGATTCAAAAAAGAAAACTACAAGCAACTACATCAAAAACATATATTCTTGACGTGAACGGACGCTTTCAATTAGTTATACTTATATAACTATACAAACAAATATAACAAGTGTTCGATATTTATAAACATTTCAACCAAACTCTTTGTTTGGCCGTATAGACGCTCCGACAACTTAACTACTACTGCAAGGTAACCCCCATCCCCTCTCCTTTAAGTCGGCGCTCCTTCTTCTTTTGCTTTGTGATTGGATGAACCGGCTTTCTATGTCCCAGCTTTGAATGAATCTACTTTGGAACCGTCTTAGTATTTTCAATTTCAGAATAGGCAGTCAAGTACCATTCCTATTTTTCCACGAAGTGAAGCCAACAGGGAGAATATATCATTCCAGTTTAATCTCTTACCCATATCTTCCCATTTCTTCGACTCATAGCATGATGGAATTTCCTACTCGAAAGAATCGAAGGGGCCTATGTGTAATGATTTATTTGATATTATGGATGACTAGTTACGGAGGGACCATTTTGTTTTTGTAGGTTGGTCCTGTCTATTGCTCTTTCCTTGTGCATATTTCGCTTTAGGGGATTGGTTCACCGGTACAACCTTTGTAACTTCATGGTATACCCATGGATTAGCAAATTCCTATTTGGAAGGATGCAACTTCTTAATCGCTACAGTTTTTACTCCTATTAATAGTTTAGCACACTCTTTGTTGTTACTATGGGATCCTGAAGCCCAAGGATATTTTACTCGTTGGTGTCAATTAGGCGGCGTGTGGACTTTTGTTGCTCTACACAATGCTTTTGGACTAATAGGTTTAATGTTACATCAATTTGAACTTGCTCGATCTGTTCAATTGCGACCTTATAATGCAATCGCATTCTCTGGCCTAATTGTCGTTTTTGTTTCTGTATTCCTGATTTACCCGCTAGGTCAGTCTGGTTGGTTCTTTGCGCCTAGTTTTGGTGTAGCAGCTATATTTCGATTTATCCTCTTTTTCCAAGGGTTTCATAATTGGACATTGAACCCATTTCATATGATGGGAGTTACCGGGGTATTAGGTGCTGCTTTGTTATGGGCTATTCATGGTGCTACCGTAGAAAAGACTTTATTTGAGGATGGTGATGGTGCAAACACATTTCGTGCTTTTAACCCAACTCAAGCTGAAGAAACTTATTCAATGGTTACCGCTAACCGCTTTTGGTCCCAAATCTTTGGGGTTGCTTTTTCCAATAAACGTTGGTTACATTTCTTTATGTTATTTGTACCAGTAACCTGTTTATGGATGAGTGCTCTTGGAGTAGTCGGTCTAGCCCTGAATCTACGCGCCTATGACTTGTTTATCAGGAAATCCATGCAACGAAAGATCCTGAATTTGAGACTTTCTACACCAAAAAGATTCTCTTAAACGAAGGTATTCGTGCTTGGATGGTGGCTCTAGATCAGCCTCATGAAAACCTTATATTCCCTGAGGAGGTTCTACCACGTGGAAACGCTCTTTAATGGAACTTTAACTTTAGCTGGTCGTGACCAAGAAAGCACCGGTTTCGCTTGGTGGGTCGGGAATGCCCGACTTATCAATTTATCTGGTAAACTACTGAGGGTTCATGTAGCTCATGCCGGATTAATCGTATTCTGGGTCGGAGCAATGAACCTATTTGAAGTGGCTTATTTCGTACCTGAAAAGCCTATGTATGAACAAGGATTCATTTTACTTCCCCACCTAGCTACTCTAGGTTAGGGGGTAGGTCCCAGGGGGAAGTTCTAGACACCTTTCCATACTTTGTGTATGGAGTACTTCACTTAATTTCCTCTGCAGTATTGGGCTTTGGTGGTATTTATCATGCACTTCTAGGACCTGAGACTCTTGAAAAATCTTTTCCATTTTTCGGTTATGTATGGAAAGATAGAAATAAAATGACTACAATTTTAGGTATTCACTTAATCTTGCTAGGTATAGGTGATTTTCTTCTAATGTTCAAGGCTCTTTATTTTGGGGATGTATATGATACTTGGGCTACGGGAAGTGGAGATGTAAGAAAAATTACCAACTTAACCCTTAGCCCAAGTATTCTATTTGGTTATTTACTAAAATCCCCTAACTTGAAAAGAAATCAAAAAAACTATTAGACTCAATGATTGATCCCTAAAGGCCCCAACAAAAGTAAGTATGTGGTGAATTTTTTTTTACCACCTAAGCAAAGTAGGTTAATAGCACGAGCTAAAAAGACATCATTTTTGTTCCAATTTCGGTTTGATGTCCTGAAAGTAATAAAATAAATAATATCTTAACTCCTTATATAGAGATTCAAATCTTCTCTCTCCAATAAATGACAAGCATTTATTAAGGCAGATTGAACGTTTCAAATTCAATGGTCAATTGCTACTCTTGCACTCAATTAAAGAACCAGACTGAAAGAAAAGGAATTGATATTTGAACATATGGATCGACATGGACTCAACCCATGAACATTCAAGCCATCAAATGTATTACTCTAAGAAAATATAGTTTGTACCCACACCCTCAACGATAATCATAAGGTAGCATTACTTATGTAAATTAATTTTAAATATTAGAAAACCAACCACTCATCAAAATAATCGACCTAAGTTAAATTATAACTTTACATATGTACCCCTTATATGATTAACAAGTATACATGTAATATCCTATATATATGTAGATCTTATATTAGAATCACACAATTCACTTCTCTCCTAAAATATGATCATCCAACACTAATTAAACAATTAAATATTTTATAAAAGTTATTGTTACAATATTATTATACTAAATTTAATATTAAAAAGTTTACTATCAATTCAAAAAAAAACAATTTGCCCAAACAATATAATACATCATTTTTGTTTTTGTTTTAAAAATAAATTTTAAAAACATTAATCAAACTCTTAATTATTTTTAAAAAATTATTGAAATCTATTTTTAAGTTATAATTCAAAAACAGTTTTTGAGAAGTGTTTTATAATTATGCACTCAAGCATACCCGGGGAGTTTTTAAAGTTGGAGCCAATTTTGCAACGAGTCAAATAAATTGGAGCACTTTTTTATACTACAATCACAACTAACATGAAATACAATTATTGGATAAAACAATATGATACACTTTTTTCAACCAATAATTAACCACCACACATAGTAAATAGACTTTTTCAATAAATTGAGGGCAAACATAATTCGGCCTAAAAATGTAGATGAATATTCTGATGGTAACAAATGTCTCGTAAAATAGCCAATCATAAATACTACCACTACAGCAATCAGTCAGCAGCATCAATTCATTAGTCTTATAACAGAATAATTGAACAAAATATGTCCCAAAAGAGCTAAATTGTATTATTCAAAATCGTCCTATAACACTTCCTCCAATTGACTAATATTGCTGCTGAAAGAATGGCAGCTGTTCATGCCTGCTACTGATGTATACTAAGCCAAAAATACAAACAAATTCATTTACCAAGAGACATCAATCAAGGCAAAGTATTCAAGTGCAACAACGACAATCACTCTCCGATAGTCAATCCAAATCCAAATTTGTAGTCTTTCTTCCAGTGATCCAACTGCAAGGCATTGGGAAAAGAAAATTGAAAGCTACTTTCCATGAGAAATTTTCCCAGGAAAACTTTTTGTTCATCTACCAATACTGATATATGTATTCAACATGCAATAGATTTCAATGCACAAAACGCAAGCAGAACTTAATGATGAATATTAAATTGCCAATATATGCAGGCTTGTTCCTCACATGAGACATGGAATTGCAACAGACTGTCCGAAACAACCGCACGGAAAAAGCATGAAAGGAATTGAGAAGATAGACAACTACTAAACACATTGATTTTACCTCTGCAGAAAGGATAAAATTAAGACCCATATTTAATCGCTCTTCCAGAAAAGCAGCGACACAGCCGTTTGAATCAATTTTTCCTCTAAGACGAGACTGTAACAGTGATAAGATGGGTCAACCATAACCATAGAATTTAGTCTACTATACGCAAGACAATTGTCAATCAATAAGCAAACTCTATAGTATAGAATTAGCGTCAACTGCATAAGCAGGAATCAATCATCTCTCAACTTAGAAATTACTGAAAAGACAAGTCAGCAGCAATAGAATGTAAATATTGACTTTCAAACAAAGAATAGCTAAATTAGACTTAGTCAAATGCAGCAATAAAAACACGTCGCACCAACCCAGAAAATCTCATTGGAAGCACGTCCGTCAGCCTCTATTACAATTCTACCACATGCAAAGTTTTTGGTTAGATAATGGATCAGCAGTCAGAGAACAATCGAACATTATTGCTTGTACATGAAACATCATACGCACATAAACATATTAACATGAACAAAGCACGACTACTCTCTAAACAATGACTTTTGGGACAAAATAAAAACATTAGCAGAATGATGGTAGTGGGGCTTTGATAGAATGAGGCAGTTGCTGACAGAGAGATGGAACTAAAAACAGCAAGATAAGAATGGCAGAGGTACTGATGATGGGTGTTTAAATGAATGTTGAATTAGTTAAACCACAATGATAAATTCCTTCGTGTGAGATGATAAAGTCAAATGTTTTATCATCAAAAGTCTCAACCACCACCAGAAACAAAAGGGAAGAGGAAGAAATCAGTTTAGTACCACTGTTGTTACATTTCGTTCAAGAAACTGAGAAATCATGTCCCACAAGGCTCTTGACTTCACTAGAAAATGACATCATTGATAACTCTGAAAATAGAGTTATCATTTATCAATGTCCTTTTAAACATTTTATTTGTTTTAATTCAGAAACGGTATAAATTATGCTTTAAAATACTAAATCTGATTCTTATAAGTCACAGGAAGAAAATAAAAAATTGCTGGAATTTTTGTTTATTTTTGGTGATGGATTTACAAAGGGGGATGAACTTAGATGGCTTGACCTATCCAACTTTGAAACCACTTCAATCCCAACCTCTTGGATAAATTTTTGAAGTGTCCTAGACCTGCTCAATGGATCTAAACCTAGTTCAATTGATCGAGGTTGCTTGGTAGAACGAGGTTCGATCCTTGAGTGACAAAAAGTTCTCGAGTTTTTGGCTCAACTCAAGTGGATGCAAGTAAGGGGGAAAGGGTGAACCAATTTAGCAAAAAGGCAAATGAAAACCAGAGAAATGACATCGTTTCACAGGTGGATCTCCCAAGAAAATAGACATGATAAAAATAGGTGATACCATATCCAAAAAACGACCCATTTTTGTATGGTTCCCAGCAATTTGGAAAATACGGCTTCATTTTGAATCCCTAGACCCCCAAAATGGTGCTCCAATTGGCATCGCTTTACTTATGCCTCAGTGCCCATAGTAGTCCAAAGTGACATCATTTCATCTAGTTTGGATCTCAGCCATTGGTCAGATTTGATTAATGGTCAAGAAATTGCATGGGGTTTTTAAAGCAATTTTCTTCCCTTTGAACTAGGAAATCAGACTTTCCACCAATTTTTACACCACCATTCTCACTCTAATCACAAAGCCACCATTCCCACTAAATTGAGTAATTTTAGAGTGAGAGAGAGGGGTCTAGAGAGAGAAACATTGAGATTTCTACAAAGGAGAAACAATGAGAGCTTGGGCTTCAAGACTTTCAAAGTTTTAGTTCCAATCTTTTTCTTGTATTATTTATTCTAATTCTCAATTTTATATTCTTGATAATTGATTTAATGCATATGTTAATGGATTTTAAACCCAATTTCCTAGTGTTCTTATTGAACCCAAATTTGCATATGGGTTAATCTTTAAAAATTGCTAATTATTTTAAATGTTTAGATAATTGTTCACTCTTAGCTTAATCCTTCAATGAAGTAGCTACTAATTGGATGAATATGAGGTAATTTAATTATGACCTGAAAGAGCGGTTCAATTATTTGGGGTGAAGGAATGACATGCATAATTAATGAGAATGTCAAACTTAATGAGCAACATTTAAGCTAATTGACATGAGTGTGATAAGTTTAATCATTATATGGCATGCAATTGTACTTGAGAGATGAATGCATACTATTTTAATAACTTATCAATTAACTATACTTGTATACAAAAGGAGGAACTTTAGATACTTATGCATGATTTGAAGTGAGACTTGAGATGACTTGAGTAACCCTGCCTATCAACTACGCCAGAAGCAGATCACAAAAAATGCAAACACATCCATTATTATTTTTAAAAAGAAACTCTTATTTTTATGTTTCCCACAAATCATGAAAATAGAATGGAAAGTCAAACAACAGACACAACGCAAATTAGAGTCTGATTGGTGTAACTATACATAAAAGTTGAAAAATAACCTGTCGTAGAATATAATCATAACCAGCACTGGCGGTGACATCCTTTGACATGTAATTATACATGAAATCTGTTGCAAGAGAAACCTGTAATTGGAAAATTATGTTGGATAAGATGCTTGGTTCAAAAAAGAAGGTTAAACTATATAAATGGTCCCTTAATTTTTCCACATTCTACACTTTCTTTCCTTATTAGTTCTTATAATTTGGTCCCCTTTTTTTAATTTTCGCACTTTGGTCCCCTTATTTTTTTTCCTTATCATTTGGTCCTTTTATTTTTTTAATTTTTATACTTTGGTCCCTTATTGTTTTTATACTTTTGAAGTTAAAAAGTAAAAGAACTAATTATAAGGAAAGAAATAATGAGACTATAGTGTGAAAGTTTCAAAATAAAGGAACCGAATCATTAGAAAAATAATAAGGGGACCAAAGTGTAAAATGTGAAAAAACTTAGGGACCATTTGTGTAATTTACCCAAAAAAATAAAAAATTGTTTGGCTATCTATTCCCTTACCTTCTCAGATACCTTCTGGACATAACTCAGAGCAACCATTCCTGTGCTAGCAATTTGTCCTGTGGCAACCTGCAGAACACACAAATCATATAAAACACGATAGACATCAAATAAGCACTACAAAAAAATGAAACATTTTGCAGAATGACAAGAAATGTAAAGATGAAAAAATTAATAGAAAGATCATAAAGAGTTACAAGTCACAAACCATCTTGTCCGTGTTGTATCTGCCAGCGTACCCTATACCAGACTTTCGATGCTGGCCAGCCCAAAATACTTCACCACCCAAAGACAGATGTGGGGTCACACTCTGAAAAACAATAAGCATTATATTTTATAGCATGGGAAGGATAGATGGTGAAATAGGATTATGCTGGACCATTGCTCTTCAAATGGTTTTTCAAGAATTAAGAAACTTATGGTGGCATCACGCATGTAACCACAAGATGTAGGAACTAGAAACTTTCCATAACCTTATGATGGAGATGTCATCAATTTGAGAAACAACAATTTTAATGCTAATCATTTGGTTAGTCCCAAGAGGCAGCAAAAATCAGGGAATTTAAGGCCAACTACACAGTTATCCTGAACAATTGCAGAAAAATGCTAGAGGTTGTTTAAACTCTAAAATAAAATGATTTAACCGAGCATGAATTTAAACTTAAGACTGCTTCACTTTGTTGCAGAACTCATAAAGACAAAAAATCAAGTGACACAAGTAATTTTTTCCTGTCTAAAAGAGTCACATTTTTTTTTCTTTTTCTAATAGTAAATTGGCATCCATGTTAAAAAAAATCTCTCTTAAGTTCATTGAATAGTACACATGCATCAAGCTTTCATTTTAGGTCAGTAGTAAAATTTTACTGTTTAAAAAAATCATTTTTTTTCTTCTTTATAGTAAACAAGCATCAATGTTAAAAAAATCTGTTAATTTCATTGAATAATACACATGCATCGTCAAACTTTCATTTTCTATCAGTAGTATGACACATTTTCTGCATATTTTAAAAAACGAGGACTTGGAAGTTGGACCTGTACAGAAATATTGACGCTCCTGGGAAGGATAAATGCAAATATGCACCGAGATAATATACAATATTCTGGCAAAGATGATCTATCAAAAAGCTCCAAAACTAGAATTACGTAACTAGTAGAGATCCAGCTGTATACAATGACACAGATGATGACATTGTAGGACACAGCTGATGACATTGTAGGGGGTAGGTTTAGTGATTAAGATGAAATATAGAGTAGAAACTTATTAATACACAAAAAGGGGAGAAACCCCTATGGCTAGATAATCTATATACTTGGGTGCAATTAGTCTCATTTGTGCCTTTGTGGATTTAAAATAAAATACAGACTCTCCATGTTCTAAGTCAAGATTTATGAAATGTCTAAAATTATGATTTCAAAAACTAGCCAAACATAACCTGCACACCTCTTTAGATTTTGTAAATCCAGACATAAATTCATGAGAAGAATTGTATCACAAGTTTCTAAGGTTTTGATATTTAGGTTGAAAATAAAATAGTATAAGCTGTCACCTGAATGTAACTTGCTCCAAATAATGCACCACTTCCTAGTTGAAACTGTGTCCTATAGTCTTTACCCTGTTTACATGAAAAGGATCCAAAATTAAGAAGAACAACAGCACATCTGTAATAGCAAATATGTGTTCCAGGAATATACTAAAATTGAAGGTCATAAGTGAAAAATAGCACTACTTGGATAGAATGAACAAATGTTCAGAATGATTGATGAAAAACTTAAATTACTTAATATCAGATCTACTTCAAAGTGTTCCAAGATTTAAACAAAATAAATCATTTTATATCCGATACAAGTTTAAAGGTTCCCGCAAACTGTAAAAAAAAAAAACTCCAGTGATACTTCTATAACAAATTTCACACAATAATTTTCAGCATGAAATAATTGAAAATAAGGACATTATTATGAAAACCTTTATGTATCTTCAAAACAAATATCATGATAATATGACAAGACATTGTCTGCCAATGCCCTCTAATACCAAGCCATCTAATCACTCTCATACTTCAATAAGGTATTCAAGTGGGTATAATGAATATGCACCTAGTGCCAGTATAAACAAAATTGGCTTCCACAATTTGAATGCAGAAAAATGCAGCCTGTTCTTACATCATTTTGCATAAAAATAAAAGGGAAGGTAACCAGATGGTTCAAGAACCAGACCTTGTAATCAAAATTGACCATGCCATGTGACATGTGTGGCTCAGTTGTAAGCTGGAAAAAGTAGAGAAACTTAATCAACAAGCTTAAATAAGAAAACTCTTATTGTCAGCATTGCATCAACAGAATTTATTTTACCTGCGCATTTGCCTTTAAAATAAGATTTTCACTTAAATCAGCTTTCACTCTTGCATTTAGCCGACCATCTAGTACCCTCCCAAAAAGCATCAACTGCATGACAAGTGTTCCACAATAAGTATTTCAATCGATATTAACTCACCATGAAACTAAAAAGACCAATAAACAAAATCTTATTCACCTTTGGGTCTATAAAGTTGGCCCCAAACTCATAATGGGCAGTTGGGATTTTAAGGGATTCAGAAGACTGGGAAGGAATCTCCGTAGGTCCCATGAAGACACTGATTTTGATTCATAAATCATAGACATCACTGACAAATTAGGATTTCAAAGATAACTAAAAATAACCAAATGTAAACAGAAAGACGCATAGGAATGCCTCAAACTACCTGTGACTTAACGAAAACTTCTGATTTAATCCTCTATTGAAATCAAATCGCATGCCCTCAAAGAGTTCTGGCTTCAACGACACTGTACAAGCAGAAACAAATACCCTTCAACAAACCCATCATAAATTATATATATGTAAAACTCACATTTCCATCGCTATAGAGCTTCAAACGACTACTTTTCGAGCAAAAAAATAATAATTCCCCGGGAACCCTCCAAATTATTCACATTTTCAATACACATAGCACATAGGTAAAAATAATCTTAAACAAGGATGAACAAACAAACAAAAAAACATAATCCAAAAACCCATCAATCAAAAAGAACAACTCACTGAGAGCTTCACGATGGATCTCTTCGTAGGGAATAGGGCATTGAAGATTGAAGTAATCCACAGGCTCATCTTCCTTCGTGTGTGGAGTAGTACCCATTGCTGCAGCTGTAGCAGTAGGAGCAGCCATGGTAGCCATATGAGAAAGAGAGATGAGCTTGATGGAGAAAAGTCTATAAACCCCCGAAAGATCGGGGTGGTGATAATCTAAAACCCTAGAAGACGCTTTAGCTTTAGCTAATTACTGTGGTTTGGTGAGAATAACATTAGAAAACAGGCCAGCCAGTTCTTACTTTGGGCTCTACTGACCCGGTCGGTACCTTGTACTCAATGGTTGTGACTTGTAAGGATGACCTAAATAAGATACTTATTAATAAAGCAGAGAATCGTTATTTTATGTAAAAAAAAAATATTAGCGTAATTTTTTCTTTAAAAAATTAATATTTAATAAAAAATGTAAAAAAAAATCTCATTAGGATAAGTATATTACAAAGGGATGAATAATAACTCAATATTTAAAGAACTATTTAAAATTTAGAATGGTTTTACTTTTGTCAATTAAAGATATTATTTTCAACTCTAGTTTTACTCTTATATCCCTAGGTTATTTTTATTAAACAAAGGAATTAGCATACAAGATATAATGTATTCTATATTTGTGAAATAACTTCTCCGTTAACTATGTGTCATGAGTACTAGATACAAGTTATCGTATCCAAAATTTAAACGTCATTAAATATGTCAAAATCCATAATGTTATAGAAATGGACTAATTAGATCACTCAAAATTAGGATAATTCTTCATTTTGTCATCGAGAGACATGATTGTAACTGCTATTTATATAAATGGATATTTTTTGAACATTAGCCCAATGCTCACCATCGTAAGTCAGTACATAACATGATTAGACCCAAATCAGTGACAAGTATCACATGAACGCAAATACAAGGAAAATCTATATAAGATTCGGTTTCTATGTGTTAATATCATTAAGTTGTTTAAGGTAACCACTCGACAGTAAAAAATCTATTAAAAAGTAAATAAATAGTATACAAATTGATAAAAGTAAATACAAATACTTATATCACTCAAGATACATGCTCTAAACTGCCATCACTCATGGTCAATATATCACTTGATCCAAATAGATATAAGTTCATCTATAAAGCTCTATCACCACATGAATCCTAAGTCAAGCTCCCGCCTAGAAGTTAGATTTTACAAGTATCCTCACAAGTCTAAAATGTTCAAGGATTGACCATCTGCTCGATCTCACAATGTGGTCGACCCTAGATTAATTCATGCTTTTACTGTTGTACTATATTGATACATTGTGACGTGTATCTCTAATGTAATCGACATGTGTACAAGTAATGTCATATATATATATATGAACATAGTATCAAACCAGCCCAATTCAATTTCATTCTCTAACATTTCTCTAGTTTTTCTCTCTAAATTGGATCATCCCTAACATTTTGGCCCCATCGTAGGGATCAAGATTTAAAGGTTGTGTTTTTTTTTACCCCATATTTCTTAGGATTCATCCCAAGTTTTAAGAGAGAAACCCCAAAAACTAAAACATCTCACCATACGCTTTGACTAACAACAATTACCATGGTTGGTACCTAAGTTGATGAAAGATTAAGGCTAGCTAATGAGCTAGCACTAAAGGATAATGCATACCTATGTGGAAAGAGGTTCGGGTTAAACATGGTGGTAACCTACCAAAAGAGGTTAATTCTCGTATAGAATTGACGCAACAACTCCTCAAACTCAAAAGAGAACTCAAGAAAATGAGATAAGAAAATAGGGCACTATGTACTCGAACAAAAGTAGTTCTTCAAGCAGGTCAAGATGAGAATTTAATTGAAGAGGTTGAGTTGGTACCAAGGAAAAATGAGCTTCGAATAGTGGAATATGTAAGGGAAGATATCTTACATCATAATGCCTAAGCTGAGGCACAACCAAATCATTTTGGGGCAAGATGCAACCCATTATAACAATGAGAAATTACTTAAGGAAAGAAGGTTATGGGAAGCATGCTTTTAAGCTCATGAAAAAACAAATAAAAAATAAGACCAAACTCTCAAGGAAACGAATAAAAAACATGAAAAGTGTAAATAACACTATGATATTGATAGAGATTGTGAGTAATTATTTATTTCTCCTTTCTTTGATTAAGTATAACATGATGAGCCACCCTTTTAAATTTAGTGCTCCTAAATGTCATAATTATTAAGTAATGAAGGATCACATAACTCATGTCCTGCACTTCAAAACAACTATAGCTCTAATAAGTATCATCGAGAAAAAAGAAATGTTATGATGTGTAAACTCTTCATAGATACCTTATGTGATTGTGCACTGAAGTGGTTCAATAACATATAACCTTATACTATAACTTCCTTCACACAATTTTCCAAGTTATTCATCACTAATTATGCAAGTAATAAGTCTTTGAAGGAGAAGTCCTATCATCTTTTCTCAATCACTCAAGAAAATTATAAATTTGTAGAAAAATACATGAAAAGATTTAGAGAGGATAAGTTAGAAATCACAAACTATCCCAATTTGATAACGATAGAAGCATTTAGGTAAGATTGGTTAAGAAATTCCAATTTGTTTGTTGGCTTATGATGGGGCCAAGAAATTTGTTAATCTTGAGAGAGAGAGAGAGGTAAAACATGGTATAAAAGGCAAGTTAGTTATGGAAGCAACTCTAGAGAAAAAAAGAAGAAGAATAAGTCCAAACAAAATGATTTAAGATAAAATGGTCACTAACAAAAATAAATGCTTTACCTAGATCATAGAGGATGAAGTAAATGATCTAGAAATTTAGGAGGGGTAAAACACTCTCACTTTTTAGGGGCCACTCTTAATAGTGAACTTGACTTAAGGCTATTTTAAGGATTAAGAACGAGAAAAATGTCAAATCACCACAAAAGATAAGTGCATCTCTAAGAGAGACTTCCAAATGATGCATCTTTTATGAGGACATATGGCATGATACTTAATACTATAGACATTTAAAGAAAGAAAGTGAAGATCTATTATATATGGGATATCTGGATGACCTTGTAGGAAACAATAATAGAAGGAAGAATTGTCTATTTCAATGAGAGGTACTGAGATTACTTACACCACCTATTAACAAGGTAAAGCCACACAATGATAATAATGTAAGGACTACACACCTATACATAGAGGACCTAAGCTTAATAGAGCCTTTAATAATGCTTGAAAAAGGTATGTTTGAGAAGTGCATGGGGCTTTCTATATTTATAACTTACATAAGATATCACCCTCTACCTAAATCATTTTCACAAGTAATGATGAGACTTCATCTCCTCATCAAGATCCTCTAGTAGTCATACTTTGGTGGGGTCATACGATGTTTGTAGGATCTTAGTTAACATTGGGACTTTAATGGACCTTATTTTCCTCATAACCATGAAGATATTAGGGGTAAAAGATAATGTCATTACTTAGAAAGATTTACCTTTAGTGGGATTCAATAGTAACACTACATATGCTGTAGGAACTATGGTACTACCAGTTATGGTAATTGGTTCAATTGTCATGAGCAATTTTGTGGTGATTGATCACTACAATGAAATTTTGGGAAGGCCATAGATACATAAGATAAGAGTCGTCACATCAACCTATCACCAAGTCATTAAATACCCAACTAAGAAGGGCATAATAGAAATAAGAGGGGAACAAGAGAATGTTATGAGTTATTAGAATACTACTGTGAAAGATGTGGCTCCTAAGTAGTAACTACGTTGAGAGCCACCATAGAAACCCCCTTAAAAATGTGTCTAGTAGGCTCAGTCTATATAGATGAAGTTGAAGCCATACAAGGAGAAGACAACTACTTGAGAATGAGTACCAACCTAATGACAAAAGTTAGGGAACAAATGTTACATTTCTTGTGATCCAACGTTGATGTTTTCACATGAAAATTTGGAGATATGCCCAAAATTGACCTGGGGATTATAACACATAAGTTGAATGTTGACCTCAAGACTAGAGCTATCAAGCAAAAGAAACTAAATTCCAAAGGGAAAAGAATGAAGTGATCAAAACTCAAGTAAATACACATAAAGAAATGAAGATTGTCAAGAAGTTAGATAAGTCTTGTTGTACTTGTGTTTGTGTGTTGGCTTCTTGTATACAAAACATGGTGCCTGTTTTTATTTTACTTAGTATATTTTTCTTCCTCTGTGTAAGGTTGGTTATTTTTGAGTACTAATTCACACATCACATAGTTAAGTGTATTTTGTATACAAGTATGTTTACACACACCACATGATTGGTTTTCATTGTGTGCATACTAGGTTGAGAGTGTTGGTTTTTGACTGGTAATCTTACAACAATCCAACGTTATCACTTATATTTGGTTCATTTCAAGTAGGTGTATTTATGGTGTCTACTCAGTAGTTTTTGGAAACAAAAAATTATGAGTTTTTAGCACCTTGTCAACTATCTTGCCACCAAGCTCTCTACCACCCTCACCATCAACCTTGGCGAGATGGTTGGTAAGGTAGCCGATAAGGTGGTCGATGAGATGGCTAGAAAGGTCGCAAAACCGAGCCCTATAAATCCCCCATTCTTTTCTCTTTTCTTTACCCTTTGTTTAAGAGTTAAAATTCTACCAAAATACACACTAAGATTTTATATCTGATTTTAAAATTATTTTGAAAATCTTATATTTAAGAGTATATCATTTTTGTGAGTTTAGTAATCAAATAGTAATCTGTGTGAGTACATGATTTGACCATGTGTCTTCCGTACGCGGTTTAATAGTAGTAGTGGATTATGTGTTCCGTGAGGTTTTGAGTTGATACACTTAATATTAATAATCATTGGTTTTCAATCACATCAAATTGATTAACGTTGGATGTGAAGGACAATCAGGTTTTGAGTTTTCTTGATACATATTCTAGTTATCATTAGATTGGAATGCATATAAAGGACAAGGAAAAAACATCTTTCATTACTAAATATGGTACATTTTGTTATATTCGAATTAATTTTGGTTTAAAAAATGTTGGTGCTACTTATCAATGTTTGGTTAATAAAATGTTTGAAGACCAACTGGGGAAAAGTATGGAGGCATATGTGGATGATATAGTGATCAAGTCCATATGACCTATGGATCACATCAAAGATATAGAGGTGTTTAGTGTCATCAGAAAGTATGGCATGAGACTTAAACCTAAAATGTATGTTTTTGGTGTTACCTCAAGAATATTCCTAGGATATCTTATCTCTACCATAAAATCAAAGCAAAACCAAATAAGATCTAGGATCTAATTAACATGAAACCTCATAATGACTTGAAATGAATCCAACAACTAAATGGAAGAATTATGGTGCTAAATAGGTTTATTTCCAAATGCACCAAAAAATATATGCCATAATTCAAGTTATTAAGGAAGAACACTTTGGTTTTATGGAATAAAGACTGTGACATAGTGTTATAGGGAATCAACCAGTATTTGGGTACACCTTCTAATTGGTCAACTTTACCCTAGGAGATATACTATATTTGTACTTGGTTGTTACTTCTCAGTCATCAAGCATTGTGCTCATAGCAGAAAAAAAAAGTTCAACACCTTGTCTACTACATCAACCAGATCCTAACCAACACCCAAGATAGATACCTAACAATTGACAAGCTAACCTTTACTTTGAAAATGGTGACATGAAAGCTATAAAACTACTTTGGCTCACACACAATAGTAGTACTTACTTTCTAACCTTTGAAAAACGTGTTGAAAAAGCTAGAAGTTGCGAGGAGGTTGGCACATATCACAATTGAGCTACGAGAGTGTTATATCAAGTTTATGCCCACGTCTTTTATAAATGCCTAGGCCTTGGTAGATTTTGTTTCTAAATTTATCAATTCACATGTGGTTATCAATAATGAAGGTAAAACATAAGTTTACAATACAAATATGGAGAAAGTCTATATATGATAAGTGTTCGTAGATGGTGCTCACAATTTCAAAGGAATTGCGTTGGGAGTTGTTATACTTGACTATGATAGAAATTGTTTTGAGTATTCTATAAGGATTAACTTTCAAGTAACCAATAATGTTGTAAAATATGAAGCATCCACCTTTGAAGTCATGACCTCAAAATAGTATCGTGCTACATAGCAATTCACGGATGGTGGTCAATCAATACATGGGCACATTTGAAGTCAAATATTGCAAAATGTGAAGGTATGTATAACAATTAAGAAAAGAATGCTCAAGTTTTGCTAACTTTGAGATTTGACAGATACCACGAAATGAGAATAGTTATGGCAAAGCCTTAGCCACCTTAGCTATTATACGTGAAGCTAACAAGAACAAGATAATCATTGTAACCATTGTCACTATCGGAAACATTTAAGAAGTTACCAATCTATAGTTCACACGAATTCTTAACTTTCTCAAAGATGAGGGTCTACCTGAAGATAAGATAAAACATGGTGATAAGTTATATAGAAAAACTACCCTTGAGTCAAGACTCATAAGTATAGCCAAAGAATGCTCTCCAAGAGTCATGTATAAGGCTCATGAAAGAAAGTGTCACGCTTATTCATGAGAGAAAAAGCTATCCTAATGGATTATGAGACAAGGATACTAATAGTAAATAATGTTAGCAAATTGTACAAGGCATACCCAGGCATGTGAAAAATGTCAAAAGGTTTGCCAAATTGTCCCATGTACTGCCAGCATAAATGATAGGCTTAATCAACCCTTGGCCATTTTACAAATGGGGACTTAATATAGTGGGACCTTTTCCATAAGTAGTAGGCCAAAAGTTCTTATTATTCTCCATAAATTGTTTCACCAAGGATTAAAGTTGAGCTTCTTGAAAGAATAAGGGAAAAGGAGATAATTTGATTCATATGGAAGAACATAATATGTCACTTTAGTTTACCCGAGAAACTTGTCACTAATAATGGGAAAACAATTTATAGGCCACAACATCAAAGAATTTGCCTCCAAATACAACATCAAAATGTGTTATTCAACCTTATATTATCCACAAGTGAATAGTTAGGTAGAATCTTTGAAAAATTGATATTAAACTTACTAAAAAAGAAGTTGCAAACTGTTAAAGGAAAATGGATGGATGATTTGTCTGGCACAATATAAACCATCAAAACTAGCCATTAAGATAGCATTAATAAAACACCTTTCTCCCTATTAAGTGGAACATAAGTTGTAATCCCTATAAAGATAAGAATACCCATTATAAGATCAATCCTAATTGAGGACTAGAATGCCTCAAACAAAGAAGTTGACTTGGTATTAGTAGAAGAAAAAAATGGATGAAGCCTTAAGAAGGATGGTTGAGTAAAAGAAAGGTGTGGCAGATTACAACAATAGAGTCGTACGATTTAAGTCATTCTCTTTGGACGATTGGGTTCTCAGAAGAGTTTTCTCTAACAAGAAAAAATGAATAGTGGGAAGGCTATGTGCAAACTAGGAGAGCCCATACCAAATTAAAAAAGTGACAACAGACGGAACCTATATGTTAAAAATATTGATGGTGTGGAAGAGAGCATAAGTTGGAATCCTCGTCACTTAAAAAAGTATAGTTTTATTGTATTAAACTAAAGCTTTTGTAATCAATGAAGTTGTTGGCAATGTTTAAGCCATGGTTGATCACGTATATTATGAACTAGGTAAAGAGCTATAGTATAACGAAAAGCATGAGCTGATCACCTTGGTCAAGAAATAAGTAGAACACTCAAGCAAAAGCTTTGTCCTAGGAAGCTGGTCCCATTAGCTACATAAACTAAGTCAGGCAATGTTTAAACTATAAATTAATCACCTTGGTTAGGAACCAAGTAGAGCGCTCTGGTATAATGAAAAACATAAGTTGGTCACTAGCTCTAAAATCCAAGCCAGCAAATGTTTAAGCCAAGAGCTAACCACTTTGGTAAAAAACCAAGTTGAACTCTTATGCTAGATGAACCATTCAAATAAAATTTATTCATAAATTGAGCTTACAAAGTTCAAAAACTACTCGATCAAAAATAAATTAGCAATAAGCTCAAAGATAAGTGCATCCTTTCAAAAACTTTTAAGACGTTTAGCTACACAAGCAGGATCTCGTCTCCTTCACCTAAGGTAAAAGCTCGACTTGAATCTTGCTCACTTTTTGACATATCTTTTTGCCCAATTGTGTTGAGGATAAGCTCGGGCTCATGTCTAATCCTTCAAATTTATCCAAAACATTCATAACTTTGAGAAATGTTGGTTCATTTTTCTTCATATGAAAACTAGTTGAATAAGCTCCATTATCAACTAGGGCAACTATATTCACCATAATTTTCCTTTCTCATGCTTGCATTTGGGATAAGTTTTCTTTGTGAAGCTCGTGCTCACACTTGACCTCATCAAAAATTAAATCCCTATTCTTGGTAAAACTAATTTGGTCCTTAATTTGACCACTTTAATAGCAAACCTAGCATTCTCTTGCTTCAAGGCTTGAGCTAAATGTCCTTTCACCCGATTAATGGCCATAACACTTGGGGAGAAAATATAAGGCTAATGCTCTAAATATTGCAAAGAAACTAAAGCTTTCTATACCTGTGCACTTCAACAAGTAAACACATTGTATTTTATAGGGCAAGGCATTGGGATGAATAATTAGACAAATGTCCTAAATACAATGAAGTAGGTCAACATCAATAAATGTATGTTATAAATAAATATACATATCTTAGTATGTATATATGTATAAATACATGTATAAATTAAGAAAAATATTCAATTATTGGAAAAGATATATTATATTGAAAATTTGAAGAGGAAGGTCGAGCTTAAATATAGCTCGAACCTATTACAAAAAGATAGAAGATGAGTTTATAAGAAAATAAAAAAGGTCAAACTTAAAAAAATAAATTAGCTTCATCCTATTACAAAATTTATGCATCCCTAAGATTGTTGGCTTGGTCTCTCACCTCAACCTCATATTTACTCTTCTCTTCATTTTCCTCAGATTCTATATTATCCATTGGAGTTTGAGTGGGTGAATAGGTTGGTGTGACAAGAATATCCAAAAATTTGCAATAGTATTCACCAAGGTCCCTTTTATTGGCCTCTTCATTAAAAGATTTCATGGCGAGGTTATAGCCAATCTAGATGCTCTCTATGACTTCCTCGATCATAGCACATAGGGGTGAGCAAATAATTTGATCAATCCATTTAAATTGAAAAATTTGATTCAATCCATTAGATTTGGATTGGATTGGATCAATAAATTTTATGATTAGATCAAATTCAAATTAATACATTTTATAATCTATTATGTCCTATATGGACAGAATTACTATTAAATTATAAATAAATACATATTTTATTTTATAATATATTATATTTAAATATTATACATATTATAATTATATTAGATTATTATTTTAGCTTAAAAATAAATATAAAAGTTTAACAATTATACAAACATACTACTTATTCTTTTAATTTTTTTTAATTGTGAATACAAATAATAATATTTATTACAAAAATATCAATTAAAAATTTAAATTTGTGTATGTCGTGTTATATATATGAAAATAATTTATAAATAAATTATATTATCAATTTGACTTTATCTGATATGAAAAAATTCAATTTATTTGGATTGCTTATATCATTAGATGAGATTCAGATTGAAAATATTCAAATTCATTCACACCGGATCAGATTTTGATTGAAAAAAAAAAGACAATTTCAATCTGCTGCTCACTCCTAACACCACCCAAGTTGTTCTTTGTCTTTTCATACCCGTACATGGTGTCTTCTTGTTTGTCTTTAGCATCCTCAAACTCGTGGTTGTAAGCTTAGCTCTCAACCTCAAGCCTTATCTCTTTTTCTTTAGCTACCTTACGTTGCCTGACATTTTCATTCACCTTATTGGCAGCATGAGTCAACTTCTCTTCCATGTCAATGGCATCACCCTTCTATTTATTAACCTTGGTAAGTAGCACAACCATTTTGGCACGAGTAGCGACACAGTTCTATTTCTCCATCTTGAGTTCAACCTTGAGCTTTTCAATGCATCTCATCCTATTAAGTTTATACACCAGCTTAGCCTAAAAAAAGTGAGGTATATTAATATAAGGCTCAAGTAGAGTAAGGGTACAAGAAAGCACTTACCTGAAAAAAAGGCCTACTCACTACAAAAGCAAGATCAACATCTTCACTTATAATATTGAGTTTTTTCTCCACGACCATGTATGAAATGTGTTGAATGTAATGGTCCACTTGGTTTAGAGCCATACTTTCAATCTCACCCATGGTCAAGTCTTCGATGACTTATATCCCTAAGTCTTGAGTAGTTGAGGGGTGTAAGTTGGCTCGTGTAGATTAGGATGGGTGTTTAATGATGTAGGGAAGCTGGAGAAACCTAGCCATAACCTCTAAATCTTGGGGAGGAAGAGTGGGCTCTTTAATGACATTTCATGTGTGCCTTTCCTTTTAGCTCGAGCTAGAGCAATGTCTTTCCCTAAGCTCGTACTCCTTTTTTTAACTTTTGAGGAGCCCATGCCTTTAGGATTTCCTATGCTTAGGAGTGGGCAAGATGATGGACGGGGATGGTTTTTGATATAACTATCCCCAAATCGAATTGATAAATACGTACCTGAAATTATATGGAAATGGTTATAGTTTGAGGATAGTTTTTATCCATGGGTAATGGGACGGGGTAGGTAATAAATAATTAAACCAGTTTTTTTCAAACTTGTTAAAAAATTTAATATAAAATTAATGAACAAAAGATGGAGGTAGATTAGTAGTATCGAGCATTAATATATGAGTAAGAGATTGAAGGTTCTAATCTTTGAAAATTAATTTTTTTATTGATTCAATAAATATATAAATTAATTAAATAAATATAATATATATCATGTACGAGCGGAGATAGATATTAGTATAACTATACCTTTATCATAACTGCTAATTCGTGATCGAGTAATGCCCAAAATCATCCTCATCTCCAAAATTAATCGGATAAAAACTAAATCGATGGTATGAATAATCGTGGATACCCAAACCCATATTTAAAATGCCTATTCCTACATGTGTTGTTTTGTTTAGATAATCGAGCAAACAAAACACTTGGGTCGAACTTCAATACTAAAATAAAAAAAGAACAAGAGTTAGAATTTCAAGAAGAAAGAAATTAACTAAGTAATAGCTAATTAAAGCGTGAGTTGATAGATACCACTATCATCTATCACTATTTTAAATTTAGCCCCAAAGTTAGTTGGCAAAGTCTTATACCGAGGTAGTGCCTGAGGCTTGTGGATTATTCTAGTTAGAGGAGGGGTTGAGCCTGATCTCATTAATCCACACACTACAAAGCACGGTGTTGTTAAACATTATTTCCAAGGTCTAGGTTCGAGCAAATAATTTTGGATAGTAACAAGCCTTTCCTTGGCCTCAAGGCTTAATGTAATTATGAAATAATCCATACTCCCAATCACAAGCTTTATATCAACCCACTAACTTCTTATAAGCCTCTTGTCACTATTATCTATCTCCCAATGATCAGAAACATAAAATCAATATTGTTCTTTTCATTCTCTAGAACCACTACATTTATACCCTGATCTTGTTTAGTTGGCATATAAACCTTTCTCATGTTAGTTGGATTTTGTTTCAACATATATGCATCATTAAACTCAGGAATTTTCCAACTCCACCTCTATATGTTAAAGTGAGACAAAGAAGGTATCTCCACCCGATTAACTGTATTGGCATGTGCTGCGTCCTTATAAATAATTTCTTGATGAAAGGATACATTGGAAATCTGAGCCCGAGCCAAAATATCTTCTCATGAAAAGCTATCAAATCTTCAAATAGGGTAGCACTATCCAATGCCTCTAGGATAGGGATAATTATGTTTATAGATTTAGGTATGCTATACATTTTCCTAAGCCTATTCTTTTCCCTTGGAGTTAGGCCCTAAGTTATCACTTCAGCATTCTAACCTTTAGTTCGACCTGTTGTCTCCCTGGTCTTACTTTGTCGAGATTTCTTCCTACATTCTCTTAGAGTAGATACTTGTATGTGAGGAACACTCGGTCTGATGGTCGAGGTGGACTATGGTTAAGATATTGATATAGTAGGAATCTTGGCCCATTATTTATCCTTAGAAAACTTGCTCTCTCCCCAAGCTCACACTTTCTTCTTGATTTTAGTAAGTTGGATACTTAGGACTTCCCCAAGAATAAGATAAACTCGAGGAAGCTGAAGACAAAAATATTCTACTTGTTGCCCTAGTAATCACTTATGTATGAATATTTGCTGCAAAATGACAAAAATAGAATAAGAGAAAATAAGATACGAAGAGACAAGGATTTATCTAATATCGAGGAATGAAAATTAAGAAGTTAAAAAGTGATATTAAGAAAATAAATGACAATTGGTTAGGCGCAAAGACAAATCTTTAACAACTTAGTAGATATTTAAAATGTCGAGCTAATAATCTTACCACCCTAGCAAGAAAATGATAAGGTGCGAGGTGAAACGACAAAGCCCTTTTTGAGAAAAAAATGATTCAACCTTCTCAAAATTATGAAAATGAATGCCTTGCCTCCCCTTAATATAGGGACCTTACTTTTCTCTATCCAATTAACTAATAAATTGAAATATTTTTGAAGCACTTATTAGGGTATGTAAAACCATTCCAAATTAAATGTGTCATTTCAACTGCTTTTTACTCTTTCATATTAGTTGAATAAGCGAGCTAAAAGAGTATAAGGACTTTATGTTTAAACACAAGGTACTATTCAAACATATGGCTTGACTTGGAGCCTGACCTATGAATAGCCCAAGCCATCAGATGTATAATTTTGGAAAATCCAATTTGTGCTCGTGCCTACAACAATAAATATATGGTACCCTCACTTATGTAGGGTAACTTTCAATATTGAAAGCCCGATCACCAAACTGAGTCGTCAAAGTGGTCGACCTTAAATTAGATTTTGTTTTTACCTATGTAACCCCTGATACGGTGTGACATGTGCCATCTTTTTTATTTGTCCACTAAATTCCACATGCCATGTGGCATCTTTCTATTTGCTAGCATTGTTAATTTTTCCTTTTTTTTATCTCAGCCCTTGATCTAAAGCTGATCTTACAATTCAAAATTTTCATGTGAGCTATATACAATGCATAATCACCTCATAAACCCTAATGAGCCAAAATTAACATTTTTTTATCAATTTTTAGAGCCAAGAAGAGAGAAAATTACAAAAATGAATTAAAAAGAGATACAATTTTGGTAGAGATTTAAGAAGAGATTGATATTACAATTCAAGAGATTAATTGTATTTCGTTTTCTTCTTTTTTCTTTATCAATTTTTATGTATTTATCAATGAAAAATATGAGTTTTATGAATAAAATTTGTTAATATATTAATCTAGGGTTCTTATGAACCCAATTTTCTATATGTGATGATATAATATTTACCCAAATTATGATTTTTATTTAATTATATTATTTAATATCATTTTTATGTCATTCATTGTTTGACAAACAATTGATCTATATAGGTAACTAAAGAATATATTTAAGAGAATTATTTAATTGTTTGTCTTGATTAAATAACATGCATAGGTTTTAGACAGAGATGTACGATTCTTATATATGTGATCCATAATTGATGAACTTAATGAGTAATATGCAATTTAATTGACATGACAATGTGGTTAGGTTAATTACTATATGATGTGTAGTTTACTTGAGAGAGTAATATATGTTAGATTAGATTCAATTGATTATGTAATTGATTGGTAATTATATTGGAAGATTTTAGTGATTCACGTGTTTAGAAAATTAGAGGATTAAGTATTCCTAAATATTTTCTCATATATCTTCTTAGCTGTCAAATATTATTTAATTATTACTATTTATTTTTAGTACTTTTAATTTTTCTTTTTTAAAATATAAAATCACAAAAAAATGATTTTTATTTTTTTAGTTTAAAAATTAGTTTCTATAATCTTCATGAGAACGATATTTTTTTATCACTATATTATATGTTGAGATACGTATATTTACGTATTCATTAAACACAATTCATATGCCCGATCAATAAAATAAAATGTGAAACAAGAGAATACATAACATGCACATAACACATCATACTAACTGTCCAATTTATACATGGTTTATACAAAGTGATGTCGTGAAGAACAAAACACCTTGAACATATAAGTACACTTCTTCAATTGATTGTAATTTGGGCCAACCTAATTAATCTTCTAATGAAAAATAATTTTTATGTTACATAACAATTTCGAGCCATAAAAGTAACTTTCATCAATAATGAGAAAGAATGGAGACATGTCATGAAATACAAAACCAACCTTAGTAGACAAAACATCACTAAACTAGCCAACAACTGTGAAGTGTGCATTCATCGCGCCAACCACCAACTAATGCTGGGTGCGTCCCTCCAACTCACAATCTTGTGTGCACCCTGTAATCACCATCCTTATCCACCCCATCGATCATATTCGTGGCTTAGTGCTATTCAATACCCCTTATTTTTTTGTCATCATTGTTGTAGAAGTTTTTTTGATACAAATCCAAAACTAGATACATAAAATTATTAAAAAGATTCCATAAAAATTAAAAAGAAAATACATAATAATGAAAAACTAATTTTTATCAAATTTCAATATCCTTAGGAAGGGTATAGATAATTTTTTAATTACAAAGCTTAAAAAATATATAATTAATGATTATAAATAATCACATTCAACCATTGAATAATGCAAATAAATAAATTATATCCAATGTACTTTTGTCCCTACCCTAAACATAGGGTCACGTACATAGAAACATAATTAATTTAAGAATACCATACGAAAGATCTAATACTTATTATTGGTCTTGAAAATGATTTACAATATAAATTTGAATTTTATTTAACAAAACATGCAGAAGCTATTGATATTAATAATTTAATTGTAATGAGTAGATTAGAAATTTAACTTATAGCATGGAATAACAAATTGGAACCTCCAGGTTTAGAAGACTTGTCTCTCAATTATGATGAACGAAACATGTGAGCTTTCTTGCATTCTCCGAGAGAATTTAAAACAATTCTATTTCCCCAACTATAAACCCTTATACATGACCAATCAAGATACTGTTTATTCATTGTTATTGTTAATAATGTGGGTAAACAAATGCTAGCATTATTGCCTATGTTTCGTTCAATCATATATAATTAACTATTATATAAATTATTATCAAGTAGATATTTTCATATTAATTACTGGAGATAATGGTTATACATTTTTAATAGATATGAGTCATACTAATACAATAAATAAAGATTTATTATAAATTTTAATTAATAATTACAAATTATTTTAATTTTTTCTTATAAAGTCAATCCTTCTATATATACGTTATCATTTTAAGTTTAAGTAAACGTAAATAATAATGAAATTTTATATTTTGAAGAATTACATAAAACATACAAATAGATCAAATATATTTTTATTTATTTTAATTTCAAAAATAATAAATACAAACACGTCTTGCATTGAAACTCTTATCCTAATAATATTCCAGCATGATGACCCACCTCAAGAAGATACCAGCTTGAATTCATTTTGCACATATTAGAAGGTCATCGTCATATATTTTAATGATGTTTCATATATTATATTTTTATTATTAAAAAACCAATATATTATCTTTATAAAATCAATTTTTACAACCATTTTTATGAACGAAATAATTTATATTATCACGCTTAATATGATTAAACTATATTTTTATTAAATACATTGGATTTGAACTATCACTTTTTAAAAATAATATATAAAAAACTAGAATACTAATAGAATTTATTATTTTTTTAACGAAAATTGTAGTTTATATAGTTAAATGATACGCCAAAACATCTTAACTAGATTTGCTATAACACTTCTTCGTTTAATTTATAATTATAAATATTATTAAATTATAAAAAATAATACAAATTAATCATCAATAAAACTTATAACTAGATTGGTCATTCCTTTACTATGTTATGGTATAAATATTATGTATCCTATAAATTATAAATTATAAATTCAAGTTATATCGTTGTCCTCTCTATATATACGAAAACAATAAAAATCCACGTAATTAATCTTTTTTAAATAATTAATCTAAATAAATTATCATTTTTATGAGATTAATAATGATTTAATGTGAAAAAGAATTAAGTCATAAATAAAATACGATAAAAATAAATCCTTCACACCTAAATATAATAGCATATAATATTGCATAAATAATCTTCATGTGCTCTCTATTCTACTCGTGTGTTTTTTAATTGGGTTCTAATAATTTTTTACCTTGCATGTCTAACTTTGATTATGTAAAAATCAAACATAATATTTAAATTATTAAATTAATTTTTTATTACATATATATTTTTAACAAATATTTGCTAAATAGAAAATCAATAAAAATTAATATTAATTTAATATAATAAATATTCTGCTAATTTTTTAATTATTTTTTGAAGTTGAGAATAAATATTAGAAAAATAAGAATTACGGTTAAACTTAAAACATAAGACCCATTCGTTCATTTATTCACTCTCTCAAAATCTCTATTTGCTTTTTTCGAAAAACAGTAATCAGAAGAGAAGAGAAGAGAGGAGGAGACCCCATAAAGCATGGTGAAGGTCCGCATGAACACGGCCGATGTGGCCGCCGAAGTCAAGTGCTTGCGCAGATTAATCGGCATGCGTTGCTCTAACGTTTACGATCTCTCTCCCAAGGTCCCTTTCTCTATAATCCTCATCTTATTCCCCTTCTTTACCGAATTTGTTTGTGTTTGCTTTCCCGATGAAATAATCAATTTCCTGAAAGATTTTTCTCAGGAAGTATAAGTTTCTAAGCTATTGGAGCTTAATTCAGTTGAAGCCCCTTTGATTAAGTCAATTTTTCGTATTAACATTGTCTGTCTAACCAGTTGATTACATGAAACTATTTGTGGTTGCTACTACGTGGATTTCATTTTGCTAGCGAAACCTACCTTTATATGTATGATACCCTGCTGCATTTGCTTAACTAATCGTGATGGTGATAGTATTCATTTTGGTTTTTAACTTATGATGCTTGCTGAAACTGATTGGCTAGTTTATTGGGTGCAAGTTATGAGTTGATCTTCAATAGTTGATAATTGTGGTTCCTCTTCGTGTCTCGTTACAAGTCTGATGAGAGTCATTCTTTATTACCCCTTCCCCCTTCTAGCTCATGTTAATTCTTTTTAGTTTAATGTAGATATGTTGGAGCGAGTATTGCTAGCAAAATCTTACTATTTTTCTGTTTGAATGCTTTTCCAGACTTACATGTTCAAACTGGTTAATAGTAGTGGTGTCACGGAGTCCGGGGAGAGCGAAAAGGTTTTTCTCTTGATGGAAAGTGGGATCAGGTTGCATACCACTGCTTATGCTCGGTAAGATATCATTGTTGGCTATGAGGTTTCACCTCCCCCTGCCTTTTTTCTTTGTGGTTGGACTAGTGTCTGGAGAATACTAAGAGCGATTGAATATTAGAAAATTGTGGTTTTCAATGGTAGGAATTGTTAGAGCTCTAAAATTTTCGTAAGGATAAAGAGGAGGGGAAAGAAAAATAGAAATAATGAATAATTTGATTATCTTCTTCCTGTAAAAAAATATATTTTTTAACTCTTTAAAGTATCATATTTGTTTTTATAGTAGACGATTATGGAGATCTATTTTTGTTTTTGGTGATGAATTTGTCTTGTGAATGACTTTTTCCTTCTTGTTTTTATATGTGGCCTTGCCGGTACATCTGAGAATTTATAATTACTGACCAATTCCCCCCCCACTTTGGTAGGGATAAAAATAATACTCCATCTGGATTTACTCTTAAACTAAGGAAACATGTAAGGACACGAAGACTGGAGGATGTGCGCCAGCTTGGATACGATAGGGTAACAACACTACCTTCTCTTTCAGATCATTGCAATGGTGTTTCTGTCCTCTTACATATATTTTTCCTTAAATTTTTGGACTTGACAGATAATCCTCTTTCAATTTGGGCTGGGTGCTAGTGCTTATTACGTTATACTAGAGCTGTATGCTCAAGGAAATATTATACTCACAGATTCTGATTTTATGGTTATGACTTTACTTCGCTCACACAGGTTTGTGGCTTGCCTTCATTCTTGTTTACCCATGAACTGATATATGCATCCAGAAAAGAATTCTTACATGTCATGTTGGAGTCCTTGGCACAGTTTAGTTACTTATGGGTGAGGGACAATCATTTGCTTCTGTTTTTATCCTTGCATCCCAACCTGCCAGAAATTCATAAGTTAAATTATGACCGAACATTTCAGTATTTATTTGAATATTTTGCTAAGGCAATTTTATTAGTGAAAATAATTTATATGGATCACGGATGCAAAAAATCATTATGTTTTGTTTTATGGACATTATTTAATTGCTTGCTGCTCGAAGGAATCTCAAAGTCTAAGGGATGGTAAGGCATTTTACTTTGTAAAATCTGTTTTTTGATATGTTTATAACATTTTGGAGGCTTGCATCTCTTTTCTTGATAACAACTGGTATTGCATTTACCATCCTGATTCTTTTAAGATGTTTAATGTGTGAAGGTATTATAATCATGGTTTTAAATTGCTATTTTAAGGCTCGTTTAGTAAGCCTCATCTATCTAACGAGTTCAGGCTTAGCCTCAAATGGTTTATTTGAGGCTTACGCCTTTTTTGGTTAGGTGTTGGGTAATGAGGCAATGAAGCTATAAGCCTTAACATTTCTCTGTTTATGGTATTATCTTTTCATTTGTGGGTCAAAAATTCATAGTGACACAATACTAACTCTTATTAGGCTAAGAACTAGTATTTAAAGGCAAAACAACCAATAAAAATAAATAGGCATTTCTCCCTGTTAATATTCCCAAATTCACATTTTGACTTGTTTTTATGACCATTTCAATATTGAATTATGATTGTTATTTTATATATATTATTTTATGAATGTTATCTTATTAGTGTTTATTTATTCTTTGCTTGCATCGTGGGTTTAAATTGTCTCAAGACTCTTAAAATGAGGCTTATGTCTCATACTGCCTTGAGGAATACGCCTCATATTGCCTTGAGGCTTATGACTCACCTCATGCAATAAAAACGCATCAAGGCGTAAAACCATCTTTTAAAACATTGATTATAATCTTGCTTGCCTGGTCCAACCATCCGTTAAACTGTAAAATTTGATTTCAACAGGGATGACGATAAAGGAGTTACTATTATGTCACGCCATCGCTATCCTGTTGAAATTTCCCGAGCTTTCGAGCGAACAACTGTAAAAAAGTTGGGCGCAGCTCTTGTGTCTTCCAAGGAACCTGATGACAATGAAGCTAATAGGGTTAGAGATAGCATGAATACAAATGGTATACCAAAAGGGAAACAGGAGAAAGGCAAAGGTGGGAAGCCTTCTGAATCTAATAAAAATGTTGGTGACGGTACTCGTGCCAAGCAAGCCACCTTGAAATCTGTTCTGGGGGAGGCACTAGGCTATGGACCTGCACTTTCTGAGCATATTATTCTGGATGCTGGTCTTCCTCCAAATACTAAAGTTAGTAAAGATAACAAGCTTGATGGTGATAAGCTTCATGATTTAGCCCTAGCTGTTGCAAAGTTTGAGGACTGGCTGCATGATGTCATATCAGGTGGCAAAGTCCCTGAAGGATATATCTTGATGCAGAAGAAGACTTCAGGGAAAGATGGAGTTCCGTCCGAAGCTGAGTCTAATACCCAGGTTATTACAGTAATCCTCTGATTCAAATAGCCTATAGGTCCTATTATGGAGTGAAGTAATGATGTTCAGTTAGATCTTTAGTTATATGATACTGAATTAACATTTTCTGGATTGCCTTTTCAGATATATGAAGAATTTTGCCCCATGTTATTGAGCCAGTTTAAGACACGGGAGTGCATGACGTTTGAGACATTTGATGCAGCTTTGGATGAGTTCTACAGCAAAATTGAGAGCCAGAAGTCAGATCAACAGCAAAAAGCAAAAGAGAGCTCTGCTGTACATAAACTAAATAAAATCCGTGAGGATCAGGTATTCCTTATTCTGCAAGTTATTTAGAGATGACATGTCAGTAAGCTTTTGAAGCTTTTTTCCCTTCATGTGGCTCCTTGTCTATTGTGTGTGTGTGTTTGAGGAGGAGGAGGAGGAGGAGGAGGGGGGGGGGGGTAGGCGTTTTGGTCTTATATGCTTCCAGATTGTCCATTTAGAGAGAAATTATGTGTATATCTGGCAAGGTTGTGCCTTGTCACATTGCGCCATTCTTGAATATCTGCTCTATCTTGCTGCCTCGTAAAATGCTCTCTGTGTTGTGATGTCCCTTGATGTATAACTAGAGTCTAGAAACTGACTTTTAGGTTCATGGACTTGAACTTAAAAGTTCACTTGCCTTTCCTTTACATTCTTGTTGCTTCAGTTGTCTATGTGGTCAAGATATCTGTGATATTCTTTATTAGACTTATGATTTTCAAAATTTATCTTGGAAGCAAAATTAAGCTCGGATCCTGTAATATATTTTGTCTTGTTTGCTTTGCCGTGTGTTAATTTATTATTACAATCCTCTGCTGTAGGCGAACCGTGTTCATTCACTAAGGAAAGAAGTGGATCGCTGTGTTAAGATGGCTGAGTTGATAGAATATAACTTAGAAGATGTTGATGCTGCTATATTAGCTGTTCGTGTAGCACTCGCAAAGGGTATGAGCTGGGAGGACCTTGCTCGAATGGTAAAGGAAGAGAAAAAATCTGGAAATCCTATTGCTGCCCTTATTGACAAGCTTCACCTGGAAAGGGATTGCATGACATTGCTGTTGAGCAACAATCTTGATGAAATGGATGATGATGAAAAGACACTCCCAGCAGATAAGGTGCTGCTTAGGCTTCAATTTCTTCAGCTTATTCTCAAGATAGACAATAGGCATCCATTGTATTTCTCTTTTCTTCCATGTGCATATAAACTTGCTTCTATCGGCATCTAACCCGGTCCTTTTGCATTTGCACCTTGCCTATATGGTACTTGAACTTGTTTGGGACTAGTCTATTTTGAGTATAATATGTGGACGTTCGACATGCCTATTTTTCCCAATTTTCTATATGTTTCTAGGTGTTTGGACTGTCAAGTTCCCACCCCATGACCATGTTATATCTGTTGGGCACGAGTACTTCACAAACCATACCTACATATGTGTCTATATGGCTTGCTATCAAATTTTTAACTACTTTTAAACAATTCTGGAAAGATAACAAACAGTCTGCTTTTTAACAAGTAATATCTTGCAGACTGACTGGCATGGACGGCTTATGTAGGCAATGGATCTATCATATTATATATCTCATTGAACTTTTTGTTTAATTTTGTCTCAATATAACCATACTATATTGTCTTGTTTTCTAAATCTTTGGTGTGTGCCTGTGTGGCCTATGGTATTCACATGTCTGCTCTATTTCCTGGCATAGTTCATATTATAATACCATGGTGTGCTTTCTGAATTATCCATTTTCGTTACCCATGTTATTTTTTCATCACACTTTTGCTGAATAGGTAGAAGTTGATTTGGCACTATCGGCCCATGCCAATGCTCGACAATGGTATGAGCTAAAGAAAAAACAGGAAAGCAAACACGACAAGACTATTACAGCGCATGATAAAGCATTTAAAGCTGCTGAGAAAAAGACACTGCTTCAGCTAGCACAGGTAGATTATGTCAACATTCGCTTTGTACAAATTTCTATCATTTTGACATTAAATTGCTTTCCACTGAAATCTGCTGAGATGGGCTTCATATATAAAACAAAACAAAATTCTCAAAAATGTAGAAAATCGTGAGTAGGCTCTATATAGACATCAAACATTCAGGTCATTGATTTCAAAATTTGTAACACGTTATTATATGTGAAAGGTTATTTTGAGGCACTTAAGGGGAGGCCTAAAAAAAAAAGTTCTAAAGGCTATAGCCTAAGGTGGTAACCTAAGATTCGGTTCATAGCATCCATGTATCGGTCACTTGGGTTATGCATGAATGAGCTCATTACACTCACTGCATATGATAAGTCAAGTCTAATATGAGTCAAATAAATCAATTTCCTTACTAATCTCTAATCTATCTTCTTATTAGTGGGATCTAATTAGAATAAATAGTCAAGCCGAGATTCTTCTTAATCGGAGTGTTTATGGGGGAACAAGCAAAGTTCTCAATTTTGGCTAAGAGATCTAAGGCATACTTCCATTGATAGATAAATAGTCCTTAGACCAAGAAACATAGGAACAAATGACTCACGATAGTCAATCCTATAAGTTTGAGCATATCTTTTAGTAGCTACTCTAGCCTTGTTCCTTTTTAAAGTCCTTTTTGAATGGAATTTTACCATGAACACTACTTACAACCAACAATCTTCTTTCCATTAGGTAACTCGACCAACTCTCAAGTAAAGTTCTTATAAAGGGCATTCATTTATTCTAGCATGACAACTCTTCACTTGAGATCTTCAAGGGTTCTTCAAAATGACTAGGAATAGAAACAGAAGAATTCGAAAGGTAAAAGTTTAGCGAATTTTAGATAAGAGATTATAAGAAACAAAGTCAAAGATATGATAAATAACATTGGAAGAGGGTTTAGGAAAGCCCAACTTTTTAGGTTGTTTACAAACTCGAAGAGAAGACCTTCTATCTCGATTACCAATTGGTGTTTCCAAGATAGTAGATGCTAAATTAGGGTTAGAAAGTATGTAAGTAGAAGAGATATGAAGAGTAAATGTTAAATCAGAAACATGTATCTCAAAATTAATTTTGGAAGATTTATTCGATGGTATGATAGTATCATCAAGAGAAGTAGAGGCATTTGGAGGCGTGGGATAGCATGAACATCATGCTTCCTCTTGTACAAGTTAGTTGATCTTTCCTTATCTAGTCTAGGTTCTCCCACAGGATGAAGACACCCAAGAGTCATCATGTTTTATAGGAGAATGATCACCTCTCTTGAATTCCATAGCTTTTTTTCTTCCAATCATAATTTCTCCTTTTCCTTACTACTAATCTCCCTCTGAAGAGGAGTTAGAGGAATGTCTTTACAAAAATAAGACACTTTTACAAAACTTAACATCCATAGAAGCATAGTATTTACTAGTGGGTGGATGAAAACATTTATATCCCTTCTACGTATTAAGAGTAATTGAGAAAGGTGCATTTGAGAGTACGTGGATCAAGTTTGTCCTTGCGTACGTCATGAACACGAACATAACAAACACGCCAAAAAACTTTAGGACATAGGTTCAGTTTATAAGGTATATAGTGAAAAAGAGTCTGATAGTTAATAATATGAGGCAAACGTTCGGTTAATAAGATATGTAGCAGTCCTGACATTCTTTGTCCAAAAACGTTAAGGACTATGCCTAGTAAAACATAAGGCACGGGCCACCTCAAGGAGATGACGGTTCTTACGCTCAGATATGGAGTTCTATTGTGGTATGTAAGTACATATCTGGTGGAGGATGTCATGAGTTTTGAAAAAAAAAACAGTAAGATATTGGTTCACAAACTCATGATCATTTTTAGAATGGAATACCTGAACTTTAGTATGAAACTGCGTGACTATCATATGATAGAATTGAGAAATAACATCTATAATGTCACTCTTAGATTTCATCAAATAAAGTTGGGTAATTTTAGTACAATCATCGATAAAAGAACAAAGTTTACCAGAAGCAGTCTAAGTAGAGAAAGGTTAAAACACGAGCAAAAGAAATAAAACTTTTATTTGAACTAATTTTAAAAGGAAAACGATGTTTTTTAGCAAAAATGTATTGTTCACATCGTAAACTAGAAGTAGGAATATTAAAAAACAACCTAGGAAACAAACGTTATATTAAGAAAAAGATGGATATCTTAAACGATAGTGCCATAATATAATCTTCTCTTCTTGAGTCTCTCTATCCACTTGAAAGTCACACTTTGGATTCCGTTCCCTTATCTCCAAGTATTAGAGGTCTTCTATCCCTTTACCCGTGTCAATCTTCATATTTGTTTGATTGTCTTGAAACACACAATAATTAGGGTAAAAGGTTACAGAACAATCAAGATTTTTGATAATTTTACTAATTGACAAAAGATTGTTAGAGTGATTTGGTGCAAATGAAATAGAATACATGGAGAATGTGAGTGACAATGTAACATTTTTAGCCACGCTAATCAGCATTGGTGTCCCATCGACAACTTGAATACACTTAACAAAAGAAGATGTTAAAGAATCAAGAATAAAGGGATCAGAAGTCATATGATCAATAACCCTGAATCAATAAACCTAGGTGCTAGAAATATAAGAAATAATTGCAAAACCAGAATTAGTTCCTTGAGTAGTCAATTGAGAAACATGTGGTATAAGGAGCAAACTGAGCATATTTTTTTTTCTCAGCTTGCTTATGTTTGAACCATTCTAGATAGCCATGTTTTTTTCAGCGAATTTCAGCAGTGTTTGGTACAACTGCAACAGATACAAAGTCAAGAATTAGAGTCAGTAGTGGGAGGATTTGAACAGATTTTGTTCTTTTGGGAAATAAGGGCTGAGGATTCATTTGATCGATAGCCCTGACCAATAACCAAGTGTTAGAAACATAAGAAATAATTGCAAAACCAGAATTAATTCCTTGAGTAGTTAATTGAGAAACATATGGCAAAAGATAAGCATATTGAGAATTTTTTCCCCCCTCTCAAATTGCTTAAGTTTGAACCATTCCAAATAGCGATGCTTTTTTCAGCAAATTTTAGCAGTATGTTTGGTACTATTGCAATAGTTGTAAAGTTGAGAATTAGATTTAGTAGTGGGAGGATTTGAACAGATTTTGTTCTTTTGGGAAATAAGGGCTGAGGCCTCAAGATATCCTCATTGTCAATACTGACTTGTCTTTGTATTGAATAGGTTTCTTTTAGGCTTTGTAAAGGAGAAGTAGCCAAAACTTGACTGTTAACTTGATCTGAACTTCGATGCAATTAAGCTAAAAACACATACTTGATCCTTATCAGTGCGCATTCTCAATTTCTCAATATTATTGGAATGTTCCATATCATTAGACCTTCGATAATTGAGTTCCATAAAAGTAGAGTTTAATTCATTGTAGTATTCAGCGAGAGGTCGACTACCTTGACATAGTTTAAAGGACTTCATCAATTCATACACCTGTGAAGAATAAGAAACATTAAGGTAGTTTTTCTTAACTGCATCCCAAATTTCTTTTATAGTTTCACATTAAACAAAATGAGACATCAGCGTATTTGTCACAAAGTTGAATAGACGGGGATTAGGGCATCTTTAGCTTCCCACTTATGAAAGGTTGGGTTATCATTTGGTGCAACTCTTTTTCTGACAATTTAACGTTTTTTCTCTACTAGCAGCAATATGCATATCTAAAATCTTGGACCAAACATGATAGTATAATCGAATTTAATATTTAAGCGAACAAGACCGATAATGTATGGTTGTGGTAGAGATAATTTTACTGTTGGGTTACATTTCAGTTATAGAGGAAGTATTAGTCTTTAATTTCATACATGGTTTAAGTTTATAGGCAACTAATAATAGGAATTAATTTTAATAATAACCCACCAAATTTTTCATCAAAAAATCAAACAACCAAGTCATGGGCAGATCTAATAACTAAAGTTTGAAATATTGATGTCGCTCAAATTATTGAGACTTAAATTTTATGGATATGTCGAAGATATTGTTGTTGTTGATGGAAACATTGAAAAAAATTCATGAAAATTATGTACAAATAATATTATGAAAACCTTAAAATCTTTTCAAAAATATCAAAACATTCAATTACTTATTTTTTAAATTAGTTGTAATATTTGGTATACGTAAATATAATTACATTTCATATTTATTTTGATCAATAGATCAAAAAGTTATAAAATAGATAGTTAAAATATTTAAAATAATTATTTAAATTAATAAATTTTATGATTAATAAAATTAAATAAAGATATTTAATGGTAAATTATTTTAAAAAAATAAAGTTAAGCATAAATAAAATTTTATCGATATTATTCGATATTTTTTGACAATATCTATGTTATTAGTTATATTCTATCGATATTTTCTCACCATCGATATTTTGTCGACATTATCGCAGACAATATGTATCAATATTGAGACTTTTTAAAGTGTGGATATTGACGACAATGTCAAAGGTATTTTCATCTAATAACCCACAAACAGAAAGTCACTCTTATGATAACCCACAGGTCCCAAACAGATAAAAAATCAATAGAGATCATAACCATTGTTACTCGAATACCTGCTGTTAAGAGAAAGTAGAAGGGCAACCGAAAAAGTCTTCTTGTAAAATATGTAAAAGTAGAGAGGAGAATGAGAAAGTAGAAAATACTCATTGTTTTTATTGATAAATATTAGAGATTTCAATTTCCTATTTATACATAAATCACGACACCAAAACTTTAGTTACAAAAACTCCTAATGAGACCCTTATTGCCACACGAAGTGTGTGCAATGAATACGCAAGTATCGCAACAAGTAATATAATGCTAAGAAAAGATCGTTACCACGGAAATTATTTTATTAGAAACTAATTTTTAAAATAAAAAAATAAAAATCAATTTTTTTTTATGTTTTTATATTTTAAGGAAGCAAAATTAAAATAAGTAAAAATTAATAGCAATAATTAATTAAATCAGATTTGGTAATTAAGAAGATATATGAGAAAATATTTAGGAATATTTAATCCCTCAATGTTTTAAACATACAAATCATTAAAATCCCTCCAATATAATTGTCAATTAATTACATGATCAATTAAATCTAACTTAGTATGTATTCTTCTCTCAAGTAAATTACACACCATATAGTAATTAATTTAAGTACTCTCATGCCAATTAAATTGCATACTACTTATTAAGTTCATCAATTATGGATCACATACATAAGAATCATGCATCTCTACCTAGAAACTCTACATGTTATTTAATCAAGACAAACAATTAAATAATTCTCTCAAATCTATTTAATTAACTTTATAGATAAATTGTTGTCCAAATAGTTAATAACATAAAAATCAAATTAAATAATATAATTAAATTAAAATTATAATTAGGGTAAAATATTAGATCATTACATGGTGAAAATTAGATTTATAAGATTCTTAGATTAATAAATTAACTATACATAATTGTGTTCATAAAACTCATATTTTTCATAAGAAATACATAAAAATTGATAAAGAAAAGAGTAGAAGATGAAATACAATCAATCTCTTGAATTGTAATGCTAATCTTTTCTTTAATTTCCACTAAAATTGTATCCTCTCTTGAATTTTTTTTGTATTTTTCTCTCTTTTTAGCTAAAAAAAATTGGCCAAAATTATGCTAATGATGTCCCCTTAGGGTTTAAATATAGCTTAGGTGCGATCTGGACCGTCAAATCGGCTTCAGATCAAGGATTGAGATCAAAACAAACAAAATCATTAAATTCCAGCTAATCATAGCGTGACATGTGTCACACAGAATTTATTGGACGAATCAGAGCACAACGCGTGGCAGGAGAGATTGGTTAGAGTCAGTGCCATGTGGTGCATCGTAATTGGCGGTAACAGATGGCGTGGTGTACAGGTGGAACGGTTGGACGAGTAGAGTGGTGACATGTGGCAGTGTTGTTTGACCGCACTTCGAAGTCGGATTGAACACTTTGTTGACACATGGCACATGGTTCATCCTCACACGCGATGTAACGTGATTCATTGTCCCTGCTTGCGTGGCATGTAGTTGGCTTGCCCAATTAGCTCATTTGCTTGCGTGTTAGGTCACGTGGAAGTTCCTGATTGACCATACGTTAAAAATTTATAAAAAATTCTAAAAATTATATTTTCATCCTTTTCACTAAAAAGTTTATATCTTAATATTTTTAGCCCCAAAAATACTATTTATTAAATAAAACAAGTAAATATTAAGTAAAAAAATGCACTAATGACTCTATTTTCATAGAGTATTCAGAACCCTAAACATATAAGGAATTAAATAGAATAATAGTATTTGTTTTACAACACTCCTCAAGCTGGGGGGATATGGATACTATCTGTGTTCAGCTTAAACAAATATAAAAAAACCATAAATATAATAAAGACACTAATAATAATAAGATAATAAATATCTTGCCACGTATGATTGAGTAGAGACGCTTGTAGTTGAATGCAATGAGCGCATGATTGGAGTAATAGTCACAGGGAATACAATTGACATATAGTTGATAACTTTCGGGTCGAGACCAAAGATAGAGTAGACCTATGAAGTTAATAGAGACGGTAGAAAATTCTTATGAGTTAAGAGATACACAGGGTTGAACCCAAATAGAATTTAGAGACAGACAAAAAAAGCCTTTTTTGGGCATAGACAAAATTAAAGGTGACAAGATTTTCCAATTAAAACCAAATAATTGGCTCTACAATTAAAATAATGACAACATAACTATGACGAGTCTGTTATAATAAAATGTTCTTTGTTTTTGAAAATATGTGATGCCAATAGATGATAAAACACAACCAAAACCCAACAACTAAATACTAATTACAGACATTTACCAACTCAAAACAAACCAATCCAGTCAAATGGAGAAGAGGGAAAAACTCAACAACCAGAAAATAACTTCTTTGGTTCAGTACTCCTGCATATTTACCCAAGAGAAAATAAGGAAACAAGTGCTAGTAGAATTCTAAAAGACGAAGACAAGATATATTTTTTTTCAATCACTTTGCCCCTTGATTATGTGTTTATTACCTCAACGTATTCAAAATGGTGGACATGTTTTGGAAAAGCGCCTATTGTGGTCAAACATACAACGATGGTAGACTGAATGGCAGCGATGAGGACTAGTTGATGGTTTCACCAATGGATTAATGACAGCATAAGAGTTGGGTTTGTTTAGGCTCTGATTGTTGCAAAATAATATTATGGTAGCTGCTGTGAGGTTATTGTTTGGGATGTTTATGTGGCTAGGTTTATTTTTTAAAGATTTTCTGTTTTTTTTAGTAGAGACAAGACTACGGGGTAGTGAGAACATGACGAAGAGAACATATGAAAGCTAAGTTTTGAGGGAGTATGAAGAAACCAACTTTGATACCATGTTAAGAAATTGGTAAAAATAGAAAGGAGAATGAGAAAGCAGAAAATACTCGTTCTCATTGATAAATATTAGAAAATATAATTTTCTATTTATAGATAAATCACAACACAAAAACCCTAGTGATACAAAATCCTATCGAGACACCTAAACATCCAAGAAACTAAATAGAATAATATTTATTTTGCAACAAGTGTTATTTTTTATTTTCTCTAATTTGTTTTGCTGTGATACAAAATTAAATATGAAAGCTTAATTTTATTCATTAGTTTAATGGTGTATTTATATACACATATAGAGCCTTATTTGATAATTATAAGTAATACTAGTCATATTAAAACTAATATGATTTACCTTAAAATAACTAAAATAAATATAATATATATACACACGTTAACTCTATCATTCATTGTTGCAAAAGAGTTAGTTAGACAATGAAGTGAGGCCTTCTAAGCCTCGTTTGCATGAAGTTAACGTCAACAATCAGCTTTAGTTTGTATCGTCACCAATTTTAGGTTGAAAATGTAGGCATGGTTGAACTAATGCATGGCCTGGAAAGGCCATGGCCACCCCAAATTTTTTAAAAGTTATTCGTTTTGTTCAAATTATATTAAAAGCAATTTTATTTTATTTGATTATTAAAATTATCTTTTAATCTAATTTTTAGTTACTAGCTAATACATCCAAAAAATAAATTAATAACTAGTTTGAATTCAGAAGCTAAAAAAGAGAAAATATAAATTAAAAAAATGATCTTCAACGGCAACTATGAAAATATGTATATAAAAAAGGTATTTTTGTTGAACATTGACTCTTAAATGATTTTCATCTAATAAAATTATAATTCTATTGCTAGATTAAAGTTTAGAGTATTAAACTTTATAAACTTTATTTTTGAAATATTGTAAATGATCAATATAATTCAACCATAATTTTGTATTTAATTAATTTCCCCTTTTAAAATTTTGTTCTTGGTTCCGTCCCTGTAGGTTAGACAATGAGAAAGAACAGAGATAGGAGAGAGAAGAAATTAGGAAAAGTAGAGAGTAAAAGGGAATAATTGGAGAGCAGCATTCTCATCAATTACAATTCAACTGTGATTATCAAGTTAACAACTACAATCCATTGAAGCCTATTTCTAGGCATTAGAAAATCTAGAATATTTTATCGAGATCAGGTAAGAACTGCCAATACAATTAGCTTCAATTTGAATAAAGTAAATAATAAAATTCTTACTATTCCAATATTCTAACAACTCTTAATTTTGGCCTGCATTACTTATTTCGTTGCATAGCATTTTCATCATGCATTAAATAATGATGTGTTTTTTTCAGCCTTGGTTGTAAGCTACCTATCATGATTTTCAACCCCATATATTTTTAATTTTTATGCAGGAGAAAACTGTTGCCACAATATCACATATACGCAAAGTTCATTGGTTTGAGAAATTTAACTGGTTCATTAGCAGCGAAAATTATTTGGTTATCAGTGGACGTGATGCTCAACAAAATGAGATGATAGTCAAGCGTTATATGTCAAGAGGAGATCTGTGAGTAATGTTGTATTTCGTGTTCACAGTATGTTCGTGGTTTTTACCATATTATTTGGCCCTTGCTGATTGTTCATACACGTAATGTTAGAAAGATTGATTTTCCTCTTGCGTTTGACTATATATGAATACTAAATTTCTGGTAGTTAAACAATTTTCAACTTGGAATTCTTGGCTGGTTAGGTATGCTATTACTAAGGAATTGGGTTGTAAAAATTCAAGCATACATGCTTCTATTGATTTCATACTTAAAATTGTACTGGCATTAATATGTCCAATTTTATTGAGGAGCTTATATGACATAATATCTGGTTTCAACACTGATATGATTATTTTAACAGGTATATCCATGCTGATCTGCATGGAGCTTCTAGTACTGTGATAAAGAACCACAGGCCTGAACAACCAGTTCCTCCACTGACTTTAAACCAAGCAGGATGTTACACAGTAAGAGGCATTCTCATAATCTTTTCACCGTAATTTAGTGTCAAGGCTATGCTTCTAAATATTCCATTACTATGCATGTATAACTTGGATTTTATGCTGTAGGTTTGCCATAGCCAGGCATGGGATTCAAAAATTGTGACCAGTGCTTGGTGGGTCTATCCTCACCAAGTCAGCAAGACTGCTCCCACAGGAGAGTATCTTACAGTTGGGAGTTTCATGATTCGTGGCAAGAAAAGTTTTCTTCCTCCACACCCCCTTGTTATGGGATTTGCCTTGTTATTTCGCTTGGATGAGAGCTCCTTGGGGTCGCACTTAAACGAGAGGAGGGTGAGAGTTGATGAAGGAGGGATAAATGATGCAGATGAAAGTGGCCCTTTGAAAGAAGAATCTGATTCTGAATCAGAGGATGAAGAAAAACTTGCAGAAGAATTAGAAAGCATTTCTACATCTAAATTGGTACCAGAGAGCCTCTCTCAGACTAATTTCACCCATGAGTTCTTAAGTGCTGCTGATGAGTTAGCAGTGAATTCAAATAAAACGTCTGTCGGTGACAGGAAAGATTCGGCTGATGTTGATAAGGAGAATGTGTTTCATGTTGGTGGAGATGGAGTGGCTACAATTACCACGCAGCTTGAGGATCTAATTGATAGAGCTCTTGTCCTTGGATCTGGATCAACATTAACTAAAAATTACAAGTTAGAAACTTCTCAGGCAGAGTCTGTAGTGGAACAAAATAATGAAGAAAGGAAGGTAGCAGTGAGAGATAAGCCCTATGTCTCTAAAGCTGAAAGAAGAAAGCTTAAGAAGGGTGAGAAAATTAATGCCATAGAAGAAAGCGTTGAGAAAAAAGAGGAAAGACTGAAAGAAAGTGATCATCCCCTGAAGCAGTTTGAAAAGAATGTATTTGTTGCAAAGCCCAGTGGTGGAAAAATAAGCCGTGGACAAAAGGGCAAACTGAAGAAGATGAAAGAGAAGTACGCTGATCAAGATGAGGAAGAAAGAAGCATTCGTATGGCTTTGTTGGCTGTGAGTACAAACTTCTCTGGACTGCTTGTTTATATGTCATCATTTGCATAAAGGCATTTTTAACTGTGGACCATGTGCATCATTTACTTTCTGGCCAAGAGAGGAACCATATCATTTTGATATAGACAAATTTATATTACAAATTGGCAACATTTCCATATACGAATATGATTTTTCTATTAAATATTTCTATTGTACATGATTGTCTCATATGCAATGTGCTCGATCAAGGCATATTTTTAGCTGTAGAGATCCTACTATATGTTCTAAGTTGGAGTTCTGTTTGTTCCCAGTTTTAGTAATAGTACTTCATGCACCGACTTTGATAAATAAAAGTACTACCTGTGAAATTTCAGTCATCAGGAAAGGTACAGAAAGAAGGTAGCAAGACACAAGATGGAAATGCATCCCCCGAAAAAGGAAAAGCACCTACTGTTGGTATGTCTTACCCATGGTTTATAGTGTCTCACTATCATGAGCAGTAATATTGTCAGTGTTTAATGTTTTAAGCCTTGATTATTTTTCACCTTCAACACGTTTGTTGGCATAGAATCTTACTTTGTGTAATAAATCTCGAGATATCATATGGTTCACTTTTTTAGTAACATAAATCTTGAGATCATATGGTTCACTTTTTTAGTAACAGAACAGCTAATAATTATGCTTTAAATCTGGCAGGCCTTGCAGATGCTTCAAAAATATGTTACAAGTGTAAGAAGGTAGGTCATTTATCTCGTGATTGTCAAGAGCACCCCAATGATGTCTCATACAGTCAAGCAAACAGAGGATCTGAAGATGATGCTCGAGTGGCTTCACATAGAAATGCCTCTGAGGAAGACAAGGTGGTGTTGGAAGAAGACGATATTCATGAGATAGGCGAAGAGGAGAAAGCGAAACTAAATGATGTAGATTACTTGACAGGGAATCCACTGCCTAGTGATATTCTCCTTTATGCTGTGCCGGTTTGTGGTCCATATAGTGCTTTGCAATCGTATAAATACCGTGTGAAGATAATTCCTGGCTCTACGAAGAAGGGAAAAGGTATGTAAGTCATATTTTTCCCTTTTCCCCTATCCCTTCTAAATCCAAGTTAGCACATTGTATATGGAAATGAAATGCAGTCCTGATTATTGGTGCTAAGCATTAAGAGTATAGCATCCGACCAAAATATTAATGCTATAACTTAAAAGCACTTTCACGCTGGAATTTATATTAAGGATCCCATTTGGAACCACTCCTCATTTTGGTTTAAAGTGTTTAGCAATCTCTATGAAAAATGCTTTTAAAGTATTGAGAAGTATTATTTGTGCTTTTAAGAGAAGTAATACTTATGGGAGTAATTTTTAGTACTAGCTCCCATCCTAAATTAATTACTAAATTACCACTCAAAATATTTTATAATAATTTTATGCCAAGCCTAAATGTTTCTCTTGAAAACACAACAAACTGTTTTATTTCAAATCACTTCCATTAGAACCACTTTTAAAAGAAGCACATCTAAAGGGGCCTTAAGTTTGTTTCCTACTGTCTTTTAAATTGTGAGACTGATTTGTTTTCCCATGTTTTTATAGCTGCAAAAACTGCCATGAACTTGTTCAGCCACATGCCTGAAACAAGTAGTAGAGAAAAGGAATTGATGAAAGCATGTACGGATCCTGAGTTGGTTGCTGCAATTATAGGCAATGTGAAAGTAACAGCTGCAGGCCTTAACCAATTGAAGCAGAAGCAGAAGAAAGGGAAGAAAAGCAACAAATGAGATGGGATAGCTTAGCCAACTTAGTAACCATTACAGTGTAAAATTATTACATATGATTACTTAAAACAAAATCCAGTGTTCTTTATGAATTCCAGTTGCACTCTTCTACAGGAAGACCTCTAAAGCGGGAACCAAACAGCTTGCTTAAAATATTAGTTTCACGACTAATCAATGTAATGATCATCTGGAATCGGGATCTTCACAATTTTGAAGTTTCTGAATGAAACAAAAATATACAGTATTGATTTTATCAAGATTAAATATATGCCATTGAAATTTATGTACTTTACTTTTTCTCAATATGTCCACCTAATCCTAACGTGTATTATTTTCTGAATGTATCCACCTAATCATAACTTGTATATTATTTTTGACCTGCGATGACAAATATATCCTTTTCTCTTTACAGATTGTCTGCTTCATCCATTTTCAAGTATTTTTGTTAAACAAGATCATCCTTAAAACTCATAACAACCAAAATAGTATAATTTATGTTTAAATTATATATTTTATTATTTAAAAAAGTAGACGTATCATTTCATTTTGTTTAATATTATTAAGGTATTATTTTTTTATAAGTTTTAAGTGTTTCATGTTGTAATTTTCTCTCCTTTTCCCAATTGGTTAATACTACCCGTAACTTTAAAAATTAAAGTCCAAATAGTTTCAAGTTTATCGTGCACAGATATCCTTGTAGGCAAGAATTTTATCAGTACTTTAGAATTATACTCCTTAAAGAAAGATGAAAATAAATGTAAAATATAGGTATGAATGAGAGAAGTCTGGGGCCAATATTATATGGGTAGGTGTGAAATTATGAGTTTATATATCTCATTAGGAAGACCCACGTCGGTACTTTGGAGTATTTAATAGAAATCCTTCTGGCATATGCAGTTTGTTCCAAAGGAATAAGAAAAATACTTGTGGATTAGGCTATGATCTCATATAAGCTTCGTGGTTGGGGTGAGCTAAGTTTAATCCCATTAAAATAGATAAAAGTAAATTTTAATATAAAATTATTGAAGAAAAAAATCAATAATAATAATAATATTATTATAATAAAATTAAGTAAATACATTATTTTTATTTTTTTAAAAATAAAAATTAATAAAATATTAAAATATAAAAATATAAAAAACAAATTATATTAAGGGTTGCTTTACTATTGTTAAAATATTAAGTTTTAATGTGTTTAACCTCTTGATAAAAAATAATAATTTAATAAAAAATTATTAAAGAAATATTATTTGCTTTTAATTAACTCATTTTTATCAAAACTAGAGGACTAAAAAAATCTTTTATCATTTAAGAGACAAATGCGTACTAAAGTTTAATACGAGGAACTTAATTGAATGTTTATATATATATATATAAATTCTCATTCATATTTGTTTTAATCAAATGATGGTTAATGTGTTTGAAATTGTGTTCTTGAGTAACAATATATGTGTTCAAATTTTAAAATATGAAAACGTATATACTTAAAATGATATCAAAATAAATGAGAAATTGAGTTACAAAGACAATCAAGTAGATGAAAAATTATCTTATAGAAACAATTGTGCTCTATGGATACTGTATATAGGCTTGAGCTTTCATAGTTTATAAACCAATATTTGATTTGTCATATTTTTAAAAAATTATCATGCATTTTATTTTAAGAATTAGTTACTTTGATATAATTTTTTATTTCTTTGTAGATAAATAAATATATGGGATATTCCTACACATTAGGGCAAAATGAGATGAACAGATACAATTTCAAACTAAACGGGACCAAATCAAAGCACCACATATAATCCCCACCATAACATGGCACCCGAGTAGCAAATGTGGCAATTAAGCATCTTCTTTGTGAGTTATTGGGTTTTTGGCTTAACATTCAAATGGCTCTCTCTAGTGGTCGATAGGCTCCCTATTCGAGAACTTATGCGAAAATTTTCATAGATGCGTGATTTTATCATTTTTGGGACTCCAACTATCCAGATTGTACCTAAGACTTCTATAACCCTATTTATATCATATAAATCCCAAAATCTACTCATTCTTAGCCATTTTTTGAAGAGAATTTGGGGACCAATATTGGAAGAAATAACCATAATTGTTTAGGCTTCTACCAAGGTTTGAAGAAGGAGATAAACTAACACAACATATAATGTGATAAATCACATGCGATCTATCACCTATATGAAAACATCTACGAGTTGTACAATAATTATTGCAAACAAGATATTTACTAAAAAATTAATAATTTACAACAAATAGGAATATAAACTTAAATACTTTTATCATTTGAAGTATCTTTCCTAATTGCACCTAAGTTTCCAACTTTGTTGTCTGTATAGTAACCTAATCAAAGTGACATATGTCTCTCTGGAGCTCTACCATGATATGAAGTGGTATAATTACCAATAGCTCGATGTAGTAAACAACCTAAATTTGGGAAGCTTTCATGCACATGAACATAGATAATCAAACTATATCTCGATTTTAATTTAATTAAATTAGATCCCCAAAACGTGTTTTCATAGAATCACTTTTAAAGTGTATCACTGATACACTGAATAAAAAAAATCGTTTTCAAAATCTAGTTTTAAATTTGCAAGAACTTCCCCTAAATATTTTAATTACATGCTTAACTACAAGACAGTAAGACCTCGATGAACAGAAAAAACATACAACTTTTATTTTAAAAATACTGAGTAATTTCTTACAAATACTATAAAAACATTAATGCAAACACGCAACCCAAATATGTTAACTACATACTTAAACCCTAAGTTATATTTGTATCATGGAAACATATAAAGTGTAATTTATATGAGTGCTTGAAATATTGAACGATTAGTAAACAATCGTACATAGATGATGACAAACACTTTAACTAAACCCAAAGACAAAAATACTTACATACATGTAAATCCAAAGAAAACATAACTTACAATTTTTTTATTTCTTGTTGTTGTATTTATATTAGCTTCCTACTTTCATTTTTATATTTAACCGTATATTGTTCATTATTTCCGATGTTAATTGTTGTGTTAGAATTTTAAGTGGTGACCTATTCACTTCTTCTAGGTCATAAGTAACTATTAGGGAATTATTTATACTCGTTTTTCGTATTGTGCTTAATCGTTTTGGTATTAATAATATTTCTCTCGCTTTTCACGAGCACATTTCTTTTGTGAAAATAGATCTGGTAAGATAGGTAACTTTGGTCATATTTTATAAATATTTTTAGGTATAAATTATTTTATATTTACACTTATTTTATTATTTTAATGTGCTAAAATTTATTAGTTTTTATTTATTGAGAAAATAATTTTTTTGAAATTTTTCTAGAATATTTTGAATTTTTTGGATCAGGTGGATTAACTTAAAAAACATTTGTGGATGTACATTGAAAAGCCCAACCCAATCAGCACACTCGTCTCTGTGTACCACATGTTAGATAGAATGCTATAACACATAACACCCATCGTTCCTAACTCTTATACGACTCGCTCAAGTGTGCGTGCAATGGACTACCTTTCCTCGACATGTCAAGTTAGGCACATGCTCTTCACCACCCCAACATGGGTAGATTTCATGTTCTGATCGTGTTAACCCATTTTTCTCTCTCTGTGACATATAAACACACGAATCTGTATCCATTTTCTTTCATCCAACAGTCCATATTTAATATGAGCCTAAAAACTTAATTTTTCTCATTTAAATATCAAAACAACACTCCTATTAAATCAAGATAGCAGCCAAAATTCAAGAAAATTGAGAGATAAATTGAAGAAAAAAATCATCTTTGTCCTATTCTTGAAGATTCTTGAAGGAAGATTGAAGATTAATGTTTTTTTTTCTTTTACCTAAATAATTTATCAAAATCAAACTCTTTTTTCTACTATTTTTTCATTTATGATGGAGTATTTAGTTTGTTAATTAGATTTTTTGAATTTCATGGCTAGCAAAATATTTAATGTGATTATGGGTAACTTTCAAACCTTAGATTATTAATTAATTTGATTTCATAAATTATTTTAATTTCAATTTTTAATTTTCACCTCGTAGTCTCACATTTTTTATCGTAGAAGCTTTTAAATCTCATCAATATTAGGGATAGACTAGATATATTTTAAATTAAAAAAAATATGCATGAAATAATTTTTTATTATTGAATTTTGATTTTAAAACTCAAAGTTATTAATACAAATATATACCTAATATATACATAATACATCATTTTATTTTGAGAAATAATAAATTGTGTGAATTTTTTTTCGAAAGCATTGAACTAAATTATTTAAAGCTACGAGAACTTAAAGTATTTCAATTCTACTAAGTGCAAAATGAAAAAAAAAGTGGTTTATACGGTTTGATTAAAACATCTTAGAAAAAATATAATACATTAATTTTTTTTCCTTTCCTTTTACATTAATAAATATGTTTAAAAGACTTCTTGTGATTTTTTTGAATCTTATTTAGGTCCATATAAACGAAGATATCCTGTAAATCAGTTATTACCCAATCAAACAATAAGCACAAGGAAAATTGAAATGGAAACCAACCGAAAGCAATAATCACAAATGAAGCCACACCAATATATCAACAAGGAATAAAACGAGTAGAGGAAAGTAATAAATCAACACATAAGATTTAATGTGATTTTTCTCCAAAATAATGAAGCGTAAATTTACAACTCAAGCATCCAAGAAATATTTCACTATGAATCAAAGAGGATTACAACCTATGCTAATCAATAGCCATTATAATCATCTACTCTCATTATCATACAAACATCACCCAATCTCATGTAATCCCCAAAATGCCCCTAAGTCTCACACTCTTCAAATGGAGATATACTTAGATTCTAATGCTTATAATGGATTGAATAGGAGAAAATAACACTTTAGAGGAGCTCAAACCCAAAGAGTTTCTCAAGAAACCAAGCCTTTTTCCCTCTCTTCAATTGAAAAAAGCATATTCCTCATTTACCTCGCTTTCTCTCTAAGTGCTCCAAAGTTTCATTTGCCCTCCCAAATGATTATAGGGCAAAAATAGGTGCTTATATACACACGCCCTAGGAAATTTACCAAAATTCCCAATCAGTGCCAAGCCCCCATTTGCAAATTCTCGTGCTCTTGTTCATCATTTTGAGTGAAAACTTATACGCTCAATTTATCGAGTGAGAAGTCAATCGATCGAATTATTAACACTAAAAATCCAAAAATTGAGTAAAAACTCCTTGATCGACTCCTATCTAGATCGATTGAACTACCTAGAATCCATTCAAAACTATATATGTAATGCTCTTAATCCAACCTTTGATACTTGATCACCTAAAATGGTAATCAAATATCCTCCATGGATTTGCATCACACATTACAACTCTCCACCTTGATGCCAATCCTTGGAAATAACCATTGCTTGGGTCATTCACCACCTTTCAAATATAATAAATAGATGGGCTGCCTTCACTAAGTAACATCATTCAGTCAAGGTACCAAGTTCAATATCAGTTGAGTCTTCAACCATATGATTTATCACCACCTTCATTAGCCCGATAACCCATCTTACCATGGTAGATTACTAAACCTTAACCACTTGTATTATAGCTCATTGAATCAAATACAATCATAAAGTTCAAAACCATACAACCAAACATATCAAACTTCATAAAACAAATTGACCAAACACATGACCAACCTTAACCGTATCTTCAAGATACATCAACATTATACTCATTACATATCCTGAGTTTCTCACATCAAGTGAATCCAGAAACTTTACCATCTTCACATTAACAGTAATAGAAGATAATGAAATATACAAGCTAAAGTGTTAAGTCATGGTACTTTTTTTTGGGTACAAACTCCACTCCATTAACATTGCCTCGTCTCCCGTCAAATCAAGCTTAAGTACACCATCTTTTAAGATGCTCTCCAAATAGTATTTATTATTGCTTGCATGTCTAAGAATAAGTACTTATGCTTTGTTATCATACATAGAACTCCCTTTGTCATCTATAGCCTCATGTCATATGTGGATATCCTCCCTACTTATAGCATCTCTAGAAATCATCAAATCCATGTATAATACATAGGCAAGGTCTAACCTCCCATGATCCATTTTGTCGCAATGAACTCTATTTCTTGCTATGGAGCAATCACCAACTAGCCTAGATGGCTTGGCTTGCACAATGTTAATTACTTTCTTTATATTTTTTTGAGAATGTTCTTTATCATCACTAAGTCTTTCTTCCAATTGTTTACGCACCTCTATGTACTAGATTTTTTTGTGCACATTATAATTTCCCTACGTCACAAAAAACTCGTCTGGTCAAACTTGGTGAGCTAATGGAATCCTTGAAACTGACTTATGCAAACATCACATCCTCTTTAAATGTTACATCCCTACTTATGATACACTTCTTGCTATCATTACACCAGGGCGTATAACCATTAACACCACTTGTATAACCCAAGAAAAAAAAATTCAGTACCCTCTTCTCTAACTTCCTATACCCAACATGTGCATAAGAAACACAACCAAACACTTTTAGATGGTTGTATTTCATTGGGTGTCTAATCCATACTTCTTTTGGTGCCATGAAGTCAAGAGGCACTGATGTGCATCTATTAGTAAGATACCCAACTATAGGAACAACCTCCCCCCAAAATCTCAAGAGAAAATTGGCACCATAAAACATATGCTCAACTCTTTTTAGAATAGTCATCGTTAACCTTCCTACCAACCCAAACTATTAAGAAATCTTAGGAACATTCTTGTGCCTAATAAAGCCATTCTACATAAACCAACAAAGGTTTCACAACAAAACTCCAAACCATATTCTATTATAAGGTTCTTCACCTTCATCTAGGTTTGGTTCTCAACACGAAACCTCCACTTTTCAAACTTATCTAAAGATTCTTCTCTATTTTTCATTAAATATACTCAAAGTTTTATATAGTAGTCATCAACAATAGAAAGAATATATTTGGCACCACTCATTGATGATATCTTCTTTGGCCCATGTAAGTATACATGGACATACTCCAATATTTCTATCTACCTTGTCCCTTGCCAAAGATAATGACACTTTCTTGTCATTAACAATTTCACAATGATCATAGAAAGTCATCCCATTAACCAAACTATCACCAAGAGATTTTCTTTTGTTTAGTTCCTTCAACTCTCGAGCACTAATGTGGCCTAACCTTTTGTCCCATAAATTCACATTCACTTCAGTGTGGGTACTTATACCATCTTCAGTCTCTACAATACAATTAAGAATATACAATATACTCATCTACTTACCACAAAAAAACACCAACTAGCCCTTGCACATTTGAAATTAAAGCTCATTCTATTCAATATACTCAAGGAGATGAAGTTATTCTTCAACTCTAAAACATGTAACATATTCCTAGGAATGAACATTGAACCATCATCTAGGCAAAGATGTACTATGCCAATGCCCACAGTTTCACACTGACGATTATCCGAAAAATTTATAACACTACCTTTTAGTAATTTGTACTCGATAAGCCACCTCCTATAATTTTTAAAATGGTATGTGCACCCCGAGTCCAAAACCTATATGCCATAATCTCCACCATTCACCGAACTTTCAAGTACTTTGACACAATCACAAATTGTCTCCCCATCCATCACTAAAGTTCTTCCACTACTTAACACTTTCGTCTTTTATCCTACTCTTTTAGGGCAATATCTTCTAATGACACCATGTTTTTGATAATGATAACACCTTACATTCCTCTTTGCTCCTTATGACTTATACCGATAGTGAATCTTATCATTCAACTCTTTGCCTTTTATCACCTCCCCAACCATAGGTAAATAATATGTCACTTCTACCATCGTCACCGAGATGAAAACCTTCCATCTTAATCTTTAAATCATATATTATCAAGTGAGAGATGCTTGCTCCAAAGAATTAATCTCTTCCATACTTGAACCCCTTCTTCACTTCATAATACATCTATAGTAGACTACGTAACAAGAGATATACAAGATCCTCATCATTAGAACCTTCTTCAATATTAGCCAAGTCACCAACAATTCTCTAAAAATATTAAAGATTAGACTCCAAACCTTTTAATATATCCAACTTGGAATAGAAAAATTGTTCTTTTAGATGGAATTTTTGAGATAAAGTCTTTTGAATATAAATCTCATCCAATCGCTTATATATACCCTTTACGATAACCTCACCTTACACCTCACAAGTCACATCATCATGCAAGTGTAAATAAATAGGGGCATTGGTGATCACTTCCAATTCCTTCTTCTTCTTTTTTGAAATTGGTGAATTTATTTGGAAATTATGGATTACTTTTTAAGGTTAACGCTACTTTTTATTGAATCAAAATGTTCTTCATCTTTGCCTTTCATGTGTAAGAGTCATCAGAACCATCCCATTTCTCTTTCACAATTTTACTTATTCAAACAAATTCCCAACAACCTTCACAAAACTCCACAAAAAACCATGAAATTTAACATTACACAGACAAACCCAACCAAAACATTGAGATCTAATACCATTATGCTGTAATTTTCCCGAGTCTTGCTTAGGCTTACATAAATAGAGATATCTTGTGAACCGATTATTACCTAATCAAACAATGAGCACATGGAAAATAATAATGAAAACCAACCAAAAGAAACACTCATAAACATAGATACACCAAAATATTGACAATGAATAAAATAAGTAAAGGAAAACAATAAATCAACATACAAGAGTTAACATGGTTCTTCTTCAAAATAATGGAGCTTACATCCACAATTCAAGCACTCAAACAATATTCTACTATGAATCAAAGAGAATTATAACTTATGCTACTCAATAACATTACAATCATCTATTCCTATCATCATACAAACATCACCTAATCTCATTTAAGCTCCAAGAATATCCATAAACCTCACACTCCTCAAATGAAGATACACTCATATTCTAATGCTTATAATGGATTGCATATGAGAGAATAATACCTTAGAGGAGCTTAGATCTAAATAATAACTCAAGAAACACTAAGCTTTCTTCCCTACCTTCAATGGAGAAAAAAAAACCTATTTCTCACTCGTCTCTCTTTCTCTATAAGCTCTCCAAAGTTTTATTTTCTCTTCCAAATGATTATAGGGAACAAAGGGATGCTTATCCCTCTAAGACATTTACCAAAATACCCAATTAGTTTCAAGCCCTCATATGTAGATTCTCATACACTTGTTCATCATTTCGTATGAAAACTTACAAGCTCAATTAATCATGTGATGATTAGATTGATCAACTCCTTAAAATTCGGAATCCAAAAATTGAGCAAAAACTCCTCGATTGGTGCACGATCGATTCTCCATTGATCGATCAAGCTACCCATAATCCATTCAAAATTGCATATGCAATGCTTATGGTCCAACCTTTGATGCTTACTTACCTACAATGGTAATCAAGTATCTCTTACGGATTTACATCACACATTACAAAACTAAAAATTAGATATGAAAAAATAGAATGGTTAGGAAGAAATTAGTTAGTTCTTGACATTTTAGCTATTTTTAGAAGCTACAAAGTCTTTTCTCTTCTTTGTTTAGAAACTTTTTTACTAAGAAATATATTAATATGATTGTAGATAATCATTCTTTTAAGACTATGGGTGGCCATGGCCTCTTATAGCCATTGAATGGTCCCATCTTTTTTGATAAAATAGTTTATTGTATGTATATATTTATTACAAAATCATGAGTTTGGTACGAAACTATAATTACTAATTCTTGTGATCGAAGTGTCAAATTGTAATTGCTATTATAATTAGAATTTAATGCTTAGGTTAAAATTATCAACAAATTTAATCTTACATAAATTAGTTATTACATTTTTAAATCATAATGCAATAAAAAAATTAAATCTAGTAATAATAATTATAAGTCATTCATGGTTTAGGTTGTAATGCTTCAAGTAGAGGTAGAAAAGACTTTTGATCAATTCTATGCAAGAGTAGATTTGTTAATGAATTAGGAGGGGTATATGACCATCTTTTTCTAAACAAAAAAATTAGGTGTAATATATATAAAATGAAATTATATTCCTCTTAAATTTTGAATTTTAGTCTTTTATCATCTAAAAAATCATTATAAATTTAATAATTTTCCTATAAGTAGAATTTTTATAACTTATTTATATAAATTTCTTTCGCTGTTACAATAAATATTTAAAATTTATTCGTAAAACTTTAATTTTTATTATGAAAAATATTTTCAAAACCAACATGTTTTAACAATTTCTTAATAAATGGTTTAAACTTTGTACATGTCTCAATACACTCCAAACAACATTAAAAAAATATGGAAGGCATGGGTTCCAAAAAGTTTACACCATTCATCATGTTAATTAGCATGAAAAAATCTTTCACATAAACATGTGCTTTTGTACATCTCATGTATCTCTTTATTCAAAATTAAGTCACCCTTATTATATGTGATTAAGTGAATGTCATTCCATTTATTAGCATGTGTATTTATATAATTAGCAATCACATATTTTAAAAAATCACTAAGACACGTGCTAACATATACATTATCTATTAGGTTATCAATAACATTTACTCTAAAAAAATCATTAACACTATTACAATTAGAAATTTTAATTTCTTTAAAGACATTACATGCTACATTTTTATTTTACATTTTCATAATGAGCTCATATTCTTGTAAGTCAATGAGTGTATTTTAATGGTTAAGAATAGACTATGGAAAATAATAAAAATATTACAATTTCCTTCATTTCACTTTAATCAAGATATATATATATATATATATATATATATATATATATATATATATATATATATATATATATTCTCAATCATTTACAATATCATGGATGTGAATTCAACTTCACCAACAGCTACTTCTTTGTAACTAAATGTAACAGGATTGAAATGCCATCTCCCAATTCAACAAAATGATTTATAAAAAATGGATATTTTCAATGTTACAAAGGATGTCAAATTGTGCCTTAGGCAAAGAAAGAACCAATGATTGAAATGCTTTGTTGACACATAAACTTATGCTTCTTGTTTTTTTTTTCTTTCTAACATTACTTGACTTGTCTTTTTTTTTCTCTCTTCTTTAAATAAGATCAAGGAAAGTTAATTTATTTTCTCACTATAATTTATGTGACAAATATTTATTTGTAAAAAAAATGTATCTACCTAAATGTGATGTTCTTCTTAATTTTTTTATTTTTATTTCTTTTTAAGGAAGAATTGTTCCATATTTCATTCCTTTTGAACTTTTTTACATAATTTTCATTCATATTATAATTTAAATTTTAATTACATAACATAACTCTAATTTACATATAAAATTTTATTTTAATCTCTTAAAAATATATATAATTTTCATTCATATTATAATTTAAATTTTAATTACATAACATAAATCTAATTTATATATATAATTTTATTTTAATCTCTTAAATATATATATATATATATATATTATTTTTCTTATAATATAAAACAACATAATTGTTTTTTTAAATGTTTTTGTAAAAAACATATTCTTAAAAATTAAAAATTAAATTATATAAATAAACTGTTTATATATACCCAAAATTTCTTTAAATCTATTAGTTAGAGCTTATATAAAAACTCTCCTTCAAAATTTTAACTCCAAACCCACCATACCCCACCTCCTTTGTTTTTCTTTAGTTTTACAAATGTTTTTTTCTATGCTTTTTAAAAAATAAATTACATTTCCAATTTTATTCTACCTTTTTTTTTTTTTGCAATTTTTCTTTTCTTGAAAAAATTTATTATTTTCCATATTTGCAACTTTTTTTTATAACATTTTATAAATAAAGATAAATATGTATCTCAATTTATTTAACTATTGAACATATATTTATTACAAGTTGTCTATAATATTTATAACTAACACATACTCATATTATTTGTTGAATATGTGAATAGATCATTAACATACGTTATAATGAGTTTTTTTCTTGATCAATTCATAGAAATACTTATTTTTTTTAATATAGACACATGTTAAATTATTAAATAAATAGTGTTTAAAAGAAATTTGAACAAGGGCTCAAATTCAACATATATTTATTGAAACAAAATATTTTTGAACATATTTTTCACTTATTATTTTCAAGTATTTTCCATAGCTTATTTATCTTTAAATACATAAAGATCAATAAATTAAATAAAATTAATAACTTAGTCTTTTATGAAATTAATCACTTTGAATAACCTCATTGTTATGTATATGATTAACAATAATAAGAATGATAATATGAATAATTCAGAATATTTATATGTTTTATTTAATTGTTAATCGAGAATATAATGTAAAATACAATAATAAAAATAAAAATGCTCATTTTTCTAGTATATATCAAGAATGTATTGAAATATTTTATTTTTCTCACACATTTATATAATTATTTATTATTATTTTCATTAAAAAATAGAAAAATTATTTTATGATTTTACTTCATTTATAATTTTATATGTTTTCTTTATATTTATCATTATTTTAATTCTATTATTAAAACAAACATAATAATATTTTTATTATTTATATTATCATTTTCAATCCTATTATGTTTCTATTTTAAAAATCATATATAATTTAGGTGCAATTATAATAATTTGTATCAATCTTATAGCATGAGCACTCTTTTCTCCTCCTTATTTTTGTGTAAAAATCAGCTAATTTTTATACATTTATTATGATTAAAAAGTTTATTGTACTAGTTATATTTGAGATATTTTATATTGTTTTTTAAAAAATTAACATAACATTTTATAATTTTGGCACAAAATCTTTAAAAATCAAACGCCAGACATAACATTTCTTTCTTTTCTTATTTTTATTTTTTTGTGTGTATCGTTAACCTTTGAAATAAAAACTATATATCACCGAAGAAATAATTTAGATGATATTATCATTAATATAAATTTTAAAAAAATGTGTATAATATTTCTAAAAAAAAAAGGCTCTAAATTTCCTCTCACTAGAATTATCTCAATAGAAAATTCCTAAAAGCGGCCGTATGCGTCCAAATTACTTTATATGATTGCTACAAAAAGCTGAGGTTATTTGCAACCTCAATCCAATAAATTGTAGCCACAGTTGAAACAGGTAAGACCTAATATCTTTTTCCATTGAGTAGTTATCCTAATAGGATCCCATATACAAGTGTTTACATAAAATATTAAGATCTAATATTTGAAAGATAATTGATATGCTTTATCATATATTTTTGTTTTTTTGGCCAAAACTTATCATGAGACTTTCTTTATCCACCAATTGTCTGTTATATTATTGCGTTGTAGAATTTCTTTAGACGTGAGGTATGTATCATTTTCTAAAAGTGTGACCGAACCGTGACGTGTAGAAAACAATGGATGAATTCTTTAGTAGAAAACAAAGTGATTCTCTTTTTATTAATTGTTAAAAATTATTTATTTTTAAGTATAAAAACTTTATTTAATAATAAAAATTATTATTTTAAATAAAAGACTAACCTTAAATTGAGAAAAAAACCAAATAATTTGATACTGAAATGAAATTGAAAGCCATTTGAAACAAAACTGTTAGTAGATTTCATTTATGCTTATCTTATTGGATAAAATTGTATACAATCAACAAATGTACATCAATATAACTCATTCATGAATTAAAAATATGTGTGAACTTTATCACATTAAACTTAACTCTAGAAGGAGTGTAAAAAAAATAGGTGATAAAAAAAACTTTTAAGAGCTCTCATTTTTTAAAATCTAAGTTTTAATATTTCCTATCAATTTTTGTAAATCTCCATAAATTAATTTATAATAATTCATGCTTGGAATTTTCATTTTTCATAACTTTTTATGTTATAATGTAAACATAAACAAAAAAATAACTATAATTGTTAAAGGGTAATCAAAGATCTATGTATTAAGTAGAGAACCAAAACATGTAACTATTTTTATACCTTAATAAGTGATATTTGAGACTTAATTTCTCATTTACTCTAATATCATTTCGAGCATTAAAATATTTTATAATTTGTTTCCACCTATATTAATGCCTTAAAATGACACATCATTATGGACGTATATATATATATATATTATATATCCTATTTTCCAACAATCCCAAGTGAATGAAAATTGACAGAGTTTTTCTAAAAGAAGCTGACTCAAATTCATTTGACACATGATGATAGAATTCAATGCTTGCATGGGATAGGTAAGTGTTACTCTTTTAATATTTCCTTGTAAAAAATATGTTTAATTTACTGGGTGACAGTAGACGTAATATCCTTATATTGTTCTACCATTTGTGTAAATAATGACATATTTCATACACAAATCTTTCTATATACAATTCAGTTCCTAATACATCTTTCTTAGCTTAGTGAGAGATAGGTAATTTGTAATACTCTGCTTGGTATTATCCCTATAAGAATCACTAAAAGCTTTCACTTGATTTTTTTACTACGAGTATCACCATTTTCATCAAAAGAATGGACTTGAGGGTAAACCTTGAATTATGATCTCACTAAATCTTTACAACTATGTTGTCCATTTGAACATAGATCTTAGGATCTTCAATCAAGTAGGTTAGATTTTCTTTGCAAATCCTAATTCATTCGTGGGCTTTAGTCCTATTCCCCTTCATATAATCAATAAAGATAACTTCAATTGAGAGTAGTTGTTTAATGACATTATGTCTATAACATATATGTTGTAACTTATCATTATATGTATTGCTATGTGCCCTGCCAATAGCTAATTGACTATCACAATCACTACTACAAAAAGGGGTATTTAAGTCACAGTTTAAAGTCGATTTTTTTTCCAAAAAACAACTTATAATGAATTTAAAGTCGGTTCGTTGTAGAACCGATGCTATCCATGTTGGATGTAGCATCGGTTCTCCACGTCAATCGACACTACATCATATTTTTTAAATTAAAAAATGGATGAAGTAAATACAATTAAAATTAATTATTATTTTATTTGACTCTTTAGAATTTAAGTTGGATAAAAATAATATAATTTTTCCTTTTTTTAGACAATTAGTTTTAAAAATTATATAATTTTGTTTATTTGTTTGGATATTTAAATTTATATATGTACCTACAATATATCTTTATTTAATTTTGTGTATATGTTTTAATTAAATATTATTCTAAAGTAATTATTTTTTCTATTTCTATAGTACGTATATGTATAGTCTAAATAAAAAAATAATTGACAAAAAAAATTTTAATTGCGTGGATAACGTCGGTTGATGTGGCGAACCGACGCTACCCACGTGGCTAGCGTCGGTTTACGTGGAGAATCGACGCTATCCACCTAATATATCCAAATTTGGCTCATTTTTTACGTAGAACCCCAATTTCTTTATTTCTCTTTTCTATTTTCTCCTAAACCGAGCTACATCATCACCTTCTTTCTAAATTTTCGGTCACCTCCGACCACCATTTGCAACGTCGTTTTGTGAGTTATATTCCTCTTCTCATTATCTTTCAGATCTACTATTTTTTTGAGCGAAATACTAAAAAACAAATTACCCATTTTTTGTATAAATTTTTTATTTAGGTATGTTTTTTATTTTGCTTGTTATTATGTTTGAATTATTTTATGTGAAAATAATATCTGAAATGTTTTGGGTTTGATGAATTATATATATTTATTGTACGTAGATAAATTTATTTATATATTATAAATAATTATATTTTATTAAGTAGAATTTTGCAGCTTATTATTCAGTTTATTTTATTTTTTGTATAAATTTTTGATTTAGGTATGTTTTTTATTTTGCTTGTTATTATGTTTGACTTATTTTATGTGGAAATAATATCTGAAATATTGTGGGTTTACTATGCGTGGATAAATTTATTTATATATAAATAATTATATTTTATTAAGTAGTGAATAGATGAAAAATAATATGTTTTTTTTAAATTTGTAAGAAATTATATTGGTATACGAGTTATACCTGCTATCTATTGATTCTTAAAAAAACTATAAATATATATTTATAAACTCAACAATTTAAATAATATATATATATATATATATATATTAATAAAAATCAAATAATAACTAAAAACTAAGTAGTATTATTATTTTTATTTATATATGCTATTTATGTATTAAAATGTTAAATATGTTATTATAGTAGTCCCTATATACTTCTATAGAATGTTATATACGTATAATTAATATTAATTTTTAATTATGATATAGTAACATGCATAGAAATTCGAATCAACCAAAGTGATTGGTTTTTATATATTCATGCTAGCATATTGTTTATTTTTTAATTTGTATAGAAATGATTTTGTAAAATGATTAAAATGATAAGTGTTTTGTATTATGTATGTTTTGATATATATTCTAATAATTAGGAAATTTATATATAATAATACTTGAAATATATTCATTGTATACATAATTAAGTAATATTTTTAATTAATGTCATTAATAGAAAATGGACAAATCATGGATGTCAAAGTGTAGAATTGAGAAAGACTATATTTCTGGAGTTAAAAGTTTCATAGAATTTGCTTGTAGAAATAGTAATACTGGAACTAGTGTGATTCGATGCCCATATGTTAAATGTAAAAATGAGCGATTTCATGAATTTGATGAGGTTAAGTATCACCTTATCCGTAATGGTATTCTTTTAAGCTATAAATGTTGGTATTATCATGGAGAAAATATTGATAATACTCATGGGGAAAATATAAATAAGAATGTGAGTGGATTACATACATCTTATCATAATGTACAGACAGAAAATATGTTTCATGGTGTTGAAGATGAATTACGTGAGAATGATCCCGAAACCTTTAATAAACTTATAGAAGATGCTGAAAAACCGTTGTATCCAATATGCAAAAAATACGCTAAAATGTCGGGATTGGTTCATTTATACAATGTGAAGGGAAAACATGGTTTTTCTGACAAGGGATTCACAGAATTATTAAATCTACTAGTCGATATGTTTCCTGAGGGTATTGAATTTCCATCTTCAATGTATGAAGTGAAGAAATCTCTTAGTCGATTTGGCATGGAATATCATAAGATTCACGTTTGTCCAAATGATTGCATTCTTTATAGAAAAGAATATGAGACATTAGATGATTGTCCTATGTGTAAATAATCGAGATGGAAGCATGGTACAAATGAGAGTACAACATATAAGGTTGTTCAATAGTAAAGATACATCAAAGATGTTGACTTGGCATTCAGATAATCGATCTGATGATGGGGTGCTACGTCATCCTTGTGATTCTCCAAATTGGAAAGTAGTAGATAATTTATCTCCTCAATTTTCATCTGATCCGCACAATCTTCTTCTTACCATTGCTGCTGATGGAATTAATCCACATAGTTCCCTCAATAGTAGATATAGTTGTTAGTCAATAATTATGGTAATATACAACCTTCCTCCCTGGTTATGTATGAAAAGAAAAATTCATGATGTTAACATTATTGATCTCAGGACTGAAACAACCCGATGTTGATATTGATGTATATTTGAAACCTCTGATAGATGATTTAAAGACATTGTGGAATGATGGTGTAAATGTTTACGATGCACATAAAGAAGAACACTTTAACTTGAAGGGGGTCCTTTTATGGACAATTAATGATTTTCCTGGCTATGGAAACTTATCAAGACATGCAACAAAAGGTTACAAGGGATGCCCTATATGTAGTGATGGAACTTCTGCAACTTATCTTGTTCACGGACGAAAGATGTCTTATAGAAGACATAGAAGATTTTTGTCATCTGTACACAAGTTTAGATACCAAAAGAAACCGTTCGATGGTGAAGAAGATCATGATCATGTAACTCGACCTTTGTGAGGTGTTGAGATATTAAGGCAATTGAATGGTATAACATTCAAACGATATGGAAAGATGAAAAAAAACTCACTAAGGTAGGGAAACGAAAGAGGTCAACTAATGAAATGGGTGAAAATGAAAAAAGAGTTTGAACCGACTTACCATGGTTGTTGGAAAAAAATCAATATTTTGGGAATTACCTTATTGGAAAGACCTACACATTCCTCACATCTTAGATGTCATGCACATTGAGAAGAATGTATGTGAGAGCTTGATTGGTACTTTACTTAATATACTTGAAAAAACAAAGGATGGAATTAAAGAAAGATTGGATTTAAAGAAAGATTGGATTTAAAGAAACTAGGCATACGACCTGAATTAGAACCAAGGGTGGAAATGATAAGAATCGAACATACTTACCACCAGCATCATATACAATGTCAACAAAAGAGAAGGATGTGTTTTGTAAATGTTTGGAGGGTGTGAAATTTCCTGATGGTTACTCATCCAACTTAAGAAATTTTATGTCTATCAACGATAAGAGACTGTATAGATTGAAATCACATGACTGTCTTATCTTAATGCAACAATTATTACCAGTTACTATTAGATCAATTCTTCCAAAACATGTTCGATTATCAATAATTCGGCTTTGTTCATTCTTCAATACAATATGCAAGAAATATATATCAATTGGCGAGTTAAATTCTTTACAAAAAGATGTTGTAGAGACTTTGTGTCTAATTGAAAAATATTTTCCTCCTTTTTTCTTCGATATAATGATTCACTTGTGTGTTCATTTAGTTCGAGAGGTTCAATTGTGTGGTCCTACTTACTTAAGGTGGATGTATCCTTTTGAGAGATATATGAAAGTCCTTAAAGGATATGTAAATAATAGAAATCGACCTGAATGATGCATGGTGGAACGCTACATTGCTGAAGAGCCCATTGAGTTTTGTTCTGAATACTTTAGTGGTTGCACTAAAATTGGAAATCTTACGCACAAGTTGTTCTTAGAACGTTACATGATCCAAGTAGGTAACCCTATGCTTGATGGAAGTAAGAAATTATTTATTGATCGCACTCGATGGGAAAATCACACCGAATCATTTTGGTAAATAATAATGAGGCACAACCGTACATAGAGTAAGTGATGTTCATTGTTTCATGATTGCAAAAATTATTTTTTATTTAACTATTAATGATGATATATAACTTAATATATATTTAATAACATTACATGATGCATTTAAACTTATTGAAGATCGATCCTCGTTATAAAAAAAGGAGGAGAAAAATGGTTGTATGATGAACATAAACAAGAGCTTATTAATTGGTTTCGTAACCATGTAAGTGTAACAAACAAAAATTCATGAATGTATCTTCCTAGATCTATTCAATGTTTTAAAACTTTTCTCTAAACATATTTTGTGTTTTTGTATATATAGATTCGAGATGAACTCAAGAAACCCAATCATAAAATATCAGAAAGTTTACAATGGCTTACACATGGGCCAAAATTCGATGTCAAATCATTTTATAGTTTCACAATAAATGGATCGAGGTTTACGACTCAAGCTAGGGACAAAGTCCGAGTAAATCAAAATAGTGGTGTGAAGATGGTTGCACAAACTATGCAATTTTCCAGTTCAAAAGATGTTAATCCTGTACTTTCTGATAGAACATATTATGGTATAATACAAGAGATTTGGGAATTGGATTATGAGGTCTTCCATGAAAAAGTTTTCTTGTGTGATTGGGTCAAAGATGTTATCAATGTTGGATATAAAATAGATGATTTTGGATTTAGCCTTGTAAATTTATCCAGGATAAGTCACACTGATGATCCTTTCATGTTAGCACTTCATGCAAAACAAGTATTTTACGTGAGCGATCAAATTGATCCAAGATGGTCTGTTGTGTTAACGCCTCTACAAAAAGAGTTTTACCATTGTGAATGCAAATTGTAGGTACATGCTTCACCTACTTTAGAATATCCTCTACTAAATTGCATAACTATTTGATTTCTTGATCATATTTATCCAAAACGATAAATTATAATTCTATCATGGATCTAGCAATGCAATTTTGTTTGGATGACTTTTATGATACGGTTGCACCACCCTATGTGAACACATATCCAATGTTAGACTTTGAGTCTTTCATATTAGATATCCAATTTGCATCACAATATTTTTATAATACAGATAAATATCTTGTGTAGTGCAGTCCAAAGTTATCTATATGTCTTAAATATTTAAATAATTTGTTTATATCTTTCTAGTAACCAGATCCTCCATTACTAGTATATTTATTTAGTTTACTTAAAACATAAGCTTATTTTTAGACTTATATCACTCATTAAGTACATCAAACTTCCTATCTCCTTTGAATATTTCAGTTAAGACACACTCTAACTTATATTATTAGATAGGCATTGATTAACATGTACATATTTTATGACAATTTCAGAATCATCATTATTGAATTTCAAGTATTTTATTAACCTAATGAAATATTTAAAATGAGACCATTAGATATCCTTGATATCTTTATTCTTAATATTATGTCAACTAATCTCATATCAATGATACTTTAAATTCAACATTTATTTTTTGGATTGATTATTACTACTCACAATATGAATGTCATCAATATATAAACACAAGATGACATAACTAATATTGATCTAGAATTTCACAAGATTCAAGGTGGTCATAAAGAACATCTTTTGATGCCACCACTTGAAAATCAACCCTCATGTTTTTTTATTATGATTTACACATGAATTGCAACCAATTATACAAGAATCACATGGTTTGTCCACATGACTTGAATTTGTTAGATCTTTATTATGATCTTTACTTATTACCAAACTTATGGTATTTAGTAAATAAATCATGAATTTATTAGATGTAATAGTTTCATAAAAGAACCAAAATTAATTTAGAATTAGAAAATAAATTCGAAATTCTAAAAATTAATACTACAATATTTCAAATACATTTTCTTGAAATTAAGTTCTAAATCGTGTTCAATAAATATGAAACATCATTAACATATGGATTACAAAATTAAGTAATTCAAAATTAATAAATTTCAATTTTTTTGTTTTCAATTACAAATTTTTTGTTTATATGAAAACTAAATTTACTACTTTCTAAATACAAAATTCATTTTCTTTTTCATTTTGAAAATCATTTCTTTTGAACATTGCAAAATCTAATTATTTCCTAAATTATAAAACTAATAAATAAAATTTTGTTATTTCACAATACGAAACACCAAAATTTAGTGATTACAAAAATTCACTAATTCTACAAATACAAAATTTAATTATTTTAAAACTCGAAATCAAACAATTTTATTATTTATAAAATTCTACTATTTCACAAATATAAATTCACTTATTTGGTAAAATAACATCAATTAATAAATCACTTATGAAATACCACAATTTGTTAATTACAAATTCATATAATTTTTAATTTTGAATAATAAGTTTCTAAAATTTTCTACATCCCAAAATCAAAATAGCTAGTTGGCACGTAAAATTTTAATCCACAAATGGTTAGTACAAAAATTAAAATTATAATAGTCACAATTATAGTACCGAAAATCAATTTGCAATTTTTTCGAAAATTACAACATGGATTACGAAGATTAATAATCAAACAAAATCAAATCATACTGATACACATACAAAACTGAGATTAATATTCCAATAATACTAAAAAAAACTCAAAATCATATAGATCATATTCTAACATCTCTATGAATGGGTGACTTCATGAACCAAAATTAACAAAAATAGCAACATACAATTAGCAACAATAGTAATGAATACAAGTTGTAAATTAAATACTATTATTCATAAATTTAGATGATCTTTTAACATACAATAATAATATAATATGTAAAAATATAATTTTAATCAAGCATTAACATCATCGTAACAACAATGTATCATCGACACATGCATAGTTACATATCAACTAAAGAGTAATAAAACTCTATTGTTTTGTATATCAGGTATCATGAAGAGATAATAACAATAGCAACCAAATGCGTATATTAAACACATATAGTACCTAAAATTACATTTAAAATAAACAATCAACTTACAACTATTCAAATTTTGATAAAATAAAATAAAATACGGTCAAATTAACAATTAATAATCATTTAATCAAACTTCTAAAAATAAAAATTTCAGAAACTAAATTTGTTATTAAGTTTAATTTAACAAGTAAAATATAAGACACCATAAGATAAAGCGATACTCTCTAGGTCAAATTTGGAAAAATCAATCAAAATTATGAACTGATGAAACAGTCTTTGTGAGGCAACTGAGTTCCACGAAACCAATGACACTTAAATGCACCAGCCACCACGATTCACATTAAATTATATTATGTTAAAAATAATATAAATTTAAATAAAATAAATAATAAAAAAAAGTGTAAAATTTTTCTCTCTTAAGAAACTTTTTCCTATTTTCTATGTCTCTTAGAATGTGTGATATATAGAAGGATTTACAAACAAGATTTGGTCCAAGGAGCACCCACTTATGTGGAAGGGGAGAGAACTTAGATAATTGTGAAATCATACGCGCGAGCGCCGTTGGCCGAGCGAGTGTGTGTGAATATGGTACTTTATTTTTTGAAAAAAAAAATTTATTATTAAAATTATTTTTTCCAAGAGTTAGAAATTCCATTTTTATTTAAATTGAGTTATCCAAAACCTAACTATTCTGTTCCATTATTGTGTGAGCATTTTCATTATTATTGTGGGAACATTTTCGCTATTATTGTGTGAACGTTATATGCACGTTTATCCTTTTTTCAGCTATAAAAAGGGGGTCATAACTTTTAGTTATACAGAACTAAGAAACCGCTCTTCATAGAAAACCTAATTAAAGAAAATTCTAAACTGTTTTTTCAATTTTTTTTAGTAACATAAATACTTTAGAGGTATATCATTCCAGACTTTATGAGTGTATTGAAGCTCCGAAACAGAAAAATAATTCTGGGCTATTTTATCCTCTGGACAACAATGTTGTAATTGTTTGCACAAATTTGAGTAGATCCATGAAATGTCTTCAAGAAAGTGACTTAGTACACGACTCAATCCAAGTAGTATTACACACTTGATATAACATTTATAATGAAATTAAAATGCAAAAATATATTTATTATAGTATTATTATAATTGATGTGATATATAATTAAAATTTAATTTTTTTATTATTTTAATAAATATTTTTTTATCATAAATTGTGGTATATTCACTTAAGTATCATAATTTGTTGCATAAATAAATGTTTACTTAAAAGGTTAAATAGATTTTTTTAATACTAAATTTTTGTAATTATGATAAAAATATAATCGAATTTTGATTTGTTATTTTTATATTATTAAATTTTATAATTGTTATAAAAATATTATCAAAATTATTTTATTATTTTTATATTATTAAACTTTATAAAATGTTACAAAAATATCATAGATGTCGATTATTTAAGAATAAGTTACATATATGTCAATAATATTTTTGTTACATTTTTAAATTTTAATGGTATCAAAGAAATAAAAAAGTTTTGATGATATTTTTGTAATATTTATAAAATTTAATAATATAAAAATAATAAATATAGTATTTTAATAACAAATCACCAAATTTAGTGTTAAAAAATTAATTTACTCTAATTAAAATCGACCTCTGTTCTCTATAAAGTAGAGCTAGCTTCCTTTCGATTAGCGTCAGCTCATTCACTACTAGTTTGTCCCAAAACGTCTTATCTCGCCAACCAAATTGAAGATGAAGAATAGCTTGATTGCTTTGGCACTCGTATTTCTATCTTCATTAATTATTTCTCTACCTATGACCCAATCCAGAACTCTCCCAATAAGGAACAAAAATCTTATTGAAAAAACCTGCAAAAAGACCCCCAGTTATAATCTCTGTGTTATTTCTCTTAGCAAAGATCCTCGAAGTTACAGAGCAGATATCAAACAATTGTCTCTCATAATGGTTGATATTGCAAAAGCAAAGGCAGTTACAAATTTGAAACACATCAAGGAGTTGCTAAAAAGGAGTACTACTACAGGCAAAGTAAAACAAGCATTGAGTTATTGTGTTGATTATTATAATACAATTGTTGAGGCTGATGTTCAAGTTGCAACTGATGCTTTGCAAAAAGGTGATTACAAATTTGCAGAACAATATAGCAATGATGCTGGAATTGAAGCTAATGAATGTGAAAATGGTTTCTCAGGAACTTCATCACCACTTACTAGTATGAATAGAGTTATGCATGATGTTTCTGCTATATCTGCTGCCCTTGTTAGGGTTCTTATGGATAGCCGTTAATTTATTTCTTAATTTCTTAATTTGCATGATAAATAAATTAATTTACATGGTAAGACAAGCATAATGAATAGTTATTCTCTTTCTCGTCTTGCTTTACCTTTCTCTATGTAAGAATTTGACTAATATCAAGATATTTTAATCTATTAACTTTTAGTAAATAAATAAAATTATAATAAATTTGTAAAATAGAATTTTATAATTCTTAATAAACCTGCCCGATGTTTCTTCAAACATGATGTAACTCTACTATATCACAATTAATATATTAAAAATTATATGTTTGAAAAATGAGAAAATAAAAATCCATTATCTGAATAATAGGATATCGGAGATGTTAACGGATTTTTAATGTTTTACTTTTCAAAGTTAATGGAATTCTAATATAGAATCTAAAAATAAGTGAACTTAAATGCTTAATTTATCTAATCTATTCCATTTTTATGATATTTTTAGTTTTATTGAGTGATTTACAAAAAAATAGAACATATCATGACATCAACCTAGCTATCATAAATCTTCGTTTTACATTAAGTCTGCCTGTTTAAGGATATGATATAGACACATATTTGTATACTTAGATGCTATAATTTTGTGAAAATTTATAAAAATTAAAAAAATTATATATGTTTAACACACGAATATGTATCCAAAATGTTAGTATTCTTAATATTATAAAAAAAATTATCTTTTCAAGTTTTGGATGATGCTAAAAATCTAAATATGGATCTGATATGTCATCTTAAGCATTGGAGATATAAAGGGTACATTTACGACCACAATTAAGCTTGTGCCTTGCTATATATATATATATATAATCTCTAAAAATATATATGCTTAGCTTCTCTGTTTCTACAAGGAAGAGGTTAGTCCATATGCTTCCAATTTACTTGTTATGATTGATACAAATTAAATTCAAGTTTATTTTCAGCCACACAAGCCAGTCACCTGGGACCATAATTGGTGCAGATAAACCCAAAGTCTTTTTCTAATAAGGCAATCATATTTTGGGATGCTTTTGAAAGATGGTTTGAGTGCTGGTTTGTAAAACTATTTGATTTAGTGTTGTGCTGATCCTAACTATATAATTGAGACTTGTTTATTTTGAAATATAAAACACTTTAAATTGATACCAAGGATCGTCCAAAGCCGCCGTATAACTAGCAGGTGTTACTTTATCGTTAAAGGTATGGGTCCATGCATTTAATTCAACTAACAATTTTTCCGTATAAGATAACAAATTACAAATGAGTGAAATCCATGAAAGAAAAGAAATTATTTTTCTTTTAAAAAAATTTATTCAAGAAAGAATAAAGAAAGCAAAGAATAAATATAAAAGAACTTACCTCCTTTTTATGTTAAATGAGATTTATAAAAGCCGATATCACCCAAAATAGGCATTAGTTTGGGTGAAGTTTATAAAGACATTTCATTTACGTAAAATTTTACAAAGTATATGAAAAATGAAAAATAATATAAGTTGTATGGGTACGTAGTGTATGTATATTCCAAACAAAGTTTAATAGTCATTAGTGCGTGTTGATTTTTATATAAATACTTATCAGTTGTGTGGAACTAAATATCGAGAAAAAAAATTGTAAACAATAAGTTAAATAGTGGTAGAAATATATTAAAAAACAAGTCTAATTCAAATAAGACACTAAACAATGATATAACATAATCCTATTTTCGGTGTGTTAGAAATAATTAATGATTGTATTCTATTCTATAAATAAATGAATATACATGGTACTTTTATATAAGAGTTACAAATAAACTAGATATATCTAAAGTAACTAGATACATATATGTCAGAAGTAAAGAGATATACATTAGCAGATATATATATATATATATATATATATAAATATATTACTAGATATACATTAACAGCCTCCCTCAAACTCAAGGTGAATGTGAGATCAACTTGAGGTTGTCAACCAAATTACGAGTGCGTTCTTTGGGAAGTGCCTTGGTGAAAATATCTGCAAGTTGATCGTCGGAGGAAACAGGGAAAAGCTTGAGAAACGAATAAAGTGACAATCAATCTCGATGTGTTTAGTCCGTTCATGGAAGACATCGTTGTGAGCAATATGAATGACACTCTGATTATCACAATAAAGGGGAGTTGTAGAAGATATGGACACACCCAAATCCTTAAGAAGCCATTGTAGCCAAATGAGCTCAGATGTGGTATCAGCAAGAGCACGATATTCTGCTTCAGTACTGGAGCGGGCCACAAAGGTTTGTTTCTTACTTCGCCAAGAAATCAAAGAAGTACCAAGGAGAAAGCAATAACCTGTAGTGGACCTGCTTTCAGTAGGATCTCCTGCCCAATAAGCATCAGAGAATACACGAAGTACTAAAGGAGACTGAATTGAGTAGAAAAGGCCATGGAAGATAGTGCCTTTCAAGTATCGTAGAATACGCAGAACAACAGCATAATGAGTCGATCGTGGAGCAGATAGATACTGGCTCACCTGATGAACAACATAAGAGATGTCTGGACGAGTAACTGTAAGATAAACCAGACTGCCAACCAATCGTCTATAAAGAGAAGGATTAGACAATGGTTTCCCCTTTGATAGTGTCAGATGCGCATTAAGTTCAACTGGAGTGTCAACAGTCTTGCTGTCAGTGAGTCCAGCTTGAGATATGAGGTCAGATGCATACTTTGCTTGAGTAATGTAAAGACCATCTGTGGAACGAGTGATCTCAAGACCCAAGAAATAACTTAAATGTCCAAGGTCTTTCATCTCAAACTGTTGACTAAGAAAATTCTTGAGTTCTTGAATGCCACTGAGGTCATCACCAGTTATGATCATATCATCCACATATAGAAGAAGCAAAATGGTGCCTTTATCATTGCGACGAAGAAATAAGGCAAAATCATAAGGACTGGCAGTGTAACCCAAGCGAAGGATGGTGGAACTAAATTTGGCAAACCATGCTCGTGGAGCTTGTTTAAGGCCATAAATTGCACGTCGAAGGCGACAAACCTTATTTGTTTCAACAGAAAGACCAGGAGAAGGTTGCATATAGACTTCTTCATGCAGATCCCCATTAAGGAATGTATTTTTAACATCCATTTGAAAAAGGTCCCATTTACTAGCAGCGGCAACAACTAAGAGGGTACGAACAGAGGAAATACGGGCAACTAGAGCAAAAGTCTCTTCATAATCAATCTCATACTCTTGTGTGAAACCTCTTGCTACAAGACGAGCCTTATAGCGATCAATAGACCCATCAGAGCGAGTCTTAATCTTATAGATCCACTTACTACCAACCACAGATTGACCAGGAGGGAGAGTAAGAAGATCCCAAGTATGGTTTTTGGTTAATGCATCAATTTCTTCTTTCATTGCAATCTGCCAAGAAGGATTAGTAGATGCCTCACGATAGGTGTGAGGCTCATGGAGTGTAGCAAGGGCAGTGTAACAATGATAGTCAAGTAAATGTGTAGGAATAGATCTTACCCGGGTTGAGTGGCGAGGTGGAATGTCTTGTTGATGATCTTCAGGCAGAGCAGGAGCAAGGGACCTATGTTCAAGGTGAGGTAGCTCATTATCAACCTGTTCTTCTACGACCTGTCTAGGAGAATCATAAAAAATATCTGAAGATTGAATAGTGAAGTCCAAAGGTGGATTAGAAGTATCTGTAGAAGGAACAAGAGACGCATTTGGAAAAATTTCTAAAACATTTGAATTAGTTAGGGAAGAACGAAAGTGAGAAAGTTCAACAAATAAGCGGTGTTCCTAAAAGACAACATTACGGGAAACACGGAGATGATGTGAGACAGGATCATAGCATCGATACCCTTTTTGAGTTCCACCATAACCAAGAAAACAACAAAGTCTAGATCGAGGCTCGAGTTTGTTGTGTTCATGAGGCTGAAGAAGAACGAAACAAACAAATCCGAATGAGCGAAGGTCATGATAGTTAGGAGATGATCCAAAAAGGCGCTCATACGGAGTCTGATTATGAATGACAGCGCTTGGAATGCGATTAATGGCATAAACAGCATGAAGAGCAGCTTCACCCCATAATGGGGTAGGAACTTTGGCAAAGAGAAGAAGAGCATGAACAATGTCAAGAATATGACGAAGTTTTCTTTCGGCTCGACCGTTTTGTTGAGAGGTTCCTAGACAGGTTAGATGATGTACAGTGCCATAGGAGTGTAACAGAGTTTGAAAAGAATTTTGAGTATATTCGAGAGCATTATAAGATCGAAAAGTTTTGATATGTTTGGAGAATTGTGTTTCAACCATTTTTGCAAAGTTATTGTATATTGATAAGATTTTAGAACGAGATTTCATTGGAAAGATCCAACTATAACGATAATAATCATCAATAAAAACAACAAACTATCGAGATCCACCAATACTAGTAACAGGAGAAGGTCCCCAAACATCAGAATGAATTAACTCAAAAATACTATTAGAGATAGATTTACTATTATTGAAAGGTAAAGCTGGCTGTTTTCCTAACTGACATGAAGTACAATCAAAATTATATTTGGACACAGAACCCAATAGACCTTTAGAAGCTAACCGTTGTACCCGAGAGGATGGAGCATGACCAAGATGAGAATGCCAAAGTGCGAGAGAAGGTAAGGAAGAAACTGCAGCAGTTGCAGCAGCAACAGAGGCAGGAGCAACAGGTGGAAGATGAAGATTATTTACGGGAAACATACGCCCGACCCTAGGACCGATCCCAAGCTCTTTCCCCGTCCTCGGATCCTACACAATACACCCAGAATAGTCAAAAATAAGGTGATATCCTAGTTCAGCTGATTGGCCCACAACGCATAAATTATAGGATAGGTCAGGTACATGGAAAACCCGAGGAACAGAGAGGGTAGAGGTCGAAACAAAACCTAAACTATTCCCATGAATGGTGGAACCATCAGCTATATGAATATTAAGGGGATGTGGTGCAGGGTCAAGTTTGGAGAATAAAGATGAGTGAGGTGTCATGTGATTGCAACATACAGAGTCAAAAAGCCAAGTTTGAGACTTACCGGGCAAAACTGGGAGGGTAGTGGAAAGAGATGTATTACCAGCCATTTGAACAACCTGAGTTATGATCTTCTGTAGTTCAATGGAGGAGAGGTTGATAGTGGATTCAGAAGACTGGGACTCTGCTGAACTAGAAGGCATCAACGAAGTAGGCTCAGTATTAGCAACAATAGTAGTAGATTTGTTGCGATGGTAACAAGTCTCAATGGTGTGGCCATGACGCTTGCAATAATTGCAGAACCTTTTATTGCTCTGCCTGCGATGATTGTAAAAGCCAAAGGAATCACCTGATTGTTGAGGTTGTTCAATGGCAGGAGTAGGAGGAGTAATAGCCAAAACATTGAGCTTATTTTGGGCTTGAAGGGTTGCAAGTCGAGCTTCTTCTCTAACCAACTCATTTATAGCAGTATCAAGAGAGGAAGAAGGACTATGATTAAGAAGCTAACCTCGGATTGTCTCAAAGTCCTTGTGGAGTGACATCAAGAACTCATAGAGACGAAATTCATCCCTAATAGTAGCATATTACTGAGCATCTGTTGAGCATGCCCAAATTGGATTGCCCTGGTCCCTGTTGCAGTTTATGCAATTCAACTATTAGTTGATATTTCATGGATCCGTGAGTAGTGGAGTACCTTTTGGCCAACATATCCCATGCTGATTTGGCATCATCAAAGCTACCTAACAGATTGGAGATGGATGGAATTGAAGTATTTCGAATCCATGTGAGGATCATCTGGTTGTGACTATCCCATTCAATCATGCGACGAAGAAAGATAGCATCTTCTTCACTTGCTCCTTTATTAGGAATACTAATTGCACCAGTACAATAATGCTAGAGCATACGACCCTTAAGAAAACTATGCATAGCTTGAGACCATGACAAATAATTCTTAGTCCTTCCAATATAGTATTGATAGGGCAAGAAACAAAAGTATCCTTTTTATCCATTTGAAAACACAATATGCAAAAACAGACTGCAAAAACGAGATCTACGCGAAAAAATGGGTAGGGTGAACCTGTATTGCAAAATTCCGGTCAACGGGCAGTCCGGTCAACGGTTAATGGTGGTCCGGTCAGCACGGTCAACGGCCAAATCGGTCAGCGCGGTCAACAGTCAGATCGGTTCTGTGACGTCAATTGGGGGGATGATGATGTCATCCCTACGCAAAGTACTGATGACGTCACGAGCAGAGAGCGGCGGCTTGGCGCATCAGATCCACGCGTAGTGGCTGTTAGCGGTGCGTGAGAGCACGTACGACGTATGATGACTGTGATACTTACACGCCTGTGTAGATCCGATCGAGCCGATCACAGTGGTATTTGTAGATAGGTCGTCGGGTTAAGATTAACGGCGACGGCGGCGGCACGTTAACGACGTGCAGATTGGTTATGCGGCGCGTGAGGGAGCGTGCGATGTCCGATGGTTGCGATACTTCCACAGTTGTGTAGATCCGGTCGAGTCGATCACATTGATATATGTAGAAAAAATTTCGGAATAATATGCACGGTGGCGGTGGTGATTACAGTTATTTGTATGGTGCGGAACTCCTTAACAACGACCACTGTAATTCTGGAACCTAAGGACAACGGCTGAAAGACATCGGAAGTTAAATGGTGAATGATTGCAGCAGCTATTGTGACAGCGGAAGCTATAAGGGTTGAATAACACAAAAAAAAACACTGATAGAAAGAAAAAAATAATGACTTTGATACCATGTTAGAAATACTTAATGATTGTATTCTATTCTGTAAATAAATGAATATACATGGTACCTTTATATAGGAGTTACAAGTAAACTAGATATGTCTAAAGTAACTAGATACAGATATGCCAGAAGTAAAGAGATATACATTAGCAGATATATATATATATTAATATATTACTAGATATACATTAATAAGATGATTCTTTTTATAAAATTGTTTTCGCCAAAATACAAAGAAGAGTTAAGCTATTTATAAGTCATATAATTCATTAAAATGTATACTTTAATCATCTAATGTTAAGTTATATGTTTGGGATATATAATTTATCAAAAAATAAATTTTGTTTTTTTCGTAAATAAATTCAAAATTTTGAAAAATTAAATATAAAAATCATAAAAATAAATTTTAAAATATAAGTAATAAAAATAAACTTGACTGATAATGAATTGTAGAACTATAAAGTAATAAATAAAATAAAAAAACGTTGGTAAAATAATTTAAGAAGAGCATAAAAATTAAAAAAACATACGAGAACTTGTAAAATTTTAAAGTAAAATAAAGTAGTCATTAACATGCTAAAATCAAGTAATGGATAATCCTAGAAATTTGTATATTTAGATCGATTAATAAATTTACATTATATTCGTTGAGTTGTACAACAATAAATTCAATAAAATGCACATTAAATTTCTTTAAATTCAAGAAATTTTGCACCTATGTTCTTTCTTTGGTTATGAAAGTATGCATAATTTAAATTTCAAAAATATATGCATGCATGGGAAGCATTTTTTCGTTGTTGTTTAATTCGATCAAAAATTTGAATTCTTGACCAAATAAAATATTTATTAACTGATTTAATTTAATCACAAGGTTATTAACTAGTTCAAGTGGTGGAAAAAAAAACTATTATAAAGATTTTCCATGGAAGTAAATTTTACCAATTTAGACAGAAAAAAATTATATTTATCATTTTTTACATTAAAAGTTAACAAGATATTTTCTTTAATGTACTGTAAATTTACTAAAAATTCAACAAATAAATGGAAAAAAATCAAATGGGAAGGACATAGACTAAACCAAAAGTTGAATAATATGCCTTACAAACATGTGAGACTTGTCCCAAATGTATGCTTTTGAATTGAACCGAACCGACTTAACTTAATGAGATTGGATGCAAAGACATATGAACTGGTTACAGACATTGCCACTGGACTAGTTGAGCAAATATGAGAATTTTTGGATAGAGGCAACGATTGGGCTATTGTTGGGATTGTTGACGGTGACTTGAGTCGAACCAGGTGAGGTGATCTTGATGACAGTGTTAGAAGTCAACACATGCAACAAGAGAGCACATTAGCATACAAACTAATTTAAATTAAGGATGACAACTCCTTAAATTAAAGCAAGTCGATCTTCTTAAAAAAAATTGTTATTCCTCTCGTCAAAGTGCGTTTGACACTCTATTAGAGCGATTTCTTATTCTATTTGTTTTTTCAAACCAAATTTCTTGGCGATGATGGATTAATATCTTCTGCAGCTCCTACTTGCCCGATGTGGAGGGGAAGTATTATGGTAAAAAGAAAGGTCCCACATTGAAACTAAGTTCTTGGCGATGATGAATTAAATCTCTCCTGCAATTTCTACCTACCTGTTGTGAAGGATAAGTATTGTGGTAAAAGGAACACTACTACAATAAGGGGTATAAAAGTCGGTTTTTAACCGACTTTAAACAAATTCAAAGTCGGTTGTATGAACCGACTTTAAATTCAGAGACTTAAATTGTAAAGTCAGTTCATGGCATGAACCGACTCTACGTGTAGCGTCGGTTCATGGCATGAACCGACTCTACGCATAGCGTCGGTTCATGGCATGAACCGACTTTACAGGTAGAGTCGGTTCACGGCATGAACCGACGCTACGCGTAGAGTCGGTTCATGCCATGAACCGACTCTACATTTTATTTGTATTAATTTTTAATTTTATTTTTCGTATAATAGTATATATAAATAACATAAAAACACTAAAATATAAATAATAATACTGAATAATTAACAATATAAATATATTTAATGACTTAATAATTAAATTTATTACAAAATCAAATAATGCATATAAATAACTTCAATTACAAATAAAATAATGTCGTCAAATTATGCCATCGAGTAAGCTTGGTTGGCGTAGAATCTTGATTGGCCTTCACAAGCATTATGGGAAAAAAAGGCTGATCCATATAACAAATATTCTCCTACATACATGAGCACGTAAAACATACATCAAAAAAGTAGTCTAAACTTCATACGTACGAATGAAGAAATTAAATCATTATTGAGATTATCACGTACAACGACATTCGATGAACTCATATTAGCATTATTAATCATTTGTCTATATATGAAGTTATCTAGAATCTCTACTACTATTTTTTAATGCTATATATAATGAACTCTAAATATGAAATCAATTGCATGTAACTTCGATTTCTTGGCTAAGCTTGTGTGAGTTTTGGTGCCCTTAAACATATGGAACACGTTCATATGCACCAAAACTCATACAAACCAAGAAACAAATCGGACCGACATACGTACACCTGATTTGTACATTTAGAACTCATTATATATCATTAAAAATACTAGCAGAGATTCCAGATAAATTCATATTTATAAACAATGCATTCCCCTAAATACATGAGCATATATATGATTAATCATCATCAACCAAGTGATTTCAGACACAAGAATAGATATAGAAGGCCAAATCATTAAAAAATTTACTGTTATGTTGTCATATGCTATTCAAGATCATCAGAATCTTCTTCTGATTCTTCTTGCGATGATATAATTTGAACCATGTGTTCTGCCCATTCCTCTCGTAAATCATCAAAAATTTGCTGGTCGTAACCCGTCTTGTTCCAACCGAAGAACTACATGTATTCAAAATCAAAATAAGAATATGATTTCATTAATTTACAAAAACAAACTCAAATATGTTAAAACTTGTATGTATATGGGTAAAATATATTACCACATCATCAATTGGAATTTTGATATTTGTGATGATTTCACTCATAAACTTCATGACATAATAACCACACATGACTCCATTATTTTGTTGTGGAACCTACAAAAAAAAGTGCATGTATACATGAATTTTCATATTCGAACATCCTTATTATTTAATTGTAAAATTAATAAAATTATTAATATTGAATTGTACATACCATAACTTTTGTCCATATAAGCTTATGAGATTTTTTAAGGACAATGCCCCTAGACTTGTTCCATAACTTCTATGCCCTGTCAAGATATAAAACGATTAGTTTTTATTAAATATTACAAAAAATAATAGAAAAAACTAATATGTAACTAAATATAACTCTTACATTTCAACAACTGCTTTTGTATCTTTACTCAGTTCTATGGAAGCTGAGTCACAGTACCAAGCATGATTATTGAACATATCAATGATTACCAACATCCAATGATCTTGGCCTTGTTCAAACCTTAATGGTCAAGGGATTATCAACTTTTGATTTCTGCTAAGCGTTAATGCTCTATCACATAATTGTTTAGCTCTGATGCTAACATCCTTCTCTTGATATTGATTAACATATGAAGAATCATAGAACATTGCTAAATGTGATGAGTGATTATGTTGAAGTCGATAATAGCAAGCCCTATATATGTATATATATAATTAGATAATATAAATATAATGTTCTGCATAAATAAAAGAAAACTAACTAGATTGAGGACTCACCTTGTCCACACTTGAATTATACTTAAATCGATCATTTGATATTCAAATATTTGCAACAAGCACTCGATCGATATATAAGTTTGGCCGATGTCTACACCAGAAATTTCAATAGGAAGTGGCACAGTCCATCCATCATTTATGCTAGATGCCCTCCCAACAATAGTCATCAAACTGCCAAGATTTCTACTGAATTATAACGCATAAGTATGACTATACTTTTTCCAAGGCTTCTTGAATGACTTGGTGCACGATGATTGACCACTAGTCATAGATTTAGCACGAGATACTTGCTTGGTATCTCTTAAATGTGATGCATTTAAGAGTTCTGGTATAATAGACTACCAAAAAAGTATCATATATGTATTTTTAGTAACAATATAAGATCACATTAAATAATAGTAGTAAACAAGTGTTATTTTTTAAGTTAAAAAATAGTACCATGTCAAAATTTAGAACAACTTGAATCGACGGCCAAGCCACATATTGTCCAACCGCCTCTTGGACTGTGGTAGCATCAGAAGGCACAGGTAGTGGACAATCATGAAACAATGATTGATCAATTACTATTCGCCAATGATTAGGCAAATATTGATTATGAATCATCCGATCATCACTCAATTGTTGTACCGTTCCAATAGTAACATAGTCCGTTGACGAAGGATGTTTCAACAAACATTTTATATTCTGTAAAAAATTTAAGTGTTATATATAAAAAATAAAACATATAATAAGAATTTAAAAATTAAAATCTTACCACATATGATTCATCAAATAGAGGAGGACTCTCATATGGGGTAGCTATTGGATGTACATTCTCACCAATATGTTCATCTTGGCTTGATTTATGGTAAGAATGTACAGATTGCATTGGAGAAAATGAACCACTACTTGATTGCATGTGCATTCTTGACATATAATGAGGACCAATAGGATGGCTATATCCCATACTGGATGTAGTTTGAGCACAATGAGATTGGGTGGATGGCATGCCTGGCATGGATGGTGGCATGCCTGGCATGGATGGTGGCATGCTTGGCATGGATTGTGGCATGCCTGGAATGGAAGGTGGTATGCCTGGCATGGATGGTTGCATGCTTGGCCAATATGGCATGCCCTGGTTGTAGCATGATGCCATGGCTGACAATTGTTGTGATTGATGTTCTTTTAGAGTGGCAATCTCACTCATCACGGAGGCCTTAAAGGAGTTGAATTCTTCTTCAATTTTAGTGTATTTCTCCTTACTTACCGTCTGAGGCTTATGTTTTGGAATTTTAAAATACTCCAAAGCACCATCATATTGGCTACCTCCCCTAACACGACCAGGATGATTGCGTCCGATTGCATGATATAAAGCATCTCTCCCAGGCTCTTCGATTATTTCACCCCTGTATAGTTTTTCTTGAACAGCTCTCTACAAATAATAAAGCACACAAACATATCATTCATTATTACATCAATTATTAAGTATCAGTCAGACTTTTTATCAAACGAAATTACTAACCAACTTATTTAATTGTTCTTCTCCTCGTTGACTCATCGGTCTTGCATTCTTCGTTTTGGGAGTCTTTGTTTCTATGTACAATTCCATTCGGGTAACAGGTCTACCCAATTCAGCTTCCTACATAAATTAGGAAAATTTTATTAATAATGACATGAAATTAAATTGAGAAAAATTAATATAAAAATATTTATAAAATTAAGATAAATTAATAATACCATTCGAAATCTAACTTCAGGATTTGAAGACCTCCCAGTACGGTTAGGAAGAATGTTATGCATTTGGACATTCTGGTGATCTTCTCTAATAATTTGAAATTCTTCTGAACGTCTATAATCCACAAAGTCTTTCCAAACTTGAGGTGTAATCCAGGGGTGTCCTTCAGGGATTTTGTATATCACATTCTCATCAAGTGTTTCCAAATATGGAAACACATAATTTTTCGCCAATCTAGAAGTCTTGTATTCCTTCCACGCCTTATTTGCAATCTTATAACACTTGCCCTGCCAATTGTCATCGACTTTGTAACGATTCTGTAAAAACACAGTACAAAAGATTAGATACAATCAATATATAATATATATATATATATTGATTATAAAATATAAGAGACTTACATAAATGGTTATCCATATTTTAAACTTTTCTGCATCGGCAACCTCAGACCAATGATTTATATTGATTGGTATACTGGACTTTGCCAGTCGACCAATAGAAGATTTCAATTGTTGACCATTCTCCCCTAGTGGATTACCAGTAGCATCAAATTTAACGGGTATTCTATCATCTGGGTTAAGTGGAGCATCAGGTATATTCGCCCAACCCCTTCTTTTCAAATACCCCAATGGATCATTTGGATCTACAAGCTGAATATCCATGAAATATCTACAAAAGTGGAGAAATATAAATTAATTGACAATTTTAGGAACACACATATATACAAGAGTTATTACAACAATATAGAACATACATTATGTTTAATTAGGTTGTTGATCGTATACATATATTCCTTCACAATCACTACGAGTCCATGTCGAAGAATCATCATCATCAATTAGATCATTACGTACATTAGGCAATTTATTTGAGAAATTACTAATATTGGTTAATGTATCAAGCATAGAGTCATCATCTTCTACAACATCACAATGGTAAAACTCTTTTTGTGGAGGCGTTAACACAACATACCATATTGGATCAATTTGATCGCTCACGTAAAATACTTGCTTTGCATGAAGTGCTAACGTGAAAGGATCATCTGTGTGACTTATCCTGGATAAATTTACAAGAGTAAATCCAAAATCATCTATTTTATATCCAACATTGATAACATCTTCGACCCAATCACACAAGAATACTGTCTCATGGAAGACCTCATAATCCAATTCCCAAATCTCTTGTATTATACCATAATATGTTCTATCAGAAAGGACAGGATTAGCATCTTTTGAACTGGCAAATTGCATAGTTTGTGCAACCATCTGCACCCCACTATTTTGATTTACTCGGACTTTGTCCCTAGCTTGAGTCGTAAACCTCGATCCATTTATTGTGAAACTATGAAATGATTTGACATCGAATTTTGGGCCATGTGCAAGCCATTGTAAACTTTCTGATATTTTATGATTGGGTTTCTTGAGTTCACCTCGAATCTATGTATACAAAAACACAAAATGTGTTTAGAGCAAAGTTTTAAAACATTGAATATATATAGGAGGATACATGCATGATTTTTTGTTTGTGACACTTACGTGGTTGCGAAACCAATTAATAAGCTCTCGCTTATGTTCATCATACAACCATTTTTCTCCTCCTTTTTTTATAACGAGGATCGATCTTCAATAAGTTTAAATGCATCCTGTAACGTTATTAAATATATATTAAGTTATATATCATCATTAATAGTTAAATAAAAGATGAAACAATGAACATCACTTACTCTATGTACGGTTGTGCCTCGTTATTATTTACCAAAATGATTCGGTGTGCTTTTTCCCATCGAGTGCGATCAATAAATAATTTCTTACTTCCACCAAGCATAGGGTTACCTACTTGGATCATGTGACGTTCTAAGAATAACTTGTGCGTAGGATTCCCAATTTCAGTGCAACCACTAAAGTATTCAGAACAAAACTCAATGGCCTCTTCAGCAATGTAGCATTCCACCATGCATCCTTCAGGTCTATATCTATTATTTACATATCCTTTAAGGACTTGCATATATCTCTCAAAAGGATACATCCACCTTAAGTAAGTAGGACCACATAATTGAACCTCTCGAACTAAATGAACACATAAGTGAATCATTATATCGAAGAAAGAAGGAGGAAAATATTTTTCAATTAGACACAAAGTTTCTACAATTTCTTTCTGTAAAGAATTTAACTCGCCAATTGATATAGATTTCTTGCATATGGTATTGAAGAATGAACAAAGCCGAATTATTGATATTCGAACATGTGTTTGGAAGAATTGATCTAATAGCAACTGGTAATAACTGTTGCATTAAGATATGACAGTCATGTGATTTCAATCCATACAGTCTCTTATCGGTGATAGACACAAAATTTCTTAAGTTGGATGAGTAACCATCAGGAACTTTCACACCTTCCAAACATTTACAAAACACATCCTTCTCTTTTGTTGACATTGTATATGATGCTGGTGGCAAGTATGTTCGATTCTTATCATTTTCCACCCTTGGTTCCAATTCAGGTCGTATGCCTAGTTTCTTTAAATCCAATCTTGCTTTAATGCCATCCTTTGTTTTTCCAGGTATATTAAGTAAAGTGCCAATCAAGCTTTCACATACATTCTTCTCAATGTGCATGACATCTAAGATGTGACGAATGTGTAGGTCTTTCCAATAAGGCAATTCCCAAAATATTGATTTTTTTTCCAACAACCATTCGGTTCAAAATCTTTTTCATTTTCACCAATTTCATTAGTTGACCTCCTTCGTTTCCCAGACTTGGTGAGTTTTTTTTTCATCTTTCCATATCGTTTGAATGTCATCCCATTCAATTGCCTTAATATCTCAATACCTCGCAAAGGTCGAGTTGCATGATCATGATCTTCTTCACCATCAAACGGTTTCTTTTGGTATCTAAACTTGTGTCCAGATGGCAAAAATCTCCTATGTTTTCTATAAGACATCTTTTGTCCGTGAACAAGATACTTTGCAGAAGTTCCATCACTACATATAGGACATCCCTTGTAACCTTTTGTTGCATGTCCTGATAAGTTTCCATAGGCAGGAAAATCATTAATTGTCCATAAAAGAACCCCCTTCAAGTTAAAGTATTCTTCTTTATATGCATCGTAAACATTTACACCATCATTCCACAACGTCTTTAAATCATCTATCAGAGGCTGCAAATATACATCAATATCAACACCAGGTTGTTTCGGTCCTGAGATCAATAATGTTAACATCATGAATTTTCTTTTCATACACAACCAGGGAGGAAGGTTGTATGTTACCATAATTACTGGCCAACAACTATATCTACTACTGAGGGAACTATGTGGATTAATTCCATCAGCAGCAATGGCAAGACGCAGATTGCGCGGATCAGATGAAAATTGAGGAGATAAATTATCTACTACTTTCCAATTTGGAGAATCACAAGGATGACGTAGCACCCCATCATCAGATCGATTATCTGAATGCCAAGTCAACATCTTTGATGTATATTTACTATTGAACAACCTTTGAAAGCGAGGGATCGGAGGAAAGTACCAAAGAACCTTTGCAGGCACACCTTTCTTGTGTGTTGTATTATTTGTACCATGCTTCCATCTCGATTCTTTACACATAGGACAATCATGTAATGTCTCATATTCTTTTCTATAAAGAATGCAATCATTAGGACAAGCGTCAATCTTATGATATTCCATGCCAAATCGACTAAGAGATTTCTTCACTTCATACATTGAAGATGGCAATTCAATACCCTCAGGAAACATATCGACTAGTAGAGTTAGTAATTCTGTGAATCACTTGTCAGAAAAACCATGTTTTGCCTTGACATTGTACAAATGAACCAATCCTGACATCTTAGTGTATTTTTTGCATTTTGGATACAACGGTTTTTCGGCATCTTCTATAAGTTTATTAAAGGTTTCGGGATCATCCCCGCGTAATTCATCTTCAACACCACGAAACATATTTTCTGTCTGTACATTATGATATGATGTATGTAATCCACCCACATTCTTATTATACTTTTCTCCATGAGTATTATCAATATTTTCTCCATGATAATACCAACATTTATAGCTCAATAGAATACCATTACGGATAAGGTGATACTTAACCTCATCAAATTCATGAAATCGCTCATTTTTACATTTAACGCATGGGCATCGAATCATACTACTTCCAGTATTACTAGTTCTACAAGCAAATTCCATGAAACTTTCAACTCCAGAAATATAGTCTTGCTCAATTCTACACTTTGACATCCAAGATTTGTCCATTTTCTATTAATGACATTAATTAAACATATTACTTAATTATGTATTATTATATATAAATTTCCTAATTATTAGAATATATATCAAAACATACATAATGCAAAATAGTTATCATTTTAATCATTTTACAAAACCATTTATATACAAATTAAAAAATAAGCAGTTCATGTTTCATGAATATATATATCAAAACCAATCACGCGGTTGATTCTAATTTCTAAGCATGTTACTATATCATAATTACAAAGTAATATTAATTATACGTATAAATTTATCCACGCAAACCCACAAAACATTTCACATATTATTGAATACATACAAGTAATAATTCAAACATTATTATTACAAGCAAACAAAAAAACATAACTAAATCAAAAATTTATACAAAAATACGCTATTCGATTAACGAAATACATTTACACGCTGATAAATTAGCACAAATTAAACGCTGTTCACTTTATTTCGACTATAAAAAAGTCACTTTGTAATATTAATAATAATAGATCACAAACCCTTTTTGATTTATCCTACTTGTCACAAGCATATGTATTTTACAAATTATCACAACCTTCGGTTTTTAACTCATACTTATATAAGTTAAGATCAGCCTTTGAATATAATGGATCATCATCCCATTTTATTAAAAACGAAATAAAGAATTATTTTGTTCTACTGCACGAAATATTGCACTCCAAATTAAGACATAAGAACATTCATATTCGGGGAATTAATCAATGGAATACCCATACGCAGATTTTAACATTTTGCTATTAAAAAAAGAAGAACTGACAGATAATATTGTGAGAAGAGAAAACTTACAAACGTCCGTTCAAATGGTGGTTGGAGGTGGCCGGAAATGTAGAACGAAGGTGGCGCACGGTTAAGATTTTGGGCGAAAAGTGACTCGAGTGAGGAAAGGAGAGGAAGAAGCAGATCGAAAACTGGAAATCTGCGTACTAAATGAGATGTTAGGGCATATATTAGGTGGATAGCGTCGGTTGTCCACGTCAACCGACGGTACGTTACGTGGATAGCGTCGGTTGTCCACATCAACCGATGCTACGTTACGTGGATAGCGTCGGTTGACGTGGACAACCGACTTTAAATTCATTAAAAGTCGGTTTTTACAAAAAACCGACTTTAGACATCGACTTATATACCCCTTTTTGTAGTAGTGGAAAGATCTCACATTGAAACCAAGCTCTTGGCGATGATGGATTAAATCTCTCTTGCAGCTTCTACCGACTTGACGTGGATGAAGAGTATTATGGTAAAAGGAAAGGTCCCACATTGAAACCAAGCTCTTGGCGATGATGGATTAAATCTCTCATGCACTTCTACCTACCTGATGTGGAGGAGGAGTGCTGTGGTAAAAAGAAAGGTCCCACATTGAAACCAAGCTCTTGGCGATGATGATTAAATCTTTCCTACAGCTTCTACCTACCTGATGTGGAGGAGTAGTATTGTGGTAAAAGGAAAGGTCCCATATTGAAATCAAGTTCTTGGCGATGATGGATTAAATCTCTCTTGTAGCTCCCACCTGCCCGATATGGAGAGGAAGTATTGTGGTAAAAGGAAAGGTCCCACATTAACAATAATAATTTTTTTTGCTATCGTAATCAGCATTTTTTGTTAGTTTTATATTTGTTGTCTTGACTTCTCATCAGTTTCAACGACTTCTGTGTAAGCTTAGATCCATAAACTTTATGGATCTAGCTTGAGGGGGAGTATTGAAGATAAAATTAAGGAGTAATTTAAGAAGTAAATTAATGAGTGATGACTTCTTAATTCAATGAGTAAATCAAGAACCTTAATTCAAAGAGTAAATTAAGGAGTTGTCATCCTTAATTTAAGGAGTAATTCAAGGAGTAAAACAAGTAATCTTTAATTCAAGGAGTAAAACAAGGAATCTTTAATTGTAGGAGTAAATCAAAGAATGTTTAATTCAAAGAGTAAATCTCCTTATATATAACTATAGAATTGTAATTAAAACATGAAAGAAACAATAAAATTTTGAGAGACCTTGTTTTATTTGTCAAAGCCTTTACACCTTTGGATTAGGCGTTTTCAACATCAATTTTCAACAAATTTTGTGAAGTTAGATATTTTAATCCAATAAATTTCAATTAATACAATCAAATTTTACTAAATTAATAAAATAAAATATTATAAATCTATTTGATGAGTTTATTTTTAAAATGCATATTGATGGTGACAAAATATGTGGTATTAGAAGGCTATTAACGAAAGGAGTACAGTGGTAGTAAATATAATTCAAAGCCAGTTTTCTGATGATAAAATTAATTATGAAAAAGGATGTTGGTGAATAACATTAAGAGATCCTTATTTTATTATTTAAAACCTCCCATGTAAGTAAATCGAGAGAGCTTTCAAACTTGCTATTAAATGTGTCTTTTAAAATTTAATATCAATTAAATTATCAAATAAAACTTCTAAAATTCAACTAGTGGATTTATAAGGTAGTATTTATTAATCTAGTATATTTTTAAATTACTTGTAAAAAATCAGTAGACAAGTTTGTAAAGTGAAAAAAGTTAATAGATTTGTGGGGTATTCTTTTTTAAAAAAGAAATTGTGTAATTTAACCTTAAAACTTCGATTAAAATATCATTTTTTTAGTTAAAAAATAAAATACATCTAGATTTAAGTACAACGATTACAAGCTAAGCGACTATATTGATCTTTTAAGAAAACTTAAGTGAGAGTAGTACTTCTTTTGCATTTCCTTTTTGGTCACATCTTCCACCGGTCATTCAATTGCTTGTAGACAGAAACGTAGGGAATTATGTTTTAGGTCAAACAAGAAATACAAAGCGAGATACTTTAGGAATAAACTTCCTCTTTACATAAGAACACAACACGGATACCTTTCCAATAATAATCTGCCATTGTTTTGTCTCTCGTTTTGTCTCTGTTTGCTTTTTCCTCCCAAAATTTATATGCAATATTGAAATGAAGCAGAACCAAAACGCAGCGTTTGTAGGAGCACCTGGCGGACTTATGACTTCTTGTTCGTCGACTCTCCTCTGGTTAATTATTATCTTCTCCGTCATTTCTCTCGCGATTGCCAGTGGAAACGATGTCGCTCCCGACGATGTCACTCTCGCCGATGATTCCTCTCCCAAGTTTCCTGGCTGCAACAACCCTTTCAAATTGGTAATCCCATAAGATCTTTCTCAATTTTTTGGGTCTGAATTTATGTAACTAAGATCGTTACCTGTTGTTTGATCTCTTAGTTCTATAAGTGGTTTGAATTTTAGGAATTTCGGCCTCAATTTTTAGTTTGTATTGGGAGCGGTTAAGTTGGAAGGGCATATGATATGTTATTAATTCAATAGTTGAGTTTATAATTATTTGGAATTTGAAACCCAAGGGTTGAGATGGAAAAGGAAATGGGATATGTGAATGTGATTGATTCTGAATTGTTTACATGACGATTTATATTTATAATTTTTTGGGCAAAAAGAAAATACATTTCATTGATCAAAAGCAATACAAGCACCGATTACAAATCCACATACATTATGTCAGTATCATAACTCACATTTTCTACATACCAAACACCACATAACAAGCAGGACCCTATATGCACTATGTGAACAATCGTATAGGCACTTTACCCCGAGTTTATAGCCTTCAAACTAATCAGGGTAAAAGTGATGCATGACAAAATTAGGAAATTATTTTAATTTTAAAATAAGTAGGATTCTATATTTGATAAATAAAATTTTCTACCTTCAAAATTTTCCATGTGTTGCAAGTATACCATTTAACTTAAGTGTTACAAAAATACCATTAATTTTCATAAAATATTACATGTATACCATCTTGTGCCTTCTTTGTCAATTTGTTTGCAAAACATAATGGAAACAAGGCGTGGATTCCACTCAACCATTGTAGAGGCAAAATAATCGATTTTTACATGACTTTTGAGTTATTTATTTTGTATGTCTTCAAAAGTGGCTCAAATAAACCAAATTTAATCTCTACCCTAATCTTGAAGTTCTTTTTGCTTTTGATTTCTAATGGCATAAACTAACAAAATTAGGTTTACCAAATTGGGTGGAGTCCACGTGCTTATTTTCCATTATGTTTTTGAAAGAAATTAATAGAGAATGCATTATATGGTATATATGTAACATTGTATGGACGTTAGTGGTATAATTTGTAACACTTAAAAGTTAAATGGTATAATTGCAATGAGAAAGTTCGGTGGTAGAAAAATATGACAATTGACGCTTATGCCTCACATTTCTTTAAGAGCCTCTATTTGAGGCGTGCCTCGAAAACTCGTTTTGAAATAATGGAAGCATTTCTTCCGATTGCCTTGTCAACTAGCCAAAACAATAGGTACAATTGTGTTGATTTGCTCTTCCTGCAAGTTCTTTTTCCATTCTATTCTCTGCACCCACACTAATCCCTTGTTTACTTCCTATTTTTATTACACCGTCTCACCAGGCTTCACATTTTCTTTATCAACCTATAATCTCTCAAGTATGAGCCATATTTTCAGCATCACATTCTCCACTACTAATTTTGTTTTAGTTTTCATTTACATTTAGCAAGTAGATCAACCTTTACCCTTTAGGTGTGTTCTCAGAATCTTCAGCTCTAAGCCAGTTACCAAAGTGAAATTCAAGAGCCTGTTCTAGTTATAGACACATTCTCATCACAGTAGCTTGTGTCATGATCAATTAGGTTGCATTTATATAATAGAAAATAAGCAAACATTAATATTTGAACTCAATAGAGAGAGGATCTCACTTATTTGGATCCACATTCCATGCTAGATAGGATGCTTATTTAGCATTGCAATATACCTGTATTCTTTTAGAACACCGAGAGTCATAAATTTTTTGATACGTATCTAGGTGTTGGAAATTTGATGTAAATTTCTACCAAATTGGAGTCTTTGAGTACCCACACTCATGTCCATGTCCATGTTATGTCACTTGGATACGGGTACTTTACGAGAAATGAAAACTCCAATAACATAGCAATATACAAAAATTTCTCTAGACATTGAAGGAAACTGAGAGTGATGAGAAAAATAAGACTAACTACACAAGTAATTAATGGGAAACGAAGTAATGGTGAGCAAATCGCAGGATGAAAGCTCTAGGATTGGAATTAGATGAAACCAAGTGATGATTGGTGGTAGACCAATTGAATAAGAGAAGATCGTGATATGAACTTGAACCCTAACTGCATAATTTCAAAAACTAGAGCAAATTGATAAGAAAACATAGAGCGAGAGCAAATAGAATTGGACAAAACATAGGATACTGAAAATGGTCATCAAACAAACTTTAATCTGTGGCTCTTAGAGGATTTAGGAAGTCCACATTGCTGTATATCTGTCCAGAGAGCTGCGGGATGGCAGCAACTATTTGGATCTTATGAATGGAGAGGATTAAGAGAATTTTTTGTGATAGCAATTTTTTGTGGTAGAAAATTGAATTTTTATCGTCGTCTTGGGTGTTAGTTTCTAAAGAATTGAAATATTATTGTCAATTTCTAATAAGTTATAAGTGAGGAGCTTGTATATCTTAGTTAGGTTTTGGAGCTTTTAATAGGGCATATAGCTATTTTTGATATATTTTGGTGCTTCTTTTTGTAAGTAATCAATTACTCTTGCATTAGTACCTTTGTTATTATTATTATTTTAATATAATATAATGTTTTCTATTTAAAAGAAAAAAGGTATATCTGTTCGACTAGGGTTGAGGGAAGGTTTAGTTTTGAAGATTTCTATCTAGAGAGAGATTGGAGAGCTAAGGTGGGTTTGAAATCTAAATATGTGATGATTGGGTATTGTTTAGCTATGTTACTTAGATTCTTTATTTTTCATGAAGTACCTGTGTCCAATCGACATGACATGGACATGGATACTTCAAGTTGGTGTAAATTTCAAAAAAATTGTAAAATAGGTGTGTTCAACACCTAGATATGTATAAAAAAATTTACGACTTTCAGTATCTTAAGTCTATGTAACATAGTTGTTTAGATGCATGCTTTCATGGGATCTGGATACTGAAAGATAGACATTCCAATTTGTCTCTGTTTCTTTCTCTTATTACTTTTTAGGTTTTTGAATGTGCAAAACAATACTTGATTCTGTTCCACATATTTGGTATTGAAAGTGAGGATTCTGCATTGGAAGCTCTAGTTGTGCATCATATTTCGGTTTATTAAACCCTGTTCTATATGCTATTTCTTTTTTCGATGAGCTAAATCTCTGAGCTGACTTCAATTTTTTTAATTTACTGTAGACCTTTTAAAATTGTACTGATGCAATCAAGCTGAGAAGTTGTTTGTTAACTTTAAGGCCTATCAGGAGATCCTATATCAAAAATTTCAATATTTTTTTCAAAGGAAAAACAATATGGCATAGTGATTATTATATCTAAACTCTAATCATTGTCTTTTTCTTTGTTGTTCATTTTTGTAAATAATGTTTTCGCAGATGTCATGGTTTCCGAGGGAAAGACAGAACTGATATTTTTTTAACTTTTGGGTGAAGGCTAAGTTTTCTTTATTCATTGTTTTAGGTTAATTTAGAATTTGATTTTAGTTTTGCTATCAATCACATGTTTTATATTCCGGTCTCAATTTCTGTGAGCATCTTGCACTGGAACCCTGTTTTTTATTGGGTTATGCCGTTTTTTTGGCTACAAATTGGGTTATAGAAGTTGGTTTTGCTAAAAGGGAATTGTATTGTTGAAATAACTGTAGCAGCTTGTCAACTTTTTTTACTCCAGTGGTTGTCCTTGAAAAAGATTTGTCTTTTCTTATGAAAAGAAAAGGAAAAAAAAAAATACTTGTATTGTTGGATGTTGTTCATTTGTGAAAGATGCTATTTCACAAACGGATGTTCTGGCTCTTTTACCTAACCGTGGAGCTATGAGCATTTTATGTAGAATTATCTTGATGCAGGACCATCACCAGTGAAGGCCTAAATGCTCTATTTTAATTACAGTTTATTTACTCAAACTGCCGTTTACTTTAATTACTTGTTATTTACCCAAATGATGAGCAGTTTTAGTTTGTTAGCCTATTTTGTCATGTAGTGATGAGTTGGCATTGATTTGTTATCCTCCACCAACATTAATGTGTTTGTGGGTTGCTATAGGAGCAGCTCTAGTACTCCTTTTTCATCTTTTGAATATTGGCTTTCCTTGTATAACAATTTTCTCAGAGAATTTCTTTTTTGATTAATGAATAGAAGAACAATCTTAGTGTTTTTTTTCACTTCTGAAGTTGGTTTGGCTCATATCTTGTCACCTCCTCCTTGCATCAGAAATTGGTATCAAATCCATAGGCTAACCTTCACTTCGATGACCAGTCACGGTGATGGAAGTCACTGACCTGGCAAAGACACTCACAAAGCTAAGGACCTCTGGGTTGCGGTGGGTGACAAAATGATTGTTGAAGTGTCACCAAACCTTCACAGTTCTCTCCAACAAATTACCCAGCAATTCCACAATGTGCAACTAAATTTGAGACAGCAAGGAAAAACACCCAACAACAGTTTGTTTCCTCCACCCATGGAATATCCTGTGCGAAATACAAAAATTCCATTTCGTAGCTCATCACCCATGGAGCTTCCTCCATGACTTCATCATCCACCAATGAATTACCTAGATCTAGTCGACTTTGATGATGAAGTCACCCTGTCTGCTTGCACTGCCCAGATTCGTGGTGTATTCAACATGCCCGAATGGCCATCCTATGAGTTTTGCTCTGATGAACCATGTTATGAAGAGTCACGTTATGATGAACCACGCCCAGTTGAACATCGTTTTCATTTTAGCTAGCCTACTATTTTTCTTTCCAATGATAGGAAAGATTACTAACCCAATATTGACTTACCCTATTTCACTGGACATGCTCTTATGGAGAACTTTATGGACTGTATAAATTTTGTCGATAAATTTTTCGACTTTATCGGGATGCTCGAAAACAAAAAAGTTAAACTCTTGGCATACAAGCTCAGAGGAGGAGCTTTTTCTTGGTGGGACCATTTGCAGAATGAGAGAAGCCAATATACAAACCCCTTGTTATGACTTGGGTATGAATGAAACAATTAATGATTCAACAATTCCTTCCCGCATATCATAACCAAAATCTATACCGATGCTACCACCAATGTCATCAAGGAAACAAAGCAGTCAATGAATACAATGAAGAAACCTCTTGTGACTATTCTTTTTGACTATAAACGATGGAATCGGCCATTACGGTATATAAAAAACAATTGATTTGAAAACGCTGTAAGAAATGAAATGTCACAATATTTTTTTTTACATGTCAAAGTGATGGAATCAAAAAAAGAAAGAATAAATTACTAAAAACTAAAAAAATTAATACATAAAATACATATACTAAGAGATAGGAAGATATTCTACCACCCCCTACATATTTAAAACCCTCTCCTACGAAAAAGCTTGAATCAGGGTGAATATATGGGAACGAGAATCACAAAAGGTGTTAAGATATGTTCAAGGATTAATTTTCCCAATTAGAGAGAGGGTAGAACACAATTAAACTGTTTGGACAGTTACTTATGCTAACAACATGACACTCAAAATTGAAACCAACTATTGAGATCCAAAACCATGACCTCCCCCGGAAAAACCAAAACCATGACCTCCCCCAGAAAAACCAAAACCATCTGTTTTACCATTTCCCCATAAAACATCCCATGAGAATACTCATTTCACACCACCAATAGCCAATAAACAACCAATTCCTCAAGTTAAGAACCAACTTATAAAGTGCTTTAGGTGCGTACAGCCTGGGCATCTTTCAAATGAATGCCCTTAATGTAGGTTAGCTAATTTGGTGGAAGATTTTGGGGCATCAGAGGATAAATGTGACCCTACTGTTCTAGAAATAGAAGATGTTGAGTTAGTGATTGGAGATGAGGTTGAGAGGGCTCTGACTAATGTTGTGCAAAAGGTATTACTGTTACCTAAACTTCTTGATATTTCTCAAAGGCATACCTTGTTTAAGACCAAGTGCATTGTGCGCCAAAAAGTGTATGATGTCATTATTGACAATGGAAGTACATAAAACATTATTTCTCAAGCACCCAAGTAAAAACACTTGGGTTGGAAGCTAGCAAACATCCCAATCCTTGTAAAATTGGGTGGATAAAAAGAGGAAATGAAGTTTAGGTACACACCATCTGTAACCAATCTCCATTTGAAAATTCTGTTATGATGAACTTGAGTGTGATGTGGTGGATATGGAGGCATGTCAATTACTTCTGAGAAAATCATGGTAATATGATATGGATGCCATCCATAAAGGAAAACATAATGTATATGCCTTCAAGTGGAAAGGCAAGAAAATTGCTTTTCTTCCTACAAATGATTATGATCAAGCTATTGATAAGAAGGAAGTGAAGCAAAAGGTGCTTATTAAATTCCAACTCAAAGGACTTTGACAGTGAGATTATGTGCAATCAAGTTGTTTTGGTTCTTTTATGTAAAGAACACCACCCAAGTAATGTGGATTTTCCTCCAGAGGTGCAACCTTTATTGATTGAGTATACAGATTTTTCACCATTTGAATTACCAAATGCACTATATCCCATGAGAGATCTTTAGCATCACATTGATTTTGTACTCGGGTTAAATCTTCCCAATTTAAATCATCATCGAATGTGTCCTATAGAGCACATAATACTTCAAGAAATAGTTGAAGACTTGCTTGAAGAGAAGTTACTGCAAGAGAGCAAGAGTCTATGTGTTGTGTCAACCGTTTTAGTTCCAAAAAGAATGGCTTCATGCGCATGTATGTGGATTGTATGGCTATAAATAAGATTAATATGAAGTATAGGTTCCTAATCCCTGGACTTGAAGACATGCTTGATAAACTACAAGGATCTGAAATCTTTTCAAGATTATATCTCAGAAATGGACCAAATAAGGATATGGCCTAGGGACTGATGGAAGACAACATTAAAAAAAATGGCTAGTGATGCCCTTTGGGCTTTACAATGCACCTGGTACATTTATGAGGCTTATGAACGAAGTCCTCAAAGCCTTTAACGGAAAGTATGTAGTGGTATTTTGTAATGACATATTTGTCTATAGCAAGAGCAAAGTAGAACATCTAGAATATCTCAAAAATGTGTTTCAGTCCTTGAGGGATAACAAACTTTCCTTGAGTTTTAAAAAGTGAAAATTCTTCACAAACCAGTTACTATTCGTTGGATTTAAGATTGGAATTGAAAGGGTTATTGTTGATGAGAAGAAAGTTTTTGCTATCCAAATTTGGCCTACTCCAAAAACAATACATGATGTAAGGAGCTTCCATGGACTAACCACTTTCTACAGAAGAATTGTCAAGGGTTTTAGTTTCATTATAAATTATATTACTAATTGTCTGTCAAGGGGATAGTATTTTTGGGCAGAGAAACAGGATCAAAGTTTTCAATCAATCAAGCAAAAACTTTGCACAACACCTGTATTGGCTCTACTTGATTTTGACAAGGTTTTTGAAGTAAAGACAGATGCTTTTATGGTGGGTATTGGAGCAATACTATCACAAATTGGTAGACCCATAAAATACTTTAGTGAGAAATTAAGCACAGCTTGCCGTAAGTGGTCTACATATGACCAATAATTTTTTTGCTATTTTAAGGGCTCTACAACATTAGGAATACTACATTATTCAAAAGGAGTTCGTGTTACACAACAATCAACAAACTTTAGAATGGCTTAAATCTCAAAGAAACATTTATCGAATGCATGCTAGGTGGATTATCGATTCACAAAAGTTCAACTTTGTCTTCAAACATAAGACTGGGCAACAAAACAGGGTAGCAAATTCTTTTAAGTAGGAGGCATACACTATTGGTCATACTTTCAAACGAAGTAGTTAGTTTTGACAATTTTTGCCTACTTTGTGTGATGAGGATTTTGTTGTTCTTTGGGAAAGTGTTTAAACAGAGAATCTACTGGACAATTCTACATTTGGATGTTTATCTATCTTTTTCTTGGGAATAGATTTTGTATCCCAAAATCATCTCTTAAGGATCATTTGTTCCATGAACTACATGCTGGTGGTTTAGTAACACATGCAGGCCTAGACAACCATCTCCATGATGGAGGAAAGATACTATTGGTCACACATGAAAAAGGAGGTTACTATGAATATTCAAAAATGTCCAATCGGTCAATTGGCAAACGGAGGTAAAAAAAATATAGGACTCTACATGCCCTTACCAGTACCCCAAACAATTTGGGAAGAGCTGAGTATGGATAGTGAAATTGCACGAGGTACCCAAAACTATAATATCTGAAAGAAGTGTTAATTTCATGGGCCTTTTTGGAAAGAGTTGTGGAAGCCATTGACACTAGTCTCAATTTTGTTAGTGCTGATGGTCAGACTAAAGTCATTAATAGAACTATAGGCAGCATGCTTAGGTGTCTGGCTCATGAGAAACCTAAGCATTGGGACAGTATGCTACCAAAAGTGGAATTTACAGCATCCCTAACAGAACTACAAGACTGTCTCCCTTCTCTGTTGTGTATAAAAGGTATCAAACCTTGTTATTGACTTAATGTCTGTTCCCAATCCCTAAAGTAAGCTTGCAATCTCTTGGGCTAGAGACTATCAAAAACTTCATGATGAAATCAGGGTTCATATAGAAACCATGAATTCAAAGTATAAGGAGCGTGTCGACAAACATAGAAGACACAGAGTTAGAGGTGAGGGAATTGGTCATGATTCATCTTAACAAACAAAGGCTTCCATCTGGACAATGCCATAAGTTGCAACCACTCAATTACAGTCCCTTCAAAATTCAAAAGAAGATCAACCCCAATTCCTACATTATTGAACTTCAGTATCTCCTCTACTTTCAATGTTTCAGACAGTCACACTGATCATCCTACTGAAGGTGCTGTTACTCTTCTCCTAAATTCAGAGTCGAATTCTTTTGAAGAGGGAGGCTTTGATGCAGGAGCAGTACCAAACTACCAATGAAGGCCTAAATGCTCTATTTTAATTACTTTTTATTTACTCAAATTGCCATTTACTTTAATTTCTTGTTGTTTCCCTAAATAATAAGCTGTTTTAGTTTGTTAGCCTATTTTGTCATGTAGTGTTGAGTTGGCATTGGTTTGTTATTCTCTGTTAACATTAGTGCGTGTATGGGCTGATATAGGAGCAGCTCTAGTAGTCTTTTTTCAATCTTTTGAATATTGGTTTTTGTTATATAAGCCCAAGGCCTAACTCAACCCAATAAGATCTCATTGAGTTAAGGATTGCCCACACTTATAAACTGCACTACAGCCGAACGCCTAGTCGATGTGGGACAATACAATCCTTCAACACCCCCCCTCACATCGGACAGGGGCAACGAAGGCCACAAACCACGATGAACTCAGGGCCTAGCTTTGATACCATGTTATATAAGCCAAAGGCCTAACTCAACCCAATAAGAGATCTCCAACTAGGCCCCTTGTCTGCAGTTGCAGCTGGGTGAACCATAGCTGGTCCAACTTGGTACTGATTAAGAAGTTCCTTTGAATAAAGAGCAGGTTGACTAACTAGGGCTGCAGCCTGGATGAACTCGCTCTCAGGTGGGACATCACCACCAGGAAGAGAAACTAAAGACCCTCGATGAGATCCAGAAACACCCTCTTGGTGCAAATATATTCTTTTAAAACCCCCTTCTTTTTTTTCATCTGCACCTTCTCTCTCTGTCCATTTCCATGCCAGCTGCCAACCTCCACCAATCTCGGTGCTGCCAGTTGGTTCTCCAGCACTTCCTTGCACTATACTGCTTTGTCTAATGCTGGAAAGACTGCCATGCATAGGTGGTCCCAATTCCTTGTCCATACTTGTTGTTTGTCGCGATATCAACGGACTTTGCAAATTGTCATCATAATCATCACCAGCTAACTCTGATGCATAATCATCACCTTCTCCATCAGGGTTCTCATCATCCCACTCTTCATGTCTTGGTTGATTACCTCCCACACTGAACATGCTGCCAAAGTTTGGGAAGAGTGTGCTTCGCATGCTTCCTGATTGCGGTATTTTCTCATGAAAACTTCCAAAGAGCGTAACAAGAGGATCAATGAGTCCACTCTGGTGAGCCATGCTTCCATGTTGAGACACAAGACCAAGATTACTCTGTCCAGTGACAGGTCTGGCAACCCAGGAGAGACCTTGCTCAGAACCATATAACTTAATTTGATCCTTTTCAATAGATGGATCATGCTCATCAGTAGCTTCATCAGCTGGGCTGATAATATACTCCTCTAAAGTGGTTTCACCCCCTACTCCAAGACCCTCAACCAGTAAAGCCATCTCACCTGCAACATCCTCAGTGCCACGCAGCCTCTGTAAGACTTTTTTTGGCCTCAACCATCCGGCCCTTACTCACAAGCCATCGTGGAGACTCAGGCAAGAAAAATACAGTCAATACAAAATATATAACAGAGGGAATGGAAAGAACACCAAGCATTAACCTCCAATTTGGGCTCTCAGTCAAAGACATCCCAAAAACCATACAATAAGAGAGAAACATTCCTACACAGCCACCGAACTGTGGAAGTGTATTTAATAATCCTCTTATTTCAGATGGGGCAGTTTCAGATATGTAAAGAGGGACCAAAGTAACTGCCAGACCAATTCCGAATCCATCTAAAAGCCTTGCCAATAGCAGAATATACACATTGGGAGACCAGAACATCACAATACCACTAAGCATGTAAAAGCAAGATGAAATAATGAGCATGGGACGACGACCCAGCCAGTCCGATATGGTTCCTGAGCATGTTGTAATCACAGTCGCTCCAATAAGTGACATAGCTACAATTAGCCCTTCCAGAGTACGCTGAGATTTTAATTTTAACTCCCTCTTTATATACAAAAGTGCCCCTGCTATAGTAGCATTATCCCATCCCTGCAAAAGGTTACTAACAGCTGCTGCAACAGCCACAAGCACTGCTCCACTCATTTTTCCGCTAAAAACCGATTACTGCCCTCCAATAATTCAGAACAGAGAAAAAGAAACCAAGATCACGGATCAATCAATAGAACCAAAAATCATGGAGATTCTTCTAGTTTCCGACGAAACGGAATGTGGGAAAGATTGCAATTATGAAGAAGATTACACACCAACAAAAAAAAAATTAAAAAAAATTACTGAATTGATGGTTTTTAAATGAAAGTTTCTCGGATCGGTCTAAAGGCACCACAACAAAGTAGTACTTTGAGTTTTGGATAATTGGATTGGATTTTGGATGAAAGTTGGACCAGCTATGGTTCACCCAGCTGCAACTGCAGACAAGGGCCCAAGGCCTAACTCAATCCAATAAGATCTCATTGAGTTAAGGATTGCCCACACTTATAAACTGCACTACAGCCGAACGCTTAGTCGATGTGGGACAATACAATCCTTCAACAGTTTTCCTTGTAAAACAATTCTCTCAGAGAATTGCTTTTCTGGTTAATGAATAGAAAAACAATTTTAGTGTTGTTTCTTTACCTCTGAAGCAGTTTTGGCTCAGAGCTTGTTACCTCTTCCCTTCGTCATATCTACTCTGATATTGTTTGGTTATCTGTTATTGGGTGCTTCATTAAATTTTATTCTTGTGTTAAACCATTACAATTTACAATTGCTGATCCACTTAATACTTATTTCCGTGTTTTAACATTTCAGGTCAAGGTTGGGTACTGGGTTAATGGTCGTCAAGGTGCCACTTTTGTTGGGGTTAATGCCAGATTTGGGGCTTTATTGCCTTCTGATGCTAAAAAAGCATCGAAATGGCCAGCTGTTTTCTTAGATCCTATAAATGGCTGTTCTGCTTCCTCTTCTAAGGTTTTCTGTTTATTCTTCTCAACTGCATCTATTTCTTTTATTGTTTAGTTTTCAAATGTTGAAGAACTTTAATAGCATTTAAATTGTTCTATAGAAGGTGGTTCTTTAACAACTTTTAGTCTCGAGCCAATGTTATTCAAACAATTTAGATGTATATCTTTTAAGATATACATCTAGGGTTGTTTAATTCTTTAAAAAGTCTCAATCAAATCTAAATAAGTATTTTTTAAAGGGCAAATTCGAAATTGAAAAATAAAATTATTTTTTAAATGGATATTAAAATTTGATTTTTAAAATGCAAAAAATAAAAAATAAAAATCAATAACTTAAAAAGGGGGAAAAATTGTAATTTTTTTTAATGCAGAAGTTTAAAAAAATTAAATTTTTTAAAAAACAGAAAATTGAAAAAAAGAAAAAAATTAAAAATACAAAAAAAATTGGATATAATCTTTTTTTTATTCCAAATATAAATTGAATATATATATTTACTTTTTTTGTTTTATTTTCTCCTTGAAAAATATATTTGAACTTGATTAGAACTTTGAATGAATTAGAAAACTATAGGTGTATACCTTAAAAGATAGAAGATTAAAGTTATACCTTTGAAGAATTTATGGACTTGTAGAGACCTTAAGCCTTATTCAAAATTGTTCTATAGAAGGATACTTTTACAATATGAGGATTGTCCATCTTAACTAGCATAAGCAAAATGTACTTCATTAGCCTCTTAAAATTATAAGAAAATTATTTATCACAATACTTTTCCTAAAAAAAAATCCATCCATTTAATATTTAGTTACAAATTCTAGTTGGCCCCATTTGTCCTTTTGCAGTTATCTGGTTCCATAGGCTTGTCCGCACGCGGTGAGTGTGACTTCACGGTTAAGGCAAGTGTTGCACAGTCAGGAGGTGCTGCTGTACTGCTGGTGATAAATGACAAAGAAGGTCTTCATCTTTATTGCACACACTTTTTCACAAACATTTCATAATTTGTTTCTGAAAACTTCTTTTTTAAAGTATGATATTTTATTGGTCATAAAAGTATGATATATTTCATTGTTAAATTGTTGCAGTTAAAACTGATGATGTCCAAGAGTTCAGATTCTAAAGTCAAATCTCTGTTTTATGTTGGTTGAGCCAGGATGTTGGTTGCTTATTTTGATTAAAAAAATATAAAAGTAGTTGTAAGTCTCCATATGGAAAGAACATAACATGCTGCAAAATGATCTCTTGCAGCCCACCCTAATCATAATGTATTGTTAGTTTTTTTTAAAATATTTAAATTGTTTTTAATAGTCTATGGGTATTGATGTGCTTTTAGAATGAGTGAAGGATTTAGATCTGTCTAAATAAGCTTTTGCAAGGCTGCTTCCTTTAAAATCAGCTTGCCATTTTCTTTAATCTTTTGGTTTCTGGATTGATATCATTTGTTTAATCATTTTATGCAATATGTATCTGACTTATTCTGCATCAGCAGTATATGTTTTTTTATTTCTCTTGTACTATTACCAAATTGAATTTTTAATCAAATATTTTGAAAATAGATATTAGATGGATGTATGGTGGAAAATAAAAAGGAAAAAGAGTTTTGGTGGCCAGTTGACTTGCATATTCTTAATTTTTTTGTTACTATTAATTTCAAGAGCATACATGGTTATTGCTATTGTGACACTTTCACGACTATGGTGGATTTCATCCCACTGGTGGGACCCACTTGCATTCAGCAGTCTCATTTCACGGCTGGATGACTGATACATCAGTCGAGATTGGAATCATAAGTCACAACTGAGATGCAGAGCATTCTGTTATCTTAAATGCTGAATTCTGACTCTTTCCTCCCCCTCTCTTACATTTTCAGATCTATACAAGATGGTTTGTTCTGAGAAGGACACTGCTTTGAATATTACGATACCTGTAGTGATGATTCCTAAGTCAGGAGGAGACAATCTTAAAAAAGCTATAGCAGATGGAAGTAAAGGTGCGTCTGAAAATTTTAAACTAGTATCAGACTTCATAATTCACATCATGTAATGTAGAGTATGGATAGTAGCTAGTTTTTTTGTAGTGGCATAATGGTTCAGATTTTTGCTAGATTAGCCTAATGAGTAGTTGATTGCAAAATAATGAGTAAGCACATAACTTTGGCCTGCCCTGCCCAAAATTCTAATGACAATCTCCAACTTAAGGCTTGATTAGGCCCAAAAAGGGTCTGGCTTGATCAAATCTGTGTATTTTGAGGTTGAGGCAGGGCGTAGGAATCCTTTTGGGCTCAGGCTGGGCCAGACCTCTGAATTTACATGCCTAACCATGGACAGGTAGTCCTGTACCTGTGTTTGCTGCTTGTTTTACATCAGGTTATTTTGGGCCGAACATGATGTTTGCTATACAGTATAAAAGAGTCTGATTGTATAATTTTTGTACATTCATGCGTTTGGTCTTGAACTAGATCATATTATACAAAATAAAAATTATACATTATGTATAAATTTTAACCCACTGAAGAGTGGTCGAAGTCATATTGAACTAGGACTTTGTACGTGTGAATTTTTAATTTTAAAATAATGTATCCTGACTTTTTCTTTCATCAAATTTAAAATATTTTTTTAATTTTTGAAATGTAAAAGAATATAAAAAGTATATTAAATCCTTATTTAAATAAAGTTTTATACTTAAATTATGTTGATATGTATGAAAATTAATTAAAAAAATTACGTTATACTTTAAATATAATTATTTTTATTAAAATATTTATCATCAATTTTATTCGACTATATCATATAGATTTTCATTAAACACTCTATAAACTAATTATAATACAATTCAATATTTTTCAATCCAATTCGACTATACTTAATTTTTTCGATACAATGCACCAAGTATACATAAATGTAATTTTTTTTATTGGAGACTTTGGCCTATACGTTAAATGCAGACATGCATGACATTGAAGTATGTTTGGTTCCATAAGATGCCAAACTTTCTTTTTCACACGGATAGAATATATAGTTAGAAATCACACATGTGGTTTATTATGTAGCCTGAAATGCATAGTAGTTATCAAACTACTTGTCCCCATTTGAAACCAGACCAGATGTATGCTTTATGAATTCAAGGCCGGCTTAGAAGTTAGCAAAACTATGACCTAGGAGGAATATGGTCCATCTAATATAAAACCCTAGCAGCAAAATCAATGAAATGAAGTACAAAGTGCAAGAGTATTGAATCAACTCTAAACTTAGTCATTCCAAATACATATATAAACACACACGCATGTATACAGTGGACACTGTTGCTCACATTAAAGTAAGAACAAGGACAAATTTGTCTCATCTTAAAAATTGAGTATACACAATAAAAAATTGAGCATAAAAGTTACAAATAATTAACAAATTCTATTCCCTATATGGGAATTATCAACCCTAATGTTAGCTTCTAAACCCTATAATGTTAAAACTAAACCTTAAAACTTAAAATTGAACTAAATTAGCTTAATTTATGTGACTGGGTTTTGCGAGCACTATTGCTCACTTTGTTATATATATATTGAAACAAGAACCATAAACTTCATTGAAAGAGAACTAAAGTAGAAAATCTAAAAATAGAGCAAGTGGCTACGAAACCAATACATGTGATAATCTAACAAATAACAAAACATTCCTTGAAACAAAGTGGAGTTAGATGGCCACAAGACAACATTATATAACACTAATCCTCGATTCTTCAAAAGGCTTTTCTTTATCTTCAAATATCTATTATTTGTCTCCATCCAAATTACCCCAAGTAAAGACATTAATAAATTTATCTTAAATATTCTATCCATCTTGAAATTTCCAAAACCACCATAAAGAGACTATAGAAAGTATCCCTCACACTACGTTTTCCGAAGACAACAATCTTACGTACAAAGCATAAGTAGTTTCACAAGATTCTGCTTTTTTTGAAACAAAGTATTTGAGCTATCTTTTGAGTGAGTTCAAATAGGGATTCTTAAGGTTTCAAGTTGCTAGAAAAAGGGAATATGCAACTGGCACCATCGTTTTCTCGCTTGTGGTCAAAAGGAAACTTTCATAATTTGAATGTCTATTTGAAGAGTTTCGAGGCTAATTTTGGTGTGAAATAGATATCAGGGAAGTTTTTACTGAGATCCACTGCCAAAGTTGGCTTTTATAAATTTCATCTAGCTGTCTAATTGCTTGGCCTTTTCGTGTTGTATTGTTGAGTGTTTAAGATTTCTGCAAGGTCTTCTATGTGTTTTTTGCTTTACAATCCCCATAACACAGTAGATGATTCATAGGGTTTAGTGCTACTAAGCTCTAATTTAAGGTTGGTCTCAATTCACTTCCAGGAAAGTTTGGTCAGGGAACGCCACTGTAAGTTTTATATGTATCTGTTCAGTGTTACCTGTCAATGATAGATTTTTAAGCAGTGCATTTGAATCTTTGAATATCACTGATGTCTGTATCCCTAATGTGTGCAATTTTCTAATCCAGTTGAGCTTCTATTGTATTCTCCAAAACGTCCTGTTGTTGATTTCTCGGTGATCTTCTTATGGATGGTTGCTGTTGGTACACTTGTTTTAGCATCAATTTGGTCCGAAATTACTGCTTCTGAGCCAGCTGATGAGCGTTACAATGAGTTGTCATCACCAAAGGTTTCATAAGCTGCTATGAATTATATTAGAATCTGCTTTGTATACTTGTCAATTTCTGCTCCAGCTATGCTTATGCATATGTTTTGTCTACTAGATATACATATATGCCCTTTCTTTATGTCAGATATTTTATGTTCTTGTTGTTGACATTTATGCCTTTGCTTCTTTCATTTTGGAATACGTAGCTTTAGAGCATGGCAATTACAATTATTCATTTGTGAAGAAATCTTGTTGATCCTATTTTTTTTATTGGTGTCACAAGAAATGCTCAAAATGTTATTGATGTCTATATTTCATGGAGTACAGAATCAAAACTAAATTTCATGCTACACAATGTATACTCTTGCTGTGGACCTTTATATAGGTGTTTCCTTTGCTTTTGTAATAAGTAGCTTCAGAGCGTGCAATTGCATTTTAATAAAAATGCTAAATAATTCTGATGGTTCTATTTTTTATTGTTGTTACAAGTAATGCACACAACACTAAAAAAGTTTCTTTCCGTAGAAAGGAATGGTAAACCCCATGAATGAAAAAATGCCGTCCAAATATGATATTTTTTGTCTACAAACTATAATATTTCTAAATTTTTTGATTATCATACAATGTGATTAGAGTCTGCTGAAGTATTTTTTTTTCCTTTTTTTTGAGAGGATATTATGTTAAGTATTAATATTCTTCTGTTTCGTTATATAGGAATCTTGTAAGGCTGGAGCAGAAGATGATTCTGAGAAAGAAGTTCTTGATGTTAGTGCTAAGGGAGCTGTAATGTTTGTCATATCCGCATCCACTTTTCTGGTTCTACTGTACTTTTTTATGTCGACTTGGTTTATGTGGGTGCTGATTGTTCTTTTCTGCATTGGTGGAGTTGAGGTAACATGAATCAGTATGCTACTTGATTTCTTCTTGAGAATATTGATTTCGACATTATCTTTTTAATGTGGCTGACTCAGACTAAAACTTCATAAAGTGTTGTTATCAATCATAGTATGCTGGATGCTTTAAGTTTCAACTTGCAGTGAGGTTGATGAAAGAGTGTTATGGAGTAAATTGAATTTTATCTAGAAATTTGTTTAAGTTTATATGGAAATTAATTAGTCTGGTGTAAGTTTTGTGTTTCGCATGAAACTGCTTAGTATTGCGCTGATTTGGGAAATTTAACTTTTTCTTTTCTATTTTTTTAAAAAATATTTCCTGGTTGTACCGATGTTTATGAACCAAGTAGGATGCTTAGGCCTGCATGCCATTGTTTAATGGCTAGAAACTTGTTGGAATTCAGCTCATAGTGCAATTAGTTCGACATAGTAACATTCCTGCAGATGGATTAATCTATATACGAATATTGGATGCTTAGGCCTGGTGTTGATATTTGATTGATTTCTTAATTTTATTTTTTTTAATTCAGTTTCTCCACGTACCTATCTATTTTATTTTTTTGATAAGAAACATCATATATAATGTATGTAATAATTACAAAATTACAATGTGACTAGTAATCCACTTGCGAAAGAAACCCCTAGCTGCGAGCTATACCATTTAATAACCATCAATTACTAAACACCAACCTCTCTATTTAAGATATACAGGCTTCCTAATTAAGGTTTATAGAAAACTCTGAGTAAGCTTTCTAAGTTTCAGAAACTGATGCTTAAGATGACACCAGAAACATAACTTTCCCCATCAAAAAGTTGATATCATTCTCACTGTCTCAAAAAGTGCTCTCATTCCTCTCCATTCACAAGACCGAAAGAATTGTCCATCCTACGGTTCCACAACACCATACTGCTCTGCCCATATACGTAGATACTCATTGTTATAAAAGATACTATCGGTACTCTGTTGTGCTTTCACAGATGAAGTGCTTAATATGGATTTTCAGTGTTCTTATGAGGGCTTTATTGTATGTAATCAATTGTTTTCTTTAAATGTTCCATGCATTATTTGTTTTGACATAGAATATCAAACAATAACTTATTGACTACAGTTTCCATAACTTTGCAATGAAATGAAAAGATAAGAGTTATTTTTAAGCGACAGTATGAACGGTCCCAACTTTTTACACTATTTTTGTGGATATGACATAGTGTTAAAACATATTTGAGAAAAGAAGTGCAACTCATTGGTCAGTGACCTTAGTGGACAGCTACTCATAGATCTACTCATACAGACACATTGCGGTCACTTGCCTTTTTTAATATTTTTTCTCCCCCATTTTAGCTTCCATTGTCTAGAAATTCAATTCATGTAGAGCTCATGTATTAATGCCTGTTTCTATGGTGAAAAATACAAACAAAATTCAATCAGCTTAGACTCATCATATTTCCTTTTCTACTTAAGCCAGTGTTGCTGGTTAATCATTGTTTCTAGGTTCTGTAAGTTTACTTCTACCTCCTGCTGAATTGTTTAGTTTTTGTTTGCAGGGAATGCATAATTGTATTGTGACCTTGATTTTAAGGTATGCTTGCTAATCTTTTGTATCTGCGGTAAAAATTAGGACAATGTGAATGATATTCAACAATTCCATTTATTTCTGCTTTTGTTCTTTTGCATTTTGTTGACCAGTAAATGGAAGTGCTGTGGGAAAAAGACATTAAACGTGCCATTTTTCGGGGTGGTTTCTATTTTCTCACTTGGCATATTATTTATCAGTGTGGGGTTTGCAATTTTCTGGGCTGCCACTCGGCAAGCTTCATATTCATGGGTTGGCCAAGATGCTCTTGTAAGTTTCATGTGTCAGTACTCGTGATTCTTTTGTTGAGTTTACTGTTGCTGCAACTGAGCTTTTATGCTACTTTATTTTCAATTAAATTGGTGATCTGTTAATTGCATTGCCTTAAGGTGATCTTATTTGTTAATGTCCATGAAGAACACTCAAAACATTTTCCTTGTTCCCGTGTGGCCCCCCCTCCTCCCTCTTATGAAATATAAGCATCAATAATAACTAAGTTTTAACCATGGATTTTGAACGAGGTTTGTGCTTAACAAACCTCACTATCTAGGGAGTGGAGCATCTCATGCTTAGTGTTGCAAGTTTAAATTGCAGTATCCAATGATGAAAACACCGACATTGTTGCGACGTTGTTGAGTTTTTGGACACCTTGACATCGGTGTGTGATACCCCATCATTGGGCAAAAATATCAAGAGTGTTGGAGATTGTCAAGAAAATGTCAAGAATACTATGGATATTGTTGGACAAAATATCGTGAATACTATGGATATTGTTGGACAAAATATTGTGAACCCAGTCGCCGTCGTCTTCCACTTCGGCGATTTCTATTTACTCAGTCGCCATCGTCGTTGCCCTTCAGTTACCGTTATCCTCCATTTCCCAACAAGCTGTAGCCAGGGTTATGTTCTACAAGTTTTTTCAGCTGTCGAATCGACATTCGAGAATCAATCCACATATCAGCCTACATATCAACTACCACCATCAACTAATACAACCAAATTAGTTCAATCATCCCACATATCAACCTAAATTAGTAGGCCCAATCAAACCAAAATTGCCCAAATTGGTAGGCCCAATCAACCCACATATCAAATAAGTCCAAATTGAAATAACATCAATTTCACGACAGATCAAGCATCAATGGCCACAGGAAAACTTGTCATGACTGGTTCCAATGGAGGTCCCATAGAAAACAATATTTGGCCTATCACCAGTCACAAATTAAATGAGCATAATTACCTTCAGTGGTCCCAATCCGTCATGATGTTTATATGCGGAAAGATAAAAGATGAAAGACAATTACCTCACTGAAGATGCTGCAGCCCCGAACAAAGACGATCTGAAATACAGAGCGTAGAAATTTGAGAACAATATGGTGATGTCGTCAGATATACTTATTCCAGTTCTGATAATATGTTTGAACTATTTGAGATCGAAAACATCCTCCATGATCTTCGTCAAGGAGAGTCATCAGTGACCTAATACTTTAACTCTCACTTGATGTTGACAAGAAACGAGTTTTCAAATTTTTGATGGGGCTCAATAAAGATCTTGATGATGTACGAGGTAGAATTTTAGGAGTAAAACCCTTACCAAGCATTCGTGAAACCTTCTACGAAGTTCGTCAAGAGGAGAGTCGAAAAAAGGTGATGATGGGTCCTCAATCTGCCATTTCAGTGATTGAAAAAGGGTATGTGCTTGCTATTCATGGACACCAGCAATCTCAGAATGCAAACAAACGTCCTCGAAGAGGAAGCCTTGGTGTGACCATTGTCGTAGACCTGGTCACACTAAGGAAACCTGCTGGAAAATTCATGGAAAACCAGTTGATTGGAAGCCACCCTCCGCACGGGACATCAACAAAGAAAACCATGGAAATACTGCCTCCACAACCTATGGAACTGTGTCACTTGAAACTGCTCTGTTTAGCAAGGAACAAATTGATCTCCTCCAGAAAATATTTGGATAATCCTTGCCAACATCATCTTCCACTATAGCTCAATCAGGTAACACCCCCAACGCTCTGAGTGTGAAACAGGTTATGAGATCATGGATTGTTGATTCAGGTGTTTTGGACCACATGACAGGTGAGGCTTCCCTTCTCATGAATCTTAAAACCTACAAAGGACACACTGTTAGAAATGTCAATGGATAAGTATCCAAAGTAACAGGGATTGGTTCAACAAAAATTTCAAATACCTTTATTCTCTGTCCTTTTTTTCCCACCCTTGATTGTAATATCTTATCAATTACTAAACTAACTCATGATAAAAATTGTGTGGCTAAATTTGTTCATAATTTATCTGAATTTCAAGACTTGGATTTGGGGAAAATGATTGGCAGTGTTAAAGAGTACTCCGGATTCTATCTCCTTAAAAGTGAAGACCTTTTAGTAAGACAAGTCTTCCAAGTTGTGTCTGAGGTTCCTTATTAGAATAAAGCTTTGTTAAATCTTAAGTCCAATAACGATGGTGAAATCATGTTGAATCACTATCGCCTCGTTCATCCTAATTTCCTGTATTTGAAAAAACTTTTCCCTTCATCCTTTAGAAATAAAAATTGAAAATGTGAAGTTTGTCAATTTTCAAAACATGTTACAAATTCATATTTTAATCTTCCACATAAAAAATCACATACTTTCTCATTAATTCAAATTTATATTTGAGGATCTTCTTAAATAAAAAACATAACAGAGACACGTTGGTTCATTTCATTTATAGATGATCATACTCGAATCACTTAGTTATTTTTCATGAAATAAAAATCTGAAGCAGGTCAAATCTTTAAAAATTTTAATACCATGATTCAAACCCAATTTCAAACAAAAATCCAAGTATTGAAAACTGACAATGTTAAAGAATACTTTGCTTCCATTCTTAGTGATTATCTGTTAAGTCAATGGATTGTCCATCTAAGCTCTTGTGTTGACACACCTCAACAAAACGGGGTGGTTGAAAGGAAGAATAGGCATCTTCTCGAGGTAGCTAGATCTCTTATGTTCACAACCTATGTCCTTCAACATTTCTGGGGAAAGTTGTCCTTACAGTTACCTATCTTATCAATAGAATGCTCTCTAGTGTCCTCACTTTCAAAATACCTATTAGCACTCTGCTTGAGTCATACCCACACACCAGAATCGTGGCCCAAATTCTCTTTAAAATATTCGGATGTTCTGCTTATGTCTATGTATATCATAGGGGTAAACTTGATCTCAGAGCCATCAAATGCATATTCTTAGGATATTCATCATACCAGAAAGGATACAAATGCTTCTCTCCTATCACAAAACAGTTCTATAATACAATGAATGTCACATTCTTTGAACAATATCCGTACTATTCCAAACCTGTCATTCAGGGGGAGAATGACAATGAATACTAGCTTTGGAATACTCAGTCTCCCACAAATTCTATCTCAAATCATATCCCGCAAATTACAGAGAGTGAATCAATGGCTCAAATTAATGCTCCTAATAATCCCAATGAATCCTCAACACCTCTGCTAATAGATCTAAACATCCATGTCCCAAACAATGATCTTCTTGTTTTCTCTTGGAGGAGAAGACCTCAAGATAGAATGGAGAACCAAGCATATCTTGAGCCAATGTAGTAGTCAAATTTGAGTGCAGGCCACTCTGACAATTCACAAGATAACATAACTGAACCTTCTATTGTTGAGCTTCCTCCTAATGATTTGAATTTGTCAATTGCCAACTATTGTAAGGAAAGGTGTAAGATCTTGTACAAACAACCCCATATACAACTTTGTTTCCTATAAAAGTCTCTCACCAGGTTATAAGGCTTTTATGCGTAACCTTGATCCGATATAGGTTCCCTAATTATGTTCATGAAGTTATTCAGGTAACTGAATGGAAGAAAACCATTCTTAAAGAACTTGGTGCCTTAGAGAAAAACAAGACTTGAGAGATCACAGAACTACCACCTAAAATACGAGTTGTTGGGTGTATGTGGATTTTTACAGTCAAATACAAAGTAGACGACAGTATAGAAAGATTCAAGGCTCGTCTTATGGCTAAGGGATTCACTGAAGCATATTGGATTGACTATCAAGAAACTTTTGTACGTATAGCAAAGCTCAATATTGTTCGTGTTCTTCTCTTCCTAACATTTAACTTGGATTGACCTTTCTATCAATTGGATATTAAGAATGCATTCCTCAATGGTGATCTATTGTTGAGCTTCCTCCTAATGATTTGAATTTGTCAATTGCCAACTATTGTAAGGAAAGGTGTAAGATCTTGTACAAACAACCCCATATACAACTTTGTTTCCTATAAAAGTCTCTCACCAGGTTATAAGGCTTTTATGCGTAACCTTGATCCGATATAGGTTCCCTAATTATGTTCATGAAGTTATTCAGGTAACTGAATGGAAGAAAACCATTCTTAAAGAACTTGGTGCCTTAGAGAAAAACAAGACTTGAGAGATCACAGAACTACCACCTAAAATACGAGTTGTTGGGTGTATGTGGATTTTTACAGTCAAATACAAAGTAGACGACAGTATAGAAAGATTCAAGGCTCGTCTTATGGCTAAGGGATTCATTGAAGCATATTGGATTGACTATCAAGAAACTTTTGTACGTATAGCAAAGCTCAATATTGCTCGTGTTCTTCTCTTCCTAACATTTAACTTGGATTGACCTTTCTACCAATTGGATATTAAGAATGCATTCCTCAATGGTGATTGTTTGGGCATAAGGAATGACCTGACGTTAGCCCTAGCCTTGAGACATCAGCTCGAGGCTTAGGGTCAACTCGAGCCTTAAGACGTCAGCCTGAGTTTAAGTGTATTTTGCTTTACTCTTATACTCCTCTGACACGTTGTGACGTGTATGTCTTATGTAATCGACACCTGTACATGTAAAACTCTATATATACATGGGCTTCTTAAGAGATCCACATACTCCATTAATTGCTCCGACTTCTCTCTAATTTCTCTCTCTGTAAGTCGGATCAATCTCAACATTTTGGCGCCCATCGTGGGGCTCAGATTCTGAGGTCGAACTTTAGCTTCTGACCCCATATTTTATAGGATTCACTCTGAGTTTTGAGAGAGACCTAAGAGACCAAACATCAAAAGCACAATCACTCGTTTCTTATCACCATGGTAGGGACACATATTGAAGGTCAACTAAGACTAGCAAATGAGGAAGCAACAGTCGCACTGGACAACACATCGCCAACCTATGGCTAGGCCAGAAGGGAGATTAACTCTCATCGAGAGCTAGCTCGTCAACTTCTCAAGTTAAGAAAAGAACTTGAGGAGACGAGGCAGGAAAATAGGTCACTACACTCCCAATAAGAAGGGGGAACCTCCGATGTTTGAGTTGCTAACCCTATTGATAGAAATAGACCAGAAGGCATCATACTTGAGCTCAACCAGGGTGAACAAGAAGTTGAGGATGACCCTCTTTATGGTTCAGTAAGACCTAACAATGAGCAATGGTTACAGGAGAGAAAAAGTTGGGAGGTGCGATTTCAGGCATTTGAATAAGCCAACAAAAAGTAAGACCAGGCCTTAAAATGGGCAATGAAGGGCATGAAAAAGGCAAGGCCCTTTATGATGTGGATAGGGAATGTGAGCAACTATATGTTTCTTCCTTTTCTGATGAAATAGAACACGACGAGCCACCACCCTAGTTCATTACTCCCAAGTGCCTAGATTATGAAGGGATCCGGTAACTCACGTACAACACTTCAAGACGGCTATGGCCCCTGTGAGTCTCACTCAGGGCAAGAGAGACGTCATGATGTGTAAGCTGTTTGCTACCACCCTATCTGTTGGTGCATAGAAATGGTTCAATAACTTGGAACCCCGTACCATAACCTTCTCATAATTTTCCAGGTTGTTTATCACCAATTATGCATGCAACAAGCCATTGAGGAAGGAATCGCACCACCTCTTCTCAATCACTCAGGGTAGTGGTGAGTCTACTGAAGAATATATGAGAAGGTTTAGAGAAAAAAGGCTAGAGATATCAGATTGTCTGAGCTCTGTTGCGATAGAAGCCTTCAGGCGAGGTCTCCTAAGGGATTCTGATTTGTTTGTAGAATTGACCAAGACGGTCCCACAAATTTTGGAGGAAGCTTATGAAGAGGCGAGAAAATTTGTCAATCTGGAAAGAGCTAGGTCTGGTTAAGAGCAGTAATGCAACTGTGGAGGCTACACTAGAAAAAGGGAAAAGAAAGATGAGCCCAGATAGGGCCAACTAAGATGACAGGATTAATAAAAACAAGCGTTTCACAGTAAATCATAGAGGGAGTAGCCAATGGTCCGAAAATAGGGGGCCTTGAGGGAAGTCACTATCTCCCTTCAGGGGTCCATCCTTAAGAGTAAGTCTAGCTCAAGTAGTGTTGAGAATGGAGGAATCGAATGTCAGATGGCCTCCAAAAATGAGGGCTTCCTTTAGGGACACATCTAAATGGTGTGCCTTTCACAAGGATGTAGGCCATGAGACGAGAGAATGCAGGCATCTGAAAAAAGAAATGGAGGACTTGTTGGCTAGAGGATATTTAAAAGACCTCGTAGAAAACATTAGTAGAAGAGGGAGACAACCTGGACGTGAAATTTTGAAGCTACCTGCTATGTCAGATAGTAGGATAGACCCGTACAACGAGTCCAATATAAGGACTATCTATACCATACATAGAGTGCCCGTGCTCAATGGGACCTCCAATAACTAGCGTAAAAGGTACGCCAGAGACTTATGCAATTCCTCGCATGTTTACAATTTGGAGAAAGATAGGTCTTTTGTGGAAATCACCTTCATTGAGATGGACGAGACCTCGTCTCCCCACAAGGACTCATTGGTAATTACTTTAAGAATATGATCCTGCGATGTTTGTCAGATCAAGATTGATACTGGGAACTCAGTTGACCTTATTTTTTTGTCATCAACAAGGGCCCTAAGCATAAAAGAATGTGACATTGCAAGAGGAGAGCTACCCCGGGTAGGATTCAACAGTAGCACCACCTATGCAATTGGATCCGTGGTGCTACTTGTCATGGCTAAGGGATCTATAATGATGACCAATTTCGTTGTAATTGATGTCTCAACTCACTACAATGCCATCCTGGGTAGGCCATGGATATACAAGATGATGACAGTTCTGTCCACCTTCCACCAAGTCATCAAATTCCCGACTGAGGAAGGCATAAAAGAGATAGAGGGAGACCAAGAAAAGGCCAAAAGTTGTTATAACACCACTATGAAAGAGGTCACTCCTAAGTACCAAGATGTAACAATTGGAGACGAGGAGGACCTTACACTTCTCATGTACCTTATTTTACTGTCTTTATGTACCATCCTTGTATATTTATATATATATATATATATATATATATATTAGGTGATTTCTGGCAAGTAAACTTCTCCCCCAACATACATGCTCATCCTTAGAGAAGGTAAAACGCTCTCCCTTAGAGAGTTGATCACCTCTAGCTCAAAAAAGGTAGAGCGCTCTCCCTCAAAGAGAGTTGATCACCTTAAGCTCAGAAAAGGTAGAGCGCTCTTCTTCAAAGAGAGTTGATCACCTCAAGCTCAAAAAGGGTAGAACGCTCTCCCTCAAAGAGTTGATCACCTCAAGCTCAAAAAAGGTAGAACGCTCTCCCTCAGAGAGTTGATCATCTGTAGCTCAAAAAGGTAGAGCGCTCTCCCTCAAATGACAGAATAGTTATCTTAATTATGTACGTAGATGATATTGTTCTAACATGTAATATTACAATTGAGATGAATAAACTCAAGAAGTTCTAACCAAGGAATTTGAGATCAAAGATCTAGGCAATATCAAATAATTCTTAGGAATGGAATTAGCCCGAATAAAGAAAGGTATATTTATATCTCAAAGGAAATATGTACTTGATCTTCTCCAAGAAATTGGAATGATGGGATGTAAATTGACAGAAACTCCGATGAATCCTACAGTAAAACTCAGAATCAAAGAAAACAGTACACTTATGGACAAAGGTTGTTGTCAAAGATTAGTGGGAAAACTCATTTACCTATCACATACTAAACCAAATATTGGTTTTTTAGTCAATGTTGTAAGTCAATTTATGAACAATCCCACTAAAGAACACATGGAGGCGGTCTATCGTATATTCAGGTATCTCAAGTTAACACCAGGAAAATGATTGTACTTTAGTAAGAATCCCACCTGAAAAATGAAGTTTTTTCAGATGTTGACTGTGCAGGTTCTATAATAGATCGCAGATCTACCACTGGGTATTGTACATTCGTGTGGGGGAATCTTGTAACTTGGTGAAGTAAGAAACAATCAGTGTCACTCGAAGTAGTGCAGAAGCTGGATTCAGAATTATAGCCCATGAAATTTGTGAAGAAATGTGGTTAAAAAGATTACTCAATGAACTGAACTTCACAACTACTGAATCTATCAGCATGCATTGTGACAATCAAGCTGCAATAAAAATTGCAAGAAACCCTGTTCATCATGACCGAACTAAACATGTAGAAATTGATCGTAATTTCATTAAAGAGAAGTTAGATGGAAAAATTGTGGACCTCCTATATACATTTTCTAGTCATCAAATTGCAGATATCTTCACCAAAGCATTATCTCGAATCATTTTTGAAGAATTGTGTTGCAAGTTGGGAATGGTTAATATCTATCACCTAACTTGAAGGGGAGTGTAGAATTTCAGATAATAGTAATTGTGTACAAGTTGTAATGGTAGTGGTGTACAGGCTGTAATATTGGTGTATTAGTTTAACTATTAGTCTTATTTATATTGCTGTAAATACATTTAAAAAATACAAAAAAATAAAAATAAATAATACTTTAAATTTTCTCTACTATTTTTCTCAAATATTTTCTTCAATTGGGCAATGACCTTGCATGGTGAATAGGACACACTTATGAGTGAGTCACATAATTATAAAACATTGTTAGCCTTCTAACTCAAGTTTTAACCTTTTAGGTAGGATTTGTTTCTCAACAAGTTCCAACATTTATTATTTGTTTTTTTATAATACAAGTGAGACTGTATACATGTTAACAACAATCGAAAATGTAAAATACTAAAGAATATGATATAAAGTTATAGTTTACAGTATTATTATAATTCAAGTTATCATTATACTGCTACAATTCTTTGCATTTTACAAATTGGGTTGACTCTCAATTTCCTTTTATTGATGTCACGGTTGGATCAGACCAAGCTACGTACACATGACATGTTAATAATAACAAATAAATTATTTATGTTAATAATAACAAATAAAATATTTTTACTCAATTACATGACATGGGTATTTTGCCTTTGTAGATAATAGTTCTTCACATTCAACAATTGTGCCTCCAATTTGGTTTAAATGAGTTTGATGTTTAGTAAATATTGTAGTCTAGTCTCTACATCGATTTTTTATTTTTTACTAATTTACTATTTATGTATTAACATGTAAATTGCATTAAAGGTAATGTTGATTATGTTCCCTAATTAGGTGTACTTTTTTTAAATTTTATTAGTGAAATTTTTCCTTTTATCCATTTATTAAATTATTACAACTAATAGTACAAATAAATATTAGTATTTTAGCTACTAATTCTACAAATTTTGGCAAAAAATTACTTACTCTATAGAATTTTTTTAATTAATTGACTAATTAATCAAAATAAATATCACAAGTATTTATATATGTATGTGTATCAAATAGGAAAGTTACTTTAAAGTAAATAATTGATTGTTTTGATGTTTTATGAAGCTTCATAAAAAAATTCATAATTTTGAAAGATTTTTCATACTATCCATAAATTTTTTCAAAGTTTATGTCAACAACAACAATGCCCTTACATTTTTTTGTAAAAGTTCACTCAACATGTCAGTCGACTTCATCTTCTGTTTTGTTTTTGCATATAGTCTATCTGATTGGCTCCATCAACCTACATTTATGAGCCTATCTCCGATTATGGGATCACTATCAGTATTACTATTAACTGATAGTATTTCACATAGAAATCTCTAAAATGATGTTTGGGACTAATGTCTTTGTCCCAAAATAATGAAAGAGAGTTTTCCATCTAACGTGGTTCACCGAGGTTGGCGGTATAATTCACCCCTTCTTTGTTTCAAGTCACATGTTCAAATCACACCAAGTATTGTTTGATCTATAAAAAAAGAAGAAATAAGAGTTTTTTTTATCTTAGTTGGAAATATTTCATGATGTGGTGTTTGTTTTCAGGCCCTTTGTGTAATGGTTGGACAATTAATTATACATGGGTTTTACTTGTTTTATTTATATTATTCTTACTTCTGCACACTGCTTAATCTGTGATCTTTTTTGTTGACAGGGCATTTGTTTGATGATAACTGTATTGCAAGTTGCTCGGTTACCTAATATCAAGGTTCTTGTTTTGTTTTAGTTTCAATTAAAAACACATTAATAAATCACCTTCATCAGCCCTTATTTTTTGTCATCTTTCAGGTTGCTACTGTACTACTCTGTTGTGCATTTGTCTACGACATCTTTTGGGTATTCATATCACCAATAATATTTAACGAGAGTGTTATGATTGTGGTAGGTTTCAGTCTCCATATTGTTTTGCTCCTTATATTGTAAGATGTGGTGGCAAATAGTAACTGTTGAAGAATACTGCACTGCAACGTCTTTTAATGAACTTGAAACTATGTGACCAAAGCATGACTTTGTTTTCCATCTATATTTTCAAAATGCAGTGCATATGGGCTAGTCACTATTTGACTAGAGAAATCTAAGAATGAGAATAGTGAAGGTATATAATATTATAATGAATCTTAATATTTATATTTTATGAAATTATGAAACAAGAGAGTACAAACCATCTACATACAAAAGCCCACCCACAATGAAATTGATTAGCTTTAACATTTCCCTTCAGTTTTGAGCTTAGATGTTCACATTGCCCAACTTGGAACAATGATATGAATTCTCATTATTTAAAAGATGCAATTTAGTCCTTGCTTTTTAAAAGGTGCAATTTAGTCCTTGTTTTTAAAAGGTTTAGCATTAGTTCCTTTGTTATTGAAGGTTTGCTTTAGTCCCAAATTCTTTTAAAATATCATGGGCTAAACCGCACTATTTAAATAGCAAAGGGACGAATGATGCATTTTTATAACATTTGGACTAAAAGCAAAGGCCCTTGTGTTGCACTTTTTAATAAATTCGGAACTAAATTGTGCATTTTATAAGTAAAAGGACATGTGGTGAACCAAACCTGTTTATACAATAGACTTACTATCTTTGAGATATGGAGTATCAACTCTATTACTTAAGTTAATTCCTAATTTTTCTATCATGATATGAGATAAGTAAGCAGTTCTTATTGTATTTGTATAGGCCCACAACCTCACGAATTAATCTTTATAGTGCTTCCTCTTGAATCGGATCCCTTATCCATAGAATAAAGTATTTAGCCTTGACCTAGAGAAGCAGAATAGATAATTAGTCTCATATGGCTTAAGAGAGTGATTCAGCTTCAATGGAATAGCTTATTTTTTCGTTTACAGCTACATGCAGTGGTTTGGATAATAATAATTCAATAGGCAAGGGTTAAAAAAAGTTGTAGGTGCTGGTACCTTATGTGTACATAATAGAACAAATGACGGCAATCAGATGGAAGGTAGTACCGCAAAAAATAGCAGGATTTTCAAACTGAGGAAGCATGGAAGAGTAGATATAATTATACTCAAGCCCATAACAATTCACAGAAAATTAGTCACTGAATTTTCAATAATTGCCTCAATGAAGCTTAAGGGAAGCAACACAAGATTTCACATGGAGCAAAAATGCAAGGCTTAAAAACAATGTCTGCTCTGTGGAAAATTAGGTCACATAGTTTGAGAAACTAATGAGTGGTGTGATTACTAACTTTGTTCTTTGAGAGTGTTAACTCTTGGCTAGTTAATTTTTTGCTCTGTCATTATGCAAACATGACAACGGTATCTCTGCAATTAACTTTGGTAGGTTTATTTGCAGCCTCAAAGCAGACAGTCTTAGCCACTCAAAATCAATTGAACTATCATTGCTAGCAGGCTGGCTGGCGAGTGTCTGCATGTGTCCCAGGATCTGCAAACAAGAACTAGCATTTTGAACCCATGCTCTTTGTGTTTATAATTTTTAACTCAAAACCTAGCTTTCATCGACTCAATGTATCTTTTGCTTGAGTATTTACTGACACCGTTTTGGGCCACCACTTTGCCCTAACTTTTTTGAGAACGTTCTAGCTGATCATACGTAATTTCTTTTTGTACTTTTTTATGGTTAAACGAAACTTATAGTTCACTAATTTTATCATTTCTACAATTTGATTCCTTAACTTTTTTGTTATTTGGTCACTAACCTTTTAATTTTCACAAATTTAATCCAAAAGGGACAAAATGTGGAAAATTTTAAAGTTAAGAAGCTAAATCATAAGAAAAAAATAATTTTAAAACTTCTAATTTGACTACTATGAACATTTGTACTAATTTGTTAAATTTGAAAAGTTAGGAACTAAATCTTATGAAAAAGTGTTACGGGACCAAAGTCTACAATTTGTAAAAAATAGGAGATCATAGGTATTGTTCAGTCTTATTTTACAACCACCTTAGTATTGTGTGGACAAGAATTTCATTAAGAACATATCATTTACAAAATGATCAATACAGGAATTATAGGCATAATCTTTTTAATGGCCAAACATAATTTTCATCTCATCAGTATTGAGATATTTAAGCCTAGTTGATCCATCTATGATAATGTGTGATGCTTGAACTTTTTAGAAACTGACCCCATAATATAGTACTTTTCACGTATATTGTTTGATTTCCGGTTTGGTTAGTGTTGTTTAACAATAGTAGGATACTAGGATTGTTAAGGAGCAGGAAGTGGATGTAGAGGTTGTTTTGGAGGTGTTTGTAGTATGCTCTAGTTTTATAAACATTCTTGAACCCTATCATTTTGTGTGGCTTTGCGTACTCCCTTTTTCATTGTATCATTGTATAGAGTGTCACAGTTTAATGGTTGTAATTTCATTCCACTCCAGGTAGCTCGAGGAGACAATAGTGGTGGAGAAGCCATGCCCATGCTTTTGAGAATCCCCCGTGTATTTGATCCTTGGGGTGGTTACAATATGATTGGTTTTGGTGACATTCTCTTTCCCGGTTTGCTTGTTTCATTTGCTTTCAGGTATTGGTACTAATATCAATCTAATAAAATACATGCAAGGCTATTTTACATGTAACTTGATATATGACTGTCTTTGTTTTTCATTTCTAAATATATGAAAACTTAATATTTGAAGCATGTATGTCTCAAAGTAATTACATTGAATGTCAGGATTGGCAGCTCAAACGCCACTAAAAAATGAAAAGCCACACAATAAATAGAAAACAATTTTAAGAAGTTCATAACTTTTAGTAGAGATGAGCAAATCATTCAATCAATTCGTTTAAATTTATAAATTTGATTTAACCGATCAGATTTAAATTGGAGATTTTATTGTCAAATCGGATTTGAATTAGAAAGCATACAATCTGTTCAGATTCGGAGTAATAGATTTTATAATACGATGCAATCCAGTTAAGATCAAATTACTATTAAAGTCATAAATAAATGCATATTTTATTTTCATAAAGTGTTATATTTAAATATTATACATACCACGATTACATTAAATTAGTATTTTAGTTTTAAAAAATAAATATAAATGTTAAATCTCTATTATAATTTAATAATTATCCAAGCATATTTTTTATTCTTTCAATCTCTGTAGTTGTGACTATAAGTAATAAATTTTGCTAGATATGCATCAATTTAAAATTTAAATACTATATAAATTTATATATATATTGTGTTTTATATATGACAATAATTCATAAATAAATTTTAAAATCAATCCAACTTTATTTTATATGAAAAAATCACATATTCTCGGATTTGGATTAGAATTCATTCTAATTGATTACATCATTGGATCGTATTCGGATTGAAAATCTTCAAATCCGATTCAGATTGGTTTGGATTCGGATTGGTGAAAAATAGGTCGTTTTGATCCACTGCTCACCCCTAACTTTTGGTATATGAAGTGGAAAGGTTGTGTGAGTTATGTGATAATGATCATGGTAATGGATCATTAGTTTTTTATTAATGCTAGAAGACTAAAGGGATGCAATAAACATTTTGGTTTGCTGCTATATAAGAAGTCAGAAATGGCATGCAGCAAACTAGAGCTATTGGGGTTGCATATTTTTGGGCTCAAATCTCTTATGTCTTAAGGTAAAGGATGTTCTTGGTAATTTTGGGTTTCTATATTTTGGGTTTTTGTGTGTGAAAGATTTTGGTTGTATTGAGGCTTCGGGTTTGAATGTTTTTTCACGTTCCTAGTATAAATTTGGGAAATAGTATTGGGTATTGGATTTAGATTCTTGTATTTAAGAACTGATACTAGTGGAATTATTTGGGACATTGGAAGTGGATAAGGCAATTTGTCGAATTATATTAATTACTTGTGTTCTTGTTTGCGTGTTAAAGAAAATATTGAGAGATGAATTGAATATTAATTTTATTATTTTCTACTCATTTCAAATGTCTGTGCATCAATATAAATAGGACTAGAAGTTAAAAAAGTTGGCCACTAATCTAGTGATACAATTAATACTCTTAAAATTAGTCAATATAGAAAAAAGAAACTAAATCCTAGTTAGGCAACTATCTGATTCTCTTATTTTTAGCCTGTACAACTCAGCAAATCATAAGGAAAATCTATACTAATTTTTGAAAATAAATTAATCATTCCTACCTTGTAACTCAGTTCTTCAAAGATGGTTCGAGGTAATGCTTTGTTAAGGACATTTGCAATTTGATGACGAGTAAATGTATATAAAAGGTCCACAATTTTGTCATCTAATTTCTCTTTAATAAAATGACGATCAATTTCTATATGTTTGGTACGATCATGATGAATCGAGTTTTTTACAATTCTTATTGCAGCTTGATTGTCATAATGTATGTTTATTTGTTCAGTAGTTGTGAAGTCCAGTTCATTGAGTAATCTTCTTAACCACATTCTTTCACAAACCCCATGGATCATAGCTCTGAATTCAGCTTCTGTATTGCTTCGAGCAACTATTGATTGTTTCTTACTTCGCGAAGTTATAAGATTCCTTCACATGAATGTTTAGTACCCAGTGGTAGATTTGCAATCCACTATAGAGCTTGCCTAGTTAGTATCTGCAAAGACTTCAATTTTCTTGGTGGGATTCTTACTGAAATATAATCTTTTTTTCTGATGTCATCTTGAGATACCTAAGTGTACAATAGACAGCCTCCATGTGGTCTTTAGTGGGGCTGTTCTTAATTGACTTACAACACTCATTAAAAAACCAATATCTAGTCTAGTGTGGGATATGTAAATGAGTTTTCTCACTAATCTTTGATAACGGACGTTGTCCATCGGAGTTTCTGTCAGTTTACATCTCATCATTCCAGTTCCCTTCAGAAGATCAAGTACATATTTCCTTTGAGATATAAAAATGTCTTTCTTTGTTCAGGTTACTTCCATTCATAGGTAATATTTGAGATTTCCTAGATCTTTGATCTCAAATTCCTTGGCTAGGAACTCCTTGAGTTTATTCATCTCAATTGTAGAATTACCAATCAGAACAATATCATCTACGTACACAATTATGATAACTATTTTGTCATTGCAGAAATGTTTTCGAAAAGTGTGTGATCTACTTGGCATTGATTGTACCTTTATTTTTTCAGAACTTTAGAAAACCTATCGAACCAAGCATGTGAAGATTGCTTCAATCCATATAACGATTTCTTAAGTTTGCAGACTCTATTGGTTAGAGGAGGAAATTCAATTCCAAGAGGGATGTCTATGTAGACTTCTTCGAGATCACCGTTGAGAAATGCATTTTTGACATCTAATTGGTAAAGAGGTCAATCCAAGCTAGATGTCAAAGAGAGGACATGAACAGTGTTGAGCTTTGCTACAGGTGCAAACGTTTCCTGATAGTCAATCTCGTATGCTTGAGTGAATCCCTTAGCCACAAGGCGAGCCTCGAATATTTCTACATTTCCATCTGCTTTATGTTTGATTGTAAAAATCCACTTACACCCGACAACTCGCTTTTATGGTGGTAGTTCTGTGATCTCCCAAGTATTGTTTTTCTCAAGGCACTAAGTTCTGCAAGAAAAGTTGTCTTACATTTAGATACTTGAAAAGGTTCACGAACAAAATTAGGAACCTGTATCTGATCAAGGTTGTTGATAAATGTCTTATAACTTCGTGAGAGACTTTTATAGAAAACAAAGTTGTAGATGGGGTGGTTTGTACAAGATCTTATACATTTCCTTATATTTATTGGCCAATTCAAATCATTAGGAGGCAACTCAATATTAGGAGGTTCAGTGATGTTACCTTGTGAATTGTCAGAGTGACATGTACTCAGGTTGGGTTTACTGGCTCAAGGTATGCTCGGTTCTTCGTTCCCTCTTGAGTTCTTCTCCTCCTAGAGTTAAAAAGATCACTATTTGGGATGTGGAGGTTTTGAGGATCTGTCGACAGAAGAGTTTGAGACACTGATTCACTATCTAGAATTTGAGGGATATGATTTGAGACAGAATGTGTGGGAATCACTATTTGTTCGGATAAAAGTGATGAATGAGTGGTGATGTTATTTCAAAGTTGGTATTCATGTTTTCCCCCTAAATGGCAGGTTTGTGATTGTACAAATATTGTTTAAAGAATGTGACATCCATTGTATTGTAGAACCATTTTGTGATAGGTGATAAGTTATTGTATCCTTACTGGTTTAATGAATACCCTAGAAATATGCATTTGATGGCTTGGGGATCAAGTTTACGTCTATGATGTACATGGACATAAGTAGAACTTCTAAATATTGTAAAGGAAATGTTGGACACAATTCTTGTGTGTGAGTATGACTCAAGTAGAGTACTGATAGGTGTTTTGAAAGTGAGAACACAAAAGCGCATCCTATTGATAAGATAGGTAGCCATAAGGACAGTTTCTCCCCATAAACATTTAGGAACATGAGTTGTGAACATAAGTGATCTAACTACCTCGAGAAGATACCTATTTTTCCTTTTAGCCACCCCGTTTTGCTGAGGTGTATCAACACAAGAGCTTAGATGGACAATCCTATGACTTAACAAATAATAACTAAGAATTGAAGCGAAGTATTCTTTAGTATTGTTAGTTTGAAATTGGGTTTGAATCATGGTATTTAAATTTTTAAAGATTTGACCTGTTTTAGATTTTTATTTCATGAGATAACCAAGTGATTCGAGTTTGATCATCTACAAATGAAATGAACCAACGTGTCTTTGTTATATTTTTTATTCGAGAAGGTCCCAAATATTAGTGTCAATTAGTGAGAAAGGATGTGATTTTGTATGTAAAAGATTGGGATATGAATTTCTAACATGTTTTGAAATTGACATACTTCACATTGAATATCATTGAATTTTTATTTCTAAATAATTGAGGGAAAAGTTTTTTCAAATACATGAAATTAGGATGACCGAGGCGATAATAATTCAACATGATTTCACCATCGTTATTGTACTTAAGATTTAACAAAGTTTTATTCTGATAAGAAACCTTAGACACGGCTTGGAGAACTTGTCTTACTAGAGGGTCTTCACTTTAAGGAGATAGAGTCCTGAGCACTCTTAAGCATGGTCAATCATTTTCGTCAAATCCAAATCCTAAAATTCACATAAATTATGAACAAATATAGCCACACAATTTTTATCATGGGTTAGTTTAGTAATTGATAAGATATTACAATTAAGGATGGGAACAAGAATGGTAGAATCAAGAATAAAGGAATTTGAAATTTTTGCTGAACCAATTCTTGTTACTTTGGATATTGATCCATCGGTAATTCTAACAGTGTGTTCTTCTTGATAAGTTTTAAGATTCATGAGAAAAGAAGCATCATCTATCTTGTGGTCTGACACTAAGAGCCTTGAGGGTGTTACCTATATGAGCTATAGTAGCAAATGATGTTGAAAAGGATTGTCCAATTATTTTCTAGATGAGATCGATCTGTTCCTTGCTAAATAGGACAGATTTAGGTGAAGCAGTTCTAAGGGTTGTTGAGGCAGTATTTCCATGGTTTTCTTTGTTGGTGTGTCGTGCCGAGGATGGCTTCCAATCAGTTGGCTTTCCACGAATTTTTCAGCAGATTTCCTTAGTGTGATCAGGTCTACGACAATGATCACACCAAGGTTTTTCTTTTCGGGGACGGTTGTCTGCATTCTGAGATTGTTGGTGTCCTCGAACAGCAAGTGAAAACCCTTCTCTAGTCAGTGAAATGACAAATTGAGAACCTATCATCACCTTTTTTCAACTCTCCTCTTGGCAACTTCGGAGAAGGTTTCACGAATGGTTAGTAAAGGCTTTGTTCCTAGAATTTTGTCTCGCACATCATCAAGATCTTTGTTGAGCCCTGTTAAAAATTTAAAAACCCGCTTCTTTTCAACAATTTGTTTGTACAAGATTCTATTTGTTAGACATCATCATATTGTTCTTGGATTTTCATGTTTTGTATTTCGGATCATCTTTATTTGGGGCTGCTGCAGCTCCCGTGAGGTAATCGTCTTTCATCTTTGCGCATATAAACATCTTGACGGATTGGGACTCCTGAAGGTAATTGTGTCCATTTAATTTGTGACCGGTGATGAGCAAAATATTGTTCTCGGTGGAACCTCCGTTAGAACTAGTCATGACAGGTTTTTCTGTGGCCATTGATGTTCGGTTTTTGCGTGAGAGAGGTGAGAAAGAGAAAGTGAGTGCTTTAAATCCAAGTCAATGGAAACTGAGTGGGTTTTTTCTTTGAAGGCTGATAAAGACACTCGTTCCTTTTGTACTCTTTATAAATTGATGCTGGTATTCACCTGTAAATGGTAATAATTTAATCAATCAACCTGTATTTGAACGTGGACTAAAAAAAATTGAAAAGGTGAAGTTTCCAATTTAAAATTACAACATTGTCAACTCGTGGGTAGCTGAGATGAACCAGATGAATTGGTGATGCCTGGGTTGTTGGAACAGAGGCAACTTGGGTTTCTCGATTCTATGGAGATGAGGCTGATTGAGATGATAGAGGACGCTTGGTTTGATAGATCGATTGGGACCAGTCCTTGAGATAGTACAGATTGAGGTTTTGGATTTTAAAGTTGATGGAGTTTGTGCTGGATTCAGGACTTCTTCTTATCACCTCCTCCAAGCTCTCTACCATTACCAGTATTTTTGGCCAAGAATGGTGCTGCGACCAACGATTTGAGACGGTTTGTAAAATTGCATTTCAAAAATGCTCTAATACCATGAAATAAATATTGAGAGATAAATTGAATATTAATTTTATTTTTCTCTACTCATTTCAAATGTTTGTACAGCAGTATAAATAGGACTAAAAGTTAGAAAAATTGACGGCTAATTGAGAGATACAACTAATACTCTTACTATTAGCCAATATAGAAAAAAAGGAAACTAAATCCTAGTTAGTCAACTATCTGAGTGTTAGCTCTTAATGGATTAAAGCAAATAACTTGTTTATGACTTCACATCTGCTAATAAAGTATCAATTCTCAATTTTTAGTTAAACTAAGGAAGTCTGTTTAAATTTTAGAAACCATAAGGCAGTTCCATGCTTTCATTTTTTGTTGGAAAACATTTATTTTGTTTTCATGTATTTCCTGTATGCTAAGAAGTTGTGGTTTTGCTTGTCTCAGATACGACAAAGAGAATATGAAGGGTATAGTAGGTGGATATTTTATTTGGTTGGTCATTGGCTATGGAGTTGGTGAGTTCTCTTTTTGAACGTAGTTTCTTTATTAGTTAATTTACTTTGTTTTGATTAATTGGGACAACTAATGTCTTCCTCTGATGGGTAAGATGTGAAACTCGAAATATAAGAAGCTTGCTCTGATTTTGGGATGCTTGAAAAGTATTTTTCCCTTTTTTTTGTGGGTTGTAGAAAAGTTTATATGAAACATTTGGACAAAACTAATAGTTTCCTATTTCCAAAAAAAATAGTTCTGTCAAAATACTCTCAGGCGGTGGGCATGCAAATGATGGCTGAAAATAGCTTTCTGACAAATATTTGGCTGTTAAGAGTCCTGTAATCAAGCTGACATTTACATGAAAGTGCAGTAAAATGCAAACAATTGTAAATTTTGAGTACTTAAATGGAGTCTGCAGACAAAATATCTCTTCTGTGTTCTTTGTTTGGGGCGTATTTTCTGTCTTTCTAAAGCATGGATAAACCCTTCCGCTGTTTTAGTTTCATTTGGTTTGGTTCATAGTTGTGTATAGTTACTTTTTCCTTTCAATGCTCCATAGTCAATATATCTATGTACATGTGGTCCAACTTAATGCTCCGTAGTCAATATATCTCTGTACATGTGGGACAACTATTCATATCATTCTAGTCTGGCCTGTAAAAGATTTGCTGCACCTAATTCTTTCCGTAATTTCCTAGTTGTTTTTCTGCTGATACTGAAAGAGGTTCTTTTATTTTCCAGGCCTTTTTCTTACTTATATTGGCTTATATATGATGAACGGCAATGGACAACCTGCGTTGCTCTATCTTGTTCCATGTACTCTAGGTAATGGTTTCATGAAATCAGCTACTGTTAGATTCGTTTCTCTTATCTATATTCTGTTATGCGCAATTGGCTTGTATATCAGCTTTCTAAGAAAACCTCAACTTTTTCACATATTCTCACTTTGTGCCCTAGTTATACATTAGTTGTATAGCTGTATATATGTGGTACATTACTTATTGTACAGCAGCGTAGATGGTTGACATGTGTGAAGAAAATGAGTTTTTGCTAGAAAAAGAAAGTGGGCATATATGTTAATTTTCATTTTTTTTAATTACTTTTAGGAATTATTGTTCTTCTGGGTTTAAAGCGACATGAACTTGAAAAACTTTGGAGCTACGGTGAAGAGGTATACCCCGACACTAGCTCTGATCAAACCAACCTGGTGAGGCATGTGGCATAAGACATGAGAATGGATTATTGATATGCTTTCAGTGTACGTTATAGAAATCATTTTGGTCTCCATTTCCTTATGGAGCAAAGAGCAAAAGAGGCCTAATGGTGTACTTTTTGTACTTGATAATAGTTTCATATCATCATTTAAGAGTTATACCATTCAAGGCAGATCACTTTGGGGTTCTCTCCTACGATTCTCATACATTTTGTTTACGAGGATCATTGTTGTAAAATTGTGATATTTATGTATCATAAGATTCCGTTGCTTTTATTTGTAATAAACAGAACTAAATCATTCATCTGGTTAGTTTATCTTTAATCTTATCATATTTATGTATCATAAGATTCCGTTGCTTTTATTTGTAATAAACAGAACTAAATCATTCATCTGGTTAGTTTATCTTTAATCTTATCGACAATAATAAAACTTCCGTAATTTCAGATGTGGACTATGGAAGGTACAATGTAATTAAGTATACTGGAGGGGACTAGTGTGTTTTCAGTGAAACGTGTTTCATTGTTGTGTCTCATCTCATGTTTGATATTTAGGGCAATAGAAATTGGGTTTCGTCTCATGCTGTTACAGGCTTGCAGCTCTATATGAGCTTAAACCGAGTTTAAACAAAACACCAGCTAGCTGTTTGGCATCTTTGGCTTTTCTCAAAAGATATAAAAATGCAGTCTACCTTAATTTTGTCTTTGGTGCATATATTTGTTTTCTGGTTTTTTAGCAGATGATTGGTATGGTGTAATATTATTTTTTTCTTTTAATTTCATCTCATCTCAAATTAAATGTTGTAACTTTACCCCCTTGATACCTAGTATTGTAATCAATCATATTATAGATTACATGTTATCCATGTCTTAGATCACTACAATAGGTAATTGTAATTTAACATTTACATATGAAGTGAATTTTACTATCTTGTGAGAACTTTTAGCTCATTATAAACATCAAGATACTAAGATACAATGCATCTTAACTCACTACTTTGAGCATCATAAAGTCATTTAAATATTAAAGTATTACGGCAAGTAATCAATTAAATTACTCATGATTAAGATTATTTTGTATATGGTCATCAAGTGATAAAAAAATGTGAGTAAATAATTGATACTTTAGTATTGTAATTAATCATATTATAGATTATGTATAGTTATCTATGTTATAACCAACCAAACAAGAGAATTATTATTTAACATATGTGAATAGACGAAATTGATTTTATATTTTGTGAGATAACATCTTAAACTCACCATAAATATCAAGATATTAAGATGCAATGCATCTTATTCCAATAATATGGGAATCGTCGAGTAAGTTAAATATCAAGGTGTTAGTTAAATCAGTAAGGATTAAGATTATTTTGTGAAATATATGTGAACGAATAAATATTAACAATGTGTTTAATATGTTTGATCTATTTCTTTAAATCAATTATTATACATAATATTTTCAATTAGATGCATATATAACAGTTATCCTGAATAAGGTTACTCAATTTTCAATAAATATGGATTGTACTAATTATGTAATTAAAGATTATTTACAAACTTTTACTAATAGTCACAAACGTCTCTTATTGTTTCACTTAAATTTAATTCTTATGTGTATACATTGATATATTGATTTTAAATAGACACAATGATCAAAGAATTTTTCAAATAAAATATTTTAATTTTAACAAGATTTAAATACAAACATATTTGTATTATGGCTTATTTCATAACTCTAAAACAATTATTTCGCATGTTTTTTTTTCAAAAAAATATTAAAAATATTTAGAAATATAAATTTTTATACTAACAATGCATAGGTTAGTTTGGGTAATTTTCGGTTTGTAAATCCCACGATCGAAACTAATCTACCAGTCATTTTTGAATTTTAAAAACAAAAACTGATCTACATGGACCTATAAAACTAACAATCGGTTTGGCTAGGCTTGATTTCGGTTTGGTATGTTGATTCATGGGTTATAATGCCCATGGACTCCCTTTATATATTTTGCCCCTATCAGAATACATTCATTTGTCTCTTTGGTTATCGAACTGCATGTAGCACCAATTATGTGATGCGAAAATGGTTTTCACAATAAAAATCCAATTATTATTTAATAAAATATGAGAAAAATAATAACAAAAATTCACATTGTTATCTTTATGATATTAATAATTTAATCACAATAATTATAATAGAAAATATATCATCATAACATGGAACAACTAATTGTAACTTTCGAACTTTCAAACTGTTACGAGAATCATAATTTCAATTCGAACTTAATCAAGCTCTAAACAGCGAAATTAAACTTATTCTCCTTATTTGTGTGAATCTTTTAGGAAACAAATAAATAGAGCTCAAAATAAAAACATGCACAAAATCAACACAAGCAATTTACATGAAAAACTCTTCCCGGTGTAGGAAGGAAACAACCACGACACTCCTCTCCAAAACTTTCACTATCAAGAAACAATTGTACAACAATTCTCTCTAGGTAAAACTAGAGGCAAACAATCAACAACATCATTAAGAATACACTTCTTGGAAACTAACAATTATTTCAAGAAAAATGGAGAGATCTAACCTAATTCGTAGTCACTGTTCACTGCTCATAATTTCAAAAACCGGTGAGCCAAATCCAAATCCCACCGTACAGATTAAAGAGTCTTGAGTCGTGAACATAACTGCAAAATTTCAGCTTAATCGGACCACAAACGACCTTCGATCGGAGCACTTGATGAACGCTTGCTGGAGAAGGAGAAACTGAAAACTGAGAGCAGTTTTTTCAGGAGCTGTTGTTTTTCTGCACTTGTTTTTCTCTCCAGATTTTTCACACACAACAAACCCTAAATGAGTTTATTAATTAAAGCAATGAAATGACATAATTTCATTTCTTACTCCATGGGCTTTTAATCCACATGGGCTTCCCTTGGTCTCCTCCAAATCAAGAGGAAAACCCAACAAATCTCCCTATTTTCCAATTAGATTGAGGGATCCGCTATCCCGAAAATTGAACAACAAACTTCAAGTTTTTCTCTTGACACTGTTTTTGTTAGCATGTCAGATCCATTCTCATCAGTATGGATTTTCTCAAGTTCAAGCAACTTATTGTTAAGAGTATCCTGTATCCAATGATACCTCACATCAATATGCTTTGATCTTGAGTGAAATACCGAGTTTTTCGCTAGGTGAATAGAACTCTGATTATTGCAGAATAACACATATTTCTGCTACTTGAAACCAAGTTCTCTTAAGAACTGTTTCATCCACAACAACTCCTTACACGCTTTCGTTGTTGCAATAAACTCTGCCTCTGTTGTAGAAAGTGCAACACACTTTGGAATCTTGACTGCCAAGAAATTGCTCCACTAGAGAAAGTAAGTAGATAACCTGAAGTAGACTTACGAGAATCTTCATCTCTTGCCAAATCTGAATCAGTGTATCCAACTAACACTGGTTTTCCACTTTCAAAGCTAAGTGTTAACTTGGAAGTACCTCGAAGATATCTCATAATATATTTTACTGCATCCCAATGCTCTCTTCCTGGATTCGAAAGAAAACGACTAACAACTCCAACTGCGTGAGCTATGTCTGGCCTCGTACACACCATTGCATACATTAAGCTTCCTACTGCTGAGGCATATGGAACCTTTTCCATATCTTCTTTCTCTTTATCTATTGAAGAGCCTTGACTCGATCTCAACTTAAAGTGATTAGATAAAGGAGAAGAAACCACTTTAGCTTTATCCATGTGAAACCTTTCAAGTACCTTGTTGATGTATCGTTCCTGTGACATGTACAACTTCTTTCTTTTCTTGTCTCGACAAATTCGGATACCAAGAATTTGTTTTGCTGGCCCCAAGTCCTTCATGGCAAAAGACTTACTCAACTACTTCTTCAAATTATCAATTCTTGAAGAATTTCTGCCAACAATCAACATGTCATCAACATAGAGCAATAAAATGATAAAGTCATCATCAGAGAATTTCTGCACAAAAACACAATGATGAGAAGTAGTCTTCTTGTAACCATGCTCCCCCATAACTAACTCAAACTTCTTATACCATTGTCTAGGTGCTTTCTTCAACCCGTAGAGGCTTTTCTTTAACCGACATACGTAATCCTCTTTTCCTTTAACCTCAAAACCCTCTGGTTGCTCCATATAAATCTCTTCCTCCAACTCACCATGAAGAAAGGCAGTTTTCACATCCATTTTCTCAATTTCTAAATCCAAGCTTGCTGCTAGACCTAGAACAACACGTATGGAAGACATCTTCACAACAGGAGAGAAAATATCATCAAAATCAATACCTTTTCTCTGACTGAATCCCTTGACGACCAGTCTAGCTTTGTATCGTGGTTGTGAATTGTGTTCTTCTTGGTTCATCCTGTAGACCCACTTGTTTTTCAAAACTCTCTTACCCTTAGGCAACTTTACCAACTCAAACGTGTGATTGTTATACAGATGATTGCATCTCATCTTCCATAGCACCAACCCAGTATGCTCTGTTTCCATCTTCCATTGCTTCTGTATAACATTGAGGGTCTCCCTCATCTGTAAATAACACATACTCATTTGTATCATACCGTGTGGAAGGACGTCGGTCTCTGGTAGACCTCTTGGGTGGAATTTCTGGTTCTGGTAACTGATCAGTAGTCTGGTGATCTATTTCAGCTTGCATATTTGCATCATCTAAACCCTATTGGTCATCTTGAACATTTTTTTCCATCTGTATTGATAAAGGAACCGAATATAGGTCAATCAAATCATCGATATACTGATGGACTCCCTTTTCTATCTTCTCAACATCTTGTATAGTTTGATCCTCTATAAACACAACATCACGACTCCTTACCAGTTTCTTCTCAACTGGATCATAAAATCTGTAGCCAAATTCATCCAGACCATAACCAACAAAGATACACTATCGTGTCTTCACATCGAGCTTAGATCTCTCATCTTTTGGTATATGCACAAATGCCTTGCAACCAAAAATGCGAAGATGATCATAAGAAAAATCTTTGCCAGTCCAAACTCTGTTTGGTACATCAAACTAAAGAGGAACATGTGGTGTGAGATTAAGAACATGTACAACTGTATTCAAAGCCTCACCCCAGAAAGATCTTGGCAATTGAGCCTGCGAAAGAAGACATCTTACTCTTTCAACCAATGTCATGTTCATTCTCTCAGCCAACCCATTTAACTAAGGAGTCTTGGGAGGTGTCTTTTGATGTCGAATACCCTGATGTCAATACTCATCAAAAGGACCTGAATACTCTCCCTCATTATCTGTTCTGATGCATCGCAATTTCTTCCCAGTTTGTCTCTCAACTAAGGCTTGAAACTGTTTAAACACATCTAATACTTGATCTTTGCTCTTCAAAGTGTACACCCATAACTTTCTTGAACAATCATCTATGAAGGTCACAAAATAACTGGAACCACCCAAAGTTTTTGTCTTCATAGGACCACATACATCTGAATGTACCAAATCAAGTATGTATTGTTTTCTTGAAGGAGGGGAACTCTTGAAAGAAACTCTATTTTACTTCCCTACCAAAAAATGAGTACATATTCTTAAACAAACATCATTCATTCCAGAAAGAAAATTCTTTTTAGTCAATACTGCCAAGCCTTTATCACTCATGTGAGCAAGTCTCTTATGCCACAATTCTGATGTGAGCTCATCTGTCACAGCATTAATAACGCCTTTAAAGAGTCTCGCCTGCAGTATATACAAATTGGAATGCTTATTCCCACGAGCAACAACCATAGCACCTTTAGTAAGTTTCCATTGACCATTACTAAAGGTATTGCAATATCCTTCATCATCAAGTTTACCTGCAGAGATCAAGTTCAAACGAATTTCAGGAATATGTTTTATCCCTCTAAGAAGTAGCCTCGTGCCATTATTCATCTCCAAACACACATCTCCAATACCAATGACTTTAACCAAGCCATCATTACCCAACTTCACTGTCCCAAAGTCACCTACTGTATAGGATGTAAAGAAGTCCTCTCGAGATGTAGCATGAATGAAGGCTCCACTATCAATAACTCAGCTAATCTCGTGACATGCAACATTGACAACATCTTCATTGTAAACAACGAGAAAGTCTTCTGAACTAGCGGTGGAAACTCGATCATTTTCCTTACCAATATCACCCTCTTGTTCTTTGTCTTTATTCTTGTTATCCCGCTTCAACTGTCTACAATATTTTGTGATGTGCCCTTTCATGCCACAATGATGACACTCAACATTAGAAAACTTGTTGGACTTGCTTCTTCCTTTTTCTTTGTTCTTGAAACCTCTGCTTTTACTCCTCCCTCTTCTTTCTGTAACCAAAATCTCTTACTACTGAGAAGACCCATGTGATTTTCTTCTCATTTCTCCATTCAAAACACTACTCTTAGCTAGATCCATGTTGATTACACCATTTGGAGCTGAGTTACTTAATGACATTCTAAATGTTTCCCAAGAGTCCAGCAACGTACCCAATAAACACAACCCCTAAATCTTATCATCAAACTTGATACCCATTCCAGCTAACTGATTGATTATTCCTTGGAACGTATTCAAGTGATCTGTCAATGGAGTTCCATCTTGGTACCTTAAAGCCATCAACTACTTTATAAGAAACATTTTATTATTTCCTGTTTTCTGAGCATACAACTCTTCAAGTTTATTCCATAGTGACCGTGCATGTATTTCTCCACTAATATGATTCAAAACATTATCATCTACCTACAGACTTTTCGATGTAACAAAGTCCATTCTTCTTCAGACAACTTTTCTGGCTTTTCAGAGGCAAACACCGGTAAATGAAATTGTTTGACATAAAAGAGATCTTCCATTTTTCCTTTCCAAGTGTGATAATTAGAACCATTCAAAGTAATCATTCTACTCAAATTTTCTTCTATTATTCAACACAATAAATTCCACAATAATAACCACAGCTCTGATACCACTTTGTTAGGAGAATCACAATTTCTATTCGAACTTAATCAAGCTCTAAACAGCGGAATTAAACTTATTCTCCTTCTTTGTGTGAATCTTTTTGGAAACAAATAAATAGAGCTCAAAATAAAAACATGCACAAAATCAACACAAGCAATTTACGTGGAAAAACCTTCCCGGTGTAGGAAGGAAACAACCACGGCACTCCTCTCCAAAACTTCTACTATTAAGAAACAATTGTACAATAGTTCTCTCTAGGTAAAACTAGAAGGAAACAATCAACAACATCATCAAGAATACACTTCTTGGAAATTAACAATTATTACATGAAAAATGGAGAGATCTAACCCAATTCGTAGTGACTGTTCACTGCTCATAATTTCCAAAACCGGTGAGCCAAATCCAAATACCACCGTATAGATTAAAGAGTCTTGAGTCATGAACGTAACTGCAAAATTTTAGCTTAATCGGACCACAAACGACCTTCGATCGGAGCACTTGATGAACGCTTGCTGGAGAAGGAGAAACTGAAAACTGAGAGCAGTTTTTCTACAGGAGTCGCTGTTTTTTTGCACTCGTTTTTCTCTTCAGATTTTTCACACGCAACAAACCCTAAATGAGTTTATTAATTAAAGCAATGAAATGACATAATTGCACTTCTTACTCCATGGGATTTTAAGCCACGTGGGCTTCCCTTGGGCTCCTCCAAATCAAAAGGAAAACCCAACACAATGATGGTGAAAGGAAGATGTAGGTGTTCGTACGATCACCAAGTACATAAAAAATCATCTCTTATTCTCCAACTATTACTCCTTATGGGTAAATATTGATGTTCTTCGAGAATAAAAATTTACCAAACCAAGAACCGTATTCCTACAATAGTAATCAGGTAATTTTTGTTCTCCCCAAAATCGCTCAATTGAATGTAGTCTTCAATTTTCTCTTGATTTTGGCTGACGATAGTGTAGGGTAATGGGGTATTTAAAAAACAAGCAAACCTAATACAATTTGATTAGGATTACAACTTCTATTTTGTCTCAACTTAAAGAGTCCCGCATATAATCAAATTATTTGCTATAAAGAATCTCATTCCCATACTCTTCTCTTGCTCTATTACACAGCAAATAAAGGAGTTTTATTCCCTTTTTAGTGCCTAAATTAATCCAATATCGAATCTAATTACTAAAACATCATTGCTTATTGTAAAAGCTTTAAACATTTAGCATTTGTTCAAATACTCTTACATAATTATTTAATATTTATGATTCTAAAAAATGTCTTATTAATAAATGTTCATTTTGATTACTAAATAATTAATTTTAAATTAAATATTTATTTATCTTAGAAGCAACATTATTCAGTTGTTATTATGAAACACACTTAGAGATTGATGTAACTATAAATTAAAATTTACATAAAACTCTATACATTAATTAACATATTAATTAATTATTAATCTTATTAATTTAAGAGTTATTATGATATAAAATTAGAACAAAAATTTTGAATGTTACCATTAGTATTTACCCAAATTAAAATAGTTTGAGTAATCCATTAATATAATCATTAGGTATAATTCAATCATGCACAGTTAATTCGTAACACTACCAAAATCATTATCTCTATTTTATCTCTTCTATTACATCTTTTCTTTGAGTACTCATAATACGTATGAATAACTATTTGTAATCACATTATATATTGTATGCATCTTTTCAAGTTTTAGATTGCTAAAAAGGAAACTAGTATTTAACACATGAGAACAAACATAATGGATTTCACGACTTCTGAGATAACCTATGACCCACGATAAATATTAAGGTATTAAGATTCAAGACATCGTATCCTACTAATTTAGGTATCACCGAGTAAATCAAATGCTAAGGTGTTACAACAACAGGCCAACTAAAACACTCATAATTAAGATAGTCTCTCACATGGTTATGAAATGACATATATGAATATTAATGGGTAAACATATTTTAACAATATTTATAATATGTCTAGTTCAATTATATATAATCATTTATTATATAAAGTATCATCAACTAAATATTTTTACTTTAGCTATTTAGATAAGAGTTACTCAATTCCTAATAGATTTGAATCGTAATATTAATGTAATTAAAGATCCTTACGTGTACTATTAAGCTTTTAATTTCCCTAGTTGCCACATGTCACCCATTTAATATTACTTGCAAAAATAGATAAATATTTTTAATATAAATACAAAATAACACTTTATAAAATATAAGCAGTATCATAATTGTACGAAAATTAAGAAAATATAAAAAATATAAAATTAAGTTGGAGATAACAATTGATAAGAAGATGATTCAATAAATAATTAAAGTATTTAAAAATCAAAATTAAAGACAAAAAAATCTAAGATTTCTTTTACTTTCTTTTATTGTTTTTATGAATAATTTTTTGAATTTATTGTATGATATGAATAGCTAATTTATAATTAATTATAAGCGATTTCAAAGAAATAAACATGGATCGTAATATTTGATAAGTTATGCAATATTATATTTAACTATTCTTTTTGATTATGTATTAATTCTAAATTTATTTGATTATTTCAATGTATAATTAAATAATCAAATTCATTCATCGTTAATCAATTTAGTTGATCAGGTATGTAATCACTTGATCAATTTAAATAATTAGTGATAAATTGATTTCAATGAGATTCAAGATGATTAAACTGAACTTGTATGTTTAACCTTAATCCAATTACTTCTTTTAAAATTAATATTTTTGATAGATTAAATTTAGAGAGTTTACTTTAGATTGTCTATTAAAAAGTGTTTGAATTAAAAGCTTGTTTAGTTCAACAAATCTATAAGAGAAGTGGAGATTTTTGTATTTGTGAATTTCTCTAAGTTCATATAATTAAAGAATATGAGAATAGGATATGCTTTTTTCGATTTCAAATATATGTTAGTATTGAAGAATGATCCTGCAATCATTCTTTTGTTCTAGTTTTATCGTAATACTTATATTTTGTTTTTATCTTTATTTATATTTAATCGATAGATTTAATTTTATATTTACAAAATCAAAACATCTATTTTCAATAAATAGAAGTTAGTTTCCAAAATACTGTACGGAAAAGACCCTTACTTGTTATATACTAATTTACGACATTTTAAATAATTTTAAGTAAAGTATAAATTAACTGTTTATTTAAAATTCATCAATTTTGGTGTCGTTTCGTTGGAAATTTAAGTTAAGTTAACTCTTATTTATTTTAAGTATTTTATATTTAAAAAAATTAAATTTAAAAAATCTTATTAAAAATTTAAAAATATATTTTTCTCTATCTTTTATTTTTATTTATTTTTACTTAATTTGTTTATAATTTTTATTTGATTTTTAGAGTAACTGTGAATGAACACATGCTACAATGTAAGATAAAATTCACAATTTCTTGAGCAAGCGATTTAGATAGGTCTTCCAAGTTCAATCAATTCATATGACGATTCGAATCATTTCATCCATATAGAAATTATTGTGAATAATCTCAATCAAATTCTTAGAGAGATGGTAACATTATGTTTAGATTTACAATCATTATGTATTCAATACAATAACAAAGATGCTACTTTTGAATTAAAATCTGGCATGATTCATCTCTTGCCTACTTTTTGAAGTCTAGCTGGTGAGAACCCAAACAAACATCTAAAGGAATTTCATATGGTCTCTTATAATATGAAATCTAATGGCATTACTAGAAAAACAAGTAAAATTTAGAGAATTTTCATTCTCTTTAACAAGTTGCGCTAAAGAATGGTTTTACTACTTATTATCTGGGACAATAAATACTTGGAATGAGATTAAACAACTCTTCTTTGGAGAAATATTTTTTAACTTCTAGGGCTACTATAATCAGAAAAGAAATTTGTAGTGTTCAACAGTACAATGGGGAGACCTTATATGAGTGTTCATAACAGTTCAAAAAAAATTATGTGTTAGTTTCCCTCATCATCAAATAAGTAAGCAACTCGTAATTCAATAATTTTATGAGGTATTGATACCCATGAACAAAAACATGATAGATGCACCAAGTGGTAGAGTTTTGGTTAATAAGACTTCTGAAACTACAAAGAATTTGATTGCCACTATGGTTATAAATGCTCAATAGTTTTGCACCCATTCCAATTGGCATCAAAATGTCAACGAAGTAGGAATTCCTAATAGTATTGAACAACAACTAAGCACCCGTATTTCAATTGTACAATAATTAGCCATCAAAGAAGTTCAAGCTTGTGTAATTTGCACTGACATTTGACACCAAATATACATGTGTCATACTATTCAAGATCATAATGTTGAACAAACAAATGCTATGAAAGGATAACAAGAACAACATAGGAAAAAATATGATCCCTACTCTAACACCTATAATCCTCATTGGAAGGATCAACCTAACTTTAGCTATTTTGGAGGCAATTAAGCAATTGTCTCTAGTAATCCACCAAATTATCCTTTTCCAAAAGGCCAATAACCTCATCAAGTAAGACCACAAAATCCTCTTACACCTTTAGGTAAATATTTAGAGGATTTGATAAATACGATAGTATTCAACACCACTGAATTCCAACATGACACTATCAAGTTCCAACAAGAATCACTTAGGTTTCAGCAAGATACAAAATATGTTATCAAGAACTTTGAAAATGGATTCAGTCAGTTAGTTACTACCGTTGGGAGTCTATAAGTGCAACAATTTGGAAAACTCACCTCTCAACCAATGGCCAATCCTTGAGAAAATGCTAATGATATATCATTGAGAAGCTGTAAACATCTTGGAGAAACTCACGAGGAACAATCCAAAAAAATGACAATAAGGATAAACTAATTCAAGAATAAACAAACAATTTTGACAAAGTGGAAAACAATACAACTAATAAAAAGGAAGTAAAACAACCACCTAAGGTATAATCTAAAGTTCAAATTTCTACTTATGAACCTCTTATTCCTTTTCCTAGTAAGTTTGCAAAATCAAGAAGGAGGTACATGAGCAAGAAGTCTAAGAAACTTTTTGGAAGGTACAGGTTAATATTCTACTATTGGATGCAATCAAGTAAGTGTCACGCTCTGCTAAATTTCTCAACAAACTATGCATTAACATGAAGAAGCTCAAAGGCAATGAAGTTTTGAATATTAGAGAAAATGTGTCGACAATCTTACAAAGAAAACTTTCACAAAAACACAAGGATCCATGTAGTTTGATTATACCATGCGTTATAGGAAACATTAAATTTGGAAAGACTATACTAAATCTTAGAGCTTCAATTAATGTTATACCTTAATTATGTTACTGAAAATCTTGATCCCCTTAAAGAAACTGGAATAGTTATCGAACTCTTTAATCGATCTAATGCTTATCCAAAGGGAGTTTTGAATATATGCAAGTTAGTAAGCTTATCTTCCTAGTCTATTTCTATGTGTTTAACATGAGAGATGACTCTACTATTAAGTTCAAACCCTTGCTTTTGGATAGACCATTCATGAAAACTGCCCAAACAAAGATATATGTGCATATTTGAACACTAACTATGGAGTTTGATGGAGAGGTTATTCATTTCAATATTTTTAAGTAATAAGTTACTCTCATAATTATAATTCTTATTTTTCTATTGATGTGCTTGACTTTTTAGCACATTAAATGATTGATGTCAAAAGTATAGATCTATTGAAGGTTGTCATAAGAGATAGCATGAAAACCAAAAACCAAAAACCTAAGTGATGAAAAAGCATATATTGATAGACTGTAGGAATTGAAGAAGATTGATGCCTCTCTTGACTCTTATACAAAGATAAACCCAAGGTACAATATTTCCTATAGTTCTATTCCCATGTCTAATGAGAAAAGTTTTCCTTCCATTATATAGGCACTCACCTTAGAGCTTAAACCTCTCCCAAAAACATCTAAAATATGTATACTTAGGAGAAGGAGACACATTTTTAGTGATTATGGCATCTAAGCTTTCAGATATTCAAGAAAACTTTTAATCTGTATATTCAGAGAATACAAATCAACCATTGGGTGGATAATTACCGACATTAAGAGAATTAGCACCTTTATGTGTATGCATACAATAATACTTGAAGATGATGCCAAACCAACGAGATAACCATAATGGCAATTGAATCTGCCAATGATGGAAGTGGTTAAGAAAGAAGTTATCAAGCTATTAGAAGTAGGTGTGATATTTATAATTTCACATAGCAAGTGGGTCAGTCCAGTCCAAATTGTTCCAAAAAAATTCAAGAGTTATAGTGGCAAAGAATGAGAATAATGATTTAATTCCTACCCGACTTCAAATCGGGCGGCGAATTTGTATTAATTTTTGAAAGCTAACTCTTTGACTTGCAAATATCATTTTTATTTACCTTTTATTAATCAAACACTTGAGCGTTTATAAAGTCATACTAACTATTTTTTCCTAATGAATTTTCAAGTTATAATCAGATTGTCCTTGCACTGGAAGACGAAGAGATGACAACATTCACTTGCCCATTTTGAACCATTGCTTATAGACGTATATCATTTGGCCTTTGTAATGACCCCACCACCTTTCAAAAATGCATGATGAGTATATTTTTTGATTTTATAGAGAGCATTATAGAAGTGTTTAAGGATGAGTTTATTGTATATGATGACTCATTTCATAACTACTTCAGAAACCTTAGATTAATTCTATAGAGATGCATGGAAACTAACCTTTTCCTTAATTGGGAAAAATGTAATTTTCTGTTAGATCAAGGTATAGTTTTAGGGCATGTGATATCATCTAAGGAAATAGAGGTTGATAGATCTACGAAAGATCTTATTGGTTCCTTACCTTTACCTACTTTTGTGAGGGAAGTTCATTCTTTTCTTGGACATACAAGATTCTATCAAAGATTTATATTGAACTTCTCAAAAATAGTAAGGTTTTTATGCAAGTTTCTCTAAAAAGATGTGATATTTATATTCAATGAAAAGTGTCTTAAAGCATTTCACATATTGAAAGAACTTTTAACCATAAAACTTATCACTAAACCACCTGACTGAAGTCTACCGTTTGAGTTTATGTGTGACTCAAGTGACTATACAGTTAGAGTTGTTTTGGGACAAATTGTTGGCAAACTACCAAATGTTATATATTATGCATCATGTACTTTAAACGATGCCCAACTTAATTACTTCACAATAAAGAAAGAGCTTTTAGCTATGATTTTTGATTTAAAAAAATTTCGATCGTGTCTAATTAGAACTAAAGTAACTATTTTCTTTGATCATGCAGCTCTTAGGTACTTGCTCATGAAGAAAGATGCCAAGTTAAGGCTAATAAGCTGAATTTTTGTTCTACAAGAATTTGACCTTAAAATCAAAGATAAAAATGGAAGTGAAAATATAGTAATAGATCACCTCAGTAGATTAATTCAAGAAGATGAATCACTTCCAATAAGATAGGACTTTTTGTATGATTAACTACTTGAGACCACATTATTTTCTCTTTGGTATGTAGAAATAGTGAACTACTTGGTCATCAAAAAGTTCCCACAAGACCTATCACAAGCTAGCAAATTAAAATTCAAGAAGGTTGCTAAATAATATGTGTGGGATGACCCCTACCTTAACATTACACAGACTAATTGATAAGAAGGTGCGTACTTGATACTGAGATTACTTTTATTCTAATTTTTCATCATTCCTATTCATATATAGGCCATTTTGGAGTAAAACGAACCACTATCAAAATCTTAGAGAATGGATTTTATTGGCCAACATTGTTCAAAGATGCCTTCACGTTTTGCAAAGCATGTGATTGTTGTCAACAAACAGGTAACTTAGATCTTGGGAATCAAATGCCATAAACTTCAATTCTTATTGTCAAAATTTTTGACATTTGGGTAGAAGAAAAATCCACTAGAATTAATGACTCTAAAGTTGTTGTGAATTTTGTAAAGTCTAACATCTTTGCTAGGTTTGGAACACCAAGAGCTATCATCAACGATAGTGGACTACATTTTTACAATAGGACTTTTTGGGCCTTACTTAAAAGTATAATGTCAACCATATATTTGCTACTCCTTATTACCCATAGATAATTGGACAAGCTGAAGTGTTCAATAGAGAGATCAAGTCTATCCTCGAGAAGACAATCAAACTTAATAGAAAGGATTAGAGCTTGAAATTGGATGATGCATTATGGGCATACATAACTGCATATAAAATATCAATTGAGATATCGACATTTCAATTGGTGTATGGTAAACTTTGTCATTTACTAGTTGAGTTAGTTCAACGAGCATTTTAGACAATGAAACAATGTAATATGAACTTAGACAAAGCCAAAAGATACCAAAAATTACAAATAAATGATTTATAGAAAATTAAAAATGATGTATATGAAAGCTTAAAAGTTTACAATGATAAAATAAAGGCATTTCATAATAGTATGATATCGAGGAAAAAATTTGCCATTGACGACAATATCCACCTATTTCATTCATACCTTAAAATTTTTCTAGGTAAGTTATGTTCTCATTGAATTGGTCCATTTATTATTACTAATGTTTTCTCTCATGATGTAGTTGAAATATGAAGCTTAAGTATTAACAAAGAATTCAAAGTTGATAGACACAAATTGAAGCGTTACTACGAACCTTTTGCACCAATAAATAGAGAGAATATGTATTTATATGAACTAATAGATTTGGACGGTTAAAGAAACATATGAAGCAATGTTGGACTGGCGACATTAAACCAAGTGTTTTATGGAAGGCAACCCACCAGATTTATTTTCTACTCTTTTTTTACTTATCTTTTTACATTACATATACACATGTGCTTACATTAAGGATAATGTAAGAATTAGGTATGGAAGAGTGTTAACAAATCACTATTTTTTTGTGCTTTGTTAGTTTAGCATGTTTTAGGATACATATTTTAGGATTAGTATGTTCTAGGTATAATAATTTTTTCATTTTTAGGATTTATGTATTGCATTTTGTAGGGTAGTTAGGATTAATAAACAGACTTAGAATAAACCATATGTTCTCTTTTTGTTTTTTTGGTATATGTGATGAGATTAGCTAAATAATGTTAAGTCAAAAAGGATAATAAATGTTGATAGAGTCTTAATATTGTTACTAAGTGAAGGTACCTTTATGATAATTTTGTTCAAAACTTCCATGCACAATAGCTAAATTGGTGATAAAATGATTTATATACATAAACTTGTGAAAAATATTGTGAATCCATTTGAACTTTGCTATATTTTTAATGAATAAGAATAAGTTGATAGAACTTTTCTTTAAATTTATCAAATTGAATGCCAATTATATTTCTTGAAAAATGATTAAGGTAGTATAATTAACTTCTTTAGCTAAATTGTACTACCCGTAGTATTATTGTTCTTTTAAGAACAATCCTTTTAGATAACTAATTTGAAACAACATTAATCAATTGTTTATACTCATTCCTTACCCTTTGAACCAAATACATCGGTCACACCCTATAGTTTAAGAATAAGTGGAGTTGAATAAAAAAAGAATAAATTGTATGAAAATGATAGAATAAGATTTAAGAATGTTAATTATGCTATAATTTATTAAATATTAAACATACAAAATATAACCCATGTTCCAAAATAAAAACAAATATATATATATATAAAGTAATAATAAAGGAAAAAAGTTGAAAAGAATTATAAAAAGTGCTATGGGTTATTCAACAAAGTGGCATAAATAAAAGAAAAGAATTCAATAATGATGCTTGGGTCCAAACAATAAAATTTGATCATATTTTTTTTTGCTAACAATTAATATATAGAGACAATTAAATAGATTTGAGAGAATTATTTAATTATTTATCTAGATTAAATAATATGCATAGTTTCTACGTAAAGATGTATATGATCCATAATTGATGAACTGAATAAGTAATATACAATTTAATTGACATGAGAGTGTAATTAGATTAAGTATTATATGGTATATAGTTTATTTGAGAGAGACATGCATACTAGGTTAGATTCGATTTATCATATAATTTATTGATAATTATATTGTGAGGATTTTAGTTATTCACCTACGTAGAAAATTGAAGGATTATATATTTCTAGATATTTTCTTATATATCTTCGTAGCTATCGATTCTGAATTAATTAATTACTGTTATTTACTTTCAATTTTGTTAATTTTGTTTTCTAAAAAATGAATTTAACTTTTTAATTTTAAAATTAATTTTTAATAACATAATTTTCATGAAAACAATATTTTATTATCATTATATTACTTGTTTTGGATACGTAAACTTACGTATTCATTGCACACAATTTATATCGATCAATAAGACATTTCATGTGTTATGATATAGAGTAAACTAAAATGTAATACAGTCTTAAAAAAAGAAATAAAGAGAGAAAAATTTGAAAGAAGATATAATTTTAATTAATATTGAAGAGGAGATTAATGATACAATTCAAAAAAATTGATTTTATTTATTCTTATTCTTATTTCTTTATAAATTTTTATGCCTTTTTTTTTTAAATATATGAACTTTCTGAATTAGACGAGCAAGGAGTAAAAAAAAAAAAAAAAAGTGTTGATCGAAAAAAAATTGAAATTGCAGTCGACGAGTCCTAAAGAAATTCAAAGGTAAAAACATAAGCTGTAAAAGAAAAGCACCTTACGTTAAGTAAAAAGTAACTGTAAACAACGTATTAAAAGAAAATAAAATAATACGGGAAAAAAATCAAAATGAATTATGTTATATATTAATCATATAAAAGATGTAGAATAGATAAAGGAATAATTAATATATCAATACTATAAAATAAAATAGCGAAAAAACTTCGGAGAGAATAACAGAAAAAATTTGTTTGTGCGAAGGAAAAATTATGTTAAGATTGTAATAAAAAATAGATAGAAAAATAAATTAAATATATATAAATTATAAATACAAAATTCAAATAATATAAAAATTAAATATAATGATCAACAATAACAAATATACACTAATATTTACTGTTTGGATGAACTTTTAAGTATTTAAACTCTAAAAAATCTTAATTCTAAATTAAAAATATAATAAATTAATTTTTATTCTTTTATTTCTCAATAATTTTATATATATATAGAATTTCTTATTTTAGACATCCAAGCCTATCCATAAAATATTATTATTATTGGACCTTCGAGTCTATATTACTTTACGCCTATGAATACATTTATTTTTTGGGCATGCCTATTCATTTATTATCATTTTAGGCTTATAAGTCCATTTGTTACTTTGTATCTGAGTGTCAATTTATTATTTATATATGTGTGTCCATTTACTATTGCCTTGAGCTTACGAGTCCATTTTAATCAAGCCCGGTGTGTCCATTTCATTCTTTGGGTTCTAAAAAAACATTTATTTATAAAGGTCCATCCAACGGTCCATCAAAATCTTCAGAAACAGTCACAATTATTTTTTCATAAGACAGAAAAGCAAACGGTGTCAACAATATACTATTCATTTCACAAAAATAATGTCGACAAAATACTATTCACCAAATATTATTAATCTATCTAGAATGTCGCAACAATTACTGTTTAGCACAATAAGTTATCCCCAAAACAATATCTGGTAGCAAACAAATAACTATTCACATTATAGTAGTTAACTTCAACGTTATCAAATGACAAACAAATAACTATTTATTGAATAGTAACAACATATTCACATAGTACATCACTCGATTATAAATAAGGAATTCATTTTCAAAAAGAATGATCGCTTTCATACCACTCTCATACACTCGTACTCTCTCATACACAATCCTCTCTGATAATAGTTTTAATTTGTAACATTGTTTTATAATTTATAAGTAAATTTAAGTTTGTTTTAATTTATTAAACATATTTATATATTGTTTGTAAATTAATATGATCGATTAAATCGTGTAATCTATCAATATAATATATGTGATCTTATTGTTTAGTATTGTATTTACTAAACTTCTTAAATGTCAATAAAATAAAGTCTTAAACTAAAACAATTTTATGTTTCAATTTTAAAGTAATAAACGTTTTTTACGTTTCAATTTTAAAGAAATAAATATTTCAATTTTATGAAGCAAAATAATAATTTTAAATTTCAATTTTAATTAAAAAAATTCAAAATTAATGTGAAAAATATTTTACTAGACAATTTTAAAGTAATAAACGTTTTTTACGTTTCAATTTTAAAGAAATAAATATTTCAATTTTATGAAGCAAAATAATAATTTTAAATTTCAATTTTAATTAAAAAAAATCAAAATTAATGTGGAAAATATTTTACTAGAATGTGTTTTTATATATTTCAAAGTCAATGAGATTGGTTTATATTAGGGATTTAAAAAAATATACATATACAATTTAATTCAAACAACCGATTCAACTAAAATTATAAGATTTTTTTCAATCTAATTGAGTTGTTTTGGATTTAAAAATTATATATATATATATATATATTATTTTAATATAATAATTTTATTTAATAAAAAGGTAAAAAAAATATATAATAAAACTAATACTTACCTTAATTTATTAATTTTATCTAATTTTTTAACCCCAATTCACTGATGCATACCGTAGTAGGAGATTCCAAACTTAACATCAGGTCATGGACCCTCCAATTTTTATTACCGTCCTTTTTTCATAATTGCTTCTCCGGACTGTACTTCTAGTCTCCGATCTACTTACTTGGTTGATAGTTGATAGAGGTGAGGAATTTGTATTTGTAGTTGCAATTTTAAACTAAGTTTATAAATTAAGGTTTTTTCTGTGATTATCCTGTGTTTGCTTATGATTATTTTTCTTTTTTTTTTGTACCCACTATCTATAATATTTGTTTTATGTAATGGTTATTTTGATTTCTCTATCTCTAATTTTTTAAATTTACTCTTTAATTAATATGAAAATTCTTTAATTACAAAATTTATTTCATCATATATCAATTATTAAAACATAAAATTTAATATAATTATTAAATAATTAAAAAAATAGAAATTAAAATACAAAATCCTATAAATACAATCTAATTCTATAGATTGGGTTCGAAATAATTTTATAAGTTTTATGAATGAAATTGGTCCTTAATGTTTTAAAGCACACCATTAGTTTAGACAAACCCATTAGGCAAGAAGAAATTTTGGTCCCGCTTTGCCTACTCCAATCATCCTATTCCATTTCTTCTTTTCTCTCATTTTTCACGTTCTCTACCTCAATTTCACTAGCATGGCTATTTTTTGATATTTTTGGTATTATATTTCATCTCTTATAAGTTCTACGTTAAGAAATTGTATGTTTTATAGGATATTTTAGCTTAATTTTGATTTTCACTTTTGTATAATCTAATTTTGGTTTTCTACACCTGAAATTTGAGAAGTTTTTTTTCGTTACGTGTGTGTTTGTAGATTTGGGAGTGCATTGGGAGTGGGTGATCTGATTAAACATGAATTAAGCAAAAGTTGGCTAATGAATTCGAGGGACAATCCAAGCTTGACGAATCATTCGAACGGACTCGGACTTCACATACTATTGAAAGTAGTTGCTATTACTTCCTTAATTTTAGGATTGTTTTTCATCAATCTATGTTTTCATGAGTGGTGTGAGCATGAGTTCCTAGTTTTAAGAAGTTGTGTTTTCCACTCATGAGCATTGAAATTGAAGGACCTAAAGGTAAAGAATTACCTATTTCAAGCAATCGACGGGTCTATTTTGGAGACAATTCTTAACAAGGATACGACTAAGGACATCTGGGACTCTATGAAAAAGAAGTACCAGAGCTCCAACAAAGTGAAGTAGGCACAACTTCAAACTCTCAGAAGAGATTTTGAAACTCTTCAGATGAAGAAAGGAGAAACAATAAATGACTACTTTGAAAAAATGATGACAATGGAAAACAAGATGCGTCTTCACGGTGAGAAAATCATAAATGACATTATGGTTGATAAAATACTAAGGTCCTTGACTCCCAAGTTCGACTATGTGGTCTACTCAATTGAGGAGTCTAATATAGTTGAAGATATGTCCATAGATGAACTGCAAAGTTCCTTATGCATGAGCAAAGAATTAACAGGACCAATGCAGTTGAAGAAATGCAGGCACTAAAGGTTTTCACCTTTAATGAGTCTTCAAACACAAGAGGAAGAGATAGAGGTCATGGTGGACGTGGAAGAGGTCGAGGACAACACTCTTATAACAAAAACTACAGAAAAGATGAAGATAGAGAGTGGAGTAGATAAGGAACTAAACCATTTTCTCAAACTCGAAGGGATGATGATCAAAACAAGAAGAGACATTTCGACAAATCAAAGGTCGAATGTTACAGATGTGGGAACTTAGGTCATTGCAAAAATGAGTGTTACACAAAAATGACCAAAGAGAATGGTGAAAGATCCAACTTTGTAGAAAAGGGAAAGGAGAAAGAGGAAGAGGCTTTGTTGATGGCCTTTCATGCAATGGAAGACACGGATGAAGACACTTGGTACGTGGACACAAGTTGTAGTAACCATATGAGCGGTTGTAAGTCATCCTTCTCTAATCTAGATGAGAGTTTCACCACTTTTGGTAGTTTTGATGATCGATCAACTATGAAGGTTGAAGGAAGGAGTGATATTTAGATAAGAACTAAGAATGAGTTCATTGAGGTAATATCTAATGTATTTTACATACCTGACCTAAAAAAATCTGCTTAGTGTTGGCCAGTTACAAGACAAAGGTTACACGATCATAATTAAAAAGGGAGAGTGTGAGATTTATGATCCCAAACATGGATTAATTGCAGTGGTGTAGATGACAAGAAATCGACTCTTTCCTCTCAAAATTAAATCAATGCAACACATGTTTGATGGCCAAATGAAATGTTTCAATGTGGAGATGGCATGAGAGATATGGGCACCTTCATTTCAATAACCTCAAGACTCTAAAACAAAAGCACATGGTGGAAGGACTACCTGAAATCATAATGCCCTTAACAACATGTGAGAACTGCATCACTGGGAAGCATGACCGTGATATGTTTCCTACAGGAAAATCAACAAAAGCTCATAAGATCATGAAGTTGATTCACTCAGATATTTGTGGTCCAATGTCCCTTACATCTAACGGAGATAAAAGATTTTTCATAACCTTCATAGATGGCCACAATTGAAAAGTTTGGGTGTATTTCTAGTAGGAAAAGTCAAAAGCTTTTTAAGCTTTCAAAAACTTCACTTTTCTAGTGGAGACACTGACAGAAAAAAGGATCAAATGTCTAAGAACAAATCGAGGAGGAGAATTCTGTTCTAAGGAGTTTTGTGAGTTTTGCAATGAAAAAGGAATTAAGAGACAACTGACAACAACTTATACACTACAATAAAATGGTATATATTGGATATTAGTTCTTAATTCAAAGAATAAACACAAGGACCTTAATTCAAGGAATAAAACAAGGAGCTTAATTCAAGGAGTAAAACAAGGAATCCTTAATTCAAGGAGTAAAACAAGGAATCCTTAATTCAAGGAGTAAAACAAGGAATGCTTAATTCAAGGAGTAAATCAAGGAATGCTTAATTTAAAGAGTAATTGAAGGAATAAAATTTCCTTATAAATAGCTATACAATTGTAATGAAAACATGAAGAAAATAATACAAACTAGAGAACTCTTTTGTGTAGAGTTATTTCTTGTTTTTTCTACATGGTATCAGAGCAGGAAAATTAACTTGCTTCTGCTTTATTATTATCTTAGCATCTTCAATCTTTGAAATGGCTGAAGATAAGCCGCTAGGATCAGAAGCTGAAAGTTCATCAGTGCTTTCCTTCATGAATATGCATGAGGTGGATGTCAACCCAAATCAAAGATTAAGCTCAATCTTGTTGAATGAGTTTAATTACTTGCCTTGGTCAAGAGCAGTGTCTCTGGCTCTAGGTGGAAGGTCCAAGTTGGGGTTCATAAATGGAAGCATCGAAGTACCTGATGTTTCCTCACCAACCTATGAATCCTGGCTTAGTAAGGATCAGCTCGTTATGTCATGGCTCCTAAATTCCATGGAACGTAAATTAGCTGAAATATTCAGTTACTCTGAATCTGCATACCAACTATGGGAGACGGTCAAGGAAATGTATGGCAGTCAAAATAATGTTGCACGAGTTTTTCAATTAAAGAAAGACATCTCAGATCTGCAACAAGATGGAAAGCCTTTTGTACAACTCTTAGGAAGCATGAAAAGCATGTGGAATGAGTTGGAAATATATCGTCCTCATACAACCGATGTAGCTCTGCTACGAAAGAGAGCAGAAGAAGATAAGATATTTCAACTTTTGTCCAGTCTGGATTCAACATATGAAGATATACGATGCCATATACTCATGAATACGGAACTTCCTTCCTTCACCAATGTATGTGCGACAATTCAACGTGAAGAAGTAAGAAGGAAAGTCATGAACAAGGATACAATGGCTAATTCACCTGAGGCAAGAGCCTATCTAACCAACGAGAGGAAGTACAAAGGGAAGCATCCAAACTTGAAGTGTCAACATTGCAACCATACGGGCCATGTTAAGGACACATGTTGGATTCTACATCCAGAATTAAAACCTGATTTTATAAAGGATAAGAGTTTACAGAAAGTGAATCGTACTGGACTCCGTGCTAATCATGTTTTTGCCTCTACCTCTAATGGGTCTGATCCATTCAAGAACTTCACAGCGAATCCAGCTGAACTCATGAATGAGTTTATGTTGTATCTTCAAAGCAAGACAAGAGGAGCTAGAATTGACTGTGTGGATAGCATAGAAGAAGGAAACTCGACAGCATTGCTAGGCAAGTTTGCGGGCTTCTTGGCAGATACAAAACTCATACCACAAGAGGACATGCAAGGTATCATAAAAGCCTTTAAAACTGCTCTTAAAATAAATATGTTGCATGATTTTTGGGTTGTAGATTCAGGTGCCACAGATCATATGACAAACCATGTGTCAAAGTCTCATAAGTTTGAAAAATTAGCAAATCCTTCTCAAGTTTCAATTGCAAATGGTGAGAATGTAAAGGTTTTAGGAAAGGAAAAAATAAAATTAATGTCAGATGAAATCGAGTCGGCAGTTTTATATGTACCTTCCTTTCCTTTCCAACTTCTGTCTGTAGGAAAAATCACAAATACCTTGAATTGCTTAGCCATTTTTTCTCCTCACAATGTCATTTTTCAGGATTGTGTCACCAAAAAGACGATTGGTGAAGGGTTTTACTTAGATGGTCTCTATTACATATCCAAGAGCAATCCCAGAGGGTTTCAAGCTAAGTTTAATCCTATCCAAGATAATCAATTGTGGCATCAACGTTTAGCTCACCCTTCTCTACCAATTTTGTCAACTTTATTTCCAAACTTAGGAAATGATGAAATTGCATGTGAAACTTGCCACTTGTCTAAGGCCACTAGATTGCCTTTTAATTCTTCCTTGTCTAGGGCTAGTAAGTGTTTTGAACTAGTTCATTCAGATGTATGGGGACCAATTAATGAATCTTTTGATGGTTATAAGTATTTTGTGATTTTTGTTGATGATTTCTCTCGAGTCACATGGTTATATCTTTTAAAGTCTAAAAATGAAGTTATGGAAGTATTTAAGGACTTTCATAATCTTGTTAAAAATCACTTTTCTTCTAAAATTCAAACCTTAAGGTCTGACAATGGCACCGAATACATGTCCCATATCATGAAACAATATTTGAGCATTCATGGCATTATGCATCAAACAAGTTGTGTTGGCACACCTCAACAAAATGGTGTAGCTGAACGCAAAAACCGGGACTTACTTGAAAAAACTAGAGCATTAATGCTACAAATGAATGTACCAAAGAGATTCTGGTCCCAAGGGGTTATGGCAGCTGCTTACATCATCAATAGATTACCCAGTCGAGTCTTGGATTTCAAGTCTCCTCTAGAGGTCATGAAAGGAAGGAAAATTAACCTTTCACACCTTAGAGTCTTTGGTTGCATCTGTTTTGTACATATTCAATCTCATCATCGAGATAAATTGGATCCTAGAGCTGTTAAATGTATTTTTCTTGGTTATTCATCTACACAAAAGGGATATAAGTGTTATGATCCCCAACTTAGGAGATTAATTGTGTCTAAAGATGTTCGATTTTATGAAACTAACCCTTTTTTTAGCAAGTCACATGAAATCACAAGTCAAGGGGATGACATCTTGGATGTGTTTCCATTACCAAGAATCGAACTTAAGGCTCCACAACAACAAGATCCCAGCTATGTCAACATTGATGCATCTCTCACTGAAAATAACAATGAAGGGTCTCGTCTTAATGGTACACTGCATGAAGATGGTGATAATCAAGATGATCCTCACAATATGGTACAAGATGTGAACGAGTGTGAGATAACTCCTTCTGCTCCACGACGTAATCCAATGCGTGTTAGGCAACCTCCCACAAGACTTCAAGACTTTGTCACCTACAAACCCACACATCCCATCTCAAATTATGTGTCATATAAGAGAGTGACACCAACCCATGCCGCATTCCTCAGCACTATATCGAGTTACAGTGAGCCTCAAAACTTTCATGAGGCCAACAGCCAAGAGGTGTGGAAGGAAGCCATGCAAGAAGAACTTAAAGCCCTAGATCAACACAACACATGGAGCATCACCAAACTTCCAAAAGGCAAGAAAGTTGTGGGTTGCAAATGGATCTATAAGCTCAAATTCAAGTCAGATGGATCAATTGAGAGGTATAAAGCAAGATTGGTGGCTCGGGGATTCACTCAAACATTCGAGGTGGATTACAAAGAAACATTTGCACCTGTTGCAAAAATGAACACAGTAAGAGTGTTACTGTCTGTGGCTGTAAACAAGGGGTGGTCCATGTACCAAATGGATGTGAAGAATGCATTCTTGCATGGTGATCTCAAAGAAGAAGTCTATATGAAATTGCCACCTGGGCATCCTCAAAGCAATGAACTGGATTTAGTGTGCAAATTGCACAAATCCATTTATGGTTTGAAACAGTCCCCACGAGCTTGGTATGCCAAGCTAAGCTCAGTTCTCACTAGTGTTGGTTTCAAAAGCAGCAATGCCGATTCCTCACTATTTGTTCGCACAGGAGCTATGGGCAAATTGGTTGTGCTGATTTATGTAGATGATCTGATAATTACAGGTGATAATGCTGACGAGATTTTCAACCTCAAACAGTCCCTCAGACAAAGGTTTGCAATTAAAGACCTTGGGATATTGAAGTACTTTCTTGGTATAGAAATGGCAACCTCGCACAAGGGACTCTTTCTTAACCAAAGGAAATATGTCCTAGATTTGCTTAAGGAAGCTAACATGAGCGATGCTAAACCAGCCATTACCCCTCTTGACAGCAAGCTCAAACCTAGCTTGAAGGGCACGCCACTCAGGGATATAAGTTATTACCAACGACTGGTTGGTAAGTTGATCTACCTAACAATCACCAGACCTGACATCACATATTCTGTAAGTATTGTGAGCCAATTCATGCACTCCCCAACACTTGAGCATTTGACCCTTGTTAAAAGGATCTTACGCTACTTAAAAGGATCAGTGGGTCGTGGTATTATCATGAAGAAGAATGACAACACACAAATCATGGGGTATTGTGATGCTGATTGGGCAGGGAATGCAATTGATCGCAAGTCCACCACTGGCTACTGTACATTTGTCGGTGGAAACTTGGTCACATGGAAGAGTAAGAAGCAAACTGTCATTGCCAGATCAAGTGCCGAAGCAGAATATCGTGCAATGGCTTCAACTGCGTGTGAGTTGATATGGCTTAAAGGTCTTCTGTGTGATTTAGGTGTTCCTACAACTCTTCCTATGTCCTTATTTTGCGACAATCAGGCAGCTATGCATATAGCATCAAACCCAGTGTTTCACGAGAGGACGAAACACATTGAAGTTGATTGTCATTACGTTCGTGAACAAGTTCAATCACAGGTGATTCAGACACATTATACAAGAAGCTTCGACCAACTGGCTGACATCTTCACCAAGCCCTTGGCTTCTCATCAATTTCAACGACTTTTGTCCAAGCTTGGATCCATAAATCTTCTGGATCCAGCTTGAGGGGGAGTATTGGATATTAGTTCTTAATTCAAAGAATAAACACAAGGACCTTAATTCAAGGAATAAAACAAGGAGCTTAATTCAAGGAGTAAAACAAGGAATCCTTAATTCAAGGAGTAAAACAAGGAATCCTTAATTCAAGGAGTAAAACAAGGAATGCTTAATTCAAGGAGTAAATCAAGGAATGCTTAATTTAAAGAGTAATTGAAGGAATAAAATTTCCTTATAAATAGCTATACAATTGTAATGAAAACATGAAGAAAATAATACAAACTAGAGAACTCTTTTGTGTAGAGTTATTTCTTGTTTTTTCTACAGTATATGTGAGAGGAAGAATCGTACCATACTCAATATGGTGTGAGTATGAGTTTCTAGTTTTAAGGAGTGGTGTTTTTCACTCTTAAAATTTTATAAAAAATTTAAAATTTCAACAGTTTGTTTCTTATAAATAGATGTAATAAAAAACTGAAAACAACATCAGAAAAACTGTTCTTAATTTCCAAAATGTGTGTGAATTCAATCTTTAAAATTGAGATAAACAAGAAAAATGTTTAAAAAACTTACCTAACATCTAAGAAAGAGGTTTAGAAAACTAACCCAACACATACGAGTTCTTGAATTTTCGCTCGAGAGAATTTTAACTCTAAGAAGCTTAAAGTTTCTGTTGTGAATGGTGTTATCGTATATACCTGAATGAAGAGGTCTTCTATTAATGCTCGAAATGGCTTTTATGAGAGTGAGAAAATTGAGAAGCGTGAGAATTCCTCTGATGAGCCTAAAAATGGTGCAAAGCCGAGTGCTGAGGAAGTTTTACAAGGTGAATTGGTTGAAGTTATGATTGAAGATGTGTCCAAATACAATTTGGATTATTTTGACGTCAAGGAAGAGTCATTGAGGGGTTTACACCAACTTTAGAGGATTGATTTAATGTGGAGGTTCCAATTCTGGTTGCTGGTGATTATCATGGGAATAAGGAATTATGCCAAGTGGCATTTAGACAGTTTACACAGTCGGCATTGAGACCAAAGGTTGAGTCTGTTGCCTTTCACGAACGTATTAGAGGGTACAGAAAATGAATTTATGTCACATTTGGATGGAGAAGATATTGTTGCAATCTGTTCATCGGCCAATCTGAAAAAGAAGATGGAACTCAAAATGTCTAAGAAGATTGCATTGAATTCTTTGAATAAGAACTCTATTACTGTTAAGTAGCTTTTTGATATTGGGTTGGTTGATGGGTTTTTTTTTTTTAATAAAATAGGTTAAAAAAAAGGTTTAAAGTTCAATTTTGTCCATTTTTAAACAAAAACACAGAGGGATTTTTTTTCCTTTTTTTAGACAAAATCCCTTCCTGATTACACTTGCCATTGAATTTTCCTACCGAAAGGGAGGTTCTTGTTCTGCGTCATATATGAAAAGAGGAGAGAGAAATGTTTTATTACCAATAATATCAGCCGTTGTTCTATTATTTCTCTCTCTCTCTCTCTCCAAAATTTTAGCTATGTCATCAACAGACCTGGATTCAATTCAAGAAGAACAAAGACGCAGTGTTTCGATGAGCAGGTCTAGGTTTTCCACCAATGTCGTCTTATTCGCTGATCCTACTCCATCTCATCGTTCTCTTCTCTCTCATTTCTCTTGCCATTTCTCGTGGTACCGACGTCACTCTTGCCGCCGATGATTGGTCTCCCAAGTTCCCTGGCTGTGACAACCCTTTCAAATTGGTATTTCCAGTATCACATCCCCAAATTTTTTATTTATTTTTGTTGGACATAATTTTGATCCATGCGCAATGCTTGATCTCTTACTTCCGTAATTTAATTGTTTTTTCCTTTTTATAAAAAAATATTTTCTCTCTCCAATTTTTATATTTGTTCACATGGTTTTGCTTTTGCATTTACTTTTGACAAAAAAAAAAGTTCTTTATGTAAAGAAAAACATACCTGCAACAACATGCAAAATACATATCTACATGGCCTGGAGGGGTTAAAAATAAATTCCATTAGGAAGGATTTATATCATGCAATTAAACCTTGTTTTTACCTATTTTAATTCTGCATACGGAGGGATTTAGTCGGAAAGAAATAGGCTATGATGCTTACAGAAGAGTTGGATTTGCGATGAATTGTAATTTGAAGAGCTGAAGGATTTATTGGGAAAAGGCGATGGGGATTTGGTGCAATGTATAGTGGGACCTAATTATGGTTAGGGGCTTCCTTTGTATTGGACGTTAATGACTAATTTTACATATAAAGTTTTTCTCCGAGGTTTATACAAGATGATTGGGAAGTTCCTTCTTAGATGGAAAGTGCCATTTATCACTTCTAAAATGTAGAAATTTAAAAAAAAAATTAGAATTTAGTAAAAAAAATGTAAAAAGAAATTAATTTTTTTTTTAAATTCCATGTATGCCTTTTTTTCTTTCAATTGTTTCATTCCATATATAAATTGAATATGTTTTTATTGTTTATTTATTTTTAATTTTTTTTAAAAATTGTTTTTTATTATTTTCAAAAATTTTATATATTTTTACTTTGTTTTATTTTTCAAAATTCCGAATTGAACCTTATAAAAAGACGTTTTGTATTTAATTGAAACTTTTAAAGAATTAGAGGAATCTAGGTGTATACATTTAAAGGTAGATGACTAAATTATACATTTTGATAAATTATAGGACTTGTGGAGACCTTAACCCATGTAAAATCATATACTTTAAGATTCTTGTTTGGTTATCTTGTTACCCAATGTTGTATTAACATTTGCTATTGAGTTAAGTTATTTATTCATTATAGCTTCTCATTGCTGATAGACTATTTTACTGTTTGCTGTGTTTTAACATTTCAGGTCATGGTTAGGTATTGGGTTAATGGTCATGAAGGCAAGACTTTAGAAGGGGTTAATGCAAGATTTGGGTCTTCATTACCTATTGATGTTAAAAGAGCTCCCAAATGGCCAGCTGTATTCTTAGATCCTTTAAATGGATGCTCTGCATCCTCCTCTAAGGTTTTCAGTTTATTCTTCTTGGTGCATCTATTTCTTCTATTTCACATGTTGGCCAACTTTGTGAGTATTTAAACTATTCCATAGAAGGTTTGTTTTTTTCTATGTGGATTATTCATCCTAATTAGCATAGGGGGAAGAAGAAAGTTCTTGTTGGATTCATATAATTTCGTGGGAATGCTCGTAATCTCGAGTCATATTATAAGAAATGATCTATACTTTAAATATTTCTCTGAACACTGTCCATCAAATTAATGTTTAATGTATTTTTCTAAAGTTTGTGGGCGGATTTGGCCCCTTTTGCATTGTTGCAGTTATCTGGATCTATTGGTTTGTCCACACGTGGTGAATGTCACTTCACAGTTAAGGCAAGCATTGCACAGTCTGGAGGTGCTGCTGCTCTGCTGGTTATAAATGACAAAGAAGGTCTTCATCTTTTAATGCACCTACTTTTCTTCAATATTGCATGATTAGTTTCTGAACTCTCATTTTTTAAAGTATGATAAATCTGCATCCTGGTTGTAAAGTTGAAGTCAATTGTTCTGATTAAAAAATAATTAAAGAAGTTGTAGCTGTTTACTCGTTGTTTGACTTAGCCTTTTTCTTAAGAAAGGTATAGTTATATTCAAATTTGTTAACATACCTTCAGAAATGGCATCCTGTAGTTTATCTTTTGAACCTCAAATTCCCATTCAGTATTTTAGTAATTCTAAATTGAAAGTTTTATATGTATGATGATTTTTATTATAATTTTTTAACTAAATTATATGATTGGTCTATAAAACATTGACTAGATTTTCACATAGGTTCTTAAATTTTTAGAATGTATGATTTAGTCGTCAAATTTTTAAAACTTTACACGTAGTTTCATATTTTGAATCACAAATATGTGTTTTAGTAGTTAAAAAGTCAAGATAGGATCTATTTCTAAACCTTTAAAAGTTTAAGGACTAAATCATACGATTTAAAAGTTTATGAACTTATGTGTGAAAGGTAAAAAGTTTGAAAAGTTTGAGGACAAAATTATGTGTTTTAAAAGTTTTGGGACCAATGTATCAAGTTGGTCAGAGTTTGGGACTAATGAAATAGTTAAGCCTATTTTTTTGCACTAATATGTTCAATTTAAAATTAAGCTATTGAAGTAATAAATTGGCGGGATAAGTTACTCTAGAAGCCACCATAGTCAGACATAAAAATTTGATATTTTTCATGTAAAAGGAAAAGGAAATAAATTCTGATACGAAAAGTCGCATAAATACTTATATACAAGGTGATTCTGATATGAATGGATAGGTATACAATTAAGTTATAAACATGCTGACTCAATTTGCTAGTGAAAAAGTTTCAAGGACATTTTTCATATGCTTTAATGATGATTAGACAACTTTCAATTAATCCTTATCGGGAACTTCAGACTCCTTGCACCATTTCTTTCTTGTGTTCCTTTAGATAGGCGAAGCAAAAAAAATAAAAAAAGAAGAAGAAGAGAGAGAGAGAGAGAACATTGACCTTGATTTCCTTCATCTCTTTATACGTGCAGGTAATCATGCAACTTTGAGTTGCAAGTTGTCATAATTGGACTTTTAACTTTGTTTTAGGGTAAATTATTGTCAATTGTAATTTGTTCGTCATTCTTGCCTTATGCCTCACCCAATCATTTTATTAATGCATTAGAAGGAATGTTTCAAAACATTTTTAAAATTGTTTAGCATTCTATGGATTAATGTGCTTTAAAAAATGAGTACTTGATCTAGTTATGTTCAAACAAGTTTATGATTTTATGGACATTTTGATAAGCTTTAATGATGATTAGACACTCGACTTCCAATTAATCTTTATCTGAGAACTTCAGACTCCTTGCATCATTTCTTTCTTGTCATTCATTATTCCTTTGAACAGGTGAAGCAACAAAATTAAAAACAGTGACCATAAATTTCCTTCATGTCTTTATACGTGTAGGTAATCGTGCAACTTTGGGTTGCAATTTGTCATAATGGACTTTTAACTTTTATTTTAGAGAAAATTATTGTAAATTGTAATGGTGTCTCGTTCTTGCCCTCTGCCTTGCTAAATCATTTTAATGCATTAGAAGGAATGTTTTAAAGCATTTTAAAAATTGTTTAGGATTCTATGGATATTAATGTGATTTGAAAATAAGTGCTTGATCTAGTTATGTTCAAATGAGTTTATGTGAAGCTACTTTATTTCAAATTAGCTTGCTATTTTCATTTATCTTTTCGTTTCCTGGATAGATGTCATTGTTTTATATAATATGAAGTTGATCTATTCTGCATGTGTTTCTGTGTTTATTGTAATAGTATTATCAAATAGATATTAGATGCATATTTCTTGGGAGGGGGGAGGGACAAAGCAGCATTTCACTTGCATATTGCTTAATTATTCTGTTAATATTTTGAGCACGTTGGTTATCTTAGTTATGGCACTCTCATCCCGATGGTGGGACCCATGTATGGAAGTCCCATTTCACTATTTGCTAAATGATACATCAGCTATGAAAATGGTTCACAGCTGAGATGCATAAGCTTATGTTATTTTAAATGTTGAAGTCTGATTTGCTCCCACCTCTCTTCTCTCCTCTATCCTAGAAAAAGACAAGATGGTTTGTTCCGAGAAGGATGATGCTTCAAATATTAAGATACCTATTGTAATGATTCCTAAGTCAGAAGGAGAAGATCTTAAAAATTCTATGGCAGGCGGTAGTAAAGGTGCGTTTGAAAATTATAAACTATTATCAAATTTCATATCATTTAGAATATGGATATAGCTAGTAGCCTCTGTTACATGGACTTGTCGGTTTTCCTTACCATACTAGTATTGATATGACACCGACACTAGTACGGAATACGTATTAACTCGGCATAATCTCATCATACATGTGAACTTTGTGGGCAATGAATTCTCAGCCCTCAATGGAGCAAGAAAAGAGAAGAAGAAGAAGTGTGTGTTGTTGAAGAAAATAAAGAAAAAAGATAAAAATGAAGGATGCAGCGTTGGGAAAAGAAAACTAGGGCAACAAAATTGATATCATGTGATTCTCACATGACTAGTATTAGACTAGTGAATATGGGCTTCCTTTCTTTTCATGAAGAAAAAAATGGATTTTTTATGAAATTTGAAAAATAAATAACATTTAATGGAAGAAACAAGATAACAATGAATATAAATTATTTAAAATTTAAAAATAAGAATAAAAATAAAAATATTATAATAAAATATACAATAACTACTATTATATATATATATAGGAGATCTATCATATATAATAATTTATGTAATTTGTTGTGTCTTTGTACATGTGTCCAAAAATTGGACACTTATTATCTGCATCCCCGTGTCCTAAATTTAATAAATTGGTGAATCGGACCTCTAGATACACACCTGTGTCGACCCTTTTTCCCAAGTCCATGTAACATAGGTAGTCGCTACTGTTTTTTGGTGGAATATGGTTCAGTTTTTGGCTAAAATCACAATGGTAAGACCCCCCTATGAAAATACTTATACAATAGGTTGCAAATATAGGGGATAGGTAGACCTGTCTTCCCCCTCCCTTAACACGGGGGTTTGGAGGAGTAAATTTTTTTTAATTTATTTATTGGAACTTAGAACCTGGAAAAGTGAATGGCCATGTGCGTGTCGTTGGAAATGGTTCACTTATCTGTGCAGCTTTTCTAGTACTGACATTAAAAACATGCTTCTTGAATCATAACATATAGTTTCATAGCAGTCAGAAGTGTAGGTATCAGGAAGTAATGACTTAAGAGGACCAGAGTTGATTTCTGACTTGTTTTGAGCAGATTTTTTTTAATTGAGTTTAGAGTTTAGAGTTTAGATAGGGGTTGGTTATTAGTAGAGAGGGATTTACAATATATGATCTCGAGGATTTTTAAGGTTACTTCTGGTGTAGAAGTAGATACTACAAGTTCCTTTTCAGGCTAAATATGGGTCTCAACATGTTGGAATCTTTATTATTGAATTTCTGTTATTTTGTGGATGGAAGGTTGCTCTTGCTATATTTTGGTTTTACTTTGAGGGAAGTCCTAGATCTCTATGATTTTGGAAACCAAAACAGGGAGGGATTGGATGTTTGAAAATTGTTTCTTGGGGTGGATGAATTCGAACAAGTAAATAGAACCTACAATTTATAACTCTATAACATAAAGAATGGTTAAGAGGGTTTAGCGTTATGAAGTTCTAAATTGAGGTTAGCTTCCATACACGCTGGGAATTTTCGGTCAGGGAAAACTTGTCTGAAATTTTTATGAATGTGTCACTGCTTGTCAATGATATATTTTTAAGCACCACATTTTAGTTTTTGAATATTTCCATTGTACGTAAACCTGATGTGGTAATTTTCTGATCCAGTTGAACTTCTATTATATTCTCCAAAACGCCCTATTGTGGATTTCTCTGTGATTTTCTTATGGATGATGGCTGTTGGTACACTGGTGTTAGCTTCAATTTGGTCAGAAATTATTGCTTCTTTGAAAACTGACGAGCATTACAATGAGCTGTCACCAAAGGTATTATGAGCTTCTGTATTTTATTAGAATTCACTTCGTATTCTTGTCAATCCTGCCCCATCTCGATGCTTGTGCATGCCTATCTGCTAGATATACATAAATATATCCTTTTTCCATGTCATACACTCTATGCTTTTGCTGTAGATTATTATACCTGTGTTTCTTTCACTTTTGGAATAACTAGCATCAAAACATGGCAATTGCAATAGATTCATATTTGAAAAATATTTAGTGTCCTATATTTTATTGGTATTACAAGTTAGGCACATACATGAGCGTTGTCTGTATTTCATCCTGTCTAGAATCAAAACTAAATTTCATGCTGCAAATTCCGTGCTCTTGCTTTACTCCTTTATACCTGTGTTTCTTTCACTTTTGGAAGAACTAATTCTAGAGCATAGAAATTGCAAAAATGCATTGGTAAAATAAACTTCCATTGGTCTTTAATTTTATTGGGATTTCAAGTAATGCACATAAATTGAACATTTTCTCTATTTCATTTTGCAGAGAATCGATTCTAAATAGTAGTCATATTCTAAATTAGGGATACAGATCTATCAAGAATAGAAGTTCTTTAATAAGCTCTCTTTTATTGGGAAGTAAAATGTATCTTGGGAGGACAAACTTTTTGTATCATAAGTATGTGGATAAACATTATACAAAAAAGAAAGTGCATTATAGAAAAAAAGAGACAAAAGTACTTTAGTAAATCTTTTATCAGGCAACCAAAAGGATGAAAAGGATATGATCTGGATGACCTTGGCCTTCTATTGATACAAAAGAAAAATAACATCTTATTAATCATTTAATAATAATAGTGCTAGTAAATAACAAATAGTAATAATTATCATATTAAGGTTTATTCTTATTGTATTGTTATATTTTTCGAAAATAAATTTTTTTAATAGGCGGAATGTGATATCCAGTTGACCTACTATACTTAGTGTAATTAAAATATAAAAGAAAAGAAAAATTCTTTCCGTCAAAGGAATTATAAGCACTGTGAAACAAAAAATATACAATGTCATTGTAGTATGTAGTATTTTTTGGAGAGCATATAGTTTGTTATGTATTCATAGTTCTCTCTCCCTCTCTCTCTCATTATTTAGGAAGCTTCCAAAGCTGGAGCAGAAGATGATTCTGAGAACGAAGTTCTTAATATTACTGTCGTGGGTGCTATACTTTTTGTCATCTCAGCATCAACTTTTCTGATTCTGCTGTACTTTTTTATGTCAACCTGGTTTGTCTGGCTGCTGATTGTACTCTTCTGCATTGGTGCTGTTCAGGTAACATGAATCAGTTTGCTATTTGATTTCTTCTTGAAGATATTGGTCATCACCTTTTCTTGAGCTTGGTTGTCTCGAAAGAAAACTTCATTTTTATCTTGCATAATTTGCAGGACATTCCATCTTGCCAATAAGCATGAGTGTTGTGGAGAATATTGCATCTTATTATGCATTGGTTATTCTTAAAAAATATTTTGAAATATCTTAGTCTGGTGAAATTTTGGTGTCTCAAGTGATGAGATGAGGATGCCGACCAAATTAATAACTAGAGGAATGTTAGGAACACATAAATATGCACCTACACTACTTAAATTTTGACATGTGTCAACATTATCTAGAAAGTTGAATCATTTCTCCAATTTTTAAAATAATTTTAACACATGGTAAGACATAAAGATTATGGGTGCAAAAGTCTTGGGATTTTATATATGAGCCTAAAACTCAATATATAGGATCTTAGGCATCCAGGTCATTGGTAGAAGACATGAGTTGGAATTTGACTTGTAATGCAATTCATCTTACATATAGACATACCAAATTACTTTTATCATTCGTTCATGCTAAAATGCCAACTGTTTTATTTATACTAGTATTGGCTGCTCGGGCCTGTTGCGAAAAATTTATTGTTTTTGTCAGTTGTCATTTTTTCACCTTTATTGCAATTGCACTAACAATTAAGGTGCTTTCTGCTTAATATGGATTTTCAGCGAAAAAGTTGGAGTCTTGATTTAAGGTTTTTTTTTTTGCAATATCTATGATATTTATTTCTTTTTTAAGTGTTCTTTGCATTTTTTATTTTTTTTGATATTTCAACAAGTGATCACAGTTTTTCCATTTTGCAACCCACATGAATGCTTGCTATTTTTTTTTTGGGGGTTCAAAAACACACACGATAACTTTGGAGTGAGTTATAAAATTTATGATGCAATATCAAAGTAGGCAGCTACCTTTTTACTCTGCATTATCTTTTTGTCTGGAATGTTAGGGGCAACTTTTATTTTAAGAGGATTTTAATACTATTCTGGGAACTTGATAAAGGTATTAAGCATATACGAAAATCAAAGTGTAATTCATTGGTGATCTTAGAGAACAATGGATCACAGATCCACTTGAGGATCTAATTGTCGCCTTATGTCTTCCATTTTTATTTTTTCTCTTTGGTTCTCCTTTTCTACATGTTCAATTCATGTAAAGCTTATATGTTGATGCTTGCTTCTATGATGAATGATAAGAATAGAATCTTTCAGTTATGATCCATAATAGTTTTCTTTCTATATTTGATAGAAATATAATTAGTAGTTTACTAGGAGTTTAGATTCAATGCAATTGTTGTACGGAGATATTGTCTGAATAGGAATAGGTTTAGATGGAATTTGAGTTCTAGTAAAAGTTTTTAGGTTCTCTTTGAGTTCTTATTATGCCGTGCTGTTGAAGATTTTTTGAGTTTGAATTTAGAGTTAGGAGTCGTAATAAGAGCCAATATTAGTGATAGAATGATATGGACTAATAATTCATATGGATATTTCTCATGTAAATTTATTTTGAGTTTCATCAAGATGATCCTAATAAACAAGTTTTCAATCACTTTGCATCCGTGCGAATGGGCCTAATTCCAAGCAAAGTTAAGTTTTAGAAGCAGTTGATTACTCGTACGGTAAAGACAAATAATCGGATTCAATTAAAGTTTTTATTTTAAGTCTTGCCTTTTTCTTAATTGATGTGTGTCTTGCAAGAAATAACTTGATAGGTATAAATCATTTATTCTTACACTGTATAGTTGCACATCTTCTTTGCTCCAAGATGCAAAAGAATATGTCAATATAATTTGACTGTTTTAAGACCATGTCAATCTTTATTTATGGGAACATTCTGTGTAAAGGAAGAGTAATAAGGTTTCAAAGGCAAGGGTGTTTTGGAACCGCAAAGTAGGAGCAATTCTTTGGATCTTGTGAATGGAAAGGAATAGGATAATTTTTTACGATAGTGAGAACGATCACAATTATTTGTGTTAGAAAAAAAAAATTGGCGTCTTCATGGGCTTCAATTTTTAAAGAATTGAGATATTATTCTCAGTTTTTTATAATTTTGAACTGTGGAGCTTGGATGAAGTATTGTGAAGGATATGACATATAGCTTGGTGCCCTTTTTGTAAATGGATTACTATTCCACTTTGTACTTTTATAATTATTACATATTAATATAATAAATAGAATGTTTCAATATAAAAAAAAAGCGTATTATTGTTGCGAGGCTTTATCAGTCTTCTTCTACCCCTTGCTTACTGATTTCGTGTTTGTTTCCAGGGAATGCATAATTGTATTGTAACCTTGACTTTAAGGTACCCTTCATATTACATTTGCCTTTCTGGTTAAAATATTCAGTATTTGGATAATACACCACGTTTCATTTACTTCTGCTCTTATTCTTTTGCACTTTCTGGATCAGTAAATTGAAATGTTGCGGGAAGAAGACAGTAAATGTGCCTATTTTTGGGGTGGTTTCTATTTTCTCACTTGGCATATTTTTTCTGTGTTTGGCATTTGCAATTTTCTGGGCTGCCACTCGACGGGCTTCATATTCATGGGTTGGTCAGGATGTTCTTGTAAGTTTTCGTATAGCCTTGGTGTAGCCAGTTATGCTACACATTTTCTAGTGAAGTTGACTTTTGCTATTATTGAACTTTTATGCTACTTAATTTTCATAAGTGTTAATCTATTAAAGTGCATATTGTTGCTTTAGAGAATTTATATTTTAGTTCCCTTGAAGAACATGCAAAAAGGTTTATTGTTTCTTTTCTATAAATATAAGACAAGATAAAGATAATATTGAGAGGAAATATTTTTCTGATGTTTATTTCAAATGTATGTGCACCAATATAAATAGGACTAAAAGTTAGACAAATAGATCGCTAATATAGGAATATAGTCAACTAATACAGCCTGTATAATCACTAACTAATACAACTTGTACAATCACTAACTAATACAACATGTACAACCACTAACTAATACAACCTGTATAACCACTAATACAACCTGTATAACCACTAATACAACCTGTATAACCACTAACTAATACAGCCTGTACAATCACTAATCTAGGACCAATTAAAGATAATTTCTCAAAAATTCTACTCTCCCCTCAAGTTGAGTGACATATATTAATCATTTTTAACTTGCAACTCAGTTCTTCAAAGATGGTTCGAGGTAATGTTTTGATGAGGACATCTGTAATTTGATGACGAGTAGATGTATATAGGAGGTTCACAATTTTTCCATCTAATTTCTCTTTAATGAAATGACAATCAATTTTTACATGTTTGGTTTGGTCACGATGAACTGGGTTTCTTGCAATTCTTATTGCAACTTGATTGTCACAATACATGCTGATGAGTTCAATAGTTGTGAACTCCAGTTCATTGAGTAGACTTTTTAACCACATTCCTTCACAAATCCCATGGGCCATAGCTCTGAATTCAGCTTCGCACTGCTTCGAGCGACTACTGACTGTTTCTTACTTTGCTAGGTTACAAGATTCCCCCACAAGAATGTACAACACCTAGTGGTAGATCTACGATCCATTATAGAAGTTGCTCAGTCAGCATCTACAAAGACTTCAATTTTCCTGGTGGGATTCTTATTGAATTATAATCCTTTTCTCTGATGTCATTTTGAGATACTTGAGTATACGATAGACCGCATCCATATGTTTTACAGTGGGTCTGTTCATAAATTGACTTACAATACTCAATAAAAAACCAATATTTGGTTTAGTGTGGGATAGGTAAATAAGTTTTCCCACTAATCTTTGATAACAGCCTTTGTCCATAGGTGTACTATTTTCTTTGATTCCGAGTTTTACTGTAGAGTCCATCGGGGTTTTTGTCGGTTTATAACCCATCATTCCAATTTTCTTGAAAAGATCAAGTACATATTTCCTTTGAGATATAGAGATGCCTTTCTTTATTCAGGTTACTTTCATTCCTAGGAAATATTTGAGATTGCCTAGATCTTTGATCTTAAATTCCTTGGCTAGGAACTCCTTGAGTTTATTTATCTCAACTGTAGAATTACCTATTAGAACAATATCATCTACGTACACAATTAAGATAACTATTATGTCATTGGAGAAATGCTTGACGAAGAGTGTGATCTACTTGGCATTGATTGTACCTATATCTCTTTTGAACTTTAGAAAACATATCGAACCAGGCACGTGGAGACTGCTTCAATCCATATAACGATTTCTTAAGTTTGCAGACTTTATTGGTTGGAGCAGGAGATCTAATTCCAGGAGGAATGTCCATGTAGACTTCTTTTTCGAGATCACCATTGAGAAATACATTTTTTACATCTAATTGGTAGATATGTCAATCCAAGTTAGATTCCAAGGAGAGAAGAACACGAACAGTGTTGAGTTTTGTTACATGTGTAAACGTTTCCTGATAGTCATCCCATATGCTTGAGTGAATCCCTTAGCCACAAGGCGAGCCTTGAATCTTTCTACACTGCCGTCTGCTTTGTGTTTGACTATAAAGATCCACTTACACCCAACAACTCGTTTTTCCAGTGATAGTTCTGTGATCTCCCAAAACTTGTTTTTCTCTAAGGCATTGAGTTCTTCAAGAATAAATGTCTTACATTCAGTTGCTTGAATAACTTCATGAACGTAATTGGGGAACTTGTATCTGATCAAGGTTACTGATAAATGCCTTATAACCTAGTAAGATTTTATAGGAGACAAAGTTATAGATGGGGTGGTTTGTACAGGACCTTACACCTTCCGTACACCAATTGGAAAATTCAAATTATCAATAATAGGAGGTTCAATGATGTTACATTGTGAACTGTTAGAGTGACCTGTGCTCGGGGTGGACTTTTGGATTGGCTCAAGATATGCTCGGTTCTTCGTTTCCTCTTGAGTTCTTCTCCTCCTAGAGTAGACAAGAAGATCATTGTTTGGGACAAGTGAATTTTGAGGATCCGTTGGTAGAAGAGTTGAGGGTTCACTGGGATTCTCAAGAATTTGAGAAATATGATTTGAGACAGAATTTGTGGGAATCATTATTTGTTCGTATGAAGATGATGATTGAGAGGTAATGTTATTCCAAAATTGGTATTCATGACCTATGTTCTCCCCTGAATGGTAGGTTTGGACTATTATGGATTGTGTTAAAAAAAGATGACATCCATTGTATTGTAGAATTGCCTTGTGATAGGAAAGAAGCATTTGTAACCTTTCTGGTTTGATGAATACCCAAGGAATATGCATTTGATGACTTTAGGATCAAGTTTATTTCTATTGTGTACATGGACAAAAGCAGAACATCCGAATAGTTTAAAGGGAATGTTGGACACGGTTTTGGTGTGAGTGTATGACTCAAGAAGAGTACTGATATGTGTTTTGAAAATTAGGACACAAGAGAGCATCCTATTGATAAGATAGGTAGCCGTAAGGACAATTTCTCCCCATAAATGTTTAGGGAAGATGCCTATTTTTCCTTTTAGTTACCCTGTTTTATTGAGGTGTGTCAACACAAGAACTTAGATGGACAATGCCATGACTTGACAAATAATCACTGAGAATTGATGCAAAGTATTCCCTAGTATTGTCAGTTTTCAATACTTGCATCTTTGTTTGAATTGGGTTTAATCATGGTATTGAAATTTTTATAAATCTGACATGCTTCAGATTTTTCTTTTATAAGAAATAATCAAGTGGTTCGAGTATGATCATCGACAAATGAAATGAATCAACGTGTTTCTATTATGTTTTTGATTTGAGAAGGTCCCAAAATATCAGAGTGAATTAGTGAGAAAGGATGTGATTTTTAATGTGGAAGATTTGGATATGAATTTTTAACATGTTTTGAAAATTGACATACTTCACATTGAAAATCCTTTAAATTTTTATTTTTGAATAATGAAGGGAAATATTTTTTTAAATACAAGAAATTAGGATGACCTAGGCATAGTGATTCAACATGATTTCACCATCGTTATTGGAATTAAAATTTAACAAAGCTTTATTCTGATACTGAACCTCGGACACAACTTAGAGGACTTGTCTTTTTGAAGGGTCTTCACAGTTGAGGAAATAGAGTCCCGAGCACTCTTTAGCACTACCAATCGTCTTTCCCGAATCCAAGTCCTGAAATTCACATAGATTATGAACAAATTTAGCCACACAATTTTTATCACGGGTGAGTTTAGTAATTGATAAAAGGTTACAATTAAGGATTGGAACAAGAAGGACAGAATCAAGAATAAAGGAATCAAAAACTTTTGCTGAACCAATCTCTATTACTTTGGATATTGATCCATCGGCAATTTTGATAGCGTGTATTTCTTGGTAAGTTTTAAGATTTATGAGAAGAGAGGCATCACTTGTCATATGGTCTGAAGTATCTAAATCAACAATCCATGGTCTCTTAACCTGTTTCACATTAAGAGCGTTGAGGGTGTTACCTGATTGAGTTAAAGTTGTAGATGTTGGCAAGGATTGTCCAAATATATTTTGGAAGAGATCAATCTTCTCCTTGCTAAACAGGGCATAATCAAGTGAAACAATTCCATGGGTTGTGGAGGTAGTATTTCCATGGCTTTTTTTGTTGGTGTGTCGTGTGGAGGATGGCTTCCAATCAACTAGCTTGTCATGAATTTTTCAGAAGGTTTCCTTAGTGTGACTAGATTTACAACAATGGTCACACCAAAGTCTTCCTCTTCGGGGACGGTTGTCTGCATTTTGAGATTGTTGGTGTCCTCGAACAGCCAGTGCAGACCCTTCTTCAGTCACTGAAATGGTAGATTGAGGACCTATCATTACTTTTTTTCGACTCTCCTCTTGGCGAACTTCGGAGAAGGCTTGGTAAGGGCTTTGTTCTTAGAATTCTGTCTCGCACATCATCAAGATCTTTGTTGAGCCCCATCAAAAATTTGAAAACCTGCTTCTTTTCAGTAATCTGTTTGTACAAAGTTCCGTCTGCTGGACACTTCCATTCGTGAATCTCAAAGAGGTCTAACTGCTGCCAATACCGAGTGAGAGAGTTAAAGTATTGGATAACTGATGGCTCTTCTTGACGAAGATCATGGAAGATGCTTTCGGTCTCCAAAAGTTTGGACATATTCCTTTGGCAGGCGGGGTCCCATATTCCTTTGGCAGTGTCGTAGAAAAGAAAGTTCTCTCCAATCTCATTCGTCATGGAATTTATCAACCAAGACATTATTATATTGTTCTCGGATTTCCACGTTATGTATTTCGAATCCTCCTTGTTTGGAGCTGCTGCAACTTCGGTAAGGTAATCATCTTTCACTTTTTCACATATAAATATCATGACGGATTGAGACCACTGAAGGTAATTGTGTCCATTTAATTTGTGACTGGTGATGGGTAAAATATTGTTCTCGGTGGAAACTCCATTAAAACTGGTCATAATAGGTTTTCATGTGGCCATTGATGCTTGATTTTGTACTAAAAAAAACTGAGAATTGAGAAGAAGTATCTGAACAGGTAAGTGAATGCCTGCTGTCGTAGAAACTGGGTTGCGTGCTCAGCACCAAATCTGCCTAAAATCTGGAATCATGCCGGAGTTGATACAGGCGCTATGATGTCGAGGAAACTGGTGGAAACAAGTGGGCAGGATTGATGATGCAGTGAGGGTGCGTGAGACTTGATGAACGAAACTGTAAGTGGAAGGAAGTAGGTAGCCACCCACAGAGTTGGAAGGACTGTCGCTGATGAATACCAGATTTCACTCAAATGGAGAATTGCTTTGATACCATAAAGATAATAGAGAGGAAATATTTCTCTGATATTTGTTTCAAATGTATGTGCAACAATATAAATAGGACTAAGAGTTAGACAAATAGACCACTAATCTAGGAATATAGTCAACTATTACAGCCTGTACAACCACTAATCTAGGAATATAGTCAACTAATACAGCCTGTATAACCATTAATCTAGGACTAATTAAAGATAATCTCTCCGAAATTTTACACAAAACAATACAAAAGCTAGAATTTTAGGGAATTGAAATAAGTTAAAGAGGAGAACAAGAAAGGTAAAAAATGACATTTTAATTCTCAATTATTCTCCTTAATAATAGAAGAGTACATCTATATATTGATAGTACAATATGATTATGAAATCCTAATTATAATAAGCTCTAATTATGACTCCTAACTGAATAAGGAAAATACCTTAAATTTAATAATCTATTTTCCAATACTAATACAGACTCTAAATATTCAATATCTATATTCCACCATACTTGAAGTTGAATAGAGAAGCTGGTTGAAGTAGTCTTGCCAAAAGTGATTAAGTAGTCATTGAGCCCATAAAAAATAATGAATTGTGTCATATTGTTGAGAATATTAATATTGATTGAAGTTGAAGGCCATGTGTAGATCCTAAGAGTGTAAGGTGACAGTAAAATCCTGAATATGAAGAAAGCAATAGATTAAGTGGTTGTGTTGGCTGAAACAATGATGCAAAACCATGCAGAAAAACACTTTTTGGAAGGTGGTACAACTGCTAAACTAGACTTGTGTAGCAGCACAAGCAGTTGGGGGTAGTAGTGTAGATAGCAATGTCACCAAGCAAACAAAGGCTGGAGTAAGTAGTTGGCATAGGTAGAAGGAAGTACCTCTAACTTTTCCCTCGAGTTGAAGCATAAATATCCTTTAAATGATTGTAGTGGTTGAACTTGAATTTGTCGAGCAGAGAGGGACCTATAATTGGCCAGATAGAAAATATATAATGAATCCAATAAGAACTTCAACCAGTAATCCACGAAGACAATCCAAGAGTGGTAAGAATTAACCAATTAGGATTACTCAGTTTACAACTTTAACAAAAAAAGCACCAGGATATGAAGATTTATAAAAGTAAAACTTGACCAATAAACAAATAATCAGCAAGCAGGAAGACATCTACATTTCCACCATCATGAATATAACTGAACCAAATATTCTACCAGGTTGAACAAAAGGCAGCAATATGAGAATACTAAAATAACCAAATATTCTAGCATTGTAATTCTCTGTTATCCTCCTTAATAATAATAGTAGAGTACATCTATATTTATAGGACAATATGATCATGAAATCCTAATCCTAGTATAGACTCTAAAAATTACACCTAAGCTCATAAGGAAAATATCTTAAATATTAAACTAGGTTAAATAGCTTCTGAAGTGTCCAAAGTTTAACCCATTCTACACTAGATACTTGAATTTTTTTTCTTAATGCAAAGGTATCCATACTTTAAACTCGATAACACAATTCATAATAAAGATTTAAAATGTCAAAGAATTGGTTAATTTCTTCCAATATTGTATGACCTGTTATCTATGAAGTGAAAACTGTTTCTATGATGGTTATTTGGTGTGAAAAAAAAGAAGATAAAGCATTTGGTGTTAAAATCTCTATTTAGGACTTACGTGTTATTGGGTTTAATGTCTGGTGTGAAAACTGTTGCATTTGGTGCCTATGTATTAAATAGGTCAAAGTTTGGGTATCTCGGAAATTGTTTAGCTTATAAAAAACAAATATTCAATATTTATAGTCCAACACTATATTATATTAATATAAATAATAATTGCAAAGGTACATTTTAATATTGATAGTGTATGTTGATGATATAATTATGACTAATTCGAAATCAAGAATTTGGGACAAATGAGGTATTTTTTAGGGATGAAAGTTGCGAGATCAAAAAGAGGAATTAGTGTGTTCCAAAGAAAGTACATCCTTGATTTCCTCATCGAAACCAGCATGCTCGGTTGAAAGCCAAGTGATACTCCAATGGAGGCTAAGAAGAAGAGTGAAGATCTAGAAAAACCAATAGAAGTAGACAAATATTGAAGTTTAGAAGGAATTCTGATTTATTTGTCTCACACCAAGTCTGACATCGTATTTGCAGTTAATGTCACAAGTCAACCCATACACTCCTCAAAAGAAGTCCATTGGAAAGTTGTTTATAAAATTCTTAGATGTCTAAAAGGGACACGAGACAGAGGGTAGTTATTCAAAAGAAATGAAACTAACGATATAAGAGTTTTTACTGATGCAAATTATGTTGACTCAATAGAAGATAGAAGGTTCACTACATGGTATTGTACCTTTGCGTTCGAAAACTTAGTAATTTGGAGAAATAAAAAAAGAATGTAGTGGATAAGAGCAATGTTGAAGCAAAGTTTAGAGCAATTATACAAGGAATTTATGAAACCATATGGTCAAAAAAGCTCTTGAACAAACTTCGGATCACACTATAATCTCCAACGAAACTCCTTTCTGACAACAAAGCCGTTATCAATATCTCTCTTAATCCAGTTCAATATGACAAAACCAAACATGTATAAGTAGATAGACATTTCATCAAAAAAAAAGATAAAAAATGGGATCATCTGCATGATATCTATCTTCCCATAAATGAACGAACAATATATATATATATATATATATATATAAATCACCAAAGGATTTTACTGATCAAGCTTTGATGATTTCATTTACAAGTTGGATATGATTAAGATGTATATCCAACTTGAGGGAAGTGTTGAAATTTTTGAATTAAAATGTAATTTGATTTTGTAATCATTGTAATGATTCTAGTGAGTAGGATACGACTAGGATATCATTTTGAATTATTTAGGGAATATTTTGTCTTAATTAACTTTACTTTTTTTTTTGGTTATTCATTTTTACTATAAATGCATATAAACTCTATGTACAAATTCATTCAAAAATACAATAGAACACAATTATTCTACAACCCATCCTAGTTCTATAATTCATTCCAGTTTCACGTTTCGTAAACTTGTATATTAGTATCGTCTATGGGAATCTCAAAATAAGATTTACACGAGAAACTTCAAAACGATTACCGAGTCCTTTCCTTTTATCAATGACATTAACTCTTTTATGATTCCTTTCAACTTTGACATCATGCTCAAAAAATCGTGAACTTGTTAAAAAAATATCAGACATCAATTCTTCAAAAAATTCAAGCTTGTGGAAGGTGGACTTAACAATATATTTATACTTTTTAACACATTCCTTTAAGTGTTGGCTATTTTATCTTTGCAAATGCCCATTACTTGAACTTTTTCTCATAAGTGAGTTTTCCATGTCTTTTTGTAATGCAATAAGTTCATTAACTTGGGAATTTTGATTGATTTTTGAGTTATTAAAGGGATTCGATTCTATGATCTTGTTACTCTGATACCATGAAAAGAAATATATGACATTACTTCTCTTCAAAGCTCAAACTTATGAGAGCCTAACAATTTATTATTATTCTTTTACACTTTTCAACCGTTCTAACCTTTTTTGTAAACTTGAAATTCAAACTTTCTTGTGAGAGAAACGTGCTTATAGCAATGTTATACTCCAAACATAACCTACATAAATTTTGATTTTTTTTTGTTAAGCGAATCACATTCCAACATTTCAACTAAATCTCAAAAATGGATTTTATCTCCATCTCTCACCTTATAACTCAAAGTTAGAAAAGAATGAATTTAAGTCTTTAACAATTGCCATCAAAGTACTACAATGCTCTCGATGCAAATCACGAACTCCATCCCACCCATTCTTACTCAATCCATATGACCATATCTACTTTTAATGACCTTATATTGAAGGGTCTTCGTCTAGTGGAAACCTCTAAGGTCACTTCCCTAAGAGTTCCATGTTTCTTTTGATGACCAATTACTAGCCTCCCTTTTCCTTTAATTTTTGAGCAGTTGCCCAATTAATTAAATGTCTTCTTACCTACATTAACACTTTTCCACAAAAAACCCCTCATTGTTTTCTCTATTCTTTTAACAACTCCCACAAGTATTTTGATAATAGATAAGTAATAAATCAGAAGGCCCGACAGTACCGAATTTATTAAAGTCAATCGTCCTCATTGGAGAAAAATCCCCTTGTCTATTCTACCAATCTTCTTTCAAATCTTTCAGTTTGGTGACTGGAAATCTACTTTCTCTCTTCACAACATAACAAGTTTTCTAAAGCTATCACTTTGTCTTCTTTTTTGTATGTGAATCATGAACATTAATGATAGCTATGTGGTTTACCATTGGAGTTTTAAAATATGTATGCCTATTGCCTACAAAACCTCCATTGTTGTCTATTGAGGATTTTCATTCTTATTGTTGCAAATTTTAAAGTGTATCTTCCATCATCTGTTCTTTTCTTTGTACAATTGTTCCCCTTGGAGTTTGCATAGGCTTTATTAAAATGGCTTGATGAGCATACTTGTATGGAGTCCACTCCACTTCGTTTTCAAGTCATGTATAAACTGGCAGTATATCATACTGAAACCGTAGAAATGATCGTTCAATATCATGTTTTTATGGAAAATAATTTATAGAGCAACTTTGTGATCTAAATTAGAAATATCTTATCTTTTGGCGTTAGCTTTTGTGATCAGTGTGAGTTTTGGCTATTTGATTATTATAGATTGTTGTATTTTTATTGAAATTCTTCCTTCTCCTGTCCAATGCTTCATATGTGATCTTTTTGTTGACAGGGAATCTGCTTGATGATAAATGTATTGCAAATTGCTCGATTACCTAATATCAAGGTTCTTGTTTCAATATGTTCCTCCACTAACAGCTCATCAATGAATCATGTTCATTGCTCTTTATCTTACCTTTTGTCATCTTTCAGGTTGCTACTGTACTACTCTGTTTTGCATTTTTCTACGACATCTTTTGGGTATTCATTTCTCCAGCAATTTTTAAAAAGAGTGTAATGATTACGGTAGGTCTTAACATCAGTTTCATATCATGTTGTTTCTTCCAAAGATATCATCAAGAATCATAACTGCTGAAGAATGTTGGGCTGCCACATCTTTTAAGAATTAAATCTGAAAGCATGTGAGCAAACATCGGTTTTTTTTTCTATGTATATTATAAGTGCATTGAATATTTTCTGTTCATAGCTTGACACGAGAAGAATAAGAAAAGAGAACGGTGGAGAGAAGAACGTAAGAAATCTGAACATTTTCATTACATAGATGAACTCTTTTAGTACGTTGAGAGTAGTAAATATTTAGATACATATTTGGTTTCGGACATATTCATTTTTACTTCATGAAAAATGAAGAGTGCAAATTAACAAGTGTCATGGCAGACCATCTATATACAAAATTATGCCCAAAACGGAATGAAATAGCTTTGACATTTTCCTTCAAGCTTGAAGCTATAGATATTCACAATGCCTTGCTTGGTACAAGGGGATAAAATTTGGAATTTTTTATAGTTTTTACAACCCCGCTTGGCTTTGAGATGATAATTAGTGCCATTTAAGCTTTAACAGTCATTCAACCTCACCTCCGTATTATATTTATTTATTTGATCAAAAGCTTCAAAGCAGTATTTTTTATGCTTTTTTTCTTATACATTTTTGGGCCCTTATCTTTCTTATAGATTGTACATTATTTCCAAGGGTAAATATTAATAACATTCTCAAGGTTTGTCCAAATATCAAAGAAGTTCCAAATTTAAAAATAATATCATTAAACTTTACCCTATACCATGAAAATGTTATTGGAGCATGGCCAAAACATGGTAATCCTTTATCATCTCATTCTCTCATGATTTCCGTCGTTGCTCTTTATCTATTTCTTTTCTTGTAGATTTTTAGAGAATATTAGGCTGGAATAGTATTGTACAGGTTGTGAATTTAGTGTAAAACAAGCTGGATTTTAGTTGTTGATACCAGTTGTATTATTCCTAAGTTAGTGGGAATTTGTCTACCTTTTAGTCTTATTTATATTGCTGTATATACACTTGAATTAATCAAAGAAAATAAAACAAGAATTCAGTTTCTCTCCACTATCTCTCAATATTTTCTTCATGGTATCAGACCATTTCTGAAATCCATTTTTTTTCTCACCAATTCTGTCCAAGGAAGATTTTTTGAAATCCAATTGCTCAGTCGCTGTTTTCCGGCATCAATCCTGGTAGTTCTCTGTTTCAGCTGTGCATCGTCCTTCATCTCTGTTCATCGTCGTTGCCATCTGGTTCATCTCTGCATTCTGTTTCACCATCGAGATTTTGTAACCAAATCAGCCCAATCTGCCCAGTGTTAACCCAATAGACCCAATCTGTCCAGTTTCAGCCATCTCAGACTAGTCATCATCGTCGCCGACCATCTCTACATCGTCGTCGCCGATCATCATCGTCGTCTGCTCCCCTAAGTCAGTAAGTCCCACAGTTGCATTCTGTTTTTTTTTGTTTCCAATACCCATAAGCTGCCTTTTTTTGTAATATATCTTGGCCCAACCCGGGGAAACCCTACCCAATTGACCCGGTCCAACATACCCGAACTGACCCGGATCAGCAGATTATCTCAAAAAAAAAAAAAAAAAAAACAGCCCCACAAATTTCAGTCCACTTATAATCTACAATTGAAATAAATGGCCACGGAAAACAGTCTTATGCCCATCACCAGTCACAAATTAAATGGGTATAATTATCTTCAATGGTCCCAATCTGCCACTGTCGCTCAATCAGGTAACACCACCAACGTTTTTAGTGTGAAACAGGTTAAGAGACAATGGATTATAGACTCAGGTGCTTCAGATCACATGACGGGTGATGCGTCTCTTCTTGTAAATCTTAAAACTTCCCAAGAAGGATACACTATCAGAATTGTCGATGGATCAATATCCAAAGTATTCGGGAAAATTTTCAAATTCTTTTATTCTTGATTCTGTCCTTCTTATTCCAACCCTTGATTGTAATCTCTTATCAATTACCAAACTCACACGTGATAAAAATTGTGTGACAAAATTTGTTCATAATTTATGTGAATTTCAGGACTTGGATTCGGGGAAAACGATTGGCAGTGCTAAAGAATGCTTGGGACTCTATCTTCTCAACAGTGAAGACCTTCCAGAAAGACAAGTCCTCCAAGCTGTATCTGAAGTTCAGTATCAAAATAAAGCTTTATTAAATTTTAATTCCAATAACAATGGTGAAATCATGTTGAAACACTATCGTCTTGGTCATCCTAATTTCCAATATTTGGAAAAACTTTTCCCTTCATTATTTAAAAATAAAAATTCAAAGGATCTTAAATGTGAAGTATGTGAATTCTCAAAACATGTTAGAAATTCATATCCTATTTTTCCACATAAAAAATCACATCCTTTCTCTCTAATTCACTCTGATATTTGGGGATCTTCTCAAATTAAAAATATAACAGGGACACGATGGTTTATTTCATTTGTAGATGATCATACTCGAACCACTTGGTTATTTCTTATGAAAGAAAAATCTGAAGCATGTCAGATATTTAAAAATTTTAATACCATGATTCAAACTCAATTTCAAACAAAGATCCAAGTATTGAAAACTGACAATGCTAGAGAATACTTCGCATCAATTCTCAGTGATTATCTGTCAAGTCATGGGATTGTCCATCTAAGCTCTTGTGTTGACACACCTCAACAAAATGGGGTGGCTGAAAGGAAAAATAGACATCTTCTCGAGGTAGCTGGATCTCTCATGTTCACAACTCATGTCCCTAAACATTTCTGGGGGGAAGCTGTCCTTACGGTTACCTATCTTATCAATAGGATGCCCTCTCGTGTCCTAACTTTCAAAACACCCATCAGTACTCTTCTTGAGTCATACCCACACACGAGAATCGTGTCCAACATTCCTTTTAAAATATTTGGATGTTTTGCTTATGTCCATGTACATCATAGAGATAAACTTGATCCCAGAGCTATCAAATGCATATTCTTAGGATATTCATCAAACCAAAAAGGGTACAAATGCTTCTCTCCTATCACAAGGCGATTTTACAATACAATGGATGTCACATTCTTTGAACAAAATCCATACTATTTCAAACCTGTTATTCAGGGGGAGAACATAGGCAATGAATACCAGCTTTGGAATAGCATTATCACTCAGTCTCCCATAAATTCTATCTCAAATCATATCCCACAAATTCCAGAAAGTGAATTAGTATCTCAAACAAATGCTCCTAATAATCCCAATGAACCCTCAACTCCTCTACCAACAGATCCAAACTTCCATGTCCCAAACAATGATCTTTTTGTCTACTCTAGGAGGAGAAGAACTCAAGAGGGAACGAAAAACCAAGCATATCTTGAGCCAGTCCAAGAGTTCAACCCGAGTACATATCACTTCGACAATTCACAAGGTAACATCACTGAATCTCCTATTATTGAGTTACCTCCTAATGATTTGAATTTGTCAATTGCTATAAGGAAAGGTATAAGATCTTGCACAAACCACCCCATCTACAACTTTGTTTCCTATAAAAATCTCTCACCAGGTTATAAAGCATTTATCAACAACCTTGATCAGATACAGGTTCCAAATTCCGTTCATGAAGCCTTTCAGGTATCTGAATGGAAGACAGCTATTCTTGAAGAACTCAATGCCTTAGAGAAAAACAAGACTTGGGAGATCACAGAACTACCACCAGGAAAACAAGTTGTTGGGTGCAAATGAATCTTTACAATCAAACACAAAGTAGACGGCAATGTAGAAAGATTCAAAGTTCACCTTGTGGTTAAGGGATCCACTCAGACATATGGGATTGACTATCAGGAGACTTTCGCACCTGTAACAAAGCTCAACACTATTCGTGTTCTTCTCTCCCTAGCATCTAACTTGGATTGGCCTCTCTACCAATTAGATGTCAAGAATGTATTCCTCAATGGTGATCTCGTAGAAGTCTACATGGACATTCCTACTGGAATTGAATCTCCTGTTCCAACCAATAGAGTTTGCAAACTTAAGAAATCCTTATATGGATTGAAACAGTCTCCACATGCCTGGTTCGATAGGTTCTCTAAAGTTCTGAAGAGATATGGGTACAATCAATGCCAATCAGATCACACATTATTCGTCAAACACTTCTCCAATGACAAAATAGTTATCCTAATTGTGTACGTAGATGATATTGTTCTAACATGTAATTCTACAATTGAGATGAATAAACTCAAAGAATTCCTTGCCAAGGAATTTGAGATCAAAGACCTGGGCAATCTCAAATATTTCCTAGGAATGGAAGTAGCACGAACAAAAAGGGGCATATCTATATCTCAAAGAAAATATGTATTTGATCTTCTCAAGGAAACTGGAATGATCGGGTGTAAACCGGCAGAAACTCCGATGGACTCTACAGTAAAACTCGGAATCAAAGAAAATAGTACACCTGTGGACAAAGGCCGTTACCAACGATTAGTGGGAAAACTCATTTTCCTATCCCACACTAGACCAAATATTGGTTTTTCAGTAAGTGTTGTAAGTCAATTTATGAACAGTCCTACTGAAAAACACATGGAGGCGGTCTATCGTATACTCAGGTATCTCAAGATGACACCAGGAAAAGGATTATACTTCAGTAAGAATCCCACCAGAAAAATTGAAGTTTTTGCAGATGCTAACTGGGTAGGCTCTATAATGGATCGTAGATCTACCACTGGGTATTGTACCTTTGTATGGGGAAATCTTGTAACTTGGCGAAGTAAGAAACAGTTAGTAGTCGCTCGAAGTAGTGCAGAAGCTGAATTTAGAGCTATGGCCCATGGGATTTGTGAAGGAATGTGGTTAAGAAGACTACTCAATGAACTAGACTTCACAACTCCTGAACCTATCAGCATGCATTGTGATAATCAAGCTGCAATAAGAATTGCAAAAAACCCAGTTCATCATGACCGAACCAAACATGTAGAAATTGATCGTCATTTCATTAAAGAGAAGTTAGATGTAAAAATTGTGGACCTACTTTATACATCTACCCATCATCAAATTGCAGATATCCTTACCAAAGCATTACCTCGAACAAATTTCGAAGAACTGAGTTGCAAGTTGGGAATGATTAATATCTATTACCCGACTTGAGGGGGAGTGTAGATTTTCTGAGAATATTAGGCTAGAATAGTGTTGTACAGGCTGTGAATTTAGTGTAGAACAAGCTGGATTTTAGTTGTTGATACCAGCTGTATTATTCTTAAGTTAGTGGGAATTTGTTTACCTTTTAGTCCTATTTATAGTGTTGTATATACATTTGAATTAATCAGAAAAAATAAAATAAGAATTCAGTTTCTCTCCACTATCTCTCAATATTTTCTTCATTTTTTAATATACTTTTATTTCTCTTTCTATTATTCTATAATTTCTCTACCTCTCGGTTCTCACTCTCTACTGAGTTTGCTACAAGCTAAATTCATCACATGCTATTGTTGTCATGATTAAAAAGCAATTTTTGATTAGCATGTTGTCATGATTAAAAAGCAATTTTTGATTAGCATGTTGTCATGATTAAAAAGCAATTTTTGATGTATATCAAAATTTTAATCATTATTATTATTATTTTTGGCAGATTGGGCGAGTGAGAGAGTTATTTGTAATCCTTTATCAAGCATATTAACATTTTTTTCTTTTATCTTTTATCTTTATGTACTTTTATTCTTTTTTATTTTTAAATTGTATTTTATTTATATTTAGATGCTTTTTTTTATTATGAAGTCAATAAATTTTTTTATATTATTTTATTTATTCCTTAGAGTTAGGAGTTATTTGATATTAAGTTATTGATACAAATTAAACTTGTTGGAATTCCTTTGCTATTTGAGCAAACTTTAGGGATTTTATTGATATTTACCATTATTTCCAATATATTATTGTGCAGAAATTCTGAATGTCATAGTTTGGTAGCTTTAATATCCTTCCACTCTTTCAGGTAGCCAAGGGAGACAATAGTGGTGAAGCCCTACCCCTGCTCCTTAGAATCCCTCGTTTCTTTGACCCTTGGGGTGGTTATAATATGATGGGTTTTGGGGACATTATCTTTCCTGGTTTGCTTGTTTCATTTTGTTTCAGGTACCTTATATTACCGTCATAATCTTTTCATCTTAGGGTAAATGTTCATCCAATTACTAATATTACTTAAAAATTTCAATTTGGTACTTTTATTATTTTTGTGTTACAATCTACTACTTGAGTTGTTGTAAAGTGTTTCAATCAACTATTTTGGTCATAAAACTGGCCAAATTGATTGGAAAAATTGTCACTTGTCATGCACATGAAATTGTAAGTTGTTTTTGGAAATTTCACAATTTCATGTGACTCAAAATTTCTGATCAATTGGCCACTTTTCTGACCAGAATAGTTATTGAAACACTTTACGATAATTTAAGTTGTAAGTAGTAACAAAAAATAATAAAAGTATTAAATTGATATTTTTCACATAATATTAGTAGTTAGATGAATATTTTCCCTTTTATCTTATCCAACATGTATAATATCATTTTTCATTATCTATGATGTACTTAATGTGAAGAAAGACAAACACCCTCCTAAAAAAACTGAGAGAGAGAAAAGAGAGAGGAAGGAGAGGGGGTTTATGCAGCTCTGATTGGTTTAAATTGAATAAACTGGATTTCGTTTTATGGCTTCACGTCGCGTTACCAAAGCATTCAATAGTTTCCATTTTGACTTTCTGTTCCATGCATTATTTTATGTTTAACTTCCTGCAATATGATTTGAATGCATGCATAGCTTTTTTTAAAAAATTTGTTTGTACATTTTTACTTTTTAATCTTATAAACTATTATCTGTGGTTACACAAAAATGTTGTGGTTTTACTTCTTTCAGATATGACACAGCACATAAGAAGGGTGTTGTAGGTGGATATTTTATTTGGTTGGTAATTGGCTATGGATTTTGTGAGTATTCTTCTTGGCCATGTTCCTTCATTTTACTTTGTTTCAATGAATTGGAATTTAAGTATTTAACCTCTTATGGATAGATGTGAAACACCTACGAATATGAAACTTCCTCAGATTTTTGCGACCTTAAAGTTGATTGAATCAGTTACTTTTGGGCTTTACATGTCCAATGTTTTAAACACTGGCAAACACCAAGCATAATTTTGCGATTGAAACTCGAAATACTGTAATGATGTGAGGTATGTATGAGGATACATACTGGTGAAAAATGGCTTTCAAACACGCGTCTGACTATGAGAACCACACAGTCAAGCTAACATGTACTTTCTGTGTGCCAAGCTACCTGTAAAATGTAATGTATCTTAAAAGTATATCTTCAAGGCGACCCAGGTGAAAAAAAGAAGGGAGAAACAATGCCTTGAGGGGTGATTTATCGAACCACTTGTAAATTTGGGTTTTTGAGTATAGAAATCTGCTGACAAAAATCTCTCCTCTATGCCAATTGCTTAAGTGTGTTTTTCTTTTCTTTCCGATTAAGCTATTTATCCTTTTACTGTTTTATTTTTGTTGGTTTGGTCGATATGTTTATATAGTCATGCCTTTCAGTGCTTTGTAGTCAATTTGTCTATGAAGTTTACGTCCAACTTTTAATAGCATTCTATTATTGTCTGTGCAAAGTTTGTTCTCATAAGGTGATTCTTTCATAATTTCATAGCCTGATACTGAAAGATGTTGTTTGATTTTCCAGCCCTTTTCCTTACGTATCTTGTCTTATATCTAATGAATGGCCATGGTCAACCTGCATTGCTCTATATTGTTCCATGTACATTAGGTAATGCTTTCATGAAATTAGTTATTTTATTTGACTTTCATGTTCTCTCTCCCTGATTAGTTTTTTTAATCTTTCACTGATTTATTATCAGGGGTAATTCTTATGCTGGGTCTAATCCGACGTGAGCTTAAACAACTTTGGAACAACGGTACTGAGGTATCTCCCTCACCTGAACATGAATTAACTCAACCTGCTAAGGCATGATACATCGAACTAATGAGATCTAATTGTATATGGGTGGATAGAAAATGTTTTGGCCTCCATTTTCTTTATCGAATGAAGAGGTTTAGTAGTTGTTCATAATAATACTCTCTTGTAATTATATAACCCTTGGTATTTTGTTTGTAAGGATTAGTTCTTTCCTCAGTGTCATTGTTGCAAAATTTCCTTTGAATTGTAAGGAACTGTACCAAAAAAATATAAATAAATAAATAAAATTCAACTGATTAGATTAGTTTTATCTTAGCAAGAATCATAGAACTTTGTTACTAAGCTGCAGACACGCATTGCGTGGTGAGAAGGCAAAAGGGTACTCAGGTTATCTCAGTCAATTAAGACAGAATCTATGCGTAATCCCAGAGAACCATACGATTAGAACACTACCGACAGAGAAAGCTTTTACAGATAATCAGAGCGTAAACCGAGTTGTTTGGTATCTTTGCATATTCTCAAAATATGGGTTAATATCAAAACACACCTGAGGTCTTATGTTAAATCAATAACATCCTTATGGTATTAAAAAAATATAATAAAAAAAAGCCCATAAAATGGGTGGTGTTTTTGTGAATATTTTAAACTTTTTCTATAAATAATAAAGAGAAAATCGCTGAAATGATCATGTAATTATTGAAAATTATCTTTTTTTATTATATTAGCATTTTTTATTCTATTAGTAACTTTTATTTGATACTTATTTTTATTAAATAAATCGATTATTTTGTGTTTTAAATGCTAAATCTAACTTTTATAGGTTAAAAAGGAGAATAACAATTTTTTTTGTTTTTTTTGGATTTTGGGTATTTTTGTGATTTGTTGGATGCATTGAGAAAGAGTTTAGTTAATTCTAACTAAGAACAATAATTCATTTTGAAACAGACGTGTTTGTGTTATGAGCTATAGCTCTAATTAACACCATATTTTTTAAAATAATAGACGTGAAAGAAATTATGGGGTACTTGTTTAAATGGGCAAAATGTGGTTTTTTTTAAAAGGACTCTCAAATCTCAATTGGTTTTGATAACAGATCATTGTCTATGATAAAAAAATCTATATGATCAAAATGTTTAAAACATACAAAAACTATGATTGGTAAAATGACGATATTCACAGTACCTTTTTAATAAAAAACCAACCATTGGGCCACAATTAATTTCTTGTTTGAATAAAAATAAACACGACCTACACAAAGGTAAAAGACAATGACCCTAATTTACATATAATTAGAATAAAGTTGAGTACTTGAGTTACATAAACCAAGATAATAAACAAGCTGATAATTTTAAGAGAAACAATATTTAAACACCTATTAAACAAACTACAAGACAACAAATTATGCTGTTAATTATTACATGGATCGGTCCATGCCATGGCTCTCTAGCAATTGGCAGGATGTGGAAGTTTACATTTTGCAGGAAGTTGCATAGCAAGTTTTGGGTCAATTCCAAGAGAAGGAAGAACATTGGAGTTCTTGTAAGAGCAAAGGCAGGACAAATCAGCATGTGAGAGTACTGAGCAGCAGCTTGCTGAAGGAGGAGTTGGGTTTGGAGCTGTCACAGATGACTTGCAAGCCATTAAATCACTAACTGAGGCATTACATATTGATTGAGCATTGGCAACTTTAACTACTTCATTACTAGTAATTGCAATCATCAAAACAACTACTAGCATCAGCCTTGAAGCAACCCCCATTGAAACCACAAAGTGTATAATTAATTAAGAGTATCTCTAATTATTAGTCTGGTTTGTAAATAGCAGTGTTAGTTGATATGTTTATATAGAGAGTAAGGTATAGGAGTAACAGGAAAACCCATTATTACAATATTAAAAACTTGTGGAAAAGTTTCTTTTTACAAATTACAAATTATATAAATTAGTAACCATGTTAAAATCTGTAGTATTTTAATTTCACTGAACACATTAGCACTTTTTTTTGTCATTTTATTCGCTTAATTTTCAGTTTTCCACCCACTGTTTTTCCACTTTTATAGACATTTTCTGCATCGCATCCACCATTCTCGTGTTATTAAGATACAGATGGATATACTTCAATTTTTCAAAAAAAATAAAAATAAAAAGAACCAAAATAATCATAATTGATAAAAAAAAAAATAATTTCAACAATATAATAATAAAATAATTTCATGCTACCATTGTTATATAACTTTGTTTGTAGTGCATGCACATGCCCATACTGTGGAGTCACGGATAATGTTTTTGTGGTATAGAGCTAGTGTTTTCCAGTTTTGCTTGTTGATGATAAGAAGTGCTCTTGTTTTTTTGTTTTGTTTTTGGGACAGCCGGTCGAGCAATAATTGTCCTTTTTTTTCACCAATATGCACTATTGTTTAATCCTGATTTTTTTTTTTTACTTTATATATTCCTTTAAAGAAACTATGGCTGCCACGTTTCCACGTAAGAGTAAATGGTGTATGATTTGTTTATTCTCAAATTATGCTTTAATTGAAATAATAATTTTCAAATAAAAAATTAGTATTTTCATTCTTAAATTTTAAAAAATTAACACTTAAATTTTATTTTATCTTTTATGTTTTCCAATTCAATATTTTAATGCTAGAATCTAATGTTTTCCAATTCAATATTTTAATGCTAGAATCTAATGTTAAAATAGTATTAACGTTTGTTTAACCCTATTTAAGGTTAAGTAATGGTTAATAATTTTAAAAATTCATGTGTTTTAATATTTAAGTTAATATTATTAATGATGTAACTGATTATTCTGGAGGGCTGGATAACTAAGAGTTTTCTATAAATATATGTCATTTATATTATTTGAATCTATTAAAAAACATGAAATTTTTTTGACAGTTTGTAAACTCATGTTTTAGTGAAAATTGTTTTGTAACATACGCATCAGCAATACATTAAGTGTGGTTCGTATTGTTGATACGTAAATTGATTTGATAAACTTTTTTTTGAACGAATTAATTTAAATTTAATTAATATCAAAACATACTAATACATAGGTATATGTGCATAGGATTAACTTTATCCTAGATTAGTATCATGAGCCATACATGATTGTAACACATCAAGTGGTGGTGAGGTTCTAGAAGAAAGTCATATTTGGATTGGATCACAATTGTTGTAAAGATAACATATAAGTTACTTTAAGTACAATTGAGTGTGGTGCAAATTGGTAGATATATTAGCAAATATTCTCATATTACAAATTATTGATTTGTTTATTTAATGAATTTTTTGATATTAAATGATTGTATTAAGCAACATGTGAATGTCATCAAATAAGTGTAAATCTTATATGAGTTTATCATATTACATTATTATATTTGTATAATCATATATTGCGTTAGTATAATCGTGATTAAATCTGAATATATTCATACATAAAAGATTTTAATTGTTATTAGAAAATGCTTCTTATGTTTAGTTCTTTTCTTATCTTTACTCTGTGTTTATGTCATGACTATTGTTGCTATTAATTGTGTTGGTTGTTGATTTATTTTTTCTATCATTGTGTTATACTATTTTTTTATTTCTTATTGAGTGCTTGTCTATTTACCTGTGTTGTTTATTTTCATTGTGTGAAAGTACGGTGAGTCTTAAGGTGCTTGCATAACCTTACTTTGGTTATACATCAAGTGCCATATCTTTAAAAGTAAATAACATGTGTAAATTTCAAGAGTTAAATCTTAAGTTTTCAGTGGAATAAATTTTATGATTTATAAAATTAATATTTTAGTTAAAGAGTTAATTAAATATTAAGTCTTGTTTAGATTGAACTAATAGCTTAATCGATCTTTAAATCTATTCTGTAACAACGATGAAATGATGTTATATATTAATAGATAAATAATTAATTATGAACTAATTTTGGTGATATGATTGTCATAAATGTCAAACTTATATTGAGGGTGAAATCGTAATTTTTTTAACCAAATATTTATTTTAATTATTTAATTAATTTATATATTATTTATTTGAAATAAATAATTATTCAATGAATTATAATAATTTAAGATGTCTAAAAATATAGAAGGTAGACAAGTATGACCTTGTTTAACAAGCAATTGGTATTTTGATAATTTTTTCGATTGGAAATTATTTATGACACAAGTATGGAATTTAAATTAATTAATTAAATTGTACGCTCCAAAAAAAATAAGGATTTTCTTGGGTGTGTGGCACAATAATAGGGTGAGAATATGATTGCAACTGACACAAATTGATTTATACTCATAAGGATAAAGTTGAGTGAATTTAGGAGATCGAATAATACTTAATTTGTGCTTGCAAATGACCTTACATATACATTATGTATGCGCTCTTTTAAAATAAAATAAAAAGAAGAGAGAGAATTGATTTTTTTTTCCTACATGCTTAATTGAGAGCAAACAAATTTGTGAAGTTTTTGTACTATAAAATTTCTATAAATAATTTCATATGTGCCACCACTTAGTTCTTTAGAAAAATAGGAATTTTTTGTTGGTCAAGTTGATTTGTAAGAACGCCCACATTTTTCATTTATACATTTTTGGGAATAAGAGTTGAAAAATTATGATATCAATCCCGTAAACTCATTGTATGTTAAGATTTATATATTTGTATTCAATTAAATTATGAAAAGAATAAATTAATAAATATATTATTATACAAATTTACTATTGAACTTTACACTGACAAATCTAATCAACCTCTTAATTAATGTTATGAATCTATCATTATTATTATTTGTTTTACGTTGCATAATGTTTTTTCTCTGTATAAAAGTCATGTGACTTCCTTAAAGCTTAAAGGCATGTGTATTTCATATGATGAAAATGTTAATCCCTCTTGAATAAATAATGGTAATGATAGATTCATAACAATAATTAGGAATTCGGTGATAGATTTTTAATGATGCGAAATTTATGTAGATTTGTACAAACATCATAATTTGGTTATATATTTATTAGTTTACTTTTATTATTATATGGTTTCAGTAGGTAGAAACTTTTTTTGTCTATCCGAGTGATTTATTAAAATAGTAAAACGTTTGGGTTAGATTTTATTTTTTTACCAAAATCACTCTCTAAGTAAGGGTTACCATTATTGTAATAATGACATTATCTTCTCATAGTAAGTCTTATTACGATATTGGATGCTAGTGATAAGTTTTCTCATACTTAGCCAATATCTTACCACTAGACCAATGTTTTATCATGAATTCTATTTTTTACCAAATAACTCTGAGGTATGACTTACCATAATACTAGATGCAATTGATTAGTGTTTTGGGAAAATGCCTTCTCACATCAGGTCAATGTCTTATCATAAATTTTATTTTTTACCAAAATTACTTCGAAATAAAGCTTACCATTATTATGTTAAGTCTTAACTTCGAGTGATTTAGATAAAAAATGAATATTACCCAAAATTAGGTGATTTTGTGTTTTTTTTTGTCTACCTATTCCAATGACTTTTGGTGTAGTGATAAAAATATAATTTTTATTGCATAAAATCAATTTTAAAAACAACTATTGGTACGTGAGTCTACTTTTAAAATTAATAGTTTAATTGAATTCATATGTATTTTATTGTATATTTAAAGGTATGTATAAATTGCATGAGATGTAATTTAATTATATAGTTGAAACTAAATTTTTTGAATGTGATTATTTGTGGTCATTAATTACATGGTTCTTTAGGATTTATTAGTTAAATTTTTTGTACACCCATTATGAAAGTATAAGAGTTTTATAGAGTTTATTTTAATTTCTATGTATGCGTAGTACTAGCACAAGCCAACACACCCAACATTAGCTGACCACCACCAACACTGTCTCTACAATTGTTGTCCATTTTTTGGAAGTTGTATAGGATGCATTACCCAAATAATAATTATGACCTAAAAATTATGAAATATGATTTTGTACTTTTTTAAAAAATTTGTGAATGAAAAATTGATTTTGTTAGGATCATAAAATAGGATCGAGCCCAAATAATAATATGGTGTTTTAATTTTGTTTTTCTTTACATGTTTTGAATATTTATATGTCATGTATGAATTGTTCATATTATGATTTTCACATTGACTTGCATGTGCCATGCAAAAAGAGCATGTGACTATCCAAATTATTTTTTTAATTAATTAAATATATTTTACACACATAAGCATGCATCATTAGAATTTTTCTAATATTATTTTATGAAATATATTTTGCATGCAAATGATTGACTTAATATGATTAAATCAAAAAATAAGTAACATAAGAGCGTTTACCTATATAAATTATAATTTTTATAATTACGCGATTTTTTTTCCTTCCTAAAATAGATTGTATTTTTAAAATAATAAACATATGATGTTTTTCAACTTAAATTAAACATCATTTTATATATAGAGTGCGAGTGGGAAAGGCAACAACTTGACATATGGTCTCCACCATTAGTGCATACTTACAAAAAGATAATCAAGGCCTTGTGACGCTTCATGTGCGTGCTCCCTAAAGAGGGTTTTCAATTGGGATTTGTGTCAAGTGCAAGATTGACATCCTTAAGAAAGCTAACATGAAACAAGTTTTGGGATCCAAAATAACAGGTGATACTCAAGAACTGTAGTTAAGAAGTTAAATGTAATTGGACCAAACTTAACGATTACAAATGTTTTGCCAAATATAGAGATGTTGGTAGTTGCATTAATTGAGAAAATCTCGTCTAAATTAAAAAATTTAATGACCTATTCTAAAGCGATATTTAAACTTTTTGGTGTTTAGATAATCATTGATGTAGTTAGATTGCATACATGTATCAAACTATTATGCCATGAATGAATGATATCTTGAATGTGTGAATGATTGAATTGTTTATTTATTATTTTATTAATAATGATCAACCCCATTGTGACCTTATTCGAAAATAAGAACTTGACTGGAGGCAATTTTAACAAATAGAAAAAGGCAATCTTAATCTCATTTTGGTGACTAAAAATGTCCACTATGCTTACAGAGGATTGTCCTTTCGCAATGCTCATCATAAGTGGATTGAATCTAATAATAAGGCCTAATACTACCTTCTAGTTGTGATGAAGGATAAGATCTGGACCCAACCAAAAAATAGAAATTGTTTATAAGATAATGGGATCTTTACCATGTATGTTTGAGTGCATATATGATAAAGGATGACATGAGATTGTTAAGGTTGTCATGAATGAAAAAATGAAAGAAAGAACTCTTGTGCATCAACATATGCTTAAGATGACAATGTACACAATGATATTGAAATAAATGGGCTAAAATAAATGGTCAACTAGTATAAGTAAGATATTGCCTTGGTGATGAGAATTTGGAATATGTAATTGCTTGCAATTAATAACAGTGTTTTATTATGTTGTTTGATGGGAACTCCCTCCTATGGAAACCATTGCAATATTGTAACATCGAACCGACATATGACAAACCAACATTGGAGAAACTTCTCAAATCATGTGAATTTTCACTAGCCAACCATATATTTTCACTCTCAATAAGTTTTAACATAATCTCACATTTTTCACTCAGCCTGGAAATAATTAAAGGTAAACCTTTCCCAATCTTTGGCCTAGAAAACAAGAGAAATTTGGTGTTTTTTTAATAAAAACATTGGTACCCATTGTCAACCTCCTTGTTGATTACTTAGAAAATCCTCACCAACCACTTAGTGAGGTCCATAGTTGTTAATGGAGCTTGCCAAGAAAAACTCGGCAAACCATTGTTGGCCTAATGACCACTTGGCTAGGCCTCATTGACCACTCAATGACATCCATAATTGCTAATGTAGCCTACCAAGAGAACTTGGTAAACCCTTGCTAGCCTAACTGACCACTTTGCAAGGATCTCGCCCAACCTAAGTAGAGCACACGATAAGGAGACCTAAGAACCAACAAATTGGCCAAGAACTGGTTGCATCAGACCTAAAATAGTCATATTTTTAAAATAGGCTAAAAAATTTAAACCATATGTTTTTCCCTCACACTAAAAGCAAAATTTTATCCAAACATATCCTTTAGATATGTAAGTATGTGCAATGCCTTTGATCAAATTATAATGTGACATGTATGTGTGTGTGATACTGAGCTACCAATATTTAACATTACATAGAAATTGACGTAAAACCAAATAAAATATAGACACTATGTTTTGCACATAAGAATGCCAACACAAACCAATATGACTTACAATCTTCCTTTCATCTTTTTTGTGGAAAAATATAGTGCAACCCTATTGTAGACAATGCACTATACAAAATACATTCATGTAAGATGTACCTAAGGAGTTATTCTCGTGAATGACACCCAACACATAACAAAGACATCCCCAACACACATGACTCCAATTCATCCATCTTGTTGTCTTCATCCATCTTTATGATTCAATAAACATTTTGATTATCCACTCCATGTTACAAGTCTACATCATCCAGTAAGCTTCTACCTTATTATGATTTCTATAGCTACATTTATACCTATACACACATAGTTAGGAACACTATGATTAAAAGTATGTTTTTCACATTCCAAGGGGTTGGTTGTTTTAGTTTGCATGCTAGGTTAAGAGTGGAGTGGTGCATTTTGGTTCGTTTCGAGTATGGATATTTGTGGATTTTACTCGGTATTTTTGGAAAAAAAATCTCTTTTTTTAGCACCTCACCATCACCCTCACCATCACTTATAATGAGGTGGTTGGCGAGGTGGTCGACCAAGTTATACCCTCTACTTTTTTTTTATTTACCCATGTTCTTAGTACTAAGATTTATATCTATTTATTAAATGATTTTAGAGAGCTTACATTTGAGTATGGCTCATTTAGTGATTTTAGTTATCAAATCATAGTTTGTGTGGGTACATGATTTGAATGTGTATTTTTCGTACACAATTTGAGATCTGTGGATGACTGTGTGTCCTCTTGTGCCTTGAGATTGAGAGTGATACTCAAGATTTCTCATTCCATATATATTTTAAGATAGTGATTTGTGGATATTGATCACACCATATTGAATAGTGTTGAATGTGGAAGAGAGTTGGGTTTATGAGTCAAACCAGGTCATTGCAAAAGCAGTAAGCAAGAGCAACAATAAATAGTTTAGACAAAGGTCTCGATTGATAGACATAATAATGATTTTAATTCTTTTAGAATTGTAACTATTTTATTGCTTAGTGAATTTCTTGTTATTGAGTGGTTTCCTTAAGCAACCCGAGGACGTTACCATATAGATATGGTTTCTATATGGATTTATCTTATTATATTGCTTGTTATGCATGATCCATTATAATGTTAGTATAATCTAAGTTTAAGGTGTGTATGTTACAAAATACTATAACTTAAACTCAAATTAGAAAGAATTTACTATTTTTCATTGATTATATAATATATGTTTTGAAAAGTGGTCTATCTATTTGATATTATATTATTTGTACTTCTGTTGCATTATATGTTTAAGTGTTTATTTTTCTATTTGTACGAGTTAGAGTTGAGTCATTAAGAAGTTTGTATATCTTTACCCTAGTAGTATACCAAGTCTTAGACTCTTTTATTTGGTATTAGAAAAAGTGCACACTTTTGAGTTGAATTTTTATTGTGTTATTTCGGTTAACTCACTTTTACACATACATTTTCTCTCTAATGGATTCGGTAGAAAGAGGAAATGTAGATAGACCTTCACTCTTCAATAGGCTAAACTAAACCTATTTGAAATCACAAATGAAGGCCTTCTTATGTTCCCAAGGAGATTGTGTGTGGTTCCTTGTTGAGATTGGTTGGACATACCCAATTAAAACCCTACCCAATAATACTATTATTCCAAAACCAATGATTGAGTAAACTAAAGAAGAATCTAAGGGGTCTAAATGGAACAATAAGGGTTTATATATTATCATCATGGTAATGACATCTAATGAGCATTGAAAGATTCAAAGTTGTACAACTTCAAAACAAGATTGAGATATGTTGGAGACAACTTATGAAGATACATCAGTTGTTAAGAGGTCTAGAATGCTAAAGTTAAATAGAGACTTTCAATTGTACATTTTACAAGAAGATGAGACTTTTGACAAGTTTTATGGATGATTCTCTAACATTGTCAATTGTTCTTACAACCTGCGTAGATCTATTAGTGAAGAAAAACATATTGAAAAGATAATTGCCAATCTATCTTATAGGTTTCATGCTAGAGTTATAGTACTTGAGTTAATGTATAAACTTGGTGAGATCATAGTTAATGAGCTATCTAGTGACCTGTAAGTCTTCGAATTGCATCTCATATTACCAAGATAAGAAAAAAATTCTTTCGAGAAGGGAAAGAGTTTGGCTCTCAAGAAAACTAAGGGAAGTGATTCGAGCAAAGATTTTTATACCACAGTTAATGGTAATGATGACTTTAACCCCAATGAGGAGGAAATGACTCTCATTGCCCAAAGATTCACTAGATTCTTTAGAAAGAAGAAACCCTTCTCTGGGAGTACTGGAAGAGATACTTTAAGTTCCAAAGCCTCAAAATCTACAAAAGTATATGAAGATTTAGACAACGAGTTAAGGATGCTTTGAATATGAAAAGCCTAGACACATTGATGCCAAGTGTATTAAGAAATAATGTTGAGGTTCTTGTTTCAGATAGTACCAGTAGTGACGATAAGGATAGTACTAATTTTCTAGCATGTGTTTCTTGTTGTAGTGTTGTTTATCCTTCGACTAGTGCCTTAGATGTTTAATAGGTGATAGTTGAAGAGGATGATGATGACAAGCAAGATGAATTCTTTGACTCTTATAATGAGCTAATGTTAAAGCATATCAAGTATGAAAACGCAAAGAAAAAGGCCTTGGAAAGCCATGATAAAATAAGCACAAGATATGTGCATTGAATAAAAATCTAGAGGAAAAGAAGTCCTTTGTTAATGGTCAACAACTTTATCTCACCAAAATATGTGAGGCCATTCAAAAAAATATTCAAATTTACTTGAAAATTTTAATGTAAATCATGAAAAGGTAAAGAAGCTTGAGGAACAAATAAATGTTCCCAATTTGGGTAAAGTTACACAATTTTTGGTTAGTTTTGATCCCTCTTCTTATTAGAATATCAAGATTGAAAGATTGAAGAAGCAAATCATAACCCATGAGAGTGCAAAGAAAGATATAACTTATTTATTAAAAAGGAAGCAGAGATTAAACGACTAAATGAGAAAATTGAGATTATGTATAACTCAATAGCTTATCTTGAATCATTTCTTAAAGAAAAAAAAGATTTAATTATTGCCTTATACGAAAAACTCAATGTTAATGAGAAGAAACTAGCATACTCTTCCTCTGACTTGAATAAAATGATGACTGTCTCTAAGTACTTAAATGAAATACTCAACAACATAAAGACTTTTGGTAACACACGACATTGGTTACAATGAAAGGGTTTCAACATCTAAAGTGGGTTCTACTAAGTTTGTCAAAAAATTTAATCAAAATCGAAAGTTGAAGTATACTACCATATTCCACTAACATATGTTTGTTATGTCTCATCAGCCATATTCCACTAACAAGGTGAACCTGTCACCTAAAGCTAGCATTTCCCATCGCTCAAGTGATGGTCTACTACCTATACCTACTGTCATTCATACTTGCTACCATTATGATGAACTTGATCATTTGAGATCACACTGTAGGAAATTAACTACTCATTCTCATGTGAAAGTCAATATAAGTGCTACTTCCTCATCTCCTCCATGTATTACTTCTTGAAGTCAGGGACTTAGATTCTCTAACTATACTATTTGAGTTTGTTGTATGTGTGGCACTACTGGTCACGTTGCAAGGAAGTGTCTTAGAAATGTGAGAAGTACTACTCACAAGTTTTTCACCTCGTTCTCCCTAATCTCCTATGGTAAGCTATAGAAATTGTGGATCATCTAAACATCTTCAAGCAGGTTGCATTATGCACCTTAGGCATAGTGCGAAAAGAAATAAATTAGCTTCAAAAAGTTTGCCTAGCCCGATCTATATGGATCACTCGATATGATTTTCTAGAAAAAGTAAACAAACAAACATCAAGTACCAAATACTCTACATGTTGACATGACACAAAGATTATTCCCTAAATCAGTTGTCCCTCACAAATATTTTAAACGAATGGATGCTCTTTGACCACTATTTTCAGGTGATCTATATGGGGTTGAACTATTCATTTCTTTTTTATCTTATGAGTGCAGACTTTCTTTATGTGATTTCTTTTGTTATATGTCTACCTATTTTATCTCTCTTTACTGCTTTAATAAAAATAAAAAATATTGTGTTTGTTGTATTGTCACTCTTTTTCTCCGTTCTCACTCTTTCTATTACTATCTTGCAAGTTTCTCTATCCAATTATCCGTTTGCTTGTAATTTGAACCTTTTTTAGGGATCAATGTTGCTTTATGGTTGTGATACATTTGACTTGAATTGAAGTGTGATTATTTTGACATATGTATTCCTTAAGCATTTTTATGGCTAAAATCTTGTGTTGAATTTGAAAAGAATTTTTCCTAATACATATGCCATAACTCTGGGAATTTGTATGGATATTTTGAGAAGTTTGTGTGGTTTTCATTCTTTGATTATTTGTATGTCTCTTACAAGTTCTATAATCCACTCTAGTGTCTCTTAAGGAAAAATTCTAGGTGCTACTTGTATAGATAAAGGATTTAGGTCTTCTTTGGATCGTTGGAACCTTTCAAACCATTAATGTTCACTTGTCCTTAGTTTTCCCTTTTTGAGCCATTATATTATCTTTTCACCAATATTAGCTTAGCATAAATGATAAATCACACTTACCTTGCACATTCTTAGTTGAATTTAAATTATGTTATTTTTTGAGCTTATATGATTTGGGAATGTCTCTTTTATCCTTTTATTTAAAAAAAGGAAGAAAAAGAAAAATACGGGTATTAGTATTTGAAAATTGTGCAGTAAAAAGAAAAGAACCTAAGTTTGAAGGTTTAATGCTTATGGTTTTGAGCTTATTTTTTTTAATGTATGTTTTTGGTCATTTAAAGATGTGCTTAATCTTATAAATGTCTCTTCTCACCTACCCAAACCTCGGTTTATTTTTACAAGCTTTCAAAGACTTATTGATTTCATCTAGGTTGACACCTACATTAGTGAAAAAAGAGGATAATATGGACATTTGAAGTTTATTTCTACTTGAGTTTATATTTCTATTTGCTTGGTTCATATAAGCTTATCTTGATGGCATATAGAGTAAACAAGTTTAGAAAAACACACACAATACATGTCATCAAAAATTTAGCCATACCCTTACATGAATGCATTATGGTTTGATTATCGTGTGGATATTTATATTGAGTGTATCGATTAATTTTGCTAAACTGTTTGGTCTCAAAAATTCCTCCTCAACAAGAAGCTTGCCATATAGCTCACTATATGCTCACCAAATAGCTCACCAAACACTCCAGCGATGGGGTTGGTGAGGAATGCAAATAAGTGCTCCTATGCCAATATATGGAACCCTAAAGTACCTGTTTTCTTCGTACCTCATAATAGTTTCATTTTCTTCTTGCTTTACTAGTATATTCTACCTTCTATTTTTTACTAAATATGGCCCCAAAGTCTATCATAAGTGGTAAGAAGTCAAAGCAATTTGAGCCTACAAATCCCTTTAGTAGTGCACCTATTCTTGCAGAACGTCCTATCAATATTCACGAGTTTCCTAAAATTGGGTAAAACTTGATTACTACTCCTAGGTTTCTCTTTGTTATCTAAATTATTCCTATAATGAGGAGTTTGTTAGGGAGTTTTATGTTGCTAGTCCTCGTGTTTCTACTTCTGTTTTCTCTACCTCTTTTATCCTTAGAGGATGTAGAGTACTTTCTCTTGAGATGATATTCGTATTTTATTATCTCTTTTAGATGTTTAGTTTCATTTTTTTCTTGTCATCCCTTTTGAATTTGAAAATATTGCTTCCTATTGCATCTCTAAATTTAATACTATGAGTTGGCTGAGTCAAACCACACCTATGTTTATAATTCCTTCTTGTTAACTATTTTTCCCCTGTTCGTTCACTTAATATTATTGTTAGTGTTGTTACCCATCCTCGTTCCCATCTTCATACTGTCCTTTCGTGTCGAGGAAACTTCCTCTATGCGATTCAGAATGATGATGATATAGATCTTACTGGTATGATTTCTAGAACTATTGTTTTTCGTAACATTGTTCCACCTTATTCTACACTCCATTATCCCTCATTGATTTCTAGGTGGGGTTTCAATTTTTTTGTAACATTTCTTTTGACTATTTAAGCAGGCTTGTTATCTCTCACATTGTTATTTCTAACGATCATAGGTCTTAGTGTTCACCTACTACCTATTTTTCCTCATCTTCTATGAATGCTTCTCAGTCCACTTTTGTCTTTCTAAATGAGAAATCTACCTGTGTTTTGTCTAATGTTTTTCAGGAGTTACAAACTTGGAATAGGAATGTCATTGATATGTATCATTACCATACTTTTGTTCAGGGTGTTACAACTTATTATCATCTTATTGTACTATTGGTTCATGGTTCACCCATTTTGTTGACCTTAGTCAAACCTCATCGTGTCCCAATCAAACCTTCTCGATCTGGTGTTTCATCTCTTGGTTCAATGTTCATTATGTTTACTATGTATGGTATAGATGAGTTCAACCTTCCCGTCGAGATCAACCATTCTATTGAATAGTTTGCTAATAACATTCTCAATCTATAAACTATTGCAACACCCATTGCCCATTCTAATGCTAGAGAGTCTTCTTGTAGTTGTGTTCAATGAGATGATGCTATAGAGGGAGATGGAGAGTGTTAATTTCATTTATATCATTTATTTTTTTTATTTATTTTTGAAATTATTTTTATAGAATAAAATTTGTCTAATGAGTATGAGTTTGATCGTGTTCATTGATCTGTGCTTGGCTTTATTCACCTTAATTCTATTAGTAGTGTTCCATTGTAATTAGAATTATTGCATATTTATATACCTTTTCTTTCTCATATAAGGGTATTGTTTAACTTTTTGTGTTAAAAAGAGGGAGAAGTTTTTGTGTACAACTAAGTTTTTTTACCATGTTATGCATTGCATGGGTAGTAAGTGTAGGATTATACTGGATCTTTTTGCCTTACTTGCATAAATTGGGTGGGGGAGTTTTGCATGAAGTGAAGGGGAATTGTGTACTGTTCTTGTTTCCTTTAACTAACATGTTTACCTATGTCAGGATAACATGATAGTTTTTGGTTAAACAACACACTTTTTCCACATAATACATTCACAGGGTGTATGTTTAGTTCATGTGTGCAGGTTATAGGTATAAATTGAAGTCTTCGAGCTTCATGTGTACTGTGTGCAATGGGTGAGACCCTCATGGTTTAATGTGACATAATGGATAAGTTGATACATGAAGATGGACAGAGCACACAAGATGGATGCACTAGGTATATGTGTGTCTGTTTGGTTTGGATGTATGTCAATATTTTGTTCATAGGAGCAAACATCTTTAAGCCTTCTTCATAATCATCTCGTGACATATGTGATTATGTATCTAGTTGTACAATGTTTTGACACAAAAAGCCAAAGGAAAAAGATGTAATTCTTGCTATTCTCTATTTCTATATGTTGGCTTTTTGTGTACAAAACATGGTGTCTGTTTATTTTTATTCATTGTTTTATCTTTCTCTGTGTAATATTTATTACTACGGATCAGTAATACATACACACATATAGTTAGGAATGTTATGATTAAAATCATGTTTTTCACACATTATGGGGTTGGTTGTTATAGTTTACATGCTAGGTTGAGAATATAGTGATGAATTTTGGTTCATTTCGATTGCCGGTATTTGTGGATTTAACTAGACATTTTTGAAAATAAAATAATATCTTTTTTTAACACCTTACCACCACCCTATAAATCACCTTTAGCAAGGTGGCTAATGATGTAGCTGGTCGTGTTCTATAAATATTCCTACTTTTCTCTTTTATTTAACCATGTTTTTAGTACCGAACTCTATCGAAATTCATATCGAGATTTATATATGTTTTTAAAATCGTTTTGGAGAGCTTACATTTGAATGTGGGTCTTTAATGAGTTTAGTTATCAAAGCATATTCTATGTGCATACATGGTTTGATTGTGTGTCTCTTGTACACGATTTGAGAAATGTGATGACTATGTGTTCTCTTGTGCCTTGAGATTAAGAGTGATCCTCAAGATTTCCCGCTCTATATATATTTTAAGACACTGATATATGATTATTGATCACACCATATTGAGTAGTGTTGGATGTGGAGGAGAGTCGGGTTTGTAAGTTAAACCAGGTCTTTGCTAAAATAGTAATCAAGAGCACCAATAAACATTTTGGACAAAGGCCCCAATTGATAGACGTAATAATGATTCTAATTCTTTCAAAATTGTAATTTTTATTTTATTTTTTAGTAAATTGTTTGTTGTTGAGTGTTGTCTTAAACAACCTGAGGACATTACCATATAGATACGATCTATGTAGGTTTACCTAGTTACATTGCTTGTTATGCATAATCCATTGTTATACTAGTACAATATGAGTTTAATGTGCATATGTTACAACATATTATAACTTAAACTTTGATTATAAATCATTTACTATTTTCCTATTTTCTAATGATTATATAATATATGTTGTGGAAAGTTGTATGTTTATATGATATTATATTATTTATGTTTCTCCTGCATTATCTATTTAAGTGTTTATTTTTTTGTTTGTGTGAGTTAAGATTGAGTCATTACGTAGTTTGTATTTCTTTATCCTGGTAGTGTATTGGGTCTTGGACTCTTTTAGTAAACAACTACAACAATGCAAAAAATGTCAAAAAACAATATATTGAATGCACAAATGAAACATAAAAGATCTCCCTAATGTGATATATAGCATGAAGGCCCACATCTTTACCTTTTATAACAAGACATAAGAGACTTCATTATGTCACATAACACATTGACAGCATGAATGATCATGCGCCAATTCCATATTATCATTGCGGTGAATCTATAAGATATATTAATAAAAAGCATAAGATAAGCATGAAAGATTTAAGGTTTATACAAAAAGTATTTGAACTAAGCTTGGTTGGGATAATTAATAAATTGTGAAGATGGAGTTCTTGACGTTTCAAGCACACATAAGTACTTCAACCATCTTAAGGCTCCAAAAACTCCTAAAGGGATCCAATACATTTTCGCTCATACTAAGGATGACTCAGAGGTAACTATTGATACTTGAATTGCCAATACATCTGGTGCAATGAGGGACAGAACCCTGTACTTATCAGAATTAAATTTCCACCAATTATATTTCTCACTTTTAAAAGCACATGCATCAGTTCTCTGGACGTCAATTTTAACTTTGTAAGTGATACCTGTAGGACATAAAATTTGCAGTTCACGCTCATCCGACCTTGTCTGAAGTGGTAGATGAACTCTTTAAATCAGCAAAGGTGATTTTTTGACTCTCTTCTAAACCTTGGATGTTATGGTCTTATCACTTTGATTTTTCATGTGAGATGCTAAGAGAATGTAGCAGCATAATTTCTAGTCACTTTCTTGATAGTGATTTAGAGGATGCATAGGAATTAGGATCTAGGCCACATGTAGGCTTTCGGGCACGTAAATTTTTATTTTCTCCTACAAGAAGGCACCAGTACAAATAGAAAAGTGAGACCAAATAGTTCACTACCCCAAAAAATAAATAAAATTGAACTAGTGAAATACAAACTTCCCATGAATCTATAAGAAAGGAATTTAAATCTGTTTGGCAATAACTATCTCCAATCACAATACTCTAGATTGGTGAATTCACTTTCTCTGTATAACTATGCAATCCTGATGTCTTTTTTGCAAATATCTGTTAAAATCTTGGGGGCAGGTTAACGCCAGTGTTTCAATCCCTATAAGCGAACCAGTTCCAGTATAAAAAAGTATGAATTTTGAGGATATTTGCTTGTAATAGGGAGTTGATAGTGACCACACACGCTCTAGCAGAAACAGAAACGGTTTCCATATTGAAGAAGGGAAGAAGGACAACGTAAAGGAGTCGCCCTGTAAGGTCATCGGAATCTATGGATCCAAAACAGATTCCATCCTTGTATCATGGTTTCTTGATTCCTTAATTCAAAGTCTTGTAGATATACTGGCATTCATAATTAATCTATCTATAGACTAGCCCTTTGCTTTGAACAGCATTTTTGCATACCAGATTCGGTAATGATAGTGTGTTCTTTTGAGTCGTGACTTCTCTTTGATGTTACATGCACGCATGAGTAATTTTTTGTAAGCTAAATTTAACTCCACTTATTTTTAAACAAATTATGCTGAACAAGTTCATTTACCCTTTTAAAAAATAAAAGATAAATAAAACAAAAATATAAAAAAATATATTTAAAAACAAAAATATTAGTGTAAATATTAACCTTTGGTTATATTTTTGTAAAATAAGAAAACAATAAAAGTAGATTCTTGTAATTGTGATTTTTCATAATAGTTTTATTGTAATTATAAAAATGTTATCACTAACAAACATATTTTGTTAAATGAGCTCGAGATATCAAGGTCACATCCAACGTATTTCTGACGGTCACTACTAACGATCTTATTAGTGTTTCGATAACTATCGTCGGATATTCCATCGAAGTTTTAGTATATGTAATATATTACATACAAAAATATAAATAAATATAACAAGTTATATTTATTAAGTCGCATAAAGTATGATGGATGTAACACGTTATATCTAACTCTGATGAGTCGTTAAAATTATAATATATGTAAAATGTTACACGTAAATATATACGTGAATGTTACATCATGTGAATTGTTGGAGATGATGTTTAATCTAATCTTATTTTCTTTTTATTAATTATGCTGTAAGGATATTTTGGTATTTATGATTATAAAGCTATGAGTTTTCAAATAATTTTTTGCTAATTTGAAAAAATTAATGAAAAAGGAAAAAAATCTTTTATATCATGTAAATATTCTAAGTTACCATGATAAATGATTAAAGAACATTCTCATTTAATAGTACAAATCCAATAATAATAGGGGAATTCTTCTAAAAGAATTTTTATGAACATTACTAACAAGTTTTGACTCTAGCAATCACATTTTATGACACCACATGCTTACGGGCTATAAATAATGGACTTAAAATATAAGAAATACAAGTTATAATGTAGACTAGTTATCCAAGATTTTTTTTAAAAAAGTGTGACTAGCTTCAAAGCTCACATCAGAGCCTTTTTCTCTACCTCTCAACCTTAAGACTAGCTTATTAAAGAGTGAAAATAGTATACGCCTTTTTTTTGTTGAGACTTAAGTTTTTTTTTTCACATACTGATGCTATGAACTAAAGTTATTAAGGCTTATAGCCTCAGTTTCATACCACGAAAATAAAATTGGTAGGGTTGAAATAAAATTAAGGCATTACTTGGACTCTTAGACAAAACTCAATAGTATTTCACCTCAAGTTAGTGAAATAAAAGCTGATAAAACCAAAAATTACCAACAAAATGAAAAAAAAACTCTAGTTTTTACGGTGAAAGTTCTTAGCAAACCCTTTCGTTCTCTTCCTCTTCTTTGTTCTTGTTCTTCCATACTGTTATTTCTCTTTTTTTCTTATTTCTTTTTAATTCTCTACTCATCCATATGTTTTCAAAGTTTCTATGAATTGTTTCCTTAATTTTTTTCATTTTAATCACTTAAAACTCTATAAGACTTATACATGCATGGGAATGCAAACACTTGGGTCTCATTCACAATTAATTTTGTAAGACTTACATATAGTTGATCACTCAATGTAGAGCTTATAAGTAATGATCTATTCAGCATATCATATTACACAATTACTTTAGTTATCACAAATCTCAATTTTCTATTCAATTTTTATGCTTACAAAAATTTTAAATTAGTTATTTTTATTGATTTATTTTCATAATGATTTCATTTTGGTTTTGTATCTGATTTTTCTTTTAAATTGTTGATTTTTTTTTATTAAAATAGATGTTGATCTTAAACTAACTTTTTGTAGAATTTTAACATGCTAAAAGTTATAAAAAGAGGTGGAGGTAAAGGTAGAGATGGACTTGCAATTCCTCCAAATTGAGGTGGGGATGATTCTAGTATTTCTAGTACACCTCCTCCCCCCCACCATCTGCACCACAACCACCATCTAATGTGAAACCTCAAGTTGCAAAGAAGAATGGCAACAATAAAAAGGATATAACTTGAAAATATTGTAGATTGACAAAACTCCACCGGGTGAATTATGTTTATGTTTACTATAATTTATGTGTTATAACAAGACTTAAAGAGCATCTTGCATTGACAAAAAAAATGTACAAGGATGTCTTCTCGTTATACAAAACGTACAATAATTTATTTGTAAAGCAAATATAAATAAGGTTGAATCAAAAAGAATGCTAATGATGCTACTAATTCAAGAAGAATTTGTGGTCGAATGGATAGATATTTTAATAATAAGAATAATAGTGACGTTGAGATATTTAGAAACTTCTATAAAAAAAATATGTAAATGCACATGAGTTGTTAAAGCTCCTAATATGTATGACCTTACCACTTGTATTTTAAAAAAAGAAGTGAACGGAAAAAATCTTTACTAATGATGTAAAATTGACATGGAACAATATGAAAGTTTTTATACTTTTAAATGATTTGAAACATACGAGAGAAAATAATATAATCAATTTCTAGGTAAATTGTCCTAAAAAGCTATTTTATTGAAATCCATTGATACATCTTATGCTAACGAAGAACATATATTTTCATTATAAAAAATTCGACACATTATTTTACGTTAAATGTTATTTAAATAAAATTATAATCATTTAAATATATTAAATATTAAATAATATCTAATTAAATATTATTAAGGTAATATTTTTATTATTATAAGTTTTAGATAATTTTTTCACTTAATTTTCATTTTTTTTCCTTCTTTTTGTTTTTCTAATAGAGTGAGAAGGATTTTGGTCAAATAAAATCAAGACCAAATTGTCTCATTAATCATTGGTTTGTAAAAACTACTTCACATATTTGTTATCCTAAACGAGTTCGCACAACATCGTAAACTTTTTCTAACTCGTATTTACCGTTCAATTACATCACACGTTCTTATCCATGGTTTAGAGGTAAACATCATATCAAAACTTTTTATTTTTTATTAATTCGAATCTGATATGATTTATATAGATTTGAATTTTTTTGATCAATAATATAATAAATTTGAACTAATTCGAATACAAACAAATTGGATTTTTCGTATAGAATAAGGTTATATTGATATTAAAATTTATTTATAAATTATTATCACATATAAAACAAGACATATACCAATTTAAATTTTAAATTGATATTTTTGTAACAAATATTATTATTTATAGTCACAACTAAAAAAATAATAGAATAAGAAATATGTGAGTACAATTATGAAAATGATAATAGATATTTATATTTATTTTTTAAGTTGAAATAATAATTTAATATAATTACAATAGGTATAATATTTAAATATAACATATTATAAAATAAAAATATATATTTATTTATAATTAATAGTAATTCGGTTCGAATGAGACACAACGAATTATAAAATCTATCAATCTAAATCCAAAAATATTATAAAATATGTCAATTTAAATTCGATTAGATTCTAAAATTTATCAATCAAATCTAATTTCGTCTAAATTTGAAAGATTTGATAAAAAATTTAATTAGATTATTTGTTGATTTATTTATATAAAAAACATGATTGACTACTTACAAATTGTTTTAAGTATTCTTTCCCGTTATTTTTATCACAGCCTAAAAGCAACTAATAAATATATTATTAATTTATTATAAAAATTATAAATATATATATATATATATAAATTTATTAATTAATAAAAATATTATTTAAATATAATTAATGATATAAAATTATTAAAATTATTGATAAACTTATTATTAAATTTTTTATTATTAATATATATCTATTATCAAATTTTTTATATAAATTTATAATAAAATAATAAATTTAATATATATTTATTAATTTTTTAATTAAAATATATACAAACACAATGACAATTATATATAATTTATATATTTGTTAATAGTTAGATAAGTATTATTAAAGTTTTGTCATATTTATAGGTAACAGTATTACAATGACACAAATTATTCTTGAATATTTTATTTAATAATAATAATATTAAAGTAAATTAATATTAAAATTAAAATAAATATTTTATATATTTTTATAAAAATAATAATTTATGTGATGATAATATAATTTATATTTATTATTTAATATATATTTTGATAAATTATTTATTTATTTTTTAGTATAAAATAATGTGATATTTTATTTTAATATAATTTAATATTAAAATTAATAAGAGGTAAAATAAAGAATAGTTTAATTAATAAGAGTAATTCCCATATATTTTAATCTTTCACAATTTACATTCCATATCAATACTTATTCAAATGCTACCTAATACGGTATTAAGGTAATTTGGTTCGTTGAAATTTAGTTTCGCACAAAGGAAAAAAGCCTAATTAATGCTGACAGCCACAGAGCCCTGAGTACTTTTTTGCCTTTTAGATTCCGAGTTTTCATCAGGTACTTCACTCTTCAGTCTATCAATATTTTTGCCATCGACTTGTCTTAATTTTTTTCGATCGTTATCGAAGTTGAAAGCTGTTCTTACTTGTTAATATTTATCATTCATCTACGTTTTGATGTATTTTATAATTATGGTGTAGAATTTTCGTTTATGATTATGAGCGAGGATTGTTAGGGTTTCGAAGAAGACATACTTAAGATGGAAGGAGAGTTTTTCGGTTCAGAAATTCATGGATTCCGTACATTGCAGGGTAAAGACTTGCTTTCTTTATGAGCTTTGCTTTATGGTTTCCTTTTTCTCTTTATTTCTACTGATTAGTAGTTTAATAATTTTGAATAGCTGTTATTATCAAAGAAAATGAATTTTTAAAAATTAAACTTTGAATTAGCAAGTTGAAAAAACTTAATCCTGCTCACTGAGAGCTAAGTGAGCAATGAGCTTGGACCTTGTTGTAATCTCACATCCTGTTAAATGTTAGTAGTCAGAAGAAGTCAATGTCTTTTGCCCCTTCAAAAGATATGAGAAGAATTACGGTATCATGCACTCTTTACATGCCATCTTGTTTGTTTCTTTTTTTTCTTTTTAAGGCTCTAAATTTTAAAATTTAAAGAGAACTACTTGCTTTCTTACTTGTACTTCAAAGGAGTCTCCAAGTTGGAGGGTCGAACTCGATATGCCTGGAGTGGACTAGGGTCCAAGTTTTATGCCTAGTGCCTACTATGACCATTTGTGATGAAGTTTATGTAGCGTGTGTAAAAAAGTTTGGAATCAAAGTGGAGGCTTATTTATGGATTGGTTGAGTTGACCATTGAAAGGCTAGAATGAAATGGTGTTTGTTTTACAATCACAGATGGTTGGTTCTTAAGTTGTAAACATTGGTATTCTTCTGGCATTCCTGTTGGCATGCCTGATCCTATTAGATGGATTTTCATTTTATGTTGCAAGAACTAGCAAGTATATTCTCTTGGCAAGACAAATGGTCTGACTTATTTCTAATTTGTCATAGAGCTGGATGTTCCAGCCATTATGGAGGAAGCTGGATCAAGGTGGCTTCGCCCGAATGAGATTCATGCATTACTTAGGAATTACAAGCATTTCAACATCAATGTCAAACCAGTGAATATGCCTACAAGTAATTACCTGTTACTTGTTAGTTGGCCAAAAGCAATTCCGTTCTCTTTTTAATTATATTTTGATGTCTCCAACTCTTGAAAGCTACATGATCTTGTGAATGATTTTAAGCTTGTGTTAGTTTAGCTTTTAGCTTCCTCTGAATTTTTTTTTATTGTTTCTGCAAGTCCTTTGATGAATAGTATAGCCTATTAAAATACTTTCCTATTGGACTTTGTTTGTTGCTGTACTATATTTGAGTTTATGAATTATGATAAGATACACCGCTTTAATTCAGATTGCATGTCAGGTACAGTAACACTTGTTAAGTATGTCAAAAGCTCATCTTGCATTTTTAAAAATTCAAACTATGATCATTTGCTAATTTTATTTTTTTCATTTGGTAGTATGATTATTTGCACTTCATTCTTTCACCCCCACCAGCCTTTTCTTCCTTGAAAACTCAGTCAGCTAAGTACCAGAGAAAGATGTTTCTTGCTTAGGTCTGATGGAGGACCATTATGTCATAAAGCTTCTATCTTGGTTTGGGTTCACTTTATTCTCGTGTTACTTTTATTTTTATTTTTTACTGATACTGTGGTGTACTTATGTGTATAATATTACAGGTGGCACTATTTTGTTTTTTGACCGGAAGATGCTTAGGAACTTCAGAAAGGATGGTCATAACTGGAAGAAGAAAAAGGATGGGAAGACTGTGAAAGAGGCTCATGAACATTTAAAGGTGAGATTTTTTTTTTGCCTTTGAAAGTGTCACGTAGAGCATCAATTTATATTATGCAACTTTTGTATCCCAGATATGTTTTTCTGATTGTTAGAATGATGATTATCATGATAATTCATATGTTTGCAGTTACTATATCTGTGCTGCGAAACAAACTACTTTCCAGATTTCAGTTCATGTTCTTTGAAATGCTTTGAAACATTATATTCAGAAATCTGATACAGATGAATTTATCTTGGTCAATAAGTCTTTGTTTTAGTATTAGTATGACCACTTTATATACTTTTTTTTATTTCTTTTAAAATTGATTTTGATTGCATGAAAATAGTTATTTATATGAATCGGACTTTAGTTAGATGAGATATCTTGTTTCATGTTTATGATGTATTTCACCTTCATGGCTTAGGTTGGCAATGAAGAAAGGATACATGTGTATTATGCACATGGGCAAGATAACTCAACTTTTGTTCGGAGGTGTTATTGGCTGCTAGATAAGTATGTCAAGCTTATATGTGTTCATTAATCTACCATTTATTTCATACTTGTCTCCTTGTACTATACAAAATTTCCTTCTTAACTCTTTCCCCGGAACGAACCAGCATGAGCCTAGGATCTAACTTGGAAATTTAATTTGAAAAATAGAGAATTGTGGAAGATAATAGGAAGTTGGGTAAATTGAAGGATACTTATATTATTATTTTAGAAATATTTTATAAGAAAATGAAGAAAGAAAGTACACATAGAAAACTAAAATTACAAAGAGAAGGAAATTTAATCGATGATCAACTACTGAGCGGTCTTGACCTTATATAGGAAGAGCAAACTGATAACAAAACAAAACTTAAATTATTAAAGTGAATAATTTATTTCATTAATAAAGTAAAGGTGCTTTTAACTTTATTAAAGTAAATGCTTTAAGAATGTGATTTTTGGCCCATATGTTTGGAGACGTGTCTTGGATGAGATTCCTTTTAGGAAAGTGGAGTCGAATAGTCTAAAATGGGTCCTTGTTTTCTTTATCTACTTTTAGTAGATTTAATCTGATCTATCCATTCGGATATCACTTTGAGATGGTTCTAGATCCAATTTCTCATCTTCATTAGATCTATTGCTTGAGATAGATGAGAAGTTTTTCCAATTTTTGAGAAACATAGTCATCTTTTTTCTCCTGGTTTTTTAATTTTTTTGTGAAGGATTCAAGAGGGGCTTTTCCTTTATCATTTTTAGGAGGAATTGTTTTGAGAGTTTGAAAGAGCTTAATAATTTTAAAATCCTCAAATGCATCGAAGGGAGTTTTATCCCACCATTTAGCCAAAGTTCGTCTAGTAAGACATGAAAATGTATAAAAATAATAATTAAATAGTCCCATTTAATTATCCAATGCAGTTTATAAAGGGAATCAAAGAACATTAATGCATGGTCAGTGTCTTATAAATGATTAAAATTACTTTCTACAAATTGATCATGAACCTGTAAGACTTGTTTAGGAAATATATCCCAAGATGGTTCAAAAAGGAAAACCAGTTACGGAACAATTAGGAAAATCATGGAAAGCATAGTGATCTCAAGTTTTAAATTGGATGTACCACGTATGAGAACAATAAGGTTTGATTCCATGCTTGAGTATAGTTAAAATAATCGTATGTTGGATCTTGTTATCTTTGAATCTTTCTCTTTCATAGAGATTAGTGTCCCAATATGCTTTGGAGAGTACTCTTATTATTTTTAGAGTGAAAAATGCTATATGCCATTCGTTTCTCATGTTATATGAGTGATGTCAACTCAGCCTATTTCTTTTAAAATGAGTTCATAGAAATCCCTTGTTTTAGGGATAGTGAAATATGGTAAATTGTCTTTAAGATATATTAATGTTATCTATGTAGGTGATTTATTTATATCTTCAGATTCAATTGTCATCATTCTCTTTCTTGCGACCTCGATAAACTCATATTTTTTAGGGAGTTCTACAACTTTCCTTTTAGAACTGCTTGATGTTTGAAGCGCCTTTTGTTTGACTTCTTTTGTTCATGGCTGCCTTGTAAATATTCCCTTGTTTGGAAATCTAGAAGAGAGTTTGAGTCTCCCTTAATGAACTCTATATCAAAATCGAATATATAGAGTATGGCTTGCCATCTAGCAAAAATCTGCTTTAAGGCTAAGTTTTTGATGTCCTTTTCAAGGACTTTAGCTAACTTGCACTCTATTTTTAATAAGAACTTCTAGTTTAAGCGATCTTCCTAAAATTTGGAAATACAAAGAACTATAGCCAAAATTTCCTTTTTAATGGTTGAGTAGTTCTTTTGAGGCATTAGTCTCTACTATTTTGAATGCGTCAGGATGAGGTAAGGATAAGCACGGGAGCTCTTTAGCTCGTAGTTTGATGAGTTGGACTACTTTAGTACAGGTTGGGTCCCATTCGGGTGGATTTTTTCTTTAATCTTTCATAAAGAGGTTTAGCGTCTTGATGAAGATTCTTATAAAAATCTAATAAATAATTAAGGCTTCCTAAGAACTTTTGTAATTTTTTTGTCCCTAATATCATCAGGAAATTTTTCATCAAAAAATAAGAGCGATCAATTGGAGTTATGGACCCTTGACTAATGTTATGACCTAAAAAACGTACATGAGTTTGAAAATTTTTTATTTTCATAATAGAAACTACTAATCATGTTTCTCTAATTACTTTAGAAAACATATTTAAATGTTTCCAAGGTCAATAGAATTTGAATAAACCAACACATTATCAATATAAACAATAGTAAATTCCATATAAGGGTTGAATATTTTATTCATGATTTTTTGAAATTTGAAAGGGGCATTTTTAAGCCCAAATAGCATAACATTCCATTTATAATGCCCAAAAGGAACAATAAAGGTAGTTTTATAGCTGTCTTTTAGGGCAATCTGTATTTACCAATAACTACTTTTTAGGTCAAATTTTGAGAAGACTCGCTTTGTAAAGACGATTTAATAAGTCCTTATTCGGTATTGGATACTTGATTCATCTTAGTACCCGATTTAAGGGTTTGTAATTCATAACCATTCTAAGAAGTCCTCTTTCAAGTTCGGTTGCGTTTTCCACATAAAATGTTGGACAGGACCAAGCAGAATTGCTTTTTGTATTAACTTCTTTTTTAAAAGATCGTCTATCTTATGTTTACATATTTCCAGGTATCTCTGGTTCATCTAGATAGGTCTTGCTTTTGTGATAATCTTGGATTCTGTAAAATCTGGTTCATATGGTAATTTTACTATATGTCTTTCTCTCCCAAAAGGTTGTGGATAGTTCAGAGCCTATTTCTTTTTCAAATTTCTCTTTAAGATATTTGATTTGCCTTTACACTATATCCGTCATGATTTTTTCTTCTATTATCTTATGATGAATCTCTTCTTTTAAGGGAATATAAAAATTTCTCCTTTTCATTAACCTGTGATTTTAGGTTATTAATTTCTATGCTATTTGGTTCTTTTGAAAACTTAAAATATATTTTATGACTTTTTAAGATTGAAATGATGCCTTTGTCAATGGACAGCTTAGCTGTCCATAACAGTTTTGCTATAATTTTTTGTCCATATTCATTTAGTTGTACACAGTTGCTGTCCATAGTCTATTTAGCTGTAAATAATTGTCCATAAACAGCTATTCATAGCTGTCCATAGACAGCAATCCATGGCTGCCTACAAACTGTCCATAAATAGCTGTCCATAGCTGTCCATAAATAGTTGTCCACAACTGTCCACAGCTGTTCATAGATAGTTTTGATGTATTTTGTAGGTTTGTTGTATTTTATAAAGTCTATAAATAGAAAGAAATCATAAGACTAAATCATTCGGTCATTTTCATACAACATTCTTGACTTATTTTTGACATGGTATCAGAGCTTCTTTGAGAAAAAAAAATTCATTTTTCTATTTCTGAGGAAATCTTCATTGATATTTTTTTAGCGTTTGTTGCTAAACAAGTGGTCTTCGGCAATCTCTGTTTAAGGTCCTTATCTTGTTTTTTAAAATTTGTTTGAATATTTCTCGGGTTTTATTTACTTGCAATGGACACTGCATCAGTGTGTGTTAAGTTTACGGGAAAAAATTACTCTACTTGGGTTTTCTAGTTTGAACTTTTTCTCAAGGAAAAAGACCTTTGGAGTCATATTGATGGCACAGATGTTACACCAACATCTGATACTGTCAACTCTAAGAAAGTCGTGTCTTCTCCTTCTTGAGCTGTGCTTGATGCTCGAATCATGTTTTGGCTTCTTAGTTCGGTGGAATCACATATCGTCACCAGCTCATCGCTCTGCTCACTCAATGTGGAATTATTTGAAGAAAGTTTATCATCAAGACAATGATGCTCGTCGCTTTCAGTTGGAACATGCGATTGCCATGTTCCAACATGACAGTCTTTCCATCCAGGATTATTACTCGACATTTTTGACTCTTTGGCATGAATATGTTGATTTAGTTACAACAAATGTTCCTGTTGCTACTATATCAACTATTCAAAATCTTCACAGAACTAGTCAGTGTGATCAATTTCTCATGAAATTATGCCCGGAATATGAATCAGTTCACTCTTCTCTATTGAACAGATCTCCTGTTCCTTCTCTAGATATTTGCTTTGGTGAGTTACTTCGCGAAGATTTTGAATAGTTGACCAAGGGCGTGGATCATCTATGCCTTCTAAAAATATGCAATGTTTCTGCTGCAAAGAATACGGGCATATTGCTGCCAATTGTCCTAAAAAATGTTGTTCTTATTGCAAGAAAAATGGTCATATTATCAAAGAATGTCGTATTCGTCCCCAAAATCGTCAGGCTCAAGCATTTCAGACTTATGTTGTTGTTCCTCCAGTAGCACCTACTGTAGCACATGTGTCTTCCTCAGGTGTTTCTCCTAATTTTTCACCTCCTGCAGCAACTTAATGCACTCCTGAAATGGTGCAACAGATGCTAATTTCGGCATTATCTGCAATGGGATTTCAAGGTAAAAATTCTACTACATTTTGGTATGTAGACTCAGGGGCTTCTAATCATATGACAAATACTCCCACAACTTTGTCTCATGTTCGGCCTTATGTTGGCCAATGTGTCTTCCTCAGGTGTTTCTCCTAATTTTTCACCTCCTGTAGCAACTTAATGCACTCCTGAAATGGTGCAACAGATGCTAATTTCGGCATTATCTGCAATGGGATTTCAAGGTAAAAATTCTACTACATTTTGGTATGTAGACTCAGGGGCTTCTAATCATATGACAAATACTCCCACAACTTTGTCTCATGTTCGGCCTTATGTTGGCCAATCTACTATTCAGATGGCCAATGGCAGTTCTTTGCCAATCAAAGCTGTTGAAAATGCTTCTTCTACATTTACTGATGTGTTTCTTGCTCCTCAACTTTCTACAAATCTCATTTCTGTTGGTCAATTAGTTGATAACAATTGTACTGTTAACTTTTTTGGTGATGGTTGTGCAGGACCAGGTAACAGGGGAGCCGATCGCGAAGGGACCTAAAGTGGGACGTTTGTTTCCATTACTTTTACCTATTCTAGCAATTTATCCAATTCCTTCTATTGAGTCTTTTGCTTGTAATAATATTCCTAATCTAAGTATAGTGTGGCATCGTCGTTTAGGTCATCCTAATACTCAAGTTTTATCTCATATAATGAACTCGGGATTTCTTGGTAATAAAGAACGTTCTTCTTTACCTTTTGAATGTGACTCTTGTAAACTTGGTAAAAGCAAAACTCTTCCATTTCCTTTGCATGCTAGTAGAGTTTCTCACTGCTTTGATCTTATTCACAGTAATGTTTGGGGACCTTCCTCGATTACTTCACATGAAAAATTTAAATACTATGTAACTTTCATTGATGATCATAGCAGATTCACTTGGGTTTATTTTCTTCGCTCTAAATCTGAGGTTTTTCATACTTTCATCGAGTTTTTAGAATATATTGAAAATCAATTTTCTGCAAATATTAAGACATTTCGCACAGATTTTGGTGGTGAATATTTGTCCACTGAGTTTCATGTATTTTTGGCTTCTAATGATTGGTCACTACATCAGATGGATGTTAAGAATGTTTTCCTTCATGGAGATCTTAAAAAATGTATTTATATGAAGCCACCTCCAGGGTTGTTTTCCTCTCCGACATCCAATGTGTGTAAACTTCGTCGTTCTCTTTATGGTCTTAAACAAGCTCCACGGGCATGGTTTGAAAAATTTCGAACCACTTTATTACAATTTTCTTTCATGCAGAGCAAGTATGACACTTCATTGTTTCTTCGAAAATCAGACATGGGTATTGTTGCCCTTTTGGTTTATGTTGATGATATTGTGATCACTAGTTCTGATTCTACTTTACTTGTCCAGCTCAAGACCCATCTCTCACAATCTTTTCATATGAAGGATCTTGGGTCTCTTACATATTTTCTTGGTCTTGAGGTGCATCGTAACCCCACTGGTATTTCCCTCAATCAACAAAAATATGCTAGTGATTTGGTGACTACAGCTGAACTACAGGAAGCTACCTCTGTTAATACTCCCATGGAATTAAATGTCAAGCTTCGCAAAGAGGAAGGTGACTTACCTATTGATCCCAGCTTATATCGGAAATTGGTAGGTAGCCTTGTCTATCTCACCATCACTAGACCAAATATTTCTTTTGCTGTACAACAAGTCAGCCAATTTCTTTAGGCTCCTCGTCATCTTCATCTGGCTGTTATCCGTCAGATCATACGCTATGTTCATGGCACTTTTGCCCGTGGCTTATTCTTTCCTTCAAGCAATTCTCTTCGTCTTGTTGCTTATAGCGATGCTGATTGGGTTGGCTGTGTTGATACCCGTCGCTCCATCATTGGTTGGTGCATGTTCTTAGGTGATGCATTGATCTCCTGGAAGAGTAAGAAACAAGACAGAGTTTCTAAGTCATCCACGGAATCTGAGTATCGAGCAATGTCTCTTGCTTGTTCTGAAATTATTTGGTTTCGAGGTTTGCTAGTTGAGTTAGACTTCTCTGAGACCGATCCTACACCTTTACATGCCGATAATACAAGTGCTATTCAGATTACGGCCAATCTGGTCTATCATGAGCGCACAAAGCATATTGTAGTCAATTGTCACTCTATCCGTGAAGCTTTTGAAGCTCGTGTTATCACTCTTCCACATATTTCTATTGAACTACAAATTGTTGATATCTTCACCAAGTCTCTCACTCGTCATCGACATTGCTTCCTAAGTCGCAAATTGATGCTTATTGATCAACCCGCATCAATTTGAGGGGGTCTGTCAATGGACAGCTTAGCTGTCCATAACAGCTTTGTTGTGTTCCATTGACAACTTAGCTGTCCATAACAGTTTTGTTATAATTTATTGTCCATATTCATTTAGTTGTACACAGCTGTTATCCATAGTCTATTTAGCTGTAAATAATTATCCATAAACAGCTGTCCATAGACAGCAATCCATGGCTGCCCACAAACTGTCCATAAATAGTTGTCCACAGCTGTTCATAGACAGCTTTGATGTATTTTGTAAGTTTGTTGTATTTTGTAAAGTCTATAAATAAAAAGAAATCATAAGACCAAATCATTCGGTCATTTTCATACAATATTCTTGACTTATTTCTGACATTCTTCCGTAACTTTAAACGGATAGAACGTATTTAAAAATGGGATGCCTAGTATAACCATCCTTTGTTAAGTAAAAATGTAGTTTCAAGGAAAATTTTATTATTACATACTGTCTTATTAGACAGTTTGTGGTGTATAGGCATTCTCCCTCCATTTGCAGTATTTAAAACTGTAATTGAGTAGTTTTAGAGAAATACTTGGTTGGCACAATTCTTTTGCTGATGCAATTTAGATCTGCACCTGAGTCAATCAATGCTTTTACTGAAAAATATATTCTTTGTTAATAACTATGGTAACCTTTGAGTACCATGCCTATATAGGTCTCATAGTTAGTCTGATAACTATCTTTTTTGCTTCAGGTGTCTGGAACACATAGTTCTTGTTCATTACCGCGAAACACAGGAGGTTTGTTTGTTATGGCTTTTTTTTTAACAACTTCTGCTTTATAATAGTTTCCTTCCTGTCTTCCTGTTTGGTGGCTTTGTTATGGATGGTACTTGATTTTGTACTGAGTTGAATCCTTCAATTAATTCAGTTTATGTACTGCCTTTCTGACTGTTCTGATTATACAGCATGCCATTGTCGCAACTCTGATTGATGGATTATATAAATTCTGCAATATATATTCTTAAAGACATACACTATTTATGAAATATGTTAATTTTAAGACTGGTTTGGAAGTGCTAAGCCTCTTAATCAGATAGGTTTATGATAAAAGGGTTAATTGCCAAAATTGTATTGCACCATAATCTCTTGGAATTAACAAATTGCATCTTAGTTTTACATTGTCATTGATCTTTATTTAATTCTAAAAAGATAAATAATACAAAATTTCACCTCTGATGGAATGCATTGAGTCAAGAAGATTGTAACTTGTTTGACTTGAAGATAACTTGTATGTTAAATGAAAACAGCTTATGGATACTCTTCCTCATAGTTAGCACAACTGAAATTACCATTATTTGTGATATAGATACTGAGTTTTTCTATTCTTTTTAATAGTCCTAACAGTTATTGTCTGGCTTTTCTGGGCTGACAGCAGTTGCAGGGTTCGCCAGTCACAACTCTGAATTCAAATTCTAGTTCTGTTTCTGACCCCTCTGCTCCTTGGCCTTTATCAGAGGAACTTGACTCTGGGAATAACCATGGATGTTATGCTACTGAAAAACATCTGTTAGGTGTGTTGAATGATTTTTGCAATGTCAATCTTTTATTGCTTTTTGTTTCAAAACAGCTTGCTTGGTTTTTGTACGATTGTTATACTTGTTTATTCCAGAGGAGAACAAACTTTCTAGTTTTGCTAAGTTGCTTGTCGTAATTGTTTAACAATATTCTCACCTTTCTAAATAAACAACAGAGTGCGGTAACAGTTTAACTGTCAGAAATCATGAACAGAGGCTTCATGATATTAATACACTTGAATGGGACGAGCTTCTTGAAACAAATGATTCTAATATTTTGGTGGTATCTAGAGGTAATGACAGGGACAAATTAATAGCTAAGGCATTCTAGAATAAGCTATAAACTGCTCCTCTTTTATGTTTTCATTTTTCTCTTCTTATTTCTAAAACATTTTTTTTCTGGGGTGACTTTGCAGGTCCTGTTTCATCCTTCTACCAGCAGAATCAAGTTGCTGGAAATGATTCCATAAACTGTGTAAGTTATGTTCATAAAACTAGGTTTAGACATACAGCATTGTGCCAGTAACTTGGTCTATTCTACACTTTCATATGCATTCTATTTATCGAATGGCTATTTATGTAACTCAAGTTGTAGTAGAAACATAAGAAAAATGCTGCTGATTGTTTACAGGATTAATGATTCCAATGGAGGAACTCAACTTTGATATATTTTTGTCCTTTTGGAATTTTAGCTCATTAAATTTTTATTTCTTTTGGCATGTCATGAACCATTGTTGCCTCCTGTTTTGTGTTGTAATGCTGATTTATCTTTTATTGGCTAGCATCAAGAGAATATTAGAATTTGATTATCCACATTAACCTCATTTATGAATTAACATTGGCAAATAAGGCTGCTTTGCATATCTTAATTACAACATCAAAATTATTAATGCCAAAAAATAACTTATCACATGGTTTGCTGTTTCAGGGAGCCAGCAATATATCTTCTGAGGTTTCTTCTTTTGACAATTTTGCTGATCTTTCTGCTGGGAGCATTAACTTTGGTTTCAATCTCCAAGAAAGTGGTTATGTTCAGACAATGGGGAGTCAACTTAATACAGTTTCCCATGGAGAAGATTCTATGGGAGTGGGAAATGGTGATTCCTTGGATGTTTTGGCAAGTGATAGTTTACATAGTCAGGATTGTTTTGGGAGATGGATGGACCAAATCATTACTGATTCTCCAGGTCCAGTGGCTCCTTCTGCTCTTGAAACCTCCATTTCACGTGAACAAAATTCACTTGCTTCTTCAGAAATAAATGATCTTCAGACTTCTTTTCCTGAGCAAATTTTTAGCATAACTGATGTATCACCTGTATGGGCTTATTCAAATGAGAAGACAAAGGTCATTCTTTCATAAGTACCTTATTCCTTGGTGGTATTTAATTATTTTTTATGAATAGCTGTTTCTTGCTAAGTTTTTTTTCAGCCTGTTTCTTTGTCTAAATGTTACTTGTATCATTGGTTGACTCAAAAGTAAAGTTTGCATGTTCATGACAATCTTTTGGTCTCAATTTTAATTTCTACAGATCTTAGTTGCTGGATTCTTCCATCGGGGGTATCTGCATCATGCAAAATCCAATCTTCTTTGTGTCTGTGGCGACATCTGCACTACTGTAGAAGCTATTCAGGATGGGGTATATCGTTGCTGGCTATCACCGCATTCACCCGGATTAGTAAACATATTTATGAGTTTCGACGGACATAAGCCCATCAGCCAAATACTTAATTTCGAATACCGCACTCCTAGGTCAAGTGGACCGGTTGTTTCTTCAGAAGATGACAAACATGAAGAGTTTCAATTGTTTCAATTGCAGATGCGGCTTGCTCATCTGTTATTTGCTACATCCAAGAACCTTGACATTCTATCCAGTAAATTATCACCTAATAACCTGAAGGAGGCTAAGAAGTTTGCTCTCAAAACCTCCCACATATCTAGTAGTTGGTCATTTTTGTTCAATTCTGCTGAAGACAATAAAATTGCATTTGCTCAAGCAAAGGATAGTGTTTTGAAACTAATTGTGCGGAGCAAACTGAAAGAGTGGCTCTTGGAAAGAGTTGTGGATGGATCTAAAGCCATAGAACTTGATGTTCAAGGTCAAGGAGTGATCCATCTGTGCGCCATTCTGGATTACACTTGGGCCATATATTTGTTTTCATGGTCAGGCTTGTCATTGGATTTTCGTGATAAACATGGGTGGACCGCTCTTCACTGGGCAGCTTATTGTGGAAGGTATTGTTTTTTTCTTCACCCTTAATTCATTAAAATATGTATTGTATTATTTTCTAAGCATTGTAGATAATATTTACATTATTTATTTTTAATTTAACTTACCCTTAATTCATAAAATTGATTATTTTCCTTCATTTATTTTTGGGTTTTCTTCATCTTCTTCAGCTATATAAAATATTTTTCTTAGAAACTTTTTCTGCTCTCCCTTTATCTGATTAACGTTTGGAGAGCTTGAGCCTTTGTATTATGCAGTCACTTTGTTGTGGTGTTGCTAACATACATGAAATAGTGTCTTGGGATTCCACATATCTTGTGTACATTGTGCATCAAGATTGGAACTCTCTTTTGACAAACAAAACATTGAACTATTTCTTATTAAAAGAGCTTTTCTTGATCCATGTGCAGGGAAAAGATGGTTGCTTCTCTTTTATCTGCAGGAGCAAAACCAAACTTGGTTACAGACCCTACTTCAGAAAATCCTGGTGGACGCACTGCTGCCGATCTTGCAACAATGAAGGGTTATGAAGGCTTAGCTGCTTATCTTTCAGAAAAGGCTTTGATAGAGCAATTTGAGGCCATGAAAGTTGCTGGAAATGTCAGTGGCACCCTTCAAAGTAGCACAGATGATACAGCAAATCTTGAGAATCTGGCAGAGGACCAACTGTATCTGAAGGACACTCTTGCTGCTTATCGGACATCTGCTGATGCAGCAGCAAGAATACAGTCTGCATTAAGGGAACACTCATTAAAGCAACGAACTAAAGCAGTTCAGAGTTCCATACCAGAGATTGAAGCACGTAATATAATTGCAGCAATGAAGATTCAAGATGTATTCCGCAACTACAAAAGCAAACGAAAATTGGTTGCTGCTGCTCGCATACAGCATAGGTTCCGCATTTGGAAGATACGTAGAGAGTTTCTCAACAAGCGGCATCAAGCTATTAAAATTCAAGTAACCTTCTTTTCTCTTCTTGTCAACAATAGTTCGGAAAATATTGAACTTGGACCACATGATATTTTTTTTAGGAAAAAGGGTAGTCCAAACCCACTACTTTTAACGAAAGTGCACTTTAGTTCCCTACCTATTAGATGGGGTAGCACAAATCGGTTACCTTTACAGGGTTGTAAAAGTCTATTTTGTAAAGGTAATGGATTTGTGATGTCCCACTTTTGCAAAAAAAAGTAAGATAACACAAGTCATTAAGTTCATTACCTTTAGAAAATAGATTTTTGCGACCTTTTTGTAAAAATAGTGGGTTTGTGTTGTCCCACCTAATATGTATAAGTTTAAAGTATATTTTCGTTAAAGGTAACGAACTTGGTCTACCCTTCGTCCTTTTATCTATTCTTTCCTTTCTCTTGCTAATTTTTAATTGCCATGTTATATTTACTCAAATGTTTCCTTGTTAGCCAGTATATTTTTATGAAGTTACATTTTATTTTTAGTTTTCCTTCTGTATTGTAGTCCTAATTGAAACATGAATAAATATCACACTTTTGATTGTACAATATCTCATCAAAAAACTGATATACTGTATTTCTCTAATTGCAGGCTGCATTCCGGGGCTTCCAAGTGCGCAAGCAATATTGTAAAATTCTCTGGTCTGTTGGAGTTATAGAGAAAGTCATTCTGAGGTGGCGTCTAAAAAGGAAGGGATTACGTGGCCTCCAAGTTAACTCGGTTGAAACTGCCGTGAATCAATTGCAGGAAAGTGATGCAGAAGAGGACTTCTACCAAACTAGCAGAAAACAAGCAGAAGAGCGGGTTGAAAGGTCTGTTGTATGTATTCAGGCCATGTTTCGTTCGAAGAAAGCACAACAGGAGTATCGAAGGATGAAGTTGACCCATAAACAAGCTAAGGTGTGTTTAGTTTTGACATTTACCAATACTTCAGTTCAATTTCTGCAGATTGCTAACCATGTGAAATTTGTTTCTTGCAGCTATACTATGAAGGCCTGCTTAATCCTGATACTGACATGGATTGTTGATGAAATGAGTTCACTTTGATCCAGACACTCTTGATTCTGGCCATTTGTTATATTAGCTCTGATATATAATGGCCTTCGAGACTTAAGCACATGTGCATCCTGTAAATGTTGTAAATGGCTAGAAAGTTGTTGAGTAGATTTCCACTTTGACCCTTTCATGCTGCTTTAAGATTTTGAGGGGGGTCACGACATCACTGTCTATAACATTGTGAGTTCTTGATATACGTCCTTTGCCTCTCCTTGGCATTGTAGCCCCCTTCTGATAAGCATGACTAATATATGTGCGTAACTTGGATGTCATCCATGTGAAACCAAGTTTCACTATTAGGGCTAGTTTTCAGTAGAGTCCTCATTTTATGAGAGGGAAATAAAAGTCATAAGTTCCTCTCTCTCCCTCAAGGTAAGCTTGTTTGCCTGATCAGAAAGAGTAAATTTTCATTTGTGTTTCATATTCTTACCATCCATCTAGCTGGCTCAAAGGGAGAGGCCTATGAAAGCTTAGTAAGCTCAACCAATAGAAAGAGGAAAGTAGGAAAGAGAAGAATATGTGCTTGATAGGCTCGGACGAAATCCTTAACAATTGGTAACCCTAATCATTTACGGAACTCATTGTTTTGCTTTCATCCCGCGAAGGCATCACTAATCTTAAACTCCGAGCTGTGCAAGCTTAGGGATCAACGGAAACATTTGGTCAGTCTGCACGTGGCTTGAAGATAAGTAATGGAAGAGATGACCATCGTTGGACAATCAATGTTGTCATAAAAATGGATCCTCTTGAAAAAACCTGAGGTAGATCCAGATGCGTACCTAGGCGTAAACGTTATTGGGAATTGAGACAACCTGAATAATTAATTTAAAATAAAAATATTAAAAAATAAACTTATAAATGGGTGATTAAAATAATCATAACTGATGTATTTTAAAATTATAACTTTTAAATCTTAATTAATTTATTATATATATTATTTATTATCATAAATAATTAATTTTAATTAAAAATATTAAAATATAAAATTATTTATGGGTGATTAAATAATTATTTGTTTTTCTAAAAAATTAAATATAGGAAGAGGTTAATAAATAAAGTCTTGGAATTCTCCTAAACTTAAAAAGAAAAAAAATCAAAAATCACTTGTGGGAAATATAAATTCAAAAAAAGGTGAAACCTCTCATTTACTCGATCTCAAATGTCAAAACAATGATATAAATGTATTAGGACGATGTATTTTTTAGTGTTGATATAATGAAAGAATTACTTTTATAATATATTTTTTACGTTAATTATGTTTATTATTTATTATTTTTAAAAAATAAAAATTTAGGAGAAGTATAACAAAAAAATAGGCAAATAAAAATTTAGAATAAATAATCACAAATCATTCTGTGATACATTATTTCTTTACGGGTTAAGAAAGTCAAATAGAAATTTTAAGAATATTATAGTATTTTACTAATGAGCATATAAGTTTTTAATTTTATAAAAATAAAATTATAAAAGTGTGGTTAAATATTTATAAGTTAATTCATTTGAAATTTTAGTTTTTAATTCGTAATTAAGTTATTATATTTGCTATTTATTATCTAAAATAATTTTTAATTAAAAATATTAAAAATAAAGTTATGAATGTGTGATTAAATAATCATAATCAAATTTTTTTTGATATTTTAACTTTTAAGTTTTAATTAAATTATTATGTATATTATTTATTCAAAAAAAATTATTTTTATTAAAAATATTAAAAAATAAATGTAGGAAGATGTGATTAAATAATTAAAATTTAAGCCTTTTGCAATACTAGTGCAAATTTTAAAAAATTAAAAACTTCTTTATTGTTACAAAATTAAATTAAAAAATGTGAAACCCTCTCCTATACTCTTTATCAAGTCTCAAATAATAATAATATATATAATTATGATAATATAACTTTTTTGACGTGAATATCACGAAAGACTTACTTTTGGAATATATTTTATAACATTAATTATGTTTATTTAGTAAGAATAATCTTTTATTGGAAACTTAAAAATTTAAAAGAAGTGTAACCAATAAAATAAATAAATAAAAATTTACAAATCATTTCATGATACATCATTTACGTCAGATTAAGAAAGTCAAATATAAATTTTAAAAATATTATAATATTTTACTAATGAAAGCACAAATTCATACACATCTCTAGTATCAATATATATGCATAAAGTATAACTAATTTTGTAATAAAAGGATAAAGAGGAATACATCTCTAGTATCAAAAGGAATCATGTCGACAAGTTATTTTTATTAAAGAAGTGTTAATAGAAATTTTTTCAATAAATGAAAACATTAGATAAAATATAATTATCATCTTTTCACATGATTTTTCTTTAGAAAAGAAAGAAATAGATGATGATAAGATGTATCCTTCCATGTGTCTTTAAGATGTAAAATCATTGTTCTTATAACTATAAAAAGAACTCTTGTATAAATAAAAGATATATATATATAATAAATTCTAACCACTTAATACAAACATTACTCTCTTCTTAGATAATACCTAGGTAAACTTCAATGGAATAAATTAGTAGAAAACTAAGGTAGTTTTTCTTAATGTATAAAAATTTCATTTTCTTCAAAACACATTTTTCTTGTATCTTAAATAAAATTACGTATTATATCATTAACTAAAGGTAGAAAGTCATTACTATAAATCTAAAAAGTAAGAATTCGAATAAAGTAATTAAACATTAGATACTAGAAAGTTAAAGTGGACACATATTAATTGAAATAAGATAAGATTAAATATAATTTTAAATTTTATTCGTTAATAATAATATTTATTTGTTAAAAATTTAAAAATTAAAACACTAATCAATATTTATATGTTAAATTAAAATTTTAATTATAATTAAAAATTATTTGATATAAGAAACATGAAATTAATAAAAATAAGGAACATTTAAAAGAGAAGGAAATAAGATAGTTATTTTTTCGGTATATTAATGCTGTTCTTTCCTTTTAAATAAAATTAAGCTTTTGTGAATGGGACTAGTTTTTAACTCAGCCCAAAAATCAAAAACACATTTTTAACTTTCTAGGGTTTCCACTAACGTGCGCCGTTACATAAACATGCCCTTCCTGTATCAACCGTCGAATGAAATACGCCTCCTGCGCACCCAAGCTCATGTTTAATAAAACCGCGAATCTCTGTCACGGGCAATGATTCGGCAGCACTTTGGTTCAATCTAATCCGACGGATAGTATTCATAGTATGTGATCGATAACCTCTCATGTTATGCGGTGCATGATAGTATCACTATTTTAGTATCTGTCATCGTTGCCCATGGAATGCGCGTTACTCTCTTCCACGTCTAACCCCGCCATTTTCACCTTATTCTTGGTTTTCTTCAAATTTCTGTTTGTTTTTGACCTTTAAGAAGCGTATTTCCGTTAAGTACCCATAAAGTTTAACGCTTATGACTATAATTCTGAAAAAGTTATATTCTAGGTCGTATTTAAAATTTTGATTTTTGTTCATTTGAATTGGGGTTTAGCCTATAAATTTAGTTTTATTATATTTTAAATTTTTTATCTTTGTAATTTCATGGATTTTCAGGATATGGGTATGAGTTTGTTTTTTGATTTTATGTGTATGTCAAAATGCACTATCATTTTAGGGGTTTTGGAAGCTTGTTAGATTTTGAGAATATCATTTTGATGGGTTAATTGATTGTGGACGAGTCCAAGTTTATGATAGTTTTAAGGGATAAAATTGAATTGGAGATCATAGTTGCTTACGTTTCAAGTGAGTTCAGTTTTTTATTTATTCTATTTTCTCGTTTGTGTCTGCAATTGTTTAGATAAAATGTCAAGGAAGCTGTAGTGAATGAAATGTAGAGTTCAGGAAGAAACTGATCATCAACTTTCTTGTTTGCTAATCGTTTACTATAAATGGTATACTTGGGCTGAAGGAATTAAAAAGGAGTGAGCAAAGTTGAGAAAGACTGATATTTTGTTAAATAGTGGTGCTTTATGCCTAAATATGTGCCTTTCCCTGGTTCTGGGATAATCACTATCGATCTGCAACTTTCTGTCATTGTTTTCTATTGCCATTATCCGGACTCCGATGTATAAGAAAACTGAATGCATGTCTCCCGAAGTTGGTTTTCTTTTTACAATGTCATAAAGTTTTTTTTTTAACTGTTAGCCATTGCAATTTTCTCGCAGGGTTCATGGCTATCGTTTTGTTCCTACTCTGAGGGACTAATGTCTGAAGGAGCAAATATAATGATTGAATCTTCTGAGAATGGAACAGATTTGTCCCAAGATGATATTGGTACAATAGAGGAGACACCTGAAGACACAATTTTGTCACGGCAGACTTCTGTGAATCTTGTTCCATTCATTGGCCAAAGGTTTGTTTCTCAAGAAGCTGCATATGAATTTTATTGCAGTTTTGCTAAGCAGTGTGGATTTTCAATTAGGCGTCACCGAACTCGTGGTAAGGATGGTGTAGGTAGGGGGGTTACGAGAAGGGATTTCACTTGCCATCGTGGCGGATATCCACAGATGAAACCAGCCGAGGATGGAAAGATACAAAGAAATCGCAAATCGTCTCGCTGTGGTTGTCATGCATATATGCGGATTGTTAAGCGGGCAGATTTTGATGTTCCAGAATGGCGAGTGACTGGCTTTAGCAACGCTCATAACCATGAACTTTTGAAATCAAATGAAGTTTGCCGACTTCCAGCTCACTGTACCATATCTTCTGATGACAAGAGCCGGATTTGCATGTTTGCAAAGGCTGGAATGTCTGTGCGTCAAATGTTAAGATTGATGGAGCTTGAGAAAGGCGTTAAATTAGGCTGCTTACCTTTTACAGAAATTGATGTGAGAAACCTATTACAATCTTTTCGAAAAGTCGATAGAGATAATGATGTGATTGATCTTATTGCAATGTGTAAGAAACTGAAAGATGAAAACCCTAACTTCAAATATGACTTTAAAATAGGTGGTCATAACAGACTTGAGCATATCGCATGGTCTTATCCTTCATCTGTTCAGTTATATGACACATTTGGAGAAGCTATAATTTTTGACACGACCCAACGATTGGATGTGTATGACATGTTACTAGGTGTATGGCTTGGAGTTGATAATCATGGAATGACTTGTCTCTTTGGTTGTGTGCTTCTAAGGGATGAAAATATGGAATCTTTTTCCTGGTCTCTGAAGGTAAGAAGTTGCTATAGGCGTGATTATTATGTTATTATTCAATTACCATCAACTTGCAATTTATCTTCTTGTTAATAAACTCTTGTGTGGGGTACAAATAGTTATCACCAGTAGCCCTTCCATTTCAGTGCCAACTTTTAGTCCTGGTGCTTAAAGTAAAGGAGAAGATGAAGTAGAGATTCATTTTGCTTTATGAAATGCATGATCTGGTTTTTGTTTATAGGTGACCATGTTGTGTTCTTAATACTATGGAATGAATCTAATGTAGTCTAACTGAAGAGAATTGACCTTACTATAGTTTATAGGTTCCCAAGGCACATCTCTGTGGTAACTGAGTTGGGTGAGGTTGTGGTTGACCTTTGTTGAATTCTCACTAGTCAATTTTGGATGATGCTTTCAAATGTTTTAATTACTTTTTTATTTTCTTGAGACTTTCTTCTATCTATATTCATAGCTGTCCCTAATATTAATGATGTTTTGAACAGACATTTTTGAACTTCATGAAAGGAAAAGCTCCTCAGACAATATCAACTGACCACAACACATGGCTCAAAGAGGCTGTGGCTTTTGAAATGCCTCAAACAAAACATGCCTTCTGCATATGGCATATCATTGCAAGGTTCTCAGATTGGTTTTCTCTGCTGCTTGGACCACGTTATGATGAGTGGAAGGCAGAGTTCCATCGACTTTATAGTCTGGATTTGGAGGAAGATTTTGATAAAGGATGGAGAGAGATGGTCAACAATTATGGACTCCATACAAATCGGCATATTATCAGTTTATATGCGCTGCGGACATTCTGGGCTTTACCATTTTTGAGGCATTACTTCTTTGCAGGAATGGTAAATATGTGTCAATCAGAGTCGATTAATGCTTTTATTCAACGGTTTTTGAGTGCTCAATCTCAACTAGATAGGTTTGTTGAGCAAGTGAGTGATATTTTGCTAATTCATTGTTTCATTTTTTTGCACCTGTATTGCCGTTGTGTTTTTTAGTTTATTAACCTATTTAAAATTCACTTGCAGCTGTCTGACATTGTTATGTTTAAGGATCGGACTGGAATGAAACAAAAGATGCAACCAAAGGTTCAGAGAGTCTGCCTCAAGACAGGTTCACCCATTGAATCACATGCTGCTTCTGTTCTCACTCCTTATGCCTTTGGTAAGCTCCAGGATCAGCTTGTGCTGGCCCCACAGTATGCATCTTTTCAGGTTAAGGAAGGTTGTTTCCAGGTCAGACACCACACTCAAATGGAGGGAGGATGCAAAGTGGTTTGGGTTCCTCATCAAGAACACATTAGTTGTAGCTGCCATCATTTTGAGTTTTCAGGCATACTTTGTAGGCATGTTCTCCGTGTCCTATCGATTAATAATTGCTTTCATATTCCAGAACATTATCTTCCAAATCGTTGGCGCAATGTCACTTCATCTTCTAGTAGCACCTTCCATACTACAAGAGATCGTTCTGAGAAAATTCATTTGATAGAATCAATGGTTTCTACAATTGTTACAGAATCAGTTGAAACGGACGAGTGTCTTGATGCTGCCTGTGAGCAACTTGCCATGGTATTATCACGCCTTAAAGAACTACCTAGGCCAACACATAATACAAATGAAATGGCATTCAATTGTCCATCTGATTCATTGATTCTACCCGATGTTGAAGATGAAGATGGAGTTCATTACACAATTGGAAATCATCATGAATCTCTGGCTTTAGGAAAGCTCAAAGAAAGAAGACCAAGAGATGGAGTCGATGTTGCCAGAAAAAGAAGGCACTGTTCTGGACCTTGCTGTGGACATTTTGCACATGATACATCTGATTGTCAGATAATGGGAGGTGATAATTTGAACGGGGATTCACTAGGGTACTTGTAGAGTAAATCAAGAAAGTGTTAGTAGATGTACAAAGCAATAGCCCTTTTTGGGTCAAATTCGATACTTTTATTTTGCACTTTTCTTTATAGTACAAAGTTGTTACTGTTCCAAAAACAGAATACATTGCGATAAACTTAATAACATTATACTCGCTTAGGTTCTGGATTAATGTATCAAAATTTGCTGGTTTGCTTCTTGCTGTAATTGGCTGGTGTCATCGTAGAAAAATGTTAGACTCCCATGGTGGAAAGGTGATGTGTAATAGAATGAGTGAAAAAGAGTCATTTCCATTCCCTTTTACTTTTCAACGTCCACAAATTTTGAAATCACTCTCATCTATTGGTTCCTTAATACACTTTATACTTCCTCTTTTTGGCTTTCAGTGACTTAGCATTATTTTTTGTAAAAGGATATTTATTATCTCAATCGAATATTTTAAAATTTTACTTTAAGCTAAACAGGTCTATCTATTACTTCATTTACCCGGATTAATATTAGAAATATTGATCGGTTTAAGACTATAAATGTACGTGATTTTACAATAAAGTGATAAGAAAAATATTATTTTCAAAGATTGTTAATTTACTTTTGATAAATATCAAAATTATACTAATCTTAATTTTATCTAAAAAATTCACTCAAGTTGTTATAATTGAAATTTAAAATAAAATTAATTTAAAAAAAGATGTACAAAAAAATAAGATATTATTCAAAGATTAAATTAATAGGAAGAAAATTTCTAAGAAATCGATTTTATCTAATTCATCGTTATGTTTTACTCATCTAGTTAATTTAATTTAATTCTCTCTGTTTGTTAACAATCTCACAAAATATTCAAAAGTATCTTTCGATGGTCAATTAGAAATAACATTGTTCGTTAATTTACACATGAGTATATAATTTAATAAAGCAAGAAAACATTAAGATCATTGATTTTTAAAACTATACATATTCATACAAGTCTTTCGATCTCTATATTTACCTATGCTGAAATATTTCAGATCTATCCTATAATTCTCTCATTCGTTAGTAAATCACAAAACTAAAATCATTTAATTAAAAACATTAAATTCAGAATAAATCAGACAAACATAAAGAGAAATAATTTAAATTAACATAGAAAATCAAACATAATTTGAAATTAAATTACATCTTTTTCCTAAAATAAAGGTAAATTAATTCATGGTAAAAATTAAATTAAACATATACAAATTCATTGTAATTTTATGAGAAAAACTAAAAGAAAATTAACTTCCAAAAAGAATCTACTTTCGTATCTTCTCGTACGTTTTCTTTCTCTTTCATAGGGCTGCTTTTTTATTTTTTATTTTTACCTTCTGCAGACGTTCCTGCATTTCTGTTGTCGTTCCTTTTTTTATTTCCCCTATATATATTAATTTAAATTTGATAGTTCTTTGATAATATGTTTTTAAAATTTTAAATCTTCATTATCTTTAAATCTACAATAAAATTTAAATAATAAAAATAAAATCAATAAAATTAGACTAAAGTTAAAATTAAAAAGTGAAAAATTATTCAAAATTATACAAGTCATCAAATATCCTCAAACTTAAAACTTTGTTTGTCCTCAAACAAAAAAAAAAGACATTTGTAAAGATTGTCAACAAGACCCCGTAAAGAACTACCATCACTCACCAAGTCATGATTTGAATTTAGATTTCATCACTAATAACTTGTTTTTTTACATCTAAGATAATAAGAAAATCAATCAAAAAATAGCAATTTGTCAAGTAAGAGTTAAGCATTTACTTCAACCTAAAGCTAGGGCATTGAGTATGTGTGTGAAATAATCAATTTAACTCCAAATCACCATCAAATTTAGATAAAAATAGAACAACTGAAATCAAAAGAATTCTCTCAAAACTTAACTTCATAAATCCAATTTTCAGAAATCATCTCCACTAATGTAATCAAATACTAAAATCATATATCAAAAGGTCTTCAATCAATATTGTAATGATAGGCCATAGGGTGAGGGCTAAGAAAAAAATGAATAAGGAAAATCAAGCAAACTAGGAAAATACTTGGTAGAAAGAAACAATAAAAGGAATATCCATAGAATTCACATTAAAGCTATTTCTCGAGAATATGTTGATACTGATGACAATATTGTTGTCATACTCAATAAGTGAAGTACTCTTTTTTCCTTTTTTTTCTTTTCTTTCTTTACTTTTTTTGTGTGTAGTTGCCTTCACACTCATAATCTTTACTAATTTCAAACACTTTTATTCTTGCCTTCCACTTTCTTTCTTTCTTTCTTTTTTGTCTTTTTTTTATCAAATAGAGCAAACATAATGTGAATTATTTACTTTGAATTAACTTTCTCACTAAATGCAAATTTCCATCAAAATATTTTCTCACAATTTAAGGCTTATATAAAACAAGGCTCAAGGGGGTTGGCTATGAGAATACACTATGCAATGATGGCGTGATAATTATGACGGTTGGGAAAGCTTCTTGGTTGTAAAAAAATTGCCTAGATCATTTCTCTAATATTTGGTATTAATTAGGATTTTGCCTCAAGGATCTATCAATGGATTCTAGAGCAAAGCAAGATTGAATTTTCCTAATCCAGTTAATTCAACTCCTTCTCTTCATAGGCAAAATGGAGTAGAGAAAAACTTACCGTGTGCTCAAATATTTTCAAGGATAAAGATTTAAATCAAAGTACCCACAAATCTTTGACTAACATAATAACATATTTTGAAAAATTTCTCAAACCCATCATCAATCACAAATTTTGTAATCATAGCGAATTTAATCATACTCAAATACATGCTTGATAAGAGAATTCAATAACTCAAGACTATAGAAGTTGATACCCTCAAACTTAAACTAAACAATGTACTCATTGTAATTTAAAAGTGAGACAGATGTATGAAATGAAAGAAACTTCCATGGTTTTATAGTGGATCCACATTAGTTTGTAATTTTCAGTTTTTTATTCCTGCAAAATAAATCAACATCAAAATCCAAATTATTAAAATAGTAATAAAAGATAAAATAAAAGAACAAAAGAAATTTTTATGGGTTGCCTCCCATAAGAGCTTGTTTTAAAGTCTATAGCTAGACTTTTCAATCTTCATCAATCAGGATTTCGAAAAGGAATAAATGCACGATTCCTCTCCACTCGTTCAATCTATGACCATTAACTTTAAATATATTCTTTGTCTTGTCCTTCAAGTCTATTGCTCCAAAAGTGGAAACTTTTTCGATTGTATAAGGACTTGTCCATCTTGATCTTAACTTACTCAGGAAGAGTTTTAGTCGTGAATTGAAAAGCAAAACCTATTGTCTTGGAGAAAACTCACGCCTAAAAATCTGTTTGTCATGCCACTTCTTTGTGCGTTCTTTGTAGATCTTTGTATTTTCATAAGCATCATTCCGGAACTCATCCATCTCATTCAATTGAAAAGGTCAATTTTCCTCTTTTCTGGGTGTAAGTGATGCCGCAACAATCACTAGAAAGGTGTAATTATGACCCAAGGATGCAATGCAAAGATGATCAGTTAATTACTTTAACTCTGGAGTTGTAGTTTGTTGTAGTTTTTCTATAGAAATTACAGAATCTGTCTTTGCTACCATTGACTCCAACCTTTCCACTTCTGTGCTAAATGATGTTCCCTGCTGCAATGATCGTTCTAGGTGATCAGTTGGTATATCTTCTTGAAAGGCTTCTACTTCACATTGTTCAATGATATCTACTTGAAAGCATGTGCTTGGATCTTTAAGAAATCTTATGGCTTCATAGATATTGAATGTAACCTCTTCCTTGTTCACTCTCAATGTTAACTCACCCTTTTGAACATCTATTAAAGCCCTTCCCGTAGCCAAGAATGGTCGGCCAATAATTAGTGGGACATCTTGGTCTTCATCCATATCTAATACCACAAAATCGATAGGAAAAATAAATTTATCCACCTTTACCAATACATCTTCTATGATTCCTCGTGGATACTTGATGGATCAGTCTGCTAGTTGCAAAGAAATTATTGTTTGTTTCGTTTCTCCAAGTCCCAATTTCCTATAAATAGATAGTGGCATAATATTAATGATAGCACCAAGATCACATAAAACTTTCTCAAATAATGAATTTCCAATAGTGGAAGGCAAAGTGAAACTCCCTGGATCTTTTAATTTTTGAGGCAATTTATTTTGAAGAATGGCACTACATTTTTCAGAAAGCTTTACTGTTTCGAACTCCTCCAACCTTTTCTTCTTAGAAATGATGTCCTTAAAAAATTTGGCATAATTTGGCATCTATTCCAAGGCATCTATAAAAGGAATATTTATGTGAATTTTCTTAAAGATATCCAAAAACTTAGAAAATTGCTTATCTAATTTTTGTTTTTGAAAACGTTGAGGATAAGGAAGTGGATTAGAGAGAGTATGAGGATTGTCAGGAAATGAAATTGATGGAGGCATGTCAGTCTCTCTTAGTATATCATCAACAATTTCCTCTTCTTCTACTTTATGATTATTTTGGCCATTGTTTGGAGCTGTAGGGGTGGACTCGGTTTCCTTTGATGGTGATTTTTCAAATTCTCTTCCACTTCTAAGTGTAATGGCATTGCATTATTCCTTTGGATTCACTTTTGTATTGCTAGAAAAATTTCCTTTTTGTTGAGCATTAATGGTTATGGCTAGTTGTCCAATTTGCACTTCAAAATTTTTCATAGTGGCTCTCATATTGTTAAAATGAGTCTCAATGTTATCCATCTGTGAATCATTCTTTTAAAACCTTGCTTTGGTCTCCTCAACAAAGGAAACCATGGCATCCTCAAGTGACATCTTATTTTTGCTTGGTTGACTATTAAACCCTGTCGGAGGTTGTAACACATTCTTTGTGTTTCCATAAGAAAAATTCTCATGATTTCGAAGCCCTTGATGGTATTATTTTGGTATAGGATCACCACGATAATTGTAGTTCTTATTGTTGATGTATTGAACCTATTCTTGAATCGATTCATTCATCGAAATTGTCATACCTGAAGTTGCAACATATTCTGCACTTTGTGGTATTCTTTAGGTTGTCAAGGATGAAACTTGATGAGATAAATAAGCTACTTGAGCTGAAAGGGCAACAAATAGCTCCAATTTATGAATCCCAGCAACTTTCTTAGCTATAGATTTTTCAGTTGGTCATTTATAGTTGTTTGAGGCCATTTTTTTCAAAAGAGAAGTAGCACCTTCAGATGTTTTTGACATCAAAGTTCCACCAGAATAGCATCAACTATGGTTCTAGTTTGCCCATTTAACCCATTATAGAACATCTATATTTGCAACCAATCTGACAATCCATGCTGAGGGCAACGCCGAATCATATCTTTATACCTTTCCCATGCTTCATAGATTGTCTCAAAATCATTTTGTTTGAATGGACCAATCTCACTCTTAAGTTGTGCTATTTTTGCAGGTGGAAAGAATTTAGCAAGAAACTTTTCTGTCATGTCCGATAGACTAGTAATGTTTCCCGGTTGTAAAGATTGTAGTCACCCTATAGCTTTGTCCCTCAATGAAAAAGGAAACAATCTTAGTCTAATGATGTCTTCAGTAACATCACAAATCTCCAAAACATCGCCAAATAAATATTGGGATCATCAAGTGGCGATCCGTTAAATTGGGCTTGTTGCACCATACTGATCAACGCCGGTTTGAGCTCAAAATTATTGGCATTAATGGTTTGGCATCTTATACCTAAGTAGTTGTCATTCACAATTGGCCTTACATAATCCATCAAATTGTGTGGTTGTGCATTCTGTTCTCCTTAAGTTATGGCTAGTATTTTCTTCTTTCTCCATGATCTAAAAGTTCTTTCAATCTTCGGATCAAAAGGAATAATGTTTCGAGTTCTAGCACGGTGCATCTAACGTCAAAAACACACCTAGAGAAAAAAAAGAAAAAAATATAATTTTAAATTAAAACTAAGATTACTTTGTATCGATATTAACAAAAATAAGAAAAAATTAATCCTCGGTAACGGTGCCAAAAACTTTATCAATGCAAGTGCACAGTTTCGTAGTTTTATAATAAAGTGGTAAGAAGAGTATCGTCCTCACGGATTGGTAACTTAGTTTTGACAAATATCAAAATTGTATTAATCTAAATTTTATCTAAAAAATTCACTCAGGTTGTTGTAATTAAAATTTAAAATAAAATTAATTTAAAGAAATATGCACAAAAAAATAAAAATATTATTCAAAGATCAAATTAATAGGAAGAAAACTTCTAAGAAATCGATTTTATCTAATTCATCATTATGTTTTACTCATCTAGCTAATTTAATTTAATTCTCTCTGTTTGTTAGCAATCTCCAAAAATATCCAAAAGTATCTTTCGATGGTCAATTGAAAATAACCTTGTTCATTAATTTACATATAAGTATGCAATTTAATGAAACAATAAAGCATTAAGACCATTGATTTTTAAAACTATACAGGTTCATACAAATCTTTTGATCTATATATTTACATATGTCAAAATATTTCAGATCTATCATATAATTTTCTCTTTTGATAATAAATCACAAGACTAAAATCATTTAATTAATGGTCATTTAGTTAAAAACAAAAAATTCAAAATAAATCAGATAAATATGAAGAGAAATAATTTAAATTAACATAGAAAATCAAACATAATTTGAAATTAAATTACATTTTTTTTTAGAATAAAGATAAATTAATTCATGTTAAAAATTAATTTAAACATAAACGAATTAAACCTAATTTTATGAGAGAAATGGAAGAAAAGCTTTAGTATCTTCTCACCGTTTTTTTTTTCTCTTTCTCCGTTTCAGCGCTGCTTTTTCTATTTTTTTTATTGTTTTTACCTTCCGCGGACGTTCCTGCTGCTGTTCCTTTTTTTTTTCCCTCGCAGCCATCTCCTCTCCTGGTGGCTTCGCCCGGACTTCTATATATATATATATAATAAATCCAAAAACTCTCTCCGCTATGCTGCATTTGTTTATATACGTATATATACTTTACAGTCACAATATTATATATATATATATACTTTACTTTCACAATATTAGGTATATATATATATTAATTTAAATTTGATAGTTTTTATCTTTAAAATTTTATATCTTTATTATTTTCAAATCTATAATAAAATTTAAATAATAATAATAAAATCTAAAATCAATAAAAAATAAATAAAATTAAACTAAAGTTAAAATTAAAAAGTGAAAAATTATGTAAAATTATGTAAATCATCAAATATTTTAGGTTTCTTCAAAAATATTCTTAAGGTTTTAAAAAATTTAAAAATATTTTTAAAACATAACAGAAGTTAAATATAACGAAAGTGAATAATAACATTCTTAAAATGTAAAAATAAAAAATAAACCAAAAAATAATAGACATAAAAACGAAATATATCTAAGGATGTTTTTCACAAGAATTGATAATAAGTAAAAAAAATTCAAAAAATTAAATTAAATCTTAAAAATGATATGGATTTAAAGACCTATTATTCTTGTTAAGAAAATTATTATTTAGAAAAAAATATAATTTATTATGCATAAGTAATACAGAAATAAGTATTAAGATTACAGATGTAAAAAAAAGTATAATATATCATTGATTGATAAATGAACTATATTAAACAAGCTATCCAAAATTCCTTATAAAAAATTTGGATACATTCATTTACGAAGAATTCAAATACTAATAAAACCTTATTTCAGAAAAGGAATAAATACATCAATAAAAATAACATTACTATATAAGAGAATAATAAATAGAAAATATGTCTTATTATGAATGATACATGGTAACTTAGGATATCAAAAATTAAAATTTACGACATATCCTAGATTTGTTATTAAAATCCATGATATAAACCTAAATCAAGTATTAAATATAACTTATGAATTTAAAAGAAGAGAATTAATGAAATAAAAAAATCATTCATTTTCAATACATTACCTAGTAACATATTATTTAACAAATAGTTACAATAGTTTAATATACAAATATAATGAATTAATAGAAATAGAAAAAACTTTTAAAGATCTTGGACAAATAATAAAACTAGAAATACTAACAAATTTTGACACACCAGAAGAATGACAATTAGATATAAAAGAAAAATCTCTGTTAACAGAAAGAAAAAGTAATGTTGTTAGGAATAATAGTATGTTAAGGTTTACTTTCATAGGCCATTAAGAAGAAAATTCTTACCAAGAACAAGTTAAAAAACTAAAATATGAAGTACAAATAATGAAAGCATTAGTTCATGATTGTATATTAGGGAAATAATAATGGTTAAAGATAAATACAAAATATGCATTTAGAAGTAAATAAAATCCTAGTAAGTATAGCAAAAAAAATAAGCAACATTATTTGAAAATGTACAACTATTAATAGAGGAAATGAATTTAGTCCAATAATCAATCACAAATACCTACAGGCAATAATAGACGCACAAAAAGAATTATTAAATAAAATAAAGAAGCGTGGTTATAATAAAATATAACAAGATATACATAAGAAATTTTTAAAACTAAGAAAAAATGTATGCAACATACATAAAAATAATAAAATTATAAGTCACAAATATGATCTCTCACAAGGATTAAAAGAATAATCACCTAGGAGATCAGATACCTTGATTCCTAAAAATGAAAAAAGAAAGAATGAAGAAAGATCTAAGAAAAAAGATATAATTTCAATTTAATGGAATATAGAAAAGAATTAGAAAGAAAATTCATAAACCCTGATAATAGGGATATAGAAAAATTAGTTAGTTTATTGACACTAACTAATAAAGAAATAAAAGAATAATATAATGAAAAATTTTGTACAAACAAAGAAGAAGATGATGTGACAATAATATATAAGATTGATTTTGAACCAAAAAACATGACCCTAAAAGGTCATATGAAACCAATTTAATTACTAGTTCCTTACTAAGAAGGAACATATGACCCACATAAGGGAGAAATAAATAGGAAAATGATAGAATAACCTGACGCCACAAATAGAAGAAGGTAACCACCTAAAATGGAGAAAGGTTTGTATTGGGGAACTAGATGTAGTATTCCACCAGAATTCAAACTTCATAATAATTATAAGTCTGAACTTTTAAATTTAGATTGTATAAGAGATATAAAGAAAGCCTTAGATTAATGTGCTAGTAGTATGAGTGTGCTCATACAAACCTCTCAAACTACCCAGACAAACCCTTCTATTTCTAGGATATTTATAGCATATAAAACGACAAGAAATATTAAAGTTTGGATTTCAAACTTAACAAGTCAACAATATTTGTTAATGTAGGATTTCAAACTTAACAAGTCAACAATATTTGTTAATGTATGGAAATGCTTACACAGGAAGAGAATACTTGGATACAATAATAAATGAAATATACAAGGAGTTTATTGGAGAAGATAAATGAAGAACTATCACTGAATCCAGTGAAAATGAAATAAATGAAGCTAAATGGCATCTAACAAATATAGAAATTTGTAATATGTGTTTGTGAATATGGAATGTATTATCATAAATTACCACATTCTATGCAAACAACTTATAAAGAAATGTTTTTCCAAAAATTACCTAGAACACTACATAAAACCTTAACAAAAAGTTAGGAACAAAGAATGAACCTTAGCATATCCTGATATTTTTATATCTTCTTCAATAGTACCCCTAGTTTTTCTTCCAGAAAGAAGATCCATTAAAGTAGTTTTCCTAACTCCACTTACAACCATCAATAATGTAAAAACTCATGACCTAAATGCTCCACTTATATCTCTAAGTAGTTGAAGTTTTTTTCTGTTTGAAACCATGCTCTTTCATTTCTTGTAGACCATATAGTTAAATGGAAACAAAAACATGGTGACTTGTTCTTAATTCAAAACAAGGTATCTAGTGCATGAAACACACTTGTGGGGTTCGAGTCCCATATTGGTATGCGAGTTTGAGTTGATTTAAAAAAAAAGGTATACATACATGAGTGTAGTCAATTTTATTACCTTAGGTGTATCAACATAATATTGCACGTCCTTAAATGACATTGTCAATTGTTTAAAAGGTAAAACCACCTTCCTTGTACAACCATCATATGTATACTATTCAACTATATAATTGTAACAGACCACTTCAACATTTGATATGATATTGTCCCCTTTGTGTCTAAACAAACCCAGGTTTGTTTATGTGTAATATCCACCGAAGTGTTACTACCAACCCTGAAAAGTAGAGCTAACAACGAAGATAATGAAGAAAATCATACAATACATCTAATGTTACTAGAATAAAAAGGGAAAATACAATGATAAAAATGAAAGCTCAAGATATGAGCATCCAAAACACTTTCAACAAAATAGTCAAATGAAAGAGCTTCAGAGTACGCAATTTAGTTCTAAGAAAGACCTTAGGATGTAAAGTAGATCAAAGGGTAGGAAAACTAGTAGCAACATATAGAAGGCATTCGGAATTTCAAGATTAACTTATGGTGAAGCATATTATCTAGAAGATTTGAAAGGAAAAAAAATGAAGGCATAAGCTATACCGCAGGCGAACTAAAAAAATATTACATATGATTGATTTGCTTTAATGTAATTTTGGTTCTCATAATATAGTTGTACTTGATGAAAAACAAAAAAGTTGAGACTTTTGGATCAAATTGACATCCTCAATTTCACATACAGGAAACCTCAATTCTTAGTGAGTTGGCTCAAACCCTACCCATTTGAGATGCAAGCATAAGAGGCATAAGAAATGCTCAGCCTAGAAAAAGAACAACGGACCCAAACAATGAGAACCTTCTTTAGTGAAACGTGTTATAGCAACAGATTTTAAATGGCCTTGACACAATCTCATTCGTGCATAAACTAACCATGATCCTCGTTTAGGATAAAATTGGCTTAGCCCCTACCCATTTGAGATGTAGGCATAAGAGGTACAAGAATTTTCCAACCTAGAAAAGGAACAAGGGACCCAAATAAAGGGAACCTTCTTTAGAGAAACGTGTCATGGTAACAAATTTAAAATGACCTTGACATAATCTCGTTTGCTAATAAACTAATGTGTGATCTTCATTTAGGAGTGATGTGGCTCAATATTTACTCATTTAAGATGCATGCATAAGAGACATAAGAAATTTTCAGGCTAGAAAAGGAATAAGCGACTCAAACATTGGGAACCTCCGTTAGAGAAGTGTTATGGTGACATATTTTAAACAATCTTGACACAATCTCATTCATGAATAAACTAATACATGACCCACATTAAGGATAAGTATAAGGCCCACTCACACCTCATGTATGGTAGCCTATAACACAAGGTATGAAGGGCTAGGCACAAATAATTTTTTTTAAAGACAGATAAAGGTTGAGGCCCCTATAACAAATCTTTCTCAATGGGAAACAATGAGGAAAACAATCAATGTAAGACCCATTCACACCCTGTGTATGGCAACCCATGACACGAGGCATGAAAGGTAGGGCAAATAAATTTTTTCAAAGATAGAAAAAGGCTAGGACACTATAGAATATATCATTCTCAATGGGACACGGCCAAGAAAAATAATCAGTACAAGGCTCACTCATGCTCAATGTATGGAAACCCGTGACACGTGGCATGAAAGGTCTGGCAAAGAAATTTATTTAAAGATAGATAAATGTCGAGAGCTTGTAGAACATATCCTTCTCAATGGGACACGGCCAGGAAAAAAAATCAGTGTAAGGCCCATTCATACCTCATGTATGGTAACCCGTGACACGAGGCATGAAAGACTAGGCAAAAAAATTGATTTTAAGACAAATAAAGGTTGATACCCTAAAGAATAGACCATTTTCAATGGGATATACAGGTAAGATAAATAGTGTAAGGCCCACTCAGACCCCGTGTATGGTAGCCCATTACACTAAAAACATTTTTTTCAAGTCAAATAAAGGCTAAGACCTTGTAGAAAAAAAACATTCTCAATGGGACTTATGGCTAATCTATCCCATTTTTTATTGCCCGAGTCAAGAGGAATAAACTATTTCTAAGGATACCAAAAGCATGCATGTGAAGCAAACAAATATAAATACTAGAATTATAGTCTTATAAATATCCTAGCCCGAATAAACATGCAAAATTGTTCTTAAATTACAAAACCAAAAGATGAGGCATACCTTCCTGCATCAACATCAAAAAATAAAAATCCTTAACCTCTCTTGGTGACCGCATCAGTTTCAGTAGTTCCTGCAAAATCATCGATCGTTGGAATAGAATTGTCATTGGTCTAGCCACCATTGTTTCAGTCTTATTTCTCTCCATATTGCTTTAATCGAGAAAACGACGTGAAAGCTTGACTATCATACCTGTATCAGTGTTAGAATATTGTGAAAGTGATGTAATAGCTGATGCTTGAAGCCGCAAGACAAAACCAATTGAAAGGCGTGCAGAAAATACATTGTTGAATACAACGCTGCACAAGGATCAAACATTTACAACTTACGAGAGAATAGTAATATGTTGCAATACTCTTATACTCGGAATGCTATTTGTGATAAGACCTATAAACATGTAATACTCTGTTTATATTATGCCTTAATTTAAATCTCATTTATAGATGTTTGTCTCTTCCTTAATTTAAGGTTCAATTATAGGAATTTGTCTAAGTTACACTATTATAAATATGAAATGCTCTTACCACTCAAAGTGTGGTTTTCAAATGTTTTCATGATATCAGAGCCTAATTGGATTAACATCCCACAATATCCAATGGTCTTTGATTCCTCTCCCACCCTTCCTCCCTTCAACACCATGATTCACATGATCACAATCAAACTCTCCTCCTCTAATTATCTCTTATGGAAGAGCCAACTTTTTCCTCTTCTTAAGAGCCAAGGTCTACTAGGTCATGTAGATGGTACCCTTGAGCCGCCACTTCTATTTGATCCCCCTACCTTTTCAACACCAAATTCCAAAAATTTGGCAGGGAAATCCACTGATCAACGACTACTAAGCCTCCTTCTCTCCTCTCTCACAAAGGAATCCATGGCTGAATTCGTCGGCCTCTCCACATTCCACGAGGTCTGACCGGCTCTCAAAAATACTTTCAACCACCAATCCAAAGCCCGTGAAATACATCTCAAAGATGACCTCCAATTGATGAAATGCAACACCCGTCCAGTCACTACTTATGCTCGTGCTTTCAAGACCATCTGCGATTAGCTTCATGTCATTGGCTGTCCTATTGATGGCATCGACAAAGTTCATTGGTTTCTTCGTGGCCTTAGACATGATTTTTCCAGTTTCTCAACTGCTCAAATGGCCCAAACGTATCTCCCCTGCTTCCCAGATCTTATGTCCAGGGCTGAGAGTTTTGAAATCTTTCAAAAATCTCTTGAGACTCCAGCGTCTTCAACTACAGCGTTTACTGCTCACTGTGGATCTTCTCAACGCGAGGATGGATCCTCTCGCTTCAGAAGTGGTCGAGGAAATGGCCCCAGCTATAATTCTTTCAGTTTTGGCCAAGGCCGTGCCCAACCCATTCAAGGTCATCGTCCACCATGGTGCCAAATCTGCCACGTAGAAGGTTACTATGCTGATTGGTGCCGACAATACTATGAACTAGGGGTGTCCATGGTCCGGTCCGGTCTGGTTTTCTCAAAAAAAAAAGTAACCGGACCAAACCGTTCATATTACTCGCACCGGACCGGACCGGACCGTTTGAAACGGTTTTAAGAAATAAAAACCGGACCGAACCGTTTGACTTATAAAACCATTCGGTCCGGTTTTATTCCCGGTTTGGTTCGATTTTTTTATAATTTAATGAAGAATAATGTAAAAAATTTAATATATTATTAAACCGGTCCGGTCCGGTTTGAACGGTTTAAAATTAATACAAACTGGACCGGACCGTTTGATTAGTAAAACCGTTTGGTTTGGTCCAGTCTGGTTTTACGGTTTAATCCGATCCAGTCCGGTTTATGGACACCCCTACTATGAACAATAAACCTATACCCAGTCAACACAGCTTGCCAAAGCCTTCAATGCTTCCTGCTCCGTATCTGAAAATGAAGCTTTAAACTGGTTTTTGGACTCAAGAGCTTTGGCCCATATGAAACCAACCCACTCTACTTTGGCCCAATCCACACACTACACATGTAAGGATTATATGATTGTAGGGAATGGTGCATCACTACCCATTACCCACATCGGTAAAATTTCCTCTTCTCTACATCTTCATCTGTTAGATGTTTTGGTTGTACCTCACCCCACAAAAAATAATTTGTCCATTAGTAAATTAACAAATGATTTTCCATTATCCATTACTTTTACTAATGATTTTTTCACTGTTCAAAATCGCCAAACAGAAAGGGTGGTGGCAACCGGTAAATGAGATGGAGGCTTATATGTGTTAGAGCGAGGTCATTCCGCCTTTATTTCTGTCCTTAAAAACAAATCCCTTCATGCTTCGTTTGATTTATGGCACGCTTGCCTTGGACATGTAAACCATCATGTTATCTCTTTTTTAAATAAAAAGGACCAACTTTATCTTACATCTTTATTAACGTCTCCTACCTTATGTGATACATGTCAACTTGAAAAAAGTCATCGTTTGTCTTATTATTGTAATGACCATCGATCGTCTAATGTATTAGATCTTATTCATTGTGATATATGATGTAGAATTTACTAGCAATTTCTTTAAAACTCATCTTCGTACTTCTGGCATTCATCATCAACTCTCTTGTCCATATACTCCTGCCCAAAATGGTCGCACAGAAAGAAAACATTGTATTGTGACTGAAATTGGTTTGGTCCTACTTTTTCACTCTTATACTTCTCCTCACGTATGGGTTGACACCTTTAGCACTGTTGCCTACATTATCAACTGTTTGCCAACACCACTTCTTAGAGGTAAGTCCCTCTTTGAGCTCCTATATGGTTCCTCTCCAAATTATGAAATTTTTCATCCATTTGGTTGTCGTGTTTATCCTTGTTTACGTGATTATATGCCTACCAAATTTCCCACCCCCCCCCCCCCCCCCCGTAGTATTCCTTGTATTTTTATGGGTTATAGCCCCTCTTACAAAGGGTTTCGTTGTCTTGACCCCGCCATCTATAGGATCTATTTCACCCGACATGCTCAATTTGATGAGACTCACTTTCCCTTCCTCAATACCTCTCATGCTCAACCTATATCATCACTTTAATTTTCAAAATTTCTAGAACCCAATCTTCCTCTTACAGCTATACTCCCATCTTTTCCTGCACCCCATTCCCAACACATTACACAATCTGGATCTAACTCATGTGGTCTTTTTACTAATCCAATGGCTGAGTTTTTACAAGACAATGATTCGCTTGCAGGTTCATATTTGCCACCCTCCACTTCTCTTGAGCTCATCATTGAGTTGTTTATTCCTGCTTCTATTACGACTACTCCAATGGCTTCTCATTCCATGCTCACACGATCCAAATCTAGTATTTTCAAACCTCGCCACCTGGCGAATCTTGCTCTTTTGAGATACTCTGGTCTTCTATTTGCTCTCCTTGCCTCCATTAAACCCAAAGGATTCAAATCTGCTGCCAAGAATCCCGTTTGGCTCACCGCTATGGATGAAGAAGTTCAAGCCCTGCAAAATAATCGTACTTGGATTTTGATCCCTAGACCTGCTAACACCAATATTGTAGGCTCCAAATGGTTGTTTTGAACCAAATATTTACCTTATGGATCCATTAAGTGCCTCAAATCCCGTCTTGTTGCCAAAGGCTACACACAGGTACCTGGTCTCGACTACACTAATACCTTTAGCGCAGTTATCAAGGCTACTACTGTTCGTGTTGTACTCTCCCTTACTATAACCAACAAATGACCTCTCCACCAATTTGATGTGAAGAATGCGTTTCTAAATGGTCATTTTCCTAAACCTGTATTTATGGAACAACCTCCTGGGTATATTGACCCCTTCTTTCCCAATCATGTTTGTCAATTGAAGAAAGCTTTTTATAGACTCAAACAGGCTCCTCGCGCTTAGTTTCAACGATTCAGCTCCTTTCTCATTCAACTTGATTTTTATTGCAGTCATGCCAACACATCACTTTTTGTCTTTCACAACTAGTCTGACATTATTTATTTGCTCTTTTATGTTGATGACATCATTATTACAGACAATAACTCTTCTCTTCTTGACAACTTTAATCGTAAGCTTAATTCTAAATTCGCTACTAAGGATTTGGGTTCTCTCAGTTATTTCCTTGGTCTAGAAGCTACATCCACCATTGATGGTCTATTTATTAGTCAACTTAAATATGCACGGGACATTCTCACACGAGCTCAGTTACTTGACAACAAGCCTGTTCACATCCCTATGGTTGTGTCTCAGTACCCATCTTCTGAGGGTCCACTGTTTTCGGATCCAACTCTTTATCGCTCTCTTGTTGGTGTTCTCCATATTTGACTATCACGCATTCCCGATATTGCTTACGCTATCAATTCTATCAATCAATTTTTGCACTTTTCGAGTGAAGACCATTTTCTTGCCATCAAGTGCATTCTTCACTATGTTAAAGGCACACTCCATTTTGGTCTCATGTTTCATCCATTTGTTGCTCCTAGTGCTTTAGTTGCTTACTCTGATGCTGACTGGGTAGGATGTCCTGACACTCATCGCTCTACTTCTAGTTATTCTATTTACCTTGGCAACAATTTGGTTTCTTGGAGTGCCAAGAAGCAACCTAATGTTTCTCGTTCAAGTTATGAGTTTGAGTATGTTGTTCTTGCTCTTACTACCACTGAACTTCTTTGGCTCACGCATCTTCTTTGTGACCTTAGAATTTGTCTTCCATAGTAGCCTCTTCTTCTTTGTGATAACAAAAATGCATTTTTTTTTAATTCTAACCCCGTCTCTCACAAGCGTGCCAAGCATGTCGAGTTAGACTACCATTTTCTTCGAGAACTTGTTATTATTGACAAAATTCACACTCAATATGTACCCTCTCACTTACAGGTCGCTAATATTTTCACCAAAAGTGTACCTATGACTCTTTTTCAAATTTTTCGCTCCAAGTTTCATGCCTGCTCAAATTCGACGCTTGGCTTGCAAGAGTGTTGAGGATATTATGCCTTAATTTAAGGCTCATTTATAGATGTTTGTCTCCTCCTTAATTTAAGGCTCAATTATAGGAATTTGTCTAAACTACACAATTATAAATATGAAAGGCTCTTAACACTCTGGTTTTCAAATATTCTTGTAATCCACCTTTCAATGCAACAAAAAAATTAGACACGGCTTACGAGAGAAGAAAAATAATAATACAAAATGGACGCCCCACCCCTCACTCGTAAAAAACCAATATATATAAAGATATATCTTTGCTATATGGAAAGCGGTCAGTTACCCTGTAACAAAATCCGAACACTCATTTGCTACCATTGAATCCACACATGGAAGGGGTTCATATGCATAGACATGCAAATTTGAGAATCGATTGTTCAACTGTGTAAAAATTTGAAAAACATCTAAAGATTTCATTGCATGTAAAAAGAAAATCACTTCTTCAGAGATTTATACATGGAGCAAAATTGACAACCATATATTCTCATACTATAAACTTTCTATTTCTTTCTTACAAACTTTGACTTTCACGTTAATTTGGAGAGAAAATGAGTTAGTGCACAGAGCCCCTTACACCCATTGCTTTTAAACTACAATCACTTTGAATAGTTTTTTTAATTTTTCTAATTTCATAGGGAATTAGAACATAGAAATTTAGAGGAAAACACGTTCCTAAAAATAGTAAATGCATTCATCCATTTTAACCTCGTCATAATCCCCTAGTTGCTCTGGAAATCACTTAAACTTTCAAGACTTATAAGCATATGCAAGTTCAAATATCTCTTTAAATTTTTCATGTAGTTTAAATGGGAAGCAAGTGAATCTGCCGTGGATTATTATTTTTGGTTTGCTTCATGCGAGGCAGTTTTATAAAGTGATGATTAAGATTGATCAGCCACTCTGTTTTTTTTCCTTCAAGATTTTGGTTTTAGAGTATTAAAGTTTATTGTTAGAGAAAGGAATCAAATATATGATACAAACTCGTCCTGCTCATCCTCATCAGAAGATCATCGCGCGCAAAGGAGAGAGGCAGAAAAAGGCGCGTGAATTCGGTTAAAAAAACATAAAAAAGACCACCGAATAAATTAAGTTTCCTGTTAGAAATGTCAAAAATATGTTAGGGTTTGTTCATCAATTCTTTTCTTGCAAGGCTATATATAAAGCCACTTAGAAAATCAGAAAGGATATAGAGAATTTTACCCTAAATCTAGCTTATCCTCTGCTTCTTCTTTTGTTTATCTCCTTATCTGCAATTTTCTGTAACAGTGGTATCAAAGTTGTTCGACCATGGATACTCGGGGAAAATCCAATGTAGAATTTCGCATTGAGGTTATGGAAACCCTCGGCACTATGCTTTCTCAGTTACAGGCAATCCGAGCAACTCAGAACCCCTCAGAGGTTAACCCCTTTCGTACGAGAAGGAATGCTGCGACCTCACCCTTACACTTCGCGATCAGCCACAGACATCCCCCACCCTAACCTGAAACATTTATTTCCTAGATTCTCTGGTGAATATCCAACTAGATGGATCTATAGAGCTGAGCAATATTTTGAGTTCACTAATGTTAGCCCAGATCAACAGGTGCAACTCGCATCCTTCCATCTGGAAGGTATTACATTGTAGTGGCATCGCTGGCTAATCAAGTTTTGAGGACCTCTCACTTGGGAGTAATTCACCAACGCAGTTCAGCTTAGATTTGGACCAACAGATTACGAAGACCCATCAGAAGCTCTAACTCGCCTACTTCTATTGTCAGTGATCGTGATAAGGTGTTTATTAGTTCTTTCTGGCAAGAGTTGTTTCGTTTACGAGGAACCCAATTATGCATGAGCTCTAGCTACCACCCTTGGACCGATGGACAAACTGAGGTAACCAACCGCACACTATATGCTTCACTAGGGATCAACCACGCAAATGGATTGATTGGATCTCGTGAGCTGAGTACAGCTACAACACCTTCATCCACTCCACAACATAAATGACTCCCTTTGAAGCAGTTTACGGCATTCCACCTCCTCTCATACTAACATATGTCCCCAAAACTACTCAAATGCCAACTATGGATGAGCACCTACGTACCAGAGATCACCTACTACGAGAATTAAGGCACAACTTGTTACAAGCTCAGAATCGGATGAAATTCCAAGCTAATAGACATCGACGAGAAGTCATCTTCAAAAAGGGAGATTATGTATACCTTAGGGTCCAACCCTATAGACAATCATCAGTTGCCTTTCGCTTATCAAGAAAATTAGGTCCTCATTTTTTGGCCCATACAGAATCATCACTCGAATAGGACCAGTGGCAAGTTGGCACTACCACTCGCTTCTCAAATACATGATGTCTTTCATGTAAGCATGCTAAAAAAACACGAAGGGGAAATACCATCAAGCTCAAACAAACTTCCTCCAGTCTCTGAACAAGCAACAATTCTTCCTCAACCTGAAACCATTCTCAACCGACGTGTGACCCAAAGAGGGAAATATCGACCCAAGATAGAAATTTTGGTCAAATGGAAAGACAGTCCAATCGAAGAAGCTAATTGGGAAAATGAGTGGCGTTTTTTGAAAACATATCCAAACTTCATCCTTGAGGACAAGGATTCTTCTAGGGAGGGAGGAATGATACAAACTCATCCTACTCATCCTCATCAGAAGATCATCGCGTGCGAAGGAGAGAGGCAGAAAAAGGCGCGCAAATTCAGTTAGAAAAATAGAAAAGAGACCACTGAATAAATTAGGTTTTTCTATTAGAAATGTCAGAATTCTGTTAGGGTTTGTTCATCAATTTTGTTCTCGCAAGGCTATATATAAAGCCACTTAGAAAATCAGAAAGGATATAGAGAATTTTACCCTAAATCCAGCTTCTCCTCTACTTCTTTTGTTTATCTCCTTATCTGCAATTTTTTGTAACAATATAGAAGTTCAAAGCACAGAGGTAAAGGTTTGATAGTATACATCATGTATAAATTCCTTTAATTTACTTAACTGGCATACTATAGGATATAAGTTTTTTTCATTATACCCACTTATTATGCAACTATTAATATCGAATTATGTCATCATTCCAGCCTTCTAAAAGGTTCAGACCACCATCGTCGATACATCTACACAAGAATAGTCGTCATCATATCAAACGTACCTCCAAGCACGATCCAAAGAAATTGTCGAATTTACCTTTCGTATTATCAGCATTATCCGACATATCGCCAACGTGTGTACACTCAGACTATGCCAATTGGTGCAACCCTAGTGTCCCCCTGTCGCTTCGCCACCATTAGCCACTAGGACTTGCGTGACGAGTTCTATTCATCCCTAGCGAAAAATATATATGAATTGTTAATCAAAAGCTAAAGTTTCTATGTATAGATTTGTGTGTCTATACAATTGGTTTACTTAAAATTTATAGAAAAATTTGGGAGTAAAAAATGGAAATAAAATCTCTTATTTAATACCAAAGCAAAAACAAAAACATCTAATAAACACCAAATCAACTAATAATCTCCCTCAAATCACCTAACAATCTCCTAATAATTGTACAATAAATCTCAAATACTTTAGAATTTTAACATTATTCCTCAAATTAAATTATCGATATTAATCATATCCAACTTACGTATAAAATCACCAATGCTTGTTTTAGGAATTATTTTAATGAAAATATTAGCAAATGCTCTTTTCTTGGAATATATGTCATACAAATAATTTGTTTAACCTTTTCTTTGATGAAATGGCTATTCACTTCCACATGTTCTGCCTTGTCATGTTGAATAATATTTAGAAAGACATTGATAACTGTTTTGTTGTCACATAAGAATAAAATTTAACATAAGGTTTTACTACAATTTGGAGTTCCATCACTAGCTTCTTAACCACAATGCCTCGTAAATTTCGTGTGTAAATGCCTTAAATTCAACTTCATAATTACTCTTGACTACTACGTTTTGCTTCTTACTTATCCATGTTACTAAGTTTCCAACGATAAAGATAAAATATACGATAATGGATCAATTGTCTTCTACCAAGCCAATACAATCTATATTAGTGAAGACCTTTATATCTTTGGTTTCTTTTCTTTTTTCTTGTTTTTTTTAAGAACAAATCTTTTACAAGTGACACTTTGAGGAATCTTAAGATTTTGTAAACCGATGGTTCTTATAAATGAAAATTAAATTATTCATGCCTCAAAAACACACATAATCATCATAAAATCCTATAAACGTAAAAAATTTGTACAAATTTAACAAAAAACTATTCTTTTAACATATATATATACATTACGAACATCAATAAAGCCATGCATGTCAAAAAATAAAAAACAAAAACAAAACACCCATAAAGAAAGCTTACTAGAAAATATAGGGTTTTATTTTATGCTATCCCACAATGTATTATGATCTTTTTTTTAGCACGAAGGGTATGTGAGAAAGGTTGAATCAGTTAGTGTGAAAGGAAACGTATCTTGTTACCTAATGTGTGAACAATAATTTGATTGACATTTTTTAAAATCCTTTAGTGAATTTATTTTTATACTTTTTATCTGGACATTTCATTTAGAATTGAGGGTATTTGTGATATTTTATATAGGTTAAAGGCATCTTTAAAGAAATATAAAACCTTAGGGATACTATTCATAATTTCTCTAAAAAATTGATCATATAATAGCATACGATTAAATTATATTGGTTTTGTCAAATTACATTAACAAAAATTATCTTTATAATGTTTTTTTGTTTGTTTTTTTCTTAATTAAGATTAAAAATGAATCATTATTTTAGTTTTAGTATTATTATAAATTATAAATATATTATTATCTCAATTAATATAACAACTTTTCATTTAATATAATTTAACGTGACATATTTTATTTATCAATAAAAACGTTTTTATATACCATATTTTATTATAATTAAAAATTATAAATAATATCATATTACATAATTTATAATTTATAAGTAAAATTTTCTTATCAATAATGATATGAAACATATTTTTCTTTTAACTTCCCCTTAAAACAAAAAAAAAAAACGAAAAAAAGAAAATCGTTCGCATTAACTCGTTCATCCCAACCACTTCAAACTCGTCATGTCTATGTGAGTGTAGAGTGGCAACTTTGGTAAAAATCTCAAACACATAAAACGTTTTCGTAACCAAAATTCCCGCCTATTCTCACACGAACGCATTGAAAGGGCGCCACTTTTCGTTTCCCGCGCCATAAATTCTTCAACTTTTATTCCCATTAAACCCTAATCCCCCTAATTTTATTCTCCGGAAATTTCCATTCACATTGTTCATTTCTCTGTCAGAAGAGTATAAAATCTCGTATAAATAGACAAAGCCTCATATTTTATTAACGAGCTCCATTGCTATTATTGATATCGTAAATAGTATAAGAAGAAGATGTTTTACTCGCATACGTATTTGGCACGAAAGGGGCCGCTTGGAACAGTATGGTGCGCGGCTCATCTACAGAGCAAGCTTAAGAAATCTCACTATATCTCCACGGACATTCCCTCCATTGCTGGTCTGTACACTTTCTTTTTTAATTTTTCTTTTTCTTGAGATCCTTTTAGTTTCCTCGACTGAAAATAGTATTTTTACTTGAAGTTCGGATTTTTCCGTGGTTTTGTCAATTGGGTCTGATTGCATTGGAGATTTATTCTACTGTTGTTCTGTTTTCTTCACTATTTGAATTTCTTTATTTTCTTGCGATTCGTTTTCAAATTTTATCGTCTGAAAAATAATATTTTTACTAAGTTTGGATTTTTCTCTGGTTTTTTCAACTGGGTTTGATTCCAGTGAACATTTCTTCCTCTGTTGGTCCGTTTTCTTTACTGTTTATTGTGTTTTTTTATATAGATATATTACCTGAAAATAATATTTTTGGTAGGCTTACTTCAATAGGATTAATGGACTTTCTCTCTAGTTCTTTTTGTGTGCTTCGTTCAATTATTTCATTCACACCCAAATTTTGAATTCAGAGAGCATGTAAGGAACATACGTTTTACATTCACTTGCTTACACCTTTTTAATCACATCTTATATTCAGAACTTATCATGTTTCCGGAGGTTCCCATTGCTCTGAGGATGTCAGGCTATCTTCTGTTCGGTGTTGTTCGAATATACTCGAAGCAAGTTGATTATTTTTTCCATGATTGTAATGTTGTCTTAATTAAATTAAGAAATGCATTTTCTACTAAAGAACTTAATTTTCCGGAGGATGCAAGGCAGGCACCAGTTTCAGCCATCACATTGCCGGAAAGGTTTGATCTTGATGCATTGGAGTTGGATGATGATCTGTGTAATGAGAGGTAAAATTTATAGTAAGATTTGTGTGTTTGTGTATTAAAGTTATATTTTTAAATCGATATATGATGTATGAATGCTGTTTGTTTAGCTATACAGATAATAATCTCAGGAGTCACGAAGACATAACAATGACAGGTTCAAAATTTAAAAAACTTTATTTCATATTTTTTCCGTTAATAGTGTAGTAATTTTTTGGTTTTCTTAATACAGACCAAATTCCCACTGGGACTGATGATTATTTTGCTGTAACTTTTGATGAGGTGAGATATTTTTTAATCATCATTCTATATCAATGTCATAGTTCTTTGTTATTTTAATTACCTCGTTGCCAACAGAAAGTGCTGGTTCTTTTTAGGAATTTGTAATGGATTCTCATCCAAATGAAGCACCCGAGACAGATGTAGCTGCAATGGAAGTAGAGTATGCCTCTAATTACTTTTGAATGCTTAATTGTTCCTTAGACATACCGATGTATGTCATGTGTTTGTGTTTTTGTGTTTAGCGTCTTTGGTTATTGTGTTTTCAGTGATGTCCCTCCACTTGCAGTGAATAGTGTTATGGATGATTTTGGTGCAAATAATCTGATGGATGAACTAAATACAACTTTAAATGAAGAAGATACTCATCTGAATTTTAATGGTGCTGAGGTTCCACTTGATGTGGGCTTTCGAGATTCAGGTTCAAGCTATCCTGCAGAGGCAACTCATTCAAGGCCAATTGATGACAACTCTCTTGAAGTTTTTCAAGAAATGGAAAAGATCATGGAAGGAACACCTGATATTACTGCAGGGGTTCTTCTTCCGATTTCTCCAAATCATATAACAGAGCTTCAGCCTCACAAGTTTATGCACCAAGCTATGAATGAGAAGGAGACCCCCTCGCTGATCATGGAAGATAATTTAAATTATGGAGTACCATCCCTACAATTTCAACGAAGTCCAGGACCATCAGCTTCAGTCCCTTTCTTTGAAGGGGGTCTGAGTATGAATAATGCACCTACAACATTTGGTGTGTATTTTTACATCATGGGACATTTTTGAGGAATATAAAAATTATTAAGATCCAACAGTGTTTTGTTATTGACAGTTGATTCTCTTTAATGGTTACAGAAATTCAGCCTACACCACCAGTTAAGCAGCAAAAAGCAAGAAAAAGGAAAAGAAAACAATACTTTGATGAGTCACCAGTGTTAAAGAACAAGTATGATTGATAGTATAATGTCTACATGATCTATGTTTCTCTTGGGTACGTTTACTGATGCATGTTTGTGATGTTTGTAGGTTTATGAAGAAGGCGCTTGAAGATTCTACTGATATACTTTGCAAAAAGAGGAATGTACCGTGCTCTGTATTGGAAATGTGGAAACTGGACAACAGTAAAAGCAAGGAACAAGTTTTCCTTCAGCCATTAACAACTGGTGAGTACGTTTTATCTTTTCACTCTTTCACCACTTTCCCTTTGATTTTAAGGAGTTGAATTATGAGAATTATCGTGTCAAATGGCAGGTTTATGTTCAGATGTTTGTAAAATTTTGAACGAGGATTATGTATCCACCAAACTTCACTCCATAGAGGAAAATAGTCCTCCTGCACCACCAACCGAGGAAGTATTTCTACAAACTCAGGCTGTAGCATGTCCTATTCCTGCACCTGAAATTTCTCCCGTACATGGGTACATACATTCTCACGCTTCTCCAAATGACAATGATCAGGATATGGAATCCAGACAAGCCAGGGTTCATATGAATGATTATAATCAGGAAAATGATCGCAGGCAGTCTCCAGCTCCTTTTACTGACTATAATGAGGACATCGATCAATTTATGCATGGTGAAAAACCTGATGAAAGCATCATTATGCCTGATGTGTTTATGCCTCCACATGGAAGAGTTGACATCACTCCTCCCCCATCTCATTTTATCAAGTCAGCTTCAGTCTCTTTGGTAGAAAAAACAACTGGAACTGGACCATTGCAAACACCAGATCTACTAGCTTCAATGGGACTTGATCAGTCTGAATATGGAACTCCTAGTGCATCTCTAGGAGAGCAATCAGTTTTTCCAAACACGGGTCTCTCAGATGTTCCTGAAATCATGAATTCTAAAGAAGTAGAAGTAAGTTGGGTGGGTTCTTTGGTTTTTCAACATTTGGTGCCTTGTGAATTTCTTTGAATCTGCGGATATTTTTTCCCCTTTTTCATAGGTGAGGTGGCATGTGGCATTATAATTATCATCATTCATGAGGTCTACACTTTTGAGGAAAATATTCTTTATGTCAATATGTGGCTGTCCTTAACTTGATTATGAACCTGTAAAATTTAATGTATGAATAAAGATTTTATGACCCAAAAAACACATTATGTTTGCCCTTTCATAATGTTACATTGTAAGCATCTTTTTTAAAGCCTTGCAACCTTACAGTTCAATTTCTGTTAAAATGGTATATGGTTAGGTCAATGTTTATTTTATTACTAACAAACTAATTGTCAGCTTCACAAACTTCAATGTGGGTTTCAGGTGCTTGTCAAATTTTATGAATCTGTAAAATTTAATTTTATAGTTTTAATTGTCATTTGTTGTTGATCTTTGTACCATATACTTTGGAGTCTGTCGAAGTGAGCTTTACTTTCTTAAATAAAACACTATAGATAGATTGATGGCTGATCTGTTTTCCAATTTAGGAACTCAGAAATTGGTTTTTATGTTTGTATTCATTTAAGGATCTTCAAACAAAGATAAGCCTATCACATTGATATTTTATTTTGCAAAGCTTAATGCACATAAGGTAATGTATCTAGTATCAACAAAGTTTATAACTTTTCATTTTTATTTGTAGGACCTTTATTTTTTGGAAGCAGGCAACGACACGCCAATTGGTAATTGAGTAACCTATTTCCACATGTCGTTTACAGTTCTATGTGGTTTTAATAGTTGCATCTGCAAGTAAAATTGTATGCTCAATTATGCTGACCTTTACAATTATAGCAGGATCTGAAGGGACACAAGGAATAGATACATTATCCGTCAGAACCAGGTTATATTTTAATCATTTTCTTTAATTTTGAAAGATTTTCAAATCATTTTCTTTGGATATTATTTCTGAATATGCTAATAATGCAATTTCTTTTATGTTAAGAGCCGTAGCTCAATATTTGAAAAGAAACTGTGCTACTTCACCAATGTCAGAATGCGAGTCTGGAGGTCTGAGTTTGAGAAAGATCCTTGAAGGGAAGACAAGAAAGCAATGTGCTCGAATGTTCTATGAAACCCTGGTAACTATTTTAGCCATTACTGAGCTGTATGGTCTCTGAGTTTTCAAGAACTTAACTGTCTTCTTTCACAAGTTTTTAGTGCATTTAGTAACTCATATGACTATTATGTTACCTTTTACAGAAGCTTTTAATTATTTTTTTAAAAACTTTAAAAATGAAACTTTATTTAAGAAGTTATGTTATGTCATACAATTAAATCATTATTTTTTATGTGCCCTGTTATGTACCTTTTACTTTCTAAATGGAAAATCTTTGTATGTTAATACTCTAACTCATATCAGAGCTGTGTTTTTTTGTAGCTATTTTCAATAAGCTTGTTTATTTGTATTTTCACTGTGACTTTCAGGTATTGAAGAACTATGGTCTTATTGATGTACAACAAGATGTACCTTACAGTGATATAAGTTTGAAATTGAATCCAGCGCTTTCAAAGGCTGAATTATGAGATAATATTTGTGTTATGTATTGTTCCTTTTTGACTGTTAGGTGTTTAGGTAAGATCTATCAGCTACATTAAGGGACAACATCTCCGATGATACTCATATTATTGTTAATTACTAAGCAAACTTTTTTTCCCATGATAGGTGATGTGAGTCCAAGGAAAAGAAGGAAATGGAAAGAGGTTTCCAATGGACAGCAAAGAGTATTGTTTTTTTTACATTTGTACAGAAAATTTATCTTCTCATGTAGGTGTTAGTAATTTATTCTAATCAGATTGTATATCATCTCATCTTATTAATAATACTTTGAATTTGATCATTTTCCTTCTCTACATGTATTTATGGGTTTATTTACAATTTAATTTTATAGAATATTTTCAATATTGATGTATTTTTTTAAAATAAATTATAACGATTAAAAACAATAAAATTATTAATTAAATTACATCATGTATACATCTTTCTAAAGTTCGATGATTTATTTAGTGATTGACATGAAAATTTGTTGTAATTGATTTATATGATGTTTGATAAAAGCTGAAACATTTTATAATATATATATATAAAGTAAGTGAAAATTTAAGTTTGTAAATTAAATGGAAAATTATTTTTATTTATTATGCGATACATTTGTATTATAATATTTTGGATAGATATTAAAAATAATTGTTAATTTTATAAATATATAACATGTTTAATTTTAATAATGATATTTTATTATTCTATAAGTCTTGATGTATTTGTGTAGTGTTGGTTTTATGTGTATAAAACATGATGTTTTTATTTTATTCATAGTTTTGTTATTCTTTATGTGAGTTTGTTTATTTTAAATCATTAATATATACATTCACATATACTTAATAAAACTTTGTATGTAAACATGTCATTTGTATTTTTGGTTTGTTTTGGGTACATATATTTATGAAAAATATTTGATAATTTTTAGAATGAAAAAGTGTAACTTTTTAATACCTTGTAACTAAGCTTGCCACCACGACAAGGTGGTTGGTGAGATGTCAAATTCAAGTTTTATAAATACTCTTTATTCTTTTTTATTTGGTATCTAGAAAATGTAGTGAAGATCTCTCAAATTAATATTTCATTTTTTTTTGTTTTTGGATCACTAATGTCGTTTGGTATTAGTGATTTGTAATTGTTTGAGCAAAACTATGCTTGCGAGTGTTAAGCATTTGAGATGGTGTTTTCAAGTGAGTCATGTATCAATTAGGGAGTTACAATTGTTTATTTTGTAAGAACCTTATTATGTGAGTGATTTGAGTTAAATGTTTTGAGTTCTCGAATCTTTTGTTGTGTAATAAAAGATGGGTTGTTTGAGTTTGAGGGTAGTTCTAAAGATTGATTTGTATTTATACTTCTTATTATTGATTCTAGTTTATGATTACATCACATTGGGTGGTGTTGAATTTGTGTGTTAACTAGATCGTTGTAGAAGCATCAAACAAAAACAATAATAGACAATTAATACGGAGGTCCCAGTTGATAGAGGCATTGGTGTTTTTATTTTCTATCAATTTTGTAATTATTTTATTGATTAATGGATTGTTTGATGTTAAGTGATTGGCTTAAGTAACCTTAAAATGTTACTATATATATATAGGATTTTTATGTGGATTTATTTCATTCTCTGTTGTTATGCATGCTTAATGTGTTGTTAGTACAATCAGAGTTTAAATAGTACAATCATATTACTTGTTTGTTGTATGTTGAGAAAGCGTATTCGTTGTATGTTGTCACATGCTTTTTTTCTCTTTCTTTATAGCTTGCAACTTTCTAATCTTTACTTGTGTTGTAGTAAATTAATCTGTATGTTCTTTGATTAATTTATATTACTTATGTATGTTATATGCATTTGAGTTTGATGCGAGTTTTCAATGAATCTATATCTTCTTAGGTGTTAGACTCTTTAATTAATTTGTTATGTTTAGATTGATCACATGTTGTGAGAATATATTTATAATTTATTGAATATGTTCTCACATATGAAGTCTTGAAGTGATTTAAAATCCTTTTTTGTTTAGTATGCATTCTTATCTGACTTCATATTAGTGGTTTGACATGCATATATTTGTTGCTAGTCTGGATAGGAGTTAATAAGACACATCGTTACTAGTGTGTTTATTGCATTTAATTGTTCCTTATTGTTGGTTGTTTTTATTATGAGTTGAATTGAGCATGTTGTTTTTATTATGAGTTGAATTGAGCATGTTGTTTTGTACTTTTACTGTGTTAATTGCTTAATTCACGTTATAAAATCTGTTTAGCCAAATTGATATAGAGTTCTTGAAAAGATTACATAGGTTGTTGTTTTCACCCTTTATCTAGTTCTAAGTTACTTATTTAAGTTAATTGACCTTTGTATAATTATTCTTACATATGAGAATCTTTAATTCTAAGTGAATATTTAAGTTTCGTGTTTTTATATAATTAAAAATAAATTTATAAATATCCAAACACAATAATAAAAAATAATTTTATTGATCAATGCTTCATGAATATATATAAAATATGTAACACATGTATAAAGAAGATTAAGTACTAAATTTTAAAATTATAAAATTTTATAGATTAAATCATTATAATAACATTATAAAAGAAGTAAATTTAACCATAATTAATTTGTTACTTTTTTTTTGCTTTTTATAGCATTAAAAGATACACTTTAAGGTGAATTAAAAAAATAAGGCTTGTTCTTTCACACATTCTTATATTCTCGTATCATCAAATAAACTTTCGCAATCTTTAAGGTACAAATTTAAATCATACCAATAAAAATCATCATATAATCTTAACAAATTTGAGAAAATAAAAAAAATCATGGTTATATTGTCTAATAAGTTAGATATATAATGATTATTGGTATTAAGTTAGGAGCACTAAAGATGTATCAAAATAACTATATGTAATTTTTAACTATTTTAATTTTATAAAGAAAGTTAATAAAATGTGATTAAATAATTAAAACTTTAGATTTTTGTAATTCTAAATTTTCATTTTTTAACTAAGTGATTATGTTTATTATATATTATTCTACAAATAATTAATTTTAATTGAGAATATTAAAGTTTATAAATTTTTTGACCAAAATAATATATATTCAATATGTAACTATTTTAATTTTATATAAAAAAAGTTATGAAATTGTGATTAAATAATGCAAACTAAAGTATTTTAAAATTTTAATTTTTAATAAATGTTTTTTTTATTCTACAAAAAATTAATTTTAATTAAAAACTTTAAAATTTTGACGAGTTATGACCAAAATAATTATATGCAATCTATTATTTTTTTAGTTTTGTAAAAATGAAACTTAATAAAGGGTGTTGAAATAATGATAATTGAAGTCTTTTAAAATTTTAGTTTTATAATCAAATAATTATTATTTTTATTTATTATTCTAAAAAAATAATTTTAATTAAAAACATTTTGAGTCTTGAAGAAGTATGACAAAAATAAAATATATAAAATCTATAACTTTTTAATTTTATAAAAAAATTATAGAAGCGTGATTAAGTAATCCTAAATGAAATATTTTTTAAATTCTAATAATTCATAATTAATCAATTATTATGAATTTATTATCCTAAATAATTAAATTAATTTAAAAACTTAAAAAACAAAAGTTATGAAGTCTAATCGAAGTCTTTTAGAATTCTAATTTTTAACCCCTAATTATATCATTATGTTAATTATTTATTATACAAAAGAATCAATTTTAATTAAAAATATAAAAAAAATAAAATATGAAAGAATAGTTAAATAATTCAAATTAAGTCTTTTAGAATTCTTAATTCTAATTAAATTATAATGCATGTTATTTATTTATTTTTTAAAATTAATTTTAATTAAAAAATATTAAAATTTTGAAAAAAATATGCTAAAACAATTATTTACAATCTATAAATTTTTAATTTATATATAAAAAATAAGAAAGTATAATTAATTAATCTTATAACTGAAGTCTTTTATAACACTAATTTTTAATTTTTAATTGAGTATTATGTTTATTATTTATTATTTTAAAAATAATTAATTTTAATAATTTTTTTTGAAGAAATATAACCAAAAACTTTATATGCAATATATAACTTTTAATTTTATAAAAAAATAAATCATTATGTGTGTTACTTATTATCACAAATATTTAATATTAATTAAAAATATTTAAAATAAAGTTATTAAGGTAATTAAATAATAATAACTAAATTATTTTGAAATTTTAATTTTTTATTTATAATTAAATTATCATGTTCATTATTTATTAACCTAAAGAATTAATTTAATTTCACATTAATAATAAATATATAAATGGATGATTAAATAATAAAAGTTGAAATCTTTTGAAGAAATTAAAAAAAGTTCAAAAATTCCTTCAATGTTAGAAAATTGAAACTTTCTCATATTATCTCAAGGTTTAAAATAGGGAGATATTTGGTAAACTTATCGAATTGGAATATGATGTTTATGTCGACTTGAATTGATTGTTGTACCAACAAGATAATTTTTTGAACTAGAAGATCCAACTAAAGTGGCTAAAGGGTGACGATAGAAGCATTATATTTTTCACTCATTCTTTCAACATTTAAAGATCGAAGAGCTTTTAGTTCAATTAGAAATCAATGAAGGGATTACATAGAATCCAAAAATGATAATTGGCCATATGTTATGATATTATGAGCAAATTTTCTTGAGCTAGGTGGGTGGGTGACACTCTAGACTTTACTCTAATTCAATCGGTTATGTTCATTTTAATCACTTTTGCGGACAATGAAAATTTACGAAATATACGATCATTAGAGGATATACGTGCCATGGTATTTGATATGAACTCCCTCAGTGCTCGAGGTTGGATAGTTTTATAGGTAAATTCTTTCAACGGGAAATCATTAGTACAAATGTAATATGGACAATCCAAGACTATTAAAACAGGTTAGATGCTTATGGGGTTGAACTCAATTTTTTTTAATTCTTATACCCAAATACCCATAGGAAAGCACTATTGATCAATATAGACAAATCTCTCTCGAGAATTTTAGATTCAAGTTAATCACTAAGATCATTGTTGGATGTCTAGGAGACATATGCTCTAGTATTATGTCCCAAAATTAGTCTTTTAGGTTCATTTTTGATTGATATATTGATGAATGTATGACTAGTGCTTCTTAGTATTTCAACACAATGTAACTTCTTAGTTGATAGGGTAATGTTTCTCTCAAAATTGATATTAGTAAGACTTTTGATGCCATGTGTTGAGATTTCATCTTAAAAGTGATGTAGTTCTTTGCTCTTGAGAACATCTTTAAGGATTGGATTCAAAATCTTTTTGTCATCAACGAGAATCTCGATCCTAATTAATGGTTCACCTAGAGATTATTTCTCTTGTTTTAGAGGCATCTGATAAGGAGACTTTCTATCTTCGATATTGTTTTGTATTATTAAAGATCTTCTAAACAAAATACCTTAGGTCTTTGGTCAACAATGGATGCTTTCTTCCAAACCAAGGGGATCTCTCGACCCTACTGATGCACATTTTAATTGCTCGTAAGTGCACGAATCACTAGCAAACTAATGATAGTTAGTTTGAGATCGATCTCTAAAGAAATTGATTAATTATTTTAAAAAATTAAATTATTTCTTAAATTAGTTAAAAAACAATCTTAAACATTCTAAAGTGTCAATTAAGAGAAAAGAATTATAAATTCTAAATTAATTTAATAACTAATATCGTAAGTAAACTAAATTATCGTTGAAACAAAGAAGATAAATTAATATGACATCATATATACTTTCATGGAAAGAATGAATTAAATTATTTAAATATAAGTTAGATTTATTGATGTTTTTTCTTTTTAAATAAGTGGATTAAATTTACTATTTTTTTTTAAATAAACGAACCTTCCTGTGATTATGATGTGTTCCCACAGTTGATCAATTAACAAACTAAGGAAAATATATAAAACAAGATCCCCAATTATATAATAATTTCTTAAATCGGACTTATATTAATTAATTAGTAAACTTAAAGGTAAATATATTCTTTAATTATAAATTAAAATTTGATCTAGCATCAATTTATAATTAAATATAATTTAAACCATATGATTTAACATAAATTAAAAAAATTAAATTAGACTCTCATTCATTAATAGACAAACAAGCATAGATTATATGTCTAATGCTTAATTCTAAAATATTTTCTTTAATTATAACTAAATACTTGACCCATTGTGAATTTAAAATTAAATATTTGAACAATATAAACAAGAAATAAATTTCAAAACCTTTTTATTTAGTTAAACCATAAAATTATTTTTTCAATCATTTAAAGCAATACTAAAATCCCTTATTACAAAAATTAGCTTCTATAAAGGTAAACCCAAACATGTTTGGTCATTAATTGAATGCGATACAACTTTCAAGACAAGCCACTTCAACAGTAACTTTAAGGGGAGAAAAGGAACTTCTAAAGCAATGAAACTAACAAACCTCTCAGTGAGAGTTCAACTATCCAAGAACTTAACCTAATTTCACAATTTGACTAAAAGATCTTGACAATGACATAACGCCATCATGAAGCAGGAGCTGTCTGAACCAAATTTGTTGCCATTTCATATAACGTGTACAAAAAAACAGAGAAAAAAAATACATATTGTCAAATGTCTCAAGGAAAAAATCATACCATTTAAGTGTAAGTTAGCGTCAAATGAGCTTTATAGTTTTGAAACTAAATACTTGACGGCACAATCTGCAACATCAGATGGATATTTGCATTTCACCTTAAAATGTATGTTTCCCCAGCCGTAACCAAACTTCCTAGAGCAAGAAGTTACGAATACGAATAATCCATTAAGATATTTTTGGAAAGTTCTTGGATGTTAAACCAGAGTAACCCAGAGCCTCTTTTGATCTTGCTGCCTCATTTATACCACCCAGCAAGGAAATGTCTCAGCAAGAAACAGAAGCAGCATGCAATTGCCTGTTCAAATAAATACTTGGAAACATAAGACATAAAATATTCACACATTTAATCATGCATGAGATGATACTGATTATATCTAGCATGGTGCTTATGACCTACCATCGAATAAATAGCTTGATTTACACACATATGTGGTTAACTTATGCCTACATGCATGAGACGTGTAGATGGATATGACCTACCAACCAAATGTAAAACAAAACTATTGCAAGTTTATCGAACAGCATTGAACCTAATAAGAGATTTCCCTATTACTTCAAGACTTTTTCCCAAACCATTTTAAAGCAAATGGCCTCCGGTATTAATTTACCTTATCAACCAATAGAAACTCCCCCCCCCCCCCCCCCCCCCCCAAAAAAAAAACAATTGAATTATTAAATCCCAAATTCCCACTTTCCTTCCAGATAAAAATATTCATTTTCCAGTCCATTAGCTTAAGTAGCCAATTTCGCAAATAATCTATGAAGAAAAACAATGATGTATCATATACATGGTTGAAATTGTTACTTATTAGGCTGATTTGGAAGCATGATTGAAACAAGTTCACAACTGCATCAAAAGAATCTGACATTTTTTAATGAAAAACATTGATGTCTCAATATGCTGAATGAATTTGGCACGTTCCCAAGGGTCTTCTGATATTTTCCCACAGAATCAGTCTGTTTATCACAATCATGTTTCATATGTTGATACTTTATAATGAGGTCATGCAGCAACCACATGTCAGAAAGATCACCAGTTGACTTAAAAACTTCTTATCACACACATAAGGAACAATCAAGATCTTAACACCTAGATTAGCTGTTTCATGAATACATGTGCCAATTATTCTTATTCAGAGTAAACTGCACAAGTTACAAGAAGAAATAGCATTAATAAATAACCTGGAAAACAAGCAGACAGATGCAAAGTGACTTCTCTGACATCCTGCCAAATTGTCTCAGGCAAAAATTAACGAATGTCCCATCATTTGTCCCAGTCAATAGTCCTGTCTGAGGATCAAACCTGAAATGCAAAAGAATTGAATGACATTAATATAATAATATGTTGAGGCATATGATGCATCTAGAACTCTAACTTTTTAGAAGGCAGAGTTACAGAGGCAGGCGATGTCGTGGGCATGGAACAATTCCAGAAAGCTGTAAATATATATCATCAAGTTAGATGCTTCTTTAAATGCAATCTTGTGCAGGGGAATAATATGAGGGAGAGAATAAATCAAACCTGGGGTAGTGATAGCAGGAAGTTGAAAACTTGCGGGGCAAAAAAAATTAGGAGTGTTTCACTGTTACAGAAAGGGAAAGGTAAAGAAGTAATGATTAGATTAAAAATAAGCATAGGGTAAAACAAATAAATGACCATAACAAAAATAAGCAAGCAAGCAATCAATTAACAAATTAAAAAAGATGTTAACAGAAAATCCCATGGGACAAATGCCAGGCCACCATATGAAACTTCATTTCAAAGCTGCATTAATGTAGAGGAATGAAATCTGGCCTTTTCTATTACAAGGCTGTGCCTAAAATGGTTGTTTTATTACATTGCTTATGAATATGGTTCAGTACAGTACAAGATAATGTTGCTAACCGAAGTAGCAAGAACCAATCTACGCATGCAAAATCACTTAAGCATCAAGGCTTCTTTTTTTCTTCCCACTTCCCACAAGAATGTAAACCTTGCTTAAAAAGAAATTAAAAATATAATGACATGAAATAGGCATCCAATTATCCACAAATCAAAAACATAATATCATAGCTTGACATGGACTCAAGTAAAGTAACATAGCAACAATCATTCTGCATCTCAAAGATATAATATTAATGATATAAAATAAGATATTAAAAAAAATGGAAGTACAATTTTTTCCCCCCTGGATGAGAAGTGGAAACTTTTTTTTTCTTGGATGAGAAGTGCAAGTTTCCTATGAAATTCTCTACAAGTTTTTAACGGTTATGACTTAAAGAATTAGAAACCAGTTAAATAAGGAGGGAAACAATTTAGGAAATCTCATGACTTTTACTTCTCCTCTAACACAATTTAGTGGTATGATATTATCATATTAATAATGCATAAATCAAATTCTATGAGAAGGTAAAAAAATATATAAAAAATTGTAAAGTAATCACACAATATGATATAATTGCAACACTTACAAACTGATCTTTAGTTTTCCAACTTTTAATTCACATTTTGTTGAACCAAAGACCGCAATAAGTTATAAAATTACATAAAATCATGTGCTTTTTAAGTTTTCATTACTTATTGACTACATGTATCTATTAGGGCGTGTTTTGTAACAAATTCTGTTTTCTAAGTTTCAGTTTTTGAACTTAGGTTTTCAAAATAAGTGTTGTTTAGTAATTAATTCCAATTTTAAGTTCAAAACCATGTTGAAACTTAATTATGTTTGAATACACTTTTTATTGTTTTTGAAACTTAAAAAAAATGAAAACCATATTCCAAGTTTACATTTCTTTTCAATAGTGTTTCTTTAATGAAAGGTTGTGGCAAACAAGCCTCAGTAGGTATGCTGGAACATCCCAATTAGACTGACACCTCCTTAACATCATTTTTATCTAACCACTTATCTTTTTCTTTCAATAATTAACTTAAAAGGGAATGAAAGGAAAAAAAAACATAACTTTTTACCAAATGAGTAAAACGAGCCCTTAGTATTATGTATTTTTACATTTCGATTTCTTTTTACCATTATGATAAATTCGTATTAACATAGATAATTTTTGCTAAACTACTTTTAACTTTTTAATTGTGCATTTGATTATTTATTAGTCACCATTACATGCGTTGCATGTGAAAGTTTACATTTGTGAATTAAATAGATAAATATTTTTTTTTATGATAATATATTTGTATTACAATATTTTAAATAAATTGTGAAAACAATTATTAATTTTATAAATACATAATATGCTTCATAAATAGGTATAAAAAATATACAACATATATATGAAGAAAATTAAGTACTTCTAAGTTCTAAAAGTATAAAATTTTGTAATTATTCCGAATATTGTGAAACAATTAAAAATTTAACCATAATTAATTTGATAACTTCTTACTTTTTATAGCATTAAAAGTTATACATTTTAAGGCAAATAAAAAAATAATATAATGAAAAAATTTGGTCTCAAACATGCCTATGTTGCTTTTCACACCTTTTTGTATTCTCATATCATCAAATAAACTCCTTCATTTTAAGCCACAAATTTGAATCATATCAAATATCGTTTGATATAAAATAACTCTTTTGATATTTACCATTAACACTTGAAAGGATATTTAACTGATAATTTGAGGTTTTTCAGCTCAGATTTCATACATTGATTAAACAGTGTTTTATATGCACATTCATTATAGTTAATATTGCATGAAGAATTCTCCCATTTAACTGTGAGTTCACCCCACATTTCCTAATCTTTCAGATTAGTATAGTTATGATGTTATGGCACTCTGGTGTGGATGCCAGCATGATCATTGGAGGATTTTGACTATAAAGGTTTATCAAAAACCTAATTTGTTTTATTGGCTATTCTGTTTATCATGTAGGAAAGCTGAGACCATTCTGAATTGATTTAAGAATTGATTTCTTAATTTTAAATGTCTTGAATATTTGAATTTATACGGTTATACTGTATTTCATATTTTGATTTATTTTAAAGAATGGAAACTTTTTAGGGTACTCAAATTATTGTTATTATTTCAATTAGTTTTAAGATGATTTTTCAAAACTCTGAACTTTTATTTTAAAAATAAATTAAACCTACCCCTACATTCTTTTTCAGGTACCCTTTTTTTAAACTGTGATACAAAATTTGCGAATTAGTTCATTTTCTTACTTGCTAGTTGCTACATTTCAACTTGATGCCCACATGTAGTTGCTTCTTTTTCCTCCCTAAGAAGCAATTTCTGCTATTTACAGATTTAAAATATGGTTTTAGATGCTTCCTTGTAGACTGCCTATGTACCTCTCTTTTTCCCCCTATTTCCATGAAAAGTTGTACCTTTTAAAAACAAAAAAATGTTCGCAGGTCATCCAAACCAAAATGATTCATCAAACATAATATAGTCAAACTTGAAAGACTTTTCTTACCTATAATGACCCAAAATCCCAACGACAGCCATGGTCATTCCAGCGAAGTAAGTGTATGTGTCCCCAACAAAAATTGACGAAGGATACCTAAATAACAAGTACGAAAATGTCAAGAACAGGGTTTTATAGAGTCATAATATTGTAAGTAAAGACAGCAACAATACCAGTTGAAAGAGAGTAAAGCCAAGGATGTAGCCAACAAGGGTTGAACAAGGTAAATTGAGAATGCATGTGCCTGCTTATATTCAGGATCTGTAGATGCTCCAATTTGCATGATATTATGAATTATAATCTGCAAATCATATTGTCACTAGATAATAGGATTATATATAAATTGCCCCGTAATTCTTAGTACTCACCGCAGATGAGATGACAACCGTCTGGCCAACTTCAAGTCCGTTTATACCAGCATGTATGTTTATGGAGTTGGTACAGAAAACCGCTAGAAGCCCCATGTATAGTTTATATATCCATCCTTCAAATCAAAGTTATAACTTGTAAGTCATTAGAATATAAGAGGACTTAAATGTCAAGTTAGCAACCAACAGTTCAATTAAAGAAATGTTTATATTGCATATATTAAATTCTCAATTAGTATTTTAAAGAAATGTTTATATTGCATATATTAAATTCTCAATTAGTATTTTAATTATTGACTGCAAGTTCCAAGTTTATGAGAAAAAAGTTCCAAGTTTATGAATTTTCTCATGTCACATGTAACTGACGTTCTACTTGAGAATCGTAATGCTAAAATTAATTATACAATCATGCAGAAATGACTTCTCAGCCTGTAATGACAATTTGTTTAACAGACAGTCCTATTTATAACAGTGGGGAACATTTTTGAACACGATTTAAGCTGTCATACCATGCATTCCAGATGAATCATGTTCAGCAGAATCATTAATACATGCATATTTTTTGTTGATGATGATTATAATTTTTTTTAAATCAACAAAAAAATATCAAGTTCTTTTGTGAGGGTTTTAGTGAGACCTTTGGGGTAGGGGGGCAGATTTTAGGCCAAGCTACAAGGTTCTGTCATAGCTAGAATATTTAGCTAGATTGATTTGTTTTAAAATAATGAGTAACACATTTAAGGATACAAAAATATAGTAAATATCATGGCATTTGCTAATCCACATTCACTTCTCTCTCCCTCCCTCCCTCTCAAACGTTCAATTAAAGAAATGTTTACATTTCATATATTAAATTCTCAATTAGTATTTTAATTATTGACAGCAAGTTCCAAGATTATGAATTTTCTCATGCCACATGTAACTAACGTTCTACTTGAGAATTGTAATGCTAAAATTAATTATACAATCATGCAGAAATAACTTCTCAGCCTGTAATGACAATTTGTTTAACAGGCAGTCCTATTTATAACAGTGGGGAACATTTTTGAACCCGATTTAAGCTGTCATACCATGCATGCCAGATGAATCATGTTCAGCAGAATCGTTAATATATGCATTTTTTTTGTTTACAATGATTATAATTTTTTTAAGCAGATTTTAGGCCAAGCTATAAGGTTCTGTCATCACTAAAATATTTAGCTAAATTGATTTGTTTTAAAATAAAGAGTAACACATTTAAGGATACAAAAATATAGTAAATATTATGGCATTTATTAATCCACATTCACTTCTCTCCCCCTCCCTCCCTCTCACTCCTAACTCATAGGTATTTTTTCTTCCTCCATCTCTCACAGTTCCAATACAAGAACCTCAACCAACATACCTAACAAAAATTGATTCATTTTTTTCTCTTCTTCTTCAGGTATTTAATTTTTTCTTTAGATATTGAACCTATAACCAGGAAGATATTTGGATCAGTTCCACATATTGTATCAGCCACAGACTTCTTCTAAAACATAATTTTAGACGTTGTGATCTGAACTTTCACCAAAACCTTATTCATTCATGACCGTTTGCATATTCACTTAGTTATGGAAAATACCATATCAGAATATTTTCATCTACTTAAGAAACTCACATTTGAGACCAGGTTTATACCATCAGTAGCAGGGAGGAAGAGATGTAGAGGGAAAGAAATTTTACAATTAAAGGATTTTCTGTTTAAATTTTTTAATAAATTATATTCTTATTACTCCATGTCAAGATCATACCTAGATTCAATATCTCAAGCCCAACATATTGAACAAGTGGCTTTGGTATAATGATACTTGTATGCCCAGCATATGCCATCAAGAGAGGAAGGGCAGCAAAAGATGGAAGTAGTAGTTTCCTGTTTTGACAATCACAAGAAAGAGCACATGAAAGATATCCAGTAATACTTAAACGGCCACACCTAGAGGGAAAATATGCATATAAAGAAACTTTATTTATGAAAAGATGTAGAAAAATCCAGAATAAGCGACTGATGCTCACACTCTCCAAGGCACATCAAGAACGTCATCTACAAACCCAAGCAATATCATAAAGCATATGGATGCTAGTGCCGCATTGTACTCAACAAGCCACTGCATGATGATTACACATTTCAGTCTTCCACCATTAGAACATAGTCATACAGTGACAGATAGAAACAACAAATTGCAATACAAAAAACATGAAGTTTTGATCAATAAATCATCCAAAGTAAGGTAAGAGGTAATTTCTTTTGACAATTCAAAGAAGCAAAGTAGAATTTCTCCTGAAAACATCAAAACTAATAGTAATAGTGATCCACATAAATGCAATGCCTCTCTCCCTAATAGAAATAATAATACAATCATAATGCTTTGTTGAGATTACTATGATCATTTAAGCATTCACTCATCTAAAGGTGAAATGTTTCTAATGCAAACAGAAGTCATAGGGGAGATAATTGAAGAACAAAGTTCTCAATAATCTATAATTATAATCAAAATCAATAGAAATCTCCAATTTCAATGATAATAAGCTTATTTATATGTAAAATAAAAGGTGAATGGTGACAGAGGTCCGATAGCTTTTACAGGAGGAGCGCTTAGTCCCATAGCTTTAATGTAACTACCACTTCAGTAAGAAGTTGACCAATGACCAGAATTTAGGAATTATGACCAGAATTTATAGGGCAAAATTGGAATTTCACTCCATAAAAAAATTGATTTAAAAAAAAATTCCCAAAAACCATAACCACCCATAGCCGCCGGTCCTACTACTACCTCAACCTTCACTGTCTTCCTACTTCACATTTCCAAACATACCAGGACTCGTTAGGACCTTCAGTTCATGAAACCCATAACCCACATATTAGGATTCATTACCTTAGTAATACCATAATTTAATTTTTGGTACTTTTTTTTTACTCTTATTGTTCAGGTGGTATAGTAGTACTCCCATTTAAAAATAGGTACAAATTTGATGCAATATTCACATTAAATTGAAGATTTACCACACCTTAAGTACCATATCGGTACTAATTTGCTGCAATTTTCATATTAAATCGGAAAAAATGTACTAAATTGATACCTATTTTTAATTGGAAGTACCACTAAGGCACCACATGAACAAAAAGAGTAAAAAGAAGTACCAAAAATTGAATTGTAGTACTACTAAGGTAACAAGCCCTATAACTTACGTTGACAAAAAATGAGTCAATTGAGAAAAAGAAAAAGGACAAGGCTAAGACTATCAAATTTTCAACTTTCCAACCAATTTTTGCCCTAATTCATTCATAACTTTGTTAGCGGGTGATGCTAAAAGTTTGCATCCTTCTTTGACATTTGGGTTTTAAATAAAAAAAATTCTAGGTCCTTTTCAGATAAATTTTCAGATAAACCTTCTTTGTATGCATCTTCATCTTCATTGAAGTGTAAGTGTCATTCTATGGATTATGTCGCCCTTAGATGTAGCCTTCTTCAAGTCGTTGTCATTGTTCCAATAAAAGGTTAGTTTTCTTTTAAAGTTTCAATTTTTTCCATATTTGAAAAATGGTGTTTGACTTTAATTTAAGATAAAAATATTGTTAGGATCCCTTATTTATTATAAAAATACCATTTAAATCCTATACTTATTTGTCATGACAGTTTAGTTCTATTATTATTAAAAAGTGATCACATAAGGACAAAGTTCATTTTTTATTTTTTGAATTGTATTATATAAAAATTATTTTAACTTAAATAAACTATAACTGAAATAATTTAAAAAAACAAAAAAAAATCATTTTTCTTTTTATGTAATCACTTTTAAATAATAATAGGACTAAACTGTCACAAAAAAACAAAGTACAAGACCTAGGTGTCATTTTTAGAATAAATATAAAACTTATGTAATCACCTTTCCAATTTTTAATAAGATGGATTTCTTTTTAATTTCTTGTGGACTGTGGGTGGCTATTGTGGTTTGCATTTCTGTGATTTGATTAAATTTTATCCTAGTCCATCAATAAATCTTAATCTAATAACAATTTCGATAAGAATAAAACTATAAAATATAAAATCCTGATTATTTTAAAATTATAATATTTCTCTAATTTTATCCTATATTAGACTCCTTAATCGAGAAAAAATTTGTCCTCAAGTTTGACTTGAGCTTAAGCTTGCCGAAATTGTGATGATTACGTGCATTTAATTTATGATCTAAGAGAACCTACAAAATGATGAGGCTAGTATTTCTCATAAGATCTTTTTTAGTATCATATACTTTCCCGATAAAGTATAAATTTTCCCTCAGAATGGCTCCTTCCCTCGCTTTCTTAATCATGTGAATCTTTGTGGGTTTGGGATGGCTGTGACTGACTGAAAAAAAATGATTTTTTATCATAATTTTGTTAAATGTTGATGTTTGGAAAAACTATACAAAATAATTTCTTTTCTTCCCAATATTTATGACAGTTTCAAAACAGCTTTGAAAATTTACATGTTTGCAGCGTTCAAAAGCTGCTTCCCTAATAATTTGGCATGCCTTAACTAATGTATTATCAATTTTACCCATACTAAAATAAGTGCAACAAATAACTACTACACATATTTTTAGTCATCAAAAATTACTACAATAACTTAAAAGTTTGTTTACCAAACACTAAAGTAACCTATAGCCCTTTTAAAATTATATTTTACCAAACATTCAACTAATTATTATAGCTTATTTTTTCAACAACACGTCTACATCTACAAGACAGCACATTGTTTGGACAGTCACAATAATACCAAACCAGACTCAAGTACATTGAGCAAGTCATGACATATAACTTAAAGAAATTACTCAATAATGCTAAACCAAAACTCAAGCTAACCAAAACTCGGGCTAATCATACACTATCTTTTGAATATATAATCCTGGTACTATGAATTCATTTTCACTTTTAGCCTGAAAATCGGGTAAAATACAAATTGTGATTGGCTTAAAACATCATGTTAGCTTGTTCCAAACCTAATGAATAATTTTGCATAATGCTATCTAATGTAGGAATTCCATAGTGGGTAAAACTTAAAACAAAGTAGCAGTAAAAAACAGCACTTACATTGGAGTCTGCAGTAAAGTTAAAATATTGAAATAGAATTGCCAAGACCAAGAAGACAATTCCAACAACTATACCCAATGACTCGGGCCTGAAAATCAAATAATGTTAGCAAAATAATATGCAGCAAAATATGTATGCATGTGCGCATCTATATCTATCTATCTATTTGATTTCCATATGTCTAGAACTATACCAGTAAAATTTACTTTTTTATGGCTTACTAATGCAAAAAATATAAAGCATAATCGATTGTTTAATGTTAAAGATGATTAATTGTGTGTGTATTAGGTGTCTAACACTAGGTGAATATATTAGTTGTGTATTAGGTGTATGTCACCTAAGATTGTCTCTAACTTTGTATATAAATAGTTAGTGTCTTTGAATGAATAATATAAGAGTGAATTCTGAGTTTTACATGGTATAAGAGCATTTGGGTTACAAAATTTGGGAATTTTTTTTTTCCGTTCAAATTGGGGGCTGATTTTGGGTAAACACAAATTAAAATTTGGTGCATTTTTGAGTTTCAACTCGGAACACCCTTTTGAAGTGCACATTTTTTCTCACTGCCGGCACAGGAAGGAAGACCGGCTGTTGACCAGCCAAACCCCGACGTCCGACCACCAGACGAGCCGCGAGTGGGCCACACGCGCCACTGCGACTTTCTGTCAAATTTCCACACGCGTCACTGCGACTTTCTGTCAAATTTTCACACGTCTCACCGCCGGCCGGCACAAGGAGGAAGAATAGCCACCAACCGGCCAAACCCCGAAGTCCAATCACCAGACAAGCCGCGAGTGGGCCATACGCGCCACCGCAACTTTCTGTCAAATTTCCACGCGCCGGCGCGTGACAGTGCGTCCGTGCAAAATTCTTCTTCGGTCGACCTCGTGTAGCTCTCTGCCGTTCCCCTGCGTCATCTGTGGTGGTTTGGCACCCATCGCTTATAATTGTTCAGGTTCGGGTTCTTCCAATTTTGTGTTCTTGTTCGCTGCGTGTTTGGTCGCTGCTGTTGTTGGATTTTGTTTGTTCGTTTGCTCGTTGTTTTGTCGTTTGTAAGAGTTATGGCTGAAAAGAAGAAATCTAATGTTGTAACGGATATGGTGTCTGCGATGTCTAAAATCACGAACCATAAGCTCAATGGCTCGAATTATTTGGCTTGGAGCAAGACTATTTGAATTTATTTGAGAAGTATCGAAAAAGATACACATTTGACTAATGATCCTCCTAAAGATGATTCAAAGCAGACATGGCTTAGAGACGATGCTCGCTTATTTCTACAGATTCGGAATTCTATTGAAAGCAATGTAATTGACTTGATCAATCATTGTGAATTCGTTAAGGAATTGATGGATTATTTGGATTTCTTATATTCTTGTAAGGGAAATCTTTCTCGCAAATATGAGGTATGCAAAGCATTTTACCGTGCAGACAAACAAGATCAGTCACTCACAAATTATTTTATGGAATTTAAAAGGACTTATGAGGAGCTCAATAGTTTGATGCCTTTTAGCCCTGATGTCAAGGTTCAACAAAGCCAACGGGAACAAATGGCGGTCATGAGTTTTCTTGCCGGTCTTCCTTCTACTTTTGAGACTGCTAAGTCCCAGGTTCTTTCTGGTTCTGAGATCTCCTCTTTACAAGAGATGTTTAGTCGAGTACTTCGTACAGAAGGCACTCCACCTCCACCTGCTCAATTAAATGGTGCTTTGGTCAGCCGAAGTAATAATTATGAGCATGGACGGTCAACTTATATGAACAGAAACAAAGGAGGCGGCTCGCACGGGTTTGAAACTCGACCACAGGACCTCGGAGGTATTGTATGTCACTATTGTCACAAACCAGGACATACGAAACATGACTGTAGAAAGCTTCAGTACAAGCATCAGAAAGGTCACTCGACTCATATTGCATCCACTTCTGATACTTCTGAAAAATCGGTTCTTATCTCAGCAAATGAATTTATCAAGTTCTCACAACATCAAGAATCACTAAGGTCTTCATCACCTTCTGTCACTGCTATTGCTGATTCAGGTAAATCAAATGTGTGTCTCATTTCCTTATCTTCCAAATGGGTTATTGATTCTGGTGTCACAAATCATATGACAGGTAATTCTAATCTCTTTTCTACTCTTCAGTCACACACTTCTACCTCTATTGTTACCTTAGCCGATGGGTTACCATCTCGTGTTCTTGGGTCTGGCACAATTACTCTCACTCCTTTGCTTCCTTTGTCGTTTGTCTTACATTTACCTAGCTTATCCTTTAATCTGATCTCTGTAAGTTAGCTTACTCGCAATCTTAACTGTTGCATCTCATTTTTTCTTAATCGTTGCTTATTTCAGGATCTTATGACGAAGAAGACTATTGGTAAAGAACATGAGTCTGGAGGCCTCTATATTCTTGACACACCAATACCAAAATCTGTCGCTTGCTCTAGTGTAACCTCTCCCTTCGAGGCACATTATAGATTGGGTCATCCATCTCATCCTTTACTGAAGAAACTTTATCCTCAGTTTAGTAAGGTGTCTTCATTAGATTGTGAGTCTTGTCAATTTGCAAAACATCATCGTCTTAGTTCAAATCCAAGAGTTAATAAACGTGCTAGTGTTCCTTTTGAATTAGTTCATTCTGATGTTTGGGGTCCTTGTCCTATTTTGTTTAAACCTAGATTTAAGTATTTTGTTACTTTTGTGAATGATTATTCTCGTGTAACTTGGTTATATTTAATGAAGAGTCGTTCTGAATTGTTTTCCATTTTTTGCGCATTTTGTGTTGAGATTAAAACTCAATTTAATGTTTCAATTCGTACTTTGCGAAGTGATAATGCCAAAGAATATACATCAGCTTTGTTTCAATCTTATATGATTCAAAATGGCATGCTTCATGAAACTTTGTGTGTTGATACTCCATCTCAAAATGGAGTGGCCGAACGTAAGAACAAACATCTTCTCGAAACTGCACGTGCCTTATTATTTCAAATGAATGTTTCTAAACCTTTTTGGGCCGATGTAGTTTCAACAGCATGTTTTCTTATTAATCGCATGCCCTCATCTGTTCTTCATGGTGAGATTCCTTACAAAATTTTGTTTCCTAATAAGTCACTATTTTCGGTTGACCCTAGGATATTTGGTAGCATTTGTTTTGTTCGGGATATTCGTCCGCATATTACTAAATTAGATCCCAAGTCTTTGAAGTGTATCTTCCTTGGTTATTCTCGTCTCCAAAAAGGTTATAGATGTTATTGTCCTAGTCTTAACAAATATCTTGTCTCAATTGATGTTACCTTCATGGTAGACACACCCTATTTTTCGTCTTCTCTTCCTCCTGCATGTCAGGGAGAGGATGACGATTTGTTAGTCTATTCTATCACATCATCTGAACCTGTCTCTGATCTAGTTCCTGTTAGGCCTCCTATAACTCAAGTTTACTCCAGACATAGACCTTATGATTCATGTCCTGCACCTGCCCCTTCGTCATCAGATCCAGTCCTGAACGATGATCTTTCTATTGCATTACGCAAAGGTAAACATCAATGTACTTATCCTATTTCTTCTTTTGTTTCGTATAATTGCTTGTCCTCTTCCTCTTGCTCTTTTATTGCTTTTCTTGATTCTATTTCTATCCCTAAAACTGTTCATGAAGCCATATCTCATCCTGGTTGGCATCATGCAATGATCGAGGAAATGAATGTGTTGGATGACAATGGTACTTGGAACTTGGTTGATTTACCTTCAAAGAAACGGGCTATCGGATGCAAATGGGTGTTCACAGTTAAGGTTAATCCAGATGGGTCAGTTGCTCGATTAAAGGCCCGTCTTGTTGCTAAGGGATATGCTCAAACCTATAGAGTGGATTATTCTGACACTTTCTCTCCTGTTGCTAAATTGACATCTGTTTGGTTGTTTATTTCTATGGCAGCTACTCACCATTGGCCTTTGCATCAACTAGATATCAAGAATGTTTTTCTTCATGGTGATCTTCAAGAGGAGGTGTTTATGGAACAACCTCCTAGTTTTGTTGCTCAGGGAGAGTCTAGGCACGTTTGTCGTCTCTGTAAATCTTTGTATGGTTTGAAACAGAGTCCTCGTGCTTGGTTTGGAAAATTTAGTCAAGCTATAGAAACGTTTGGTATGATGAAAAGCAAATCTGACCATTCTGTGTTCTACAAACAATCAGAAGCTGGTATTATTCTTTTAGTTGTGTATGTAGATGACATTGTTATTACTGAAAGTGATACTACGGGAATTTCATCTCTTAAGTCTTTCCTACATACTCATTTTCACACGAAGAATTTGGGGATGCTAAAGTATTTCTTGGGTGTTGAAGTCACAAGGAGTAAAAAGGTATCTTTCTATCTCAAAGTTAATATGTCCTGGACTTATTAATTGAGACAAAAAAATTAGGAGCAAAACTTTGTAGTGTTCCAACGAACATCCACCTTACAAGAGATGGAGAACTCTTTAAAGATTCTGAGAGATATCGAAGGGTGGTTGAAAAACTGAATTACTTTACCGTGACTCGCCCAGATATTGCATATTCAGTCAGTGTTGTTAGCCAATTTATGTCATCCCCAACAGTTCATCATTGGGCAACGTTAGAGCAAATTTTGTGTTACTTGAAAGGAGCACCTGGACGTGGCATCTTGTATGCAAATCATAGACATACTCATATTGAATGTTTTTCATATGCAGATTGGGCAGGTTCCAAAGTGGATAGAAGATCCACATCAGGCTATTGTATTTTCATTGGAGGAAATTTGGTCTCATGGAAAAATAAGAAGTGAAATGTTGTGTCACGATCGAGTGCAGAGTCAGAATATAGGGCTATGGCACAATCTGCGTCTGAGATAATATGGATATATCAGCTCTTGGATGAAATAGGTCTTAAAACTTCAGTACCAGCGAAATTGTGGTGTGATAACGAAGCTGCTCTTCATATTGCTTCTAACCCTGTGTTTCATGAGCGAACTAAACACATTGAAATTGATTGTCATTTTGTTCGCGAGAAAATTCAGCAAGGTTTGATTTCTACAGGATATATGAAGACTGGAGAACAACTAGGAGATATCTTCACGAAAGCTTTAAGTGAGATTCGGGTTTATTATCTTTGTAACAAGTTGGGCATGATTAATATCTATGCTCCAACTTGAGGGGGAGTGTTAAAGATGATTAGTTGTGTGTGTATTAGGTGTGTAACACTAGGTGCATATATTAATTGTGTATTAGGTGTCTTAGTTGTGTATTAGGTGTATGTCACCTAAGATTGTCTCTAACTTTGTATATAAATAGGTAGTGCCTTTGAATGAATAATATAAGAGTGAATTCTGAGTTTTACATTTAAGAACAAAACAATACATATGAAAACATCAACAGCTGTTATTACTAAAATGCACACACAAAAAACAAAGGAAAAAAGAACCCATTGCATATTTTCCCCTTCCCATTGTTTGCTTTGTCGAGCAATTGAAAGCAACATATATGAAATCATCAACAGCTGCTGATTGCTGAAAATGGCAACAAAAAATAAAAAATAAAAAAAATCCCAGCCATCTTTTTTCTTCCCGTTGTGTGCTTGTTGAACATTTACAACTGCCAACTGTTCCATTTAGCTCAAAAGGAGGATGAAATTTTAAGAAAATAAGTTGGAAAAATAAATCAAAAAACTATCTTCATTCATCATATATGACGAGAGAGCCTATTTCAAAGATTGTAGGCATGGAAATTTGTGGAACAAAACCAGAAACCTCGCAATTTTCTTGAATTATAATACAGAGCTAAGTGGCAGCATAACAAATTTTTATATTTCAGTTTACATAATAAAGAAATATAGATGTACACTCAAACGTCAATTCAACATTTCTGGTGGACTCAATTCAAGTGCAGCGAACTCAAGCATTCCAACATCAAAAAATTTGAGGGAAAAAAAATGTGCATCGTCAAATTGTAGCATAATTAATAGTGACAAACAAAAACATTCTGAAGAGTTCAAAACTTTATGCATCAGCAAAATTTAGGTCGAAAATTGGGACCAAGCAAATATTCTACCCTAATATTAGATGGAAAAATTTCTTCTAGAAAGAACAACAAGATAGTAATTATTTAAAAATAGCGAATGGATAATTTACAGGGCACGTAGTTAAATCAATTGTCCAATATAAATATTTTTATGAAAAAGTTACAACTTTGATGAATCATCAAGGCAATAATTCAATGATTGAAAAACCATCAAGTCAATATTTCAAATCTATGTGCATGAGACGTGTAAACCAAGACTGGATACTGGACATGTGCAGTCTATAATTTATAGAAAGACCCATTTTACTATTTTAGTAAAGTCAAAGCATAAATATGATAAGATCATCTAGGTAATAATTCAATGATTGAAAAACATCAAGTCGATATTTGAAATCTATATGCATGAGACATGTGTAAACCAAAACTATATACAGGACATGTGCAGTCTATAATTTATCAAAAGACCCATTTTACTATTTTAGTAAAGTCAAAGCATAAATATGATAAGATCATCTAGGTAATGATGAGTTCTTAAATATCATATCTAGCATGCAAGCTTTTCATGAATCCATTTATTTAATTAAAGCAAAGACAAAGAGTTAACTTAAAAACTCACACTTTGACAGTGCCAAATGGAGTTCCCTTCTTATTGATATCATAGCCAAAGATGCCACGCCTCATAACATATCTTGATGCCACAGGAATCATTTTGACAGTTATGAAGAAACCAGAGAAGCTTAATCCCGCATTTATCAAAATTGATCTTTGAAGTTCCTTTTCAATCTTGTAGTGATGAAGGAGCATATAAAAGTATGGTACTAGGAGGAACAGTGTGAGGTTGAAAATCACACCAATTTTGGGTGGTGCAATTGAAGGATCATCCGAAGAGGGTTGTTGGGACTTGGAGTGCGTTGTTTCATTTGGATGAGGATCTATTGATGAGATAGAAGAAACTTTCCTTCGAGCAGTCATGGCAGTCTCTCCCTTATTCTAATACAAAACATTATATGAGCCTTATATCAATTAATATATTCATCCTTTGCATGAGATGTTAGCTTGTTGCAAGAAAAATATTCAAAATATAGAGTACTTATATATAAAATAACAACGATTCAACCAAAGAAATAATTTTTGTTACATGCATTGCAATTGCAATCAATATTTCGATTAACATCAGGAAATGAAGACTTGGATATTTTCTTATGCTCCTTATGCTTATGCTTTCTTATGTTCAATTTAAGACTATTTCAAGCTAACTTAATTTCAAAAATTAAAATTGGATATAATTGTATATGTACATGCCATAGGCAGCTTCATAGACTCACCTAAGAATGCTAATGCTGGAAACTAGATGACGTAGGAGTCAATCTTTGAGCTCAAATGCTTCAGAGGAAAACAAAAGCAATTATTTGATTGTTCCAAATGATTACACAAACAATCCTCATTTGAGAATTGTTACACTCTATAACAATATCAGCCAAAAATAACAAACTTGTTCATGGACCACTTCCTCAGCAAATCTTGTAGCTATTTGCCAAAACACTAGCACATGGGTGAATGGATGTCGTTTTACATAACAGTATTTCCATACTCACATATACGACACATGCAAGCTAATTAACTAGTTCTCAAACGACATTAACGAGAACAACAACAACAAAGAAATAACAATAAAAGATGAAATGACAACAAAAGAAATAATGAAGAAGAGTAATGGCACGACACTTAGGATTCATGCCCTGCACCAAAGCCTCCCTCTTTAACAGAATTTGTCTCTGAATTCAACAGTTAAGCAACAACATCCTCTGGTGGGTGGTACACATGAATATATGAGATATTGAATGTATTCAAGATGTTATAATGAGCAGGAAGGTCAACAATGTAGGCATTAGCGTTAATTTTCTTGGTAATGCAAAAAGGGCCAAAATTCTTGGGTTGAAGCTTAGGTCAAGAACCAGGGTCTCTGCTTGCTAAGTTGAACCACCAACAACTCTCCTTCGAACTCTTGTAGCCTGTGATGTTTATCAACATTATGCTTGTATTTTGGATTCATTGTGTCTATGTGCTCTTTAATATGTTGAAACTGTTGATAATCCTGAGTCCATGAATTGACGAGCTTGCTTTTAGGATTTGGTATAGCAATTAAGTCCATTGCAAAATTAAGAACTTGGTATACACAATAGAAAGGGGTCACTTCCCTGTAGTCTTGCTAGGTATACTATTGAGTGCAAATTCCACTTGAGGCAGCAGCAAATCCCATTGTTTAGGTTTTTCTTGAACCAAATAGCGTAGCATACTCCCAACTAACCTATTAATCACTTCTATTTGACCATTTGATTATGGACGATAGGCACTAGTAAAGTTGAGTGTTGTGTCTAGTCTTTTCCATAACTCTTTCTAAAAATGACTAATGAATTTCACAACCCTCTATAAGGTTATAGTTTTTGGGACTCCATGTAACCTCACCACCTCCTTGGAAAAAAATACAAGCTATATATATGGCTAGCATCATACATCTTTTTGCAAGGTAAAAGATGAGACATCTTTGAAAATCAGTCAACAACCACCAGATTGTGCTTGGCACAGATAATGGCATTTTTTCACATTATTGGCATCCTCATTTCTCAAGTGTGGCCAATAATATCTCTCTTCCATCAAAGATATGGTTTTATCTCTACCAGAGTGAGCCATTAGGCCACCACTATGCAGGTCATGAAACATTTGACCCCTCAATGATGTTTTTGGAATGCATAGTCTGTTTCCTTTGAATAGGCATCCTTCTTGCACATGAAACTCTCCGGTGTCTTCTTGTTTACCACATTTTTCCAACATGATAGCAAAGTATTCATCAGAAGGTAGAGGTTAGGTGGACTCTCAAAACTAGTAATCACATTATTCAGTGTCAATAATAGCTCATGACTCTTCCTTAAAGCATTAACCACTCTGTTGAGTTGACCTGCTTTATGCTTGAACGCATAAGTGAACTTTTTTAGATAGATAACCCATCTAGCATGCATTCTTGGGATGATATTTTGGAAGTTCAACCACTTCAATGCTTGATGGTCACTATGAAGGACAAATTCTTTATGAATTAAATAGTATTCCTAATGTTGTAGTGCTCCAAGAATAGCAAAGAATTCTTGATCATAGGTTGATCATTTTTGCCTTGCTTCACTTAACTTCTTATTGAAAAACTTAATTGGTCGCCCATTTTGTGATAAAACTACTCATATGCCCATTGTGAAAGCATCTGTTTCCACTTCAAATACTTTGTCAAAACCTGGCAAACCTAAAATAGGTGTTGTATAAAGTTTTCCTTTGATTGTAGAGAAGCTAACTTCTTGTTCCCTACCCCAAGAAAACTGTCCCTTCTTTAGACAGTTAGTAATAGGAGCAATAATGGAACTATATCCCTTCACAAACCTTCTGTAGAAGGTTGGCAATCCATGAAAACTTCTTATGTAAGAAATGTTCTATGGGATTGACCAATTTTTGATGGCTTCCACCTTGCTTTCATCTATTGACACTCCATCAACTCTATTTTGAACCCAAGGAAGAGGAGTTGATTAGTAAGAAACTCACACTTTTTTAAATTGAGATACAATTTGTTGTCTATGAGAGATTGTAAAACAACTATGAGGTGTTCCAAATGTTTCTCTTGGTCTTTGCTAAACACAAAAATATCCTCAAAGTACACTACTACACACTTCCTATGAAATGACTTGAGAACTTGATTTGTAAGTCTTATGAATGTGCTTATGGCATTACAAAGCCCATATGGCATAACAAGCTATTCATAGAATCCATCCTTAATCTTGAATGCAGTTTTCCATTCATCTCCTTGCCTTATCCTGATTAGATGATACCTACTTCTTAGGTCCAATCTAGAGAAGTTAAGCTCTTTATAGCTTATCTAGCATATCCTATAACCTTGGTATATGAAACTTGTACTTTATTGTGATCTTGTTGATAGCTCGATTATCAACACACATCCTCATTGTCTCATCCTTCTTTGGAACTAAAAAGACAGGGACTGCACAAGGGCTTTTGCTTTCTTGGATGAGGCTCTTTTGAAGCAGGTCGTCCACTGTTTCTTGAAGAATCTTGTGCTCATTAAAACTCATCCAATAGTGGGGTAAATTGGGTAGACTAGATCCTGGAACAAAGCCAATGTAGCATTACACATCCCTCAAGGGAGGTAACTTACTAGGTAGATCATTAGGGGAAAGGTCTGTATACTCAATGAGCAAAGGTAGTACTGTTCTGGAATATTGGATTGTTCTTCATGCTGTTCTTTGGTAAAAAAGAGCAAGGATGAATTTACTACTCTGGATCTTCTTTTCAAACTCATTACAGTTAGTATTAAGTAGTATTTTCTGTTTCTCTGCCGTCTTTTCTTTGCACTGACCTGTTTTAGTAGTTCACAAAAGTGTAGACATTTTGTTTGCCTTTGTGCAATGCTTCCACATCATATTGCCAAGGCCTTCCTAACAAAACTTGAAAAGCATCCATTTCAATTACATCACATTGAACTTCATCTTGAAAGAATTTCCCCATAAAATGCTCGCTGATGGATATTAACAAGAGGGTCAAATGATTAATTACTGACGTGTCGCGTAACCCTTGCAGTTCACTCCAACAAATTACCAAACAACTCACTGAAGTTCAACAGTGTTTGGAGCCTTGAGGCAAGGAACTCTACTTACCTCATCGCCAACCCTATAGAAGTACATTGGTAGCTTCATTAAACATTGCTCTTTCAACAAGTTTTAAACTACCCAAAACTTAATTTCTGATAGGTATTAACAAGAGGAAATTCCAAAGAGGCATCATTGGCAAGATAGATCTAAATTGTAAGCAAACTACTCTCTACTAGCCAATCATTCAATGTCATTTCATGAAACACATTGTGCGCAAGCTCACTGATGCTATTTTTTTTTAACCTTTTATATATGAAATGCTCGCTGCTGTTGTAACTCTCCAAATTTTCCAAAGATTGTCAAAACAAAATATAATACTATAACAAATAATATTCCTATTAAAGAGACCAAATGACCAGAATTTCTAAGAAAATAAATAATGTGATTCTCGAATAATCTAAGACGGAAGAGAAAATCGAAGAGGAAAAGAACATAACCACTAACCTTAAATTTTGACCCGAACAAGAGAAAAACTCACGAATGCCAGCACTTTAGTATTGTGAGAGCTTAGACGGGACACAAGACCAGATTTACCTAGAAATTACGCGTCTCAGTGACTAGACCTCTTGCTCAAAATAAATCAGAGAGTTTGGGGTTTTTTTTTCATTGCTATATTTCCTTTTAACGCTGGTTCTAGATAAAATTAGGAAAATAGTTTTCGGAATCTATTATCTTTAATCCTCAAATGACATAAAAAAAACTTCGAATAAGATAAAAATAATATACAATTTTAGCTCTTAATTTTTTTGAAAGATGCATTATACATTACTTATATTTTGAAGTGTACATACTTCACATTTAAGTTAATTACTTCAACTTGTAATTTATACATATAAAAAGTAACTTGAGAGCATATAGATGGGAGGTTACTTTATTATTATTAATGAAAATAAGAATTATTAGTTTTTGGAGTATAAATAATTATTTTCATGTTGAAAAATTTATAATTATTTATGATATTACATGACTTTTAGACGTATAAATAATAATTAATTTAAAATAAATTTATGTACACTTTAAAAATAAGTAAGAGATTTATAATGCATTTTTTTTTTTAATTAAAGACTAAAATACACAATTTTAAAACAAAAGTGTTCAAAAAATTCATAACCTAAATAAAATATGTATTCTTCTTTATTTTGGAACAATAAAAACTGGTTCTATTTGTTTTGTAACATTAAATAAATAAATAAAGATGATGACAATCAAGCATGTACAAGGAGTTGGAATTGGTGGGTTCTCATTTCTCACTTAGGAATGAAGCATTTACTTATATGTGATCAATATAGGTCAATTATCTTAAGAAAATTTGTGTTCAATCTAATAACAAAGACTATTGTTAGACATTTAGGAGGTATATATTCTTTCATTTTGTTCTAAAATCAGTTTGGATTTATTACGAGTCAAAATAGTAGTAATTACATGGTAGGTATTTTTGAGTGCTTTAATACGATGCAACTCCCTCGTAGTAAGGGTAACGTCAAAATTGATATTCATAAGGTTTTTAATATTATGCGTTGGGGTTTTATTTTAAAAGTGATACAATACTTTGACTTTAATAACATCATTCTAGGTTTGATCCAAGACCTTTTTGGTTTCGTAAGAATCTCGTTCTTGGTTATGATCGCTCAAATGTTATTTCTCTTGCTCTAGAGGCATTCAACATGGGGATTTTTTGTCTTCGTTATTGTTTTTATTATCTAAGATTCTCTTAGTAGGTAACTTGGGTCGTTGGTTGATTGTGGGTGCTTTCTTCCAATTTCTTCATCGAGAGGTAATCTTGCTTTGACCCACTTTTTATATATAGATGATCTTCTCATCTTCGATCAATACTGCTTGTCAAATCTCTAGGTTTTATTTGAGGCTTTTTTATGAACATTATTTTGACCAATAAATTATTATATTTTTAAGTATTTATTTTATTATTATCTTTTTAGAGAGTATTTTTGTATTTGTATGTTAGTGTACTTTTAGAAGAGTTTTGGAAAAATACGAGTAAAAAGAGTGAAAAATGGTGAAATTAATCAAAATGTCAATAACAATAAATTATATGCATGTCGTGGCCTAAACATATTTCATCTCATAGAGAGGTGTTATTGGGTTCCAACGAGTGATTCTAGGATTTCTATGCGAGTCATGGTTTAACAATATCCATGCCACAACACAAGCTTCTAGGATCTAACTTGTGTTTGTTGAATTTCAACAAGTGATGCGGTCCAACTTATTTTATACCGCAACATGAGTCTCTCGAGTTGCAACTAGAGAATCAATATTCAATGCCCACCGCAACACAATTTAAAGCATGTTGCGGCCCGATGGTCAAAATTATTAGAAAACCTTAATACATATGCTAAACATATTTAACTCCTAAATTAAACTTATAAATACACCATAAAACCTTCATAAACAATATCAAGCCATAGATCTAGCCACTAGCTCCAATAGTCGTTCCCACCATCCATAATATACAGATATAAAGAGAAAATCTCTTAATTATGAAGAAGATTCATGGATTTAAAGAAGGCTAACAATTAATTCAAAGATTTGGAATCACAGATCAAGAAGTGATAATTTTATTGTTATATATTCCTTTTTCTATTTTTAATATGATGTCTTTTGTAGTTAAATTGACTTTTGTCAATTTAACTATGATCAGCTAAATTTTATAATATAGGATTTTAGTTTTACTTCCAATGATTAGAAGAACAACTTTATGGTTTAAACAAATAAATTTTTTTGGATTTATTTATTGTTATGCTCTTTATATCTTTAATTATAATTTCACAATGGATTAAGTCTTGATTTATAATTAAAGAATATATTTACCATAAGTTTACCAATTAATTAATTTCAAGTCCGTTCCAGTAAGTTATTAATTGATTGAGGATAATGATTTATATATTTTCTTTAGGTTTATCAATTAATTAATTTCAAGTATGATTCAGGAAGTTATTGATTAATTGATAATTGTGGACTCATCATTGTCACTCGGGTTTTCTTATTTAAAAAACATTCTATAAATCTAACTTTTTATGTAAATCATTTAATTAATTCTTTCTATGAAAACACATGCGAACTAATTTTCCATATTCATTCATTATCTTTATTTCAACTATAATTAGTGCACTTATAAGCAATTAAAATTTATGCATAACTTTTTAATTGTATCTAAATCTTTCGGGTTAGATGGTCAATTTGGATAAATCTTTTGTACCCTTTAGTAAAAGGGTACATCAGGACAATGTCTCGTCACTTTGAAAAATAGTTGGGATACATCCTTGGGGCTCATATATGTCTTACTTAAGTGTCAATCTTTTTCAAATGGGCCTCGAGAAAGTGTTGGTCTCAAGGATTGACTGATAAAATTAGTGTAAGAATTAAAGTATGGAAAAGGCTTACACTCTCTTGGCACAGTGTAGATGCTTGATTTCATCGGTCATTCAAAGTATGTTCCTTCACTTCCTTCATATATATAAATGGCTAAAATCATTCTTGGATGGTCTAACATTTGTAGTTTCTTTTGGTTGGGAAAGACAACTAAACTTAAGTTGATACAACTTACTTAGAGGGATTATTGTAGCCCACTAGAGGAAGGAGGCCTTGAATTGTAAGACCTCAATATTTTAAATGAGTCTATGTTAAGAAAATTCACATGGCATGTTATCATAGGAAACTTTAGCACACTACTTTATTTATGCAGATGCCACTTGGATAGGGAGGAAGCTCATCGATGTTATTATGTTTGCTCTTTTATTTGGCCAAGTTTACGATTTCATTACTTTACCCTTTTGAAGGAACCTAGATGGCTAGTCAATAAAAACTCTATAGTACAATTTTGGATTGACAATTGACTGAGTATTTCTCTAATTAAAAGAAGGAATATCCCTTAGTGGATCTGACAATCCATTCGTTAATAGGGGATTCCTTACAAGTATATGGATGACACCTATCATAATCTTTGGTGGTTTCTGATGCACAAAAATTTTGTAGTCAAATTTTGTATTTTATAAAAAGCTCGCAAGTACACGAATCATTTACAATAAGAGATAAATATACTTCAAAGGTTGGTTTAAAGAGGAACTATATAGTTTTAAATAATTTAACAAATTTAAAATGAAAAAGTAAACCTAAATATTCTGTCACAATATTTGACTTTAAAAATATTAATTTAATGATAAAACTAATAAAAAGGTAAAGATATATTAGGTTTAAACAAATTACAGACACATATATGTATTAAACAATCAATAGAGAATTAATGAACAATTCAACTAGTTGACTTCACTTGGTAGAATTAACTAATTTAATGGAATATAAATCCAAATTATTAATTCTTTCTTTTTTGTATAAATAACTCATTCGGTTAAGTTATCAGTTAATTTAATTAAATTATGTAAAATGTATAAGGAATTAACAAACCATTTAACTTGATTCCTTCGGTTGGGTTACCAATGTAAACTCATATTCAAGCTGTCTAAATTATATCTCAAAAATTTAATATTCATATTTTAAATCTATTACTAAAAATATATTGTTAATATATTCCTAAATAATAAACTTTGTAAAAATACCGAAATAGAAAATAATCTAAATTTAATAATGATTAAAAATATTTGCTTAACTAATCTACACAATTATAACAACATAATTAAAATTTCATTATTATAATCAACCAGATATGCTCAAAATAATAAATGGCGAGTAAATTATTTTAAAAAAATTCAAGAAATACAATAATGTTTACTGAAAAGAAATAAGAATATAGATTATATTATAATACTCAAAAGTAGATAGACGAATATGCCTTGATTCATAATTGTGATTTTGATATTAAAAGTATTCCCAATATTGCAACAACCTTTTTGAATAACTTGATTTGAAAAATCTTTCTTTTTTATGTCCTTATTTGGTATTACCTAATTAAAATTGTGTATAAAATAAACCTAAAACTAAGAAAATAAAATAACTAATGGGTGTTGATTCTAAAACTAATTATTTTCTTTATGTCTAAACCCAATAACATAATGTTTTAGTTATAGAAGATTAAAAACTGAGAGCTTTGGGTGAGAAATTAATCATGCATTGTGGCCTACTTTTTACAATGTCGCGGTCTAAGTATCGTAATGCTTCGCCTTGTGTTACACCAAACATGTTGTGTTGCAGCCCAAATTTTCCATATTGTAACATATAAACAATATCGTGCCTATTCAATTCATGCAGCGAGAAGTGTGTTACGACCTAAGTATTTCTTCACTATGGCACGTAATACTTCATTTGAATTCTTGTTTTCACCCTTATAAGTTGACTAGACATGTAGGGCTTATATGAATTATTCATTTAAATTTCAAAGGTGTAAATAAGTGTTTCAGGTATGATTCTTTGTGTATTGATTAGTTTATTAATTTGAAGAATACAATAGAAAATATTTGTGACTCTGAACATATAGATTTACACAAATAATAAAAAATCATGCATATTCAAAACTATTTATTATATTTAAATGCAATAAAACTCCAAAATATTAGTGTTTTTAAAGGACTTATCAGACTCATATCCATGTACTGCTACAGAGATTCAATTGAAAATTTATATGATCGGTACAAACACCAAAGTTTGGACACGTTTAATTAAGAGATGAGTCACAACGAGCAAAACTTACTATTCACTATATGTGGTCAGGAAACTAAAAAGATGGAGCAAGGTCTCATGGGCCTTTTAATACTCATATCTTCTCACTGTTTACTTTGTCACCTTCTTCAGTATAAACTCCTCACGAATTGCCAATACCTTTCATATTCTCTTTATATGGCTTAGCAAAGGGTAATATATCTTGCCTTTTTTGAGCTTTCATCTTGTAGGTGCACTTTGAGACCGTTTATGATCCTTCTTTGGTAGGCAGCTACAAATAGATTCTTTCATCCTTGATTTATGGATAGCCATAATAACGACTAACTTTGGGTCACAACTTTATAATTTATGAAGCAAGTATTGTTTCTACATATGGGTGATATAGACATCCATAAACAATCATTGATTTAAGAATAGACAGATGACTCTTAGTTTTGCATTTGCCACATTTTGGCGATTTATTCGTGAGGCATGTCTATCACGGTGTAAATCCATATAAAATACAATGGATGAACTTCAATCATTTTGACGTTTGTAGATATAAGGTGTTCAATGACAAGCTCTACGGATTGTAAAGGTTATTTATAGGGTGCCATATTCAAGATGGATATAGGTTAATATAGATGGTATTGCTTTTGGATCGCTAGGCATATATAGGTGTGCAGATGTATTTTGAACCTCAAGATCATTTTTTAAGTGTAAAATACCATAATTTTACTACAAAACCTTATGTTTCCCAAAAAAAAATTATAAACAAAGTTTTACAATGTAGGGATGTAACATGAAAGTGTCATGTGAAAAAACATATCGAATGAGAAAAATTGGGTATAACCTTCACCACCTCGCTACCACCTTGCCACATTCCAAGAATTGAAAACATGACTTATGATAACACCAATCCTCACCATGTTGATGGTGAGCTCCCTCTGTTGGCTATAAAATGGTGGTTTAACTGCCCACTTTTTCATATATTTTCCTTTTTTTCTTTCTCCCACCCTCTAGTACATGTTTTTCCTAAGTTTTTCGAACTTTTTGGCATAATTTGGAGAGCATTTCAAGGATGATTATCCGAGTATTCAAGTCAAGGATTTGAGGTAAAGGTTCTCACTCTAACATTTTAAATACATCTATTGTTTTATTTAACGAAATTTCATGCATCATATGTTATGAAATAAAAGTAAAAAAATGGATGCCATTATTTTATGATTAATGTTATAATGTTATAAATATTGGTTAAAATGAGTTACTCGTCATAAATGTTTTATTATGCATATATTGAAATTTTTTTGTATAAATAAATATGTATTAAAGGTTTATATGAAATGAGAATTAAAAATGTTATATAGCATTCGAGAGTTTTATGCATGCATTATGAGAATGTTTTATATGTAAGGAGTACACTTGTATGTTGTCTTGTAGAGTATGGTACCCATGAGCCACTGGTTGCAGCAAACCATTTTCCATATACTACAAGTAATCACCGCATCATATGTATCTTTGGAGATTTATACGTCTATAGTGTCTATAAGTGACCTAATTATTATGGTCAATATATGTGATCATGCCTTATTTTGGTCGCACACAGGCCTTAGAGTTGGACCTCCTCATTGTGTTTGGAGTCCACCTACCTGTAGATGAGGGCCCATATGATATAATTTGACAGATACATGTGCATATTGTGATCATACATGGGATCAAAGGTGAACCTATATGCATCTCAGAGTCATACTACACATATGCCCATGTATATGGACGACCAATACATATGGGGTTGCATTTCATGCATGAGCTTTATATCATAAGATATTTTATATTTTATATTTGATGCATGCATTTTGATACCTATATTTTACTTTCCCTCGGTTTCTCCCTGAAGTGAGAAACAAATATTTGTTAATTTTCAAGAAGTCAACAAGGATAGTTTTAAATGAAGGAGATAGCTCACCATTAATCTTAACATATTGTTGCTCCCGCCATCTCTTATAAGGATTATATCGTATTCACCATGAACCTTCATAGTAGTTCGCTCATTTGTATGAACTTTTTTGAGTTTATGGAAGTGACTTTCATTCTTTAGTTGTTATTTCAAAGCTTGGGGTAATGCATTTTTCATGGTAGCGTTATAGCAACTTCTTGCCTTATCTTATTCCCCTTCAGTTTTTTGTATCCCATTGGCGGTAGGATATTTAATCAACTGATGATACGTTGAAGGTACTGCTTTCATCTTGTGTATCCACATACGTCCTAAAATAGCATTATAAGATATAAGAGTATTTAAAATGATGAAAGTTGTTAAGACTATGGACCATTCCACTAACACTGGTAGGCGAATGGTTCCTACCGATATAGTCACATTGCCATTGAAACCGATAAGGGGCATTTGTTGTGAGGTGATTTCTTTGGGGTATATGTTCATATTTAGCAAAGTAGATAAATATAAGAGATCAGATGAATTGTCATTATCAACCAATATCCTACGCACCTCACAATGAGCAATTCACACTGTGATTATGTTAAGATCATCATGAGGATGCAAGCATTCTTTGTCTTCGAAAGTAATAGCATACGAAGGTCCTTCCAATCTCATGCCATATATTAAATGTCCCGTGTCTCGAGCCTCTCTTGCATATCTTTTTTGGGAATTGTTAGAGTGACCAACCATGGTGGGACCACCATGTATGGTGTGGATTATCCGTACATTCCTTGGTGGAATGAGGTGTCCTCTATTTGACTCATTTCGGATCGGAATTGATTTTTCCATTGTCTTAACCCTTTGATCTAAATTTTCCCTCCGAATATCATCTCTCGGATTCTTAATTTTATCAACTATATCCCCTAGATATCCTTCTGAAAGTAGGTGCTCAATTTCCCATTTTAAATGGCGACATTCCTGAGTCCAATGTCTCGTGTCTCTATGAAACACACAATATTTGTTGGGGTTCCTGAGAAGAGCTTTCATAACTGGTGGCCAATTTACATTATCGAGGCACTCCATACGATACACTACTTCCACTAACATCACACGTAAGGGGGGTCCACGAAAGGGAGATAAAGCTCGATTCCAAGTTTTGGGATTATTCTTTGGTCTAAAAGCGAGTTTGAAATGGGAGAAATTGGTACGCTTGTCGCCCATATGTTTTCTGTCTTCTTTGTTTTTACTGAAATAGGGTCGCCTTTGGTTTCTACTTATCGATGATTTGCTCGACTTCATCTCCCTTTCAACATTAACAAACTTTTGAGACTCTTTATAGACTATATCTAACGAACGTGGCGTGGCGTGGATTTTGTCAATTTTATGAAAAGGCCATTATCACGCTTTATGCCCTTCCGAAAAGCTTTTATGGCTATTGAATTAAGGCATTGAATAATTTCCATTTTAAATCTTCTCATGTAAGCTTCAATTGATTCATCTTCCTTTTGGATAATCGAGAATAGGTGATGTGACTCCTTTTTGATAGGTTTGTTACATGTGTAATTAGTAATGAATATTCTGACCAAAGCGTCAAAGCTAGCAGTACTCTTGGGGGGTAATTCCATAAACCATTGTTGGGCCGAATCTTGAAGAGTAATTGTAAATAACTTGCAATGCATGGATTCTCGTTTATCTTTAGATAGGTTGATTACAACCATAGCCATTTTGAATTAAAGAACGTGCGCAATAGGATCTTTAGTCCCTTTGTATGCGGGACATTTAGGGGCATTAAATTTGAGAGGAGCTACTGTTAATTCAATGACGTCAAAGAAAGGAGATGTGGACAGTTGATTACAAACATTTTCTATATCTCTCCAAGGTTTTGTCTTTTCTTGTCTTGCAAATCTATCATTAACTTTGATCCACATTTTTTCTTCCATATCTTTTAACCTTTTGTCTAATTCTTCGCTTGGATTACGCGGTGGAATGGGCTCAATTGTCAGTCTATAAATTGGAAGATTTGGGTGAGACGTCCCGCCTATGAGGGGAGGATTAGAAACCATATTCGGTCGTTCCCTCACCGAACATTGATGAGGATTTGAAGTATGAGTTGCATGCTCTCTTCTGAGGGATTAATGCATCGTCTGAGAATCTCAAGGTGTAAAAAGGGAACTTGTTGTGTCTAAGTAGGTGTCTCATTATAATCGAGATCTTAATTCTTTATTATCCTTTTGACACTCAATAAAAGCTTGTTGTAATTCTATGATTTGTTTTTGAAGTCCCTGTATCATTGCATCTCATTCACAAAGAGGATTATCATGCAAGTTTGACAATTGCACTTCGCTAGCTGAAGTGCACTTCATGGCATGATTTTATAGCGACTTGATGGGTGAAGAATGAAGCACCTTATTATTGTCACATTCTAAAGCTTCTGGAATGAGGTCGTTTGGTTTTGGGGCCTCTGGGACGAGGTCGTTTGGTTGGATAGTGAATGGATGGTCCATCTAGATATTAAACGATACCGATAAATTCTCTTAAAATATAATTCTCAAATGCTGGATTAGAAATTTTTATTTCCCACAGACGATACCAATTGTTTGGAGAGAATTTAGGTATCTAACTTTAGTGATTTTTAGTGAGAAGTAAGAAATGATATTGACTAAATATCTCATTTATTCTCCTTATTTAAAAGGGTATATATATATGTATCTTTACGTACATAATGAGGTGTGTATTAACGACATGGTTAATACAAACTAGTTTACAGAATTTAGATCGTTCATTACAAGTATTTACAAATAAGGAAAGAATATTTATATACAGGTCGTTCATAGATGACGACCTTGATACCAGGAATATCATAACTTTAGCAAGTCTTGACATCCAAAACCTTGATGTTTGATATCGAGATACTTTGTAGACTGGGTTGGCGTACTTTTCCAAGTTCGTTGGGCGTAAGCCTTTTGTTGAGCTAGCTTTATGTCCTCGTTTTACCCTAACAGGGTACCTATACTTATTAGGTCACATGTCCGTTACATATTTAATACCAAATAATTATATTATTTCATCTGATTTTTATGCTATTAATTGTTTGGACAACAATTTATCTATAGAGATAATTAAATAGATTTGAGAGAATTATTTAATTATTTGTATTGATTAAATAACATTCATAATTTCTAGGCAAAATGTATGATTCTTATGTATGTGATCTATAATTGATGAAGTTAATGAGTAGTATGCAATTTAATTGGCATGAGAGTGTGATTAAATTAATTACTATATGATGTGTAGTTTACTTGAGAGAATAATACATATTAGGTTAGATTCAATTGATCATGTAATTAATTGATTGATAATTATATTAGGGTGATTTTAGCGATTCATGTGTTTAGAAAATTGAGAGATTAAGTATTCCTAGATATTTTCTCATATATCTTCTTAGTTACCAAATCTGATTTAATTAATTATTGATATTTACTTTTAGTTATTTTAATTTTGCTTTCTTAAAATATAAAAACACAAAAAATTAATTTTTATTTTTTTTAGTTTTAAAAATTAGTTTATAATAAAATAATTTCCGTAGAAACGATATTTTCTTATCATTATATTACTTGTTATGATACATATGCTTGCGTATTTATTACATACACTTCGTGTGTGGAAATCAAGCACGATCTATTTTACTCACGACGTGTCACACAATGTTTTCACGCCATGACCCACTTCATATATGGGACACATTTGATTTTTTTCTTTTGCCCGTGTCGTGACTTACAATAATTTTATGCTGCGACACATTTCAAACTGCATCACTTTAGAACCCTAAATTACTTGTATTTTATTTTTTCAATTTTAAAACTTATGTAATGTCTTACAAATATTTTTTTTAATCTTACAAATTGTAATGCAGTGCTTCAAGTATAATTCTTCAAATTGATTTATTTTAATAAAAGAAATGCCTTTAAAATAACAAAATAAGCAAATACAAATATATATAATCACTTAACATGCAAAAACATTATATATTAAGTGCTTTTAAGCACTTATCGGTGATTGACGAGGACCCTTTATGAGGGTAGTTGTGTGCTTAGGTGACTTATATAAATACCCTCATATCTTCTTGTTTCTTATCCAGAACAATCGTAGCAAAACTCTATCAAATTAACATATCATTTTTTTTTTAATTTTTGGATCACTATTACTTAGAGTGTTGTTCAGTATTAGTGATTCGTGACTGTGTGAGGCAAACTGTGCTTTGAACATAGAGTAATAAAAGTATTTTTTGTGTGTAGATTTTATACGAGAAACATGTATGGTTGTGAGTCGTGTGTTGGCTGATAGTTGCTAGGATGTAACTTTTTATATGTGACAAGCCTATGTGGTAGTGAACTGTGTGTCAGTTGGTAATTGTTAGGATGTAACTTTTTATATGTGAGAAGCCTATATGGTAGTGAACTGTGTGTTGGCTTGTAGTTGCTACGATGCAACTTTTTCTTAAGTGAGAAACTTGTGTGACAGTGAGCTGTGTGTCTAGTTGAGTGTTGTTCATGGTATATGGTTGAGTATATTTTGTATGTTGGTTGTGTGCGATACGTGGTTGAGTGTAGATTCCACGTGTGGTAATGGATGATTCGTAGTTAAATATGCCTCCCAAATTTGGTAGTTCTCTTTTTGATTCACTTTACTAATCGTCAGTTACTAATCACACTATACTGAGTAGTGTTGGCTTTGGAGAAAAAATAGGTTCGTATGTCAGACTAAGTTGTGATGGAGGCAACAAGCAAGGGCAATAATTGGTAGTTCGAACATAGGTTCCAACTGATAGAGGTGTTGATAGTTTTATTTCTATCATAATTGTAATTATTTTATTACTTAGTGAATTCATTTGCTACCAAGTTGTTTCCACAAGTAATATGAGGATATTATCCCATAGACAAGGATTTTATGTGAATTTACCTTATTATATCTAATTTTGTGCATGCTTTAGTGTTTGGCTAGTACAATTTTGGTTTAAATAATGTATTTTCAACATAATGAAGTTTAAACTCTTATGCTTAATATACTAATTAATTGTGATTATTATTTACTACTTTCATTGATATCTATTAAGTGTTTTACTTACTGATGCTGTGTGTCTAAGTTTATATCCTGTATGTATTAACATACTAGATTTGGACTTTGTTTAGAAAGCTTTTTGATTTGTTTAGTTACATACTTTCTTTCATTTGCTTGTTACATGCCTATAACTTTCTATTTATTGCTTTTATTATTTTAGTATGCATGTATGAAACTTTTGTGTGAGTCTTTAAGGAGTCAATATTTCCTTACCCTAGTTGTGTATCATATGTTGGACTCTTTCTTATGATATGCTATGTTTTGTTTTGTTTGATCGCATATTATGAAAACACAATCATCATTTATTGAATATGTTCTTACATATGAGATCTTGAAGTAATTAAAAATCCTTTATAACTTTTCAGTATGTATGCATGATTTACATACTATATGTTGTTTTCAATGTTTAAGTTTGTTGTTAGCCATGACAATAGCTTGTGAGACACACCAGTGTGTTTACCATAGATTATTTTTTCTTATTTGTTCGTTGTTTTATGTAGAATTAAACATGTTGTTTTTGTTTTATGTAGAATTAAACATGTTCTTTTTGTTTTGTATAGAATTAAACATGTTGTTTTATTCTTTCGTTGTGTTATCTAATTAATTCACATTGTGAAATCTATTTGAACGTATTAAAATAGAGCTCGTGAAAAGATTTATTGGTTGGCTTTTTATTCTTCGTCTAGATCACAATGCTTATTTGGATAGAAAAAATAATAATTGATATTTATATAAACTTATGAGATTTTCAGATACCAAAATAAGATTCTTTAAACCTAGATAATTGGTGATCACAGGTAAACCTAATATAATAAAAATAAAAATTCTTTTCAAGAGATAACACATTTTTAAATATAAAATCATCATTAAGAAATATAATATAAAAAGATTAAAAAAATTAAATTATAATGCAAAACAAACCTAAACAAAATGAATAAAATATATATTATGTAAGAAAATAACTTGGGTAAAACAATGCCAAATAACACAAGCAAATACTACTACCGTAAATAAACAATATAAATGTAATTTCAATAGAAGTAAAACACTACCGTTTCACTAGTGTTAAAAACACTGCTTATGCTAAAACAACATATACTGGGTAATTAATACCAATTTCTCTCGTCAAATCCCAAGTAAGAATTTGCAGGCCCATGTTAAACTGGACTACATTGTGCGGTTTACAAGTTCAACTCTAATACAAAAGGCTCCCCGTCCCAACCACAGCTTAGGGTTTTATAGTATAAATATAAAGGATACACTGCGTTTTATGATTAGGTTTTCTCATCCAGAGACGAAGAGAGAGAGAGATAGATAGTCGCAATGGCGCCGAAACGGAGAACATCCAAGGTCAATAGGAACCCTGATTTGATCAGGGGCATTGGCAAGTACTCGAGGTCGAAGATGTACCATAAGCGTGGTCTCTGGGCTATCAAGGCCAAGAACGGTGGTTCTTTTCCTCACCACGACCCCAAGCCTAAGGCTCCAGCTTCGGCTGAGAAGCCCCCCAAGTTTTACCCTGCCGATGATGTCAAGATGCCCCTCGTTAACAAGCGCAAGCTAAAACCCACTAAGCTTAGGTTTTTCTTTCTATGTTACTCTTTTTTTTTGGGCTCATTCCACACTTTGTTTGAGTGTTTTTAGATCCCGTTTGTCATATTTCTTTCATATTTGTGATTATATTTTATACTGCCATATATATATATATACTTGCCATTGTTGTAATTTTTATTTATGTGTTCAAACAGTTGTATATTTATTTCATGGGTCATTCTAACTTACAGAAGATATAAATTTTAGCCGTTAGATTTTTACAAGTTAATATCAGTCATAAAAATTCAATTTGCGAATTATTTAATTTAATAGGTAATGTATGTTGTATGTTAGAGCTTTCCTTATTTCAATTTTGGTTCTTGATTGTCCTGTGGGATTTCATTTATGCTTTTATAAACACCTTTTTCATGACTACACGGTAGATGTTATTTAAGTTCTGGAAGTGAACTTCCTCCATTTTATTGGAACAGTGTCCAGATCTATTTTGTTTCCCAATGCATCACTGTTTGGACCATGTGTTCCATCAGATTTTAAACATTTTAGGTTATTAAATTCGATAGTATGTTCTGAAGAGTGACGATAATTTGAATTTTCCCTTTTGTTGGCATATACAGGGCCAGCATCACTCTCGGTACCGTTTTGATCATTCTTGCTGGAAGGTTCAAGGGTAAGAGGGTTGTGTTTCTCAAGCAGCTTCCCTCTGGATTGCTCCTGGTAACAGGTGAGACTGTTATTCAGGTTATTCTTTTCATGTATTTAACTTTGTGAATCAGCCTAGTTTGGCACGAAGTTTGCTACTTATATTGATTTAAGTAACCCTTGTGAAATTTGTCTAGTTTGTTTTTTGATGGTTGTTGGTTTGATTGTTTCTCTAGGTCTAAGTGTCAAATTAATTTCAAAGTTGGATTTGATTTTGTTTTCATGGGTATCGTTGCCTGCCTTCATTAGTTGGTTTTACTTGTGGTTACATTTGCATACTTGAACTTAATATTTTTAATTGTTACAATAGATTGTTCTTGTATTGAATGAAAATTCGTACTATAGTTTTCTACATTCTCCATTAAATTTTCCCTTATGGTCTATCTGTTTGCATAGTCTGCTCAATTCCTTGTAACTATTAATGGAGCTTGGATTATTTTGATTAGTTAACTTAACGTGGTTATTTGAAGTAATACTTGGATTGTTTACTGATTGCAAATATTAGGTTTTGTTGTGGTGGTTTGTTTTTCCCTTTAGTAATTGGATTTTTTTTCATGTAGGATAGGGGAAATTATCACAAATATCTCTGAGTTTTCATCTTGAGTACTTCTTTATACATCAAGCTGTTACGCAACAACTGATGTGGTAGACAATTATTGCTTAAAATAGTAAGACTTGTTTTCTCTTAGCCTATAATTATTCACCATGTCAGTAGTTGTACAACAATTTGTTGCATAAATATTTTTTGTTTCATCTTGTCACATATACCCTCAATGTTTTTAAAATGTCACGATACCCTTAATGCTAACACTGTTATATTTGATGTGATATGTAAGGGTAAGATTGTAATTATAACTATAAATTTAAAAACTTGTCATTGGAATGTTTCGGTTTGCTGATATTTTACAAAATCCTCTCCCCAAATGCTAAACCCATCTTCTCTCCAAATGCAAACCAATTAGTTTATGCTTCTTTACTGACAATTGAAACACTAAATTTTTTAAGCCACAAGAACCAGCGTAATGCCAAGAACTAATTGTGTTGTCTATATGTTCTTGCCAAGAATGTAGGAGTGGGGACAAGAGGGTAATGTTGTCAAGAACGTGTATGAATTGTTGTCACTGGCAATGATGTTATCCCTGATTTATATTATTGACAAAATGTTAAATTTTGATGAAAATGATGGTTTTCGTTTGGGATTTTTGTTTTAGGTTTTAATCAGCAAATTTCTGTACTAATTATTTTGAACCATTTAATATAATTGGTTTTATTTAAGGTATTAATAACCCTTCAATCCTTCAATGAAATTATTAAATGAAAATTATTTATGTTCTTTTTAATTTTGTACATGCTCAACCTAACCTCGCTTTTTGTTAAATTCTGTCTGCAATCTAATGTGATTTCTTTGTTTTCCTTGGTTTAATAAGAGAGAAGATGCAATAATCTTTGATGATAAAACAATTAAAGTTATAATATATTTGGCATGGAATTGAACTGAAATATTTATTCTTTAATTGTAAATTTTAAACTTTGTTAAGAGCATGAAAAATGGAGAAAGTAATGTTAACACCCTTAACAATTAAGGGTGTTAAGAATATCAGTGACAACATTTAAAGCGGTATGGTATTTGTGATCAAGTTATAAACGTTGGAAGTATATGTGACAAAAGATGAAAATTCAAGGATATTTGTGATAATTTAGTGCTTGAAAATCAAGAAACTAATGGTAAGTATTAACACACTTGACAATTTAAGTATGAGTAATAATATATAAAATGTTGGGAGGTATTTGTGATGAAGCTGTAAAAGCTGTGGAAATATGTGACAAAAGATAACTCAGGGTATTTGTGATAATTTTCTGTAGAGGCTCGAAGTTGGTGTCATGAGCTAAAATGCTATGTACTTTGTTATTTCTTTCAGGACCTTTCAAGATCAATGGTGTTCCTTTGAGACGTGTTAACCAATCTTATGTCATTGGTACTTCCACTAAGGTTGACATCTCAGGAGTCAATGTTGACAAGTTTGATGACAAGTACTTTACAAAGGAAGTACAAATGAAGAAAAAGAAGACAGAAAGCGAATTCTTTGAAGCAGAAAAGGTTAGTTTTTCATTGCTGTATGTGTTTGCTGCTTGTACTAATGGTTTGATTAGCTGTAAGCTATGAGTTGACCCATCAATCATATAATTTCAAATACAGGATAAGAATGTGCTGCCTCAGGAGAAGAAAGATGATCAAAAGTCTGTAGACACACCAATGTTGAAATTCCTTGAGGCAGTTCCAGATTTGAAGGCATACTTGAGTGCTAGGTTTTCTCTTAAGCAAGGAATGAAGCCCCATGAACTTGTTTTCTGATTCAACCATTGAAAGCTTTAGGGATTGCCTTTATTTGTGATACTGGTGGTTTATCTCTTATTTTGTTGTTATTGGGCATCTTCAAAGATAATACAATGCAATTTTGCTTCGATTTTATTGCAATGCGTATTTAATTATTTATACTTCCATTTCATAGATGTTTTGTCTGCCATTCTGTCTAATTTATTCTTCGATCGCTCTTCTCAATAAATTCCATCCTTGATGCTTTTACTTCTATTTGGTTACATGCTGGTCTCATTCATTTACTGGCAAATATGTTAAGCCTTGTTTTTATTGGAATTCGCTTAGAGCAGCAATTTGGGTTTGGTATGTCTGTTTCTGTTTTCTGCATTTTATGCTTTAACTAAAATTACTAATGTGTTAATTATTGCAAGTTTTTGAACACTGAATAATTTTTCATTTTAAGAACTTGTTATGTTGTTCTCAGTAATCTACTTGTATGAGTTCTGTTTGTCATGTGATTATGCTAAAAGTCGTTTCAGTCAAAATAGAACACTGAAAGTGCAAAAACAATTAAACCCATATAATCTCATGATTTTCTTACTGTTTATTTACGCATTTTATTTTTTTGGCAGTGCGAATAGGAATAATATATCTGATATCTGGTTTTGGTGGTAGTATATTTTCCTCACTATTTATCCGAAATAACATATCAGTTGGTGCCTCAGGAGCTCTTTTTGGGCTACTTGGGGCAATGCTGTTTGAACTTCTCACGAACTGGTCTATGTATACCAACAAGGTCAACTATGTTCTATTTTCTTCACCATTGTACACCACTCAGTTTTAGTTATGTTGCTTAAATTTATCTCCGTGTTTGCTTTGTTAGGTTCCAGCTTTGACCACTCTGCTAGTCATCATTATTATAAACCTTGTGATAGGAATTTTGCCACATGTTGACAATTTTGTGCATATTGGTTGTTTTTTTGCCGGCATTCTGATTGGCTTTGTTCTGCTGCCCCGACCGCAGTTCAGGTGGGGTGATCAACAGAACGTTCTGGCTGGTGTTCATGTCAAATCCAAATTCAAATCTTACCAATATGTTCTATGGCTTATTTCTGTTATTTTGCTGATTGTTGGGTAAGTTTATGTTCTGTAAATTTTGATAACTAGAATCGTCTCTTAACTTGGTTATGACCAGAGAAATTATTCATTATTCGTGATACACTAGATTAATGGATTCAAGATTAGTGCAACTTTTCCAAGCTAAGTTGTTTGTTATTCTATGAAAGTAGAGTGATTCTGCTTCTTTCAAGCTACAATGCCCTTAAGCTTTCAAGCTTGTTCTTTCTCATTTTGGTTACAGAGATAACTTACTTGTCTTGCTGGTAAAAAAATGCAGGTTTACAATTGCATTAGTTCCTCTTTAGGGGAGAGAACGGGAATGATCATTGCCGTTGGTGTCACTATCTAGGTTGTTTGCCCACATTTAGATGGAACTGCAATTAAACTACTTACTATTGAAAATTATATTTTTATATATTCATTTGTAAATTCTCAGATTTATTAGCATTTAGCATTAGGTAATAGCCATCACTGTTGATTCATTTGGTCCTGGCTTATCTTAACATGTATCTCTCTGTATGTATCATTTCAATCTTTTAACCCAAAGATTTGAGTCTCCATTGCTAAATAAAGAAGAAAAAAACTAAAAAAGTTTGGTGACTTCGCCCGAACTCGAACCGGAGACCTTCAGTGTCGTTATACTGAACGTGATTTTCAACTACACCACGAAACAACTTGATGTATTTAAATAATTACGTTATGAATTTCTTGTTTACAGTTTTTGATTTAAGCAAGTGATAATTATTAGTAGTATAAAGGAGCAGTTTCTTTTAAGTGGCTCTAAGTTAAAGTGAATGTTTGAAAGAGAGATGATTTCCTTTTGGACCATTTTAAATGATTGACATCCATGATGGTTTAATAGTTACAATACCCAAACTTGGACGAATTTTTTTTTTGCATGAGACAGCCTTATGAATAACGTAGAGAATTCTTTGTCGATTATTTTATACATATATTTTAATATTATCAACTTATACCTCATATTTATGCACTTAGTGATGCAAAAGTTTTTCAACTTGGGCATTACCAATAACATCCACTGATAATTCACTTATTATTTCCATTTCCATAGATAATCACTTTTTAGGATTTAAATGTAAAAAAATAGAAAAAAATCAATGAAATTTTATCACGTTACTTCTATTTTAAAATTAGTGGGGTAGGTTAATAAAGTAAAACAATATAGGACAAAGGCATGATTTATTAATTTTTGCTTTTATTCAACGTTAAGTTGTCGCCTTATACAATACATGAAAAACATAAAAACAAAAAAGAAGTAAAACATTGATTAAATTATTCCCATAGCATATATAGCATCACTCTCATACGCATCATATATTACTCAGTTCCGTTCTACAAAACCTAAAACATTTTGTCAAAAATAAAAATAAAAAAGAGTTATAAATAATTTAGAATAAAAAACAAGCAAGGTTATTATTTGAAGTTAAAAATTACATAAATAGTCCCTAAATATTTTAATATTTTATACTTTTATCCCCTTATTATTTTTCATATGATTTGATTCCTTTATTTTATTTTATTTTAATTTTCTCTTACTTTTTTCCTTAAAATTTGTTATTGTATTTTTTAATTTTCACACATTAATCCAAAACTTGAGACTAACTTGAAATTGAATTTTTAAAGTACGAAAAAGTAATAGAATTAAATTAAAGTGTAAAAATAAAAAAGTCACTAAATTATAAAGGAACAAAAGATTGAAAATTAAAAGATAAAGGTACCAAAAGATAAGAAAAATAATAAAGGTACCTATCAAAGCGTAGAATAGGAAAGAATGAAATAAATAATTACCACAATGAATAGCATTAATATTGCACCGGAAGGAAAGGCAAGAAGCGATGCGAATAATATTGTAGATGCAATCACGATTGATAGATTGGAGTGCATTATAACATTGGGTGTTTGGGGTTGTGTTAGGAGTATTCCCTTGTGCCACAAATGGAGCACAAACATTCGAGTTCGTTAGTTGGTCGCTATAACTCCCTTGTGCTGTAAGGGTTTGAATCTAACCCTCCAGTACCATTGTCATCGTCAACAACAACAACAAAAATATTATTATTAATATTATTAATTCTCATCACGCGATTCATCAGACTAGCCATTACACTACTATTCCTTATTAAGAGTTGCTTGGTGTATTGGTGATCTGAATATTGGTTTTGCTTACTTTGTTACTTTGACGATTTATTATAAGGTGAAGTCCTCTTATTTATATTTAGATTCTTTTTTTATGTGGCTTGAGATATCACAAGTCATAGTCCCTATAGCCTTTGATTTTGTATGACTCACGAATTGGCCTTCTTTCAGTTAATCACACATTTTTATATTTTTATTAGTGTTTTGGATAGCATTTTGCATTTAACGTGACTTCTTAAAAAAACTTATATCCATTTGTTTTACAAATTAATTTTTGATAAATCAGATTTATAAAAATGTAAAAATATACAAAATAATCGACAAATTTAACAACAGAGTTTGACTAATTTTGCAAACATCTCTGAACTTAATGCAATTTTTTTTTACTAAAAAAGAGAAATTATACAAAGTGTTTACAATACTCATAACTCACAAATCAATTACACAAAAAAAAATGTTCTCAATTTTCTCTTACTAAAACCTTTTTCTCAATTGGATAATTAAAAATACCTCAATCTACTAATTTTTAATTGAGTTTTTCTTCTTTTTCAACAAAATGATGCACCATCTATTCAATTTTCTTGAGTTATTGACTTGACAACCACTCTTTTATTTTATTATTATTCATTGCACATTTTGGTGCATGTATGTTTGACCACACTAATACACCTCAATCTCTTTATTTCAAAAAACTTAAACCTTCAAAAATATAATCAAATTATTATATTTGCTTTACTTAGATTTATAACCGATGTATATTTAAGTAGTATATTTGAAATAATTTAGAAATTAAGTGATAAATTTAGAACAACTCAGATAGTTAAATGATATATTTAGAACAACACTTTATTCTAAATATATCACTTAATTATCTATGTTGTTCAATATCTATCACTTAACTATCAGACCTGAGATTTTATTAAACATTTACTAACAGAATGCTATAAATGGAGTAAATACAATAATTAACTGGAATAAATAAAATGAAAAATAATTCAATAATATGAACAAAATAAATACATTAATTCGATAGTATACAATTTTTCCTTTGCTTTTTTAAAAAGTAAAACTTGTGTTAAAAACAAACAACTCTTAACATAATTGTTAAATCACATTTTTCATGTATACGCATATGCATGGAATAATTTCAATCAAATTATTTGTCACTAAGTTGTATCATCTTTTAATTAATCGAATTTAAAAATTCGAATCAAACATTAATTGAATTAAATTCAGGTCAAATTTGAACCAATTCAAATAGCTCGAAATAAAATTGAACTTAGTTCGTTAGTCCAAAATCAAATTAAAAATATTTTGATTTTGTGATACATAACTAAAATATTATAGATAATATTATAGCTTAAAATTACGTAAGTGTGAGATGTGTTATAAATTATTTTAAATATTAATATTTGAATGATGATGTAATATGATGTTATTAATGTGTGTTTTTTCTAATTGATTATTTGTTATAGTTTTTTTCTTCTATTTTTATCGTTTCATGTAATTATGTTTGTACTAATGAGCTTTAATATCATTTAAAATATTTTTTAATTTATAAAAAAATCAATTAACTAAAAACTAAGGATGAAAATATCGACGACATCATCGATATTGTCACAACAATATTCATTTTTTACATATCCTCACATAAAAATTGATGTCAATTTCTTTTGATTAAATTATCGCGAAATTGTCAAGAATGTTATTAAAATGTCACTTAAATATTGTTATCGTTTAAATGTATTTTAAATATTTGTTTGACAAAAATATCCTAGATATTGTCACTAAAATGTCGAACAAAATATCAAAAATATTAATTTTTAACTTTTTTTTTCTTCTTTTTGAACAATTTTTTTAATTCAATTTTTTTCTCACCTTTATACGAGAGAATATATTTTATTTTTAGTTGTTTGTCGCATTTTCATTATACATATAAAATGAATAATTAAAAAAAAATTGTTTCATATATTACTCTATTTAGCTAACACTTAAATAAAACAATATCATCTAATCTAATAATGAAATACAAATTCATTTTACATATTTTTAATTTCTATTGTTTTAATACATCGATTTCATTAAATAGAAGACTTATTATATCTAGGGTGTATAAAAAAATCTGATAATCAAATTTAATTTGTTAATTTTTTGACGGTTTCGATCCGACCATCGGATGAATTTTTTTTTAATCCGTTAAATTCGGATAAGATGATAGATTTTATTATGTATCATCAAATATCCGGCCGAAATTAATTATATTTATTAAATTAATATATATATATATATATATATATATATATATATATATATATGTTTTAGTCAGCTATTCTCTCTTCTTTGTTACTCTCCTCGTCGCACTGCCCTTTGCTCCTTGCCGTTGAGTGTGTCTTGCCATCTTCATCTCTACGTCTGCCGTCCTCACCTTGAAAAATCTTCTGACATGCTTCTCGTCCTTGTCTTCTCTGTAGATATTTATCTGAGCTACATTCCTGCTCTTCCTTCATATTGTTAATGTTTTACTCATTTCTTGTTTTTTTCGCTTATATTCTTATTCAAATGGGTGAAAATTCACGATGGGAGCTCTCAATTCCTCATAGTAGCCTAATATCAGTAACCGATAAACCTAATTCTATCAGCACGACACCAGATTCTCACATCAGAGGGAGTACTCCAAACACTAAAAGCCTTCTCTCTAGGTGACTAGGACGTTGATCTTTTACTTCGCGGTACTGGAAGGTATTTTCCAAATCTTTTTATCCTTATGGGTCTTGATGATCTACTGAGCTCTCAACCTAAATTGTATATTCAGTCAATTATGTGAAGTTATGCCACGTCAGAAACTAGTTTTGGCTTTGGCATGACTAAAAGGATTCATTAATTACATGAAAGATATTTACCCTTTTTCGATTGCGTTTGTAGAAAATATTCAATTGTGGAAAATAATTTGTATCCCTAAAATTCTATCATTCAAATGTGACCACTTTCAAGAATGAAAAACCGAAAAACCAAAATATTCTTTGAGTAATAGAAATAAACTATACTCCAATTGTAACTAGAAAATGTTAGTAAATAGTGACCAAGAATAAAGTTATTTATCATTCCAATGTAGAATATGTTAGTAAACACATTTATATGATCACTTGATCCTTTTTCGATTCTTTTATTTCCTTGAATCACTTTAAAACTCTTGTGTGTTTTAGTGAATACACTTTTTGTGTGTAACACTCTGCTTAAGCTGCCAATCAATATTTATTTATTGCTGGATTTTAATATTTTGGGGGCTTTGGTTTGTTTTGTAAGGGTGCCTTTATTTTCTATTTTATCTCTTCAATTTTTTTCTCTTTTTGTATTTCTTGATTGAGTTCCTGTGTAATTTCCCCCCTCGTTTATCGTTTGTTGCATAGGACTTGGACTTAAGATGCTCACTTCGTATTCAAATTTTTAGCCGTATTGGGAAAATATTTTTTTTTGAGTATTTTTTAATAACCGACCTGAACCATTATATTTGATGTCATTGTCTAATGTATGAATGTTTTTTTAACTAGTTGGTCTTAAATAAATGCATTTGATGAGCTAGTTGATACGAAAAGCAACCAAAACAGATTCATATTCTATGTCATTATCTAATGTATAAATGTTTTTTAACTACTTATTTTAGAATTATAGATTTTACCATTATACACTTGTACTTATGTTTTGTTAAATTATTTATTTATTTTTGTAATTTATCTTAGATGAAAAAAAACACTCATACTACGAGTAGTCTTGATAAGAACCAAGGGTTTAGGACCTAGCTAATTTCAGATTATATAGCAAAGTGTTTCTCCACAAATCAATGGATATTACTCACCATTTTTCTGAGGAGAAAAGACGCCACAAGGAGCTGCTAATTCCTTGATAAGTCTAGCATAAATGACACCCTAACAAGTATGGATATTACTCACCATAAATGCTTGGATGCTAAACAACGCCACAAAGGTTTCCAATCCCTTGATAAGTTGCTTGAAGAGGAACAAAGAGCTAGAATGAGCTCTCAAATGATCTGAATATTCAAACTTCATTCAAAATTATGTTTTACAGCAGCTGAGCTGCTCTTAAAAGGATTCAAACCAACCCTAAGCTATAATACATCATAGCCCTTGATCTCATCCAAGGGTTGAAAATAAACACAGCCAAAAAGCAGAAAAGGTAGCAGCAAATATTGACCAAAATACATGGAAAAATTGGGGCAGCTGACCACAAAGCAATCCCATAAAGTATTACATCTTAACCCTTGATTTCATCCAAGGGCTGAAAAGAGAGCTGCCCAAAATCAGTCCAAATGGCACTCCAAAATTGGAGCAAAACATGGGGCAGCTGAGAACAAAAGAAACCCTATAAAAATATTACATCTTGACCCTTGTTTCCATCTAAGGGCTGAAATTAAAACTGCCCAAAAAGTCCAAATGGCACAACAATGTGCCTAGTTTTATTTTGCCAATTTTGCCCTAATTTCCATCCTAGGATTGTCCCAATCCTTGCACTCCCAATTTAGGTCCCCTTGATTATGAATGACCTCTTGAATGATCCCATTTAAAGCCTTTTCGAGTTGTGCCTTCCTAGACCTTGTGATTGGTCCACTTGGAATTTGTAGCGCTCTATGATTCTCATCATTCCCCCTCTCTTCAAGAGGATTCGTCCTCGAATCATCACCTGCATAATCAAAAGGAGATAAATCAGAAACATTAAAAGAGGTACTAACATTATACTCACCAGGAAGATCAATTTTGTAGGTATTGTCATTGATTCGCTCAATCACTTGAAAGGGTCCATCTCCCCGAGGTTGCAACTTGGACCGTCTTTTTTCAGGAAACTGTTCCTTTCTCATATGCACCCAAACCCAATCACCAGGCTCAAAAATGACTCTTCGCCTCCCTTTGTTGGCTCTGTAAGCATAATCCTTATTTCTCTTCTCAATTTGCTCATGAATGCGTTCATGGAGCTTCTTCACCATTTCAGCCTTCCTAGCACCATCTAAGTTAGTTTTCTCCGAAATAGGAATAGGTAATAAGTCCAAAGGAGTTAGTGGATTGAAACCATAAACAATTTCAAATGGAGAATGATCAGTAGTTGAATGCACACTCCGTTTATAAGCAAATTCAACAAAAGGTAAACAATCCTCCCAATTTTTCAAATTCCTTTTTATTACCACCCTAAGCAACGTGGACAGAGTCCTATTGACTACCTCAGTTTGGCCATCTATTTGAGGGTGACAAGTAGTCGAAAACAAGAGTTTAGTACCCATTTTAGCCCAAAGAGTTTTCCAAAAATAACTAAGGAATTTAACATCCCTATCAGACACAATGCTCCTAGGAACTCCATGAAGCCTAACAACCTCCCTAAAGAACAACTCTGCTACATTAGTGGCATCATCGGTTTTATGACATGCTATAAAGTGTGCCATTTTAGAAAACCTATCTACAACCACAAAAATGGAGTCTCTACCCTTCTTAGACCTAGGTAACCCTAAAACAAAATCCATGGAAATATCTACCCAAGGTGTGCATGGTACGGGCAAGGGAGTATATAGTCCTTGTGGTAGGACTTTGGATTTGGCTTGCTTACAAGTGATGCATCTAGAACATATTCTCCTTACATCCTTCCTTATTGTTGGCCAATAAAAATGCTCACGCAAAACATCTAAAGTCTTCTTAATTCCAAAATGCCCCATTAATCCCCCCCCATGGGCCTCCTTAATTAACAACTCACGCATGGAACATTTGGGTATACACAGTTGATTTTCTTTAAATAAATACCCATCTAATTTATAAAACTTTTCAAAGGAAGTTTTTTCACATGCATGGTAAATAGCAGAGAAGTCATCATCATTAGCATACATTTCCTTAACATATTCAAATCCTAGAAATCTAGCATTTAAAGTTGAGAGTAAGGCATACCTCCGTGATAAAGCATCGGCTACAACATTCTCCTTACCTCTCTTATATTGAACAATATAAGGAAAAGTCTCAATGAATTCCATCCATCTAGCATGCCTCCTATTCAATTTACCTTGGCGCTTCAGATGTTTTAGAGATTCATGATCGGTATGGATGACAAATTCTCTTGGCCAAAGGTAATGTTGCCATGTCTCTAGGGTCCTAACCAAGGCATATAGCTCCTTGTCATACGTTGGATAATTAAGGGCTGCTCCATGAAGTTTCTCGCTGAAATAAGCGATAGGTCGCCGTTCCTGCATCAAAACAGCTCCTATACCTATTCCTGATGCATCACACTCAACTTCAAAGGTTTTAGTAAAATCAGGTAAAGATAAAACAGGTGCAGAACATAAACTATCCTTCAATGCTTTAAAGGCTCTCTCCTGATTCTCACCCCATTTGAAACCAACAGACTTTTTAATGACCTCAGTTAGAGGTGCAGCTAGTGTACTAAAATCTTTGACAAACCTTCGATAAAAACTAGCTAAGCCATGAAAACTTCTAACCTCGGTTACAGATTTAGGTGTGGGCCATTCTCGAATAGCCTTAACCTTTTCCTCATCTACTTCTACCCCCTTAGAACTAACAACAAAACCAAGAAAAACTAACTTGTCCATGCAAAAAACACATTTTTTTAGGTTCGCATACAATTGTTCTTTTCTCAAAATTTCAAGCACATACCTAAGATGTAAGACATGCTCTTCAAGATTTTTACTGTAAATGAGAATATCATCAAAATAGACAACAACAAATTTTCCAATAAATGCACGCAGAATATGATTCATAAGCCTCATAAAAGTGCTAGGTGCATTTGTTAGACCAAAGGGCATGACTAACCACTCATACAATCCATGTTTAGTTTTAAAAGCGGTTTTCCATTCATCACCCTCTCTCATCCTAATTTGTTGATATCCACTTCTCAAATCAATTTTTGAAAAAATGCAAGAACCATGCAACTCATCTAACATGTCATCTAGTCTAGGAATAGGATGTCGATATTTTACCATAATGTTGTTGATGGCTCGGCAATCAACACACATCCTGCTTGATCCATCCTTCTTGGGAACGAGTAGCACGGGAACAGCACATGGACTCAGGCTCTCTCTAACTTGACCTTTGATCAAGTACTCTTCAACCTGTCTTTGAATCTCCTTAGTTTCTTCGGGGTTGGTCCTATAGGCAGGTCGGTTTGGAAGAGAAGCCCCCGGTATAAAGTCAATTTGATGCTCAATCCCCCTGATTGGTGGCACCCCATCTGGAATCTCTTCAGGGAACACGTCTTCAAATTCCTGCAAAAGAGAAATAGTGGTACTAGGCAAAGACTGGTTAAGATCGTTAATAGAAAAATTTGCCTCCTTGTACAAAAGTACAAGTATGGGCTGTTTTGAATAAAAAGCCCTCTTGACCTCACTTGCCTTAGCATAAAAATTCACATTTTTTTTCTCTAGTATTTTTCCACTCTCCTCTCCTTTTTCTTCACTCTTTTTTTTTCTTTCACTCTTTTTTTCTTTTTCATTCTTCTCTTTTTTTTTTCTTTTTCCCTAACCATCCTCAATTGATCTTCAAAGACTTGCTTTGGTGAAAGGGGTACAAGTGTGATGTTTCTACCATTCTTCACAAACGAATACTTGTTTCTATATCCGTCATGTGTAACCCTCCTATCATATTGCCAAGGCCTACCTAGCAAGATGTGTCCAGCTTGCATGGGTACCACATCACACATCACCTCATCCTTGTACTTTCCAATGGAGAAGCTCACTAATACTTGCTTATTAACCTTCACTTCCCCACTATCATTTAACCATTGCAACTTGTAAGGCTTAGGGTGTTCAAATGTGGGCAACCCTAATTTCTCAACTAAGGTAGTACTAGCCACATTGGTGCAACTTCCCCCATCTATGATAACACTACACACTTTGTTACTCACATGACATCTTGTGTGGAAGATGTTATCTCTTTGTTGTTCAAGGTCATCCTCCTTGACTTGAGTGCTCAAAGATCGCCTTATTACAAGTGCTTCCCCATCCACGGGTCCTATCTCCTCTTCACTAACTTCCCCTACAGACGGCGTCTCATCTTCTTCACTTTCATTATCGGTTCCAACCTCACCACTTGCTAAGGTGATCATTACCTTCTTATTGGGACATTGAGAGGCTATATGACCATTAACAAGACACCGAAAACACCTTAAGTCACGATTACGAATTGGAGTGTCGATTTTACCTTTGTCCTTGCTAGCCCCCATCTCTTTGGCTTTGTAAGGCTCAAATCTTGGTTTGGATGTAGCTATTTCATCTTTTTTCTCATTGGACTTCCAAGGACTAGTAAGGTTTGGTTTTTGAGTAATGGGACTAGACCTTAATGGTTGGGATCGAAAACTCCGTTTCTTTAATTGTCTTTCCACCTTGATTGCCATATGGACCATGTCCTCCATCTCCACATAATGATGAAGTTCCACAATGTTGGCAATGTCCGGATTCAACCCACTAAGAAACCTAGCCATGGTTGCCTCTCTATCTTCCTCAACATTAGCTCTTGCCATAGCCACTTCCATTTCCTTGTAGTACTCATCAACACATTTATATCCTCGAGTCAATCTTTGTAAGCGTTGGTGTAACTCTCTATAGTAGTAGCTAGGCACAAACCTCTTTCTCATGATAGCCTTCATGTCCTCCCAATTATCTATGGGCCTTTCACGGTTTCTCCTCCTACTAATGACCAATTGATCCCACCAATTCAATGCATAGTCATAAAACTCAATTACAGCAAGTTTTACTTTTTTCTCCGTGGAGTAGTTGTGACATTCAAAAATATGCTCCACTTTCTTCTCCCACTCCAAATACAACTCCGGGTCATTCTTTCCTTGGAATTGTGGTATCTTCATTTTTATACTACTTAGATCTCTGTCAACTCCATCTTGAGCTCTAGGTGGGGGTCTCCACATACCTCCTCTACCATTTCTTCCACCTCTATTCCCATTTCTTCCTCCTCTAGGTATTCTTTCCCCCTCTTCCTCCAATTCTTCTTCCCAATCTTCTTCCTCTATATCATCCCCAACATGAGCTTGCCTATTAACCCTCCTAACATTGGGTGGAGGTGTCCCTCGTTGTAAAGCTGCTATGGAATTTTCTTGCCTTTCCAATCTTTCATTCATATCAACTACCAAGTTGTTCATCCTTTCAAATGATTGTTGCAGCGCCCTCATCATGAACATCATATCCGGTCTTCCTTCGGGACTACTGTTTGACATTTTTTTTTTCAATTCTACACAACAATAGGTTAGTGTAATAAAATAGAACTAATGTAAATTCACAGAATACCTCACGTGTTTAGCGCTCGGATTGATCGCTCAAACCCTCTTAGTTCCTAATCAAAGCAACCAAATCCAGGAATTTCAACCAATTTGTAGAATTATCAAACACCCAAAAAAACAAATAGTTCACAATATCCCACTTGTTAAAGCACAAAGGAAACTAACTCAAAGTGTTTAGAGGAGTAAGCACAAGAAAAAGCAATAGAACAACATGATTGGAAAAACAACAATTTCCCCAAAGGAACTAAGCACACAATGGAATATTTATAATCAAAGTGTAAAATCCTTGAAACTATGAGTTCTAATACTCACTAGAAATTAGCAATTGCAATTTGGCCAATCTGTTTTTTTTTTCGAATTACTTCTGACCACTCTTTTTTTTTTCTGTTTTTTTTTCTTTTTGGGACAATTATGCTAATAACTCTAGAGTAAATCAATACAATACTTTCAATATGAGTTTAAGTGATGTTTAAGATTGGTAAAATAGCACATAAATTATGACACAAAGGGAAAATGAAATTTCTGCAGGAACTACCACAGAAATACTAGAAAACAACCAAAAACTGCAGAATATTTCAGATTTTGTAGAATAAGCAAGGAAAAGTACAGAATAGATTCAGTAATAGCAGAATTTGCAAGGAAAATGCAGAAAAAACGTGGAAACAAAGAAGAGCAATATTTTTAGGGTATGGAGAATAAATTTCAGCAAGAACACAGCAGAATGATATTTATTTTTTCGTTTTTTTTTTTGTGTCAGAAATATAACAAGAACACAAGAACAAGAACACAAGAACAAGATCAAATATAAAGGATAGGAATCTGAAAATTAGCACCAAAAGCTTTGATACCAAATGATAAGAACCAAGGGTTTAGGACCTAGCTAATTTCAGATTATATAGCAAAGGGTTTCTTCACAAATCAATGGATATTACTCACCATTTTTCTGAGGAGAAAAGACGCCACAAGGAGCTGCTAATTCCTTGATAAGTCTAGCATAAATGACACCCTAACAAGTATGGATATTACTCACCACAAATGCTTGGATGCTAAACAACGCCACAAAGGTTGCCAATCCCTTGATAAGTTGCTTGAAGAGGAACAAAGAGCTAGAATGAGCTCTCAAATGATCTGAATATTCAAACTTCATTCAAAATTATGTTTTACAGCAGCTGAGCTGCTCTTAAAAGGATTCAAACCAACCCTAAGCTATAATACATCATAGCCCTTGATCTCATCCAAGGGTTGAAAATAAACACAGCCAAAAAGCAGAAAAGGTAGCAGCAAACATTGACCAAAATACATGGAAAAATTGGGGCAGCTGACCACAAAGCAATCCCATAAAGTATTACATCTTAACCCTTGATTTCATCCAAGGGCTGAAAAGAGAGCTGCCCAAAATCAGTCCAAATGGCACTCCAAAATTGGAGCAAAACATGGGGCAGCTGAGAACAAAAGAAACCCTATAAAAATATTACATCTTGACCCTTGTTTCCATCTAAGGGCTGAAATTGAAACTGCCCAAAAAGTCCAAATGGCACAACAATGTGCCTAGTTTTATTTTGCCAATTTTGCCCTAATTTCCATCCTAGGATTGTCCCAATCCTTGCACTCCCAATTTAGGTCCCCTTGATTATGAATGACCTCTTGAATGATCCCATTTAAAGCCTTTTCGAGTTGTGCCTTCCTAGACCTTGTGATTGGTCCACTTGGAATTTGTAGCGCTCTATGATTCTCATCAAGTCTACTTGCAACCATCGGAAGTGAAAGCACTGCCTAGGATAGGATGTTGAAAATCAAGATAATAATCCACAAAATGTTCCACCAGAAACTAAAGATCTACCATTGAATGACAAACTTGAACCTTCCACATATAACTATGATGAAAAAGGTAAGCGAAAGCCTTCTAAACCTCTTACTCTTACCTGCAAACATTTTGATATAGTGGGTAAAGGCTTAGATCGTAAGGCGAGATGTAAATATTGTTCAAAGGTGTACGTGTGTATCTAGTAAATCTAGTACATCAAACTTAAATGCTTATATTTCTATGTAATGTAAATTATTTCCTGGTAGATATGAAAAGAAGCAAAAGACTCTAGCTTTTGAAAATGTCACAAACAATAAAAAAAGGTGTGTTTGTTGCACACACATTTAGTATTGAGGCTTATAGGCTTGCACTTACAAAAATAATTATAGTTGATGAATTGTCATTTAGTTATGTTGAGAATGAAGGATTTAAGAAGTATAATAGAGTTTTGGAACCAAGGTTCCAAGTTCTTTCTCGTACCACTATTGTACGAAATTGCTTAAGTCTTTTCTTAAAGGAAAAAGACAAATTGAAAGAATTTTTCTCTAAGTTGTTTCAAAGGGTTTGTTTGACCACTGACACATGAACTTCTACTCAAAATTTGAATTATATGTGTTTCACTACTCACTTCATCGATGATAGTTGGAAACTCTAAAAAAGAATCTTAAATTTGTGTGTAGTTCCTAGCCATAAAGGTGATATCCTTGGGAAAGCAATTGAGCAATGCTTGTTAGATTGGAGAATTGATAAGGTATTTACTGTTACTGTAGATAATACTAGCTTAAATAATACATTAGTTTCTTACTTGCGTAAAATAAAATGAACAATTAGAAAGGTGCAATACTAGATGGTCAACATATGCATATGAGGTGTGCAGCTCATGTTTTGAATTTGGTTGTGAGTGAGGTCTTGAAAGAACATGATTCACGCATAAGTAAGATAAGAGAAGTTGTGAAATATGTCAAAAGATCACCTTCAAAGTTGTCAAAATTTAAGGATTTTGCGGAGTAAGAGAAGATTGGTACTAATAAACTTTTATGTTTTGATGTAGCAACAAGGTGGAATTCCACCTACTTAATGTTAGAACCTGCAATAAGATTTCAGAAAGCCTTTGAGTGTTTAGAATATAATGATGTGATATTTAAACAAGAGTTCAACATTGGAAAGGATAGTTGCAAAACTCTTGATATGTTTGATTGGTCTAATGCTCACGTATTTGTGAGATTTTTGAAAATATTCTATGATGCAACATTAAGATTTTCTGGTTCTGTGTATGTTACTTTAAATTTATTTTTGGATCAAATTTGCTTCATATACAACCAATTGAGTTTTTGGTGTGAAAATAAATATTTTGTGTGAAGCAAAATAGTGGAAGAAATGAAAACAAAGTTCAATAAATATTGGAGAGGTGTAGAAAAGATGAATGATTTTTTATTTATTGCAACTTTTTTTTATCCAAGATGTAGGGAACAATGTTTGAGAATTTGTTTGGATCTTTTGTGTGATGAAGATGATATTAAGGTTAGTCAGATGATGAAAATTTTTAGACAACTTTGGATAATATGTTTATATTCTATAAATGTGTAAGCTATATGCTCACAATCATTAGACAGAAGAAGTGGATAGATGTAGTATTGATTTATTTTCACTATGGATGGATTGTTATAAAAAGTGTGTCAAAGATGCAAAAAATATAGACAACCAAATTGAAGTGGATAAATATTTAGGTGAGACATGTGATGATGTGGATGATGAGTCTTTTGATCTTTTAGGTTGGTGGAAGGTGAACTCATCGAGGTACAAGCTAGGTTCTTTTTAAGGTTGCAAAAGATGTTTTAACTATACTTATATCAATTGTACCTTTTGAGTTCGCATTTTCTATTAGATGAAGAGTTATTGATCCTTTTATAAGCTCATTGTCCCCAAAAATTGTCCAAACATTTATTTGTAATCAAATTTGGATTCGATCATCACCAATAATTAACATTTATAAGTCGCTTGATGATATTGAAGTAATTGAAGAAGGTAATATTATTTTAATTTTCATTATTAATTGATAACATTCTCTTATGATTGATGTTTTAATATTTTCATCACTCTCTCTTGTCTTCTATTTTGTAGATATGTGGGAGATATTAAGGATATTACACTTGATTAAGTATGATATATAATTATTTTATTTCATATATATTTCGTATATTATTTTTTATATATTTAGTTATCAATTTATTAACATTTTTTAAACTATGGCTAATAGGTAATGAAACACCGAAGTTTTTTGCTATTATTCTCAAAACTTAAGACCCAAAATTATTTTCAAGATATTGGATAGATGTTAAAGAATGAAATGATCAACTTAATTTAACTTTAGATTATTGTAAATTATCATTTTGTTTATTGTTTGAATGAACTATTAACTTTATTAAAATATCTATTGTAATTAATATTGTATTATTTTTGTTTTATATAGGTTTAACCGTTTGAATCATATTTTAACCTTTTTATTTGGTATTTTAATGTTTCTTTTAGTTCAAATAAGTTTATATTATATGAAAATTTAATTTTTTTATTAAAAAAAATATAAAAAATAGAATTAATTAAGTTTATTGGTCGAATTGATTGTATTGATCGTATTTAATCGATCAAATCCGAATATGTTACGAATTGTATTAGATTAAATTTGAAAGTTAATTAGATCGGTTACGGATTAGGATTTTAAATTCGATTGAAAGTTCGGATTGATTAGTAATAATTTAAAGCTCATAATTTTTAACATAAAATATACTAAGTAAAGTCAATTTAGTGTTCATAGTCCCCTGTTTCGGATCTCATGCAAATCATCTTTGCTTTGTATTTATATCTTCATTTGTGGCCGTGCCTTTCAGGTTTATCCCTTTTCTCCTAACTTTTTTCCCCTAATGGATTTCATGAAAGTACGATTCAGATAGTGATGTGTCAATAGCATTATTCACCATATTATTGGGTTTTAAACAGATTTCATAACAACATTATTCCTGATTTAAGTATGATGCGCTACATTTTTCTTTTACGAAAATCGCTACCCTGACTCACCAAAATGATTAAATTTTGTTTAATGTGTAGAGCTATAGACTCTAAAAAACATTGCCAGAAACGATATATTTGATTTTGGACGTGGGATTTTGTCAAAACTGATCCAACTGGCGGTTACTTTTCTGTCTTATTTTTTAAATATATATATTCTGACAGATAGTAAAGAGACAGAAGTTAGAGAAGAGATAGTAAAAAGATGGATAAAAAATAATAAGTTTAGAGTTCATGATAAATTATTTTAATTGTAAATTCATAATTTAATCATAATTATAAAATTAATAATCACGTATTAAAATTAAATATAGATTATGTTAAGTTATATTTAATATTATAATTTATTTATATTAATTTTATATTATATTTGTATTATACTTACTATTTCACTTGTATTACACTTGTTATAATCCTATAAATAAGATTTTTTATGTACATTTTAAATTACACAAATATAATATTAAATCATTATTTCTTCTTATCTCTCTATACTTTACTCTTTACATGGTATGATAACCCCTCATATACCTCTAGAATTTTTATAAAAATTTCGCCTCTCTTCATCATAGCCAACCCGACTCACCCCAACTCGTTTCACCCTAATTCGGTTAATTTCTAACTCGGTTCACCCCAACTCAATTCATCCCAACCTCACTCACCTCAACCCGGTTCATTCCAACCTGACTCACCTTAACTCGGTTCACCTCAACCCAGCTCACCTCAAACTCGATTCACCTGATTGTTTGCTCATTTCTTCACATACCAGTTTCAGGCTTGTTTTCGACTCTTCTTTTAATTTTTAAGGATATTTGTGACCTATATACACTCTTTTATACTATTTCTATATATTTGCTTTATATTTCCTCCATTATTTTGTTAATATGAACCAAAATGATGTCCCAAAACCAATCTTTATCACCATTGATGATACTAACTATCTAGCCTGGGCACACGCAATGAAAAGTTTCTTGAAAGGACGCAAGCTATGACGTTTCATAACTGGTGATATCTCTATACCCATCCAAGAAACCACTGAAAACAACTCCTTTTATTTACTGACCGCCTTGAAGACTAGGAGAGTAAACATAATCAAATTATTACCTGGTTCCATAACACCACCTTACCCTCCATCCATGGTGAATTTGGGCGTTTTGATACTGCCAAAGAAGTTTGGGAATTTCTTGAGGCTCGCTTCACTACAACAGATTTGGCCAACCAATATCAACTTCTAACAACTCTTCATACCAAATGTCAAAGGGCTGATCAAACCATTAACCAATTTCTCTCTGAAATGCATACTATTTGGGATAAATTCGCTCTCTCTAAACCAACTTGGACAAACAAGATTGATGTTGAGATGTTTACAACTTACCGTAATAACCAACGTCTTGTTATTTTTCTCATGGCTCTCCATGACCAATTTGAACCTATTCGGGCTTCCTTACTCCATCAGAGTCCTTTTCCATCCTTAGATACTATTGTGACCGAGCTTCGCTCTGAAGAAACTCAGATGGGGGTTTTCAACGTTCATCATACAAATTCTGTTCTTGCCATCCCCTCTTATCGCCTTAAAAGAAGTTCTAAATAGGGCTTCAAACATCAAGGTTGCACCAACTGCCACAACCTCAATCATGAGCTTCTTACATGTCCCATTCAGGTATGTATATATTGTCACAAGAAGGGTCCAGGACACTGTCACAAAGATTGCTTTCGGAATCCCTCTCAACATGCTTCAGGTAAAACTAGTAACTCATCTATCACTGCTGATGTTTTTGAGGATAATCATGACAAATTTACCTTCTCCACTCAAGAACTTGAAGGTCTTCTTAAACATATTCTCTCAAAATCTAATAATCCTCCTCCTACTACCTTGTCTCTCATATCAGGTAAATCTTTATAGTATTTTGATTTTGCTTGTTGTAACCATATGACTCATGATACTCACATCTTCTCTCCCACACAATCTTCCATCTTCAAACCTTTAATTCAAATTGCTAATGGTTCACATATACATGTTAATGCTGTATTATGACAAGTTTCCACATCTTCTATATCACTTTCTAACACCTTTTATATTACCAACCTTACTCTAAATCTTATCTCTGTTGGTCAATTATGTGAACTTGGTCTTACTATTACTTTTTTCTCTTCTAGTTGTCATGTGTAGGATCCATAAATATGACACATCCTTGGGATAGGCCGTAAGGTTAAACAACTATTTGAACTTATCAACCTTCATCTACCTAATTCTCTTCATACTTTCATTGCTGCTTTTACTATTCCTATCAACCTATAACATGCTCGTCTAGGCCATACGTTTATAGGACGTCTTCATCCCTTAGCATTTTCTAGTAAATTAGAATCTATTTCGATTTTTGATAATGTAACTTATTTGTCTTGTCAATTGGGAAAACAACATGTTTTATGTTTTAATAAAAGTGATTCTACTTTTGTCTCCCCTTTTGACTTAATTCATTATGATGTTTGGGGTCCATCCTCACATCTAACTATGAGGGAATGTGTTTACTTTGTCATTTTTATTGATGATTATTCAAGATTCACGTGGATTTTTCTCATGAAACATAAATCTGAATTACCCCAAATTTATTATGATTTTTCTCAAATGGTTAAAACCCAATTTTCTAAAAATATCAAAGTAATTAGAGCTGATAATGCTATGGAATATAAAGAAACAATTTTTTTAAATTTTCTTGGCAAAATGGGACTCTTTCTCAATATTCTTGTCCAAGCACATCTCAACAAAATGGAAGAGTTGAGCGAAAACACATACATATTCTTAATACTGTTCGCACTCTCCTCATTTCTAGTTCTTGTCCTGAACGTTTTTGGGGTGAAGCAACTCTTACGATTGTTTATACCATCAATCGTGTTCCCATGCATATTATTCACAATCAATCCCCTTATGAGTGTCTCTATAATACTTCTCAATCTTATGTATTGCTTAAAGTGTTTGGTTGTGCTTGTTTTGTTCTTCTTCACCCTCATGAACGCAATAAATGGAAACCTCGTGCTCGTCTTTGTTGTTTCTTAGGGTATGAAATAGAACACAAAGGCTATCGTTATTGGGACCCTATCACTAAACAATTACGCATTTCTCATCATGTCATCTTTTGGAAACATAAAATGTTTTTCTCTATTTTCTCATTTCATGTCTCATCTCCTACCTCACTCTAATTTTTTAATGACCCAACTATTCATTTATTTCCTCCTGACATTGCTCCATTACCCTCACCATCGTCTACTACGGCTTCTCCTGATCTGTCTACTCCTTCTACTGATCCTACCATAACAACATCCTCTGAAGACCAACTACCTGATTGTCCAGAGTCATCACTTCGTCGTTCTACTCGTGTAAGTAGTCTTCCCTTTCATCTTCGAGATTATCAATGTTTCTCTACTATTTTGTCTCATCATGAACCCCAAAACTATATAGAAGCTAGCTCTAACTTTCATTGGCAGCAAACTATGACAGATGAATTACAGGCATTAATAAAAGCACATAAATGGGATCTTGTTGATCTTCTATCTAATAAATCTATGATTGGTTGTAAGTGGATTTTCAAAATCAAAACTCATTCAGATGAGTCTGTTGAACGATATAAAGTTTGTCTGGTTGTAAAAGGTTTTACACAAGAATATGGAATCGACTATGAAGAAACTTTTGCACCTGTAGCTTGCCTCACCTTTGTTCGCAGTATCATTGTTGTTGCTGCTGCCCGAAACTAGAACATATTTCAAATGGATGTCAAAAATATTTTTCTCAATGGAGACATAATCGAGGAAGTTTATATGAAACCTCTTCCTGTATACACTCATTCATCTCATCAAGTATGGAGACTTCATTATGCTCTCTATGGCCTCAAACAAGCTCATCGGGCTTGGTTTTCCAAATTCAGCTTTACACTTACTGACTTTAGCTTCACTTCTAGTTCTTATGACTCTGGCCTCTATATTCAGAAGACTCTCACTGGTGTAACACTTATACTCTTTTATGTAGATGATATGATCATAACAGAGAATGACTCTAATGTCATTATTGATCTCAAGTAGTTTATGAGCCATCAATTTGAAATGAAAAACCTTGGTTGTCTCCACTACTTTTTGGGCCTAGAAATCTCATCTTATTCTCAAGGACATAATATCTCTCAAGCAAAGTACTCTTCCGATATTCTTAATCTGGCTGGCCTAACTGATTTCAAAATGACATCAACACCTCTAGAAACCAATGTCAAACTTACTCCATTAGATGGTACTATTCTCTCAAATTCCACATTATACAGACAACTATTTGGAAATCGTGTTTATCTCAGTCACTCATCCTGACATTGTCTATGTTGTTCATCTAGTTATTCAATTCATGTCTGCTCCACGGTTTACCCATTATACTGTGGTTCTTGCATTCTCCGTTACATCAAAGGCACCATGTTTCACGGTCTTTACTTCTCCAACAAATCTAATCTTCTTCTTTCTGCCTATTCTGATGCTGATTAGGCAGGTGACCCAACTAATCGATGTTCTACCATCAGATATTGTTTTTTTCTTGGAAACTCGCTCATATCTTGGCGAAGCAAGAAACAATCCCTCACTTCTCGATCCAGTACTGAAGCTGAATATCGCACTCTTGCTGACACCACTCAAGAACTTCTTTGGCTCCGTTGGCTACTTGTTGATATGGGTGTTCTCCAATCAACTACAACTATCCTATATTGTGACAATGAGAGTGCTATTGAGATTGCTCACAATAATGTATTTCATGAACGAACAAAACATATCAAGATTGATTATCATTTTGTTCGTCAACATGTTTTTCAAGACACTGTTTGTCTCAAATCAATATCCTCCACAGATTAAATAGTTGCCATTTTCACCAAATCTCATCTACAAGGCAGATTTCAAGAATTAGTTTTCAAGCTCAAGTTAATTGTTTCTCTTACTCCTTGAGTTTTGGGGGAGATGTTAATTTATATTTGATATTGTAATTCACTTATACTAATCTTATATTACACTTGTACTACACTTCAATATTTCACTTGTGCTACACTTGTTACAACTCTATAAATAGGATTCTCTATGTACATTTTAAATCACACCAATACAATATTAAATCATTTTTTCTTCTTATCTCTCTGTACTCTTCACATATACAAATAAATAATATACTAAATTTTTAATTAGAAATAACAGATTTAAATCGAGAAAAATCATTAGTATGCTAGATAACCTAATATTTTCACTATAAAAATCAAATATAAAATTAAAAATTTAATCTCATATTACTTTCCTTATGATATTATTTTAATGTATTTTACCTACCATCACATGTTCCATTTTCACAGTTTTTAAGATTAATATGTGAGGTATTCAAACTAACGTTTTAATTAACTCCTTATTAATTAAACACATTCACGAAATCAAATTGTAATCAATATTTGCACAAAAAACACACAAGTTATGATGTGTGATCTAAAACATATTTAATAATAAAAAATACAAATTATATGATTCAAAATATATATCAAATAAATCAAATCACCTAATATATCCTAAAACAATAAGATTAAGTACAAATTCAATAAAAATATTTTTTTTAAAATTTAATAATTAAATCAAATAATCTTAATCACACAAAATTATTTAACCTAATCATAAAAAAGTTATATGAACATAAAATATAAAATAACTTTACTACTAATTATGAAAATTTAGATATATAAATCAATCTTCCTAAACTATATCGCCAATATGGATATACCTTGATACCGAGTAAGTATATTATCATATCACCAGTTTTTGAATGTCTATTTGCTTTGTAGAAGAATAAGTTCTTTGAATATGTATATTATTACCTTGTCTTGCACTTGTCGAATGACTTCAAGTTAAACAGTTTTTATTATGACGCCTCTAAGCGAAATCAATATACACACATATATGTATTATTTTTAACTCTATTCGGCACACCTTAAGATTGAGCAAGTAATATATATGAAAAAATGTCATTTTGAGTCACATGTTAAAAGCATCCAAATACATCAAAGAAAATATAATATTATTTGTTAAATATTCTACACAAACATTATTAAAATTGAGGCACTGAGTAAGGCTTTACAGTAACCCGGCATTATCAGCAGTAAAACACTTTATTTAAGATATATTTTAGCCAAGTAAATGTAAGGTAGGAGTCGTACGACAGAAAAGCATGATTAAAAATAAGGCGTCAAACAATATTTGTAAGATCTTAGTAAACCGAATAAACCATAAGATATCATCCAGAGATGACGAAACGTCAAGAAAGCACACGATTTCAGGTATTAATAATAACTTCTCCCCTTGGCTAACTATTTTACGTTTTCATGTCTCAACCCCCATTCCATTACCAACAAAGACACACCATGCATCTATACAATAATATGATTACATGTACGTCACTTCAATATAAGTTTCTTTTTCAATTAATTAAACCAGACATTGCCTGAAAATATGCTACATCATTACCAACTATACTAGAAAGCGGCTGACACTTCTATACAAATATCAAACTCATGAGAAAAATGAAATGCAAACCCCGTCAACAATAATTAACTTTACAAGCTCGAACTCCTCAAACATTGATACACATGACAGAACTGAGGCAAATGGATCAAAACATCTAAAAATACACGTCAGTTTGAAACTTGAATTGTTCTTAGTGTTTATCTAATAGGTTACACTTGCTAGACTTGGGGAGACAGAACCCTCACGAGGGAGGAAGTGGGAAAAGATGGATGACAAGCCTACTTAACTAATGAATCAAATTAGGAAAGTGTCAGACTTCATGCTTAGGAACAAAGTCAAAGGAATGAGGAATCCAGCTATTTCAAATGACCTGTACAGAGATATATGCTGGCCCATCGCAAATTAGGCCAATGATTAGCTCAAATTTTGTCAGTCCTTCCAGCCAAACCCCATATTTTCATCAAGATCACCACTAAAAAACCCGTTCTCGGCAAAATCATGAGCAATGTCTTGCACCAAATCATCCTGCAAATGGAGGTTCTGAGGTAAATCTGGTGCTCTCTGATTGAATCCATTATTACCACCACCGGCTGGAGAAGAGTTGCTGTTTAAAGCCGCTTTGAAACTGTTGCTCCTACTTGGAGCAGGCCCATTACTTCCAGCTGTGTTAGCAGTTGGTGTAGCAGCTGTCGATGTGTTGCCTCCAAAACTTAGTCCATTCCTTATCACATTGCCGTTAGCATTTGCTCCCGAAAGAGATGGTTGCTGCACTCCTCCATTGTTACCAGACATCTGAAGAAGTTGCTGGATCATCTGTTGTTGCAATGCCTGGCTGCCTTCTGAGGTCTGTGTATGGTTTTGTTGCAGTAAGCTATTTGCACTCATTGATCGTTGCTGTAGCTGTTGTGGCTGCTGCATTTGTTGCGAGGATAGATGGGGACTTGAAAATCCACTAACAGGCGAGTGTTGCATGGATCCTGAGATCAATGGTGAGGCACCATGAAAAGATGATGATGGGCTTTGGTTAGCACTATTGAAGGAAGAAGATGGCTCCTGTTGTAGAGAGGTAAGATTTGAATTCATTGAGTTCTGCCTCATTAACATATTTTGGTAGTTAGTCAATGCCAAAGCAGCTTGTGCTGAACCACTTAAAGCTCCACGGTTAGTCATCTGTTGATTGTTCAATTGATTATTTAATCCAGGATGAAAGGCCATTAACTTATTGATAGTGTTCCTATCAGTTTGCATGCCCTGAACATTTGCTAGCTGTTCCATCTCCTGCATCTTTTGCATTTGAAGATCAGCGGCACTGGTATGCCGAGGATAATTCTTTAAGCCATCTACGCAGGAGGCAAAACCAATTCCAAAATGTCAGTATAACATCTAAACACGCAATTATTAGTATAAGGTCCACCACTTGTGCTACAATGATACTTCGCTCAACTAGACTTTATACGCATTGAGCTATACTTCCCTTCATAAAACCATAATTTGCTGAAGAAGCAAACATAGCGCTCAAAATTTGAACCACCATCAAACTATAAATTATAACAAAAAAACATTACTATAATTGATATTAACGTTGCCAAATGGACTTTACCAATAGGCCCAACTTTGTTCTCCCGGCAGAAATCAACCAAATCTTTCATGCTATTGACAACTTCAGCAATCTGTCAAAAGACCAATAGCTGTAAGATAAATCCAAATAGAGCCATATTGACGTCCATTAAGACAATTCAATTGACATGTACCTGCAAACACCTCACGTATCTTTTAGAGAAACCCAAATCATTCAGCGACTGCAACTCCAAACTCTTCGCTAGTTGTCGCCCAGCCGTAAGTACCCTGAAGAACAGAATCAATTTCAGCATAATCCTTAAGCTTTTAAACTTAAATCCAACCCTTTTCACTACAAGGCTAAGATATGTAACACATATACTACCACATAAAGGAAAAGGCACAAGGGCAGCAGATCCAACAAAGCCCAAAAAAAAAGTACTTTGAAAAATGGTAAGATAGTGATAAAACAAATTTTTTTTTCTCATGCTTTTCTCTTCCCTTGCTAAGCAAAATGTAATTTATACGAGATTGTTTTTCAATGAATATTTTCTTTGTTTTCTTTTTCCCACCAACAAGCACAAGAAGAGGAGGCCAGTAACCCCATCTCAAATTAATTAACCTCTTTAATCAAATCACATGATGAATCAAATACGGCTTTAATCAAATCACATGATGAATCAAATACGGTTTCAACTAAAATGAACTGAACAATGGCAAGGAACGAATTTGCATATCACACACCTAAACTCACATATATTGCAAATCCTGCTGAGAAACACCATTTAATCAAATCATTTGATAAATCAAAAAGGGCTTCTACTAAGAAGAACCGAATAATGGCAAGGAATTTGCTTATCATAACCTAAACTCACATATTGCTATTTGTTTGCAAATCCTGCTGAGAAACATCACTTCCACTTTCAGCAATTGTTGTTTGGCACTTCTGTGCAACCTGAACAAGCTGATTTACCTGCAAATGAAGCATAATTTAGAAACTAGAGCTATATCTGCATCTGTTTTTGCCCCAAGGATGCACTTCCCCTCATGGTATGTGAAGATTATATTACGAGATGATGGAGATAAACTGGAATATATTCTTACTTTTTATTCTCTGTTAATTCTGATGATCTTACAACACTATACTATAATACAACACTATAAATAAGAATAAGAAATTAAACAAATGTCCACTAATTTAGGAATATAACAGTTAGTATCAACAATTAAATTACAGCTTGATTTACACTAATTTTACAGCTTGTATAACACTAATAATATTCTCTGAAAGTCTACACTCCCCCTCAAGTTAGGTAATAGATATTAATCATTCTCAACTTGCAACTCAATTCTTCGAAGATTGTTCAAGGTAACGTTTTGGTAAGGATATCTGCAATTTGATGATTAGTAGATGTATATAGTAGGTTCACAATTTTTCCATCTAATTTTTCTTTAATGAAATGACGATCAATTTCTACATGTTTGGTTCGGTCATGATGAACTGAATTTTTTGCAATTCTTATTGCAGTTTGATTGTCACAATGCATGCTGATAGGTTCAGGAATTGTGAAGTTCAGTTCATTGAGTAGTCTTCTTAACCACATTCCTTCACAAATCCCATGAGTCGTAGCTCTAAATTCAGCTTCTGCACTGCTTCGAGTGACTACTGACTGTTTCCTACTTCGCCAAGTTACAAGATTTTCCCATACGAATGTACAATATCCAATGGTAGATCTGCGATCCACTATAGAGCAAACCCAATTAGCATCTGCAAAGACTTCAATTTTTCTAGTGAGATTCTTACTGAAATATAATCTTTTTCCTGGTGTCATCTTGAGATACCTGAGTATACGATGGAACGCTTCCATGTGTTCTTCAGTGGGACTGTTCATAAATTGACTTACAACACTTAATGAAAAACCAATATCTAGTCTAGTGCGGGATAGGTAAATAAGTTTTCCCACTAATCTTTGATAACGACCTTTGTCCACAGGTATACTATTTTTTTTTATTCTGAGTTTTACTGTAGAATCCATCGGAATTTCTGCTGGTTTACACCCCATCATTCCAATTTCCTTGAGAAGATCAAGTACATATTTCCTTTGAGATATAGATATGCCATTTTTTGTTCGTGCTACTTCCATTCCAAGAAAATATTTTAGATTGTCTAGATCTTTGATCTTAAATTCCTTGGCAAGGAATTCTTTGAGTTTATTCATCTCAATTGTAGAATTACCTGTTAAAACAATATTATCTACGTACACAATTAGAATAATTATTCTGTCATTGGAGAAGTGTTTGACGAATAGTGTGTGATCTGATTGGCATTGATTGTATCCATATCTCTTCAGAACTTTAGAGAACCTATCAAACCAGGCACGTGGAGACTGTTTCAATCCATATAAGGATTTCTTAAGTTTGCAGACTCTATTGGTTGGAACAGGAGATTCAATTCCAGTAGGAATATCCATGTAGACTTCTTCTTCGAGATCTCCATTAAGGAATGCATTCTTGACATCTAATTGGTAGAAAGACCAATCCAAGTTAGATGCTAGGGAGAGAAGAACATGAATAGTGTTAAGCTTTGCTACAGGTACAAAAGTCTCCTAATAGTCAATCTCATATGTCTGAGTGAATACCTTAGCCACAAGACGAGCTTTGAGTCTTTCTATATTGTCGTCTGCTTTGTGTTTGATTGTAAAGATCCATTTACACCCAACTTGTTTTCCCGATGGTAGTTCTGTGATCTCCCAAGTCTTGTTTTTCTCTAAGGCATTGAGTTCTTCACGAATAATTGTCTTCCATTCAGGTGCCTAAAATGCTTCATGAACGAAATTTGGAACCTGTATCTGATTAAGGTTGCTGATAAATGCCTTATAATAGGAGGTAACTCAATAATAGGAGGTTCAGGGATGTTACCTTGTGAATTATCGGAATGGCCTGTACTCGGATTGGATTCTTGGACTGGCTCAAGATACACTCAGTTCTCCGCTCTTTCTTGAGTTGTTTTCCTCCTAGAGTAGACAAGAAGATCATTGTTTGGGACATGGAAGTTTGGATATGTTAGTAGAGAAGTTGAGGGTTCATTGGGATTATTAAGAGTATTTGTTTGAGACATTGATTCACTCTCTTGAATTTGCGGGATAGGATTTGTGAAAGGTGCGGATATGAAATTTTAACATGTCCCTATGATGTTTTTGATTCAAGAAGGTCCCCAAATATCAGTGTGAATCAATGAGAAATGATGTGACTTTTTATGTCGAAGATGAGGATATGAAGTTTTAACATGTTTTGAAAATTGACATACTTAACATTGAAAATCTTTTGAATTTTTATTTCTAAAGGATGAAGGGAAAAGTTTTTGTAAATACAGAAAATTAGGATGACCTAAGCGATAGTGATTCAGCATGATTTCACCATCATTATTGGAATTAAGATTTAACAAAACTTTATTCTGATAAGAAACTTCAGATACAGCTTGGAGGGCTTGTATTGCTGAAGGGTCTTCACTTCGCAGGAGATAGAGTCTCGAGTATTCTTTAGCACTATCAATCATCTTCCCCGAATCCAAGTCTTGAAATTCACATAAGTTATGAACAAATTTAACCATACAATTTTTATCATGGGTGAGTTTAGTAATTGATACAAGATTACAATCAAGTGTGGGAACAAGAAGGACAGAATCTAGAATAAAGGTGTTTGAAATTTTAACTGAACCAATTCCGATTACTTTTGATACTGAACCATCGACAATTCTGACAATGTGACCATTTTGGTAGGTTTTAAGATTCGTGAGAAAAGAAGCATCACCCGTCATGTAGTCTGAAGCACCCGAATCAACAATCCATGGTCCCATAACCTGTTTCACACCATAAGCGTTTAGAGTGTTACCTGATTGAGCTATAGTGGCTGATGATGTGGACAAGGACTGTCCAAATAATTTTTGGAGGAGATCAATTTGTTCCTTGCTAAACAGAGCAAATTCAAGGGATGTAGTTCCATGAGATTTGGAGACAATTTTTTCATAACTTTCTTTGTTCATGTGCCGTGTGGAGAGTGGGTTCCAATTAGCTAGTTTTCCATGAATTTTCCAGCAGGTTTCCTTAGTGTGACCAGGTCTACGGCAGTGATCACACCAAGGTTTTCCTCTACGAGGACGGTTGTCTATAGTTTGAAAGTGCTGGTGTCCTCAAATAGCAAGTACAGATCCTTCTCCAGTCACGAAAATGGTAGATTGAGGACCCATCATCACCTTTTTACGACTCTCCTCTTAACGAACTTTGAAGAAGGTATCACGAATGTTGGGCAAGGGTTTTGTTCCTAGAATTCTGCCGCGCACATCATCAAAATCTTTATTGAGCCCTAGTAAAAATTTGAAAACCCGCTTCTTATCAATAATCTGTTTATATAAGATGTTGTCTACTGGACATGTCCATTCATGAACCTCAAAGAGGTCTAATTGCTGCCAACATCGAGTGAGAGAGTTAAAGTATTGGGTAATTGATAACTCTCCTTAACGAAGATCATGAATGATGCTTTCGATCTCAAATAGTTCATACATATTATCAGAACTGGAATAAGTGTCTCTGGCGGCATCCCATATTCCTTTGGCAGTTTTGTAGAGAAAAAAGTTCTCTTCAATCTCGTTTGTCATGAAATTTATCAACCAAGACATCACCATATTATTTTCAAATTTCCATGTTCTGTATTGCAGATCGTCTTTGTTCGGGGCTACTGCATCTCTAGTGAGATAGTCATCTTTCATCTTTCTACATATAAACATTATGACGGATTGGGACCACTGAAGATAATTGTGCCCATTTAATTTGTGACTAGTGATGGACAAAAATTGTTTTTTGTGGAACTAGTAATTACAGGTTTTCCTGTGGCCATTGGTGTTATTTTAAGTGAGGTTTATACGTGTGTTGATTTAGGCCTACTAATATGGGCTGAAATTTGTTATTAGATTAGTTGGGTTGATAGAAATTTGTTATTGGGTCAGGTTAGGCTGAAATTTGTTACTGGGCCGAGTTGGACTGGGCTAAAATTTGTTATTGGGCCAAATTAGGCTGAAATTTGTTATTGGACCAAGTTGGACTGAAATTTGTTACTGGGTCAAGTTGGGTTGTACTGAAATTTGTTACTGGGTTGGGTTGGATCACAAATATAGAAATAGAATGCAGCATATTGGAAACAGAATGCAAATATAGTAACAGATTTTGGAACTGGGATTTGTGGGACTTACTGACTGAACCAGATGCGATGACGATGAACCAGATGATCGACGACGATGGACAGATGATCGACGACGATAGACAGATGGTCGATGACGACAATGGACAGATGGTCTAATGGTGCCTGAGTTTCGCGAGATTCGATAACTGATGTCTCACGATTTTGGATGGTCGGCGAGCTGTGGGTAATGGCTCGCGAAGATGGCCTAATCTGAGCAGAGATGAAACTCACGATAACTGGGTTGAAAACTAAAAAAACCCGAGCAAAAGTTGCTCTACTGATGTTGCAAAATCCTAGTTTCTAGGAATGCTTGAACTGCTCTTGGATACAGATTTGAGCTCAACTCAAAGAGTGAAACTTCCTCAGACAGAATTAGTGAGAGTGAATTTCAGATAAAAACAAAAAACTTTCTCGAACAGCATTGGTGAGAAAACAAAATTGGATTTCAAAAATACTCTGATACCATGAAGATTATATTACGAGAGATGATGGAGATAAATTGGGGTATATTCTTACTCTTTATTTTATGTCAATTCTGGTGATCTTACAACACTATAATATAACACTATAAATAGGAATAAGAAATTAGACAAATGTCCACTAATCTAGGAATATAACAGTTGATATCAACAATTAAATTACAACTTGATTTACACTAGTTTTACAATCTGTACAAAGTCTACAGTATGCTAGGGGAGAAATGGGGACAATACCCAATACTTTACCTCTCAAAATTATTTGAATAGACTTTTTACAAGGGGGGTGTATAATTAACAACTTTTTAATTTCAACAAAACAAAGAGGAAACTAAGTGCTTGCCTCATGTGTTTCCCTTACAATACCATGAGAAAAGTACCTCTCAAGCAAACTCCAAAATATCCATCTACTCACAAATGCACAACTACGAAACATACATAATCAATGTTTAACCAATAGCTAAAAGGCATACATGATTAATACCTGTGGTGCAACTAACCTACGGGGAAGAAGTTCTTCATGACGCCGTGCACAAAACTCCCAAGTTAAAATCTGAAAGATTTCAGCCATCAAAAATTACGATAAATAACTATATGAGCCAGATCTACTACTAAAAATAATTTAGCCTGGGCCATTATCAACCTTCAAATCTTGTGTGAATATAATGCGAAGCTGACCCTCACGAACAACACGTAGCTGCTCATAAACACTTTCCTGTACTGCTTTTCCATACTCCAACATCATCATGCCTGAAGGAAATCTACATTCACGTGGCAAGTCTAAAAACATGAGCTCATCAATGACCCCACTGCCAAATTTGATCTCATTAAGCCTTGGAAGCACTTCAAAAGTTGCCTCTATAAAAATAAGTAATTAGTTCAATGCGATTGGAAGGGGAAAAAAGTACGAAAGCATCTCCCAATAGTTTGTGTTCATCCAAGTATCATGGAACAGATATGAAGTGGAAGTACTTAACATTACAAGAGACTAAAAAATGACGATAGTGATCACTAGTCTAGTTCTCTTACCAAAACCCTTTCCGGATTTAGATCCACAAATATCACACTGCCATGCATCCTGAAAAGGAAAACAATAAAGAGAAGTGTAATAGGCACCCACATATTGTTAAAGGAGGGAAGATAATAACGTTTAGGGAGATGGAGCCTGTAAACATATACTTTTCAGAAGTGCCCAGATGGAACCACCTTCAATGAACTAGTAACAACCGCAATAAATGACATTAGTAATAACAGCCTTTAATGACATCAGAAATACCTAGGCGTGTGTTAATGCACCAAGTGTTTATAAAAAATGAATTTCCCCATATTTATTTACTAACCATAGCTGCTTGGGGAAAAACACCAAGTGCATGATGTCCAACATTGTCATACAATGATAAGCACCATCTTTTCTTAGCATGGAGAGAGTAGTACTCTGCCACAAACTTCCTCCAATAGGCAATAGCATTGTCCTGCCAATTAATAAAGACACAAAAGAATACAAAAAAAGTTATAGGTGAAGTACATAAGGAATGCAAATATTATGAAGTTAGCCATGTAAATTATGCATGGCAAAAAGACTACATCTAGAAATATCTTAAAGAAAGACAAAATTTACAATAATAATAATAGTCAAGTGATTTAAACAAGATAGAAACTCACAGGTGGCCTTTGCCGCTGGTGATAAAGGTACTGCATCAGCCGACGGGCACATACACCACTATCATTGGGTCGCTTCATGGCAGAAACTGGCTGCATTGCTTGCTGTTGAAGTTGCTGTCTTAACTGAATCTGCTGCTGCTGCAAGTGAGCTCTCTGCAATTGTGGCATAGACTGTAAAATCTGTTGCTGTTGTTGTAATCTCTGCTGCTGAAGAAAGGCCTGTAACTGCGGATTACGGCCCTGGAACTGCATGGTATCCTGTCTCTGCAACACCTGCTGTAACACCTGCTGTTGCATAATATCTTCATGCTTAATATCCAAACAGGCTTTCTTCTGCAGTTGCCCCACATTATTCGGATCCTGGAGGAAGGACCCAGACAGTCTCATACCCATGGGATTGGGAAGTGAAACTTGGCCAGTTTGAGATGTGGTCAATGATGAAACATTAGATGCACCTTGCGGGTGCTGCTGACTCTGATGCGCTTGTTGAGGATTCTGGTCCTGATGAAAATTCTGCGGCACTACAGAAGATTCATCCATAACTGATGACCCCGTTATGCTAATATTATTGGATGAAAATGACATGGGTGATGCCGGTAAGCACATGTACGACTCAGTATTGATGCTTGCACTTCTCTGTAAGTGAGGACCTCCTGAAAAAGCAGAGTTTGCATCTGTGACCAAAGAACTTGCCCCAACACTTGGACTGGAATTTTCCACACAGTTCAAAACTGCATTGTTCATATCCCCAGAAACCGGACACAGATTCGAACGCCCAGATCCAGGAATTGAATTAGAAGACTTCCAAAAAGACGAGTTCAAGTGAGAGTTAACAACAGCTGGTGACTGCCCATCTCCTTGAAAGAAAATTCCGGAACTCGAAGAAGATTGTGTTACCCCTCCAGCCACCCGAGAAGGCACCATGGCAGGCACCATCCCCTTGTGACCAGAGTCAAAATAGCTCTCCAGAGCCAGGACTTGCAAATGTTTACAGTAATATATATGCTCAAGCTACTCAACACAACACACAACACAAAAGCAAAATTCATCTAAATGACACCTTAGCTCACAAGTAGAGCACGGCTAATGTCACCAACCCTAATGCAAAACAATTTAGCCTTCTTCACTCCATCATATTACTTAGGTCACCAAATTACGTACGATTATAAGAAATCTACAAGCTCTTGAGCAACCATAAGGCACAAAACAACTATTTGTTTGAGCTTTTTCAACAATTTCTCATATGGATCTATAATAAACAAAGGGAAATGAACCCCATTAGCTGTAAAAAAGCGAAACTGAAAAAGAAAAATAAATTGACTTCAAAATATCGTCTTAACCAGATAACTTTAGAACATACTAAGACAAATAACAAACACGTCAGCCCAAAACCAAGCCCTGGGTTATCAAGAACTTAATCGATTTCAGCGTAAAGCCCCAATGTTTAGTATCATGTAGCTATGAAAATTAACATTTGGGAAATATTCCCAAAACTTCTTAAGGATCGAAACATTAAATGATTCTATTTAACTTGGAAATAAAAGGCAAAATTTACTACATATATTGAAAAATACAATCCAAGATCAAACTCGTAGCAACTGAATCGAACACGTAGTCCCATAAATGGACATATAAACATTATAAAAAAAATCAAAACTCAGACAAAAAGAACATGAAGTCAAAAAACTAAAAAGTACTCGAACAAAAATACTGAACTTTAACAGTCGCAAAGATCGATCAAAGAGATTAACGTGAATAAGAAACAAAATTAATTGAATATTAAGGAAAATGGAAATATTAAGAATATACCAGCTACTGACCTTGAAATTGAAAGCTGGAAAAAGTGAAACGTCGCTTTTAATATTTTCGATTTATTAGGAACCAAAATTTGCAAATAGAGAACCAAACAAACCATAGAAAAAGGAAACAGGTATATATATATATATAGTTCTAGAGGATGTTTAGGGCGTTGTACAAAACAAAGCTCCAGCCCTGAGCCCTGAGCCCATAAGCGATATATTTTCCTTTTCTTCTGTCAATGTCAATAGATTACATCATCTCTAATAATTAATAGTTTTTTTTTTCTAGCTATCTAATAAACAGCAGTATCAGCCATTATTATTTTAAAACTATTTTATATATTTTAACCCAGATTAATAACTATTCGTACTTGTTAATATATTGATATTTTTAATATTTTATATTGTTATAATATTTTATTTTAGTATTGTGAATTTTTAAGTATTAATATTATTGCAATTTATGCTGTACAACAGGGCATGATTGAATTTGGGTGTAATATTTGAAATCATTTGAATTAGATAATGGGGCTAGAAGACTCAACCTAATGCCACTACATGCAGTTAAATTATGGACTATTTGGTATGAATTACAATTCAATTTAGACATTGATTACACATAGGTGGTTCTAAAATTCAATTGTAGGAGACCCTTTAATGGTAAATAACATAGACATTTCACTTATTATGAAAAGAGTTAACATGAAAGCCATTGGTATTTTGATTCAACATATTAACTCTTTTCTTGTATTACTCCTAAACTTGTTAAATATGAGGTTAGTTGTAAGATGTTGTAAATATTATTTAATTATATAAAATTATATTTTTAAAAAATATATATTAGCATTATTTTTTATTATTTTAAATATTTTTTTATTAAAATTATTCACATATGTTATAAATAGTAAATTAGAAATAGATTTGTGAATATTTAAGGAATATAAAAAAATTATGGTAATACTTTCTTTCAAATAAAAAACTAAGATAATGTTTAGTTAACTGAATGAAATTTGAATATGAATGACAATGTAAAAGAAATAGTATTATTTGGTTTGATTATTGGAATTAAAGTAAAAATTAGTATTATAATATTTAGTTTACAATTAGAATTAAATGAAAAACACTATATATTATCTTAATACTTCTATATTTATTAAAATTTAAATAATATCATTTAATTGTTATTTTTTATCAGATAAAATATATTATTAAAATTATCATTTTTCTAAATAATTATTACTTAAAAATAAAATATATTATAAAATTATTATTTTTCTAAATAGAGTTTAGGGTTTTGAGGTTTGTGATTTAGGGTGTAGAATTTAGGGTATAGGATATAGGATTTAAGGTTTTGGGTTTTAGGGTTAAAATTATTATTTTTCTAATAAGATTTAGGGTTTTGAGTTTTAGATTTTAGGGATTATGGTTATATTTGTAGGTTAAGATTTAGGATTAAAATTATTATTTTTCTAAATAGGGTTTTGGGATTTAGAATTTAGGGTTAAAATTGTTATTTTTTAAATATGGTTTAGAATTTAGGGTTTTGGGTTTTGGGTTTTGTGTTATATTTGTGGGTTAAGATTTAGGGTTAAACTTATTATTTTTCTAAATAGAATTTAGGGTTTAAGGTTTTGGATTTTGGGGTTTATGATTAAAGATTTAGGGTTTAGAGCTTAAAGCTTAGGATTATATTTGAAATTAGAGTAAAATTGGGATAAAAAATTAAGATAGGAATAGAATCATGATTTCTAAGGGAGAAAGAAAGAATTCTCATACCTATTCTTTTAGAAATTGATTTCATTTTATTCTCATTTTTAACACAACTAAATATAAAATTAGAAAAAATTAATTTCAATTTCATTATATTTTAGTAAATCAAACACCGCCTAATAAGAAAAGCGTACTGATTAAATATTTTAATCTTATAATTAATTATAATTTAGTGTCGTTATTAATGAATAAAAGTATCATTAATAAAAATATATAATAATATTATTATAAATAGTGATAATATTTTCACTCTAAAATTATAATAATTAAGTAATTATGATCTTTTATTCTAAATTTGTTATCCTTTTGTTAAAATTTTAACTTTAGATGATTATTAATAATAGTAATGTATTAATACAAAAAAATAAAATATAAATTTAAACTATTATAATTAGTATTGTATGTTGTTCGGTATAGTTGTTAATGTATTGATGTTCTTAATCACTCATGTTATTAAAATATTATATTTTAGTACCCGAATTTAATTATTGGTATCCTTTTAATTATTAAATTATTTTTTTATTATAATTTTTTTCATTTTCTTTGATTCCTTAAAATGTTATAGTTTAATTTGATATATATAACACATGATTAATTTTAATCAAAATGAACATATACTATTTAAAATGGTTAAAAGAAATATCAATATTTAAATTGAATATTAAAATAAAACATTTTAATAACATGATATATAATAAATATTAATAAATTAATTAAAATATCTTTAAAACATGAATATATAGTAATTAAAATGATTTAAAATATATATTAATATTTAAATTAAGGTAAAAAATAAAATATTTTAATAATATATAAAATTATAAATAACTTTAATATATAAACAAGAGTACCAAACCCATTTTAATCTTAACAAGTCTATCAACTCCCTGTTGTAATTTGTTGCCACTAAATTATAGCTACATCCGTTTTGTTTTGCAAATTTTTTCATCTCATTTTGTTTGTAATTTTTAACAATTTATTTATTTAATATTTATTTTTAAAATTTATTTATATTATATTATACTATATTAATTAGTATCATTATTATTTTTGTTATTTTTTATAACATTTAATAATTTTTAGATTAACAAAAGTATCATTTTGCATTTAACAAATTTATTCTAAATCAAATATATCTTTTAATGATATTTTATTAATTTTAAAAATTTACTTTAAATACGTGGTGGACCAATAAAAAATATATGACAACAATCTCATTATTTTATTTTTTATTTTGAACCAATTTAGCATTTTTTATTTGTTACTTTTTCGCTTTTAGTTTATATTTATTTCTTTCATCTTTTTTTAAAAGATAATACAAAATAAATGTCATAATTGATGATAGTAATAAAAAACACAATCTAAATATAATATAATATATATTATTTAACTTAATATGAGAAAAAATATAAAAGAAATTTAAATATATAAAAATAACACGGTGTGATAGTGGAAACTAACCTATCATAATATTATTTAATTTTAATTTTACTTGCTCAATTTGAATAAATGTTGTACGACACAAACCTATAAATGAGTATTATATGTAAAAAAAATGTGATTTATTGATTAAATTAGTTGATATATATTACACAAATGATGACTTTATCTAAAATTTAGCTTATTAAATAAGTAATTTATCTCCCTCTTTTCTAGTACCTAGAAAATCAATAAATAATTCATCATAATTCAATACATTAAACTCAAACAGCAAGAGAAAAGAGTTTATTTCATCATTTTCTTCATCTGAGTTAGAGTCGAAGTCATTATGGAGTGTTTTGGTAGTTATGGTGAAGACACAATAGTTAGTGTCATCATCCTTTGAGTTACTAGCATTATCCTGCTTACTTTTTATGTCATTAAGTGTACCATTAAAGACTTTTTTAACTTTTTTTTTATTGTTCACATATTCTACATAAATATAACCAAAGCTTTTACAAGTAAAGCATTGAGGATTATTTGACTTAGTTTTCTTACCATCAAAGTTAAAAGGCTTAATTTTCCTTGATTTTGGTCCCTCAAACTATTAGATTGTCTCTTATTAGATTGATTATTCTTTTAATCTTTCTTTTTAAAGAACTTCTTAAATTTTTGTGCTAACAAGACTAATGACTAATCATTCATATCTTCATCACTATTAGAGATGCACTTTTTGAAGCTTTTTTTGAATGTCATATCCTTGTGTTTTCTTGGGTGAATAAAGAGTAAGGTTATAGGTTTAGATTGACTTGAAAAGTTCATCAATGTTTAGTGTATCCACATTCTTGTTTTTTTCTATCATTGTTAATTTCATCTTGTAGTCTGCTCTTAAAAAGCTTAGGAGTTTGCATACTTATATAGGTTGTGAAATTTTCTCACCAATGTTAGAATAAGCATTAGTGATATTACAAAAGCGAGCATAGAATTAACCAAAAATTCAAGTGTTGCTTATTTTAATGGAATCAAATTGAGATGCTCGCAATCTCAATTTTGTTTGTTTCACTTGGAAAGTTCCCTCATAAGAAAGAGCAAGAACATGTGCATTCATTGCATTTTTAGTAGTCTCATAATCGAAGATGTGATGGAACTCATTTATGAACACTACAACAAAGCCCGAGCTTAGAACTTTTTGGTTTGCCTCACTAAGGATGCATTCTTTAGTAGTCCAGTATTTTCTTGGCTTTATAGTTGTAACATCATCTTTTATTACCGAAATTGGTTTCCAACCATCAAGAATAACATCCTAGACTTTTTCATCTTGTTTGAAAAAAGCTTGCATGTAAGCCTTTCAGTAAGGATAATTATACCCATCAAAAAATGAAGGTCTAACAAATGACTTACCTTCTTTCATTTGGTCTATAAGTAAAGTGTATCTCCATAAGGATCAAACTCACTAAGTGTATATAGTATTTTCTATGATACCAATTGAAAATTTATAAAATACGGACTTAATTACCCTATAAGAGATAAATATGTTATTTTCAATTTTTATTAATTTATAATTTAATAACCTAAACAAATCAATTAGTCATACAATCACATGAAAAATAAAATGAGAAAATGAAAGAATAACACATGATATTTTGATGTGAAAACAACTTAGGCTACAACCATAATCTAAAAGAAAAACCACCAGTCCATCGAACCACCTAACTTTTCACTATGAAAAATGAATGTTCTAGTACAAACTCGGTCGTATGCTACCCTCTTTAGGATACTACCCCAATATACTTTACTTATGAGCCACTGCTCTGATTTCACAATTTCTAATATTAAAGTGGATAATATCTAGACCAACGTTTTAATAAGCTTCCTACTAATCAGATTTTCACGAATCAATTGTAAAAGGGTTAGCACAAAAGCACAGATGTCTATATGTGTTCTTGAACAAATTTAATGATAAATAACCCCAATTTGATGATTTAATAACTATATCAAATAAATCAAAATCAACTATCAATCTTAAAACAATCAATTTAAGCACAAGTTCATTAATGATAGCTTCTTTAAAGATTAATAATTGATGAGTGCTTAAAAAATACTAAATATATCATAATTTAATGTACTTTAATTGATTAAATAGATTTATATTTGTATGATTTTATTATATTTTTTATATAAATTTGTCTTTATGGAATCATGAGTATTTTTATTATTTTTTAAGTATTTTCGTTCAAATTGAAGAAAAATACTAGAGAAAGTACATCACAAATATGTTGAGAGAAAAATGAGAAAAAGTCAAACAAATGAAAAAAATAGGTCAAAAATGTCAAAAATTTAGAGTCCCGTGTGCGCCCCATGCATAAGTAGCACATGCCCTCGCCGAGCCTAACACACGTCTACATCGAGCCCATTGTGTGCCAACCCCCGTCTTCCGTAAATCTTGCCCTCCACGCGGGTGCCAGCCTATTCAAACGCATTCAAATTCAATTTTTGAAATATTTTCCACTTTTTTTAACCTTTTTCTCATCTATAAACAGAACTTGTCCACCGTTATAAACATCATCCCTCAAATCCCAAAAATCACACATTTTTCTCTCTTTCTCTCTCTAGTTCTTTTTTTTAATTTTTTTTAGTTTTAAAATTCTTATCTTTTTTAGAATAATTAGTTACGATCATATTAATTTTACAAATTAAATATATATGTAATTTTACTTTAATTACATTACTTTTATATTTATGAACACTTTAAACATTTTAAATAAATTTTGATGATTTTAATTTGCTTTACTTTTTATTTTTTGAGACATTTTCATCTTTAAACATCTACTTATGTGAATCCTATTACTAAGATTAATTTTAATTCAACTTAATTCTTTACAAGAAAAATATCTTAAGAAAATTTGGTTATAAATAGCTAAAACACTCAAAATATAATAGTAATATGACAAAAATGTATTAATTTTAAGAAATATGATTAATGTATTAAATTTATAAAAGTAAAATCATCAAAGTATCGTGGTATCCATTAAATAAATATAATTTATTTTTTTTGTAATGTTTGAGAATTAAAAAGTGATTATTCTCCTTTTACAACAAAATTAATTTTTTAATGTAAAATAGTTTATGGTATTTTTATTTTATTAATTTAGTTATTTTTGTATCTTTGTGTAAATGAATGAAATATAATTTTTAAAAAATCATGTAATTATAAATAAAACTTAAATTTTAAAATTTTAATTTATTTAAATAAGTTTTATGTGTTGAGCATTTTTTTTAATTTATTTATTTTATATTTAATATATTAAAATATATGTATTTAATTTAAAATTTATATTTAATATATTAAAATATACGTATTTAATTTAAAATTTTATAACCTATGATCTTTAATATGAATATTTTGTTAATGTAAAATTAATACCAAAACAAATAACTTATGACCGGAAATTGCACTAAACGCCGTTTTTTCTGGATCAAATAAAAAATAAATGACTACTTCTCTAACATCTAACTAGAACGCACATTTTAGTCCTGATCAGTGTATCACATATCACAAAAGTTCTACACTGAATTTGAGCATACACTAAAATATATTTTTATAACTTAAAATCAAAAATAAAACCAAATACTTCCCAGACATTTAATACTAACTGATAGCACAGCTGATATTTTCATAAGCAAGTTAGTTATATATATCAATAATAGTGTATAGTATTAATAGGTAATAATATTATTTTTATTATTGCTACCGTATGAATATATTAAAAATTTATATATTTTAATTATTAATTTTATTTTAATGTAATTATTATTAAAATTTTCATTAATAATTATTATTCTAATAATAATAATTTGAAGTATATATAGGCTATAGCCACACATATCAATTAGTTATTACTGTATATTGATTATATATGTGGTCCACTATCGATTCTATGACTGACCGGCAGGATAATGGATCACATTTATTTATCAGTTTTATTAGTTTATTATTATTAATTAAATGATAAAAATATTATCCATTAACTGTTTTATAAATATTTTTAAAATTTATATTATAAAAATAATATTATTTATATTTATATTGTATACTTTTATTATTAAAAAATAATTTATTATATGATTTTATTCAAATATTATTTAAATTAAATCATAATTATTTAATATCAATATTAATATATTGTTTTATTATTATAGATTTTAAGATGTTTTTTTTTTTGAAAATCCATGAACTGTTTATAGATCAGAATTCAAAAACCACGTATTTTTCTTCTTCTTTCTCTCGTTTGACGGCTTGGTCATAAATATAATACAGTTTTTGTTTGATCTGCATATAAATACATCAATTGTTTGACCAAAACCAAAACTCAACGGCATACATCAACCGATCATAATGCTAATTAGTTAGTAAACAAGATATGTCCATATGAAAATAATAAATAACAGTATATAAATATATCAAAACGATAAAATAATACACAGAATTTACGTGGTTCAACGATTCGTCTAGTTATACGAAAGACAACAGATATTATTGAACTAAATAGGAAATATACGGAATACAAATACAGATTTCCTCACTAATAATATCTCTCAAGTGTTTCCACAAACTCACAAAAACTCTCAAACTCATAATTATTTTTTCTCTTTGAGTTTGCTTATACTCTCTCTTATTTTTGTCTTGTTCTTTAATGCATGAACTCTTCTCTATTTATAGATGAATCAAGACTCTCTTTTCCTAAATTGTATCATAATTTAAGCCTTAAATTAGGCCACTAATTTCCTTAAATCATGCCACAAATTAGGCCACTAGTTTCCCTAAATTATGCCACTAATTTGTTACTTTTAGAGCCAATATTCAACAATCTCTACCTTGGCGAAAAAGTTCATAACGCTGCCTCCAAATACGCCCTAGGCGCTCTAAGCTCGAGAGATGTTGATCAAGTTCAAGCAGTGTTGAAACTTGATCCCTGTAACCACTTTTGTAAGCATATCTGCAGGATTATCTGCAGTTCCGACTTTCTGAAGTATAACATTCCCTTTATCGACGATTTTCTGAACAAAATGAAATCGAACATCGATGTGCTTGATGCGACCATGATGAACTTGGTTCTTTGCCAAACAAATGGCACTTTGGCTGTCGCAAAAAACCTCCACGTTCTTTTGAATAATACTCAAATCATTGGTCAACCCAAGAAGCCAAATAGCTTTTTTGAATGTTTCTGTTACAGCCATATACTCTACCTTTGTAGTAGACAAAGCTACAGTTGACTGTAATGTTGATCTCCAACAAAGTGGTCCTTCTGCCATTGTGAACACATAACCAGTTATAGATCGACGCTTATCCAAATCTCCAACATAGTCAGAATCCACATATCCGACTAAGTGTTTGTCTTCAGTCTTGTTTCTCTCAAACTTCAAACCAATATCCACAGTACCATAGATGTACCGTAGAATCCACTTCACTGATTGTCAGTGTCCTTTATCCGAATTATGCATGTACCGAATCACCATACTAACGTGGGAAATATCAGTTCTAGTGCAAACCATTGCATACATCAAGGCACCAACGGCATTTGCATATGGAACACATTCCATTTGCTTCTTCTCATCGGTGGTGCTAGATGACATCAATGCACTCAATTGAAAGTGAGAAGCAAGTGGTGTACTTACTGGTTTGGTTTTTTCATCAATGTCAAACCTTTGTAGTACTTTCTTCAAATACTGAGTTTGTGTCAGACAAACTATGCTTGCAACTCTAACTCTTGTGATTTCCATCCCAAGAATTTTCTTAGCTTCTCCAATATCTTTCATTTCAAATTCTGAACTCAACAAAGCCTTCAATCTGTGGATCTCCATATTTCTCTTAGATGCAATCAATATATCATCAACATATAAGAGAAAATAAATGAAGGTATCATCTTAGATTTTCCAAAAGTATACACAGTGATCAAACTGATTGCATGTGTACTTATGCTCTTTGATGAAGCTATCAAAGTGCTTGTATCATTGTTGGGGTGATTGCTTCAAATCGTAAATTGACTTGCTCAGGTTGCAAGCCCAATTTTCTCATCCTGGAAATTTGAAGCCATTTGGTTGAGACATGTAGATCTGTTCGTTCAAAGTACCATGGAGAAAAGCTGTTTTGACATCAAGTTGAGCTAACTTGAGATCAAATTGTGCTACCAAAGCCAATAGTATCTGAATAGATGAATGCTTAACAACAGGTGAGAATACCTCATTGTAGTCTATTCCTTCTTTCTGAGGATAGCCTTTTGCTACCAATCTGGCTTTGTATCTGATGTTGTCTTTACCAACACCTTCCTTCTTGGCATAGACCCATTTGTAGCCAATAGTTTTCTTTCCTTTGGGAAGTTGAACCAACTCCCAAGTCTAATTCTGGTGTAGAGACTTCATCTCTTCATCCATTTCCATCTTCCACTTCATACTATCAACTCTCTGCACGACTTCTTTATAAGTGTATAGGACATCATCATCAATTACTGGAAGTGCAAATGCTACCATGTCTGTGTATATGGTAGGCTTTCTAATCTCCCTTCTCGGTTAAGTAATGACAATAGATTGTGGCTGTTGATTGATCAGTGGTGATGGTAAGAGAACCTTAACCTCAACTGAGATCTCTTCTTGATCATCAATTTCATCTTCACCACGATCGGTAGTCGGTGTAATCTTTTCTGGATCTTCTGTAGTCTCAAGCATCACCTTAGAAAGAGTATTTGGACTTTCATTCTCTTTCTCTGAATTTTTTTGTCTCAGCATAACAGACTCGTTGAATGTGACATCTCAGCTTAAGATGATCTTCTTGGATTCACCACACCAAAGTCGAAATCCTTTAACTCCTTCCTTAAAGCCCAAGAAAATAGTTTTCTTTGCTCTAGGATCCAGTTTGGATTCACTAACATGAAAATATGCAGGACATCCAAATATTCGCAATGAATCATAATCAGAAGCAGGTTGTCTAGACCATATCTCTTTAGGAGTTTTCCCATCTAATGTAGTCGCAGGAAGTCTGTTAACTATATGAGTTGCATATGACAAAGCCTCAGCCCAAAATTCCTTACTCAATTTGGATTGAGATAGTGTACATCGAACTTTCTCAACCAAAGTATGATTCATTCGTTCTGTAACTCTATTTTGCTGTGGTGTATGAGGAACAAAAAAATGTCTGATTATCCTTTAATCTTGACAAACTTTGAAGAAGGGATCTGATTTGTACTCGCCACTAGGGGTGTCCAAAAACCGGACCGGACTGTTTTAAACCAAAAAACCGGTCCAAACCGGACCGAACCGAACAGTTTTGTAAATGAAACGGTCCGGTCCGGTCCTTATTAAATAAAACCGATTTTAAAACGGTCCGGTCCGGTCCTTATTAAATAAAACCGATTTTAAAACGGTCCGGTCCGGTTATTAATTATTATAAACCGGCCGGACCGGACCGGACCGGTTTTATTAAATAAATAATTTTTATTATTTAAAATATTATAAATCGGGGTATATATATATATATTTTGTTTTCGAGTTTAGGGTTAAGCCGTCACTCGTTAACGCTTAACCCTAACCCTAGCGATTTTCACTCTCAGAAATCAGAATCTCATTTCCTCTGCGCTCGCCTTCGTCGTCTACGATCTACCTTCGTCGTCTACGCTCTGCCTTCGCCGTCTACGCTCTGCTTTCGCCACTTCTTCGTCTACGCTCTGCTTTCGCCACTTCTTCGTCTACGCTCTGCTTTCGCCACTTCTTCGTCTACGCTCTGGGTTTGCCTATCGTCGCTTCCACACGTTACTTCAACCAGAAACTAGCCACCTCTCCTCGTCTCGCTTCCACCAACAGTTACCATCTCTTCTCGCGTCGCGTCGTGTCATGACAACAATGGACGAAAATCACGAAATAGGTATGTGGTCTAATACTACTAGAGTACTGGTAGTCTGGTAGTAGTTTTTTCCTGCATAAACTGAATGGTAAGTCTGAAGTCTGAAGTCTGAAATCTGAAGGGTATATTGTTTTTTTGTTAGTTTGAAATCTGAATGGTATTGCGGTTTTTTGTTAGCCTGAACTTTGAAATCTGAATAGTATGTCATTTTTTTGTTAGTCTAAAGTCTGAAATCTGAATGGTATGTCGTTTTTTTCTTAGCCTGAAGACTCTGAAGTCTGAACTGTGAACTCTAAAGTTTGAACAATTTTTTCTCACAGAGTTCGTTATTTTTAAATGGTGGAAACTGGAAACTAATTAATACTGTTAGAAGTTAGAACTTATAACTTTAGTTAAATTGTTCGTATGTTGCCCCTCTTTTAAAGCTTAATTATTTTGATTAAGTTCTCTTTGTAGATTAAGTATATATAGTTTGTTTTATTAATGTTTGATCATTATGAATTTCAAGAGGTACAGGTCTACCCCCGAGAATAAAAAATCTATGTCATCAAGAATATGTACATCTACATAACTCATTTTTCAGTTTAAGCTAATTATAATCATCAGGATGCATTCCACCTTTCTTATACCCATCATGATCTTCTGTTAGAAGGTATAGTTATTCTTTGCCTATTGGATATGATTCCAATTCACATCAAATTGTTATCAGTATTTGTTTGATCTAGAAAGGTAATTAAACTTGGAGCTCAAATTCATGTACTGGTAGTCTGGTAGTAGTTTTTTCCAGAATAAACTGAATGGTAAGTTTGAAGTCTGAAGTTTGAACTCTGAAATCTGAATGATATGTCGTTTTTTTTGTTAGTCTGAAGACTCTGAACTGTGAACTCTGAAGTTTGAACAATTTTTTCTCACAGAGTTCATTTTTTTTAAATGGGGAAAATGGAAACTAATTAATACTGTTAGAAGTTAGAATTTATAACTTCAGTTAAATTGTTCGTATGTTGCCCCTCTTTTAAAGCTTAATTATTTTGATTAAGTTCTCTTTTAGATTAAGTATATATAGTTTGTTTTATTAATGTTTGATCATTATGAATTTCAAGAGGTACAGGTCTACCCCCGAGAATAAAAAATCTTTGTCATCAAGAATATGTACATCTACATAACTCATTTTTCAGTTTAAGCTAATTATAATCATCAGGATGCATTCCACCTTTCTTATACCCATCATGATCTTCTGTTAGAAGGTATAGTTATTCTTTGCCTATTGGATCTGATTCCAATTCACATCAAATTGTTATCAGTATTTGTTTGATCTAGAAAGGTAATTAAACTTGGAGCTCAAATTCATGTACTGGTAGTCTGGTAGTAGTTTTTTCCAGAATAAACTGAATGGTAAGTCTGAAGTCTGAACTCTGAAATCTGAATGATATGTCGTTTTTTTGTTATTCTGAACCCTGAAATCTGAATGGTTTGTCGTTTTTTTGTTATTCTGAACCCTGAAATCTAAATGGTAAGTCATTTTTTTGTTATTCTGAACCCTGAAATCTGAATGGTATGTCGTTTTTTTGTTATTCTGAACCCTGAAATCTGAATGGTATGTCGTTTTTTTGTTAGTTTGAAATCTGATCTTTAGCAATTGCCTTAGTATAATCACAGTTCATAGAATACATTGATCTTTACAATTAAATGGTTTTTTTTATTAACATGATTTGTTAATATAAATTTTTATATATGATTTATATATAATCTGTATTTTTGTCATAAAATGTACATAAATTGTGGTGTTTTTGTTTTATAGGTTCTTATTAAATCATATTAGTTCTTAATATTTATGATATCATATATGCAGGTAATGCAGCTATAAACTAAATATTTATGTAGATAATGTTATTTTAAATGTAACTAATCCACATAGTTAATAAATAATAAAAAACAGTTTTTATTAGCATTCAATTGTGAAGCCGTCGAATTCAAGGTAATGTCCTAGATTTTTGTCCTATGCTAGAATGTTACACTTTGGTGACTGATATTATGTTAGTTTTGAAATGATTTTTGATTAAATACAAAAAGTAATATTTTAATATATTAAGAATATGTACTAATCTATATTCTATATATAGGTGATGATGTACATGAGTTTATTGGACCAAGTCAATTTACAGACTTTACTATGTCTATGATTGAAGACATTGAACCTGAAATTCATCTGAATGAAGTGGAAAATCCACCACAGAATTTAAATGACTCATCTTCAAAAAGGGGAATAGAAGTAAGTAATGTTCACCTTGATAATGAATCTGATATGAAGAAACCAAAAAATTTTAGGTCAGAAATATGGAATCATTTTTCATATATTTTACCCTATGATGTGGAAAATCCTAGAGCTACATGTCATTATTGTAAAAAAAGTTATGCTGCTCATCCCACAAGGAATGGAACTACTTCGATGATACATCATTTCAAAAATTTGTGTAAGAAGATTCCTATAGAAGTAGATAAAGGACAAAAGATGTTAAGTTTTCAAACACAAAAAAGAGAGGATGATAGGACAACTCATAAATTAGTTGTTGTATCATTTGATGCAAAACGTGCTAGAGTTGCTATGGCAAAAATGATTATTATTGATGAATTGTCTTTTAGGTTTGTTGAGGGTGAGGGATTTAAAGATTTTATATCTGAAATTTGTCCTAAGTTTCATGTGCCATCTCGGCAAACAATTTCTAGAGATGTGTTTCAACTTTATTTAGATGAGAAAAAAAGTTTGAAGAACTTTTTCATAAGTGAAAAGCAAAGAGTTTGTCTTACTAGTGATTGTTGGACTTCAATTCAAAATATTAATTATATTTGTCTAACCACTCATTATATTGACAAAGATTGGAAATTACAAAAGAGAATTATAAAATTTTGTCAAGTTAAGAATCATAAAGGTGATACAATTGGGAGAGTGATAGAACAGAGTTTGCGTGATTGGGGTATATGTAAGGTATTCACCATAACACTTGATAATGCTTCCTCAAATGATACTGCTGTGTCATACTTGAAAAGAAAGCTAAAAAATTGGAATGATGGACTTGTTATGAGTGGGGAGTTCTTTCATGTGCGATGTTGTGCTCACATTTTGAATTTGATTGTAAGAGAAGGACTTAAAGATCTTCATAGTACTATTATGAGTATTCGTTGCGCTGTGAGATATGTTAGATCCTCTCCTTTGAGATTACAAAAGTTTAAAATGTGTTCTATTAAAGAAAATATTGAGTCCAAAGGAAGTGTCGTGCTAGACGTGCCTACAAGATGGAACTCCACATATCTAATGTTAAAATCTTCTTTAGATTTTCAAAAAGCATTTGATCGTCTTGAAGAAGAGGAAGGAACAAACTTTATTTCTTATTTTCATGAGGAGCGATCAAATGTTGGGCCGCCAACATTAGATGATTGGAAGAATGCTGGTGTTTTTGTCAAGTTTTTGAAAACTTTTTATGACTCTACTTTAGCATTCAGTGCATCTTTATGCACCACTTCAAATTTATATTTTACAGAACTACATAACATTCAATCTCAAATACTTACATGGTGTGGTTCTGATGACTTGTTGTTGAAAAATATGGCTATTAGCATGAAAACAAAATTTGAGAAGTATTGGGGAAATGTAGACAAGAGTAATAAGATGTTGTATGTTGCATTTGTACTTGATCCAAGGTACAAATTAGAGTATTTGGAATTCTTATTTGAAGAGATTTATGATTTAGAAATTGTTCAAAAATTGAGAGATAATGTCAAAAATACTTTTATGGATCTGTTCAAAGCTTACTATCTGTTAGTGCATGGAAAAGATTTTCAATCTAATGTGACTCAATCACAAGATGTAATAGGAAGGATTCCTTCATCTGAGGAAGCAAGAAAGTTGAAGTTTCTTAAACGATTAGAGGAGAAAAATAGTTTAGAGTTGAAAACCGAGGTTGAGAAATATTTGAACACCCCATGTGAAAATGTCATGTTGGATAAGTTTGATATATTAAAATGGTGGAGGGCAAATTCTTTTAGGTTTCCTATCATCTCTCTCATTGCACGTGATATGTTAGCAATTCAAGTTTCAACTGTTGCATCAGAATCAGCTTTTAGCACAGGAGGGTGCATTCTTGATCCATTTAGGAGTTCTTTGAATCCTAAAATGGTAGAGACATTAGTATGTAGTCAAAATTGGTTTCGTTCTTCAATTAATAATGACAATGTCCTCTTACCAGAATACAATGATGACCTAGACATTTATGAAGATGTTGATTTTGTTTGATTGCAAAGTTCATTAAAGACACTACAATGATCGTTGATGATTAATAATGGGTAAATTTTAAATATTATTATCAAATGATGTATTGTTGTTTATTGTGAGTTTTGATGTTTGTATATGTTTAAGAATTCTTTGTAAATGAGATATTTAGAATTCATTTCTTTATGTCTAATTTTTTTATTTTAGATTTTGATAACATCTTATTTATGTATTTATATATTTAACAATAATATCTATCTATTTATGATTATAAATCATTATTATATTTGATTACATCCTATTAAATTATATCATATTAAACTCAATCGTATTTATTTATTATTAATTGTTAAAAACCGTTAAAAACCGTTAACCAAACCGGACCAAATCGGACCAAACTGTTCGGTTTTAACATTTTAGATAGCCCAACGGTCCGGTCCGGTCTGGTTTCAACTATATGAACGGTCCGGTTTGGTTAAAAAAAATTTAGGTAAAACCGGACCGGACCGGACCATGGATACCCCTACTCGCCACCATTATCAGATCTGAGCCTCTTAATTTTCCTATCTGTCTGAGTCTCGATCATTTTCTTCCATTTAAGAAAGATATCCATAACTTCATCTTTATGACTCATGATGTATATCCAGACATATCTAGAGAAATCATCAATAAAAGTCATAAACTAGCGTTTACCTCGAAGTGAAGCATTCTTTGAAGGTCCCTAGACATCCGTGTGAATATAATCAAGAGATCATTTAGTATGATGAATGACAGTGCCAAACTTGACTCTTGTTTTCCGAGTACACAATGCTCGTAGAAATCAAACTTTCTAGTCTTGGCACCTTTCAAAAGACCTTATTTCATTAAGCCTTGCAAAGCCTTTTCACCGACATGCCCTAAGCACATGTGCCACAGGCGAGAAGAATCATTCGTCTTTTCTTCATAACTACTTGAGACACCTGCTCTTCCTATAACTGTACTTCCATCTAGGAAATACAAGTTCACTTTCTGAGTACCTTTCATCGCTACAAATGCACCTCGTACAACTTTCAAGACTCCATTTTCCAATGTTACCTTGTAATCATCAGAATCTAGAACACCTAAAGAAATAGGGTTTTTCTTTAGGTCTGGAATATACCTTACATTTGTAATTCGTCTGATTGTACCATCGTGCATCTTTAGTCGTACTATTCTGATCCCTTTTGTCTGACATGCATTGTCGTTGTTCATAAGCACAACTATTTCATCAAGCTCCTCAAAACTCGAAAACTAATGTTTGTTTGGACACATATGATAAGAACATCCAAAATCAAGGATCCACTTATCTGAGTAGGTTTCTGATGATGAAACTGAAAAGGCTGATTCTTCATCTTCATCGGCCTTCTGTGCAACATTTACATTTGACTTGTCCTTGTTTGGGTAATCTTTCTTCCAGTGCTTTTTCTGGTGACAATAGACACACTCTTCCTTCGCAGGACGTCTTTTGGATGAATCTCCTCTAGACTTTGATATAGATCGCCCCCTATTATTTGATCCGCCAGATTTTTTGTTGTTTGTCCTACCTCTAGCTGCCGTCAATGCTTCTGATATTGAGTCTCTGTGATCATGTCGATCTTTTTTCCGGTACTCGTTATTTATCAAAGCATTTGAAACATCTACGAACTTAACCTCATCTTTTCCATTTAACAGGGTTGTGGTTAAATGCTCATAGCTATCAAGTAATGAATTCAACAACAACAAAGCTTTATCTTCATCGATAATTTTGACATCTAAATTTTGCAGATCGGCCAAAATTTTATTGAAATTATCTAAGTGTTCAATCATAGGGGTACCTTTCTTGTACTGGAAATGAAAAAGTTTCTTCTTCAAGTAGAGTCTGTTTTCAATACTTTTCGTCATGTACTTGTCCTCTAGTTTCTTCCAAAGAACTACAACTACATTTTCTTTCATGACAAAGTACTTCTGATCTTTTCCTAAACAAAGTCAAATTGTGCCACAAGCTTATCGGTTGACATAATTCCAATCTTCATTTGAATAATCTACTGACATGGTCTTCAAGGCTATATTAGATCCTTCTCGAAACAATAGATCTAATACTTCACATTGCCACATACCAAAGTTATTGGTGCCGTCAAATTTCTCCACCTCAAACTTTGCGTTGGATAACATAGTTCTTCGAGTTGAATAACTTGGTTTGTCATAAATTCTATGGTCAGCTTATTCATCTTCTTTGATCTCTCTTTTATCATCCATAAGTACAAACAGATAACAAAAAATTTGCACTTACAACTTAAAGCAATATTTTTCCAAATTTTATACCTTATTTAAAAAAATAGAGTCTACAATTGAATCCGGAATGGTCCAATTAGCTAGGAATAGATCCAACTCAGTTGAAAATGGACCAACTCGGTCCAAATATCACTAGTGACTGAGTTGACTCGATCCAACTCAGTAAGTTGACTCAATTGCTAGCAACAACACTCCGGCAGCTTCTGGCGGTGATTATGACTTCCGATTTGAGCGATTCTTTCACTGCTGCGTTCGTCCCATCAAGAGATTCGATTTGATATATAATACTGCTATATTTGACTCTGATACCAATTTGTTGCGCACGAAAGCAATAAATAGCGGTATATGAATATATCAAAGCAATAAAATGACACACATAATTTACATGGTTTGATAATTCGTCTAAGTCCATGGGAATTAGCAGATATTATTGAACTGGGTAGGAAATATACAGAATACAGATACAAATTTCCTCACTTATAATATCTCAGTGTTTCCCCAAACTTACAGAAAACTCTCAAACTCACAAGTATTTTCTCTCTTTGAGTTTGCTTATGCTCTCTCTAAGTTAAGCCTTAAATTAAGCTACTAATTTCCCTAAATTATACCACTAATTTATTACTTTTAGAGCAAATATTCAATATATATATATATATAAGAAAATAATTATGAAGCTTTTGATCTCCATGTTCAATTAGATGAAAATACTCACTCACTCACTCAAAAATAAAATTAAAAGAAAATAACGAATATTTGTACTCCCCTGGTCAACATCACGTACATTACAAAATCTTCCATCCTCTTACATATTACGTTGATCTCATTTCTCCGTCTAACACGTTACACTTTATTTTATTTCGTTGTAATTCACGATGATCACATAATAATAATCAAAATTCAAATAGATAGTTTGGATACGCATTATACTTAATTTTATTTCATCATAATACAATTATCAAATAATAATACTCATAGTTCAAATAGATAAGTTAGTTATATCGTAAATTGATAGAGATAAGAATATAAATTTAAATATTATTATAAATATTGATACATTATTTAATCCTTATATAGGTATTTGGTAATAATGTTTCTATTATGCATCTAAAAATTATATTACAATACTAATAATTTAGGATAGTATAGGTAACTACTTATCATAATGAAACATTTTACTAAAATTAGTTTTTTGACTTATACATTTGTATATTGATAATTTAAATTTGATAAATATATAATAATATTAAATATTAAGTAATAATTTTTATTATTCTAAATTCTTTATTTTATAAAATAAAATAAAAAAGTATAAATACATGATAATATTTTTTATGAGGAATAGAATTCAAATAAAATATAAATAAAAGTTAATTTTGCATGAATGCATAGACATGACTTGATTGAATTTAATAAGTATTTTTTGTTTAAAATTAATGTATATTAATTAATTAATATTTTTTTAATTGATATGATATCGACATAAAAATTATTAGTTCAAAAAATAGATTATATGTTTATAATTAAATGGATTAATCATAAATTTTTTAAATTATCAGCCTTAAGATAAATAAAAATAATTTCATTATACAAAATAATTATTTGTAAAAAATGTATATATTATATGAAAATTTGTATTTATTGGCATAAAAAACTAATAAAAATTAAAAAACATATATATAAACTTATTCAATTAATACTTTTATTATCTAAGAAGTTAATCCTAAATGAACGATAAAGATAACTTATTGAATTTAATAATCATTTTTTACTTAAAAATAATTTATATTAATTAACTGTTCTTTTTTTTAATTAATATGAAATATGATATGGTCTCAACATAAAGATAATTAATTCAAATAAAATATTTTATACTCTACTCATAAATGAATTCATCGAATACTTATTAAATAAGTAATCACTAACTGTATGAATTTTCATATTTAATGTAATAAAAATAATTACATTATGTAAAACAAATATTTATAAAAATGTATTTATTATATTTATATGAAAATTTTGGTATTTATTTGTGTAAAAAGAAAACTAACAAAAAAAAATCATAAAAAGTGTATTTATTATATGAACATTTTTGCATTTATTGGTTCTAAAAAGTAACAAAAATAAAAGAAAATGTAGTTTGGTCGTATATAGTTAATCATTAATTTTATAAATTGGTACCCTTATGTAACAAAAATAATTGAATTATACAAGAGTTATTTGTAAAAAAATTATTTTATTATATGGATATTTTGATTATATGAATTGTTACCTTTAATGTAATAAAAAAAATTACATCATGTAATATAGATATTCATAAGAAAATATGTATTATATGAATATTTTGGTATTTATTGGTGTAAAAAAGAAAACTAACAAAAAAATCATAAAAAATGTGTTTATTATATGAATATTTTGGTATTTAATAATATAAAAAAAGTAACAAAAAGAAAAAAAGAGTGCAATTTGGTCGTAAATGGATAATTATTAATTATATTGATTGTTACTCTTAATATAATAAAAATAATTATTAATAAAAAAGTATTTTATTAGTTGGATATTTTAATATTTAATGATGAAAAACTAAGAAAAATAAAAAAGAAGAAGTGCAATTTGGTTGTCGATCAAAGATTCTCATTTTTATGTATTTTTTGCTTAAAAAATAACTTATATTAGTTAATTATTATTTTGTAATTAATATGAGATATGATATAATCTTAATATGAATATTATTAGTTTAACAAAAATATGATATGTTCATAAGTGAATTGATCGAACACTCAATAAATAAGTAATTATTAATTGTATGAATCGTCACTCTTAATGTAACAAAAACAATTACGTTATATAAAATAATTATTCACAAAAAATCTATTTAATATATGGACATTTGATATTTAATGGTGTAAAAACTAACAAAAAAACATAAAAATATATTTATTATATGAATATTTTGGTATTTATTGGTGTTAAAAAAGAAAAAAAAATAGAGTTAGGTCGTAAATGAGTAATTATTAATTGTGTAAGTTATCACTTTAATGTAATATAAATAATTATTCACAAAAATACATTTGTTTTATAGATATTTTAATATTTATTGTTGTAAAAAAATAACAAAATAATATATATATATATATATATATATTGATTTTTATTAGTGTAAAAAATTAACAAAAATAAAAGAAAATTAAAAAAAAGTTGTAGTTAATCGACCAATTTTTTTGAATGTATATATATATATATATAAAGATAAAATAATACTCATAGATGAAATTATGAACACGTGAATAATGAATTTTTTTTTAATTTTAATGTTTTTGATTTGTGGTTTGATATTTAGAAATTAAAATAATTAACCATATTTTCAGGTTAAAAAAGTTTTATCATTCTTATTAAACTTTAATTACAAATTTATCTTGCTTTTTTCGCCTAATTTATATGAATAATATAATATTAAGAAAGATAAAGCTTTTTTGAATATGAAAATAGTTTTATGCATTAAAATTTATATTAAAGAACAATTTTGATACTTGTTATTTGTGTTATTACATATGTAGCTCTTTAGCTAACACAAAACCATACATATTTGTTATATCACTGCTCACAATTATAGATTATATATGTTTTTAGCGAAAAAAAATTAACTAATGCACTAATCCTAACCAACACTTATATTCAATAATTTAAATAATTGAAGTTTTAACATATAACCTAAATTCTTATGTCAAAGTGTTTTGAGAAAAACTCTTCCCAAAAATCGCCTTTTATGAGAATGATCAAATTTATTTATTTATTTTTGGCTATTTGAATGACCAATAATGGCTTTTGAAATTTTATATAACTATGTGCTAAACCAAAAAATTGTTATTGCGGTTTGCAATTTTTGATCCACAAATAGGATTTCAAAAAATTTATGATAATGAAACGTTTAAATACCTGTTACTATATATAGTCATCAACTCATGAATGTCATGATCCTAAAAAAAAGCAATAATATATATCATAAATAATATTATAATTTTAATTAACGTGATTAAATACAATTTTGCAAAGTTGGTTGTATTTATCAAATTTATCGTATCATTAACTTTTGATAGATAATTTTGGGTAGTGATATATTCTTAATATAAATTATTGTTGTTATGGAGATATTTTATTAATATCAATTTTATTTAATAAAAACAATATTAATATTACTAATAAAATAAATATTTTATACATTATTATTATAATATTATTATTATCTATAAATTTTCTCCATCTTAATAAATTCTTAAACTTGAAAGTAAAATGAATTTTTAATGCAATTTTATGTATGTATAATACACATATGTCCTGATATTATTGATCTTTAATTTGTAAGTGAATGGTGTTCAATTATTTTAAAACCTCATCTTTATAATTTAACATTTAATCTACCATTAATAGATCACTTGTTGTTTATGGTATTCTTATAGTTGAAATATATGTCTAGTTTAATTATATTATAGATTTTTTTATATATAAAGTTTTATTTTTAATTTTTAAAAAAATATATATTCGTTTTTCTTGTGATATAAATAAATAATTATTTTTTAAATTTATAATAAAAAAATTATTTTTTAATGGAAGTTAAATAAGTGGCAATTATATGTTTTTGTTATTTTAATTTCTATACACGGTGTGAGTGTTTGTAATTTAGTGTAGATTGTATTGAAATCATGAATTCGTTTTTACAAAAGCTTGGTGGATATTAGTTGTTAGTAGTTAATTCGGTGATTGCAACTTTTTTTTTTTGTCCTTTCTAAATTATAAAAAATAAAATTTTAAATTTATAACATCTTAAATAACACTTTAATAATATTAAATAATTGTTAATTAATTAATATTTAATATTAAAAAATATAATTTAATTTAAACGTACGACATTCAATTTAACAGTATTTAATATGAAATGATGTGTCATATTTTTTTTTACAATAAATATATATAAGTTGATCATAAAATATATTATTGTTGTGGTTATAAATTTTAATTGTGTTATTTAAGATGAATTGAAATAATTAGAGCAGAAAATATTAATGTTAGCATAAATAAATATTTTATTTTACAATATATAATGTTCTAAATTTTTTATAAATGGAAATACTATTATGATAATAGCAAAATCTGCTTGACAATATAGTTATAATTTTTTAATTGTGTTATTTTTGTTATCATTTTTTTTAAAGACATTTAAAGTATAATTTGATTTCTAATAATATATAAGATTTAATCCTAATAATTCACAATTCACAATTAATATACATTTAGATAAACTTTATAATTATAAAAAAAATCCTAAATTTAATATTTATCTGGATATAAAGGTCGGACTCGAAGTGCAACTAGGTAATTAATTAAAAGCAAAATCTGGTTGAAATTTGACAAGCAAACGCATGCGATTCATAACCAATTCAAAGACACCGAAGACACGTTACTTCTTAAGGATGTCACTAAACTTCAAACTATCTGTTAAATTTGTGTCTAACTACATCCCAAAACCTAGGTTATGAAATTTAGGATTGTCCTTATTTATATGGGCAACATGAACGCGATCCTCGGTCGATATAAGACTTTAACACTCCCTCTCATATCGACAAGAGTTTATCCCCTTGAGACCGACGAGGATGTTGAACTTATGGAATCTAAGTGGCGGAATGTATCACTCACTAGTGGTGAAATGCATCACTTACCAGTGGTGGAATGCATCACTCACCAGTGGTGAAACAACTGCACCGATCGGATAATCTGTTTTAATACTATGTTAAATTTGTATTTAACTATATCTTAAAACTCAGTTTATGAGATAAATAATTGTACTTATTTATATGCGCAATGTGAACGTGATTTCTAATCTATGTGAGACTTTAATACCATCATTTTCTTGTGTTGTATAATATCAATATTTATATTAATGCTTCATGTATTATTAATTAGCACAAATAACATAGAGTAACTTATGGGGTTGCAATGCATATTTTGAACAATGTTATAAAAATAAAAACTAGCATGCGTTTTCAATTTTCTGAGTGATCAAACTCTGCATGTTTTCGTGACTAAAGTAACGGTTTCTGGCCGTTTCTTGGTTGACATTAGTTTTTGATACACTAAATATAAATAACTATATTTCCTAATAATTCAATCTCAAAAGTAAGATCCTATTTTTCAAATTAAATAAATATTGAATTTTTTTTCTAAGAAAATAGATATTGAATTAGTTCACCACCAAGTAATTCTATTTTATAACAGTATAAACACATCTGTATAATTTAATGTGAGTTTTTTTTTTTAACATTTTTATAGGAAATATGTGGAGTTTTCCACGATGGCTGCAATACTCACTATTCTGATCTGGCACGCTTGCAATTAAACACACTGAAATGATTGCATTATCTATAAATTCCAAAAATTACCTTCATCCTTCCGCGTGTCAACCATGAAACTCTATAGTAGGCTTTCACATAAGGTCGTAGAGTACTCGAACACTCCCCAGAGCTCAAGCAAATCCGTAATTCCCTTCGGTTTTTCTGCCTCTGAACACAAGTTTGGCGGATACCTCAGTTCCCTTTTATTCTTTTTTTTTTCTTTTTCATTTTTATAAAAGTACATAAGAAAATAATAAAATACATGTAATTATGTGTTTACGATTCGTATCAAATTACATATATATTAGCTGTCCACTCGTTTATTACAGTTCATTTCAATATTATGTTTTTCTCTCCTTCCCCGAGTTCTCCAGAATCAAAACTAGAGAGAGGATAAAATTTTGCCTTGATTTGATTCTCATTACCCGTTGACATCCCGAAAAATTGCTTCAGAATTTCGTAAGTTTTGGGTTCTTAGAGTTTTCTTGTTCGGACGAGTTCTAGTCTTTTGAGTTATTGAAAAAACTTTTGCGGCAGAGATCTGTGGTCTAGAGTCCGAAAAAGCTATGTTCCTCAAAAGGGTTGGGTAGTCCTCTAATTTTGCTTGAAGAGTAAGGTTTCAACTTTGATGGTTCTGGTTCTTTTTTTTTTTTTTTTTTTACTTTTGATAGAAGCAATTGATTCTTCAAAAGAAAAAGCGAAAGAAACGAGAGTTCTAGTTTCTCTGTTATCAAACTCCGTTAGTTTTATTTCTTTAGGACTTGGTTTCTGGGATTTGACTTATGTCAATGCTGGGTTCAGAGGTTTCTAAAACAGGGTATGCCTTTGTTCTTTTTGGGTACCTACCCTTAAAGTTTGATTCAGATCTTCAATAGCCAAAGTCCGAATAAATCTGAATATTTTCTATCACAAGTTTCAATACAAATTCACGAACGCAGAAAAACCCCAGTTGAAAAAAGATGATGCGAATGAAAATCAGAACCACAAGTATGCCGCAAACGAATGGGAACTCAAACTCATCTGAGCTGATGGCCGCCGAGTTGGAGATTAGACCGGGAGGAATGTTGGTTCAGAAACGAACCGACTCGGATCACAACTCAGTACCTCCACCGACAATTAGACTTAGAGTCAAATACGCGCCCACGTACCACGAAATCAATATAAGTTCCCAAGCTACATTTGGTAAAGTTATTACAAGCTCTGAAAAATTTGTTATTCTCTGTTATTGTTTAGGCAATTACTTCCGATTTTTGATATTGAGCAACTTACTAAATGAACGAAGGTACTAAATTACTAATTGTCTGGTTCTTTTTTTTTTTTTGGGATATTACAGGCGAGTTGAAGAAAATGTTGGTAGGTCCAACATGTTTGCACCATCAAGATCAGAAGCTAATATTCAAAGACAAAGAGAGAGAGATTCAAAAGCTTTTCTTGACACTTCTGGGGTCAAAGACGGATCTAAGATTGTTTTGGTTGAAGATCCCATTAGCCAAGAAAAATGATTTCTGGATATGAGGCGGAATGCTAAAATGGGAAAAGCTTCAAAGTCTATATTAGATATTAGCTTTGAAGTTGATAGACTTGCTGACAGGGTACTTCTTTCTTTTGACCTTTTGGTCCTTTTTAATTCATGTTTTTATAATTTATATGTGAAATTCCTTAGTTTCTTTTGTTTTGATCATTAGGTGTCTGCTCTTGAATCAATCATCAATAAAGGTGGGAAAGTTGTGGAAACAGATTTGATTAAGCTGACTGAATTTTTGATGAATCAGTTGCTTAAATTAGATGGGATTGTAGCAGATGGAGATATCAAGTTACAGAGAAAAATGCAGGTACTTTTAAAAACCTTTTTAAAAAAAAAATCAAAAACCCAATTCACCCTTTTTTGGATTTGGATTGTCTTAGTCAATTAATGTCAACTAATTGTGTATAATGAATGATGGTAATGAAGGTTAGAAGAGTACAAAAATATGTTGAAACTCTGGATATGTTAAAAATAAAAAATGCCAATCCTGCAAGCAATGGAATTCATAAGCCAATGCAAGTTCAACAAAGAAATGGACCGATAATGTATGAGCAGCAACAAGAAAAGCTCTCCTCAGATGGGCATAGAAATTGTTCACTACATGAACAAAAGAGTTCAAAGCGTTCTACATCAGGGACAGTTGTTACCACAAAATGGGAGACATTTGATTCCAACCCAGCATTGATTTCTACATCATCTTCTTCAACATATGCATCCACCTCAGCCCCTAATAATTCAGTCCAGTCTAAGTTCAATTGGCAATTATTTTGAGTAAGCTTATTTGTTTTGTTATGTGTCTGTATCTCCAGTTGGTTTATTGTTCTCTTATCTCATTCTTTTCTGTATTTAGCAAAATGTTTTAGGTCCTGGTCCTCACTCTCATTCAGTTCCTCATAAATAAATGGGGTTACTACTATAGTGATTATAATGAACTTATCATTTTACTTTGTATTCTGTTACCATTTTTCACTGTATTTTTAAAATTAGTACATTAATCACAAATTATGTGATTAAAATGTTCATTTTTATTATAAAAAAATGATACCCTAATCACATAACATCAAAGCTATTTAATTAAAGTGTTATAATTTTAAAATATTGAGTGATTTACATGTCCTTGATTGTCCTTATATAGTTATTTTTTCAGGAATAAAAATTGTCCATTTGTAAATTTCTTACTTTGAAAACTAGTTAGTTAAGAAGTCCTTTTGAGTATATAGAATATCTATATATAAATCTTGAGTTTCAATTACATGAGCAATTACGAGTTTAGGAGCCAGTGTAATTATTAAAAAAAATTATATTGGAGGAAGGTCAATCATAGATCTCTATTTTTTGGGTTTTGTTTATCACACTGAAGTAGCAAAGCCAGTAGGTAATGAAAATAATTAATCTTTGTAGTTTATACCTTGCCTCCTGTTGCGGCTACAAAATGACAAAAAGAGGGCGTTAATAAATTGGATTTTTGTAATCATATAACTAACTCATCCTATGATACAAGGACAGGTGTGAAAAAAGTGTAAGAAATGAAATTATTAACTATGGATTAGTTTTATAATTAAGAAGAATTGTGTTTGAACATTAATTGAATTTCACCAATTTATAGTGAAGAATTAGAATATCCAATATCCTTCAATTGTTTCTTTAGATTCTAAAGAAGATGATGTTATGATAATGATGGTAATGATTTCTAGAAGAATGATCCCCATGATACGAACTCGTTCAACTCCTGTTCACCAGAGGATCATCGCGCACACAGGAGAGAGATGAAGAAAGACACCAATTCGGTTAGAGAAACTGAAAGGGGACCACCGAATAATTAGGGTTTGTTTTTCTGTTATGAATGTCAACAAATCGGTTAGGGTTTGTTCAACAATTTCTAAGGCTATATATAAAGCCATTTAGGAAATCAGAAAAGGATATAGAGAATTTTACCTCAATCCAGTTTTTCCTCTGCACTTCTCTTGTTTATCTTCTTCTTGCAAGTTTACTGTAACAGTGGTATCAAAGCCATGGACATCAGGGGTAAATCCAACGCTGAGTTTCGAGGCGAGGTAATGGAAACCCTGGCAAGGCATGAATCAGGCTTCAATCAGATAGGCGCAACCTTACAGGCTGTGCTAACCGAATTACAGGGGCTTCGCGCCACTCGTAATTTACTTGAAGAAAACTCGTTCGCATGAGAAGAAAACCCACGCCCAAATGGTGGGTTCAGGAACCCTAATGAGCCACCACGTTCCCACTTTAGGCTATCATTTCCTACCTTTGTAGGGGAAGACCCCACTAGGTGGATATACAAGGCCGAGCAATACTTTGAATTCACAAATACTACACCAGAACAAAGAGTGCAGTTGACATCGTTTCATTTGGATGGTATTGCCTTACAATGGCATAGATGGATCACCAAGTTCTGTGGCCCACTCAATTGGGAGGAATTTATCCAAGCTATGCAGCTGAGATTTGGCCCAACCGATTATCAAGATCCCTCTGAAGCCCTGACCAGACTCAAACATACCTCAAGTGTAGCTACTTACCAGGAAACATTTGAGAAACTCTCTCACAGAGTGGATGGTCTTCCAGAAGAATTTTTGATAGGCTGTTTCATCGCTGGATTAAGAGATGAGGTCAGAATTGAAGTAAAAATTAAGAAGCCACAAACGTTGGCTGAAGCTATAGGAGTGACAAGATTGATTGAAGAAAAGAATCTGCTCCAGAGGAAGGCCATTCAATATCCACGATACCCAACATCCTCTGTGACAGCAAGGACCTCTACTAATCCTACTACTGGGGTGTTAGGACCCCTTCCTCAACAAAGAAGCAACTCAACACCAATTGCCTCGTCTAATACCTTTCGTCGAATCTCAAATCAGGAGGCACGAGAACGAAGAGATAAAGGCTTGTGCTACTACTGTGATGAGAAGTTTGTAGCAGGTCACCGTTGCACGCGACCCCAAATGTTTATGATAGATGACCTGCCTAAGAACCCTATCATAACTCTAGAACAAGAACAACCTGAACAAGAACCTCAGGAGCTGGTGCCAGAAATCTCATTTCATGCAATAACATATACTAATCATCCTCAAACACTTAGAGTTATGGGAAACCTCAGAAATAAGAAAGTACTAGTTCTGATAGATGGGGGCAGTACACATAACTTCATTGATCAAACCTTGGTTTCCCTATCACTAAGAATCATAAATTGGAAGTTATGATAGCAAATAGTGAAAAAATTTAGTGTCAAGGACAATGTAGGGACCTTACTCTTTCAATTCAAGGGTATACGATCTCAACAGATTATTTTGTGCTACCAGTAGCTGCATGCCAACTAGTACTTGGGGTTCAGTGGCTTGAAACCCTAGGGCCAATAGAAATGGATTATAAAAGACTCACCCTCAGTTTCAAGATAGGAGGGGCTACTCATACGTTCCAAGGTTTACAAAGGACTAATAGTGCAACCCTAACCAACAAGGAATACGGTTAGCTGTAGAATATAGGGTTGTTCCTTCAAATTTTGCCCATATGGGATCATGAACCACAAGAGGATGTGTCCTCATTTCCAGAGATAAGACAATTATTAACAGAATTTTCTCATATATTTGAGCTACCTTCAAAGCTGCCTCCAAAACGACAACAAGATCATCGTATACCCCTGAAGCCAGGAGCAAGGCCAGTTAATGTCAGACCCTACCGCTACCCCAATTATCAAAAGACAGAGATTGAGAAGATGGTTAAGGAACTCCTTCATTCGGGGCTAATCAGGCACAACAACAACCCATTTTCTTCACCAGTGTTGTTAGTAAAAAAAACTGATGGTAGCTGGAGATTCTGTGTAACTATCGAGCTCTGAATGATTGCACAGTTAAGGAAAAATACCCCATTCCAGTAATTGACGAGCTGTTGGATGAGCTCCACGGAGCTAATATATTCTCCAAGATAGATCTGCGATCAGGATATCATCAAATATGAGTTTATTAGGAAGATATCCCTAAGACGACCTTTAGAACCCATGAAGACCATTACGAATTCTTAGTAATGTCATTTGGCCTCACTAATGCCCCAACTACTTTCCAAGGTCTCATGAATGACCTATTTAAACCTTACCTTCGAAAATTCATCCTGGTATTCTTTGATGACATCTTAATCTACTCCCAATCAAGAGATGACCATTTGGAGCATGTGAAGATAGCCCTTCAGCTTCTAGCCACCAACAAGTTGTATGCCAAGGAAACAAAATTCCAATTCGGGGTGAAGCAAATAGAATATTTGGGTCATGTGGTCTCAGATCAATGGGGTCTCTGTGAATCCTTCAAAGATCCTAGATGTTAAGGGATGGCCAACCCCAACCACATCCAAAGGAGTTAGAGGCTTCCTAGGGTTAGCTAGTTATTACAGAAAATTTGTACGTAATTTTGGTAGTTTGGCAGCTCCCTTAACTCGACTCTTGAGCAATGAAGGGTTTAACTGGAACACAGAGGCTGAAAACTCATTTAAACAATTGAAGGAGGCCTTAACAACCTCACCAGTTTTAAGCCTACCAAACTTTTCCCAAAGATTTGTAATTGAATGTGATGCCAGTGGCATCGGGTTGGGAGCTATCCTCACTCAAGCAGGGAGGCCAATAGCTTATTTCATCCAAGCTCTCAAGGGTTCAGCATTGACTCTATCAACCTATGAGAAAGAAATGTTAGCTATCATTAAAGCTATCCGGGTATGGCGTCCTTACCTACTAGGAAAACCATTCACCATCCTCACTGATCAGAGGAGCCTTAAGTATCTGTTGGAACATCGCATCACCACCCGAGCACAGGCAAGATGCTTGCCTAAACTACTTGGATATGATTATAAGATTGAATACTAACGCGGGAAGGAAAACCAAAGGGTTGATTCTCTTTCACGAGTAGTGGAATTCTTATTCTTAAGTATATCTCAGCCACAAATAGATTGGTGGCCACAACAACAGAAGGAAGTTCAGCAGGATCCTTTCTACACAGACCTGATAGCCCATTCTACTCCTGCAATGGCTCACAAATTGTTACAAAGGCATGAGGTCTAGTTTAAAAACAACAAGGTATATCTGAGCCCTAAATCCTCTCTCATACCTTAGATCATCACTGATTGTCACTCTTCTCCAATAAAGGGACATTTTGGGTTCCTCAAGACCCTCTCATGCATAAAAAACAGCTTCACCTGGCCCAAACTGTGCCAAACGTTGAAGAAAGTCCTTAGGGAATGTGACACCTGCCAACGGTTCAAAACAGAAACTATGAAACCAGCAGGATTGCTTCAACCTCTTCCCATACCTGAGAAGATTTGGGCTGATATCTTAATGGATTTTGTGGAAGGACTACCTACTTTAAAAGGATATACAGTCATAATGGTAATCGTGGATCGCTTGAGTAAATATGCTCATTTCATCCCTATGAAGCACCCATTTTCAGCTCCCACAGTAGCCAAAACATTTGTGTCCAACATCCTGCGACTGCATGGTATGCCTACTTCTATTGTCAGTGATCGTGATAAGGTGTTTATTAGTTTCTTCTGGCAAGAGTTGTTTCGTTTATAAGGAACCCAATTGTGCATGAGCTCTAGTTACCACCCTCAGACCGATGGACAAACTGAGGTGACCAACCGCACAATGGAACAGTATCTGCGCTGCTTCACTGGGGATCAACCACGCAAATGGTGTGATTGGATTCCTTAGGCTGAGTACATCTACAACACCTCCATCCACTCCGCAACACATATGACTCCCTTTGAAGCAGTTTACGGCATCCCACCACCTCGCATACTAACATATATCCCCAAAACTGCCCAAATTCCAGCTGTGGATGAACACCTACGTACCAGAGATCACCTACTACGAGAATTAAGGCATCACCTACTACAAGCTCAGAACCAAATGAAATGCCAAGCTGATAGACATCGACAAGAAGTCACATTCAAAGAGGGAGATTATGTATATCTTAGGCTCCAACCCTACAGACAATCATCAGTTGCTTTTCGTTCATCAAGAAAATTAGCCCCTCGTTTTTTTGGCCCATACAAAATCATCACTCAAATAGGACCAATGGCTTACAAGCTGGCACTCCCACTCACTTCTCAAATACATGACGTCTTTCATATAAGCATGTTAAAAAAACACGAAGGGGAAATACCAGCAAGCTCCAACCCAATTCCTCCGGTCTCTGAACAAGCAACAATTCTTCCACAATCTGAAGCCATCCTCAATCGACGTGTGACTCAAAAAGGGAAATACCGACCCAAGACAGAAATTTTGGTCAAATGAAAAGACATTCTAATTGAAGAAGCCACGTGGGAAAATGAGTGGCATTTTCTGAAAACATATCCAAACTTCATCCTTGAAGACAAGGATTCTTTTAGGGAGGGAGGAATGATACGAACTCATCCAACTCCTGCTCACCAGAGGATCATCGCGCACGCAGGAGAGAGACGAAGGAAGGCGCACCAATTCGGTTAGAGAAACTGAAAGGGGACCATCGAATAATTAGGGTTTGTTTTTCTGTTATGAATGTTAGCAAATCGGTTAGGGTTTGTTCAACAATTTCTAAGACTATATATAAAGCTATTTAGGAAATCAAAAAGTGATATAAAGAATTTTAACTCAATCCAGTTTTTCCTTTTCACTTCTCTTGTTTATCTTCTTGTAAGTTTACTGTAACAAAGAACCAATAATTTTCATTTGATTATAATATATCCGTGAAAACTGGCAACCAATAAAAGCCTCTTACTGAAAAGTTTTGATACTACTGTGATATTCTTATTTGATAATAGGTGGATCTATACTACTTTTATAATTAATAATTCTATTGGATATTAGTTCTTAATTCAAAGAATAAACACAAGGACCTTAATTCAAGGAATAAAACAAGGAGCTTAATTCAAGGAGTAAAACAAGGAATCCTTAATTCAAGGAGTAAAACAAGGAATCCTTAATTCAAGGAGTAAAACAAGGAATCCTTAATTCAAGGAGTAAATCAAGGAATGCTTAATTTAAAGAGTAATTGAAGGAATAAAATTTCCTTATAAATAGCTATACAATTGTAATGAAAACATAAAGAAAATAATACAAACTAGAGAACTCTTTTGTGTAGAGTTATTTCTTGTTTTTTCTACATGGTATCAAAGCAGGAAAATTAACTTGCTTCTGCTTTATTATTATCTTAGCATCTTCAATCTTTGAAATGGCTGAAGACAAGCCGCTAGGATCAGAAGCTGAAAGTTCATCAGTGCTTTCCTTCATGAATATGCATGAGGTGGATGTCAACCCAAATCAAAGATTAAGCTCAATCTTGTTGAATGAGTTTAATTACTTGCCTTGGTCAAGAGCAGTGTCTCTGGCTCTAGGTGGAAGGTCCAAGTTGGGGTTCATAAATGGAAGCATCGAAGTACCTGATGTTTCCTCACCAACCTATGAATCCTGGCTTAGTAAGGATCAGCTCGTTATGTCATGGCTCCTAAATTCCATGGAACGTAAATTAGCTGAAATATTCAGTTACTCTGAATCTGCATACCAACTATGGGAGACGGTCAAGGAAATGTATGGCAGTCAAAATAATGCTGCACGAGTTTTTCAATTAAAGAAAGACATCTCAGATCTGCAACAAGATGGCAAGCCTTTTGTACAACTCTTAGGAAGCATGAAAAGCATGTGGAATGAGTTGGAAATATATCGTCCTCATACAACCGATGTAGCTCTGCTACGAAAGAGAGCAGAAGAAGATAAGATATTTCAACTTTTGTCCAGTCTGGATTCAACATATGAAGATATACGATGCCATATACTCATGAATACAGAACTTCCTTCCTTCACCAATGTATGTGCGACAATTCAACGTGAAGAAGTAAGAAGGAAAGTCATGAACAAGGATACAATGGCTAATTCACCTGAGGCAAGAGCCTATCTAACCAACGAGAGGAAGTACAAAGGGAAGCATCCAAACTTGAAGTGTCAACATTGCAACCATACGGGCCATGTTAAGGACACATGTTGGATTCTACATCCAGAATTAAAACCTGATTTTATAAAGGATAAGAGTTTACAGAAAGTGAATCGTACTGGACTCCGTGCTAATCATGTTTTTGCCTCTACCTCTAATGGGTCTGATCCATTCAAGAACTTCACAGCGAATCCAACTGAACTAATGAATGAGTTTATGTTGTATCTTCAAAGCAAGACAAGAGGAGCTAGAATTGACTGTGTGGATAGCATAGAAGAAGGAAACTCGACAGCATTGCTAGGCAAGTTTGCGGGCTTCTTGGCAGATACAAAACTCATACCACAAGAGGACATGCAAGGTATCATAAAAGCCTTTAAAACTGCTCTTAAAATAAATATGTTGCATGATTTTTGGGTTGTAGATTCAGGTGCCACAGATCATATGACAAACCATGTGTCAAAGTCTCATAAGTTTGAAAAATTAGCAAATCCTTCTCAAGTTTCAATTGCAAATGGTGAGAATGTAAAGGTTTTAGGAAAGGAAAAAATAAAATTAATGTCAGATGAAATCGAGTCGGTAGTTTTATATGTACCTTCCTTTCCTTTCCAACTTCTGTCTGTAGGAAAAATCACAAATACCTTGAATTGCTTAGCCATTTTTTCTCCTCACAATGTCATTTTTCAGGATTGTGTCACCAAAAAGACGATTGGTGAAGGGTTTTACTTAGATGGTCTCTATTACATATCCAAGAGCAATCCCAGAGGGTTTCAAGCTAAGTTTAATCCTATCCAAGATAATCAATTGTGGCATCAACGTTTAGCTCACCCTTCTCTACCAATTTTGTCAACTTTATTTCCAAACTTAGGAAATGATGAAATTGCATGTGAAACTTGCCACTTGTCTAAGGCCACTAGATTGCCTTTTAATTCTTCCTTGTCTAGGGCTAGTAAGTGTTTTGAACTAGTTCATTCAGATGTATGTGGACCAATTAATGAATCTTTTGATGGTTATAAGTATTTTGTGATTTTTGTTGATGATTTCTCTCGAGTCACATGGTTATATCTTTTAAAGTCTAAAAATGAAGTTATGGAAGTATTTAAGGACTTTCATAATCTTGTTAAAAATCACTTTTCTTCTAAAATTCAAACCTTAAGGTCTGACAATGGCACCGAATACATGTCCCATATCATGAAACAATATTTGAGCATTCATGGCATTATGCATCAAACAAGTTGTGTTGGCACACCTCAACAAAATGGTGTAGCTGAACGCAAAAACCGGGACTTACTTGAAAAAAACTAGAGCATTAATGCTACAAATGAATGTACCAAAGAGATTCTGGTCCCAAGGGGGTTATGGCAGCTGCTTACATCATCAATAGATTACCCAGTCGAGTCTTGGATTTCAAGTCTCCTCTAGAGGTCATGAAAGGAAGGAAAATTAACCTTTCACACCTTAGAGTCTTTGGTTGCATCTGTTTTGTACATATTCAATCTCATCATCGAGATAAATTGGATCCTAGAGCTGTTAAATGTATTTTTCTTGGTTATTCATCTACACAAAAGGGATATAAGTGTTATGATCCCCAACTTAGGAGATTAATTGTGTCTAAAGATGTTCGATTTTATGAAACTAACCCTTTTTTTAGCAAGTCACATGAAATCACAAGTCAAGGGGATGACATCTTGGATGTGTTTCCATTACCAAGAATCGAACTTAAGGCTCCACAACAACAAGATCCCAGCTATGTCAACATTGATGCATCTCTCACTGAAAATAACAATGAAGGGTCTCGTCTTAATGGTACACTGCATGAAGATGGTGATAATCAAGATGATCCTCACAATATGGTACAAGAGGTGAACGAGTGTGAGATAACTCCTTCTGCTCCATGACGTAATCCAATGCGTGTTAGGCAACCTCCCACAAGACTTCAAGACTTTGTCACCTACAAACCCACACATCCCATCTCAAATTATGTGTCATATAAGAGAGTGACACCAACCCATGCCGCATTCCTCAGCACTATATCGAGTTACAGTGAGCCTCAAAACTTTCATGAGGCCAACAGCCAAGAGGTGTGGAAGGAAGCCATGCAAGAAGAACTTAAAGCCCTAGATCAACACAACACATGGAGCATCACCAAACTTCCAAAAGGCAAGAAAGTTGTGGGTTGCAAATGGATCTATAAGCTCAAATTCAAGTCAGATGGATCAATTGAGAGGTATAAAGCAAGATTGGTGGCTCGGGGATTCACTCAAACATTCGAGGTGGATTACAAAGAAACATTTGCACCTGTTGCAAAAATGAACACAGTAAGAGTGTTACTGTCTGTGGCTGTAAACAAGGGGTGGTCCATGTACCAAATGGATGTGAAGAATGCATTCTTGCATGGTGATCTCAAAGAAGAAGTCTATATGAAATTGCCACCTGGGCATCCTCAAAGCAATGAACTGGATTTAGTGTGCAAATTGCACAAATCCATTTATGGTTTGAAACAGTCCCCACGAGCTTGGTATGCCAAGCTAAGCTCAGTTCTCACTAGTGTTGGTTTCAAAAGCAGCAATGCCGATTCCTCACTATTTGTTCGCACAGGAGCTATGGGCAAATTGGTTGTGCTGATTTATGTAGATGATCTGATAATTACAGGTGATAATGCTGACGAGATTTTCAACCTCAAACAGTCCCTCAGACAAAGGTTTGCAATTAAAGACCTTGGGATATTGAAGTACTTTCTTGGTATAGAAATGGCAACCTCGCACAAGGGACTCTTTCTTAACCAAAGGAAATATGTCCTAGATTTGCTTAAGGAAGCTAACATGAGCGATGGTAAACCAGCCATTACCCCTCTTGACAGCAAGCTCAAACCTAGCTTGAAGGGCACGCCACTCAGGGATATAAGTTATTACCAACGACTGGTTGGTAAGTTGATCTACCTAACAATCACCAGACCTGACATCACATATTCTGTAAGTATTGTGAGCCAATTCATGCACTCCCCAACACTTGAGCATTTGACCCTTGTTAAAAGGATCTTACGCTACTTAAAAGGATCAGTGGGTCGTGGTATTATCATGAAGAAGAATGACAACACACAAATCATGGGGTATTGTGATGCTGATTGGGCAGGGAATGCAATTGATCGCAAGTCCACCACTGGCTACTGTACATTTGTCGGTGGAAACTTGGTCACATGGAAGAGTAAGAAGCAAACTGTCATTGCCAGATCAAGTGCCGAAGCAGAATATCGTGCAATGGCTTCAACTGCGTGTGAGTTGATATGGCTTAAAGGTCTTCTGTGTGATTTAGGTGTTCCTACAACTCTTCCTATGTCCTTATTTTGCGACAATCAGGCAGCTATGCATATAGCATCAAACCCAGTGTTTCACGAGAGGACGAAACACATTGAAGTTGATTGTCATTACGTTCGTGAACAAGTTCAATCACAGGTGATTCAGACACATTATACAAGAAGCTTCGACCAACTGGCTGACATCTTCACCAAGCCCTTGGCTTCTCATCAATTTCAACGACTTTTGTCCAAGCTTGGATCCATAAATCTTCTGGATCCAGCTTGAGGGGGAGTATTGGATATTAGTTCTTAATTCAAAGAATAAACACAAGGACCTTAATTCAAGGAGTAAAACAAGGAATCCTTAATTCAAGGAGTAAAACAAGGAATCCTTAATTCAAGGAGTAAAACAAGGAATCCTTAATTCAAGGAGTAAAACAAGGAATCCTTAATTCAAGGAGTAAATCAAGGAATGCTTAATTTAAAGAGTAATTGAAGGAATAAAATTTCCTTATAAATAGCTATACAATTGTAATGAAAACATAAAGAAAATAATACAAACTAGAGAACTCTTTTGTGTAGAGTTATTTCTTGTTTTTTCTACAAATTCAAATTAAGTTTTAATTAAGAATTTTATATATGTCATACACATTAACCAAAAGTGAAGTTAAATTTGTTTTCAAAACGACGAAGTAATAAAAATAATTTCATTTAACTATTACCAATATATTTTATTTTTTATTTTTTGCTATTTAATCTTAATTCGAAACGAAATCATGAAAGTTGAGAGAGTATAAAAGAATCCTAAATGAACGGATCATGTTGACGATGATGTTTTACGAGAAAAACCATAGGAGGATATTTGGCTTTCTGAAAAAAGCTTAAAAGATCTTAAATTAATATCTAATAAAATTTATGTTAAAGTTGATTCATTGATGAGAAACATTTCTAAAGATAGTTTACCATTTATTTTGAGTTTATGTGCGTAATTACATGTTGAAATATCCAAAGAAATTTTAATTTTAAATTATTAGTATAATTAAAATTAAATATATGAATTATGGGTACAGATTAAATCTCCTGGAATCAGAGTGAAGATCTGTCATTGCCTTTGTGCATTTACACCGTTGGACAGTCCATGTCAATTCCACGCAATAAAAGACAAAAGGAAACATCCTCTGAGTTGAGGCTTGAAAGGTTCAGTGCTCTGTGTTTCAGTTCCATTTCAAACATTTTCCACATTTCTGTTTTGTATTATAAATTTTGGTTATGACTTCGTCTTGTGATATGCAAAGCCTAGCTGGGTTTTAGTCATAAAACTTCTCTTACGCTTTAAGTAACAAGTTCAATCATACTCATTGCGTTTTCTTAGATGATGAAGTTTTGAAAAGATTAAAAGAAGATGTCACATTTAAACTTTTGATTGAATAGCTAATCGCCTGATACTGATTGTAAAGGGGCTCTAGCCAATTATTATTATTATTATTTATTTATTTGGCAAGAGAAGCTGTATCCATTTGAAAACACAAAAAAAGAATAAGATAAATTACAGTTTTAAACTAATTGATTGAGAAAAAAAGACCGCTATTAGTTTTTGTAGGGATATAGTAAACCAAATCTAATTAAAACTAATCCAAACCTATTTTTTAATTTTATAGGTTAACGTAAGTTGATGTGATTCTTAAAACATAAAAAAATTATTTACATCTATGATTCAAGTTTTAAGTTTTTCAAATGTACACTTAGTTTAATCAAATTAAATATGGTTAAATGTATGTTTTATTTTTCAAATATTTGTAATGCTAAAAATTTATATTGAATATTTTTGTAATGGTACACGTTTATATGTTTTTGAATTTTGGATTATTGTTTTAAATGTTACTCTTTACTATTTAGTTATTTGAAATTGTATCTGAGGAGTTCTAATAGATTAATGATACCTTTGAATTTGAAGTATTAAAGTGAATAAGATTATAAAATTAGTTAATATCTCATATACTTTAAAAAAATTAAAAATACTCCCAAGATTTTCAATATTTTCAAAAATATTCTTAACGTTTAAAATAAAAATTATAATACCCTTGAGTTTTAAGATATATTCAAAAATATACTTATTATTTAACAGAAATATAAAAAAGTCGTGAAAAATCACATCAATATCTGAAAAGTTTTTTCTACCCCTATCTATATAGTTTTTTGAATATTATTGTTGAGAATATTATCGCAAATATCTTTGAGATTTTGTTTTTCTTCAAAAATATCCCTGATATAATAATTAATTTAACTTTATCAGAAATACCCTTATTATAATAATTAATTTAACTTCATCAAAAATATCTCTGCTATAATAATTAATTTAACTTCATCAAAAATTCTGCTGCTACAATATTTAATTTATCTTCATCAAAAATACCCCTATTTCTCAATAACACGATATAAAATATTTTTCAAAAATACCCCTGAAGATAAATTAAGTTAATAAAGCACACAATATCAAGTTAAATATTTTTGGAAAATATTTTATATCGTGTTATTGAGAAGTAGGGGTATTTTTGATGAAAATAAATTAAATATTATAGCAGAGGAATTTTTGATGAAGTTAAATTAATTATTGTAGTATGAGTGTTTTTGATGAAGTTAAATTAATTATTATAGTAGAGGTATTTTTGATAAAGTTAAATTAATTATTATAACAGAGGTATTTTTGAAGAAAAGTAAAACCTCAAGGGTATTTGCGATAATATTCTTAACGATAATATTAAAAAAACTATATAGGTAGGGATAGAAAAGAATTTTTCAGATATTAATGTGATTTTTCATGGTTTTTTTATACTTCTTTTAAATAATAAAGACATTTTTGAAAATATCTTAAACTTGAGGGGTATTGTAGTTTTTTTAAACGTTAAGGGTATTTCTGAAGATACTGAAAATCTCAGGGATATTTTTGATTTTTTATCCCGTGGGTGTGATATATGTATAGGGTGAGATTACCATTTTACCTCTAATGTTAAATAGAGATATAACGCTGATATCGTTCATGGACATTTTTGATATTAAATAAAACTTAAGGATAATTTTGAATAAATGCAAAACCTCAGGAGTATTTGTGATAATAATCCCCTCATATAATACTTCTTATTTTTATCATATTTTTCATATATTTTACAATTTTTGGAGAACCATCTCTAGTCAAATCTTAGATATAACTTATTTTATCTCCTATGTTAATATTAGTCTTTTTTATCTTCACTTATTACTTTTTTTTCATTTTAATAAAAATAAATCATACAAAATCATTTTGTTCTACCACGTATACTTATATTAGTTTATCACTTTAAGTCTCTTAAAAACTCAAGCCTAACTTAACCCAATAAGATTTCATTGAGTTAATGATTATCCAAACTTATAAGTAGCATTATTGTCGAACTCTTGATCGATGTGGGACTTAAGGAAATCCAAACTTATAAGTAGCATTATTGTCGAACTCTTGATCGATGTGGGACTTAAGGAAACTTAACAGCCTCCACGATGAGACTGTTAAGGATTAAATCTAAGTCACTGATTAAGTCAGGCCTAACTCTGATACCATGTTAGAAACTCAGACCTAACTCAACCTAATAAGATTTCATTGAGTTAGGGGTTACCAAAACTTATAAACAACACTGTTGTCGAACTCATGGTTGATATGAGACTGAAGGAAACTTAACAGAGTCAAAATCATTTTTTAAGAATTATGTCTATAGAATCAAAGCTTTTCATGAATATTAAGATTGTTTTCTTCATCATTAAGTTAGATAATCTCTAATCCATAATTAGAGTGGATGGATAGATATATTTATAGGTAAGTCATAGCACATGCCACACCTATTTTATTGATAGATAAAATTTAAGGTATATTATTTATGAAATTATAAATAAATTATATGGATAAAATAGAAATGTGGTCACCTGGATTTTAAATTTTAAACTTTAATACTCGATATCTCAATATAAATTTAATAATTTGAACATATTTTTATTAAAATTAAATATACATAACATATTTTAATAAAAAATAAATATTAATTGAGAAATACCTAATATAATTTATTGTGCTATGGTGGAGTCTTATGGTTAACCATGCTCCATGGAGGTGGAAATAAGATGTGTGGCAAACGTTGTTGAATTTAGAGGGTACACTTCAGCCATATTTCTTTTTAGATTAGTTGTTTTTTCTTCTAAGTTTTTGTTCAATGTTGTGTATTGTATTTGTAATAGTTTTAATCTGTGAATGAAGATCTATGCTTGATTGCTGGCTGATGAAAGACCATGTTTGGACCATGATGCTAGCTCAGTTTGTAGGTTGTTTGAAGGTCTGGATTGTGCTGTTATGATTAAAGTTTTTGCTCACTATGTAATCAGTGGCTACAAAATATTATGAGTAATTTTTCTCCCAACTCTCTCATAAATCTTAACCATTAATTAAGATATATAAGAGAATAAAAAACAGAAAGATTAACATTTTATTTTTAGAAGTTTATTTTTCTATAATAATTATATTTTTTGACAATTAAAAATTAAGAAGAATAAAAAAACTCATTTAATATATATTCTATTTATTCGTACGATTTTACCTTTAATATTCTAAAAAAATGTTATTTAAATTATGAAAAAAAAAACTAGAACAGATAACTAATGTTTTTTTACTTAATGCATTTTCATTTTTACATTACATTGTAAAAAAATATTTTTTTAGAATTAAAAATAAAATTCTATATTTAAAGTAAGATAACATCGTATAATTAAAATAGAAAACAAACCGATAATTAAAATATATTATTATTTTTTACTTAAAAGAAAGTCATTTTGAAAATTAAGTTTTATATTAAAATAAAAGCCGTTGCAAGAAATTTTTGATTTAATTTAATTTTATTAAGATAATTTTTTTATGAAAAAAATATTTTTGTATAATTCAAATATATGATTTAAAATGATAAAAAAAAAATGAATTTTATTCTCGTACCACTTCACGGTAATAATTTTATTAAGATAATTAGATTCTGATAAACGTGGTTTATATTATACCGTAAACAAAATAAAGTTATATGAGTATAACACCCTTTAGCATGTCAATGACCATCTTAAAAAGCAAATTGCTGGCAAGCTTAGGAGTATTTATAATTCATTAAAATGATTGATCGCTGAAAGAAGAGAGGAAAGAACAAAAAATGTAGGTGATATAATCACAGGCCCAGATCCTGTTCCTTCTCAGAGTTATGTGGATTTATAAAGAAAAAGGACGTTATTGTTTAAGTCCATGAGAAATTTGAATCCTTATTGATTCAAATCCCAAAAGCCCACTTCTAAATAAGTGCTCTTTTTCTACTAAGCCCACTTCTAAATAAGCCCTCTTTTTTACTATGCCCACTCTATGTAACATGTGAAAGAGTATAGTTTCATTATAACCTATCTCAGGTGCACAATCCAGTAACTGACATGTACGATGTAGCAACTTTAAGCACCTACCAATTTGAGAGTATTGTTTGAGATAGTTGAGTATCTTCAATCGTTTGTCTTAATTCTCTTGTAATTTCTTATCCTTTTTTATTCCAGTTCCTTTTTAATTTCTTCTGAGCTTTATTTTCTGAATCTGAAGAGCCACTTTGGGGATGTATCAAAAATTCAAAATCTTTTTTTGGCTATCCTAACGATTAGCTCATCTTATATCGGCTTGTTTTAATTTTGCAGATGGTTTTTTTGATGTAATCCTACGACATACATTCTGCATGCAATTTCTTTTAATGAATCTCTTACTTTGCTGATACGCCTTCTTTTCTTCTTCTCCCCTTCACTCCTCATCCCAATGTTTGTCTTGATTCTAGCTCCTCACTTCACTCCTTTCTCTAATTTTCTTATGAATCCGAAAAGTTTTGTACGGAGAAAATTGAAATTCTTAATTGGCTCCCCTAATTATTATTACATCTTTTTTCGGTTTAAATTTTTAAGTTATTGAATTAACCTATAAAAATATAAATACATAATTTTTTAAATTATATCTAATTAAAAAAATACGCGATCAAACATGTAATTAATATAAAGAGTAAATAAATAAAAATTTAACAAATGATATTATAGGTGAAAACAAATTAGACCACAACAATAACCTAAGAGACAAACCATTGACCTACCGAACATCCACTATAAAAATCAATGTTAAATTACAAATATTAGGTTTTAAACTACCCTTACAGATAAAGTCCCCATTATAACCTACTTATAAACCGTCACTTTTTTCACGCTCTATAAGATAGGTGTATAGATCCAAACCAATGTTTTGATATCTCGAGTCACACGAGTAATTGTACCCGTTCAAAAAATACTTGAAAAATTAGCACAAATACAAAGTGTGTCCTAGAGTTGATTTAATAATGAAAAACCTTAGTTAGAAGATTCAAGAATAGATCAGTTAAATTAAATCATCTAGCAAACCACAGAACGAACAAATAAAACAAAAGTTCAATAAATATAGCTTTTTTAAAATTAAATAATTAAATTAAATAACTATGATCATACACAAAATTATTTGATCGAAACATACAAGAACTTAATCGAGAAGAAGCTATATGAACATGAAATCATAATATCATAAAACAAATAGGCTTATTAATAAATAAACATAACCATATAATTTTTTAGATTATTTAAGAACGAGTTTAATAAAATATGATCTAGATTTTATTTAATGATTTGAGAAAGAAAACACAAAACAATTAGAAGCATAGAATAAGTGTGGTTGTTTAAAATAAGAAGCATTAGGTTCTTTATATAGGAGAAATGAAACCCTAATACTAGGTTAAAGACCAATTAATATTCTATCTATTAAACAAATCCTAGAGCAATAATTAATATGGACAACATGATAAAAGAAAACTTTGGATCGAGTACACAAATAGGTTTTAAGTTAAAACTCTGGCCGCTCGATCAATCTAATCCAGGCTTAATCGATAAAACTATTGAGGTCGATCGATCGATCGAAATTCTTTTTAATCGATCCAACAATGATTAAAATAAAACTAAGACCAGGTAGATTAAACACGATTGATTCTTGATTGATCAAACCCAACTTTGATATATCTACACTAATTTGAAAATTAATAAGATATGACATAGATATTACAAGATCGATCATCAGTCGATTTAACCCTTCGATCGATTTCCCTACTACTTTGATTGATTGCTCTACTACTTTGATTGATTGCCCTAGTACTTTGATTGATTTCCCTAGTACTTTGATCGATCGATCAGTATATATACCAAAGTTTCTAAGTGTATAATATATAGTCTAACGTGAATAAGAAGAAGTATATACCTAAAACATATTGACTTGAAGCTTGGAAGTTTTTTCAGCTTGAACAATGGAAATAAAACTTACTTAAAAACTAGTTTATATTTAAATGTTTTGTTCATGAATATCGATAATATTCATATACCTTACAATATCTCTCTTTATCACATTTGTGTGCCAAAATCTCTCATTCGTTACATAATACATAGTTAAAATAAATTAATGTAATAGTACTATCTTATGATCCGATAAAACATTTTTTTGGCAATCCTTGACATTCATATATACACTGAAAAAAATAACAGATAGGCACACAATTTATCTTGAATGACTCATTGTTCATTAGATTAGTGCACAAATATATATATATATATCAAATGAAGGTAGTAGACTGATTTAAACATGACTTTAACAAAATACTTAATTCTTAATTGAGAAATTATTCTTGTTTAAATTTAGACGATCCATTATATACATAGTATATTAACAATACACACATATAAATTAACATATATAGTAACATATTGAAAATCACCCAAAATAAAATACATGTCTGAACTTCAAAAGTATTTCAATTAATTTATTTATGATGGAGGATTCAAAAGAAAGAGTATCATATATAATGAAAAACTACAATTAAATCCTCAATTTTACAAAATAAAAAAATCTACAAAGAGAAGTTAAAATTCTTATTCCCTTTTTTTGTGCATATAAAGTTTTTCTGTTTTATTTACTTTACTTTTATTTTTTTGTTAAGAAATCATGTACGAGCCAAAAATCTAATATGATGACCTTCACACTAGTTATGAGATAATATTCTTCACTCACTAGGATAACTACGCAAATCACAATGATAGCTCTTCAAAACTAGTGTCTCTCTTTAGATTTGTTTATAAATAAAAAAATAGAACTCAAATATAATTTTACAGTTTGATTAGCTTAAGTCTTGAAATCTTACAAAAGTAATTATAAACTTCAATATAGATCAACACATGTGAAAGAATATGTAAATATACAAGTCAAAATACTTAGTTATATAATAAAAAGTAAATTAGAATAAGGGAAGTTTGTAAGTGAAAGTAGTATATACAATCCATTTTATTGTTAAAACAAAGAAATATCAATAAAAAACTACTAAAGATGCTCATCTAAGGTTTATTAATTACTCAAAACAAAAGTATGTATGTAAATGCATAAATCAAAATAATCAATTACACAATGAAAATTCAATTAAAATAAGGAAACTTTGTACGTGAAAGTAGTATGTCAAGTCCATTTCAATATTAGAATAAATGTACACACTTTTTTATATTAAAATTAAAAATAATCAATAAAAAAATACTAATGATGCTCACCTAGGGTTTATTAATCACTCAAACAAAAGTACCTAAATAAAATGATCAGGTGATCGAAAAGAGACAATCTTCCCTAACTCAAACTTTTTAAATTTTTATTTTTTATATCTTTGTGATAGAAATCAACTACTTTAGTTATCATTTGCATATTTTTGAAATTACCTTTAAATTTCACATTCATCTTAAATGAAGATGTAATATACATGCTAGGATGATGATAAGAGTTAGAATCAAATGTATTGAATTTCATATACCTCTTTGAACCAACAACCTCATGGTTTATAGTATAATTATTAGACATACTATGCATAGATATATGATAATAATGAGTCATATGATTAGAAGCATGGAAATAGTTATTAACATGGACACCCGTCAACAAAAATCTATATTTGAACTTAATATGACATTTCCTACCACAGTGATGATAAACATGCATAAACTTAACAATTTTTTTCTATTATAGATGTAATGATTCTTTGTACATAATTAATAACAGTTTACAAATATGATTTTTGAAGAAGGGTTAGAAGATTTTACAACCTAAGTTATTTTTAAAGATAATGACGTAAAGTGCTCATCTACATAGCCTAGCCATATCTTATCTACAAAATGTTTTCCATTGTCAAGAACTTTGTTTAACCTTTTATTTCTAATAGTCAACTTATTTATGGCTTCCATTGATTTTTGAAGTTTATACATAATATTCTTGTTTTTTTGTTTAAGATCTACAAGACTTTAATTCAAAACATCAACAAGTTTAGAAAACTCAATTTTTTTCTTTTTCTACAATGGAGGAATTAATTTCATGTCATTTAACTTTATCATTTAATATGATCACTTCAACTAATAACCTATGTTTTTGTCTCTTGAAACCTACTAAATCTATAATAGTTCATTAAGACAATAAACATTATACTTGTTGGAGTGCATCAATAGTTACATCAAATACCAAATAGTTGACATCATTGTTTTTTATTTATTTGAATTGTCGTTGTCACTTTCTCACACTACAAAATAATCAATCCTATTACAATCAAAATATTATGGTCTAATTAATGGGTTTAATTTTCTTACTTTATAAACTCATATGTTTGAGTTTTTCTTAATTTTTGATTCTTGAAATGGTTTGGTTGCCAAGTAGACTGAGTTAATCTAGGTGAATATTTTCTCAGGTCTTTTGATGAAGAGTTTTGATTCTTCATCATTTTCATTAGTCATTGTAACTATTATCAGTTATGGTGATTTTAAAAACGACATATTTTGTTCTTTTTAAGAGTTTAAAAGCTTCAAAAGTTTAAAATGAGTAATAAAGTTACTTTATTTTGATGGTGTCTACATTCCTACTTTCATCAATAGTATGAAAACAATCTGATAACAAATAAAGGATTTTCTTAACCAACATAAATTCCTCAATTTTCTCGACAAGATTTGAATAAATGTTAATAATATTATATAATTTAACATAAAATATAGAGAAGGTTTCAGTTTCTTCCATTCTAAAGTTTCAAACGTAGTGTCTGACAAGTTTGGTTCTTTAACTTAAGTGGTACCCTTAAATTATCCTAGGCAACGAAAAGAAACTCTTGGATCACAATATTCATGTTGGCTCTGAAACATACTCTTATTCTGTTGTTTTCTATTCAAGTGTAAAAATTTGCTCTAGTTATTTCACTAAAATCCAATCAAGCATCAGTCAATAACTCTTATGTACCAACAATTAGATTACGGCCTGTTGAAAGTGCTATGTATCACTGAATACAGGAAAAAAAGTGATAAAAATCCACCACCTCCCAAAATATATATATATACTTTAATACAATATAAATCTATTCCATTTATAAAAAAATCATAAAAATATATTTCATATGAATAATAGACTAATAATATTATCTCACTTAATAAATACAAATCTAATTTATATTTTTATTAAAATAACGAACTTGAATAAACATCCATCCTGTATTATATTATATAGCATGTCACATCATATGATTACAAATTTAAGACTAACATTACTATTAAACTAATCCAATATCAAATGAAAATGAATGAACAAGGGTATTTAATAGGTAAAAAATAAACTACTAGCACACTAGCATTCACATAACAGTAATTTCCTAAACCATTCATGGTGCCAAAACAGCCAAACATTAACCTGCATAACTAGTTTTGTATCATACAATTGTTCAAACTAACAAAATCCGCATTCACATAACAGTAATTTCCCAAACCATTCATGGTGCCAAAACAGCCAAAACATTTAACCTGCATAACTAGTTTTGTATCATACAATTGTTCAAACTAACAAGATCCAAAAACTTGAGAATTGAGATCAAAGTCATACAGAATACTACTAGCAAAAATTATTAAGGTTCTTTTTTAACTCCACATTGACATAAGAAAGGAATTACAACACAATGAACTTGGTTTCGACCAGAAAGACAAAATCAATACCGTCCGCAGAATTGTTTCAGGGAGAGGAAATATCTTTATCATTCCTCCTCTTGCGGAGAGCGACTGCATCATTATAAATAAACATTATTATAAGATGTCCAATACATACACAACTGATAAGCCATTCAAGTAAAGCTATAGAAAGTCATGCTAACCTGTCGTATCTGCCATTAATGGGGCTTTCCGGTCCACGATAGTTGGGGGTGTCCCGAGGGTCAGGCAACGACTTTGGGCTAGGTCTACGGCCATTCTCAATGTTAGTCATCTTTCTTCCAGGACTATGACTGGGACCACAGCCATTTTCAGGGCTTCTTTCCCTCTTGTAGGGACTAGAGCTGGGAGCACGACCATTATTAGGACTGCTGATTTGGTCAGCACTCACCCTATCTTTTCTATGAGGGCTGTGACTATCATGACCACGATCAGAGCCACCTCTTTCTCTCCTCCTGTAGGCACTAGGGCTGCGGCCACGGCCATAATGAGGACTGGCCCTGTCTCTCCTGTAGGGACTTGGGCTACGACCACGTCCATAATCAGGACTACCTCTCTCTCGCTTATAGGGGCTTGTGCCACGACCATAATCAGGACTAGCTCTTTCTCTCCGGTAAGGACTTGGGGAGCGTCTTCTATCACGGCCTCTTTCTATTGATCTATCCCGACTTCTACCAGGGCTGTAGCCATCTTTTCGTTCATCATCATCACGAACTGCATATTCCACTGAGATAACTCTATCCATCAACTTGCTGCACATGAAAATAGAAAAGGCATCAGATTATATAAAGGAAACATAGCATATTAATACATTAATATTTGACAAAGAACAATATTTATATGTTTATCATAGACAGCTGGGCTTGTAGTAGTTTAAAATATCACTTCCATTGTAATATAAGTCTTCCCATTTCGTTTTCATTCATACTTTTTTAAAGAAGAGGAGGGCACTGTAGATGCCTTTTTGCACAAACGTAAGAGAACAAAGTTCAAAATTGTCACCTCAAGTTTGTAGCCTCCAATGCTCTGCAAGCATCTTCCTGTGACTCATACTGAATGAAAGCAAAATTCCTTCTAATCCTAACATTCACTATCTTCCCATATGGATCAAAATGCTTCTCCAAATCCCTAGTCCTGGTGTGGTAAGGGTCAAAATTTATAACAAACAAGGTCTTTGAAGGTCTGGTGTTAGTTGAAGGCCGTTTGGAACCACCAGGCCTTCTTATACCACGTTCTTGCTGCAACATTAAACATAAAAGTGATCAATTTATCCATCATCCAAAAGCAGAACAAAACAGTGGTAAACACAAAAATTCGACCAAAGTTAACATGTACAACCTTGGTCCACTCCACACGAAGTCGGCGCCCTTTTCGGCCAAATTCTCTCCTATCAAGTCCTCGAATTGCATCCTCAGCATCCCTTTCATCTTCCATGTAAACAAAAGCAAATCCTGCATAAAAGTATTGCAAAATAACATGAATTAACTCAATATTTTAGATATATTAGATAAGTATTCCCCTTCAAAAGAATTCTTTCGATTACAGTCGATTTTCCACCCTCTATATGAATGTAAAAGCCACATAGATACTATCCTATTTATATAAAAAAAATTATTTGACAACGTCTAGCAAATCTTAAACCAAGAAACTAGAAAAATTAGCAACAGACCTTGTGTCATGAACTAAATGATGTCAAGGTAACAAGAATCCAAAAGGGGATGTCTCATTGTGGGTCAATGAAAAGAGAATGCCTCCATCTAATAATCTGCCTCTGCTGTGAGGTTGGCAATGTTTCAAGTTTGAAACATGTCTGAAATTGAAGGCTGGGCAAGATTCATGAGGAATGAAAATCAATGGTGTCTGTGCAAAATGTGGATTGGTAGTGCCATGGCCGTTCAGAGACTCTTCTTGAGAACAAGAAGAGGATGCTCGTCACAGGCAAGAAACAGTTCTGAAGAGTCCATCCATTAGCTCAGAAGAAAATGGACATACCAAAAATTAATCCTGCGTCAAAGAAAATGTTGAGTACGTGGATTTTAAGCTTCAAAAAATATTTTTTTCCCTTAGACGCATCTTCAACCACCAATAGAAGTCAACATTGGATCATTTCTGTTTCTGGAACAAGTAGTGCCAGGATAATTCATATTTACTCTAGAGAACCACCACAGAATGACCAATAAGGAATGCCACCTGTATGGGTGGATGCTGACATCCAGTTTCATTGACTTGCTGCCGGAGGATCCAATGGTTTTGTGTAAAGCATGCCGAATTCGTATATAGTTGGTTTATTGAAATTATTGATGTAATTTTATATGATGGTTAATATTAATTTAAAAAGAAAAGGGTTTTACCCATCAGTCGATAGAATTCCATAAGAGTGAATCAGTCATTTCAAAAATTTAGAATACAATAGTAATATCACCCCACATTTTTCCTAGTTAAAGATTCCATAAGAACTATTTTAAACTCCAAACTTAAGCTACTGACACTAATTTTTCTTAGCAATACTTACAGAAGCTTTATCTAATGCCAAATATTAGTTACACGTTTCCACACACGATTACATGATTATTGATTACTTACCGTTTTTATGTAAATCAGCTGTCGGAAAATTTGCGAGACTCGATTTACTTGAACTTATGCACAATATAGAGCTAGAAGACTAAAACTTCAGAGCACTTGGCATATCATCAAGGGTAACTCTTGATGTTGAAGCCATGACCAGAAAAAGAAGCAGATTGTGAATGTACAATGAAATTAACAGGTTGTTGAGAAAATCAATTGCAGTATCAAAAACAGGATGGAAACGGTAGAAACTACTCAAATGAAGCACAGAACTCACCAGACTTCATATCCACTCTATCAACCTTGCCATATCTTCCAAAAAGCCTTTCTAGATCAGACTGTCCAGCATCGTACTCAAAGTTTCCACAGAAAATTGGCTTCATTTTCCTGGAAAAATAATTGCTTGTAAGACCCAAAAAAAACATTTCATAAGAAAATCAACAACCAAACTCTAAAGCGAATTTCGAACGAAAATACATTTAATAATCAACAAGAAAGCATACAGCAACAAAAAGCTTCAAATTACGAGTAAGGCTATTAAGTAAAGGAAAATTGTATTCAATCACAACAATATCAGATCTACAACACAGGAGAAATAAACCTCGAGATCTCTCCACATAAAAAAGGGGGAAAGAAGAGGATAGACAACTCAACATAACCAGATCTGAGCTTTCTCTCTTTCGAATTTTCATATGATCAGACCAAAACATGAAAAGTCAAGATCAATAAAATGTAGGGCATCAAACGATGAATATATTTTAGGCAATTTCTCGTAAGTATACCTTCTTCCGGAATTTACGATTAGAAAGCGATGAACCTGTTGAAAACCTAGCCGTCAAAAAGATATAGTAAATATTCCGTAGAATTGATTGAAGGACAGACCTAGAGAGTAGTACAAAACAACTAAAAATGGAATACTTTTGTTCTGCAAGACTGCAATTGATGGCGCCGACTTGACCAGGCTTGTGCCCAACTTTAAGTAAATGGGCCCATTATAATTTCGCCGCCCGTTCTGACTATTAGTGGCCCAATATTTAACATGGCTTTTTTAATGGGCTTGTTAGAGCTTTTTATTTTTTATTTTTAAAGAGAAGAGCTAGTAAATTTCTGGGGCCATTCACATTGTTTTTCTTCAAAAAAAAAAAAAACACAAATTGATAATTACCGTGAAACCGAGTGAATTAAGCTTTAAGAAGAAAATCTAGGTATAATTTTAGTACGCGTCCATCTTGAAAACAGGCCAACACTACACAAATTTAATTATAATCGGATCACGTTAAATTAAATATTATCACTAATTTTTTATAAATATAAGATTTTATTATTTTTATAACTATAAATAATTTATTTGATAAAAAAATATTTAAATTTATATTATATGAATAAGATGAATAAAAATATCACACGATCCTATAAGATTATCACCTATAAGTTTTTGGTTGGTCAAAAAAAAACAAAAAGGTAATCAAGAATCATGCGCATAAGTTGAAAAGAAAAGGAAAATAAATGAATAAACAAAACAAAACCTTCAATAGTAATAAATGCAAGCTACTAAACTCACAAACTCATTAGTATTCTATGTTTTGTTTGTTTCTAATTTCAAACCACATTATATATTGTTATGAGAAAAAATAAATTTGGCACACTTTATCCGTGATCTCATTTATTACAAGTGAGTCGAGGGATTAAAAGTTTCAATTTGGCACACTTCAACCTCGAATTCATTTAGTATCTTAGAGGTTTTATAAAAAATTGTCAAAAAAAACTCAAGATATAGTTGGTGATAACCAGGAAACAACTGATAATGAAATGATAGGAGTAACAAGTATGGATGGGCAAAAAAAATGCGGGTTCGGTTATCCGCGGTTAACCGAACTGGTGTTTGGTTTTTAACCGTGTAATTTTGGGGACGAGTTCGGTTTCGGCTAAAAACCAAACATAAAGGAGTGGGTACGGTTCGGTTACGGTTATACTCAAAACCGTACCCTCCCGTATCTGAAATTAATTAAAATTTATTTATTTAAATAAATTATATATTAATTAAAATTTATTTATTTTAAACCTAATGTATAAACTTATTTATGCCAAACCCTAATTCTCACTCAAACTCTCAATTCTCAAACACAGAAACACTCACTCCACGCCTTTTTTTCCTTAATCTCTCAGAGGCCAGATCACATCCGACCATCCCTAATTTTTCTTTCATCTAACAGTGCCGCGTCGTCGCCATCCGTAGTCGTTAGTCGATACGTCTTCGCCAGTCGTCACCATTTCGTTCACACTTCACAGCGCAATCTGTCGCCTCTCATAGTGCTAGCCATCCCCAGTCACAGTGCCAGTCATCGCCGTTCACAGTGCAAGCCATCGCTGTTCACAGTGCCAGTCATCACCGTTCATAACGCAAGCCATCGCCGTTCACAGCACAAGCCATCGCCGTTCACAACGCCAATCATCGCCATTCACAACGTCAGCCATCGCCATTCACAACCTCAACCATCGTCGTTCACAGCGCCAACCATCACCGTTCATAGCCCTAACCATCACCGTTTATAGTGCCAGCCATCACCGTTCACAGAGCCAACCGTCGCCGTTCATTTCAATATTGTTTCTGAAACCTGAATATCTATTTGTAGATGTTGAAATATGTTTAACTTATATCTGATTGCTGAAATAATTATTGATATTTCTGTATTATGGTGGAAAGCTTTGCAGAACCTTGAGAAACTATGTTTTTTTTCATTTCAGTATTGTTTCTGAAACCTGAATATCTATTTGTAGATGTTGAAATATGGTTAACTTATATCTGATTGCTGAAATAATTATTGATATTTCTGTATTACGGTGGAAAGCTTTGCAGAACCTTGAGAAACTATGTTTTTTTCATTTCAGTATTGTTTCTAAACCTGAATATCTATTTGGAGATGTTGAAATATGGTTAATTTATATGTGATTGCTGAAATAATTATTAATATTTATGTATTATGGTGGAAAGCTTTGCAGAACCTTGAAAAACTATGTTTTTTTCATTTCAGTATTGTTTCTCAAACCTGAATATCTATTTGTATATGTTGAAATATGGTTAACTTATATCTCATTGCTGAAATAATTATTGATATTTCTGTATTATGGTGGAAAACTTTGCAGAACTTTGAGAAACTATGTTTTTTTCATTTCAGTATTGTTTCTGAAACCTGAATATCTATTTGGAGATGTTGAAATATGGTTAACTTATATGTGATTGCTGAAATAATTATTAATATTTATGTATTATGGTGGAAAGCTTTGCAGAACCTTGAAAAACTATGTTTTTTTTCATTTCAGTATTGTTTCTGAAACCTGAATATCTATTTGTATATGTTGAAATATGGTTAACTTATATCTCATTGCTGAAATAATTATTGATATTTCTGTATTATGGTGGAAAGATTTGTAGAACCTTGAGAAACTATGTTTTTTTCATTTCAGTATTGTTTCTGAAATCTGAATATCTATTTGTATATGTTGAAATATGGTTAACTTATATCTGATTGCTGAAATAATTATTGATATTTCTATATTATGGTGGAAAGCTTTGTAGAACCTTGAGAAACTATGTTTTTTTCATTTCAGTATTGTTTCTGAAACCTGAATATCTATTTGTATATGTTGAAATATGGTTAAATTATATCTGATTGCTGAAATAATTATTGATATTTCTGTATTATGGTGGAAAGCTTTGCAGAACCTTGAGGAACTGTGTTTTTTTCATTTCAGTATTGTTTCTGAAACCTGAATATCTATTTGTAGATGTTGAAATATGGTTAACTTATATCTGATTGCTGAAATAATTATTGATATTTCTGTATTATGGTGGAAAGCTTTGCAAAACCTTGAGAAACTATGTTTTTTTCATTTCAGTATTGTTTCTAAACCTGAATATCTATTTGGAGATGTTGAAATATGGTTAACTTATATGTGATTGTTGAAATAATTATTGATATTTCTGTATTATGGTGGAAAGCTTTGCAGAACCTTGAAAAACTATGTTTTTTTCATTTCAGTATTGTTTCTCAAACCTGAATATCTATTTGTATATGTTGAAATATGGTTAACTTATATCTCATTGCTGAAATAATTATTGATATTCCAAGCCAATCTCTCTAAATAATTATGGGGAGATTCCATTCTTATAGCCACATACCTCATAAATTTTACTCTAACACCTGTTTTCAAGGGTAAAACACCATTTGAAATCCTTTTTCACAAAGCTCCTAGGTATGAACATCTCTGTGTCTTTGGTTCCCTTTGTTTTGTGCATACACATCATGATTGGCCCACCAAGTTTGATCCTAGATCACATAGAAGCATATTCATTGAGTATCCATATGGGATAAAAGGTTACCACGTCTACAATCTGGAAACAAGCAAGACTTTAGTGTCTCGTGATGTTATCTTTCATGAACATGTGTTTCCTTATTTCACTTCCGCTGTCAACACTCCAACTCTATTCACTCAATCAGAAAATACTATTTATGATGACATGCCTAACATTCGTCAATCAACCACTCCAAATATATCACTTCATCATACACTATATGTCCTTCCAACAATCGACTCAAACACTCTTCATCTTCAAGATTTATCTCCTGAAAACATCATCATCAATTTTTGCACCACACGTGACTCCTCCAACATCAGTCACACATAGGCTTCGCTGATCCACCAATGTTCCTAGCTTCCTTCATAAGTATCGTGTAGGAGCTTCATTGCCTTCTCGGTTCTTCCCTTCGTCTAACTCAGTATCGTCTAATAATAAAGGTACTTCTCATTCTCTATCTTATGTACTTACTTATGATCGATTATCACCTGCACATCGTGCCTTTGCTACTTCTATTTCCATTCTCAGGGAACCAACCACCTTTGTTGAAGCTTTCAATGATCCAAAATGACGACTTGCCATGAAACAAGAACTGGATGCTCTCGAAACTAATGGCACTTGGAATCTTCAACCACTTCCTCCAAACAATAACCCATTTGGTTATAAATGGGTCTACAAAATAAAGTATAATCTTGATGGCTCTGTGGAATGATACAAGACTCGGTTAGTAGCCAAAGGATACAGTCAGATTGAAGGTTTTGACTATCAAGAAACTTTTGCACCAGTAGCCAAACTTGTCACTCTTTGTCTCCTTCTTGTCGTTGCTGCTATTCAAAATTGGCATATTTGTCAACTCGATGTCAATAATGCTTTTCTCTATGGTGATCTTCACGAAGATGTCTACATGTCTCTTCCACCTGGATTTGGACCAAAGGGGAAAACACGATTATGTAAACTATATAAATTTTTTTATGGACTCAAACAAGCCTCACGATAATGGTTCATCAAGCTATCAACAACACTTAAGCTAGCTGGTTTTAACCAATCCAAGTATGATCACTCACTATTCACCTAAACCCGTGGTAATTCCTTCTCTGCTTTTCTTGTCTATGTAGACGATATAAACATAACAAGAAACAATCTACAAGACATTGAAGAAACTAAGAATCATCTCATACGACAATTCAAGTTAAAAGATCTCGGTGAATTAAAGTATTTTTTGGGCATAGAAGTTTCACATTCTAAGAAGGGAATTGTTCTGTCATAATGCAAGTATGCACTTGAAATATTGGAGGACATGGGTTATCTTGGTGCCAAATATGCCAATTCACTTATGGAACATAATTTATCCCTCAGCAAGGTTAAAAGGGAATTCATCAGTGACCCCACATCCTATCGAAGACTTGTTGGGAGATTAATATACTTCACCATCACACGACCCGACTTAGTGTATGTTGTGCACATTCTCAGTCAATATATGGATAAACCATGACAACCACATTTGGATGCAGCTCAACGAGTGCTACAATATGTCAAAAACACACCAGGACAAGATCTCTTTTTCTCAGCAACTAGTTCATTACAACTAAATGCTTTTTGTGACGCAGATTGGGCTAGATACACAGACACACGACGATCAACCATGGGATTTTATATGTTTCTTGGAAACTCATTAATTTCTTGGAAGACTAAGAAACAAAATACGATCTCACGATCGAGTGCAGAAGCAGAATACCATTCTATGACAGTAGCCTATTGTAAAGTAACCTGGTTACAATACATTTTGGATAATTTGGGTACTAAACACTCATAATCGATCAAGTTATATTGCGACAATCAAGCAGCTCTTCACATTGCATCAAATCTAGTGTTTCATGAACAAACCAAACACATAGAGATCGATTGCCATCTAGTGAGAGAAAAGATTCAAACTCGAATGATCAAAACTTATCATATCTCTACATCAGAGCAACCAATAGATATCTTTACCAAATCCTTGAGTTTTTCACAATTCTCGAGCTTACTTAACAAGTTAGGAATAATTAACATATATTCTAACTTTAGGGGGAATGTTAAAGAACTCAAGATTCAGCTGGTGACAACCAATATGCTAGTTGGAAACAACCAACAATGAAATGGTGGTGAGTAACAAGTTGTCCAAGAACATGATCTCTAATAATTATGTTTATTTCAATTATTACATTCTTTCATTTTCTCTTGTATAAATTAGATTGTAAATATTTGTTTATAGATACAATAAAATCATCTCTTACAAAAATAATAACATAATTTTTTTTTTAAATTATAACAACAAAAATAACAAAACAACAATTTTAAATGAAATCTAATTAGTTAAAATTTAACATTAAACGAATTTAATTGGTCGGAGTTTAATTTAAAACGCATTCAATTAGACATCATTCGATCTAAAAATTCTTGAACTGTGTTTTTCTTTAATAAAAATATATAAATATAACATCATATTTATTATTTTTATGATTATAAATTTAAAAAAATTATAAAAATTATTTTGTGGTAGTTGAACTCTGAAGTAAATAAGAGATAATAGTTGAAAGTTTAGAACAACTACATATAATATATTTATTTTACAATGATATTTTTAATCCTAATAGAGTTAATATTCTTAAACAATAAACTAATAATATAACACAATACTTAGCGTTTATTTTATGATTATATTTTCAATTGTTAAACCTAAATCATATCGAATTTGTCTCTTTCAAGTTGAATCTTCCTCTAAAGTCTAGGTTGGATTGAGATCTCCACGATCAAGATCAAGCTTTTTAGTCATCAATACCCCACAAGGCCTCCAAGATCTCGTAAAACTCCTACAATAAAAATAATAATAATCATCACAAATAATTAATATCTACTATTAATCTTTATAAATTTTTTTAAAAAATCATTTATAAGTTCTAGCTACTATATATCTAAATATGTTATGTGTTTATGTTTTATTACACCACCTTACACACGTCGTTGTCTTCCATTTCTTCATTTCCTGGTTGCTAAATTTTAAAATTAGAAAAAAACTCTAACTATAAATGATCCAATCAATTAACTTATTTTACTTTTAATTATTTAGTAAAAAAATATTTATTTTTTTATAATCTTAAAAAATATTTTTTTTGAAAGAAATTAAAAATAAAATTATATATTTGAAGAGATTATATCATATACATATTAGACTTACTTGCTGAGAATTGAATTTGTTAAGTTATATTTGATATTGTACTTTATTTATACTACATTTGTACTACATATCTAATATTTCACTTGTACTATATATCTATTATTTCACTTGTAATACACTTGTTACAATCCTATAAATAAGAGTTTTTATATACATTTTAAAACACATCAATACAACATTAAATTATTCTTACTTCTTATCTCTCTATACTCTTAACATGGTATTAGAGCCTCTCATATACCTCTAGAATTTCTATCAAAATTTTGCCTCTCTTCATCACAGTAAACCACTATCACCTATACCAATCCAATCAAAGCCAAAATACTATCATCAAACTCGTCTCATCCAGAAAATTCCATAACCACCAAAATCAACTCAAAATAACACCTCACATGCCTTCACATGCCAACCCACCCTCAAGTCCAACCTGATTCACCCAACCCTGGTTCATCCAAACCCGGTTCACCCAACCCTAGTTCACCCAACTGCGGTTCAACTCAACCTCAGTTCAACACCTTCCCAACTGGTTCTCCACCAGTTCAGACCGGTTCCCGACTTGTTTTCAACTCCTTTTTTTTTTCATTTTTAAGGTTATTTTTGACCTATATAAACTCATTTATACTGTTTCTTTATATTTTCTCTATTACTCCTTAAAATGGATCGAAATGATGTCCCCAAACCAATCTCTACCACCCTTGATGATACTAATAACCTAGCCTAGGCACAAGCAATGAAGAGTTTCTTGAAAGGACGCAAGTTATGATGTTTCATAACTGGTGATATCTCTATACCCATAAAAGAAACCATTGAAATCGACTCTTTATTTACTGACCATGGTGAATTTGGGCATTTTGACACTACCAAGGAAGTTTGAGAATTTCTTGAAGCTCGCTTTACTACCATAAATTTGGCTAATCAATATCAACTTTTGGTAAATCTTCATACCAAACGTCAAAAGTCTGATCAAACGATTAACCAATTTCTCTCTGAGATGCATGCAATTTGGGATCAACTTGCTCTCTCTGAACCAATTTGGACAAACAAAATTGATGCTGAGATGTTTGCAACTTATCGTAATCATCAACTCCTTGTTATTTTTCTCAAGGATCTTCATGATCGGTTTAAACCTGTTTGGGCTTCCTTACTTCATCGCAATCCTTTTCTAGCCTTAGATACTGTTGTGAATGAGCTTTGCTCTAAAGAAACTTGGATGGGGATTTTTAAAGTTCATCCTACAGATTATGTTCTTGCCACTCCCTTTTATTTCCCTAAAGGAGGTTCTAAAAAGGGCTTCAAACAACAAGGTTACGCCTACTTCCACAACCTCAATCATGAGCTTCTTACATCTCCCATTCAGGTATGTATATATTATCACAAGAAGGGTCTAAGACACTTTCAAACAGATTGCTTTCAGAATCCCATTCGGCATCATTCTCGGAATCCCCCTCGAAATCCCTCTCAACATGCTTCAGGTAAACCTAGTAACTCATCTATCACTGCTACTGCTCCTGAGAATAATCATGAAAAATTTACTTTTCTACTCAAGAACTTGAAAGTCTTCTTAAACATGTCCTCTCAAAATCTAGTAATCCTTCTCCTACTACCTTGTCTCTCACATCAGGATCCACAGATAGGACAGATCCTTGAGATAGGCCGTAAGGTTGGATGATTATTTGAACTTATCAACCTTCATTTAACCAATTCTCATCGTACTTTTGTTGTTGCTTCTACTACTCCTATCAACATATGGAATGCTCATCTATACCATATGTCTATAGGATGTTTTCGTCCCTTAGCATGTTTTGGTAAATTAGGATCTGTTTCTACTTTTGATAATGTAATTTTTTTGCCCTGTCAATTGGGAAAACAACCTGCTTTATGTTTTAATAAAAGTGATTCTACTTTTGTCTCACTTTTTGACTTAATTCGTTCTGATGTTTGGGGTCCATCCTCACATCCTACTATAGGGGGGATGTGTTTACTTTGTCATCTTTATTGATGATTATTCAAGATTCACAAGGATTTTTCTCATGAAACATACTTTGAATTACCCAAAATTTATTATGATTTTGCCCAAATGGTTAAAACCCAATTTTCTCAAACTATCAAAGTACTTAGATGTGATAATGCTATGGAATATAAAGAAACAAATTTTTGAAATTTTCTTCGACAAAATGGCACTTTTTCTCAATATTTTTGTCCTGGCACATCTTAACAAAATGGAAGAGCTACTAATACTGTTCGTTCTCTCCTCATTTCTAGTTCTTGTCCTGAACGCTTTTGGGGTGAAGGAGCTCTTACGGTTGTTTATACCATCAATCGTGTTCCATGTCTATTATTCACAATCAATCCCTTTTATGAGTGTCTCTATAATACTTCTCAATCTTATGAATTGCTCAGAGTGTTTGGTTGTGCCGGTTTTGTTCTTCTTCACCCTCATGAACGCAATAAATTGGAACCTCGTGCTCGTTTTTGTTGTTTCTTAAGGTATGGAATAGAACACAAAGGTTATCGTTGTTGAGACTCTCTCTCTCAACGATTGCGCATCTCTCATCATGTCATATTTTGGGAACATAAAATGTTTTCCTCTATTTACTCATTTCATGTCTCAGCTCTTACCTCACTCTTAAAAAAATGACCAAACTATTGATCTATTTCCTCCTGACTTTGCTCTATTACCCTCACCATCGTCTACTATGGCTTCTCCTGATATGTCTGCTTCTTTTAATGATCCTATCATTACAACATCCTCTGAAGACCAACCATCTGATTGTGTAGATTCATTACTTCATCGTTCTACTCATTAAGCTATGACAAATGAATTACAAGCATTAACAAAAGCACATACATGGATCTTGTTGATCTTCCATATAATAAATCTCTGATTTGTTGCAAGTGGATTTTCAAAATCAAAACTCATTCAGATGGGTCTGTGGAACAATATAAAGCTTGTCTGGTTGCAAAGGGTTTTACATAGGAATATGGCATCGAATATGAAGAAACTTTTACACTTGTAGCTCGCCTCACCTTTATTCGCAGTATCATTATTGTTGTTGCTACTGTCCGAAACTAGAACATGTTTCAAATGGATGTCAAAAATGTTTTTCTCAATGGAGACATAACCGAGGAAGTTTTTATGAAACCTCATCTTGGATACACTCATTCACCTCATCAAGTATGCAGACTTCGTCGTGCTCTCTATGGCCTCAAACAAGCTCCTCGGGCTTGATTTTCCAAATTCAACTCTACACTTACTGACTTTGGTTTCACTTCTAGTTCTTATGACTTCGACCTCTTTATTCGTAACTCTCACTCCTTTATGTAGATGATATGATCATAACAGGGAATAACTCTAATGGCATTGTTGATCTCAAGCAGTTTTTGAGCCATTAATTTGAAATGAAAGACCTTGGTCGCCTCCACTACTTCTTAGGCCTAGAAATCTCATCTCATTCTCAATGATACTATCTTTCTCAAGCAAAATACTCTTCCGATATTTTTAATTAGTCTGGCCTTATTGATTGCAAGACTACATCAACACCTCTAGAAACCAATGTCAAACTTACTCCATTAGATGGTATTATTCTCTCAGATGCCACATTATACAGATAACTAGTTAGCAATCTTGTTTATCTCATAGTCACTCGTCCTGCCATCGCTTATGATGTTCATCTGGTTAGTCAATTCATGTCTGCTCCACAGTATACCCATTATACTACGATTCTTCGTATTCTTCGCTACATCAAAGGCACCATGTTTCACGGTTTTCACTTCTCCAACAAGTTTAATCTTCTTCTTTCTGCCTACTCTGATGCTGACTGGGCGGGTGACCCTACTGATCGTCGCTCTACCATTGGATATTGTTTTTTTCTTGGAAACTCTTTCATATCTTGACAAAGCAAGAAACAATCTCTCATTTCCTGATCAAGCACTGAAGTTGAATATCGTGCTCTTGCTAACACCACTCAATAACTTCTTTGGCTCCGTTGGCTACTTGCTGATATGGGTGTTCTCCAGTCAACCACAACTATCATATATTGTGACAATCAAAATGCTATTCAAATTGCTCATAATAATGTATTTCATGAACGAACAAAACATATCGAGATTGATTATCATTTTATTCGTCAACATGTTCTTCAAAACACTCTTTATCTCAAATCAATATCCTCCACATATCAAATAATTGACATCTTCGCCAAACCTCATCTACCAGTCATATTTTAGGAATTAGTTTTCAAACTCAAACTGATTGTTTCTCTTCCACTTAATTTGAGGAAGAATGTTAAGTTATATTTGATATTATACTTCACTTATACTATACTTATATTTCATTTGTACTACATATATATTATTTCACTTGTTACGATCCTATAAATATGATTCTATATATAAATTCTAAAATACAATAATAAAACATTAAATCATTATTTCTTTTTATTACTTTATACTTTTAACATAATTAATCAAAGCTGGGATAGTAGTAGTCTCCGGATGAATTAATCACAATGATATCGTTCTCATTATTCTGCACTTGTTCATTTCCCTGTTTGTTCACTATGCATTAGTGTAAAAATTGTTCCCTACATTGATATTCTAAGCATACGAGTTACTCTGAGATACACTCACATACTAATTATTTAATACTACAAGAAAAGAGACTTAAACCCACATCCAAAAGGCGATTTTGGTGCGAAAAAGTTAAATCAGACAAATGGCAAAGTAATTGAATATATAATTAATTAATTACTAATAGCTTGTTTTGTGATTAATTTTAATTTCAAGTTTTAGTTTTAGAACTCAAATTTTCAAAATAAGTATTGTTTGATAATTAATTTTATTTTCAAGTTGAAAATCAAACTAAAACTTTTACACCCATTTTTTATTATTTTTGAAACTTAAAAAACAAATTAAAAATCACATTGCAAATTCACAATTTTTTTCATTAGTAACTTCACTTTTACTTAAGAGATAATGAAAGAAGAAAATATAACATCTAAATACAAAAAAAAAAAAAAAACAACGCCTTCTCAGCCATTTTTAGGCGTATTTGTAACAATCACGGTGAATAATCCAGAGCATAGCATCAGACAATATTTTACCACAAATTGTAAATTAAATTAAATGCTGGATATAATACGAAACAATGATTATTGGGCAAATACTTCTTTGCTAAGTAACACGCATCACATTGGTCAATATCCGGGTAAAAATATCATTGCATGCACATCTGGTAACCTGTATATTTTGCTCGAAAGTTTTTTTTAAATAAACAAGGGTTTCTGTAATATTTGTGTCCCCAAAACGAATGGCAGAAAATCAGCCCACTCTTGGTAACTAATTGATGCTTAGTTCTTTAAGATGCTGGATTGCTTGCTCAAAAGATGAATACTCTTGTTCAAGAACCTTCAGCTTTGCCGCATTCTCTTCTTGTAGATGTGTTGGCACTTTTTCTTTGTATCCAGCAGCACTTATCATCTTGAATAATTTCTCCTTTTGCCTGTATTTCATTATTAAAATGTCAGTAAATCTTAACAAACTTGGCTTTCAGATGCCCCGATAAAACAGAAGGCCTTTCTTAGAAGTTATAAAGGATTAAATTAATGTATGATATTTTAAAGGGAAATACAAAACAAAAAGTCCAACGGTCTGTTGCTTCTTCTTATGGGACCCTATAACCTGTAAAGGCTCCTCTAAAACGGTAAAAAGCCCTTCAGGATCAAACATGAACAATGTTTCAAAAATGCTTTCAGGTTTAGAAAGCACATTTTGTGGTTGCTCACAAATAATGTATTTCTTTCTAGAACCGCTTTTGTCTGAAACCACTTTTAACATAAACACACAAAAAGAGAGACCATAAGTTCATTTTTTAGTCAACTTTTGGGTTTGAACTGTTTTCTTAAGCACATTGCATATGCAAGAATATCTGCCCAATCCAATAGGAAATCTCAGTATTCATTTAAACTCTTTGAAACAAATTTTACCCTGGAGGAGTTCAACTTACTTTTGAACTTCATCCATCTTTTTCCTCAACCTATCAAGCTCTACGTCAGCAGAAAGAGATCCTTGAAGATTTAGATAAACAGAAAGACTTTCATTTACAACAGCAACTGCACATCCCAATGGAGCAGCAACATTGCCATCGGTTACCTGTTGCAATACAAATTAGAATGAGTACTACTATCGCAATTCCTATTGGGCAAATACAATAAGTAATGTTAAGTAATCAACTAAAGGTCGCATAAAGACTAAATATCACTACTTTCTAGAAACAACATATTTGACTTACGGTCAGAGATGATAAATTAGCAAGAGTTTCAATCTCCAATGTATGGTTACTAATAATCAATTTAACTGCACTTGTTCGGCACTCTGCATAAGCTGGGCGCCTGCCAAGCAAAAGAAAACGATAAATAAATGAAACAAAAATTTTAAAACAGCAATTAGAACCTTATTGTGGTTCAAGAATAAACAAACAAAGCTGACTGGATCAAAATTTACCATATTTTTCTTTCTTTATTTCATTTTATTTTATGTTATTTGGGGGGAAGTAGAGTGAAAGTTTCAAAGTACCAGAGTAGTCTGATACTCTGATTACTGGTAGTCCTCTTACAGGAAGAAAAAAATTATAATGCGGTTAAGTATAAAACTTTAGAAAAGACACTGTAATTACTCTTCAAAATTTAGAATAGTTAGTGTGTGTATACACAGAATAAGAATAAAAAATAAAAATAAAGTATATTCTTATAATAAGTCTAAGAATAAACTATACACAATACATATCTACACTTCAACTAGAATCCTCAAGAGAAGGTTAAAGGAAGAAATGAGACACCTTACCCAAAATAACAAACAGAATAAAAGAGTACCATATTTGCAATTTACCTTTCACGAATTTCTTTAGCCAGGGACCGCAGTGATCTAATGGCAGACTCAATTATATCCATCTCTTCCTCTACCTTTCCACTGGTCCAGCTCTGAAGGAGAAAATTTTACCATAAAAGGTCATGCAACATTGCAACCTAAATTCAGGCTAGCAATTAAATTGATTCAAAAGCTACTTTATTCAGGCTAGCATAAATTAGCATATACTTGATAGAAAAGCTACTAAATTATTTTCAGGTTCTGTATCAAAGTTGGTTTGCATTATGTGCTGAAAAAGGCTATTTTGAGGCTTTAGCCACAAATAGTTCCTTTTAAAATTGGTTCATGAGTTACCCATAAAATCTTGATCCGGTTTCACAAGATTTAAAAAAATAAATAAAATAAAAAGCCATAGATAAGAAAACAAAAAGAAGAATTCATAATCTCATGAACAAATATGATTAGGGTTTCTTTTTTAATATTCTTCGATCTTCATTCACCTATCCCCTTTCTTTCCTTTGTTTCCAACAACTCCAATTTTTTGTCGGTCACTAATTTGCAACATTATAAGTCATTACATTACTCTCTTCTGTTTGACCATTTATATTTTCTTTCAACCCTAAATTGATTTTTGAGTAATAGAACTACAACCTATGTGTTTTACTTTGTGTATTTTATCGTAATTTTCATGATTAATTGCTTACATTAATATGTCAACATTATTTAAAGTTAAGTTACTTTTCAAGTTCTATTGATATTGGATTAAAAATTGTTTTTATTAATATTTGTAAGGTTAAAAGTAAAGTTTTTTAAAGGTTTAAGGCTTCCGCCTTGGAATTTAAGCTTGTCTCACTTAAGAAATGCCTTAGTAATTAAAATAACCTTTTACAATATTGGCAATATACTAGCAAACTAATCTCTACCAACCTCTACGACCGAAGGGTACTCGCACTTCATAATAGATGCCTCCCTCTTGTTATCACCAGACCGAGGAAGACGCTGCCACAATTCCTCTGTAACAAATGGCATAAAAGGATGAAGCAATCGCAGTCCAGTTTCCAGGCAGATCCACAAAACATCTTGCGCAGATCTCCTTTCAGATGCAAACTTCGGATCATTTCCAGCAAAGTAAGGCTTAATTACTTCAATAAAAACATCACATAATTGGTATTGCCACCATGAATATAGTGCACTGGATGCCTCTGAGAACTCGTACAACTCCAGTGATGAAACTGTCTTGGCTATAGCTTTATTCAAAACAGATAATATCCACTGACAACTAAAAGGCAGGGATTGTGGATTAATATTTGACGGCGGAACATAGTTATCTCCTAGTTTGCTCATAGCAAATCTTATTGCATTCCACAATTTGTTGCACCATTGACGATAGGCATGAACTCTTTGGATGTCCAAATTAATTCTATCTGACTGAAAATAAAACAGAACGATTGCCAGATAGAACATAAAAAGGATAAATGATAAATCTAGTAAACGCAATCTATGTAGAGCAGATGTCAACCTGAGCTGTATAAACGACAAGTGCAAAGCGAAGAGCATCAGTACCACATTCAGGAATTCCATTAGGAAAATCCCTCTTTTGTCCCTCTATGGCAGTTTCCAATTCTTTTGGATCCAAATTACTATCTTCCAGTTTCTTATGAAGATCTTCGAGGGATATGCTATCTATGACATCACGTGGATCAATGACGTTTCCCAAGGACTTTGACATCTTGCGCCCATGGGCATCACGAACCATTGGGTGCAAATATACCTGCAGAGAAAGTGGAAGCTACTATTCACAGTGCTCAAGGTAATAGCTGAATCGGAAGAAACTGTAATGATCTTTTTTTTTCCTTTTCAAAAGCTGCATTGAGAAATATCATACAACAATTTGTGCTGCAAATTGTGGAGCAGCTTAGACAAACTCCATGTAGGGCTTATAAAGTATTTGGAATCCCAAGTGATTCCACACGTATTACAAAACGTCTAAAACCACATTAATAGTGAGACACTTGACTAAAACCAAACTTAAATTTGATTATTTTCTTTCTTACAGTTACAGGCAGCTATACATTTTAGTCTAAAGTAGCAACTTGAGCATTTTATGGTTTACAGAAAGTGTACACATTATACTTCCAAAAATCTATAGCTCCAGTGCATACACAACAAAACTTGAGCAGGCATCCACCCACCATCCTTCTTTTAATATTGCAACCCAAAATGTAGAAAGTTATGAACTGCAATGAATCACAGAACATAGTTCACTAAATATCCAAGATACAGACAACCAAAAGGATCATATAAAAGATAGTCTTATATTCTAGTCACATGACCTAATCTAACAAGCTTCTAATTGATATTTCTGGCTTAAAGTGAAAGAAAACTTAGCCTTTTGTCATGCTGTGACAGTGATGTTCAAACAGAATTATCACCATGCAATAAAGTTTGCTCACCTTACTAAAAGGTATGTTACCACCCAACTCGATCCCAAGCATCACCATGCGAGCAACCCAGAAGAAGAGAATGTCATGTCCAGTTTCAAGAACTGAAGTTGGATAAAATGCCTTCAGATCTTCCGTAACATCTGGCCATCCCAACACAGACAAAGGAAAGAGGCCAGAAGAAAACCAAGTATCAAGAACATCGTGGTCTTGAGTTAACTGAAACTTCTTCCCATTATACATTTTACTAGCCTCTTTTTGAGCCTCTTCTTCATTCCTCGAAACCACCCAGTGGTCATTGTAAGCCCCAACTTCTTTGAGATCATCATCCTCCAGAGTAACATACCATGCAGGTATCCTGTGACCCCACCACAGCTGCCTTGAGATGCACCAATCACGAATGTTATCAAGCCATCTGTGAAAAGCAAGAACTATAGTCAGTAATTAATAATTCCATGTGATAATAATAATACTACTAAAATACAAAAACAGATGAAAGAAAAGGAAAAATATTAGAAGTCGTGCATGAATGTAATGTATTAAATAAAAGTACTTGTTTTATCAGATATTTCAATTCCAAAAACCACAGGAAAGACACAGATGTCACTACTTGTATCAAAAACATACTAATAAGTGCTTTATAAACCACACTAAATATGGATCAGATACTGCATATTATGTTCAAGGAAATTTTAAAGGTGATCACTCCAAGGTAACAGTATCTAATTAGGCATGTAAGGCTCAATTAAAATAAAAGTACTTGTTTTATCAGACATTTCAATTCCAATAACCACAGGAAAGACACATATGCGACTCCTTGTATCAAAAACATAGTGCTTTATAAACCACACTAAATATGGATCAGATGCTGCATATTATGTTCTAGGAAATTTTAAAGGTGATCACTCCAATGTAACAGTACCTCATTAGGCATGACCAGTTTAAACATCAGAAATTTCTAAAAGTAAGGCAAGCAGAGGGATGAGCCCACCTCTTCCACTCAGCTGCATACTGCTTTGGAATGATATCAAGCTTCCTATTTTCATCATCCATGGCAGCATTAAGTGCTGCCTTTGCCATACTACTGCAACTGACATACCATTGAGGTTTTATCAGGGGCTCTACAACATCATTGCTTCTAGAGCAGATGCCGAGGCGCATATCGTTGGTTTTCGCTTCAATGAAGAGGCCCTAAAAGCAAGAACAATATGTTAATATAGTGTCTATAGTGACAAAATAGTAATTACAAAAAAGATACACAAATGGACACCAAATACAAGACAACAGTCTTGTCCTATTAACATTTAAACAAAGTATTAGAGGGATTACCAAAACATTGGCAAACGCCTCAGGTTCAATTAGTAATTTGATCAACAAATTGTTGATAAATAACATAAACTTTATAGCTTTCATTACAAACCTAGAACAGAAAATAATTCTCAGACCCTGAAGTCAAGGTCAACATCATTTGGAACCCGTACATAGATAAAGTAGGGATGACTTCCTTAATTTAAGAAAATGAATTTTTTTCTTAAGAAATAGAAAAGGAATATTTAAAAATGTTGAGAAAAAATTAGATTAGATAGAACCTTAAGAAATATTAAATCATTAGTTATGAAGAATTGAAGGAATATAAAAGGAATGTCGAAAAATGTAGAAAGAAAACTAAATTATACCTTAAGAAATACTAAAACATAGCTATGAAAAATTAAATACTAATGATGTGTAAATAAGTGTTCATCTTTTTATTTTGAGACAAATCTAAAAGAGAACAACTTGCTCATCACTCATTCGCCACTCTTCTTTCCATAATCTTTTATCTTCGAACACCCACTTCATCCTAATAATGAGTAACAATTTTTTAAATTCTATAGATTCTAATCCTCACTAACTAGTTTGCAGGGATTTCTCCAAAAATTCTAAGTGCGGAACAATGTATGTTCTCTTAAGTTCCCATGCTTCTGAAAAAATTAGCTATTTCATTCAGTGAATCTAGGAAAAGAATTCCCAAAGCTTCCTTGAATTTTGAGTTGCCCCTCAAAAAATAGACTGGGAAACTAACCAGGCTTACCTAAAAGAATTCACCTACCCACCATGGTATTGAACTACAATGACTGTTAAATATTATGTAAAATGATTTTAGGATCAAATCCTGATCCATGCACAGTAACAGCAAAAAGTGATGACAAGGAAGAATTTATTTGTTCAACGTATCTAGTTAACTTCCCCCAAGTCCAAGTTGTATGGGTTAGTAATAGATGATGCCATATGATCTGTACCTTCTTTTTCAGCGCTTCTGTCACTGATTCCCGGGCTTTAAAACGTGGCATCCCAATGAACTCTGAGCCACCATTACCATTGATTTTTCCATCATCCGTGAATATGTTTATAAATTCAAGATTGTGGCGCTTTCCAACCTCAAAATCATTAGGATCATGAGCTGGGGTAATCTGCAGTGGCAAACCGGGGAAAAGACAAGTTTTCACCTCCGGAAAACTAAAACTCAAGGGATGAATATTCATGTCAACTCATAATACAACTTTTACCTTGACAGCACCAGTTCCAAACTCTGGATCAACAAGAATGGAATCACATATTATTGGAATTCGTCTTCCATTGAAAGGATGAATGGCAAATTTACCATGAAGATGTTTATACCTCTTATCGTCTGGATGTACAGCAATAGCAGTATCACCTAGCATGGTTTCCACCCTCGTGGTGGCAACAACAATCTCACCTTGCTCTTCTTCCAAAGGGTAAGCGAACGAGGTTAAGACACCAAACTCAACTAGATTTTCATACCCTGGAATTTTTAGTAGTTTCCTTTCGCTTATATCAATATAGTCGACCTATATAAGGTCATGTAAAATCCATCAATGTAAAATGTATATGTGAACATTTATATATATCCAAGCCACATCAAATACAAAGCTTACCTCAATGTCAGATATTGCTGTTCGCAACACACAATCCCAATTTACTAGGCGAATATCCCTAAAAAATAAGTCACTCTAATGAAAACATATACAGAGAATATCTTTAAAGATATAAAGAGCACATCAAAGCCATATCTCTAATCACACTAATTGACTAAAAGAAAAACATATACAGAGCATTAAAGATACAGAAATATCCAGAAAATATAACCAGCTAAAACAAGCCAATGAAATATTACACAAAATTGCACCAGATCAAATTTCAATTCTAGTAATACCAATATATAAACCTTTAAAAAATCTATAATATATATATATATAAGACAACTTGCATATATATTTTAATATTGATCAAGGCAGCTTTACTTTTGGAACATTTAATACCAAAATTAAGCTATTTAAAAAATAAAGTAAAACTGCAAGTAAACACTCAACAGTCAACATTAGAATGAACCTGTTTATCATAAAATACCTGTAAATCAGGCCTTTCTTGTAAAGCCTAACAAAAGCCTCAGTCACAGCCTTTGATCTTTTTTCATCCATTGTAAAACACTGAACAATTAAGAAGAAAAAAATGAATTAGGTGACACAAAGACTGACATAAAACTATAGACGAGCTCATTAATTAATATTTTGCTCTTTTTTTGTCTGAATAAAATGTTCAGTGTTGGATATCCTCCAGTGCTTTCTAGAAGACCACTTCTATTTCCAAAAAAAAATGGATGGAAGGTAAGCAAAAATCCTTACCTCACGGGACCAATCCAAAGAAGCACCTAAACAGCGTAGCTGTTGTAATATCGTCCCACCATATTTATTATTCCAATCCCAAACCTAAGCACAAATAAACCGAGATCACAAGGAATAACATGATAAATTGAAGGAATGCAACAGGCTACTTATAGGTTAACTCACTTCAGACACAAATCTCTCGCGCCCAATATCATGCCTTGTTAATTTTCTTTCACGCATTAGCTTCTTTTCCACAACAACCTACGGAACAGCACCAAAAACATCAGAAACTGCAAACATTATATTTATACAGTGAGAACATCAACATTCAACTAGAAAACAAAATGAATATCAAAAATACTTAAACAAAAATAAAATATAAGCCTTACAAAAAAGTCATTTCAATGCAAATCGAACTTCAAATGCATTATGAATTTAGATAATGTCAAAATCCTGGCCCTGACAAACCCTCCCCTTACCCACCCAAACTAAGGCTATATGTGTCCCATACTTCATACTTGTAAACTTCAAAATAGCACTAACAGCATGTTGAAATGTGAAGACTGGATGAAAATGTATAAATTTCTTGTTGTAATCGTATTTACAGACTCTGTTTATATAATACAATAATGATAACAGAAAAAGGAAATAAAATCAAAATATCCCTAATAATCAGGAAAATAATTTAAAAATTATACAGCTAATCTGTAACTGAAGATACAACTAGTCTTTAACTGTTTTATCCCTTAAAATATTTCAGATTTCGGGACTTCAACAAAATGTGAACCAACAGGAACAAAGGAAACATTTTAGACAAGAATGAGGAAGATAACCATACATAATAGATCACATGGGTTTATTTGGCATAATTCACAACTCAAACTTCCATGATACACAGAAAAGTCAACTTATCTCCCAACCTCTGACACCACATATAACTAAAAGAAAACTCCTCCCAGGCAAATGATTGGAGTAAACGATTAAGTTATGTTAAAAATTCAACAAATCAACTTATTAAGTAAAAGAGAACCTGAGTTGCAATCCCAGCATGATCCATTCCAGGCACCCACAATGTATTGTATCCAGACATCCTCCGCCAACGAATTATGGTATCCTGAACTCGATAAATACCACAGTAAACTAATATTTCTTTGGAAGGTCAAAATGTAAAAAGAATGAACTTGGAGATATTTATAAAGAGACCTCTATAGCAGCAGTAAGGGCATGGCCTATATGAAGGGCACCAGTCACATTTGGAGGTGGCAAGACCTGCAATAAAATTTGTTGACAAACTTAATTATTTCACTATAAGTCTATATTAAAAACTTCTAAAGCATATGATAGACATTACCATGCAAATAAAGTCCCTTCAGGCATATCATACATAGAGCCTAAAATCAATTACGCATGTCTTTAATATAAACCACCTAACATTAGGGACACGCATCTTTGTCAAAATAGATGAAATGAACTCCCCACAAGTTTATAACAAATAGTACCACAGAGTGAACTAACAATAAAAAAAATGCTTCCAAAACCAACTTTCAAAATATCGAATATTCAAACAATTAATTATCCAATCCACAATTGTGGACAAACAGACACAAACTGGAGAACATGAAAAGACGAAAAATGGAGAGAGAAGAAGGGCGACAAGGGATACAGAAGAAAAAATTAATGATTCAACAAATGATTCAACAGTGAATGAAAAATATGGGATAGAAAAAATCTTCATTTGGTAGTATTGCAGTAATCACGAACAAAAGAAAAACCCACCAATAAAATGGTTCTGATTTGCAGGTTACAAATCAGAGCCCTCACATATAACAAGTATAATAAAATTCTAAAGAATTAAAACTTTCATAGACCACTAATCATAAACTAATACAAAACACCTATGCTCCATCGTGAATGTGAAAAGCACATGTTTAACACGATTATTTAAAGGTTAACAGTAACATCAAATGTTTTCTGTACAATTTACAAACACATGGAATTAATTTAATCAACTTCTCATGATGAAAAACAATATTTTTATACAGATACAGAATAGAATAGTAAAACTAAAACAACCAAAATTAAAAAAATTATAAAGGTAGTTTATACTTTCCAGCATCTCGCTTATCTGGTTAACATTCAATTAAACCTACGTACACATAAAACTTGAAAGCAAAAGTAAATCAGAAAATTCCCAGCATTTAACATATAACTTCATGCACATCCTTAAAAAAATAAAAAATAAATTGAACGATCATAACTACTCACAATAACAAACGGTGGTTTGGAGCTACTAGTATCTGCCTTGAAGAATCCTGATTTCTCCCACCATGCATACCACCTGAATAAAGCAAGAACATATAGTTAAACAATTTATAACAAGAATAATGGACAAAATAATACAAACCAAAACATCAAACTTACGATTTCTCAACTGCCTTGGGATTGTAATGTTTTGCCATTTGATGAGACATACACTTCTTTTCACCAAATGGAGTCTCTGGGTCAACAAAATCCTCAGAATTCTCCTCTTTTGTGCGCCTAACATTCTTCTTCTCGCTCTTCTTGGGAGCATCAGATGGTTTCTGTGCCTAAGATCGAGTAGAAAAACAAAATTAATCTTTTATTGGGATATTAAATATGTCGATGTTATGCACTTAAAGTCTTAAACTAGATAATCATTACTACTATAACAATAAATGGACTTAAAACCATGCTACAACGGTTTTTAGCATCATTACCTTCAGCTTGGCAGTTTTCTCTAAGAACTTTTGCCTTTTCAGTTCTTTCTCTCTCGCCTGTCATAGTAAAGTAAGCTCCGACATTACATAATTATGTATAAATGACTTCAATAAGTTCATGAGTATGATTCCAAAAGAAATGTCTTAGAGAAAGCAAATATTTCTCGAACATAAATATACAAAGCAACAATCTGCTTTAACGAAGGGCTCGTTTGAACTTGATATTCTACTTGAAAAAAATTCTAGGGACCTTTCAATTTGAACGAGTGGTGAGAGTCATATCCAAAATGACTAACAACTACAAGTAAATAATACAATCTGCGAAACATAGAGAGAATATCCTACAACGTAGACAAACAATGGGTGAATAAAAAAAAATTATAAAAAAAATCTTGAAACAAAGACAACAAAAATATTTCCCAAAAAAGAAATAAATATTATCCAGAAATTACTGGTACACATAGGTAAGCGCCTTAAATACGAATGGAGAAAATTATTGATAATGTTGGAACAAAATTTATGATATAAACAACCAATAACTAACCTTTTCTTCCTTCTTCTTTCTCTTCTCCGGGTCTTCAATTTCAGGTTTTACGGCAGAATTCATCTATGGCATACAAAGCTTTCACAGCCAATATATAGTACTATGATATTCAATTAATCTATCAAAACTATACTCGTACGCTCACTGCAAATGAAAAGTTGAAAAAACATGTGATGGAGATTGAGACTATAAACAACGGTGGACTACGTACCCCTCTAGAATATGTTGAAGAAAGATGACGATTAGAAACCCAAAATCATAAACTAAAATCTCAAATCCCGAAACCCAAAACCATAAATCACACAACTCTAAACCTTAAACCCTAAATCCAACTTCTAAAACCCTAAACCCAAAATCTCTAAACCGTAAATCCTTAAACCCTAAAACCTAAATCTAAAAACCCTAAACCTAAAATCCCTAAATCCTAAACCTCAAATCCCTAAACCTTAAACCATAAGCCTCAAATTCCAAATCCTAAAATCCTAATCCTAAACCCTAAATCTCAAATCCCAAACCTCAAAACCCTAAACCATATTTAGAAAAATAATAATTTTAATAATATATTTTTTTAATTATGTAATGATTATTTAGAAAAATAATGATTTTAATAATGTATTTTGTCTGACGAAAAAATAGTAATTAAATGACATTATTTGATCTTTACTGAATATAGGGATATTAAGGTAATTTATAGTTTTTTCTATTACATTCTAGTGGCAAACCGAACACTGTAATCTTGATTCCGAACTTGATTTTAGTGGTCAAACCAAACAACATTGTTTTCTTTCCATTTCATTTCAATTATATATTTAAAGTTTATAAAATATCAAAAAAAATTAGATTTTAATAGTGTTAATTTTTCATCCATTGCTATTTAGACTATTATTTTTAAACTTTGATACCAATTTTTATGGATGGATATAATTTTTAATCGGTGTCAATATTGACCTTATTCATGGTCTTTGTCTATTTACTGAAGACAATAATTTGTATAAAAAACTTATTATTTTTTGGTATAAATTTTTTTTTATATTCATTACAATTGTATAGTATATTATGTTCTTCATTATGTTTAATTAACTTTAATCTTGAATCCATTAATTGTCTTTTAAAATTAATAATTATTCTTTCATTAGTTAAATCTAATAGTTATAATTTATATACCATGATTCGATCCTCATAGAGTATTATCTTGATAAATCATATGTGTTGAATGTATATTATTTTGTCTTGTTCGTAATATACAAGTAGGTTTTTCTTGTGTACATACATTGTATTTATAATCTTCAAATAAGTAGTATCTAAATATTAAGTTCTTGAATTCTTCTTCCTTTGTTCTTACATATTTTTGACTAAAATAGTATTTGAATGTTTTTGAAACATGATGGTTTATAATGCTTTTAAAATCTGTATAGATATCTAATAAGGTGTTAAATTATTTAAACTTTTCAAGGCAATTTTCATAATCTTCATATTTAAAATATTCATTTAAATGATAGAGATAACCTTTATCAAATATTTCTAATAAAATTAAATTTTTATCTTTGATTTTATTTGGAATTACTAGTTGTTTATTTCTAAAAACAATTTCTATTTTCTTGTTTTAGCAGTATTATGCCTTGTTATAAACAAATATTTAAACATTCAATATTTTTAACTAACTTAAATTTATAATTATTATACCTTAATTTGATAGGTCTATCACGGTCTTCCCTTCTATTCGTCTTCTTTTGTTACATTTGTTATGTCTCAGCTTTGCTCAAACCTCAACTCTCTCCTAGCAATGGTGAGTCTTCTATATTCATACATAAATGATGTCCAATATTTAACTTACTAGAGAAGAGTAACTGAACTCCATTTTATTCATAAGATAATAATTATTACAAATTAAGGTCAACTAAGAACCTTGAAGGGGTGCTTAGTCGTTCATAATTATTGAGTATAACATTATTGGTTTTGAGATTTCTAGATAGCGGTGTTTTCTATGCTAGAGTGTTTCAGAGTAAAGAGCTCTGGATTTCTATGTATTCATGTTTTTTTAATGATAATAAGAGTTCTTTTTATAGAACAAGGAATCCCTATTTACAAGACACAACATGAAATTATCCCATTAAATTAATATTTTAATGCTATTTACCCATTAAACCCAATACAAACATCACATGACCCAAATAAATTTAATAAATCATTTTTTTGTTAAAATAACGTATTTTTGTTCAACTTTTTTTAAGTTTTTTTATTTCCAGTTAATAACACAATAACCCAACCTGAGACAATCCGAACCCAAAACGACCTGATACGATAAGAAAATATCAATTAATGGGTTGACCCGACACAACTCATTCATCAAATGGGTAGCACAATTGACGCAATTTGCCTCCCCTAGTTCTAGTAATTACAATCCAGACATAATTAGTCTCAACACAAAGAAAAATCATACAATGGGAAGCACTTCCCAAGCTTGAAGAAAACAAAGCAAGAAGAAACTGAGTCATAACTAAAACAAAAATCAGAAGTTGGAGATGGAGATGGTAACCCCATAAATATGGAGCATAACAAAACCATGATTAAGGCTAACATAAAAAATACAAATAAAACTCTTAGGGATGGATATTCAGAAATTCACGATACACAATTTCAAGCATTTAACAAACCCATTAACAAAATTAAATGTAGTTAAAAGTTTATAAAATACTTATTCAAACGATATAAAGCATGATATCAGATCACTAAACTACCTAATATCATACTAGGTCGGAAAATCATCATTAAATCAAAACCTTCGTGATAAGACAAAACCGAGATTCATAAATACCAATTACTAAGAGCCAACCAAGCAGAATATCGAAAACGACAAACCTATCCTCAAATCAATTTAAAGTATCAGCTAATAACCAAAATTTGAGAACCACAGAATGGGTATCTTACATAGAAGAAGGTGGCCTGATGAAGAACGGCGAACGCAAAGAGAGTGGGAGAGTGAAGACAATTGACTTAGTACATGGCGGCAATGGAGCTTAGCTAACTGCAATCCTGGAAGATTATTTGACCGGCGGCGTTTGTATGGGAGAGGGAGAGGATGAAATTAGGGTAAGTTTAATCGAACGATTGGGGCTTTGAGCTAGGGTGCTTGGGTCTATTTTGATTTGGTATATTTTAAGGGTTTTTTTTTTTTTCCTCTGTTTTTTTTAAGGATTTTATTACCGGTGGTGATTTTGTGTGGGGACCAAAGTTTTGTTTTTATAAGATATATAAATAAATAATATTTTTATATATTATAATTATAATTAATATAATAATTTTTAATTAGATATATTTATATTTATTTAGTTTTATATATTAATAATATTATACTAATAATAAATAAATGTAAGGTTAGAGTTTAAACTATAATATTAGTTTAAAAATATTTTTTTTTAAGTTTTAATATGGTTCCCTAATTTTTACTATTTTATACTTTTGTTCTTAATTTTTTTCAGTTAGATTGGCTCCTATTTCTTTAATTTTTCAAAAAAATTATTATATAAGAGATCAGATATGTTAAATTTAAAAAATTAAAAATTACACCATAAAAAATAAAAATTAATTTTAACAAAATAACTTTAGTTACTATAATTAAAATTAAAAGTGATTTTTATATTTAAATTAAATTTATAAAATTTGAAAAATTAGATGAAATAATTTAAGAAAAAAAATTATTACGTCAAACTATAAAATTTACAAAATTTAAAGAACCACATATATTGTTAAGTAAACTTTCATATAAAAGTACAAGTTATAATTTGGATACTGAAAGAGTTAATTATGTTTTATATTATGTTTATAATATATAAATAATAGTAAAAATATGTTTTATTTTAAATATAATTATATCATTATTTATATATTATAAATATAATTATAATAAAATAAATGTTTTATATATTTTTATAGAATAATAATTAACCTAAAAGTCAAAGAAAATATTCTGATACTAGCTGTATTTGACATGACAGTAATTAACTTTTAGTTGAATTAACTATTACTTATTTATGCTGATTAAATATTATATTCTACATAAATTGTTATACTCTTGTTTTTATCTTTTTATTTAACATTATCAAGTTGATTAAAAATCACATTCCACGTCACCAACCAACACACTATACTTTTTAAAATTGAGTGTAAAAGTTTTCTCTACAAACCCTACGAGTTTCCACCATAATGACGAAGTTATTTAAATAATCTCTAGTTTTGGTACAAGTTGGTTTACAATCCAACTCTTAATTCTACTCCTACAAGACGTTCTTCACACAATAAAATTGTGTTTTAGTCAGAATTTTGGTCTCACTTAATTACCCATCTCATTCAATATTAAGAGTTATATTCTGTGTGCTATAATTTAATTCAAAAAAATTATTTAATTTATTTATTAATCAAATCAAATTTGATAATTATTAAAATTTTCTTCCTTAAACTACAAACAATTTAAATACATACAAAACATTTAAACTTAACAATTTAATATTCAAATTAACTCATATAATTATCTAATTCATCTAAATAAATACTATTAATTACATGGCTATGCTAAAATTATTATTTTATCAACGTATATTTATTTGATATTTATAAACTTTATAAAATGTTATAAAATATAAATATACTATTTCTTTTAGGATTTTAAAGTTTGATTCTAAACTTATATATGGTCAAAATAATCGTAAATAATAGATTACATCTTACCATTTTTAAATCTCTTTCTACCAAAGAGATTAGTATATCAAACAAGCCTAAACTCTACATAAATAAAGTATAAAGAAAAGAAGAAGAAAAAAATTGAAAGATAATTTTATTAATATTTAAAAGATATATTACAAGGTAATTAAAGCACATATAAACTTATTTTTCAAAGAAAATTCAAAACATTCTCAAGAAATTTTTGATGTCTACAACTTAAGAGATCTTAACCTTATATAAGCAGAACATGCTCATTCCAAATATGAGCGATCTTCATGTAGGCATAACAAGCTCATTACAAGACAAATTAAAATAATTTATATCTTTATCAAAGTAATTTTAATGAAGTAAAGATGCTTAAATCATGTGATAGATGTGTTTGGAGACGTATTTTGGATAAGATTTTTTTTAGAAAGTTGAGTCAAATAGTCCAAGATAGGCCCTTAATCTATTCCAACCTTTTAGATATCACTTTGGGAAGGCTTCAGATCGAGTTTTCAATTCTTTCACTAGAGCTTCTTGATACAAAGGCAAACAATTTTTCTAACATTTTAGAAATATAATTGTTTCCTTAAGGCCTTCCCCTTACTTTTTAGTTGTTCAAAAAGTGAATCCAACTTAACTTTGTCCTTGCTATCTTTAGCAGAGATTATTTTTTTAGGCTTGAAATAGCTCAATGATTTTGAAGTCCATAAAAACATCGAATGATGTTTTCTCCCACCATCTACCAAATGATCACCTTTAAGGTAGGAAAATGTTTTAGAGAATGTAATTAGATAATCCCATTTGATTATCCATTGATTTTTTTACAAGGATACAAAAAAAAATTAAGCATGATCAATATTCATAACATGGTTTATATTACATTCTTCAAATTGTTCATATGCCTTTAAGACATTTTTACAGAAAAATATCATAAATAGGTCCAAAAAATGAAAACAAGTTTGAAAAATCATGAAAAGTATAATAGTCTTTAGTTTTAAAATGAATATACCATGTATGCCCTCTTAGGGTTTTGGTAGAAAAAAAAGGTTTGATCCAAAAATTAGATGTAGTCAAAATGATTGTAATTAGTAGGTTACATCCTACAATTTTCAAATCTATTTACCAAAAAGATTAGAATCCCAATAAGGTTTTGAAATAACCCTTTGTTTATAGTGTTTTCAACATATTCATATTCTTTTAGAATCAATTCATAAAATTTCCTAGATAAATTATCTTTAAGATAGATGGAGGCTACCTAATCAGATGACTTGTTAATATCTTCATTTTCTACAGAGAAAATATGTTTTCTTGATACTTCTTTAAAATCTTCCCTTTTAGTAAGCGTTGTAGAATATTTTTTAATATTACTACTCGATGGAGCGTGCAAAGCACTCTTTTTATGTTCACTATTTCCCTTATTCATGATCTTGCAGATATTCTTTGGTTAAGAAGTCTAGAAGGGAATCAGTTTCTTCTTTAATGATCTCAATATCAAAATAAAATAGTGAAAGTATTGCTTATTTCCTAACAAATACTTGTTCAAAGAAAATAATCTTAACATCTTTTTCGAGGACCTCTTTGGCTAATTTATTAACAATTTCAAGTAAGAATTTTTTATTTAAATGATTGTATTGGAATTTTAAAATACTAAGAATTATTTCCAAAATTTTCTTTTTAATCGCGAAATAGTTCTTTTGAGATTCTTTCCATGCTTCATATGGGAAGCATACTAAAGTATCTTTTATAGACAATTTTTGCTTTAGTCTCCCTGTAAAACCTCTATTTGAGGCATCTATTTCTACAATTTTCAATGCGTTAAGATTAGGTAGAGATAAGCATGAAGTTCTTTTGCTATAAGCTTTATTCTTTTAACATTTGTAGTATAGGTTGGACTCCACTCTGGTGGATTCTTTCAGAATCTTTCATATAGAGGCTTAGCATCGTGTTAAAGATTTATGTAAAAATCTGCAAAGTAATTCAAGCTTCCTAAAAATCTTTACAATTGTTTTTTATTTTTAATTTCATTAGAAATTTTTTTATCAAAAATTATAGATATATATATTGGGGTTATAAGCCTTTGACCAATGTTATGACCTATAAAACATATTTTTTTTATTTTAAAAGCTTTATTTTTTTAGAAAACATTACAAGTCTTTCTTTCTCGATGATTTCAAAAAATATATTTAAATGGTTCCAATTTTGAAAAACCAATACATTATCAATATAAACAATAGTAAATCTAGTATAAGGATTTAATATTTCGTTCATAATTTTTTAAAATTATGAGGGGGTATTTTTTAGCCTAAAGGGGATAACATTCTATTCATAATGCCCAAATGGTACAATAAAAAGGGTTTTGCATTTATCATTTTCAACAATCTAAATTTTCTAATAAACACTTTTGAGGTCGAATTTAAAGAAGACTATCGCTTTATAAAGGCGATTTAATAAGTCTTTTTTATCATGATTAAGATATCTATTCCATCTCAACACCTTATTTAAGGGATTTATTTAAGGGTTTATAATTTATAAGCAGTCTTGGAACATATCTTTCTAGTTATGGTGCATTTTTTACATAAAATACAGGGCATAACTAAAGGGAGTTTATTTTTTCCAAAATTTTAGGTATGTTCATTCTTTTGAATGGGTATAGTAGGTTGTTATGTGAGACTTTTTAAAGTCTTGCTTGTATGGTAAATTTACTATTTGCTTTTTCCTTTTCCAAAAAGCATTGGGCAACTCAACACACATTTCTTTTTCAAATTTCTCTTTAAGAGATTTGATTTTTTTGGCATATCTTCTAATACGATTTTATTCTTTATCATTTTATGCCCAACTTCTTTCTTTAAGGAATAAACAAATTTTTGTTTTTCATTTTATTTTGCTTTTGAGATTATTAATCTCATGCCATTTTGTTTATTTAGAGAACTTAAATTTTATCACATAACCTATGTTTAAATAAGTTCTAGAGTTAATTATTGCTTCTACTATAAAGTAGCATTTTTTACTAATTACTCTGGTCATTTTTGAGTACCATATATGATTAATAATTCTATCGGGAATATTAACAAATTTCATATCAACAACCTGTTCAAGGATTTTTATTCCTATAAGGTAACATTTTTGTCTTTTCCCCTATTAGAGGTGCCGATATTTTTTCAATTTCAAAATCTTCATCATTATTGTCGATATCGTTTTTCGATAGTCCAAAAGTTTTTATACTCTATTAGAGTTATAGTATTTGAACTCTAGTTTTAAGATCTTTGATATCCTTTTTTGTTGGATTAATATCTTCTTTGAGATCATTAAACATTGGCTCCTTTTGTACAGATGTATTTTTTATTCTTTTAAGGATTTCGTTGAATGAATATTGTTACTCGTGATTTCCAAGGTTTTATTTTAAATATTTCTTTTCTCCTCTATACAAAGTGGTATGAGATTTTTATTTGGCTACTTCAATATGCCTAGATAAGGCTTGCCTCTTTTCTTCTGGATTTGTTATCTTATCTATAATATTTAGGATAAGATCTTCTTCTCTAGTTAAAATATTTACATCTAGACCATTCACAACTATCTTTTTCTTCTTTTTGTGGATGATGATTCATATAGATAATCATTTTCTTCCTCGGATTCATCTGTTAGAAGGATCTAGGACAATTTATTTTTGAAATTATCATATATTTTTAGTTAATTTTTTTCTATTGTGTCCTACAATTACTACTATAATGTCTTTTTATGCCGCACTTATAGTAATCGGGGTTATCTAACTTATTCCTCGGTGAAGTAGCATCTTTTACTTTATACGTGAACCTTTAAGGCCACTTCAATATCCCACCGGTCTTGAAGCTTGACAACAAATCTTGCAATTACGGCCAAAACTACAATTTTATGAGAAGTATGATGTATCTTTATGGTTGATGTAAATATAAGCATATTTTTGATGACTCGAATAATTTGATATTCTGATAAGCTATCGATGCTCCATTCATGGATAACAGTTCGTTCATACTTATCTTTATGGTTAATGTAAATATAAGCATATTTTTTATGACTCAAATTATTTTATGAGAAGTATGATGTATCTTTATGGTTTAGGAACTTATTTTTTGTGTTAGAAATCCCTATCTTGATAAAGTGATAGAGACTAATACTTGCTATAACAATGATTTGACTCTAAGTTATTTTAGAGTTTTTTCTTATTTTTAATGGTGGGTTTTATTGATTGAATGTGAGAGAAAAGAATTTGGTGGAGAAAGTTTCACTTACTTCTTGAACAACCCTTCTTACCCTTTTTTCTTTTCCTTTCTTTTCAAAATCGTTATTTTTCAAAACTCATTATTATTATTGTTATTATTATTACTACTAATACTACTACTACTAATAGTTTTTGTAGACATTACAATTCATTTGTATACGAGAGTTTCAAAGTAGATGATATTGTGTTAGAAAGAATTTGTCATCTAAAGACATCTATTAGATAACTATGCTAACATTACTATTACTACTGATGAGTTGTGAACCTTATCATCAAACTTGTGCGTTCGATCCCTTAATTCTTCATTATCTTTATGACAACTAATATGACTTAGGAATTTACATATATGATGAGCTTTACTACAAGAAAAACCATAACTCGGATTCATATGCTATATGTGTAAATGGAAGAAGTATTGAAGGTTGCAATGCTTTTTTTAAAATTCAAAATGATTAAATATAAACTATATCCTAATAAAAAAATGTAAACCAATCTGCTCAAGACCATGCGATATTTTTCTATAAAAAAGAAATGACTATTGCACAAAATGTGCTTTTAAGTAATTATTTCATGGATCCTATATCTATCTATAAAGAAGAAATCATGTAAAAGTAACAACAAGGATTCTTATTTGTGCAAACGATAGATTGCCCATACTCTGTCACCATCACAGCTTTACATCAAGCTTTATGCCAAGTACACCTATACATGGATTATGATGAAGACCGGGCCAAGGATTTCCTATTGAAATATTTTGAGGCTTCTTAATTGATAAACACTTATATTAATATGGGTGAAATGATATCCAGTAAAAAAATCAAGAGCCTCCCAAAAAAGAACTACCATAACATAAGCATAAGGGGAAAATCAACCTTCATGCCTTGACATCAAAAAGTCCATGCTGAACCAAAGAAATAATAGAAAGACCATGGTGGAAATTCTGATTATCTTGAACGGATTTTCCAAAGTAACACCCTTCTCCTAACAACGAGAGAAACTATTTTGATGCAGGTCGAATGCCAATATTTGTATCTTAGCTTAAAAAAAATGAAAAAATTGGCTAGGGTAAGCAAACGAGGTTAAGACACCAAACTCAACTAGATTTTCATACCCTGGAATTTTTAGTAGTTTCCTTTCGCTTATATCAATATAGTCGACCTATATAAGGTCATGTAAAATCCATCAATGTAAAATGTATATGTGAACATTTATATATATCCAAGCCACATCAATTACAAAGCTTACCTCAATGTCAGATATTGCTCTTCGCAACACACAATCCCAATTTACTAGGCGAATATCCCTAAAAAATAAGTCACTCCAATGAAAACATATACAGAGCATATGAAAGCCATATCTTTAAGTCACACTAATTGACTAAAAGAAAAACATATACAGAGCATTAAAGATTTTCATACTCTGTTTATATAAAACAATAATGATAACAGAAAAAAGAAATACAATCAAAATATCCCTAATAATCAGAAAAATAATTTAAAAATTATACAGCTAATCTGTAACCTGTTTAATCCCTTAGAATATTCCAGATTTTGGGACTTCAACAAAATGTGAACCAACAGGAACCATACATAATAGATCTCATGGGTTTATTTGGCATAACTCACAACTCAAACTTCCATGATATGACACAGAAAAACCAACTTATCTCCCAACCTCTGACAACACAGATAACTAAAAGAAAACTCCTCCCAGGCAAATGATTGGAAAAGATTAAGTTATGTTAAAAATTCAACAAATCAACTTATTAAGTAAAAGAGAGAACCTGAGTTGTAATTCCAGCGTGATCCATTCCAGGCACCCACAATGTATTGTATCCAGACATCCTACGCCAACGAATTATGGTATCCTGAACTCGATAAATACCAAAGTAAACTAATAATTCTTTGGTAGGTCAAAATGTAAAAAGAAGGAACTTGGAGATATTTATAAAGAGACCTCTATAACAGCAGTAAGGACATGGCCTATATGAAGGGCACCAGTCACATTTGGAGGTGGCAAGACCTGCAATAAAATTTGTTGACAAACTTAATCATTTCACTATAAGTCTAAATTAAAAACCTCAAAAGCATATGATAGACATTACGATGCAAATAAAGTCCCTTCAGGCATATCATACATAGAGCCTAAAATCAATTACGCATGTCTTTAATATAAACCACCTAACATTAAGGGCACACATCTTTGTCAAAATAGATGAAATGAACTCCCCACAAGTTTATAACAAATAGTACCACATAGTGAACTAACAATAAAAAATGCTTCCAAAACCAACTTTCAAACAATTAATTATCCAATCTACAATTGTTGACCTACAAATTTTGTTGGATCAACAACAAATAGTGCCACAAAATGAACTAAAAATAAAAAATTCTTCCAAAACCAACTTTCAAAATATCGAATATTCAAACAATTAATTATACAATCCACAATTGTGGACAAACAGACATAAACTGGAGAACATGAAAAGACGAAAAATGGAGAGAGAAGAAGGGCGACAAGGGATACAAAAGAAGAAATTAATGATTCAACAGTGAATGAAAAATATGGGATAGAAAAAATATTCATTTGGTAGTATTGCAGTAATCACGAACAAAAGAAAAACCCACCAATAAAATGGTTCTGATTTGTAGGTTACAAATCAGAGCCCTCACATATAACAAGTATAATAAAATTCTAAAGAATTAAAACTTTCATAGACCACTAATCATAAATTAATACAAAACACCTATGCTCCAACGTGAATGTGAAAAGCACATGTTTAACACGATTATTTAAAGGTTAACAATAACATCAAATGTTTTCTGTACAATTTACAAACACATGGAATTAATTTAATCAACTTCTCATGATGAAAAATAATATTTTTATACAGATACAGAATAGAATAGTAAAACTAAAACAACCAAAATTAAAAAAATTATAAAGGTAGTTTTAATCATACTTTCCAGCATCTCGCTTATTTGGTTAACATTCAATTAAACCTACGTACACATAAAACTTGAAAGCAAAAGTAAATCAAAAAATTCCCAGCATTTAAAATATAACTTCATGCACATCCTTAAAAAAATAAAAAATAAATTGAACGATCATAACTACTCACAATAACAAACAGTGGTTTGGAGCTACTAGTATCTGCCTTGAAGAATCCTGATTTCTCTCACCATGCATACCACCTGAATAAAGCAAGAACATATAGTTAAACAATTTATAACAAGAATAATGGACAAAATAATACAAACCAAAACATCAAACTTACGATTTCTCAACTGCCTTGGGATTGTAATGTTTTGCCATTTGATGAGACATACACTTCTTTTCACCAAATGGAGTCTCTGGGTCAACAAAATCCTCAGAATTCTCCTCTTTTGTGCGCCTAACATTCTTCTTCTCGCTCTTATTGGGAGCATCAGATGGTTTCTGTGCCTAAGATCGAGTAGAAAAACAAAATTAATCTTTTATTGGGATATTAAATATGTCGATGTTATGCACTTAAAGTCTTAAACTAGATACTTGCTATAACAATGATTTGACTCCAAGTTATTTTAGAGTTTTTTCTTATTTTTAATGGTTGGTTTTATTGATTGAATGTGAGAGAAAAGAATTTGGTGGAGAAAGTTTCAATTACTTCTTGAACAACCCTTCTTACCCTTTTTTCCTTTCCTTTCTTTTCAAAATCGTTATTTTTCAAAACTCATTATTATTATTGTTATTATTATTACTACTAATACTACTGCTACTAATAGTTTTTGTAGACATTACAATTCATTTGTATATGAGAGTTTCAAAGTAGATGATATCGTGTTAGAAATAATTTGTCATCTAAAGACCTCTATTAGATAACTATGCTAACACTACTATTACTACTGATGAGTTGTAAACCTTATCATCAAACTTGTGCTTTCGATCCCTTAATTCTTCATTATCTTTATGACAGCTAATATAACTTAGTAATTTACATATATGATGAGCTTTACTACAAGAAAAACCATAACTCGGATTCATATGTTATATGTGTAAATGGAAGAAGTATAGTGACGGTTGCAATGCTTTTTTTAAAATTCAAAATGATTAAATATAAACTATATCCTAATAAAAAAATGTAAACCAATTTGCTCAAGACCATGCGATATTTTTCTATCAAAAAGGAAAGACTATTGCACAAAATGTGCTTTTAAGTAATTGTTTCATGGATCCTATATCTATCTATAAAGAAGAAATCATGTAAAAGTAACAACAAGGATTCTTATTTGTAAAAACGATAGATTGCACGGGCCAAGGATTTCCTAATGAAATATTTTGAGGCTTCTCAATTGATAAACACTTATATTAATATGGATGAAATGATATCTAGTAAAAAAATCAAGAGCCTCCCAAGAAAGAACTACCATAATATAAGCATAAGGGGAAAATCAACCCTCATGCCTTGACATCAAAAAGTCCATGCTGAACCAAAGAAATAATAGAAAGACCATGGTGGAAATTCTGATTATCTTGGACGGATTTTCCAAAGTTACACCCTTCTCCTAACAACGAGAGAAGCTATTTTGATGCAGGTTGAATGCCAATATTTGTATCTTAGCTTAAAAAAATGAAAAAAATTGGCTAGGATAAATCCTAATATTGTAGGCTCCAAAAACACATTAGCAACTCAATTGAATATTGCTAAAATCCAAGGCCACAACAGTTGCGGCTATGAAAGCCACGATCGACATCTCAATTCAAAGAAAGAAATTAACCTCAAGGATAAAAAGTTTGTGAGATTAGAGTTATTATGAGAGGTCCCGTTGGGGATAGTTTTAACAATTTTTAGAAAGAGGAGCCTATAGATTGATCCATTCTCACGTGGATGCTCTAGTAGTCATTTTAAGTGGTCAACATAACTTTGCATCAGATTCAAATAGATACCAACAACTTAATCGATGTCCTATTCTCTGAGGCATGGAAGCAAATGGAGATTTCTTATCCTCTCAAGCTAGTAATTATTCCTTTGATAGGATTTAATAATTATTTTTGATTAATGATTACTATCTAATTATTTAATAATCATTTTTGTCACATAATAGTTCTTTATTAGCGAATCATTGAAAATATACATAAAATAAATTTTTATAATTAACGTAACTTTTACGATTTTAGATCATTATTTATTATTATTAAATATTAAACTATTAATAATAGTTTCGTAAAATAAAATCCAAAAAATTCATAGAAGATCGATAAGTTAGAAAAATGAGTTTATTTTTGGATAATTATATAAAATTATTTCAAATTATAATTGCCAAAAACAAAATTCTTGAAAATGGGAAACTATATGTGTATATAAATAGTAATGAAATCATTAATAATTACATATTTTGGTAAATTAATTAATATGAATGGCATTTATTAAAAAACATTTGTTCTTGAATTTGATACCTATGTCATAATTCAAGCAGTAGTCTTGATTCCCTTCGTAAAATACATGACATATAGATGGTGACAAATAAGAATCCCTTTTGTTACTGTTTTGTGATTTGTTTATGGTCCTGAATCGATCTCACCTGGGATGCAAATCCCTATTTGATTATAGCTTATATTTAATCATTTTGAATCGTGACTATACTTTGTCCATTTACACATGTTATATATGAATCCCTGTTATAGTTTTTGTTGCAACGGAACTCACCATACTATAAATTCCTAAGTCATATAACATCATAGGTAATGAAGAATTAAAAAAGCACAAGTGTGATGATTGATGAGCGAAAACCGGCATCACCGATTCTTGCCAATACTTTGGTTTTAATATTTATAAAACTCTCGCAAGTGCACGAATCATTTCGTAGAAAATGACAAGTATACTCCCAAGGTCGATCTAAGGAAGGAATGTGTGTGGTTTTTAATTTATTATTCAAACTTCTAAAAACGAAATTAAATCCTAAACATCCTGTCACGATATTTTGGGGTTTTTGTGTTTTTAATCTACTTACATAAAAATAAACATAGATTCAATAAACATTTATGCAAATTTTATCTTTTATAATGGTGGAGTATTTATGGATATAATAACTAAGTTAATTATGCTTGCTCATATTATCTAGGTTATTAAAGATATGAATTGATATTTATTGATTCTCCCTTTTTTGTATGAATAACACCTTTGGTGGGGTTAGATATTCTTTGTTAACTAAACAAATCAATTAACACCTATGGGTGGGGTTGATAACTAATTTGCCTAATTAAATTGATTCCTTTTTCTAAGATATTGAAAATGAACCATTTAAATGCCACCTTTGGTGGGGTTAGACAGTTTAAACTTTATTCAAGGTGTCCAAATTAAACCTAAGAATTTAGTTATCCGAGTACTAACTTTCAAGTTTTAAAACCACTATTGAAAACATGTCGTCAATACATTTTCAGATAATAATTCTTATAAAAACTTTTGAAATAGGGTTTAGGGTTTAGGGTTTAGGGTTTAGGGTTTAGGGTTTAGGGTTTAGGGTTTAGGGTTTAGGGTTTAGGGTTTAGGGTTTAGGGTTTAGGGTTTAGGGTTTAGGGTTTAGGGTTTAGGGTTTAGGGTTTAGGGTTTAGGGTTTAGGGTTTAGGGTTTAGGGTTTAGGGTTTAGGGTTTAGGGTTTAGGGTTTAGGGTTTAGGGTTTAGGGTTTAGGGTTTAGGGTTTAGGGTTTAGGGTTTAGGGTTTAGGGTTTAGGGTTTAGGGTTTAGGGTTTAGGGTTTAGGGTTTAGGGTTTAGGGTTTAGGGTTTTAGGGTTTAGGGTTTAGGGTTTAGGGTTTAGGGTTTAGGGTTTAGGGTTTAGGGTTTAGGGTTTAGGGTTTAGGGTTTAGGGTTTAGGGTTTAGGGTTTAGGGTTTAGGGTTTAGGGTTTAGGGTTTAGGGTTTAGGGTTTAGGGTTTAGGGTTTAGGGTTTAGGGTTTAGGGTTTAGGGTTTAGGGTTTAGGGTTTAGGGTTTAGGGTTTAGGGTTTAGGGTTTAGGGTTTAGGGTTTAGGGTTTAGGGTTTAGGGTTTAGGGTTTAGGGTTTAGGGTTTAGGGTTTAGGGTTTAGGGTTTAGGGTTTAGGGTTTAGGGTTTAGGGTTTAGGGTTTAGGGTTTAGGGTTTAGGGTTTAGGGTTTAGGGTTTAGGGTTTAGGGTTTAGGGTTTAGGGTTTAGGGTTTAGGGTTTAGGGTTTAGGGTTTAGGGTTTAGGGTTTAGGGTTTAGGGTTTAGGGTTTAGGGTTTAGGGTTTAGGGTTTAGGGTTTAGGGTTTAGGGTTTAGGGTTTAGGGTTTAGGGTTTAGGGTTTAGGGTTTAGGGTTTAGGGTTTAGGGTTTAGGGTTTAGGGTTTAGGGTTTAGGGTTTAGGGTTTAGGGTTTAGGGTTTAGGGTTTAGGGTTTAGGGTTTAGGGTTTAGGGTTTAGGGTTTAGGGTTTAGGGTTTAGGGTTTAGGGTTTAGGGTTTAGGGTTTAGGGTTTAGGGTTTAGGGTTTAGGGTTTAGGGTTTAGGGTTTAGGGTTTAGGGTTTAGGGTTTAGGGTTTAGGGTTTAGGGTTTAGGGTTTAGGGTTTAGGGTTTAGGGTTTAGGGTTTAGGGTTTAGGGTTTAGGGTTTAGGGTTTAGGGTTTAGGGTTTAGGGTTTAGGGTTTAGGGTTTAGGGTTTAGGGTTTAGGGTTTAGGGTTTAGGGTTTAGGGTTTAGGGTTTAGGGTTTAGGGTTTAGGGTTTAGGGTTTAGGGTTTAGGGTTTAGGGTTTAGGGTTTAGGGTTTAGGGTTTAGGGTTTAGGGTTTAGGGTTTAGGGTTTAGGGTTTAGGGTTTAGGGTTTAGGGTTTAGGGTTTAGGGTTTAGGGTTTAGGGTTTAGGGTTTAGGGTTTAGGGTTTAGGGTTTAGGGTTTAGGGTTTAGGGTTTAGGGTTTAGGGTTTAGGGTTTAGGGTTTAGGGTTTAGGGTTTAGGGTTTAGGGTTTAGGGTTTAGGGTTTAGGGTTTAGGGTTTAGGGTTTAGGGTTTAGGGTTTAGGGTTTAGGGTTTAGGGTTTAGGGTTTAGGGTTTAGGGTTTAGGGTTTAGGGTTTAGGGTTTAGGGTTTAGGGTTTAGGGTTTAGGGTTTAGGGTTTAGGGTTTAGGGTTTAGGGTTTAGGGTTTAGGGTTTAGGGTTTAGGGTTTAGGGTTTAGGGTTTAGGGTTTAGGGTTTAGGGTTTAGGGTTTAGGGTTTAGGGTTTAGGGTTTAGGGTTTAGGGTTTAGGGTTTAGGGTTTAGGGTTTAGGGTTTAGGGTTTAGGGTTTAGGGTTTAGGGTTTAGGGTTTAGGGTTTAGGGTTTAGGGTTTAGGGTTTAGGGTTTAGGGTTTAGGGTTTAGGGTTTAGGGTTTAGGGTTTAGGGTTTAGGGTTTAGGGTTTAGGGTTTAGGGTTTAGGGTTTAGGGTTTAGGGTTTAGGGTTTAGGGTTTAGGGTTTAGGGTTTAGGGTTTAGGGTTTAGGGTTTAGGGTTTAGGGTTTAGGGTTTAGGGTTTAGGGTTTAGGGTTTAGGGTTTAGGGTTTAGGGTTTAGGGTTTAGGGTTTAGGGTTTAGGGTTTAGGGTTTAGGGTTTAGGGTTTAGGGTTTAGGGTTTAGGGTTTAGGGTTTAGGGTTTAGGGTTTAGGGTTTAGGGTTTAGGGTTTAGGGTTTAGGGTTTAGGGTTTAGGGTTTAGGGTTTAGGGTTTAGGGTTTAGGGTTTAGGGTTTAGGGTTTAGGGTTTAGGGTTTAGGGTTTAGGGTTTAGGGTTTAGGGTTTAGGGTTTAGGGTTTAGGGTTTAGGGTTTAGGGTTTAGGGTTTAGGGTTTAGGGTTTAGGGTTTAGGGTTTAGGGTTTAGGGTTTAGGGTTTAGGGTTTAGGGTTTAGGGTTTAGGGTTTAGGGTTTAGGGTTTAGGGTTTAGGGTTTAGGGTTTAGGGTTTAGGGTTTAGGGTTTAGGGTTTAGGGTTTAGGGTTTAGGGTTTAGGGTTTAGGGTTTAGGGTTTAGGGTTTAGGGTTTAGGGTTTAGGGTTTAGGGTTTAGGGTTTAGGGTTTAGGGTTTAGGGTTTAGGGTTTAGGGTTTAGGGTTTAGGGTTTAGGGTTTAGGGTTTAGGGTTTAGGGTTTAGGGTTTAGGGTTTAGGGTTTAGGGTTTAGGGTTTAGGGTTTAGGGTTTAGGGTTTAGGGTTTAGGGTTTAGGGTTTAGGGTTTAGGGTTTAGGGTTTAGGGTTTAGGGTTTAGGGTTTAGGGTTTAGGGTTTAGGGTTTAGGGTTTAGGGTTTAGGGTTTAGGGTTTAGGGTTTAGGGTTTAGGGTTTAGGGTTTAGGGTTTAGGGTTTAGGGTTTAGGGTTTAGGGTTTAGGGTTTAGGGTTTAGGGTTTAGGGTTTAGGGTTTAGGGTTTAGGGTTTAGGGTTTAGGGTTTAGGGTTTAGGGTTTAGGGTTTAGGGTTTAGGGTTTAGGGTTTAGGGTTTAGGGTTTAGGGTTTAGGGTTTAGGGTTTAGGGTTTAGGGTTTAGGGTTTAGGGTTTAGGGTTTAGGGTTTAGGGTTTAGGGTTTAGGGTTTAGGGTTTAGGGTTTAGGGTTTAGGGTTTAGGGTTTAGGGTTTAGGGTTTAGGGTTTAGGGTTTAGGGTTTAGGGTTTAGGGTTTAGGGTTTAGGGTTTAGGGTTTAGGGTTTAGGGTTTAGGGTTTAGGGTTTAGGGTTTAGGGTTTAGGGTTTAGGGTTTAGGGTTTAGGGTTTAGGGTTTAGGGTTTAGGGTTTAGGGTTTAGGGTTTAGGGTTTAGGGTTTAGGGTTTAGGGTTTAGGGTTTAGGGTTTAGGGTTTAGGGTTTAGGGTTTAGGGTTTAGGGTTTAGGGTTTAGGGTTTAGGGTTTAGGGTTTAGGGTTTAGGGTTTAGGGTTTAGGGTTTAGGGTTTAGGGTTTAGGGTTTAGGGTTTAGGGTTTAGGGTTTAGGGTTTAGGGTTTAGGGTTTAGGGTTTAGGGTTTAGGGTTTAGGGTTTAGGGTTTAGGGTTTAGGGTTTAGGGTTTAGGGTTTAGGGTTTAGGGTTTAGGGTTTAGGGTTTAGGGTTTAGGGTTTAGGGTTTAGGGTTTAGGGTTTAGGGTTTAGGGTTTAGGGTTTAGGGTTTAGGGTTTAGGGTTTAGGGTTTAGGGTTTAGGGTTTAGGGTTTAGGGTTTAGGGTTTAGGGTTTAGGGTTTAGGGTTTAGGGTTTAGGGTTTAGGGTTTAGGGTTTAGGGTTTAGGGTTTAGGGTTTAGGGTTTAGGGTTTAGGGTTTAGGGTTTAGGGTTTAGGGTTTAGGGTTTAGGGTTTAGGGTTTAGGGTTTAGGGTTTAGGGTTTAGGGTTTAGGGTTTAGGGTTTAGGGTTTAGGGTTTAGGGTTTAGGGTTTAGGGTTTAGGGTTTAGGGTTTAGGGTTTAGGGTTTAGGGTTTAGGGTTTAGGGTTTAGGGTTTAGGGTTTAGGGTTTAGGGTTTAGGGTTTAGGGTTTAGGGTTTAGGGTTTAGGGTTTAGGGTTTAGGGTTTAGGGTTTAGGGTTTAGGGTTTAGGGTTTAGGGTTTAGGGTTTAGGGTTTAGGGTTTAGGGTTTAGGGTTTAGGGTTTAGGGTTTAGGGTTTAGGGTTTAGGGTTTAGGGTTTAGGGTTTAGGGTTTAGGGTTTAGGGTTTAGGGTTTAGGGTTTAGGGTTTAGGGTTTAGGGTTTAGGGTTTAGGGTTTAGGGTTTAGGGTTTAGGGTTTAGGGTTTAGGGTTTAGGGTTTAGGGTTTAGGGTTTAGGGTTTAGGGTTTAGGGTTTAGGGTTTAGGGTTTAGGGTTTAGGGTTTAGGGTTTAGGGTTTAGGGTTTAGGGTTTAGGGTTTAGGGTTTAGGGTTTAGGGTTTAGGGTTTAGGGTTTAGGGTTTAGGGTTTAGGGTTTAGGGTTTAGGGTTTAGGGTTTAGGGTTTAGGGTTTAGGGTTTAGGGTTTAGGGTTTAGGGTTTAGGGTTTAGGGTTTAGGGTTTAGGGTTTAGGGTTTAGGGTTTAGGGTTTAGGGTTTAGGGTTTAGGGTTTAGGGTTTAGGGTTTAGGGTTTAGGGTTTAGGGTTTAGGGTTTAGGGTTTAGGGTTTAGGGTTTAGGGTTTAGGGTTTAGGGTTTAGGGTTTAGGGTTTAGGGTTTAGGGTTTAGGGTTTAGGGTTTAGGGTTTAGGGTTTAGGGTTTAGGGTTTAGGGTTTAGGGTTTAGGGTTTAGGGTTTAGGGTTTAGGGTTTAGGGTTTAGGGTTTAGGGTTTAGGGTTTAGGGTTTAGGGTTTAGGGTTTAGGGTTTAGGGTTTAGGGTTTAGGGTTTAGGGTTTAGGGTTTAGGGTTTAGGGTTTAGGGTTTAGGGTTTAGGGTTTAGGGTTTAGGGTTTAGGGTTTAGGGTTTAGGGTTTAGGGTTTAGGGTTTAGGGTTTAGGGTTTAGGGTTTAGGGTTTAGGGTTTAGGGTTTAGGGTTTAGGGTTTAGGGTTTAGGGTTTAGGGTTTAGGGTTTAGGGTTTAGGGTTTAGGGTTTAGGGTTTAGGGTTTAGGGTTTAGGGTTTAGGGTTTAGGGTTTAGGGTTTAGGGTTTAGGGTTTAGGGTTTAGGGTTTAGGGTTTAGGGTTTAGGGTTTAGGGTTTAGGGTTTAGGGTTTAGGGTTTAGGGTTTAGGGTTTAGGGTTTAGGGTTTAGGGTTTAGGGTTTAGGGTTTAGGGTTTAGGGTTTAGGGTTTAGGGTTTAGGGTTTAGGGTTTAGGGTTTAGGGTTTAGGGTTTAGGGTTTAGGGTTTAGGGTTTAGGGTTTAGGGTTTAGGGTTTAGGGTTTAGGGTTTAGGGTTTAGGGTTTAGGGTTTAGGGTTTAGGGTTTAGGGTTTAGGGTTTAGGGTTTAGGGTTTAGGGTTTAGGGTTTAGGGTTTAGGGTTTAGGGTTTAGGGTTTAGGGTTTAGGGTTTAGGGTTTAGGGTTTAGGGTTTAGGGTTTAGGGTTTAGGGTTTAGGGTTTAGGGTTTAGGGTTTAGGGTTTAGGGTTTAGGGTTTAGGGTTTAGGGTTTAGGGTTTAGGGTTTAGGGTTTAGGGTTTAGGGTTTAGGGTTTAGGGTTTAGGGTTTAGGGTTTAGGGTTTAGGGTTTAGGGTTTAGGGTTTAGGGTTTAGGGTTTAGGGTTTAGGGTTTAGGGTTTAGGGTTTAGGGTTTAGGGTTTAGGGTTTAGGGTTTAGGGTTTAGGGTTTAGGGTTTAGGGTTTAGGGTTTAGGGTTTAGGGTTTAGGGTTTAGGGTTTAGGGTTTAGGGTTTAGGGTTTAGGGTTTAGGGTTTAGGGTTTAGGGTTTAGGGTTTAGGGTTTAGGGTTTAGGGTTTAGGGTTTAGGGTTTAGGGTTTAGGGTTTAGGGTTTAGGGTTTAGGGTTTAGGGTTTAGGGTTTAGGGTTTAGGGTTTAGGGTTTAGGGTTTAGGGTTTAGGGTTTAGGGTTTAGGGTTTAGGGTTTAGGGTTTAGGGTTTAGGGTTTAGGGTTTAGGGTTTAGGGTTTAGGGTTTAGGGTTTAGGGTTTAGGGTTTAGGGTTTAGGGTTTAGGGTTTAGGGTTTAGGGTTTAGGGTTTAGGGTTTAGGGTTTAGGGTTTAGGGTTTAGGGTTTAGGGTTTAGGGTTTAGGGTTTAGGGTTTAGGGTTTAGGGTTTAGGGTTTAGGGTTTAGGGTTTAGGGTTTAGGGTTTAGGGTTTAGGGTTTAGGGTTTAGGGTTTAGGGTTTAGGGTTTAGGGTTTAGGGTTTAGGGTTTAGGGTTTAGGGTTTAGGGTTTAGGGTTTAGGGTTTAGGGTTTAGGGTTTAGGGTTTAGGGTTTAGGGTTTAGGGTTTAGGGTTTAGGGTTTAGGGTTTAGGGTTTAGGGTTTAGGGTTTAGGGTTTAGGGTTTAGGGTTTAGGGTTTAGGGTTTAGGGTTTAGGGTTTAGGGTTTAGGGTTTAGGGTTTAGGGTTTAGGGTTTAGGGTTTAGGGTTTAGGGTTTAGGGTTTAGGGTTTAGGGTTTAGGGTTTAGGGTTTAGGGTTTAGGGTTTAGGGTTTAGGGTTTAGGGTTTAGGGTTTAGGGTTTAGGGTTTAGGGTTTAGGGTTTAGGGTTTAGGGTTTAGGGTTTAGGGTTTAGGGTTTAGGGTTTAGGGTTTAGGGTTTAGGGTTTAGGGTTTAGGGTTTAGGGTTTAGGGTTTAGGGTTTAGGGTTTAGGGTTTAGGGTTTAGGGTTTAGGGTTTAGGGTTTAGGGTTTAGGGTTTAGGGTTTAGGGTTTAGGGTTTAGGGTTTAGGGTTTAGGGTTTAGGGTTTAGGGTTTAGGGTTTAGGGTTTAGGGTTTAGGGTTTAGGGTTTAGGGTTTAGGGTTTAGGGTTTAGGGTTTAGGGTTTAGGGTTTAGGGTTTAGGGTTTAGGGTTTAGGGTTTAGGGTTTAGGGTTTAGGGTTTAGGGTTTAGGGTTTAGGGTTTAGGGTTTAGGGTTTAGGGTTTAGGGTTTAGGGTTTAGGGTTTAGGGTTTAGGGTTTAGGGTTTAGGGTTTAGGGTTTAGGGTTTAGGGTTTAGGGTTTAGGGTTTAGGGTTTAGGGTTTAGGGTTTAGGGTTTAGGGTTTAGGGTTTAGGGTTTAGGGTTTAGGGTTTAGGGTTTAGGGTTTAGGGTTTAGGGTTTAGGGTTTAGGGTTTAGGGTTTAGGGTTTAGGGTTTAGGGTTTAGGGTTTAGGGTTTAGGGTTTAGGGTTTAGGGTTTAGGGTTTAGGGTTTAGGGTTTAGGGTTTAGGGTTTAGGGTTTAGGGTTTAGGGTTTAGGGTTTAGGGTTTAGGGTTTAGGGTTTAGGGTTTAGGGTTTAGGGTTTAGGGTTTAGGGTTTAGGGTTTAGGGTTTAGGGTTTAGGGTTTAGGGTTTAGGGTTTAGGGTTTAGGGTTTAGGGTTTAGGGTTTAGGGTTTAGGGTTTAGGGTTTAGGGTTTAGGGTTTAGGGTTTAGGGTTTAGGGTTTAGGGTTTAGGGTTTAGGGTTTAGGGTTTAGGGTTTAGGGTTTAGGGTTTAGGGTTTAGGGTTTAGGGTTTAGGGTTTAGGGTTTAGGGTTTAGGGTTTAGGGTTTAGGGTTTAGGGTTTAGGGTTTAGGGTTTAGGGTTTAGGGTTTAGGGTTTAGGGTTTAGGGTTTAGGGTTTAGGGTTTAGGGTTTAGGGTTTAGGGTTTAGGGTTTAGGGTTTAGGGTTTAGGGTTTAGGGTTTAGGGTTTAGGGTTTAGGGTTTAGGGTTTAGGGTTTAGGGTTTAGGGTTTAGGGTTTAGGGTTTAGGGTTTAGGGTTTAGGGTTTAGGGTTTAGGGTTTAGGGTTTAGGGTTTAGGGTTTAGGGTTTAGGGTTTAGGGTTTAGGGTTTAGGGTTTAGGGTTTAGGGTTTAGGGTTTAGGGTTTAGGGTTTAGGGTTTAGGGTTTAGGGTTTAGGGTTTAGGGTTTAGGGTTTAGGGTTTAGGGTTTAGGGTTTAGGGTTTAGGGTTTAGGGTTTAGGGTTTAGGGTTTAGGGTTTAGGGTTTAGGGTTTAGGGTTTAGGGTTTAGGGTTTAGGGTTTAGGGTTTAGGGTTTAGGGTTTAGGGTTTAGGGTTTAGGGTTTAGGGTTTAGGGTTTAGGGTTTAGGGTTTAGGGTTTAGGGTTTAGGGTTTAGGGTTTAGGGTTTAGGGTTTAGGGTTTAGGGTTTAGGGTTTAGGGTTTAGGGTTTAGGGTTTAGGGTTTAGGGTTTAGGGTTTAGGGTTTAGGGTTTAGGGTTTAGGGTTTAGGGTTTAGGGTTTAGGGTTTAGGGTTTAGGGTTTAGGGTTTAGGGTTTAGGGTTTAGGGTTTAGGGTTTAGGGTTTAGGGTTTAGGGTTTAGGGTTTAGGGTTTAGGGTTTAGGGTTTAGGGTTTAGGGTTTAGGGTTTAGGGTTTAGGGTTTAGGGTTTAGGGTTTAGGGTTTAGGGTTTAGGGTTTAGGGTTTAGGGTTTAGGGTTTAGGGTTTAGGGTTTAGGGTTTAGGGTTTAGGGTTTAGGGTTTAGGGTTTAGGGTTTAGGGTTTAGGGTTTAGGGTTTAGGGTTTAGGGTTTAGGGTTTAGGGTTTAGGGTTTAGGGTTTAGGGTTTAGGGTTTAGGGTTTAGGGTTTAGGGTTTAGGGTTTAGGGTTTAGGGTTTAGGGTTTAGGGTTTAGGGTTTAGGGTTTAGGGTTTAGGGTTTAGGGTTTAGGGTTTAGGGTTTAGGGTTTAGGGTTTAGGGTTTAGGGTTTAGGGTTTAGGGTTTAGGGTTTAGGGTTTAGGGTTTAGGGTTTAGGGTTTAGGGTTTAGGGTTTAGGGTTTAGGGTTTAGGGTTTAGGGTTTAGGGTTTAGGGTTTAGGGTTTAGGGTTTAGGGTTTAGGGTTTAGGGTTTAGGGTTTAGGGTTTAGGGTTTAGGGTTTAGGGTTTAGGGTTTAGGGTTTAGGGTTTAGGGTTTAGGGTTTAGGGTTTAGGGTTTAGGGTTTAGGGTTTAGGGTTTAGGGTTTAGGGTTTAGGGTTTAGGGTTTAGGGTTTAGGGTTTAGGGTTTAGGGTTTAGGGTTTAGGGTTTAGGGTTT